>OZ023297.1:3750000-5000000 GCA_964007245.1 Hypomecis atomaria
ATCGCGCAAAGAAACTCCGAGCATAGCCCTCTCCACGGCTCGTTGGGCTACTTGAAGCTTACTAATAACTGCTTTATGATATTACATAGGCGATATGATCTTCTACAAAGATTTCCAAAAACTACCTACTTTCTTTGGAGACGCTTAGTTGAATTACGTTACTTTTTCATAATGGAAACGGTATTCACATTATCCCCCATATATCTTCAATAAAACCGGTTGATAGCGGGTTGCATCCAGCGCAATCTTGTGACCTTAATGAGGCCTATAAGCAAGGCCTAAATCCAGCAGTGGACATCTTATGACTGCCTAGGCCGATAATATTTGACCGTCTGAGTACGAATCTTTAAGTAATTAGATTTAATGTAGGTAGGTAAATAAGCTCTAGGATCTCCACTCTTTATCTTTTCAAATAATTAGTACCTAAAGTACATTTGTACCTACCTACCTTCCAATCATTCGAATTGCGCAACAAAATTTCTTACTCTTTCCAAAAATAATGACTAAAATTTGAAAAATGTCGTTTACAAGAATTTGCCCTCGTTGCCACATTTGCCACCCCTGAACAAAAGTGACCACAAAAGTGTTACACATCACTATTTAAGAAATACAGCATTCTTTGGGTAAAAGGTGTGCGTTTCTGGCAAGGTCACATCTACTTTGTGAAATGCTTATCGAAAACTTTATCTCTTGCAAAATGTACATAAAAGCTCCGGTTTTATGAGAATGTAGTTACATTACAATTAAAGATGGTGGGACTGACCTTAGAGACAAATATGCGAGTGCAGAGCACCGTCAAATCGCAATGTACTCGTAGTAGGATTATTTCGCTGAATGCCTCCGTAGCAAAATTAATTCGTAGGTATGCAAAAACTTTTAAGGGCGGGTCTAGGACATGTAGACAAACAATTTTTTATCTAGGTCTTTAATTCGCAAAAAAAAAATTGCTTCTCCATACATATTTTGCCGCGCGTTGACGAACTTTTTGTATGAAAAAGCTGATTTTTTCTTCGTGATTTTCCAAAAGTCCTAGAACAAAAGTTGTTTGTCTAGATGTACTAGACCCGCCCTGAAAAGGTTTTGCGTGTAATACCTATGACCCTGTATATTAATAGGTACATACTCGTAATTATAAGTAAAAATTTAGACACCCATGGATTTAGACACACATTCAAAGTAGTAGGTCCCGGGTTCAATTCCTGGCTAGGTAGTTATTCAGGTGATGAATTTAAATACCTGGCAAACACTACAATTTTACACATGCAATTGCTCTGAGAATAAAATTTGCATATACACTCAGTCATAAGCTGTAAAGTACTGTACTGTAATGGCCCCGAGAACAATAATACCAAATTTTTAACAACAATTTTTTTTGATGGCATCAAACTGTTACAGATATGATAAAAGCTCAGAATAATTCATAGAATTCAATCTCATGTGGTCAATGGTTGTCGTTTGTCAGTTTGTGAAGTTACATTGGGTTACTTTTCAAAGGCCTACTTTGTAACTACAGTTCCAACCTACTATTATTTTCCATGACTCGTAGCCCGGGAGGTAAGTGCAAAAAATTTGCAACTACTTCCTGCACGGAGGGTTCCGTACCGTATAGGAGCCCCATTCCTCTTGCCGTTATTAATAGCGAGCAAAAAAACTCCAAATAATCACGTTTGTTGTATGGGAATATTTATTTATTCTATTTTTAGTATTTGTTGTTATACCGGCAACAGAAATACATCACCTGTGAAAATTTCAGCGGCCTAGCTATCATGGTTCATGAGATACAGCCCGGTGACAGACAGACAGACAGACAGACGGACATCGAAGTCTTAGTAATAGGGTCCCGTTTATACCCTTTGGGTACGGAACACTAAAAATTAGTATCTTGCAACTACTTTTGAAAGCTGGGAATAGGTGTACGGGTAGAAAAATAACTAAAAAAACTTTAAATACAGAAAATTACCTGAAACAAGTAACAAGGCCTGTTAGTCAGGATTTAAAGTAACGCCGCTTTAAAGCCTGACTGACAGGCTCTGTTACATGTTTTGGGTGATTGGGTGTGGTTAAACTCTTTGTTAGTTATTTTCTACCCGTACACGAATTTTCAGCCCTTAAAAGTAGATGCAAGATACTGTTTTTTTTTTTTTTAAATTCAACCGAGTATCCTCACCAAACGCTAAGCATCCCAGCTCACTGAATCCGGGGTACTGTGGTACACCACCATAACAACGTAATACCAAAATTTCAGCTTTTAGAAAGTAGTTGCATTTTTCTTCGCTTACCTCCCGGACTATAAAGTCATCGTCTCATGTCCATAATATAATCCAGTAACAGATATGTCGCGCTCTCCTTACTGATTATCATTACGTACCACTTATATAACACATTGGGTAATTATTGTCACCGATATAATGCTGTAAGTGTAAAGTGATAGTTTAACGTACTACTGACTTACATTTCGACTGGTTTTTTAATTTCAGTGCATTAATACTTGTCCACTTAATGCAATGGTTTGCGTAAATTTTGGATTTTATTACAGTAAGTTAATTAGTTGATTAATTGGTTGTTTGGTTGATAAATGAAACGATGTCAAATTAATTGCGTACTTACTTATTTTTTAAATGATAGTTGACTAAATTAACCAACTAAAATTAACTAAATAATCATAATGGCAGTTATGATTTGTTAAACAATAAGCCCGATTACAGAGGCGCTATCGTAAATATACCTATTAGCTAAATAGTATAGTTCTGTTTCTTTTTCACTTTAGGCATTCGATAGAGAGAACGCTTTTTACGTTGCTAATTACGCTGGCGCCTCTGTAATCGGGCTTAATATACCTATACATACTTATATAAGCTTTATTAAAGTTATTTAAGATGTATTTGTTTTCCTCGGATTGGACATATTATCTATTTCTGATTAGCTCTGGGACTTCAACTGCTGGGCATAGATTTTCTCTAAGGATTGCTAATAAGGCCGTTGCATTGCACCCAGCGCCTTTTTGTGGGTAAACCTTGGCGGTGTGCTACGCTGCGATTGCCAGTATTTGGTCTTCATTCGAGAATTTTACTGTCTTTAAGTCATCAGAGGTCAGGCTGTTTAAATTATGTTAAAAAAAATACGTACAGAATAAAATAACACCTCTTCCTTTTTGGAAGTCGGTTAAAAAGTCTGACGTCAGTGTTAAAAAATAACTTTGCATCAACTGACGATATGACGGATTTACCAACAAATCATTACGAGTATTACCTCTCAAATCCATTCTCTTCAATCGTTTGCCTCAGTATTTCAAAATACATAACTAAGAGTATCATTGCCTTCATTCATTAGGCTAAATCGTCAAGCAGTGTTGGCAAGCTTAGGTATTGTTTCCGATGATTTACTATCACGAAACTAGGTTGTTGTAAGACAAAAGTTTTGAAAACGTTGGGAAACACTGATTGCTTATTTTGGGGTAATATATCTTCGCTATAGGTTGGTATGGATTTTTATGGAGTGACTAGAGTAAAACTTTACACATCTCTAAAATACGTATTTCAATAATCTGTAACTTAAAATCGTAAAAAAATATGTAAGCTCCTTTTTTCTTCAGCCTCATACCCTTTAGTCGTCGTCTTTTTTTTGTAATAGTTGATGACTTGATGTCTTTAGTACTTTTTAGGGTTCCGTACCCAAAGGGTAAAAACGGGACCCTATTACTCCGCTGTCCGTCTGTCTCCAGGCTGGATCTCATGAACTGCTGTAGCTAGAAAGCTGAAATTTTCACAGATGATGTATTTTTGTTGTCGCTATAACAACAAATACTAATAATAGAATAAAAACAATATTTAAGGGGGGCTCCCATACAAAAAATCTAAATTTATAGCCGTTTTTCGCTCTATATTAATGATGGTCACAGGTAGATGCTTGAACTTTTCACAGAATATTTAGTTGTATATTCACTTCAATAATAAATAAATAAATTAAATATTTAAGGGCTCCCATACAAAACGGAACCCTCCGTGCGCGAGTCCGACTCGTACTTGGCCGATTATTTCTTTAGCTTTAGCCCTTTAGTCATCGAGGCATTTATTGAATAATGTAGGTATGTCCAATATTCCACTAAGTTTTTCAATCTAAAAATGGTCTTGATAACGAATTAGGTTTAGGTACTAATATACTTACACTTCATAAAATAGCAAGAGGTCATATAAGATTTAGGTTTCATTAGAGAAAATCTAAAAAAAATGCTTAAGCTTAAATTTGGAATTTAAAAAAAAATTCTAAGTCAATGAATTAAGAAATAATTGTGTAAGAAAGTCTTAAGTAAACGGTTGTTTATTATTTAACAGGTTACTCAATCCTTTGCTTCTAATGAAGGGCTAACGATCTACGGCCTTTCTACTAATTGCTACCCACTAACGATTGAAGGTTGTTTATTAGGGGCCGTCCATTAATTACGTGAGGTGTTAAGAGAAGAGGAGTTATTCCACCTGAATATCACCCAATTTCATGAGAAAGGGGGTTTCGGAAATTATTACGTAATTATTTTTTTTAATTTTTTTTACCATTTCTAAAAATTAGTCTCAATAAAAGTACTAAAGTAAATCGTAGTTATTTTCAAAAATTTTAACGTGAATTTAGGAAAGGGCAGGGGCGATT
This sequence comes from Hypomecis atomaria, assembly GCA_964007245.1. Lineage (NCBI taxonomy): Eukaryota > Metazoa > Arthropoda > Insecta > Lepidoptera > Geometridae > Hypomecis > Hypomecis atomaria. Next base: position 3,754,642 of record OZ023297.1, read on the forward strand.
AAACTTTTGTAAAAATCATGATAATGTAATGCCTCGCGTAATTTATGGATGCCCCCTTACTAATATTTACCAAGATCTTCGGAAATAATAGAGCTAAGAGAACGGCCCTTATGTTAAATGTTAATTATAAGACTGACTGTAAATCTGTAATTGTAATTACTAATTAAAATTACAGATATGCTTGTAATTGATGGAAAATTATTTAATCATGTACCTACTCACAACAGTTTAATGAGTTACTGATGAGTACATGCTTGTGATAAATTGATAGGTAGGTACCAGTTTACCAAACGTTGCCTTCATGGCTAACTTATTTATATTCGCCATTTTTTTTAAAGAGAGCACTACGTAGCTCACAATTTCAATTTATTTCAATTAACACGGTATGTAGGTACACCAATTTCATTAATTAAATCATAGTTATTACAAATAGAATTAAAATAATAGTCTATCATCAAATACTTGAATGTCAAGTACTATGCTTGCTTTTAGTTGGCCTGTTCCACCAAGATATCTGAAATGAACTTCTTTCTTTTATCAAAAAGCCAGTGGTGTGAAAATCCTTACTAAAGTCCTAAAGATCTTACTGGTACGAGACCAGGGTTTAAGCCTACTATTATAAGGCGAGAGTTACTTATTACCTCTAGGGCACTACGGTTTGTACCTATAGGCTATGCAAAATCAACTTTTTTGTATCCTACTTACATACCTTGATCTAAAGGGGATGTCTACGTCCTGGAGGACAGGTCTTATTAGCTAGGTGTATTATATAGGGTTATCCAGAACTGGTGTACCTACTAAGCCAAAAAAAAGATTCAGACTATTATTATGAACAACTTTAACTATGGGGTAAACCAGAACTTCAAAATAAAATCCAGATTTTTTTTTAAAGATTTTATCGATTTCTAGCAGCTATTTTGTATGGAACAGATGTTTTTTTTTCTCGAATTCCAAATTGAGTAAATGTTGCCAAATTGAGTAATAACTGCCTTTTTAATAGTCCACTGCAGGAAGTAGGCCTACCCTCGAAGGGTGATTGGGCCATATCCACCACGCTGCGCTGGCCCAGTGCGTGTTGGTGGATTTATTTTACGCCATCGAATTTCTTCCACGGACGCCTTACAATTGTGAGGTCGTGGGTTAAAATCCCGGTCCCGTACCAATGAATTCCTTGTAATTTATATTTTGGAATTTTACACCACTGGCTTTTCGGTGAAGGAAAACATCGTGAGGCAACCTGCATACGTCATGTATTATGGTGATGATGAAATTGTTTCTCCCGTTTAATCTGATATCTTATCAGTTGTATGAACAGGCGACCTCTACAAGTAATTTAGTATGGGAACGGCATCAATTAACATGCGATATCCGAAGCAGCGTGTGAGGCGAGAGGATGGAACATTTCGACATCTATTGTACCGCTGATTTATTTTACTTGTTTTTAGACCAGGAGCCTTATTGTGTAAGCGCGGTCGGCTTCGCTTTTTCTCCTGCTCGCGCCAACTAATCACGCCACGAGAGCGAGCGGGAGGAAAAGCGAAGCCGAACGTTTACACAATAAGGCCCCTGGGCCGGACCGTGAGTTTAGGGGGCCATGGCCTAATACTACTTAGGGTCCCACCTAGACTTGAATTAAATGGGTTTGATTAATCGCAGGATTTGCAGAGCTGCAAACCCTACGATCTTTTTAGTTAAACAATGTGAAAATCGCAATATCGATAGCTTCATCGCAAAATCGATTTTTTCGCATTTTCGTCTAATTTTGACTTTGACTTGACTTAGCTGGCCTCCTGGATCCGGCCCTGTTTTAGACGCAGTTTACTTGTGCAATAGCATGTAATTAAATTTAAGATAGAGACATTAAAAAATCTTCACCTCATTAATTGACTTGTGTATTAATTAATTAATTATAGGTGCCAATTAATATAGGTAGCGCTCATAGCGTAGTTTGACTAGGTGTTTGTCAACGATCATCAAAGTTAAGCAACGTTCGGAACGGTCAGTCTTCGGATAATGACCGCGGTTGGCCATTTCCAACTGAGCGCTACGTTGGCTCGGATGACACGTTAAATTGTAAGTCCCGATTGTCTTAATCGTTTCGGCTGAGCCATTTTTGATAAATCAACAATAATGTGAAAAATGCTACTAATGCATCGATCCGTGCGAAATATTCGCGAATTCTGTACACGGTTGAAGTCGGTCATGCTATTTAATGGTCATCAAAATTGACGTATGTGTATGTAACTCGTAAACACTACTTATTCATAGCAGTTAAATTAGTTTTCGTAAACTTAAAATTAGTAGCTTATTCTCGTATGTAAAACATAAATAACCCAAAACAAAAAATTGAATTTCGGTCGCTGACCGAGACAATAACGCTAAATGAATGGTAACTCGCAATTTCATTTCGAATTATAAAACGCAATTAGTGCAAACTGCAAGCGATACTAACAGTCTACAGTGATAACGATCTAGGAAGCAGGCAGGCCAAATAAAGCGGTTGCGCAAGCGCCGCGGAACGTCGCTCCGCCATTGTTGGAGCAAGATGTCCGGCCTTCCGGGCTTCCGGTCTGAGTACAGTGTATCTAGCTTAGTTACACTGCGACACTAGGTAAGCGTGCTACAACCTAGACCGCTTATCTGCTCAACATCAGGTAGTATGTGGTCAAACGCAAACGTATTCAGAATTTAAAAAAACACGAAATCATGAAACTTGAATTTATTTATTGCATATTCAGGGTTATCTGCTTACCCTTTACAAAGCCGCAAGTGGGTTATTAAGACTATAATTATCAACAAATTTTACTATGAGGCAAACCCTAATCTAGAAAAAAAATCTGCTGTTGTATACAAAACTGCAAATCGAAGTCGACACTTTTTCAGTAGAATTTTTACTCGAATTCCGAGTCGGCCCCATAGTAAAAGTTGTTCATAATGATGGTCAGAATCACTTCCTTGCGGCTTAGTACCCAGTTCTGGATAACCCTGTATGAGTCAGTTTACACATGGTAAAAAATAACAAAGTAAATACTTAGATCGCCATATCCTGCCTAGCGGCATGTACACCAAAAGGTAAAACAAAAAAGTTAAACTATTTTTAAAACAAAATCTCGTAAAATAGCACTAAATACCTGTCATACCTACTTCAATGCTTACTTTTTTTTGGTTTTGTTTATTTTAAAAGATTAATTTGTTTAACTTATGTATGATTTTACATAATGTGATATTAATTTTCATTCCAATATTGACACATGTTTCTATACTACTATCCAAACAACTTTAATATTTCCAAACTTTCAAAAAGAAGACTTTCTAAACAACAAACATTAAAACTTTACACAGGTACCTACCTATATTATAGCAATCACTCATGAAGGTGATCATCTATAGGTATCTGATGTTAATTTTTTTCTTTTAAATACGCATAAGCATTGTCATTCAGCGTGGCAATGCAGCCAGCATGCTGGGCACGCTGCCAACTGGCAGTGGGCTTGAGCATTTGGATTATCATTAGACCTTCAAAGGTCTGAGGATGATTCAATGCTTTTTATAAAATAGTAGTGTAGTTTTGTTGTAGTTAATAAAGGCACTTTTGCCCGATTAAAAAAAATTAATAATTGACTTGAAATTGATGGTTAAGTTAACCCAATAGATAAACTTGTTATAGCTACGCTCGCGATATCTACAGTATCTACGTAAATCTAAAAAAAAGCTTCAGTAAAGAAGCGAAATTCGTCAGTTCTTTTAGCGGTTAGACTGTAAATGAGTATGTACTTACTTCGGATTACAAGTGGTTAGGTTTAATTCGCGGCCTGGATTCTTTTAGAGCTTTTATTTGGCGTGTGCCTAGATTATGTTACGACACTTAAATATAGATGAATGTAGCTCTGTAGTAATGGGATTAATTTTGTAAATCAGGATTTGGTAACAGATCCTACTTAGGTAAGTAATAGGCCGAATCAGACATCTTGGCGGCTGGGATGTTAGCTACAAGCTGCGGATAGCCCTATTCTGACTGAGGCTCACGAGGATTGGGTATTTTATTCGGACATCTACTGCTGGATACAGGCTTCACTAACAGACTTTCAATAGGGCTGTAGCCTGTATTCAGCAGATCATAAGCTGTTGCGAATCTTATGAGTGGGTAGACATCCTAAGTTGCACTTACTGTACTGTACCAGCCTTTTAATAGTCAACTGCAGGACGTAGGCCTACCGATAAAAGGTGATTGGGCCATATCCACCACGCCGGCCCAGTGCGGGTTGGTGGATTCACAAACGCTATCATCGAATTTGTTCTATGGACGTACGTCGCGACATATAAGTGTAGCGCTAAGCGAAGTGTGGAGGGGATGGCTGCGCATGGGTTTAGTACGGCAGTCACCATCTCAGAATATAAGTACTTATTCTAAGGTCACCATGCGCAGCCATCCCCTCTACAGTACCCTCAGAGCTACACTTACGTGCCGCTACCTGTACGCAGGTTACCTCGCGATGTTTTCCTTCACCGAAAAGCCAGCCAAATTACGTACATAAATTCAAATGAATTCAATGGCACGGGACCGGGATTTGAGCCCAAGACTTCACGATTGTAAGGCGGGTGTCATTACTACTAAACCACCTCGACTTTATATTATACTGTTATATACGTTGCACTTGACATTAGTTAAATAAAATTCAAGCGCAACTTACACTTGAATCTGAGGTCAAGCCCCCTTCAGATTTATTCTGTAGGCTTCAACGATTCAAGGAGGCCTTCCTATGAATATTATCATGGTTATGTCGCTTCTGTGTTACGGTATGGGGTAATATTTTGGGGTAATTCCACCGACAAATTATTGGCATTCATAGCACAAAAAAAGTGTATAAGGGCTATGTGTGGCTTGCGAAGGAGACAAACTTGTAAGACATCCTTTATTGAACTCAAAATCTTGACATTTCCATGCATTTACATTAAAGAGGTTGCGCTGTTTGTACATAAAAATAAAGAACTTTTCCATAAATTCAAACCTGGTAGTCGGCATGAAAACAAACTACGTTTTCCCACTGGTGTAAAAACTACTCATATGTTGAATAGCATGTTTTGTAAGGCACCACTTATCTATAACAAACTCCCTCAATCAATTCGGGAATGGAGTGATGTTGCCAGTTTCAAAAGTAGACTCAATGATTTTCTTCTGTCTAAAGCATACTATTCCCTAAATGAATTTTTGACTGACAAAGAAATTTGACATGACAATAATTCAGACACATATTTATTATTATTATTTTTAGATTATTATTGTTTGACATTTATTTTGTATTTCAATATTTTGTTTAATGGTATAATTTAATCATAATTTAAACCTATTTTAGAACCGCTTGTATGCTGACTTTGCGGGTTCTGAGGAGCTTTAGTTATTTAAGTACCACCATTGTAAACCAGAATCACAAGCTGAATAAATTGAATTGAATTGAATTGAATTGAATTGAAAATATTTTATTCTAAAGCCTCCATTTTTTTACGTGTTGAACGGTTGGATAACCGTAGTTATTTCCATTGTAAAAGTTGTTCATAATTATGGTCTCAATCACTCCTTTTTAACCGACTTCCAAAAAGGAGGATGTTCTATGTTCGTGTGTATGTATTTTTTTTTTGTGTAAGTTCATCGATAATTTCGCCAATTGTAAACCGAATCGAAAAATTCTTTTTTAGTTCGAAAGGGCATACTCCCAAGGTCCGTCCCATTTAAATTTTACAAAAATCGGCTTAGCCTTTTTTGATAAATCAACAATAATGTTAACAATTCGAGCGAAATATTCGAATTTTGTACACTATGGAAGGCGGATTTGCCATTTTTGCGAAAAATAATTATCAGATAATAAAAAAGACGACTACTATGAGAACAACCTGGGATTCGAGAAAAAAAATCAGCTGTTCCATATTAGGCCTTCCTATGAAAATATTTTATTCTAAAGCCTCCATTTTTTTACTTGTTGAACGGATGGATAACCGTAGTTATTCCCATAGTAAAAGTAGTTAATAATAATATGATCTTAATCAATCCTTTTCAGAAAATAACACCCTCTAAGAATCTTCCCCTAACCCAGCCATTGAACGACGATGACGCCCATGAACGACTTTTACTATGAGAACGACCTGGAATTCGAGAAAATAATTCAGCTGTTTCATACAAAATTGCAATCCAGAATCGACAAGATAAAACAGATGATTTTTTACTCGAATTCCGGGTTTGCCCCATAGAAAAAGTTGTTTATAATGATGGTCTGAATGACCTGCTTTCAGCTTAGTACACTAGATATAATTATAATAAATAAATATTAGGGGACATCTTACACACGGTCTCTGACCCCAAACTAAGCATAGCTTGTGATATGGCTGCCAGAGACTGATATACTACACATACATTTTTTTAAATACATACTTATATAGATATTACCTAAATAACACCCAGACACAGAGCAAACCTATGTTCATCACACAAAATGTTTGCTCTGGGTGGGGATCGAACCCACGCCTCTTTGATCCAGAAGTCAGGGTCACTAACCACTGAGCCACCGAGGCAGTCATGTCGAGTTTTCCATGTTGCAGTTATGGATATACAGGGTTATTTCTAATCAATTAGCATCCTCTTAGGGGCTTATTCTGTACATCAAAACTAACAACTTTTGTTCTGCTACTTTTGTCTATGCTCAAAAAAAAAATCAGCTGTTCCATACATTTTGTCGACTGTGAACGATATCTTTCTATGCAACAACAACTTTTTTTTGAGAATGATTAAAAGTCGTAGAACAAAAGTTGTTAGTTTTGATGCACACGACAAGCCCCTAAAAGGATGCTAATTGATTAGAAATAACCCTGTATAACATGGAAAAACCTAACTAAATGTCACACATCCTACAATAATGCATGCCATTCGCCATGGATGGGTAATTGGGCAATCTCATCCGATTTACCCGAATAGAGTTGGAACATCGCTTGCTCAATCTGCCATCTAAGTGGCGACCGCATATTTCGACGAAATACCTAATTTCGACTCTTAGATTACCAGCCGTAGAACATTATATCAGAAATACCTACCTCTTGTATCTGACATCACCGTCCATATTGTAGGTAGGTATTCGTATGCATGAATGAATGAGCCCATTCATCCAAACGTAATCTGAAAAAGATCGCTCTTCGGGACAAGATCGCCTTTTATGCCAAAATAAGCTCGATTACAGAGGCGCTAGGCGCCAGCGTGTATTTAATAGCTACGTAAAAAGTGTTATCTCTATCGAATGCCTAAAGTGAAAAAGAAATTGTTGTATTGTGTACAATAAGCAGTGGTGTCGATATTTTGTTCGTTTTGTTTTTCCAACTGGTTTTTCTATTCTTTTTTATATATTTTTTTACATTAGTAGGTACCAAAAAGTCTTATTTTGCTATAGTAATTAAAATCAAATTACATTGCGTCATAATACAGTTATTACAAAAGTAAAAAAAAATGAAATATAACATTAAATTAGGTACAATAAACTGTCAAAACTAACAATTACACGCAGATATGAATCTAACCGAGATATGCCCCACGCTCAGCATCCCTGCGCCCAAACGTGCCCATTATGCTGGCAGCGATTCCGCGCTGAAATCAAGATAATACAGGGTTATTTCTGATCAATAAGCATCATTGTCAAAACTCAAAAAAAAAAAATTGTTGTTCCATAGAGAATTATCGTTTACCCGCGACAAAATGTATGGAACAGCTGATTTTTTTTCAGTTTTGACAAAAGTAGCAGAACAAAACTTGTTAGTTTTGATGTACAGAATAAGCCCCTAAAAGGATGCTAATTGATTAGAAATAACCCTGTATAACATGTTTGTGTCATGAATAAATCCGCGCTTGACTACCAACGAACCTGCTGGACACGATTAGTACAGGACCCAGACAAATGGCACCGTAAGAGAGAGGCCTATACCCGGAAGTGAGATAGAGAAGGCTGCGGATGATGATTACCACCAGCTCGTCTGATGGTATGCGAAGTTTTGGTCGAAGATAAAGCACGAAAAAAATAATTAAGTGAACTAAGTAATCGCAATAACTTGGCCTTCTCTATAGTCTTGAGACGGAATCTAATAGGGTAATCCATTTATATTTCTACTTCAGAAGGCCTGGCCTAAGTGGCTCTACATTTTGTAATCTACTTACGAGTCAAATAAGTATACTTTTAGGCAATGCAACTTATTGAAAACTTTTGAAGTTTTCAGTTTTTATGCACACACTAATTATGTCCAATTGGATCTAATAGCTATTAGACTTAGGTACCTAGGTACTACCTACGCTTAGTATTTAAATGTAAGCAGATGTGGAAATCTAATAACCTAAGTCATCATACTTAGGTTTTACTTGATTTCATTGTAAATGAATGAAACTCTATCAACTCGTTTAAAATTGTTATTTTTAAAATAGGTATTTTCAGTTAAAATTGTAGTTATAGGGAGTGTAAACGGAACTCAGTAGGTACTATGGTATTTAATTAATTATCAAACAAATATAAAATACCAATTTGAAGTCTGATTCTCTAAACACCTCCCGTCTTACCACAAAAGTTTTACGCACTTCTTAGACAATGTTTAACAGTCCAAATCGCACGGTTAGACAGTGTTTACGCTTTTAGCGATAAGACCGCCTTTTGTGCCTTTTTCTGTCTTTGTTTCTTCTGTTATATTTTCCTATGTGTTGGTGTCAATCAAGTGTTGCTGTTTGTAGTATTGTTTAAAGCCTGTTTAATTTTTTTGTGGCAAGGCGGTATAGGCACATACCATACATGTACCTGATCTAAGTTAGTAGGTACAATATTTAAAACAATTTAGGTCCAGTTAATGGAAACTTTCGGTCTATATCCGCCATGTCCGTCTGTCACCACTAAAGCCGTGGTGGTCTAGTGGTAATGACACCCGCCTTACAATAGCGAGGCCGTGGGTTCAAATCCCGGTCCCGTACCAATGAATTCCTTAAAATTTATGTATGGAATTTCACACCACTGGCTTTTCCATCGTGAGCCAACCTGCATACGTCCGTAGAAGAAATTCGATGGCGTATGTGAATCCACCAACCCGCAATGGGCCGGCGTGGTGGATATGGCCCAATCACCCTTCGTGGGTAGGCCTACGTCCTGCAGTGGACTATTAAAAAGGTTGGTAATAGAAACTAGGTGACATCTCCCAGGCACAAGAAGCCACGACTTGCAAAACCTAACCGTTCCCACCGGACTATTGTTGCCAATTGCCGCGCTTGTTTAATGGTAAGGTATCCGTACTTGACCCGCGGTATCAAAGCGATCTCACACCTACAGCCCGCCCACGTTACACATGTCTTGGACATTTTGTAACTACTACTCGGGAACTGAATTTGTAACTACGTGTTTTGGATGTACCATAGAGATCTTGGGACAGGCCGTTGGCTTTTGGCTGTGACGACACGCTTACCTGTGTAGCAAAATACTCATAAAGGGTTATTTATCCAGAACGGGTGTACTAAGCCGATGGGTGAATCAGACCATCATTATGAACAACATTTACTATGGGGCTAACCCGAAACTAGCCGTAGTGGTCTAGTGGTAGTGACAACCGCCTTACAATCGTGGGTTCGAATCCCGGTCCCGTACCAGTTCTTCGGAATTAATGTACAGAATTTAACACCACTGGCTTTTCAGTGAAGGAAAACATCGTGAGGCAACCTGCATACTTATGTCAGTATAAGAAATTCGATGGCGTATGTGAATCTACCAATCCGCACTGGGCCAGCGTGGTGGATATGGCCCAATCATCCTTCGTGGGTAGGCCTACGTCCTGCAGTGGACTATTAAAAGGCTGATACAGTACAGTACCACCCGAAATTAAAAAAAACAGATGTTTCATACATTTGGTCGGTTTTGAGTTGCAATTTTGTATGGAACAAATGATTTTTTTGGAATTCCGGGTTGGCCCCATTGATAATGATAATGTTTATATTCCAAACTAAAGGATTACATCTTTGTTACAGATAACTAAATATACAAAATAACAGTAGGTATTAGGTACTAATTCTAAAGATTGTACAATTTACATATTAATGTGCACTGCAATCCACACCAGGATGACCTGTGTCGGGGGCTGCAAGCTCTTCCACTTTGGTTTACAAGGTTAAGGTACATACAATATTAAAGTGGTAAAAGCTATTCATAATTATGGTCTTATCCCCTTTCGACTTAGTAGGTACAGGTACAGGTCAAGTCGGATAACCGGTACCTATTTCGCGAAAAAATCACAAAACCTATGTGCCTTTAGTGTGCAGGAACTTTCAGAAATAGGTATATAACTTTCTTCACGGGCGAAATCGCGAAAAAAACCGGCTGTTCCATACATCACCTCTGAAAGGTCTACATTTTGCAAAATCAACACCTTGTTTGAACATTGCAGAATGCGGTGTTGTGTGGGCGCATAAATACCTAAGTGATTTGTTGTGATCTGTGAGTAATAAAATCAACACCTTGTTTGAACATTGCAGAATGCGGTGTTGTGTGGGCGCATAAATACCTAAGTGATTTGTTGTGATCTGTGAGTAATAAAATCAACACCTTGTTTGAACATTGCAGAATGCGGTGTTGTGTGGGCGCATAAATACCTAAGTGATTTGTTGTGATCTGTGAGTAATAAAATCAACACCTTGTTTGAACATTGCAGAATGCGGTGTTGTGTGGGCGCATAAATACCTAAGTGATTTGTTGTGATCTGTGAGTAATAAAATCAACACCTTGTTTGAACATTGCAGAATGCGGTGTTGTGTGGGCGCATAAATACCTAAGTGATTTGTTGTGATCTGTGAGTAATAAAATTGGCGTTAATGTTCGAATCAAACTTCTTGGCGGCTGTGAAGTAATTGTTTACTGAGATAAACAATTAAACAATATTTAGCAAATAAATAAACAAACAAGTGAACTTCAAGCTCGCTGTTCGCCTCGAGGATGGATATGGACTGCCCAATAATGCAACACTGGACGAGGTTGCATCTTGAGCACTCTGGATCCAAACCGAAGTATAGGCTAACATAATTATATTATTATTGAAACTTGACATTAAGTATTATTTAATTTTGAATGTATTATTAATTTTGACATTTGTGACATTTTGACATGATGATTTTAATGAATTTTTGTAATATGGACTTGTACGTCTGAAATAAAGAATAAATAAAATAAATAAGTGAACTTCTGTCAGGATAGGGTAAGTATCAGCATGAAATTAACGTCACAGCCGCCAAGTTAGATTCGTCACTTATACCTACGCGTAGCTACTCGTATGATTTAGCAGTTTTGTGCTAAATGAGCTAGATCGAGACGACATGCCCAATCTTGCGAGATCTCTGGTAGGTTCTCCTAAAGAGCTATCGGCCATCTTTTGTGTAGCAACTGTAGCAAAAAAGGTTGGGCCCTTGCAAAATGTAAAGCTTTTAGGAAGGATCAAATTGGTAACTGGCATGGTTAGACTGCGTAGGAGGACCAAAAAGCTGCAGTGACTGGTGGTAGGTACCTATTACCTTTAGAGTAGAAACTGTAGCAAAAAAGGTTTCTTGCAAAATACGGAGTTTTTGGTAGGATCTAATTGGTTACTGACATGGTTAGAATGCATAGAACCCCAGAATCGGTTAAACAGCAAGTAGCCTACTAGGAATCAAAGTAAATTTAGGGTTTAGATAGTTACCTAGGATATTTCTTTAAAAAAATAACCGTTGCGCGCCTAATCGCAGAAAAGGAAATGCCTATGTACCTACTGCAATAAATAATATTTATGTCTATTTTTTAGGGTTCCGTACCCAAAGGGTAAAAACGGGACCCTATTACTAAGACTCCGCTGTCCGTCTGCCTGTCACCAGGCTGTATCTCATGAACGGTGATAGCTAGAACGTTGAAATTTTCACAGATGGTGTATTTCTATTGCCGCTATAACAACAAATGCTAAAAACAGAAAAAAAAATTAGTGGGCTCGATATTAATAACGGTGACAGGTATATGCTTGTAATATTCACAGAATATTTAGTTAAATATTTATACTTCAAAAATAAATAATTAAAATAAAATAAAACAAATATTTAAGAGGCTCCCATACAAAAAACGTGATTTTTTGCTCGATATTAATAACGGCAACAGAAATATGCTTGAAATATTCAAAAATAAATAATTTAAATTGATTAAAGTATATTAAGAGGGACTTCCATACGGTACGGAACCCTTCGTGCGCGAGTCTGACTCGCACTTGGCCGGCTTTCGTTTTCTAACATAATTCACTACATTATGAAGTGCGTTCAAAACTAGTTACGAAAGACCTTCCGCAAGTAAATTTACTATGGTTCATTATTTTAACCCCGACTTCCAGATTAATTAATCAATTTGTGGTATTGAAGAGGTTGAAAAATGGATATGGTTAAAACAATGCGCCATGTCTGAAACGAAGCTTTTTGGTCCAAGGCTAGTTGCGGTAAGAACCACAACACCACCGCAACTACACAGGGTTATTTCTAATCAATTAGCATCCTTTTAGGGGCTTATTCTGTACATCCAAACTAACACTTTTGTTTTACGACTTTTGTCAAAACTAATAAAAAAAACAGTTGTTCCGATATTTTTCTGTGGAACAGCATTTTTTTGAGAATTTATAAAAGTCGTAGAAAAAAAGTTGTTAGTTTGATGTACAGAATAAGCCCCTAAAAAGATGCTAATTAATTAGAAATAACCCTGTATTATATCGTAATGCTTGGCACGTATGAAATAGGTAAGTGTGTATTTGCCTACATACATAATTATTTTTCGCAAAAAATGGCAAAACCGACTTCCTTCGTACAAAATTCGAATAGTTCGCTCGAATAGATGTAGGTATACAATTTTGACATCATTGATTTCTCAAAAACGGCTCAGCCGATTTCGATAAAATTTAAATGGGGCCAGTGCATTTAAATTCGAACTAAGAAAGAACTTTTTTAATTCGGTTCATAATGGGCGAAAAATATCTATGAACATACACAAAAAAAAAATACATACAGAAGAACACAGAACCTCCTACTTTTTTGAAAGTCTGTTAACAATACAAGTGCATCGACATAGCTCAGCAGATGATCAGCAAGATAATAGTTACCTATATAGCACGGATAACTGATAACCGATGGGATCAAAAAGTTTCGAGTGGAGACACTTGGCCTAAGAGCCGCTGAAGATCCATCTTCACCCACGTGATAACCAGATGAGATGATAAATGATTATCACTACATAGTATAAAACAAAGTCGCTTCCCGCTGTCTGTCCCCATGTATGCTTATATCTTTAAAACTACACAACGGATTTTGATGCGGTTTTTTTAATAGATAGAGTGATTCAAGAGGAAGGTTTATATGTATAATACACCTGTGCGAAGCCGGGGCGGGGCGCTAGTTTATTTAAAAACACGCCTATGATAGCATGCCTATCGAAAAGTGTTCATGGCTATTTTTCATTATATTTCAAATATGTTATGAACGATTTTTGAAGGTAAGCCTGTATGATTAATTTTGTAATTAAATTATCTTTCTGATGATACCAATTTTGACTGGTTATAAGATCGGTTCGTACTTACATTGACATATTTGTACATAGTTGCTTGCCAGGTAGTATGAACAAAATTAAGTAAGCTAACCAATTAAGGTAAATTCTCTACAATAAAAACTATTAGGTGGAATAAATGAAAACCGGCTATTAAAATAGAGAAGGTAAAAAAAAACATTTTCAAAAAAACATTGAATGAAATAGTCATGAACACTTTTCGATAGGCAAAACTATCATATGCCTATTTGTATACATGTAAATAACATTTCAAAAAAGTATGTCTCATCTGGTGGTTATCACATGGGTGAAGGTCGTTCTTCCACATCTCTCCCCCTAACTGAAAACCATAAACATCAAGTAGGACATCCACCTACAAAGTCGACATGACCTTAATAAGAGCACATGACCGCGCTGGATGCAAGTAGCTTCTGACTGACATTATTCCCCTTAGTTCGTAATTTTAATTCAAATAAAGGAGTCTAGAAAATTCGGATCTTAAGGTGAAAATAGTTGACGGCACGAACTCAGATTCGGCGTAGCTTAAATATATCATATACTAGACGACCCGCCCGGCTTCGCACAGGTGTATCAATACATAGTATAAAATAAAGTCGCTATTTTGTCTGTTTGTTTGTCTGTATGCTTAAATCTTTAAAACTACGCAACGGATTTTGATGCGGTTTTTTTTAATGGATAGAGTGATTCAAGAGGAAGGTTTATATGTATAATACACCTGTGCGAAGCCGGGGCGGGTCGCTAGTTATACATATAAACCTTCCTCTTGAATCACTCTATCCATTAAAAAAAACCGCATCAAAATCCGTTGCGTAGTTTTAAAGATTTAAGCATACAGACAAACAAACAGACAAAATAGCGACTTTATTTTATACTATGTAAGGATCAGCTGTATTGTCTGAAGAAGGGATAGATTCGATGATAAACAGTAGATATTATAGTGCGTGTGCACCCAATGCAATATAATTTAGTTTTTATTTGTTTAAATACCCTGCGTACTAAATGCGCATGAGGTTTTCTCCATAGTAAATTATGAAAAAAAAACTGTTAAAATGGATTAAATAATAGTTATTTGAACTAACGAATATATAAACTAGGCCGCTATTCAGATAAAATGACTCAGTTTAGTTATTCTGTGTTTTTTTGCACCTAGTTTCCTAAAAATTTGAGTCAAAATTTGAATGTTCCAAGGCTTATAATTATTATCATTCGAGTGGAGAATTTTTTTTCAATTTTATTAGGTAACGTATATTTTGTAAAGACAAATTAATATGAATCTTAGTTTTAAATATTCAACAGCAAACACTGGTGTGATTACCCACCGACGTTTGTATGGAGCGAAGAGCGACTTGTTTTTTATTACTTATTTATCTAGATTCTTAAAAAAACGCAAAATTATCACAATAAAAAATTTATTATCTATATAACGTAACATCTGACCATAACCGTTATGTGAATTTTATACATTGTGTAAAATAGTATATAGGCTATACATGGCATTGCAGACATTTTCCAAAATAAAATAGCATTTTTAACTTAAAAATACGATACAGAATTTTGTGAACATTAAAGATGACGTTTTAGTGCAGAAATTGGATATTCGACTTACATCTGCTATAATGGAGGGAAAATATCTAAAGGCGTTTTCCGGAAAGACTGTACGCGAATATCTACCTTAACTCTACAGCAAACGGTAGTATATCGTAGATATCAATTTTCTGATATCACCTTATTCGATATAAGGGGTATAGTCCGAATCATAGAATAAGAACTAAAGCAATAGAAACAGTACTAAAATGGCAAGAGATATACATCACTTTGTCCCATTTTAAATGTGAAATTTAAAAGGTGTTAGAAAAAGATGCACATACACCCGAACTTGCGTAATTTCGAAGGGTTTCACAAACTAGCATTGAGCTGTCTCGGGTGTCCAAATTCAAAGAGGTAAAAAGGAAGAAGGTAAAATGATCAGAGATTTGAACCTTCTTACTCGGACTATAACGAAGATTTAATACCCCAGACGATAAATAAGACTAAGTTCGTACAGGTTGTGTGGCTAGCCCTGGTGTCAGTATTTAAGCCACCTGATGACCTCTGACATGGCTAAACAACCGGGCCTGACAACGTATCATCCGAGCCACGATAGCGCTCAGTCGAAAAGCTCATAGTCGCGTTTAGCGGTATGAAAAATACGTCTTAAACATATTTGTTTTTTTACAACTACTCTTTTGACAACGCCCTATAATGTTAAAGCTAAGACGGGGATAGTCAAAAACTATCTAAAAATAAGGTAATTAAAGTAGATATTCGCGTACAAGTAATAACGGAATGCCACCTTCAGTCCAAACAAATTTTGACCTGCCTCACATTTTCTAAGGTCTAAGATAAAACAATAAATTAATTGTGATACACAATACGCTAATTGTAATATATTTTAATGTATTTCGATATTTTTTTCATATTAGAGGAGACTGATCAAAATTTATCTAGAACATAAAGCACGAGTCACATTACATGGGGACTGGAATCTGAAATATATATCTTGTGTAATAGTTTTTTTTCGATGTCTGAAACAGTAAGAAAAATTACAAGGTTGCCTTTAAGACATTGCTTTGAGCGCAGAATGAAAAAAAAAGTAAGTAAGTTACTTAAGTTTAGAAAGAAGAAAGTTTTTTTTACACTTTATATCAGTAGAGAATCGTTATCTTCCAGTTTATTATACAAAAAAAGTTATTAGTATACCTAACAACATATTTTTTCAGTGAACGTTCCTGTTTGGTTGCTACTGGCTATAAGTCCGCCATTTTAGAACTATGACTTTCATTGTCATGTGTAAATTAAGTTTAAGTTAAGTGTGGTTTTTAAAATAAAGAGTTATTATGTTTCTATCTATATTATCGATTATAATATAACCAACACATAGAGCTAACATTTCAATTTTATCGTAAATCTAGTCCCAATGCATATGAATCGAGCTTAATCTTGGTGTCTACATGACGAAAAGCAAAACAGTAAAATAAATGAATACATAATCCTAAAATAAGTTAATCTATGGAAAACCTTTCAACATGGGTGTTTTATTTAATTTCATCACAAATTGTACAAACAAAACACGAGGACAAACAAAATGTATACATAACAAATACAAATCTGGCTTTATACAGGGTTACTTTAAATTGACACACCTTTCAGATCAGACTGTATAATAATATAAGCAAATAAATGTGGTACAAGTTACGATGAAACTTGTAATAAATATAATCACAATTTCAAACATTTTCGTTGAACAACTTTTTGTAGAGAACAGCTGATTCCTTTTTCCATTTTTTGTCTAGGCTTGATGTACTTACCATAACATGCTGAATAAAAAGTGGTAAGTAAATTAAAAATAACCCTGTATTTAGGACGCAAAAAAAAAAACTGTACGCACAGTACGAAATCTCTCGATTTAAAATATGTGTAAGTTTGTTACATCACTGTAAATGACCAGATTCCCTCAACAGATTTAATTATTACTTAAAATCCATCCATTTCATACAATCACCCATACAAAAAGGTTGAACACCTCGCTCCGATTATCTTAGTCTTAAGCACTATTTTCTTACGATAGCGGTACCGTCATATATCTGCCGTAATATTACGTTGTACTTACCTCTCCTACTTTACGGTGGCAATTATCGTTTTATAAGAGTTTGCGCCATTTAGTTTGAATAATATAATTATTATACAACATTATAGTGACGTCATTCGCCGCTTTATAACGGACAACGCTATACTAAGAAAACAGAGCTTTAGCTATGAATGAAAGAGACGATAACAGTGTGAAGAGCACGGCTGTATAGTGTTATAGACGGTCAATGTATAACATAAAACGCCATGTGAAATATGGCATGTATTATGGCAATCTTGAATAGAGACCACGGCTCGGGAAGCGTAGCGTATGATTAGGGTGGCAAAAGATTTGATAGAAAAATGAGCACACTAGAAAATGAACAATTGAAAATATTAACTTAACAAAAAAAAAATATTTGAGCAAATATCTACCAAAACTAGCTGACCTGGCAAACGTTGTTTTGCCATATAAATTGTTTCTAGTTTAAAAAAAATGTTAAGGGTGAACAACCCTTATCACTTAGGGGTATGAAAAATAGATAGTAGCCGATTCTCAGACCTACTGAATATGCATATAAAATTTGGTAAAAGTAAAGCCGTTTCGGAGGAGTAAGGTAACTAACATTGTGACACGAGAATTGTATATCTAAGAGATATCTTTCAAATTGTGTTTCTAAAAGCTATTTTTGCATACTTGTCACATTTACAGATAATACACTCATCGTTACTCTAGGGCCAACTCTCAAATCCCATAAAAACAATTATTCCATACATTTTGTTGAAAGTCGATGAGCTTTTTGTATTGATTATTGTCATTGTGACCAATTATTACACTATGAAAGCAACACGAATAAAAATTTGATGTTCTCAAGCATTAGGTAGAAATTAGACGAACTATTTCTATGGAAAAGCTTATTTCTTATTATTATACACTAAGGGACTAATCGCGCACTAAAAATTACGAGATAAATAAATAACACATCATCCCGACGTTATACAATAATAATAATGTGTTCAAATCGCGAAATTTAAAAAAAAAGCTTAATTCTTTTTCCGCGATATCGTGGGTTGGTCCAATATTAAAATATGTTCAAAACAATGACTATATCTCTATAAATAAAGCAAGTATACAAAATAACAGCTTATAGAAACCTAAAGTCACCCACTGACCGTCCATAGCATAGGAGATACGTGCCAAACGGATAAGTACCTTATTGCCAAGACAATAAGAGCGAGGCGCGTCCGTAGTCGAGCAGGCGATGGAGTTTACATGAAATCGTCGTAATCGTCGTCGAAATTGCCGTACGTGCCGTAGTCCGTGAGATGATTCTAGAAAAAAAAAATAACAATTAAATTCAACTTATGTGTTAATTTAGTCAAAACTAACGACCCGTCCCCGAATTTCACACCATTGGCTTTTCGGTGCAGGAAAACATCGTGGAGACAACCTGCATACGTCCGTAGAAGAAATTCGATGACGTATGTGAATCCACCAACCCGCACTGGGCCAGCATGGTGGATATGGCCCAATCACCCTTCGTGGGTAGGCCTACGTCCTGTAGTGGACTATTAAAAAGGCTGGTATACTGAGCGCCACACAAGTCGGCGGATGAGAAGTTAGCCGCAGATGACACTTCGACGTAATTCGCTAATTATTGCGCGCGGGAGGCATGAGGTTGGCGGGCGGGTGTGCCCCGGCGCGAGTTTCTCTGGCTCCCGCGCATATCTATATTTCGGATTTTGCGCAGCGTTCTACGCATAACTTCCCATCCTCCGATTTGTGTGGCGCTTAGTATACAGTACAGTACAGCGACCCGTCCCCGCGAAGGTACTATGTTCGTCTGTCTGTATTCTTTTTTTTTGTGTATGTTCATCGATATTGTCGCCAATTGAGAGCCGATTTAAAAAAATAGTTTTTAGTTCTAAACGGTATAATCCCGAGGCGAGATGGCCCCATTTAAATTTTATCGAAATGGGCTGAGCCGATTTTGATAAATCAACAACAGTGTACATGGATGTCACATCGATTCGTGCAAAATATTCGAATTCTGTACACGGTGGAAGTCGGTGTTGCGATTTTTTGCGAAAAATAATTATTGTTCTCAAAGATGCAACATACTGGCGAGCAAATAAAGATATTCTCAATTATTATTACAGTAGCTGTGAGGTTCAATTTCGCGGCACATTTCGAGAATATAATCCTCATAAGTCTAATCTCCACTCGCTTTTGACCAATTTGATTTATACTCGAAAAACTTGCTAGAATTTGGATATGAAACGATTTTACCAAATATTATTGAAATCTAATTTAAATGAAACTGAATCACGGTTGTTAGTATCGCTAAAACTCTAGAACGGCTGCACCGATTTAGCTAATTTTGGTCTTGACATACTTGTGGAAGCAAAGGGAAGGTTAGGTAAACTGTGAAAATTTTTTAAAAGTTGCGAGAAAAATAATTAAAAACATAAATTTTATTTTCCCATACAAAATGTTCCCGCATGTAAGTTGTCATTAGCAGTTGACTGATGGTGAGATAAAGTTCACCGGGTGAGCTAGTCAAATTATAAATAGCAGATCGAACTTCTCCTCTTTTTGAAGAAAATACAATTTTAGCTTAGAAGCAAATACACAGACAAACACACAAAAAAGGTGATTTCGTTTTAATATAATTATTATGTATACTAGCTGCCCATCCCGGGTTCGCCCCGGTACGGACAGATTTCAAAAGTGTAATAAACAAATGCGATTATAAATCACTACATAGTATAAAATAAAGTCGCTTTTTGTCTGTTTGTTTGTCTGTATGCTTAAATCTTTAAAACTACGCAACGGATTTTGATGCGGTTTTTTTTTAATGGATAGAGTGATTCAAGAGGAAGGTTTATATAAGTATAATACACCTGTGCGAAGCCGGGGCGGGTCGCTAGTTGAGATATAAACTATCCTATCTCTCAAGTTGTATGAAACTGCACATAGTGTGCAAAATTTGGTTAAAAACGGCTAAATAGTTCAGGAGTCCATCGCGGACAAACAACGTGACGCGAAATTTATATATATTAAGAAGAAAGAAAAGATAGCGATTCGTCTTCGAGCGAATATCTATAGAGTAACAATCGTGCAAAAAAAGTGTCCGAGCCAAAACTCTGCTCAAAATAACCAGTGGGCAGGCTTTTTAGTTAGTCGTAAGGCGATTGCAAGCCGACTACAACGTCGCGCGATGCCAATGTGCTCGGTTACAAGCAATCATTAGGTGACATAACGTCGAGTTTCGAGAAAACGGGTCATTGTGAATTATTTAATGTATCTAAGTTAGAAAGTATGACGGCGTTCGGACATTTTTTTTTACTACTATCACTTAGAGACTGTAGCTCTGTAAATATTTGCTCGAAGCGATTCGTTATAAAATTGAGGGTTTGATAAATATAGTAAAATTGTTATCAGATACGGTTATTAAACATTACACAATTGAGAGTAAAATTATCAGATAATATCATAAGAGATAAATGCAATAGATAGAACATGCAATTGGTTTATCTTATCTATTAAGATACATGATATCAAAGATGTGACAATCGTGTTCTTGTCCTCAATGAAAACAATAAAATTTCATCAGATAATTCTATTATAGAGTTTCTTGTGTGTCTGTCTGTCTACCTTCTTCTTCTTTTATATTTTGGCGTCGCATGGTTTATGCATATGCCAGTGTCAAGTATAAGTTTAAACATTTTTGATATTTTATCAAAGTAGTCACAGTCGTAGTCACGTCATAATCAAAGTCGCGGTCAAGTCCAAGCATAGTCCGAGTCATACCTCAGTAAAGCAGTGGAGATTTTACTGGAGGCGTCTATAGAATTTTGGTAACAACACGGTACACCACATCAGTCATAAATGAAGACACTTAGAAGATAAGATATTTCAAGCCCTCCGAATCACGGTAGCGTTCCGCACTCACCTGATCGCCCTCGACTTTTAACTTGGCCTTGCTCTTGGCCTTGGTGGATTTCTTGCCCTTGTCGTTCTTCTCTGCTTTCTGCTTCTCGATGTACAGGTTGTCCACCGTCAGCTTTATCCTCTTGATGTCGCCTGATGCCACTGGAATAATACAATGTCGTCATTTTAATTCGAGTTTTGCAACTTCGTCATATCATAGCCCAACGAGCACTGTAACTGCAAACGTAGCCCAACGTGCTATGGAGAGGGCTATGCTCGGAGTCTCTCTGCGAGATCGAATCAGAAATGAGATCTGTGGAAGAACTAATGTTACCAACATAGCCCACATGGCAGTGGGCAGAGCACATAGCGCGGAGGACTAATGACCGATGGGGTCGAAAAGTTCTCGTTCACGTACCGGCAAGCGCAGCGTAGGACGTCCACCCACAAGATGGACGTTTGACCTCATTAAGACCGCAGGATCGCGCTGGATGCAAGTATCTTCTAACCATTCTTATTGGAGATCTATAGGGGAGGCCTATGTCCATCAGTGGGTGTCCTATTGCTGATGGATGGTAACTGAACTGTGGCTTCATTGATAGGTGTGAATCGGCCTTTATACTTATTTTGTACGACCATTTCCTAGGTAGAAAAATGTTCATTATGTACGACCATATCCTTCAATAATATTATACACAGAATGAACACTTTAGACGTCTTTATTCTTAACCCATTCGTAGTCGAACTCGGTCATTTATAATGCCTAGGCACCAAGATACGGGTGCTTTATTGTACTTAGTTTGGGGAATAGTGACTGCAGAAACATTGTATAATTTGTATCTTATGACAATAAATAATTTTGAATTTGAATTTCTGCTTTGATCACCAGGAGGCTTATTTGGAACAATTTGGTATGACTGGAGTGGTGAAATACTCACTTTGGACGACCATATTCTTGACCAGTTCGTCGACGAACTCCGGGAACTCTTCCTTGTTCTTGTAGAGGTTGATCTTCTTGCAGAGCATGTCGGCGAACTCGGCAAACTCCGCTTTATTTGTGGGCTCGAAGCTGTCCAGTTTGCCGATGTTATCGGGCGTGACGCCTGTGGAGATTTCATCAAACATTGTAATCAATACATATAAGTAAAATTGGAGTGTCTGTTTGTAATATGGAAATAACCATTTTTAGGGTTCCGTACCCAAAGGGTAAAAACGGGACCCTATACTTAGACCCCGATGTCCGTCTGTCTGTCTCCGGGCTGTATCTCATGAACCATGATAGCTAAGCAGCTGAAATTTTCTCAGATGATGTATTTCTGTTGCCGCTATAACAACAAATACTGAAAATATAATAAATATTTAAATATTTAATAAATATTAATAGAATAAAATAAAATAATTTTGTATAAAACTATATAAAAATAATAATGTATATAAAATAATAAAACCAAATTTTTTAGACGTTTTTCGCTCTATATTACTAATGGTAACAGGTAGATGCTTGAAATTTTCACAGAATATTTAGTTTTATATTCACTTCAATAATAAATAATAAAATTAAAATAAAATAAATATTTAAGGGGGGCTCCCATACAGTACGGAACCTTCCGTGCGCGAGTCCGACTCGTACTTGGCCGATTATTTACTACATGTATATGAATATATATGTATACGGTACATATACGGTAAATAACATTTTTTACAATTTTTGTCTGTCTGTTTGTTCTAGCTAATCTCTGAAATGGCTGGACCGATTTTGACGGGACTTTTATTGGCAGGTAGCTGATGTAATAAGGAGTAACTTAGGCTACGTTTATTTTAGAAAAAATCTTGTTATCTCGGGCTAACGCGGGTAACACCGCGGGGCGCAGCTAGTATAATAATAAACTTTGATAAGTGAGCAAACGAAGTGTATCTGCGTAGAGTGCGTAGACTGCTACAATTTTCTGGGCAAAAATGACGAAATAAAAATCAAGTGCGAGTCGGACTCGCGCACGAAGGGTTCCGTGCCGTATGGGAGCCCCATTTCTCTTGCCGTTATTAATAGCGAGTAAAAAACTTCTAAAAATCACGTTTGTTGTATGGGAGCCCCCCTTAAATATTAATTTTATTCTGTTTTTAGTATTGTCGGCAACAGAAATACATCATCTGTGAAAATTTCAGCTGCCTAGCTATCATGGTTCATGAGATACAGCACGGTGACAGACAGACAGACAGACGGACATCGAAGTCTAAGTAATAGGGTCCCGTTTTTACCCTTTAGGTATGAAACCCTAATAAAAATTGTGGAATCTTAGTTAAAGGCTAATTTATTTTACTTTCACTATCTTTTCAGGCGTCCTTCTGCAGTGCACTACTATCAGCTTTGTCATCCACATCGCCATCATCTCATTCACCATCTAAGCTACTGGTTATGCCAGCGGCCCAGAGCCACCCTCCATTACTTTAAGGAGCTGGGCTGGCTCGGGTAGACGCTTGAGGGGAAAATGCACAAAATACCCCATGCGGGACGTCAGTGCAGGACTTATCGCTCCCACTTCAAATTAGAATTAGCCATCCTAGAAATAAGCATCCGGAACAATCGCAACTTGCAATCGCAGATTTGAACTGGGCCTCGGCCTTCTCTTGTAAAGTTATCTAAACGCCACACAAATCGGCGGATGAGAAGTTAGCCACAGATAACACTTCGCCGTGATTCGCTAATTATTGCGCATGTGTGCACAATACCGACGCCACGTGTCGTAGTGGTGAGCACGGGTGTAGGAAGCGCGCGGGAGGCATGAGGTTGGCGGTCGGGTGTGCCCCGGCGTCTCGTCTCTCTGGCTCCCGCGCATACCTATATTTAGGATTTTATTTATTTATTTGTTTATAGTCGAGTGTATACTGATGATGTGCCTATATCAAGCAGAGTCGAATAAAAATTAGTATTTATCTGTCAATGTTTTTTTTTTCCTTCTTTATTCAAAGGTCCAGTCTATTCTTAAATGTGTTTACAGTTCTTGCTGAGATTACATCCTCAGGCAACCTATTCCAATTGTAGACAACTCTATTGCAGAGGATGTGGATATTTTGCGCAGCGTTCTGCGCATAACTTCCCATCCACCGATTTGTGTGGCGCTCAGTATACTAGTATAGTTACCGAAGGTCTCCAAAGCGACTAGCATGTCGGACTCCTCCTGCAGCTTCTGCTGGCGCAGCTTTTCCGCCAGCCGCTGCTCGGGAGTGAGCTCGGCCTCGGCCTTCTCCGCCGCTAGTCGGGCGGCCTTCTCGCGCTCTTGCCGCTGCAAACAAATAAATAAATAATCAGGGGACATCTTAAGCTGGCTTCTCACGGCGCGTGATATAACAAGTCGCGCCGCGCCGAGACGATTTGTGCGAGCGAGCACGCGTCAACAGGCGAGTCCGCGCGACCCGTTCTCACGGCGCGCGTCGTGTTGGGCACTTTCTATTACACTTCTTACAAGCCGTGGTGGTCTAATGGCAATTACACCCGCCTTACACTCTTGAGGTCGCGACTTCAAATTCTGATCTCATACCAATGGCTTCCTTGGAATTGAACACCACAGGCTTTTCGGTAAAGGAAAACATCATGATGCAACCTGCATATGTCCATAGAAGAAATACAAATTGTGAATCCACCAACCCGCACTGGGCCAGAGTGGTGGATATGGCGCAATCACCCTTCGTGGGTAGGCCTACGTCCTGCAGTGGACTATTAATAAGGCAGGTACAGTTATACACGGTCTCTGTCCCTAAACTAAGCAGCTTGTGTTATGGCTGCCAGAGACTGATATACTAGATACAGGGTTATGTTCTAACCCTATACTAAGTCGAAAGGAGGTGATTAAGACCATTATTCCAAACGACTCTCACTATGGGGCTAACTCAAGATTCGAGAAAAAATAACAGCTGTTCCATACAAAATTACAACTCGGAATAGTTAAAATTTATGAAACAACTGGTTTTTTTTTGTAAACTAATTCCTAAATTAGTCCTAATTACCCCCTCTTTTCGGCTTAGTACACCAGTTCTGGATAATTCTGTATAATAACATGTGAATCATAAATACCTATATCTGTTTATCGCAATAGAAAAATTATAATATGTAGCAACTCATTTTCAAATTAGAGCACTTCATAATGGAGTAATCACATTAGCAAGTAAACAACATTATGATAATACAAGAGTATTATTTATCTGGTTGGTTCTTAATGCATCTTCAAATTTTATTAGTAAGGGATACTAATTAAATCATATGATAATGAAACTCCATAGAACAGATATGCAGAGTAAACTCTTTATTGTCATAAGTTCCTGCATACTTGTACTTTGTACTAATAAGTAAGTTCATATAGGTTGGTTGGCTAGCCCTGGTGACTGAGTTTTTAAGCTACCTGAAGGCCTCTGACTTGGCTAAACAGTTAAAGCAACCGGGACCTACAATTTAACCTGACATCCGAGTCAAATAACTAGTACAAACAATACATAGTAGACATTTAAACCACATAATAGAAACTGAAAGTATTTTACAGGAAGTTTTTCATAGCATCAATACTAAAATGATGTTATATACCTAGTAAAGTTAAAGGTAAAGTTTAAATCAATAGGTCTCTCAAAAACAATTCATTACACTTATATTTGTTGGGAACCAAGTCACACCTCAATCTGCCAAAATGATGTCATTTTTAACTGACTTCCAAAATAAAGGAGGTTGTAGAAGGTGTATTTTTTTTTTGTGTGTGAACCTAATCAAAAAAATTGTTTTTAGTTCGAAAGGCTGGTGGTCCCTTTTAAATTTTATCAATGTAGGCTCAGCCATTTTTTAAAAATCAACAGTAATGGAAAAATTGTATGCATCAATTCGAGCGAAATATTCAAGTAAATGATGGAAGTCAGTTTTGCCATTTTTTGTGAAAAATAATTATTATTTAACACTTTGGTCAAGAGAATGTGATAGTCCAGCTGTGGTATTTAAAACTGAAGTAATATTTACAGCCAAATGGCTTCTATGCACACTACCATATTGGCAGGGCATAACAAATTGCATTATTTACATTACTGCAAACTCAACATTTTAATTTCTACTCGTAAACATCTTATCCAACATTGTATTTTTTTTAGGTCACTAATACAAAATAATATGCTAAAATTATTTATAACATCACTATAGGTTGAATCAAACTGAAATCAGAAGTGGTGTTTGTAGAGTTAGCTGTAAGCTGCGCAGTCTATGCACACCACACTTCATATGCAACTGCCTTACAAAAATTGCTACTGTGCAATGACTCGCCTCATGTTCAGAGATGCTCAGACCAAATAAAAAAATAAAGACAGAATGTTTTGAACAAACAAGTGAAGCCGGCATAACTACGCCTCGCCGTGTACAGACACAATTACACACATACAATATGTACAACGAAACTACGCCTTGGTTTGTTAGTCGAACTATGGCGGCGCAACACCGACGTACACCACATGTATAAAAAACCAGCCTCACTTGTCTGTTCACAACTTTCTCTCTGATTTTTTATTTGGCCTGAGCAGAGATGACATAAATAAAGTTTTTTGAATTAATTTGAATAAGGACTATACTACATGTCTAGGACTATAGGGCTTGCGCATTTGGAATATCTTTAGACCTTCAAAGGTCTGTGGATGATCCAATAGCTTTTAATGAAATAGTAATTTAAGCAGTTTAAGCCTATGTTTAGGCCGCATCACACAAGTTAGAGGAAATGAAGTTAGCTACAAGCTGCGCAATATGCAATCCTGACTGGAACTCACACAAAGCCGTGAGTTGATTGGATATTGCGCAGCTTGTAACTAACTTCGTTTCCGCTAACTATAAGTAGTGTTGTATTTTGTTGTAGTTAATAAAGGCACTTGCCCTATCTATACATATTAAAAGATGCATGAAAATGCTGCCAGTATGCTGGGTATACCTACTATCTATTGGAACATTAGTTCATGGAGTTTTATGTATTTGACAGTTTTATTGATAATCCAATTATTGCTAATTAGCATGCTTAATCATGTATGCGTAACATAACGCCTCGTGACTGCCTCGGTGGCTCAGTGGTTAGTGACCCTGACTTCTGGGTCAAAGAGGTGTGGGTTCGATCCCCACCCAGGGCAAACATTTGTGTGATGAACATAGGTGTTTGCTCTGTGTCTGGGTGTTATTTAGGTACTATATAATATATAAGTTTTAAAATATGTATAAGTAGTATATCAGTCTCTGGCAGCCACATCACAAGCTTTGCTTAGTTTGGGGTCAGAGGCTGTGTGTAAGATGTCCCCCAATATTTATTTATTTATTTATAAACATTGTTTTATTAATTCAAAAACACATGGTAGGTAAGAACATTGTACATTCATAACAATATTACCATGAATCTAACCTCTTAAATAAAAGCAAACAAGGACACTGACATTTAAAATGAACCAGCTGTTGGGAACTTTCACAGACAACAAGTGACATACTTATATTTTTCTACACAATGACTAATCCTGCCTTGATAGAGCAACAAATCGAAGAAATTTGGTACGCGATATTACTAATTTTACGAGTTTATAGATGCAAATACGGAAGTGCTAGACTTACCTCTTTTTCGGCAATTTTGTCATGAATTTTCTTTTTAGGTTTTGGCGGGGGCGGTGCGACTTCTGTCTTTTCTTCATCTTTTTTCTCTTCTTCTTCGTCTTCCCAACTTTCCTGCAAAAGCACTGACGTCAACAATCTGCCACGACATTTAGGTTATGTGCGAAAATTTCGAGCAAATACAAAATCACCACGAATGAAGCAGTCTATCATTACAAATAACATAATTTGGCAAGGGAAATGTTACCTTGACAGTATCTTCCTCGTCTTCGCCTTCCCATTTATTAGAACTAGTCAACGTGGTTGGAAGTTTAGGCTCAAAGTTATCTGCGTCTGAAAAGTACAGCAGAATGACATCGCAATTCTATTTTTGCAATAAACATCATCAACACTGATAAAAACAACACATACCCCACGACACCTCCATGATTATGGACTTCTAAATAGCACCAATCTAATTTTGTTACCGTTTCACGTGAACACAAATCAGACAGCGATCAACTCGCCGCAAGAATGGCTCTAATCACAAGATGTCTCCGGAGTCGTCGGAGAAAATAACAACAATATTCCTCACGCGTATATTGTCAAACGACCGAGGTTTTTCTGCAAAACACACGGTCTGATTGAGAAACGATAGGCAAATGACATAATTTTGGCGATTTCCCAATGAAATTGATAGATTTTGAAATGCAAAAATTTGACTCCATTGCAGACGATAATTTCCGAATCACTAAAATAATTCAATATGGCGTCCAAGAGTGCTACCAGCTGCTTTTTTAATTTTTCCCTAATTTCGAATATTACCAGCCTTGATGTACACGGCTTCGTGTCATTTTGATCAGAAATCAAGGGATGCAAACTAACATAAAAACTTGGCCACACAAATTTTATTTCTTGATAGAAAAAACCGATTTTAAATTATATTCTACTATATAGCGACCCGCCCCGGCTTCGCACAGGCAGGTGTATTATATGTGTCGTACTGTGTACATAATAAACCTTCCTCTTGAATCACTCTATCTATTTAAAAAAACGCATAAAACCCGTTGCGTAGTTTTATAGATTTAAGCATACATAGGGATATAGGGACAGAGAAAGCGACTTTGTTTTATACACAGAATAGGCCCTACCACAAATGTCGCTGGTTTTATACTATGTAGTGATGATGATGATAGTGATTTTGAAGTGAAACTTCTAATGCGATTTCCAACAAGGTTGCGTTAAACGTTTACCATGGAGGGGGTATGATATGAAAACACCAACAACATGTCCCCTAACATTTATTTATTTATTTGCTGTTGCGTCGAAGTTTCACAAAACTCAACTGAACTTCAAAATGACGAACTGAACCAATATAAACTTTTCTTTAAGACTATCTCGCTCAATCCTTTTTTTACTACAGTCTACTTAATCAATTAATAAAGTATAAGTAATCAATTAATATGTATAGTAAAAAAAAAGCTTCACTCCGCATAACTCCGCAGTAATGTGCAAAAAGAGAACCGTCACCGTCATGGCGTTACGATGAACTAACAATAAGATTTTGATCAGCAGCCAAGGTACTGCTGACTAAACTTGGTAGACGCGAGTACTGATGAAAACCAAATTGGTGTCTACCAAATATCAAACACTTTTAGTTGTACACTAAGCGCCAGACAAGTTGGCGAATGAGTCGAACACGGGCGTAGGGAACGCGCGGGAGGCATTGAAGATATGAAGTTGGGGGCTCTGGCTCCTATTTCGGCTTTTGCATAGCGTTCTGCGCATAACTTCCCATCCGCCGTCTTGTGTGGCGCTTAGTATACTAGCAATGAAAGAGCAGTGTTGTCAAGATAACAAAATAGTAAAATGACACACGAGCAACCCCACCTACTACGACGCTTCCCTTTTTGCACAAACTCTAGCAACTGCTCACAAGGTTCGCATTCACATTGTATTACAGATGTGCAAAGCTCACCATCATGGTATTATAAAACACAGATATTATTATGTTAGACAACAAATGTTATATACAATAATTGTCTTAAGTATAATATGGAATAATATATTATTTTATTATTACATAGGTAGGTACCTAATTATAATATGAAGTGTTTTTTCTAACGTGAAAGTTCGGCGTATTACTTTACAGCTAAGACTGCTTTAAGAACTATGTTCTGTATATTGTTAGTATTGTTACAATACCTACCTTTACAAAATTGTCCCTTCTTACATAAAAATAGTGGAGATTGGTCTTGGCCTCATGGTTGTTAAATAACAAAAAAATTCAAATTGGTCGTCGTAATGAAGTTTGGTGGCGGAGCCACATAGATTTTAATAAATTGATAGACACTTGGTAGACACATTCAGTATAACTTGTATTAAAATGGCTGGAAGAAGAAAATTTGAATTATTTGATGAAATTCACAACGAGAAAGAATTCGAAACTGTATTGCGAACTAATGAAAACACGCTCATATGTGAGTAGGAAGTAATAATATCTTGTATAATTAAGTAAAAAGTTCAGGGAATGTTCTAATAAAATAGGTACATATTTATACTAAAAAAACAGCGTAAAGTAAGCCACGCTAAGGATAATTGTTTTAATAAAAAGTGTAATACTCATATTTTATTAAATTATAATCTTGTTTACTACTGAGATATTCATTTAATTCGGTGATAAGTAATAAATTACAAATCAATGTTAAGTTAGAATTTAAGAGCGCGGCTCTTGTCGGTGGAGCAATTTCCATATCTCGCTGTCTTCCGACAGTGTCTTCAAAAATTTTAAAAATCAATGTTCACAGGTGCTGAAATTTATTGCTACTTCGCCGGTTACTGTACTGCTCTAGATAAATTATTTACTACAATGAAACTTGATTGGAGTAATGGGAACTTGATCTTACTAAAGGTATTGTATACAGGGTATTTCTAATCAATTAGCATCCTTTCAGGGGCTTATTCAGTGCATCAAAACTAACAACTTTTGTTCTGCGACTTTTGTCAAAACTAAAAACAAAATTGTTGTTCCATAGGAAAATATCGTTTACCCGCGACAAAATGTATGGAACAGCTGATTTTTTTTTTGACTTTTGACAAAAGTCGCAGATCAAAAGTTGTTAGTTTTGATGTACAGAATAAGCCCCTGAAAGGATGCTAATTGATAAGAAATATCCCTGCATTTGAAGAAACACTTGGTCCACTTAAATACTTAAAAAAAAAAAAAAATCTTAGAGGACATCTTACACACTGTCTCTGACCCCAAACTAAGCAAAGCTTGTGATATGGCTGCCAGAGACTGATATACTACATACACATATTTTTAAATACATACTTATATAGATAATACCTAAATAACACCCAGACACAGAGCAAACACCTATGTTCATCACATAAATACTTGCCCTGGGTGGGGATCGAACCCACGCCTCTTTGACCAAGTAGTTAGGGTCACTAACCACAGAGCCACCGAGGCAGTCACTTAGTTATTTATTTCTTATTTAAGCCTCAAAATAATCTTAACTTTATGTAAATCTTTCTTCAAACCAACAATCTCAAAATAACACGCATTACTTGCCATTAATTGGCTATATTTTTTAAAATTCATTTCTATTGTAGGTAGAATACATATTTGTCGTTAATCTGATGTTTTTAGATTTTGTTGTTATTATTTTAATTTAATTTTAGATCTACCTATAATTATGAGTTTTGGCTTTATATCTACTATTCACTAGTGAATAGTCGTAACCAAAACTCAATAACTTAATTTCCGAAAACTTCTCTTGGTGGTCTTTAGTAGGCAACTGTCATATTTATTCTTAGAAATAGAACTTTGTAATTATACTTAATTATTTACTTTAACCATTATAATCATAAAACTTACTTAGAAAACTTAAACAAACTGATAAAACTTACTTAGAAAAAAGGTGAAAAGTAACTACTAGACTAGTTATTATTATTCTGTGCTACTAGTGACCTCTATGGATTATGGCACGCATACCACCATTGTATATTATATTATTTGTTTGTGAAAAAAAATAGATAGGTACCACACTTATGTCATAATGGTTAAAAAAATAATATCATAATTTTATAAGATAGATGCGTTTTATCGTCGTGATACAATTAGATTCATGCTATGACAGGTACCTGCTGATGAAATTGAAGCATTAGAACGATTCCGAGATCGTAGCGAACCAGTCTATATGTTTATTCTCGTAAGTAAAAATATTATACTTTGTGTATATTTTTTCCCAGAATGCATAGTTGATTTTAAGTTATGGTAGCTCTAATGTTATCGTCAAAAATTAACCAAAGCGTCATCTATGCCTACTATTTAGCAGCAAGTTCATAAAGCCTTAAAGACAAGTCTTTGTAGGTAGTTATAGATATTCTCAATAGAAGTCACTTTTGTAAGTTTTACAAAATCAACGATTTCAAACATTATTGAAAATAATTTTATTTCAGAGAGGAAAAGTCTCAAAAGTATTCCGAGGCGTCAACAGCTTGAAGTTGGAGGAGGTGGCGAAATCAGAGCTTTTATTTTGGCAGAAGGAATTGGAAGGCGCTTCGTTTGACAGACCAATGTATGAGCTAAACGAGCCCACTCCCGATGAAATGGTCAGTGTTACTTGAGCTACCTACTATTCAGAAAGATAGGTAATGAAAGTGATTCATTAACCTTCTAGCCGGCTTTTGACTAGGTATGGGGTGTAATAATATTACATCACATACCTACATAAAGCCATGTCGTGTGTATTTTGGATGGATCCAAGCATCCATCAAACATTTGGTTGATTGCCACCAGGCTGTGACACTAGGGCATTGTCATTCGGCTTAATATAAGTAATGTACCTATCTTAGTGTTTAATATTAGGTTGGGGAAAAAGTCTTTTCGCATTATAGTATGTATGAACTTGTAATAAAATCTCTTTGGCTATACTGCCCTGCAGTCCTTAAAACGCAGTATCTGACTTTTTGACGTTTTTGAGTTAAATATTGATCCGTAATGGGCACGCCATAAGGAATCGAATGATGTAATCGGTTTTTGATTATCGCAACTACAAGATAGTAAAAAACAACTACCTCAACGCAGTAACTAGGAATGTTTTATGCAAACTCTAACGATAAACTATCTAAAATACAGTAAGAGCAATTACTGTATTTTAATAGCTTTGTTTTCCCAGATAAAATGCAGTAAATGTCGTCACTGCTACAAAAAAACGGTTAACATAACCTTAAAAATATGGTGAACACATAAACTAAAATGCAGTAAATAGATAATGTACTGAAAATATGAATACTGCAAAGTTTATTTTTGTTACTTTTCAAAATGATTACAGACTAGTATGCAGTAAGTTACTAAGACGCGGTGTTTAAGATAGCATCACCTATTTTTTCCAAACGGTCAAAACAAAGTAAAATGCAGTGAAGTTAATTGAACTGTCTTTTATTTATATCATAGGTTACTTTTTGTTGTCAATGTTACCAATTAAATTGCAGTATTTTGGTTATTTACTGCAGTATAATTGATAATATCTATCACTTAAATAATTACATTTTACAGCATAAATTGCAGTATGAGTCGTAATTACTGCATTTTAATTGGTAATTCGAATCAAGTCATTGTATTCCACTGTTTTCGTGGAGTTTCCTACTGCATTTTAGCTAGTATTTGTCGCTCAATCAGTCGCGTGCCGAACGCCGCGCCGTGGAAGGAGGACGCCGACAGCGCGTGGCTACTTGTTTTGTGTGGTAATTTCGATGTTTTTAAGGTTTCTAAATAAATTATGATAACACATTTACATTTATCCAAATCTATCACCTATTTCTAAGACCTTATTTTTACATAATACTTGTTACATTGACATGAATGTACAATGATAGATCACGGAATTCTATTTTATGGAATATTGGTTACAAGTATAATCCTACCGCTCAACTCAGTACTGAGCCAGGACTTAACTCAGGACTGAAACAGGTGTGGGCGGCGGGTCCCTACAGCCCATCATCATCATGCGGGTTCTTCCCCCCCGTGTTTGGCGAGGGTTAGGATGCCAACTCGAGCTTGCGCTCTCTTCGGCGGCTGGACGCTTCAGCTATCGAGCTGAGGGGCAATGTTGGGAGGATGCGAGTACCTTTTCCGTCCGCGAGGACGGGC
Source organism: Hypomecis atomaria (assembly GCA_964007245.1). NCBI lineage: Eukaryota > Metazoa > Arthropoda > Insecta > Lepidoptera > Geometridae > Hypomecis > Hypomecis atomaria. The sequence continues at coordinate 3,788,532 of OZ023297.1, forward strand.
GGCTTTTCTCAGCACCCTCGCTAGCCACTTTTATGGCCATCGCTGGCCACATCTTGGCTTGGTTGTACTGGGAAGGTCATTCTTTGGCTTTGTGGTACTCTCTTCTTAGTTTAGGCCTCATCTCTATTTTGGATGCCGCTTGGTCCCTCAGAGTACTGCTCCGTGTCCGAGCCAGCCAAGAGGAGATCTTTAGGGAGGGCACGCCATGTACGTTCGGCAGGGAGGCGTGCGTGAAGCGGCGCAATGTTGTTCAGGTGGGGTTATGGCCAATTGTCCGCGCGGTCAAACATGCCACGCGACAGACGAGCCACGAACTCCCCCACGGTTTCGATTCGCACGTCCCGGGCGATAACGTCATTGCGAAAGTACAGGCCGGCTCCCGAGATCATCCTCAGAGCGACGTTTTGCACCACTTGCATCATTTTCTTCTGGCTGGCTGAGCAGAGCGCGTACCAAGCGGGCGGTGCGTAAGTTAACCAGGAACGAATGTAGGTCTTGTAAATCCCTACTTTGGTCTTCATGCTATGGCCACATCTGCGCCCTACGGCGAAGTTTTCGTCACTGGGGGCTCATTCATCTAATTCAAACGGTAGTAATTGGTTGTTCACGATTTGAACTACTACCTGAAGCTGGGCACACACGCTGCGATGATCGCATCTATTCATCAGATCAGTCCAGCGAGGTCCTAATATAGTTGCATTGCCAGTAGGTAGTTATTGAGGAATCAAAATGACACCCCTATTTTAATCGAAAAATATTGATTTAACAAAAAAAAATTGGCATCAAAGTTGTAGAAAATCAAATTTTAAACAACTTTTGTTCCTATAACTTCTGCTGAAAGATTGAAATAACACAAGTTATTGAAGAAATGAAATGGTACAACCAACTATTTAAAAAAATATCGATCCTACAAAAAGTTGATGGGAATCAAAGTTGTAGAAAATCAAATTTTAAACAACTTTTGTACCCATCAACTTTTTGTAGGGTCGATCTTTTTTTAAATAGTTAGTTGTACCATTTTGTTTCTTCAATAACTGGTGTTATTTCAATTTTTCAGCAGAAATTATCGGAATAAAAGTTGTTTAAAAGTTGATTTTCTACAACTTTGATTCCCATAAACTTTTTGCAGGATAAATAATTTTTTAAATAGTTGGTTGTACCATTTCATTTCTTCAATAACTTGTATTATTTCAATTTTACAGCAGAAGTTATGGGAACAAAAGTTGTTTAAAATTTGATTTTCTACAACTTTGATTCCCATCAACTTTTTGAAGGATCGATATTTTTTTTAAATAGTTGGTTGTACCATTTTGTTTCTTCAATAACTTGTGTTATTTCAATTTTTCAGCAGAAGTTATGGGAACAAAAGTTGTTTGAAATTTGATTTTCTACAACTTTAGTTCCCATTAACTTTTTGTAGGATCGATATTTTTTTCAAATAGCCGGTTGTGCCATTTCATTTCTTCAATAACTTGTGTTATTTCAATTTTCCAGCAGAAGTTATGGGAACAAAAGTTGTTTGAAATTTGATTTTCTACAACTTTAGTTCCCATTAACTTTTTGTAGGATCGATATTTTTTTCAAATAGCCGGTTGTGCCATTTCATTTCTTCAATAACTTGTGTTATTTCAATTTTCCAGCAGAAGTTATGGGGACAAAAAATAGTTAAAATTTGATTTTCTACAACTTTAGTTCCCATTAACTTTTTGTAGGATCGATATTTTTTTCAAATAGCCGGTTGTGCCATTTCATTTCTTCAATAACTTGTGTTATTTCAATTTTCCAGCAGAAGTTATGGGAACAAAAAATGGTTAAAATTTGATTTTCTACAACTTTAGTTCCCATTAACTTTTTGTAGGATCGATATTTTTTTCAAATAGCCGGTTGTGCCATTTCATTTCTTCAATAACTTGTGTTATTTCAATTTTTCAGCAGAAGTTAAAGTAACAAAAGTTGTTTAAAATTTGATTTTCTACAACTTTGATACCAATAATTTTTTTGTTAAATCAATATTTTTCGATTAAAATAGGGGTGTCATTTTGATTCCTCAATAACTACCTACCGGCAATGTAACTATATTAGGACCTCGCTGGACTGATCTGATGAATAGATGCGATCATCGCAGCGTATGTGCCCAGCTTCAGGTAGTAGTTCAAATCGTGAACAACCAATTACTACCGTTTGAATTAGATGAATGAGCCCCAGTGACGATAACTTCGCCGTAGGGCGAATGTGTGGCCGGTCCATTAGTGGCAGCTTAGAGCTCAGCACGGGCCGCAGCAAGGCTCGAACAGCCTTCGCCTGGTGAACGGCGTGCAAGGTCTGCGAGCTCATGCGAAGGGCCCGGTCGATGTAGACACCCAGGTACTTGCAGGTGCTTTCCCACGCAATGTCTTGTCCTCTAAGCTGCAGTGGATAGTGGTAGTCTTGGTGATCTCCCGGTCAGCAGCGCTGCCGTCTTTCCCACGTTGATGGCAATCCGTCATTTATCGAGCCATTCTGGCAGGATGTCTAGGACTAGTGTATCCTGCCAGCGGCTATTCTCTTGTTCCTAGACGACGCAATGTTAGCGCTATCGTCCGCGAAGAGGGCGAGGACGACTCCCCGTTCTCCTGGTCTGAGGTCTTCCAGGATCGGTATGTCGTCCGTGTAAATGGCAAAATATAATGGTGATGTGCAACTCCCCTGAGGAACTCCCGCAGCCATTCTTCTGTGTCCGGAGCTGACGTTCTCGACGGACACGTAGAACTTGCGGCCTTCAAGGGATGACGCCGCGACTCGAACTAGCGCGGGCGGCGCCGTGGAGCGTCCGTACTACGTCCGTAGTTAAAACATACGGAAGGAGAGCATTTGTGTTGTTATATATACTTAGAAGAATACCTATGATTATTGTTCCTAGATAGTTATTTAAGTGTTTAAGTATGTTTGAGCAGTTCTATTGAAAGATCTCATTAGTTTTTATTGCATATTTCAGTTTTCTCGTAAGTATTATTGGCAGGGCCAGATTTAGGGGAGGGTAACCGGGGCTTCAGCCCTGGGCCTCCACAAAAGAGGAGTCCGTACAAACAGAGACTTCGGGAAAAAACCTTTCAATATCCGACTTATCTGACTAGTAAACAACTCTCCCTTCGATATTTTTTTCACTGTTTTACTTTTACCTAAAGTACTTTATACAAACATGATTGTATTGTTCTTAAATATAAACAGAAATCATAGATCTATATTTGTTCACTTCAATCAGGCAATCGATAAAATATCAAATGTCAAATGACCCATTTGCAATTTACTACCCATTTTCAGGAAGTATTAACTCCCTAGACCGATAATTATTATTTATTTTATTTGGAAAATAATTTTGAGCCAGTTTGCCTCCACTCTTTTGTTGCCCCGAGGCCTCTAGACTAGACCTTTAAATCCAGCCCCGAATATTGGCAGTGTTAATCATAAATGTTATAAGTGATTTAAGTTTTAATTACTACCTCTATACTGTGAGTGTGGCTAACCCAAATTGCTATGATATCACAAAAGTCTGAGCCATAATAGTCTAAATAATAATAAAAAGTGATTGTGTTGATTTTTGTTGATGTTGAAGTGCAGTGTTGATTTCTTACTATATCTTTAATAAAAAATATTTTGATCGAAATACTCTTTCTTACTCCATAAAATAAGTAGCTTACGTAATTTAGTCAATAATTATTTACATACTGCACCTACATTTTATTCAAGTGACACATTAAAATGCAGTAAAATAAATCTGATACTGCATTTTAAACGGCAAAGTAGTACATGTCCCGCATAATTTTGCAGTACTAACTCAAATTACTGCATTTTAGTCTGATTATGCGAACTTTTTCACTAAATTTTATGTGTCGTAACTGCTCTATTTTGGGATCTTTTTTTTCAAAATCGTTTTTATTTATCATATAATAATCTAAGTGCGTATTTTCTTTCGTGAAGTCTTTCTTCGAATTCAGATGCGCCCAATGGCATTCAAAACATACGTCATAAAACCTTGTAACATAGAAAAAAAACAAATCAAAAAGTTTTTCGCGTTTTTCTCGAAACCGCGTTTTTGCTCATACTGCATTTTAAAGGCTGCACGGCAGTATACTTACTATTTGTATCTGGCTGGCTTTGGTATCATTGAAAGTTTAAATTTTAAAGAACATAATTCCAAATTCAAATTAGGAAAATGTGTGATTTTCATTTGTTTTTCGTACTCTCAAGATGAGTGATTCTAATGAAGATATTCGATACATTTTAAAATTTTACCACAAAAAAGGTAAAAATGCAACGCAAGCCGCGAAAAAATTTGCGTTGTTTATGAACTGCAGTGTCTGTGAGAGTCGCACTTTGGTTTAAGCGTTTACAATCCGGAAATTTTGATGTCAAAGACGCACTTCGCTCTGGTCCGCCCTATTACGGATAAAATGAATGCTATTTTTGAAAAATTGGAGCAAGATCGGCATATCAGTAGTTACGACGTAGCTGAAGAACTGGAAATTGTCCACAAAACAGTTTTGGCGCATTTAAAAAAATCTGGGTACATAAAAAAGCTCGATATTTGGGTACCTCACGAGCTCACTGAAAGAGACCTAATGAACCGTGTACTCATTCGTCCTCACATGAGTCACACATATTTAGACACTCAGCAAAAATTAAGAGAGTTTGGCTGGGAGGTGTTAATGCATCCGCCGTAAGTCCTGACCTTGCACCTTCAGATTTCCACCTGTTTCGGTATCTTCAGAATTCTTTAGGTAGTGTTAGGTTAACATCACGAGAGGACTGCCAAAACCACTTGTCGCGGTATTTTGATCAGAAGTCCCAAAATTTCTATAGCAATGGGATCATGTCCCTACTTACAAGATGGCAAAAAGTTATCGAACAAAATGGTACCTAAACAAACTATATTAAAAAATGTTTTGAATTTTCTTAAAAAATGCGAAGAAACTTTTTCCCCAACCTATTATGTCGCCGACACTAAATAGACACCTCTTAAGCGTGCCACACCCTAGACCGTCTCTTCGCAGGTAAGATACTTTTTAATACAAATAATAGGTAGGTATTTTTTGCTTGATAGGTAGGTATAGTAGATGCACTGGTTGTGGCCACTGTCCCGGTTTTGGCCATTTGATTATGTCATATGTCATAACTAGATTACCTTCCTAAAATAATTATTTTTCGCAAAAAATGGCAAAACCGCCTTCCATCGTGTGCAAAATTCGAATATTTCGCTCCAATTGTTTACATTCTTGTTGGTTTTTTTAAATACGGCTAGCTGATATCGGTAAAATTTAAATGGGACCACTTCAGGAATATACCCTTTCAAACTAAAAAAGATTTTTTCGATTCGGTTCACAATTGGCGAAATTGTCGATGAACATACACAAAAAAAATACATAGGTACACACGAATATAGAAACTCCTCCTTTTTGGAAGTCGGTTAAAAAAATAAAACAATAAAAGTGGCCAAATCAAACTCAATGGCATCGTCTTTATGGTGGACAGACATCTTAAAAATACTCAATACTCAAATAGCAAACAAACTAAACAGTTTCTATATAACTAGGATTGGCTAATCAAACGAGCCGACGAGAAGGTCCAAGAGTCAACCCTGCTAGAACAGAAGAGGATCAAGCGGCAGGCGGCGCGCAAGCGGCACCGCGCTGAACTGATGGTGCCTTATCTAGAGACCCTCAACTTTGTGCTGTTCTGGCCACATTCTGTCCACGCACACCCTGAGTTGTACGAGCGATGGGATGGAGACAGTTCAGTTTTTCAGATTTTCCTTACATGATGAATTTTGAGCCTTTTATAAGGAAAGGTCGTAGTCTAAGAGTCCATCTTCCGAGACCAGAAGAGAATTTAAGTAAGCGGCAGGCAGCGCGCAAGTAGGTAGGTACATCGCAATCATATTGTTAGTGTCTTCTACAAAGAATTCCGATTTCTACAAAGAATTCCGATAGAGTTATGAGTACCTACCTAATAGTAGCAATCGTAGCTACTTATAACGACTGACTATCACTGCACTGCACGCACAGAGAAAGCTGCTTTTAGGCTCACGCTGATGGTTCTTGCAAGAACTAAGTAAGTAGTTCTTACAAAGTCCACCGCAAGGTCAGTGGCTCTGATCAGCTCAAGAAAATCGGTGTCGTATAAGGTAATGGACGGCTCTGTACCAGCCTTTTTAATAGTCCACTGTAGGACGTAATCCTACCCACGAAGGGCGATTGGGGCATTTCCACCACACTTACCCAGTGCGGGTTGGTGGATTCACATACGCCATAGTATTTCTTCTACGGACATATGCAGGTTTCCTTTCGATGTTTTTCTTCACCGAAAAGCCAGTAGTGTTAATATTCGTACATGAATTCCAAAGAACTCATTGGTACGGGACCCGGGATTTGAACATCACCATTGGAAGGTGGGTGTCACTTCACTACCACTAGATCACCATGGCCTCATGGATAGACGGCTCGTCACAAAGTAATTAGGAACTTTTTTAAAAATTTAGGTAAACCTTGCCATTAGTAGGTATTAAAGTTCAACTTGAATTTGACAGACATCATAATGGTGGCTCGCGAGATGCTGCAGCTGACGGAGCAGACCGCTCGAGACGTGTTCTACGCTGGAGACGCTGTCCTGAACGAAGCCTCGCTGCAGAAGCTGCTATCAGGCCCTGCACTTGCCATCTGCTTCAGGATACTAGACACCGATAAACATTTTGTCAGTAAGTATCAACACTTAGCAAAGTAGCGCTCTTAATGTTATGTTTCTTAGCGATGCAACAGTAAATCTTGAAATGGGTGACCAGAGGGCTAAGTTGGAGTTTTGTAAATCAAATCGAATTACTTTTACGTCGCGTTAAATCGAGCGCGCCGAGCACACACGCGAGCACATTGACACACGCTTGAGTTAGCCAATAACTGACGTTGCCGCGCTTGTGTTGGATCGGTTTGGCGCTCGTTACATTACCGTAAAAAATACTTACACTTAGCTATTCAGTTAGTTGCCTGGAAGAGATTGCTGTAAGCAATAAGGCCGCCCTTTGTTGCACTAGATTCATTCAGTTTTCTGTACGTGACACAAGATGACGCTGTGACATTTCCATAGAAATCACATCAAACGTTAACGCGATCGAGTTCGAGCAAGAAACTCCAACTTAGCCCTCTGAACGACCGTAATAGCTGAACTATTGAGGGCTACCGTGACCGTGATCCAGACCACACATATTATAGGACCCGGTTTTACTGATTTTTTAACTATGTTAGTCTTTAGGGCTTTAAAACTGTGACACTATTATAGGCGGGCTAAGATGCGCACCACGTAATATCTTTCGACGTGTCAGAACGAGACAGCGTTATGGCAAAGTATATATCTGTCACTTTTTCACACGTCGAAAAGTGTTCTTTTCGTGGTCGCATGCTGGACTAGCTGGTCTAGTGACCCAGCCTTCACGGACGTACCTACCTACTTACTTTGTCACAAAATACCGCACCGTCACTTTATAGCTCGGGAGTGGAGCAACAATAATAATGCAATAATTTTCTAACAGCTGAACTTTACAAAATGCATTTTTTGTTGCTGGCCTCCAGGGCTACTGAGTACGTACAAATCACATCACTAGAAGATCATTTGGTGTCACTCATTAGTCAAGAACTAGTGAAGTCAGTTATAAGTAATCCAGTAGATATATTTATATTATAATCCTACAGCTCATAATGACTACTTATGATAATATTTTTAGGTCTAATCCGAAAGATTCTCTACGAAGACCTCCCATGCTACGACAATAGCAAGCCGCCCAACCAGCAGACACCATTAATGACCTAAATTGCTAACCCAAGGAGCTATGATGGAACCGATAGAAACGCTGGCATCCAACGCGATCTGGTGGTCTCGACCAGATCTTCGATTTACGTGAAGGCATTCTCTTCATTTGCCAATATATTGTCTATATTCGAGAACTTTAAAGCCCCATCGATCATTCGTTTTACAAACTATGTGTCAGGACGTATACCACACTAGAAGATAATTTGGTGTCACCACTCATTAGTAAATAATTATTGAAGTGGGTCACTAACAGGCATATTTGTATAGTCCTACAGCTCATAATATGACTATGACATTTTCAGGTCTAATCCGAAAGATCCTCTACGAAGACCTCCCCAGCTACGACGACAGCAAGCCGCCCGACCAGCAGACGCCATTAATGACCGCTTTCAATCGGTACAAGACTTTCAGCTCGACCAGGCAGGAGGTGTGGCGGAAGAGGCGGGAGGAGAAGATCAAACGGAGGGTAAGATAATTACACCTCGACCAGCAAGACAGTACAAGACAGTCCTACACGGCAGGAAGTTTGGCGGAACAGACGAGAAGAGATGTTAGAAGATGGGTAAGTTACACTCAGGGTTGATATCGGTAGTGGTTACCCATAGCTCAGTAAAAATAGAATTTAACTTTGCACTTCCGATCAATTTTTTTTTATGAGATTTAGTATCACTTACTGAGCATAAAATCACAAAATGCTGACAGATCCAGATATAGCTTTAAGCGCCACCTTGAAAAAACTTTTTTGGCAGATACGAGTATCTCGAAAACTATGCATTTTAGGGCAAAAGTCATGGAGACCATTAGTAGGTAACGTACACGTGGTACACCACGCGCTTAATACGCCTACCTTCACCAGCGGGGCAATTCTATCAACCGATCTCGTTACTAAGGTGGCACGTTCTTGAACCTGTCTCGTTTTTCTGACAGTTTTGAGCTGTCGGAACTGTCAGAAAAACGAGAGAGGTTCAAGAACGTATCACTTCCGTAAAGAGATCGGCTAACAGAATTGCCCCGCAGTGGACTAATAAAAAAGATAGTGTCCAATCCATACCTACTTTGTTTCCTCTTAGATCTGAGCTACGCGACCTTATCCTACCATCCCCTTTTTACTACAGGACAAGTAGAAAGACGCCACCGCCCTACACTGTCGATTTTCCTTAAATACGTACGAAGCGGTTTGACTCTACATTTCTGATTCGTACCGCCAGGGAATGGAACAGTCTTCCTGCTTTCCTGTTTCCTAAGATATATACTTAATCTAAAGTTTTTCAAGATCAGAGTCAATAGGTCACTTCTGGGTCTGCGTGCTTCATCTTCGACCACAACGTCGCTTACCATCAGGCGAGTTGGTGATCAAGCTCGGACTCATTATTTGCGCTAAAAAAAATAGGTGGATAGAGAAATTGTCTATTTTCTGTAGGTAGATAATGGGCGGCTTAAAAACTGACACCGTCTAGCCAGGGCTAGCACTCGATCTATGCTTACCCATGAAATATATTTTGCTTCGTTTGCATTAATAGGGGAATCCCCGTTAAACTATTTTGTACTTACACAGACAAATAAAATATGACGCTTGAATTTGTCCTAGATATTTTTGTTGAGTCAAGTTTGTTTATTTTTCTTAGAAGCAAAAGATCGGTATATGCAAATTGATGCCCGTAATAAGAACTGGATAGATACTTTTCTACAATGCTACCTAAGAATTTGTTATGTAAATATACTCAGTAAGGTTGAAATTATATACAATACCTCATGCTCAAATAAAATAAATATGGACGTAGAAGCCTTTGTTAAGGGGCGGTCGTGTACCTATAAAAAGTTTAGACAGAATCACGATTCCGAAAAAAAATTTTTTTCAACAAAAAAAGTTATATATTATATTCTGGAGCATATCTTCTGTTGGCAAACCATATCTGATACGTACAAGGAATAACTTTGATTGATAGAAAAAAAAACAAAATCACCTCTGTTTTGAACGAAGATCTTATTTCTTAACGAGTTTTTTTAAGTAGTATTTTTTTAATTCTATTTAATGTATTAAGTTGTAGCTAAAGTATTGATAAATCACATAAAACAGTTAAAATTTGACTCGATAATTTTATAATGTATAATAATTTTTATTGATAATTTCACCAAGGAAGATGGTGTCCTATTCATTCGCCCAATATTGTTTGTCCTAAAGTTGTTCTGCATACATATCTTGTCATAACATTGCGTAGTCATAATATTAGATGCGCATAATTTTTCATAGTCATACTTGTATGTTGTCATATTCTAGGGCAAAGTCATACATTAGGTCCGACGATTTGGGTTAGGTAGGTACTAAGTACGAAGACGCGCTCCTTTTTAACCCCCGACGCAAAAGAGGGGTGTTATAAGTTTGACGTGTCTGTTTGTCTGTGTGTGTGTCTGTCTGTCTGTCTGTCTGTCTGTGGCATCATAGCGCCCGAACCACTGAACCGATTTCAGTTTAGTTTTTTTTGGATGAAAGGAGACTTAATCGAGAGTGTTCTTAGCTATGTTTTATAAAAATCGATTGAGCCGTTTAAGAGTTATGGTGGGTTATAGTGGGGATGGAAGAACCAAAATTCTACAAATGTGCCCAAAATGGTTGTCAAATGGATAAGAATGGATAAGATATTTTATCAGTGGTAGTTTCGTACTTTTTTAGGTAGGTTTTTGTGTCGGGGGTTTTTTAAATGTTTAATTTAAGTTTTCTCACTTTGTTCGCGGAGCGCTTCTACGCACGATACGCTCTCAGCAAGACGGTTTTTCGCCGGGGCTACGCGTGGCGCACATCCGGTGGTAAGTTATATAAGGAAACTATGGATGTCTGGATGTCTGTTAACGATGACAGCACTAGCGACGGCGGCAAGCAACAAAACAAACAACAAACACATAACTCTTTATTGTACACACAAAATAAAAAACTTGCAAAAAAATACACAAGTGAAATTCTTAAGGTAGTGCAACATTAGGCGGCCTTATCGCTGGAAGCGATCTCTTCCAGGCAACCCATGTACGGAAAGGTTTGTGCTAAAATATTTGACGGGGAGTACAATAAATACTAAAAATTATACTATAAACCTAAATACTAATACTACATACAATTGCTAACATAATAATACTACTACATAAATAGACAACACATAGATAAACATACATAAAATATATAAAGCACATAAAGTAATAACAGAAAGAAATAAATGATACAGTACCACGTAGCCACCAGTAGCAAGCATGAGGTACAAACCGTGCTTGTGAACAAGCTTAACCGGCACCCGGCCCGGCGCCGGATCGGGTAGAAACCGTCTCCCTAAGGCAAACGAGCGTCTGTCTCGTTTGTCTCAATAATTGTTATTTTTCGCAAAAAATCGCAATACCGACTTCCACCGTGTACAAAATTCGAATAGTTTGCACGAATCGATGTGACATCCATGTACATTATTGTTGATTTATCAAACACGGCTCAGCAGATTTCAATATATGTAATTCAAATGGGTGGTCCCTCGGAAGTATACGCTTTCGAATTAAAAAAAAAATCGGTCTACAATTGGCGAAAATATGTATTTTTTGTGTACCTATGTTTATCATAGGTACACAAAAAATACATACAGATGAAAATAGTACCTCTTGCTTTTTGGAAGTCGGTAAAAACGCTGACGTCAGAAGGCGACTACTGACGATTATCATTTGCAGTGGTTTCATAAAGTAAGTAAGTATCACAGAATAGACCCTATGTAAGTATATGAAAACGCTGGTCGCAGCGTGATATGATAATAATTGATGGCGCGCGCGATTGCAATGGTAAATGAATAATAAATAAATAAATGTTAAGGGACATCTTAAGGAATAAATTGAATGAAATTATCTTAAAGAATTAATTGAATGAGCTCCCAGTTGGAATGAAGCGAAAATTTGATCAAATCATCGCATCGTGTATGCCCACCTTTACACACGGTCTCTGACGCCAAACTAAGCAAAGCTTGTAAGATTGTAAATATGGCTGCCAGAGACTATGATATACTACCTACATAACATCAATATTTTTAAACACATACTTATATGTTTATAACTACATTACTAAATAACACCCATACACAGAGCAAATACCTATGCTCATCACATAAATGCTTGTCCTGAGTGGGAATCGAACCCACGCCTGTTTGATCCCGTAGTCAGGGTCACTAACCACTGAGCCACCGAGGCAGTCACTTACTCATTTAACCATCATCAGCCATAGGAGTTCACTGCTGGAGGTAGGCCTCCTGTACCTGTCTACCGCCCTAGAAGTAGTAGAATTCCATCTATGATTGGACTGATTGTCACCAATAAGTATAGTTGTTGACTAGTTGATTTTCTCGTCAACAGCAAGATCAACTGGAAGATCGGGCGCGTCGACTGTCGGAGATGCGAAGGTTGGCGCGGCAGGCCATACAAGACGCTATCGATGCCAAGAAGAAGGGGAGGGAGGATCGCAGAATGGAGCTGCTAAAAGCTGGAGTAAGGACAAACAGTAACAATAATAAAATTATTTTGTAATTGCATTAAACTAAAATACACCATCATTGTGTAATTGTCAAAAAGAAGATGAATTTAAAGCGTTGATAGCGCTATCGGAAATGCAGCGCCAGCTCCGGAAAATATGGTTGAAGTGTAAAAAGTAAAAGTAAAATTTATTGCTCAAACTGTGTAGAATGGTGGTAGGTACAATTTTCTTAGTACACAGACACACGGACAGATTTTATTGATAGTCTGTCCTAGCGGACATGCAATTTTTGGCTTCATATAGCCTAGTGTTGGTTGGTATTTCTGAAAAAAAAAAATTGTTTTACTTTTCGCTCGCCAAAAGAGTGTATCCCATCTGGCCCGGTGACTTGGCCCGGCGCCGGGCCGAGTCCGAAATCGAAATCCGAATCCGAAATCCCCTTTCATTTGATACCCATATTGAGGGGGTTGTGTAAAAAAAATGCAATCTGCCAAGTTGTGGCGGTAGCCATTGTGTTTACGTCAATATTGAATACTAAAAATTGTATTGTCATCGAAACTAAGGTTGTGTATCAAATATCATTACAATCTGTGCACGAGAAAGGGGTCAAATTTCCATTACTAGATTTGGCCCAAAAAACGGGCAAGTGAAGTTAAATAAAACTGTTTAATAATAAAACCGTTTAGAAACTAACTATTGTATACTAAACAGTTTGATTTACAAGTTCAATCCCTTTCATAGATTCATGTAGTTAGTATTTCACAAATTACGAGGCGTATCCTCTTTTCTCCCCTTACCGGGGACGATGGCACTTGAGTTGTGTCATCTGGCCCGGTATATCACCGGGCCAGTTAAAACTTTTTTTCCCATGTGGCCCGGCGCCGGGCCAAGTCACCGGGCCAGATGTGATACACTCCGCAAAGACTGCTAAAGATACCTATAAACAATCAATTGAAAATTAATCCTTACTAGTCTTTAATACCATTACTAATCTTTATCCTTACTTCCCTACTAATATTATAAATTCGAATGTGTATTTTGTTGGTTTATTGGTTTGTTTCTCTTTCACGCAGCAACTGATTGACTTGATTTTTAGCGTGGACATAGTTTGAAAGACGGAAAGTGACATACGCTACTTTTTACAAGCTTTTATTTAACTTGCAATGGATGTACCTATGTATACCTCGCGTCACCTAAAAAGAACGCTGGAGCTTCAAACTGCCCACAACGAAATTTAACTCCTATTGCTTACGTGATAGGAGTTAAATTTCCTTGCTACAAATAAAGTTACGTACTAGGATATTTAACTCCTATTACGTATGCAATACGAGTTAAATTTCCTTGTGCGCAGTTTGAAGATCCAGCGTTCTTTTTAGGTGACGCGAGGTATATGTATTATGTAAGTTCGGGTGGAATCTTGCAAGTTAAATAAGATCAACTTCTCGGTTTCCGATAGAATTAATTTTTACACGCATATGTATATCGCGCGACAATGCAATAATATGGTACCATGGAGCTGACCTGAAGATGGAGTCGGAAAGTGGCCATACGAACTCCTGAACTAAACAAGATAGACCCGTCGTGTTTGAGCTCGTTTTACTTGTCTTTGCTAGCACTCTGCTGCTACATGATATCCAAGCTCTCAAAAGCTTGTATTTTTAAAAAGTTATATTTTATATTAAGTTATCATCCCGAAAAAATAAAAGGTTCCTCTGGGATAGCACAAAAATCAAATAACAAGCGGGCGACGCTGCGGGCATAGACTGGCAATGTATTATTATAAATCCGAAAGTGTGTCTGTTGGTTTGTTACTCCTTCACGTAGCAACGAAGCAATGGATTGAGTTGATTTTTTGGATGGATATGATTCAAAGGTTGGAATATGACATAGGCAACTTTTTATTTAGTAAAATTTTCTTATGAGATAGCTCAAAGGCAAAAGCTAGTTGTTAAATAAATTAAATCTGGATTTTTTCCCACATTTTTAATTTTCAGAACATGAAGGCTTTAGAACAGCTAGACCAGGAGCCAGGCGATGACGAGAGTAGTATCGAAGTACCAGAGGTTCGTCAATTCATCTGTCATTTCGCTTTTTAACCGACTTCCAATAGATGAGGTTCTATGTTCGTCTCTTTGTATTTTTTTTTGTTTATGTTCATCGATATTTTCGCCAATTGTGAATCGAATCAAAAAATCTTTTTTAGTTCATAACGGTATTCTCCCGAGGTGGTCCCATTTAATTTTCACACAATATTTATAGGCAAACCATTTAACTCGCGGGACGCCTGCGCGGTAAGAAGGTAGCGGGGGGAGATGTTACCGGGTGGGTGACAGGGGTACGCGGAGCAGAGAGCTCACGTCTCACCCCTCTCACCCACCCTGTAACATCTCCCCTCGCTCCCTTCTTAACCGCAGGCGTCCCGCGAGTTAAATGGTTTGCCTATAGTTTTATATTCACTTTAATAATAAATAATAAAATTAAAGTAAAATATTTAAGGGGGGCTCCCATACAGTACGGAACCCTCCGTGCCCGAGTCCGACTCGTACTTGGCCGATTTTTTAGGGCTCCGTGCCCAACGTTGTAAACGTTTGGAGAAATAATAATTTTTCGCAAAAAATAGCAAAACCGCCTTTCATCGTGTACAAAATTCGATTATTTCGCTCGAATTGTTTACATTATTGTTCATTTATCAAAAACGGCTCAGCCGATTTCTGTAAATTTAAATGGGACTACCTTGGTAGTACACTCTTTCCAACCAAAAAAAAAAATTTTAGATTCGGTTCACAATTGGCGAAATTATGGATGTTCATCGTGTACAAAATTCGGATATTTCGCTCGAATTGCTTACATTATTGTTTTTTTTTTTCAAAAACGGCTCAGCCGATTTCTATAAAATTTAAATGAGACTACCTCGGGAGTATACCCTTTCGAACTAATAAAGAATTTTTCGATTTAGTTCACAATTGGCGAAATTATGGATGTTCGTGTACGAAATTCGGATATTTCGCTCGAATTGCTTACATTGTTGTTTTTTTTTCAAAAACGGCTCAGCCGATTTCTATAAAATTTAAATGAGACTACCTCGGGAGTATACCCTTTCGAACTAATAAAGAATTTTTCGATTCAGTTCACAATTGGCGAAATTATGGATGTTCGTGTACGAAATTCGGATATTTCGCTCGAATTGCTTACATTGTTGTTTTTTTTTTTCAAAAACGGCTCAGCCGATTTCTATAAAATTTAGATGAGACTACCTCGGGAGTATATTCTTTCGAACTAATAAAGAATTTTTCAATTCAGTTCACAATTGGCGAAAATATCGATAAACATACACAAAAAAAAATACACGAACATGGAACCTCCTCCTTTTTGGAAGTCGGTTAATAAATATTATTGATTATTTCATAATTGATCAAGAGTGAGTTGGACTCTCACACAAAGGGTTCCGTATCCTATGGGAAACCCCTTAGCCCCATTTCAAGCGTCTACCTGTTGCCGTTTTGAATATCGACCAAAAAACGGCAAAAATATTCTGTTTTTAGTATTTGATGTTATAGCGGCAACAGAAATACATCAGCTGTCACGGTTCATGAGATACATCCTGGTGACGGTCAGACAGACAGACAGCGAAGTCTTAGTAGTAGGGTCCCGTTTTTACCCTTTGGGTACGGAACCCTAAAAAGGGAGAAACTAGCTGTACGTAAGTTACCTAAGATAGTAAGACAAACCGCTTTTTTCATACATTTGACTATCCGGATTTTCCAAATGCTCAACGACACTATTATAATAGTGTCGTTAACCATAATAGTGTCGTTAACCGGACAATAGTCCGGTTAACTGAGGCACTACTGACCAAGATAAGATAAAATAAGATAACTTTTTTGATATTAATAAAACCTAATATTACAAAAAAATATTGCATAATATTGATTCATTAACATTCTCGTCCGGCTTAACATATTTTTCACATTTTTACTAATAATGATTCTTGATACAGAAATGTAGTGTCATCTAAAAATTTCATCACAAAATAATATTAAATTTATTAACAAAGTACTCGTATACACAACTAACTGTAGGTAACGATTGCGCGAAGTAGGCGGGCGTGCCATAGGTACTTAACTACTTCCTTTACATAGTATAAAATAAAGTCGCTATTTTTGTCTGTTTGTTTGTCTGTATGCTTAAATCTTTAAAACTACGCAACGGATTTTGATGCGGTTTTTTTTATTGGATAGAGTGATTCAAGAGGAAGGTTTATATGTATAATACACCTGTGCGAAGCCGGGGCGGGTCGTCTAGTACAAGATAAATTACACTTTAATTGAAACTTTGAGAATAGGTTATCATCAATGACGTTATCTGTTGGAACTTTACGGTTTATTTAAATATTAATTTACGAGGCCATAGGTAGAATTGATTGATATACAGATCGATAGGTACTGAACGTATCTAATAATTATTTTACATAATACTTAAAGAAGAAGGCTATTAAATTAAGATAAAATTTCAACTGGATGATTTAGTTTCCATAAAAAAAAATGAAAAGGATATAAAAGCCAGCTTATGTAAGAACCTCTTCTTTCTTTGTTGCGAATAATTCCGCGCTCTACTCGTCTAATGATAATGTATTGGCTAAATCATACAAGTCGGCGGGTGCCAAGTTAGCTAGGAACAAGCTGTGCAATATCCAATCAACTCGCAGTTTTAAATGAGATTCAGTCTGGGGCCTTATTGTGTAAGCGCTCTAATGTTCGGCTTCGCTTTTCCTCCCGCTTGCTCTCGTGGCGTGAGTAACTGGCGCGAGCAGGAGAAAAAGCGAAGCGGAACGTCAGAGCGCTTACACAATAAGACCCCAGATCTGAATATTGTGCAACTTGTAGCTAACTTCACATCCGCCAAGTTGCATGATTCGTCCCATAAACGACGTTGTGGTCGAAGATGAACCACATAGACTTAGAAGATATCTATTCACTCTTAGTTGAAAAGCTTCAAGATTATACAGGGTTATCCAGAACTGGTGTACTTAGTCGAAAGATAATTCAGACCATCATTGTAAATAACTTTAACTGCGGGACCAACCCTGGATTCAAGAACAAAAACAGCCAATTACCAGTTGGAATCGCGCTTGAAGGATTCCGTATGGGAGTCCCTCGGCAAAAAAATCACGTTTGTTGTATTGGAGCTCCCCATAAGCTTGAATATTTATATTGTCCTGTTTTTAGTACTTGTTGTTATAGCGGCAATCGAAATATATCATCTTAGAAAATGTCAACTCTCTAGCTATTACAGTGCTACGGTGATAGATAGACGGACTGATAGACAGACGGACAGGAGTCTTAGTAATAGGGTCCCGTTTTTACACTTTGGGTACGTACGGAACCCTAAAAAACAGCTGTTTCATACATTTTATCGATTCCGATTAGTAATTTTGTATGAAACAGCGGCTATGTTATGTCGACTTTTGGGTTGGCTCTATAGTAAAAGCTGTTCGTAATGATGGTCTTAATAAGCCCCATTCGGCTCAGTACAAACAGATAACCCTGTATCTCCCTCCAGGTAAAACTAAAACTTAACAAAAACTTAAAAAACGTGTAAGTGGAGTCTCTCCGCGCGGATGAAGTGAAACTTCGAAGCAAAAGTGCTTTCATACCCCCTCCATGGTAGCGTTAAACGTCCAACGCAACCTTGTTGGAAGTCGCATTAGAAGTTCCAGAAACTTAAAAAAATCTTTGATTTTCCTGAAAGGAGCTGTCTGATGAGTGGGTAGAAGAGTCCAGTTCTGATGAGGATGAAAACGAATACATGCCGCCTCCTGGACTACTCATCCCGGGGCTCTACGCACCGCCGAATGACGTGGCCAAAGCAAACGGACTCGCTGTTCTGTTCCCTAAGGTGTCTCTCATTACATCATATTCATATTAATTTAATTCATAAAAATTATTACACGTCATACAATGAATACATTAAAAAACATTGATAATAAATAAATATTCAAATTAACTACTTACCTACAACATCATTATGTAGTGTTGTAAAATTTAAATGTCAAGAGAAATCAAATTTATAAATTACATCAATTCGATCCAGACACGCGGAAGCGTGTCCAGCCAAGTCTAAGAAAAAAGGAACTGGCGACGCGACGTGTGTAATATTACACGAACCATTTCGAGCCACTTTTGACCCCTTTTGACTCGAAAACTATTTAACCTATATATATGAAATTTTGCATATTCATTAAGCTTATTTACAATACAAAATTTCATTAACTTTGCTCTGACGGTTAATGAAATATTAACGTTTAAAAACCGGGGTTTCATTGACTGATTCACTCACTGACTCACTGATTCACTGACTCACTGACAGACAGACAGACAGACAGACAAAACTCTTTATTCATAACCACAAACAATAATTAAACAATATGTACACACTAAGGACTAAACATGATTATAAATTGGCGGCCTTATCACCCATGGCGATTTCTTCCAGGCAACCATGCACGAATATTAACTAACGAGAACAAGAAATAGTGGCCTAAACTAGAGACAATATAAACATAGCAAACACCTGGTTGTTCAAAAAAATACTACTTAGATCTAAACTGATAAACTAAAAATAATAAACTAAACATACTTATTTAAATATTAACTACATACTAATGTACCTACATATATACGTTATAATACAATACATATATCTACATATACTTACATACGTTATAAAATAGTAGCTAAGTATAGGAAAATTTAGCATAATGATTTCAGATAGTGAGCTTTAACAAGTTGTTTGAAAACATTCAAGGAAGGTGAACGCTTAATTTCTAAAGGTAAGTCATTCCACAGCCTGACTGCTTCCACTGAGAAAGAAGAATCGTAGAAAGTTGTTTTATGACGAGGGAAACTAAGGGTGAGATTATCTGAAGATTTTAAGTAACGGCTCAATAGAGAGTGTCGGAAACGAAAACGCTCTCGGAGATAGGGTGGGGACGAAGGAATAAACAGAGTTCTATATAGAAGGGAAAGAATATGAGCATCCCGGCGACGACGAATGGGGAGCCACTTGAGCTTAGCGCGGAACTCTGAAACATGGTCATATTTGCGCAAGCCAAATATGCCAAATATCGAGGATTGGAAGTAGAAGGGATTGTGCAAGCGCAACTTTAGTGGCAGTCACTGACTTATAGATCAAAATCCTAACCCACTTCCAGATAACCTAGAAACTTGATATTTGGCATCAAGGTAGACTATCAGGCATATACAAAGGAAAAAATATAAAACTTTGAACTTTTACCCCCCAACCCTATATAATAGGGGATGAAAGCTTGTATGAGACTTCCACAAATTTTCATGCTATAAGTCTAAAAATTGATATAAAGACTCCCTGTTAGAAATAATAAAACACGTATTTCAGGATTTTTAATAAATCAGCCCCCAACCCCTAAAATTGGGGGATGAAAATTTGTATCTCACTTTCGAATCTTTTGATGCCAGAAGACAGATAATGGATATACGAACTCGTTGTAACAGATAATAAAACACAATTTCAGGATTCTTAATAAACCACCCCCCAAACCCTAAAACTGGGGGATGAAAGTTTGTATGACACTTTTGCATAGTTTGATGCTAGATGTCCAAAAATTGATAAAGATACTCTTTATTACAAATATAACAAAACACGTATTTCAAGATTTTTAGTAAATCCCCCCCTAACGTTTAAAACTAGGGGTTAAAAGTTGGTATGAGACTTCCGCAAGTTTTGAAGCTAGAGATGTGAAAATCGATAAAATTACTCCTTGTGGTAAACTTGTAGTAAACTACAAAAAGATGTGAAATCCAACAAAAACATTTTCTTGTGAAATGAAGCCAAGTCTAAATAACAGTTCCCACTATCAAAAAGTTGTCAGATCTCACGTAAAGCCAAGCTTCTAACTCTACAAGTCCTTACTTCACAAACTCTACACTTTAGTCAATATATGCGGTTTGGCTGGATGCAAGACGCTACCAACCGCTCTTATTGGAGATCGTTAGGGGAGGCCTATGTCCAGCGGTGGACGTCCTATGGCTGAAAAGAAGAAGAAGATGAACACCAGGCAAGCGTAGCAGTAAATTCATAATACTTATGTCAGCGGGGGTGAGAAGTGGGATCGCACATCTTCGTCTTCACAGACGTCATCAACTTTGGTTCGCCTTATTACTTCGTTTTTCAGATAGTGGCAGACTACGTGACTCCAGAGGAAGAGTTTCTGCCGCCTCATGTGCTGGTCATGCTAGAAATCTGCAAACGGCACAAGGCTATTGAAGCCATGACCAGATACAGAAGCGCTATTATACACGTAAGACAATTTATTATTAAATTCTTTGATAGGGTAAAATAATTACATTATTTGATTAAAAAAATTACACACGTAGTTTTTATTTTATCAATTAAATAACTAATGATAAAGATCAACGCGCACGATGCTCGAAGGCCTCAATCGGGTTCTGTTTTGACATGCTGATAGCGCGTTTTTGCCAAAAGGAGTTGGCAGCTCTGCTTCATACGTATCGAAGGATCGAAGGACGATCGATACGTATCGTATTCATACGTTCTCGTTCTGTAGTAAAAGATAATGCTGTTTATGGTGCCGCCACACTCTCCACGAGGCGAAACGAGCACCGTAGCTGTAGCTAACTTCACATCGTATTCAAATCGGTCGTATACGGTGTGAAGTTAGCTATAGCTGCGGTTCTCGTGTCGCCTCGTGCAGAGTATGGCGGCACCATTAGAACAATTCCTTTCTCGTTCTTTCTTCCATGTTTCTGTCTTACAGATGGGTATATTCAGAGCGTCGGCGCCGAGCCGCGGCCGACACATCGCGTACAGTGTCAAGCAATTCGACGCCATGAATATTTCCGAGAATCTGTTAGTACTTACTACCTACCGATCTGCAATACATTGTTGACGGCATGCCTATAAATTGAAACACTTTGTTTATAGATTCTACTTTCGCTTGATATTATATTATGGTATAACTAGCTTTTGCTCGTCTTCATCCGCATGATATTAATATCCCATAGATTATAGACCTGTAGATATGACCTTTCATTTTTCCGGGATAAAAAGCAGCCTATGCTAGGTACTTTCCGCCCACTGAACTTGATAGACTGGGATGAGGTATGCCAAAGCTGTGTGAAAGAGTAAGAAATCAGCTAACCAACTAACACATTTCCGGATTTATAATATTAGTATGGAAAGGTTAAGGAAACAAAGAAAGAAAGAAAAGAAAGTAAATCATTTATTATCATAATATTACATTTACACATAAGGAAAACAGTATATACGGTTCTATTATGGACGCGTCATTACTTACAGCAGTTTTATAGTTTTGAAAGAAAGAAGAAAGAAAGAACGTTTATTTCGTGATATACATGAACAATCACAGCTAATAACAAAAAGAAGAAAAAAACGAGCAAATGACAAACATTTGAAACAGTAGTTATGCAGCCAGTGCTCGCGGTATGCCAGGAAAACCTATCCCAACTCAGCGTGAAATGCTGATTGAGGACAATCAGCGCTGGTATTCTGCTGAGACCGGTAGGTGACGTTACGTGCAACATAAATATAAATTTAAACATTAACAACGATTCAGAGTATAGGAGTATAAATACATTTGAAAACACACACACTAATAATATAAATCATACAACAAAGACAGTATTCCATAAACTAAAACATCAACACGCATTATCCTACATTACACTATTACATTACACTTAGGATTAGATATCTTCATACGAAAGAGGCCAACAAAACACAAAAACAAAACAAAACAATCAATTGATAGGTTTTATAGTCTTAGAACAGCAACAAATTAATAAAATATATATTTTCAGGAAGGTACGCAGTTCATAAAATTACTAATTCAACGCACAATAACAATGAGATCTCAATTTAATCTAGATGGCACTTGTATCGTTTCTGAGAGATTCCTCACTTTTTTGATGAGCAAAAATAAACTTTTTGAGTTTATACTTAAAACAGAACAAACTTTGCACGTTCCTTATGGGAGGTGGTATATTATTTCAACATTTAGTAGCGGCATATCGAAATTTTGGTATGAACCTGTATAGGTAACTGTCTCACAGTTCTGGTTTGAGGTCCGGCGCTCTACCAGTTATTTTAAGCATGGCTTCCGATTGTCGTGTTAATTTAGATGAAAATTCTTATAAGCTTATTATAAGCTTATCAACTAACTAGTAGTTGCGTCACTCGTAATAGGTGCAGACTAAATAAGCTTGAACTTCTGAAGGGAAAAGGAATAAGCTTGAATTTCTGACGAGGAATGTTGCATAACGGTTACGACACATTTTTTATTTATAAATAACTGCTAAACTTCGCATGACTCGCGGTTTTGCTGTACCGAACCATATCAGTAGTTATCACGGATCCAGACTCGTGGTTACACCGCTTTTTTACACCAGTGTGACTACGAGTAAACCTTTTTACTCGTGGTTACACTACTCTAAAAGGATCGCGCTTGACCAAACAATATATTAGGTAGGTAGTGATGTGCCTGATAGTTGAAAATCTTTTTAAGGTCAAGATGTTATGCTGTTGCAAACTGTTTAGTAATGTCATGGTAAACAAAATGTATCCACTAACATTGTAGTATAGAGTTTTTAGTGTTTTAGGTTCTTTTCAAAGAAAACCAAGTGAAAAAATAATTAAAAAATGGTAAAAATAATTAAAAAATTTCGGATGGAAACCGGAAAAGATCCATCTAGATTTTGAACTAGCAATCTCCAAAGCTATCAAAATAATTTTCCTAAACATTGAAATAAATGATGATGATGATGATAGGTGATCGAACTTCAACCTCACGATTTCAAGACGGGTGTCATTAGGTAATACTATACCACGACTTCTTATTCATTTCATTTTCATACATTGACTCCGGGCAAAATACGATAAAAAACGTACCTACTTATAGTACGAATGCCTAGTCAAAGCGATAAGGGGATAGGTATTGGTCAGCCTTGGATGATAACGTTATTACTTAGTGGCAAGTAATTAATTATGGCCGATTATACCAAGTGCGAGTCGGATTCGCGCACGAAGGATTCTGTACGGTATGAAAGCCCCCCTTAACATCCTTCCTTTCCTTCCTTTCAGCCATAGGACGTCCACTGCTGAACATAGGCCTCCCCTAAAGATCTCCAATAAGACCGGGTGGTAGCGGCTTGCATCCAGCGCGAACCTGCGGTCTTAATGAGGTCGTCCGTCCACCTTGTGGGTGGACGTCCTACGCTGCGCTTGCCGGTACGTGGTCTCCACTCGAGGACTTTTCGACCCCATCGGTCATCAGTCCTCCGCGCTATGTGCCCTGCCCATTGCCACTTCAACCTGCCAATCCGCTGGGCTATGTCGGTAACCTTGGTTCTTCTACGGATCTCCTCATTTCTGATTCGATCGCGTAGAGAAACTCCGAGCATAGCCCTCTCCATGGCTCGTTGGGCTACTTGAAGCTTACTAATAAGGCCCATAGTGAGAGACCACGTTTCTGTGCCGTAAGTCATCACTGGCAACACACACTGGTCGAAAACTTTCGACTTGAGGCACTGAGGTATGTCGGACGAGAAGACGTTACGCAATTTTCCGAACGCTGCCCAGCCGAGTTGGATTCGGCGATTGGCCCCTTTCTTGAAGTCGGACCTACCTAACTGGACTACTTGTCCTAGGTAGACGTACGAGTCAACGACTTCAAGAACCGAGTTCCCAACTGAAATGGGGGTGGGTACAACATGGGAATTACACATGACCTTTGTCTTGTCCATGTTCATTTTAAGACCCACCTGTTGAGATACTCGATTGAGGCCTTAGAGCATCGTACTGAGTTCCTCCATCGATTTTGCCATGACTACGATATCGTCGGCAAACCGAAGGTGAGTGAGGTATTCGCCATTGATGTTGATGCCGAATCCTTTCCATTCTTGATTCAGCTTAAAGGCGTTCTCCAGAGTAGCAGTAAACAGTTTCGGAGATATAATATCTCCCTGTCTTACGCCTCTCTTCAAAGGGATCGCCTTGGAGCTCTCTTCCTGTACTCGGACCGACATAGTGGCGTTATTATACAAACACTTCAACACTTCGATATACCGATAGGTAGATAGGTAGATAGATACCCTTAACATATTTTATTTTAATTAATTAATTTTTGAAGGGAATATACAACTTAATAATCTGTGAATAGTTCATGCATCTTCCTGTTGCCGTTATAAATATTGAGCAAAAAATACGTTTCTTGTACGGGAGCCCCCCTTAAATATTTATTTTTTCCTGGTTTTAGTATTTAGAAGTGGCAATAGAAATACGTCATCTGTGAAAATTTCAACGTTCTAGCTATCACGGTTCGTGAGATACAGTCTGGTGACAGATAGACAGATGGACGGACAGCGGAGTCTTAGTAATAGGGTCCCGTTTTTACCCTTTGGGTTTTAGGGTTCCCCTAATAAAGAGGCCAATGATAGCTTTTTTTAGCTGTTGTAATTTGGTTTTATTGTGTTATATTTAAGTTTTTATTAACAAAAAATTGATAATAATTATTTTTCGCGAAAAATGGCAAAACCGCCTTACATCGTGTACAAAATTCGAATATTTCGCTTGAATTGTTTACATTATTGTTAATATACGGCTCAGCCGGTTTCTGTAAAATTTAAATGGGACTACCTCGAGAGTATACCCTTTCGAACTAAAAATAAGTTTTCGATTCGGTTCTCAATTGGCGAAATTAACGATGAACATACACACGGAAATAGAACCTCCTCCTTTTTGGAAGTCGGTTAAAAAATACTGTGGTCGGAAAGGGCGTTCATTGGTAAGCATAAAAACACGCATCATGGTTTCTGTACACTATAACGTACCATACCATAATCGTGCAAGGAAAGGAACGTATCAGGCACGGAAAACAACACGATACGTTCTACTATGCTCGCTACAACGTAACATTTACGTATGTCAATTTAATGCACAAAAAACCACATGCGGGACGTCAGTGCAGGATTTATCGCCCCTAAATCTAATAAGAATAAGAACGTATGTCAACAATAGTCCTCGAGAATATTTCGCCGGTGCTAAAACGCTCCGAACATGGCACGCGGTGGTGCTGGGGCCTTATTTTGTAAGCACTCTGACGTTCGGCTTCGCTTTTCCTCCTGCTCGCTCTCGTAGCGTGAGAAATTGCGCGAGCAGGAGAAAAAGCGAAGCCGAAGGTCAGAGCGCTTACACAATAAGGCACAGGTAGGTGACGGAACGGTCTAGCGGACATAGTGTCATACTTTTCAACACAAATAATATTTTTGACGTGATAACGTCTTATAAATCGATGAACGCCAGCTGCGCGCATGAAAAAACATGACTCATTGTCACGTTCCACCTGAGCTGAGCGTGCAAGCGAGAGCGCGGAACAAGCGATAGAGAGGCACGATGGACCTAAACGTTCGGCTTATGACGCCTATGACTTTATCACGTAAAATTATTTATTGTCCGTAAACCGACTTTACAGACAACCAATTTTTTTTCTGACGCCTTGCTATTACGGTCTCGGTACGGTACCTACGTTGTAGTGGACACTGGGCAGTCACCTTTGCACAGAAACGTCAAGTAAAAAAAGTTAAGGTGAACACGCACTGAGCATTTCTAGTAACAGAGTAGCTGTAGAGCCATTCTAATCCTGCCCTAGAGATGTGACGATGGAATGACCAATCAGCGCGACGGAATGTCAAATTGAGGTCGTTGATTGGTCGTTTGACAGTGCTCTACCATCACTGTACGGCAACAATAGTCGTCGAGATTATTTTGCCGGTGCTAAAACGCGCATGGCACGCGACGGTGCTGAGGCCTAATTGTGTAGGCGCTCTGACGCGAGTAACTGGCGCGAGCAGGAGGAAAAGCGAAGCCGAACGTCAGAGCTCCTACACAATATGGCCCCAGCGGGGCAATTCTGTCAACCGATCTCGTTACTAAGGTGACACGTTCTTGAACCTATCTCGTTTTTCTGACAGTTTTGAGTTGTCGGACCTGTCAGAAAAACGAGTTCAATAACGTATCACTTTCGTAAAGAGATCGGCTAACAGAATTGTCCCGCTGGTCGGTTACGGAACGGTCTAGTGGACGTATTCTCACATTTTTCAATACAAAGAACATTTTTTTGTCTGACACGTTCCTTTTACGGTGTTAGGGTAGATACGTTACGAGTATAGTGGGCAATTACCTTTACACAGAAATATCAAGTAATAAAAGTTAAGGTGAACACACACTGAGCATTAACTAGCAACAGAGAAGCTGTAGAGCCATTCTAATCCTGCCCTAGAGAGATGTGACGATGGAATGACCAATCAGCGCGGCGGAATGTTAAATCGAGGTCGTTGATTGGTCGTTTGCTCGTGCTCGTTTTGGTTGTCGCTGGTCACGTCTATCTAGAGCGGATTATGTGACGTGACACTAGACTCGGCCCTGCGGTTTCGTCTGCGGGAATAATTTAGGTCCCGTGCAATAAAGTTCCTACTTAATTCACCATTACCGTTAAGTTAAGTATATTTCGCATGCCAGAATGGCTGAGGTTCAAAAACTAATATTATGGTGTATCTGTCGGTTAGTCTTTGACATCCAAAAGTCTAGAGCTTCTTCGTTTTTAAATCCAAATGCAGGATTACATTTAGTTTTTAAACGAATAACCCTGTACTGAGGAATAATCCATGGTAAATTGGTGTCATCCATAACGGACCGCTTTTATATGATCAGTAAGACTATCTAATTGGACTGGAGACTGGACTCTTATAAACAGTATTTATTTTAAGCATAGCATTAAGTATATGGAGAGGGCTATGCTCGGAGTTTCTCTGCGAGATCGAATCAGGAATGAGGAGATCCGTAGAAGAACCAAGGTCACCGACATAGCCCAGCGGATTGGCAGGTTGAAGTGGCAATGGGCAGGGCACATAGCGCGGAGGACTGATGACCGATGGGGTCGAAAAGTCCTCGAGTGGAGACCACGTACCGGCAAGCGCAGCGTAGGACGTCCACCCACAAGGTGGACGGACGACCTCATTAAGACCGCAGGATCGCGCTGGATGAAAGCCGCTACCAACCGGTCTTATTGGAGGTCTTTAGGGGAGGCCTATGTCCAGCAGTGGACGTCCTATGGCTAAAAAGAAGAATAAGAAGATTAAGTATGACAAAAGGCTTAGAACTAAAACCTAGCTCACCCTGAATATCGCGAAATCAAAGCTCCTTATCGATACAAAGATTTAAAGCAAAAAGTTGACAAAATGTACTTACGTAAACAAACCTAGCTTCGCTTTTTTTGCACCATAAGCTCACAGTTTAGCAACGCTCGACTGTACTGTACTGTACCAGCATTTTTTTAATAGTCCACTGCAGGACGTAGGCCTACCCATGAAGGGTGATTGGGCCATATCCACTACGCTGGCCCAGTGCAGGTTGGTGGATTCACATACGCCTTCGAATTTTTTCTACGAAGGTATGCAGGTTGCCTCACGATGTTTTCCTTCACCGAAAAGCGAGTGATGTGGAATTCCGTACATAAATTCTAAAGAAATCATTGGTACGGGACCGGGATTTGAACCCACGACCTCACGATTGGAAGGCGGGTGTCAGTACCACTAGACCACCACGGCTTCACTCTACATTCTCACAAATAGAACATTAGTAAAATAATTGGCCAAGTGCGAGTTGGAGTCACGCACGAAGGGTTCCGTACCTTATGGGAACCCCCTTAGCCTCATTTCAAGCGTCTATTTGTTGCCGTTATTAATATCGAGCAAAAAACGGCTAAAAAATTACGTTAGTTGTATGGGAGCTCTTTAATATTTAATTTATTCTGTTTTTAGTACTTGTTGTTATAGAGGCAACAGAAATACATCATCTGTGAAAATTTCAGCTGTCTAGCTATCACGGTTCATGAGATACAGCCTGGTGACAGACAGACGGACAGAGGGACAGACAGCGAAGTCTTAGTAACAGGGGCCCGTTCTTATCCTTTGGGTACGGAATCCTAAAAACATCACCGAAACTCATTGTTATTTCACATTTTTTTCTTTAAACACAAAACAAGACCCCGGGGTCACAAATTATACTAATTTTGACAGAACAGTGGCGACGAGTTTGTTAACCTTTTTGTTTAAGTAAGGATATACCTATCTACTCCGTAACACTCACTATTTATTTTTCAGAGAAGAAATAAAGCTGGTGTTCATGCTGTCAGTAAAATCCGACATTCCGCTGCTTCAGCTGATGGATTTGAACCCGCTACACGTGAGCCGAGACCCCGCGGCGGGAGAGGACGAGTGCGCGGCCATGTTCCCCTTGGACTACGCCGACGAATACGATGAATTTGAAGATTTTCACTAAAATTTTTAAAATTAGAATTCCTTGTTTTTCTACGGAACCCTAAAATAAAAAAAAATAGATTCCGTAAACTTGTGCCTATTAAAGTTCAGTCTTGGATACATATTGTATGATGTAAGTACATTCCTACTTTTATTATAGGTCGCGCCACACAAGTTGGCGGATGTGAAGTTAGCTAAAGACTATTGCCATTTCAACTAGCTAACTAACTGGGCTTTGTCGGTAATTTTGGTTCGTCGTCTGCGGATCTCTTTATTCCTGAATCGATCTTGCAGCGAGACTCCGAGCATAGGACGTCCACCGACTTATGTGGACCGACGATATAATTAAGACCGCAGCAACGTGCTGGATGCAGGCCGCTTCCAATCGGGCTTTTTGGAAATTCATATGGAAGGCCTCGGTCCAGCAGTGGACGTCCTACGGCTAATAATGATGATGATGGTGCTGACTATTACCTCCAGAGATGCAGAGTATTTTGAAATAGAAGAAAAACATTAGTAAGGAGCTACAAATTGATCATTTTAGATGGCATATCATAAAGTATTTTATCTACACTAATGTTGTAACATTCTACTTATGTTTCCAATACTTGACTTATAATGACTACTGTTATAGCGCAGACAACAAAACACTCAATTTAAGCAATTTCACATGATGTTATAATATCCACATCGATATCGTAAAATCTCATTATAATATCGCGCACTCGCTCCTGATTGGCCCTGCGCGCGCAGCTGCGCTCTCATTGGTTAGATTTTAATGGCGCCAAGTTCACTGTGACAATACACGTACGCGTGAATTTAATGTTTCGCAATATGTTTTTTTTTATTTTTATTAGTGAAGATAAAGTAGTGTATGCAACTGCATATAACCCGGGTATTAAAACACGAGTGTGAGTTTATGAAACGAGCGCAGCGAGTTTCATAATAGTAACGAGTGTTTATATGACAGTTGCATAAACTACTATGATTTGACCTCTAGGTGTGTTTCATATATACAAGGTTATTTGCTCCCCTGTACTAAAATTCTTTTGATGATTATTACAATAATATTTGACATTGATTCTATAATTGCATGCAACTCTATATATCTAGAAAGGTTCCACTACAAAACAAATTTAATGACTAATATGTAATTCAATTTTTATGATTTTCTTTGACGTTTCACTGATGTATTATTTGACATTTTGTTTTTTTTTTTCATATTTATTATTGGTTATTATTGTTGTGTATGATTATGATTTTTTAAATTATTTAGTTTCTATATTTTAATTTTGTAAACTGACTTGCCTTGTATCACTGACATGTTATAAATGGCCAATAAATGCTCTGAATCTGAGCCAAAAAAGGGTGATTAATACCATCATTACGAACTGTTTTTATCTCGGGGTCAACCCGGAATTCGAAAAAAAATGCTGTTGCATACAAAATTGCAACTCGGAATCGACAACACATATAAAATAGCAGATTTGTTTTCTCGAATTCTGGGTTGGCCCCGTAGTAAAAGTTAATCATAATAATGGTCTGAATTGCCTCCTTTCAGCGTAGTACCTACATCATGTATATTAAGGTGGGCATACACGATGCGATGATTTGATCAAATTTTCGCTTCATTCCAACTGGGAGCTCATTCAATTGATTCAAAGGTAGGGGGTGTACACCCCCTACCTTTGAATTAATTAATTGAGTTAGTAGTTATTGAGGAAACAAAATGGTACCATTTTGTTTCCTCAATAACTACTAACCAGCTATAGATAACTACCTATATTTGGCCTCCATTGGACTGATCTGATGAATTGATGCGATCATCGCGTTCTGTGCGCCCAGTTTCAGGTAGTAGTACAAATCGTTAACTACCAATTCCTACCTTTGAATTAACTGGATGAGCTCCCAGTTGGCATGAAGCGAAAATTTGATCAAATCATCGCATCGTGTATGCCCACCTTAATATTTCATGATCGAAATACAAGATTAGGTACCTATTTACTACGTTTTATAAACAATATACTTAGAGGTAGGAATGTAACAAGCATACATAGGTATAAATAAACTATGCAGGTAGGTACAATGTCTAAAATTATGAGTCGCTACTAACCATATCAAGCGACCAACTTTATGCTTACAAAAACATTCCAAACAAGCAGTAAGGGCATTTACCACAAAAGATTTAAACGCGCTGTAAACACTGTTTATCCGTGCAATTTGTGCTGCTAAACAATGTCTAAAGCGTGCGTAAAACTTTTGTGGTAGTGACGGTGAATATTATGGCTAGCGATGATTTAGGACACTGAAACGTGGTCTCTTACCATATTCTTTGCTCTTACTAAGTATGAATACGAGTAGGTATTAAGCCCCAAGCTGCCCAATAAGCTATATAGATGGCTACTTGGTAGAACAAACTTAAATTAAAAATTTAAAAAACCCCCGACAGACTAGACAGAGTACCTACCACTGATAAAATATCTTATCTTTCATTTGACAACCATTTTGGGCACATTTGTAGAATTTTGGTTCTTCCATCCCCACTTTAACCCACCATAACTCTTAAACGGCTCAATCGATTTTTATAAAACATAGCTAAGAACACTCTCGATTGTTTCCTTTCATCCAAAAAAAACTAAACTGAAATCGGTTCAGTGGTTCGGGCGCTATGATGCCACAGACAGACAGACAAACAGACACGTCAAACTTATAACACCCCTCTTTTGCGTCGGGGGTTAATAAAAAGACAAGACTCAGACCAAATGTAAAAATCAAGACAGGATGTTGTAAACAAGTAAGGCCGGCAAAACTAAGCCTCGCCGTGTTCAGACACAATTACACTTATATACACGTAGTACAAGGCAACTAAGCCTTGGCTAGTTAGTCGAACTATGGCGGCGTAACACCGACGCACTCACCAGATGTATAAAAAAACCGGGCTCACTTGTCTGTTCACGACGTTCTGTCTTGTTTTTAGGGTTCTATACCCAAAAGGGAAAAACGGGACCCTATTACTAAGACTTCGATGTCCGTCTGTCTGTCTGTCACCGGGCTGTATCTCATAAATGGTACCAGGTAGATGCTTGAAATTTTCACAGAATATTTAATTTCATTCAATAATAAATAATAAAATTAAAAAAACATAAATAAGTATTTAAGGGGGGCTCCGTGCGCGAGTCCGACTCGTACTTGGCCGATTATTTTTATTTGGTCTGAGGGTTTATGATAACAGGCTACGTAATAATTATTATCTTCTATTAATAGAATCTTATACAAGCTATTCTATTGCTAATTTAGAGAGGTAGATAATCATTGTAATGCAACTTATTTTTTATTTTTGTTTACATTTCGAATGATAAAGTTTGAAATGAAATATGCCGGAACCATGCCAGGTTTTATAGGCCCCATTCCAGGCCACATGGATGACATCCAAATGAATGTGGTTAAAGTTGCCAATTTAGTGTACTTACCTCTATTTAAGTTTAGACTTAATTTTTTACAGAAACATGAAGCCCGATTACAGAGGCGCCAGCGTAAATTTAATAACAACGTAAAAAGCGTTCATTCTATCGTATGCCTAAAGTGAAAAAGAAACAGAACTAGGCCTTTATAGCCAATAATAATTACGATGGCGCCTCTGTAATCGGGCTTATTGTTTGAAGATATAGATAACCAGAAATACAATGTAGGTACATAGAGATAAATCTACATATGAGACATATGATTTAGTTTGAAGGTAATAAGTCAAGTTGTCAAATTATTTTTGACGCTAAAGTGCTTGCTAAGCCAATGAAAAGTCGCCATTTCTAACGACGAAGTCGCAAACTCGTAACATCGAATGGATGTCATCCATTTGACCTGATGGTGAATGGGGCCCATGAGCTTCAGTCAGGATTGCGTTATCTGCAGCTTTTAGCTAACATCCCAGCCACCAAGAAGTTTTGATTCCGCCCATATCATTGATCTATCGAAAGAGCCCATACTGCTATACAAACGTAAAAAGTACCTGTGTAGCACCACAGTTCTAGTTTCAGGGACTCAGCACAAATTCCCGTCCTGTCTGCGATCGCCTCACTTGGACTTTGCTTTTTGTGCTATTACGTCGTCGAAATAACATTCACATGGACACCTACTGAAGGTAAGACAATTATTTTTACAAATATGTGTTTCTTAAAATTATTTGCACCATTGAAAAATATAATAAAACGAATATGTCTGTACAGGGTTTTTTCTAACCAATTAGCATCCTTTTAGGGGGTTATTCTGTACATCAAAACTAAGAACTTTTGTACTGCGACTTTTGTCAACACTAAAAACAAAATCAGCTGTTCTATAAATTTTGTCGACGGTGAACGATATATTTCTACGGAACAACAACTTTTTTGAGAATTAATAAAAGTCGTAGAACAAAAGTGGTTAGTTTTGATGTACAGAATAAGCCCCGAAAAGGATGCTATAGTCCTTTTCAAATAGCTAGTCACTTATGACACTTCCGAAATGTCAGCTGTCAAACATATATTGACAATTTTAATGATGTACCGCACCTATATTCGATTTGTAATTTTCGATTATTATCGATTTTACGTACTTATCGAAGTTATCGAACAATGTACCTAAAACTGTTTTGGTGGATTTATCTACAAGTCAGTAGGACTTACTTAGGAATCAAAAAGAAATAAATAAGTGACAGGGAAAAAAACAGATTTATTTGGGAAATAATGTCCTCGTCACTTCGTCATCGGAGCTATCATTATTATCATCATTTGACGAATCTTCCAGATTTATAATCATTTGATTTTCCGTTATATTGTCTATGTGAACATCGGTAAATGGAAACTAAGTTTTTCATACATTTTTGTATCGAATACGCACTACATGTTTTATAATTTTTGTACTAGGGGTATAGATTAACGATAACCCTTGCTTAAATCAAGTCGATTAATATATTTTGTTTTCGATATTCTTCGATTTCAACAATAGTCGATTTCACAGCCCTCTTATCATTACGTCACGATCGGCAATAGCACGTAACATAACAATTTAACGAATTTAATATTTTATTAAATTGAAAGGTGAATGCGAATATGTTTACGCGAATCAATAACCTTTATTCTATTTCTTGCGTCCTTTGTCGTTTATTTTAGTAGTTTTTCTTGTAAGTTTGCTTAATGTTTTCACTGATAAATAGAAATATTCAACTATTGGTGTGACGTCACATAATGTATTTACGTAATAATTTACGTTCTATGGACCTGTCATAAGTGACTTGCTATTTGAAAAAGACTATAATTGATTCGAAATAACCCTGTATATTTACCATTCTCATCTAAATATACGGTGCTCGATAGGATTCAAACTGAACTTTGTACCAACCTAAACCGAGTTGCTAGCGTTTTGTACTGCATTGCTTAAATAAATGAAACGAAAAGAAATGGTGATAATTACTTTTCGCTAAAAATGGCAAAACCGCCTTCCATCGTGTACAAAATTCGAATATTTCGCTAGAATTGTTTACATTACTGTTGATTTTTCAAAAATGGCTCAGCCGATATCTTTAAATTTTAAATGAAACCATCTCGGGAGAATACGCTATCCAACGAAAAAAGATATTTTCGATTCGGTTCACAATTGGCGAAATTATCGATAAACATACACAAAAAGAAATACATACAGACGAACATAGGGTTCTATGTTCCTCCTTTTTGGAAGTTAGTTAAAAAGGATGTATGGCCCCTGCCATTTACAATCATGTACCTAAATCTATTAAAGATCCAGAAAAAATCTAAAAGCCTAAATACTACTACATACGAGTATTTAAATTGACTTTTAACCGACTTCAAAAGAGAAGGTTCTCAATTCGTCTGAATGTGTTTTTTTGTGTGTATGTTACACGGTTACTCTAATTAGGGACAGAATTTATGCTACTTTTTTATTTGGTAGATCATACTGTAGAGGTGGTCCAATTTGTATTTTATCGAAATCGGCTAAGTTTTTGGAAAAGTAGCAAAAATATAAAAATCGGTCAAGTACGAGTCAGACTCGAGCACGGAGGGTTCCGTACTGTATGGGAGCCCCCCTTAAATATTTATTTAATTTTAATTTTATTATTTATTATTGAAGTGAATATAAAACTAAAAATTCTGTGAAAATTTCAAGCCTTTACCTGTTAACATTATTAATATAGAGAGAAAAACGTCT
Source organism: Hypomecis atomaria (assembly GCA_964007245.1). Lineage (NCBI taxonomy): Eukaryota > Metazoa > Arthropoda > Insecta > Lepidoptera > Geometridae > Hypomecis > Hypomecis atomaria. The sequence goes on from OZ023297.1 coordinate 3,823,440, forward strand.
AAAAATTCAGGTTTGTTGTATGGGAGCCCCCCTTAAATATTTATTTCATTTTGTTTTTAGTATTTGTTGTTATAACGGCAACAGAAATACATTATCTGTGAAAATTTCAGCTGCCTAGCTATCATGGTTCATGAGATACAGCCCGGTGACAGACGGACAGACGGACATCGAAGTCTTAGTAATAGGGTCCTGTTTTTCCCTTTGGGTACGGAACCCTAAAAATCACGACATCGATTCGCGCGGAATTTCAAATTCTGTACACAGTTGAAGTTGGTTGCGTCATTTTTGGGAAAAAATTACTATTGGATTCAAATTATTATTTTTTGCACAATTAAAAATATAATAAATTAATGCAAGTCTGTATGATTATTGAAATACGTACTGATTACTCTCATCCGAATATACGGTGTCCGACGGGGTCCAGAACTTTGTACTTTTTAGGGTTCCGTACCCAAAGGGGAAAACGGGACCCTATTACTAAGACTTCGATGTCCGTCTGTCCGTCTGTCACCGGGCTGTATCTCATGAACCATGATAGCTAGGCAGCTGAAATTTTCACAGATGATATATTTCGGTTGCCGCTATAACAACAAATACTAAAAACAAAATAAAATAAATATTTAAGGGCTCCCATACAACAAACCTGAATTTTTAGACGTTTTTCGCTCTATATTAATAATAGTACCAGGTAGATGCTTAAAATTTTCACAGAATATTTAGTTTTATATTCCCTTCAATAATAAAATTAAAATAAAATAAATATTTAAGGGGGGCTCCCACACAGTACGGAACCCTCCGTGCGCGAGTCCGACTCGTACTTGGCCGATTATATTTATTGCTAATATTTTGTACTGTATTGCATAAATAAATAAAACAAAATGAAATAATCAAAAGTGCCTACTGTATGTATGGGCCCGGTCATTTACAATCATTTACCTAAGATTTAAAAAAGGAACTAAGTATGCCTTTCTTATGGGTATTTAAATGCCAATATAATTGATTAATTATTTTTATTTATTTATTTGGTTATAGGCGAGCAGTGTATAGTCATATTATATTTATATCGGTTTACTACCAGTGTTACTACCAATCTGACTAGTAAAAACGTAGTAAGAAAGGTAAATGAATTACCGTTGTTACTACGAGTACTGCAGTTGCAAGCAGAGTCGAATCAAATTAGTATTTATCTGTAAAAGATTCTTTTTCTTCTTTATCCAAAGCTCTAGTCTGTTCTTAAATGAGGCATATTATGATAATGATTACTTTTTAAATTATAAACGTTTTAATGAATAATTTAATTACTACTCACTTAAATGCAAATATTTTACAAATTCCCTCTCATAAAAGAGTACGAGTAAAACTAAATGCGCATCCAAATCATTTGTTTCACCATGAAATGTAAAGTAGGTACCAAACATTATTGTTTTATTAAATAAATTGTTTTCATTTGCGCTTGACTACATCCTGCCTGCTGCCAAGTCATGGTGGTCTAGAGGTAGAGTGACCTGCCTTACAGGTCGTGGGTTCAAATCTCGGTCCCGTACCAATGAGTTCTTTGGAATTTATGTACGGATTTTCACTACGTCTTTTCGGTGAAGGACAACTTCAGGAGTAAACCTGCATATGTCCGTAGACGAAATTCGGTGGCGTATGTGATTCCATTAACCCGCACTGGGCCAGCGTGCTGGATATGCCAATCACCCTTCGTTGGTAGGCCTACGTCCTGAAGAGGACTATTGATCAGGCTGGTATACCTAGTACAATAGAGTACATGCCTGATATTAAGTAGATATGTAATCTATTCTTGGCTGCCAGATGTTCTTCAAATTGAAATATTTGTTATGTTTAGAATATCTGAAATGTTCAATTTGACATTTGCTGCTTTCAGGAGACAATCGCTGGGACGTTTTTATATTGCCACAGTGGACGCATGATGACTATGACAAGCAGTAAGTACAAATTATCTTTTATTTATTTTTCACCCTATTAAAAATAATAATCTACGTAGTATGTTTTAAATTGTGATAAATAAGGGAGGAACCAAGCCATTGCACTGGATTAGTTGTACTCAAGGCCGGGTTTAGAGCTGTGGAGGCCTCGGGGCAACAAAAAAGTGGAAGTCAGTCCCTTGGTCACAAATAGATGGATAATTAGTACTTTTTTCAGGATTGGCACTAAATTCCAAGTATTTACTTATTTATCAGGACGATTTGGTATTTTGATACTTTTCTGATTGCCTGAATAAGTGAACAAATAGGTTTAGATCAATCATTTTTGTCAATATTTGAGATTAATATATTATAATCATTTTCCTACAAAATACTATAGGTCAAGATGAAACAGTGAAAAAAGATCAAAAGAAAAGTTGTTTGCTAGTGTTTATTAGTGGAAATTTGTTGTGTTTTTTTTCCGAAATCAATTGTGGAAGGAAAATGCACAAAACATCGCATCTAACTATTATAACACTACTACTGTACTGTATGTGATATTGTAATATCCGTGTGTGTGTGAATTAATAAAGAGTTTATTAATCAATCAATCAATCATTCAGGACGTCAGTGCAGGGCCTATCGCCCCCATACCGAATAACAATATAAGATCGTGGCGTAAATATAGTTTACTTGTGCATGCCGGAGGGTTGAAGACCTTTTTGTTGGACGTCCCAAGTATAAAAGGCTAGATTTTGCCCGCGGCTTCGCCCGCATGATATTTCGAGGCCCTACCTTACCACCCTTAATAAAGTAGGTAAAAAATAAAAAAAACAAAAAAAAAATCAATTTGACATTTGTTTGATTTGACAGTTCTTTTTTTACATTTCTTGGAGCGCACGCTAGAATAGCTCGCAGATAGCAGAATTTTTCCTATTTACTTAACACTTATTGAATAAGGAAATAAAATATGGAAAATTTACGCAATATCATTATAATTTATAGCCTATGTGTTATTAAATAACATGTAAGCTATATAATTGCAAAGTTTTATCTCAATCCGTTCAGTAGTTTTTGCGTGAAAGAGGGTTTACTTAAACTTTTTAGGGTTCCGTACCCAAAGGGTAAAAACGGGCCCCTTTTACTAAGACTCCGCTGTCCGTCTGTCTGTCTGTTTCCAGGCTGTATCTCATGAGATACAGCCAGACAGACAGACAGACGATAAATTTAGAAACATTTAAAAAATTTTTTTTTTTAGAAAAATATAGCTATAGCGGTTCATAGAAAGCTGAAATTTTCACAGATAATGTATTTCTGTTGCCGCTAAAACAACTAATACCATAAATAGAATAAAAATATTTTTTAAGGGGGGCTCCCATTCAACAAATCTAAATTTTTTGCCGTTTTTCACTCGATATCAGTAATGGTAACAGGTACTCGTAGATGCTTGAAATATTCACAGAATATTTAGCTGCATGCTTACTTTAATAATAAATATGTAATTAAAATAAAATAAATATTTGATGGAGGCTCCCATACAGTACGGAACCCTTCGTGCGCGAGTCCGACTCGTACTTGGCAGATTATTAAAAAATCGTATCCTGCTACTTCTTTAGTGTTTATTGTTAACTTTGTTATATCTTGTGGTTTTCTACATTTCAGCTATGGATATAGTTAAAAAATCTGTTAGTTTTTATTTCTAACTATGAATCTTAAAAAGCAAATTTTTATTTTAGAAAGATTGAAATACTAAGCATTCAAATATTTTTGTTTACTTTTACAGTGATCCAAGTCGTTGCCGTCATCGCGATGGCAACTCTCGTGGCCAGCTACTGCCCCCGTGAGAAGATGCAAAATACTGGCAACTGCTCTTTCCGGATCCAGTGCTACGAAGACTTCAAGGGGATCGCACTTCCCCCATCATGCAGGGAATCCACCAACGAACGCGTCACCGTCGACCTCACTCTCAACAACGCTATTGAACGCTTTGGTAACCAAATCGACCCGGAGTTCTTATCTTCTATCACCACTCTCAGAATTTACGCAAACTGGCGTCAAACCAGCCTCGCTCCGCTAGAAAACACCACCCGCCTGGAAAACCTCGTCCTCCGTAATAATAAAATTGAGAGCATCACCGACGAACCCTTCTACCTCCTCAACAGTCTGACCTTCCTTGATTTATCGTACAATAGACTCTCTCAAATCGATCACCTGTTCAAATTCGCTCTACAACCCAATAAACTTCGAGTTCTTTACCTTTCGCACAATAGAATCCAAGGGATAGCTGCAGATGCTTTTGCTGAACTAATATCCTTAACTGAACTTGATCTTTCATTCAATTACATTACGGATCTTACTGCGGAACCGTTTTCACATCTTACGAGTCTTGAAATTCTCAGGCTGAATAACAACAGCATAATCAACCTCAACGGTGCTGTTAACAGTCTGCATAGTTTGAAACATTTGTACTTGAAAGGCAATCAAATAAATAATATTGATGAAGAATCTCTTAAAATAATAAAACACTTGGAAACGTTTGATGTTTCTTCTAATCATTTAGAGGCTGTTACATCTATTATGTTTTTGAGACACTGGGAGCATGTGAGTGGACAAGCAATTTTTAAGATCATACTATCAGGTAATAGCATCTCATTACTCCCTAATACGACAGCAAGGGAGATGAGCTCAAGAGTCACAAGGCATTTGATGACAGGAAGAATTTTCGGAGACGTTTTCACAGAGCTAGATTTGTCTGATAACGACATTTCGAACATAGAATACAACGCATTCCAGTCACTCATCAAGTTAACTAATTTGAACCTCTCTCGCAACAAATTGATAGATTTTGTTGTTAACGCCGATGATCTTGCTTACGTAAAATGCCTTAATTTGAGCACCAACTACATCTCGAGTTTGTACCCTGAAAGTTTCTCTCAAATGAGACGTTTGGAGAGATTGGATTTGTCGTTTAATAGATTGGAATTCATTCCTGTTCAGACATTCCAGAAGAACTATAACTTAAGACACGTGAACATGACTTTCAATGATATCGAGAGGCTCGATGATTTGAACATAAACATGTTCCACCTAAATGGGGGTATATTAGATCTATCTAACAATGGAATATCTAAGTTGAGGATCCCATACGGAGATCGCTCAAGGCTGACGTATCTGAGGCTTCATTCTAACAACATTACAGATGTTTCCTTAATTGACCTGCAGCTTCAAACGGACTTGAAGACGTTGGACATGAGTCGCAACCGAATCCGTGATTTAGACGAGAAGTCGTTCCGTCATCTGCCCGTCAGCCTTACTTACTTAGACCTGAGATGCAATTACATCGAAACCATTGCACCATCGGCGTTTTTTCCTATCTGGCATTTAAAAACTCTCATTTTATCTCATAACAGCCTCGCAACAATTGAATACGGCGCTTTCCACGGATTAACTTCGCTTTTGAATCTGGATATTTCTTTCAATAGAATTGGCATGTTGGAGTCTAAGATGCTGTTGGACTTGAAATCTCTTGCTGTCCTCAACGTAGGGTACAACGGGATTCAAGTGATAAACGACGAAGGTTGGTACGGGCACAAAAGCGACTTGAAAGTTTATGTGGATGGAAATAATTTCACTTGTGATTGGCTAGCATCTGCTTTGAAGAACCATAACAATGGGTATTCAAAAATGCGTCCAACTGTTTTGGCTGGTTCTATTTCTGGACACTCTCTGGAAGGTATCCCTTGTATTCCAGAAGGAACACAATTGGCCAAACTTCGTGTTCAGGAGTCGGTGGTGATGGCAGATGAGAGGCTTCTGTTGACCGTCCAGAAGTTACTGGAAGCGGTCAAAGAACAAACATACTATTTGAAAAAGTATGTGTGGCACTCGATTCAGTATGATGCTAATAAGGTTAAAGAATTTGTTTGATTTAATTTTAGTTAAGTATTTTTAAGGTTAATTGCAAATTTAAAACTTGAAGTTTGATGTAGGTACCTAAACGTATTATAATTTGTTTGATCTAAACTCAGTTTTAGTATAAGACACTTATTTTTTAAACTTTTGCGATTTATTTTCTGAAAAAAAAACTTCACTCAGATTATATTCTAAGATATTAATAATGTTATTTTGTCATACATTTTTTATTATTACGAAAAATCAAAATGTTTTTTCTTTCGATTCATTAATTTCGATTTTCGAAAATAGCTTAAAATAATACAAATCACCTAATTGTATACCAAAAATTGATTATAATAAAATTAAATAATGAAAACATACAGGAGTGAGAAGTTACTTGTTCGTTTAAGATTTTAAGCTGATGTAATAAACTGTAATAGGTCATTTCACTCATCATTGTGAAAAAAAAATATGGGTCTGATTATAAAAAAAAAAAAAATAGCTTTTCAGCGATTATAATTTTTTACGCAAACGCAGCAACGCAGAAAATGTACCATACATACCGCACAATCCGGTTACAGTGCGTCTGGAAACTGTTGTTTTATACCCCTTTACAACCGGTTCAATACAAGCGGAATAAGCAAATAACCGCACAATTGCGTTTACAACATCAATATGGTTGACGCGTTTTTTTTTTCAATTTTTATTGTCCCTATAGTGTCCCGGTTGTAAATGGATACATTGTTTTGTGTAGCGACAGCCCCACCACAACCTCCGCATAAATCGTATGGAAAATATGTCTTTTGTACTTATAGAGCTAGTCCCATAGAAAAAAATCTTCGTAATGATGAGTACAATGACTTGAGAGTCTCATAGAAGATGAAAAACTTGAGCCATTTTGTACGACCGTTTATTTTGAGCTAGGTATATCATGTTAAAACAAAATATAAACCCAGTTTAAATCTTTTTAGCTAAGAGGTTATCCTATATTGTATATCTTTTATTGTTTAGTTCCATATTTTTTATTTGTTTAGATTTATATGCAATGAGAACAATGAAATATTAAAATATTTGAAATGGTTCAATTTTGTATCATTCACTGTATGCCATTAATACCACCTAATTAATCATTTAAGGACTGAAAGAAGAAAAAAGTAAAATACGAATACTATATAGTATAGAGCGATAAAGTCGTAAGTAGGAAAGCCGTGGTGGTCTAGTGGTGATGAAACCTGGCTGGCACCACTGGCTTTTCGGTGAAGGAAAACATCGTGAGGCAACCTGCATACGTCCGTAGAAGAAATTCGATGGCGCATGTGAATCCACCAACACGCACTGGGCCAGCGTAGTTTGTGGATATGGCTCAATCACCCTTCGTGGGTAGGCCTACGTCCTGCAGTGGACTATTAAAAATACCGGTACAGGTAGGTACTTTGCAGAGTGCGGTGGCTTTCAGATTTCAGATCAGTATGCATATACAAGGTTATTTGCTAACCCTGTACTAATCCAAAAGGTGTTTTTTCTTTTGATTCTTTAATTTTGATTTTCGAAAATAGCTTAAAATTGATTATAATAAAATTAAATAACGAGAACATAAAGGAGTCAGAAGTTACTTGTTCGTTTAAGATTTTAAGCTGATTTAATAAACTGTAATAGGTCATCATTTCACTCATCATTGTGAAAAAAAAATATGATTGATTATGATGATTAAGGCCACCATTATGGACAACTGGACAACTTTTAATATGAGCCAACCCAAGGTTCGATAAAAAAAATCAGATGATAAAAAAAAACTCGGAATCGACAAAATGTATGAAACAGCTGATTTTTTTCTCGAATTTCGGGCCGGCCCCATAGTAAAAGTTGTTGATAATAATGGTCTTAATCACCCCCTTTCGGCTTAGTACACCAGCTGGATAACCCTGTACACCAGTTATTATACACAACTTTTACTATTGGACCAACACCCAAATGGCGAAAAAGAAAGCCGTTCCATACCTCGTGTTTAGAATAAAATAACTTTTTGTATAGAACAGCCGGGCTAGTATGCGCGCCACGAATTATTTCGTTCGTAGTGTCAGAACAAGACAGCGTTATGGCAAAGTAAATAACTGTCACTTTTTCACACGTCGAAATGAGTTCTTTTCGTCGCTTTTCGTGGTCGCATGCTTTATAGCCAGGACAGCTGATTTATTTTAGCGATTTTGGAGTTGGCCCCATGGAATTACGAGTAGTTGTTCATAATGATGAGATTGATGAGATGGTACCTGCTGCTTGTTACAAAAAGTGGGACTGTAGGACATAGGGCGCTCCTACAGATCCAAGATCAGTTGGAAGCGGCTTGCATCCAGAGGTCTCCTCCCACTTCTACAGCTTACCATATTCAAAGAGTTGCTAAATGGAGACTATGTACTGGCAAGCGCAGCCTAGGACCAACCAATTTGTTGGTTCTAACAAATTGGTAGTGAACAAGTGAGGTCATCTGTTCAGGTCTATTTAGCCATTTATGGTGGATTGATGAACTTATTCAAGATATTGTTAACTTTTGAAATAGGTCGCAGGATTCGGGAAAGAGGAGGTGACTCCCGTTCTACCTCGTTTCTGGTGCAAAGAATGTCCATCGCTATCCAACGCGGCAATGCAGCAAGCGTTATGGGCACCTTTGCACCAGGAACCATGAGGGGCGGGTTATTTGATTAATTTTCTAAGTGGTATCTATATTTTATTTTCTGTTCTTGCTGTTATTTATATTTAACAAACTTTACTCTCTAAGCTTTGTATTTATGTAAATTATAACTTTATCCTACATTTCAAGATATTATTATATCTTAATTATATCTTGAAAACATAAGATCTTCTTTGTAGAATAGTGTTATAAGGCGCATTGTGTGTATTGTTAGACACAAATGAAAAAAAATTAAATGAAACAAAGTAGTCCATTGTGCATAATGCTGATAACAACCAACAAGCGTCCTGTCAGCGAAACTGATAAACTAGTAGTGTGTGTCATCCTTTGCTTACTGTGGTTCCGTAGGATAAAATAATATTATTCTTTATTTATTATTTATTTCAAACGTTGCATTAAATTTATAAATATGTAAAAATTTGCTCACTTAGCACTAGTTACATTTTCAACCCTGTAAGGGCGTCGCAAGTATAATTATTATACAATCAATGAGTTTTAAACTTATAGAAATTATAAAGCAAATAGGAACGAGACTTATAACTATAACACTCATCATCTGCTTACTTCCGCGAGTCAGAAACATTTTTGTCTTTCAAGTAATCTTCTATACTGTAACATTTTTTAATCAGTATTTCTTTAAGATTTTTATAGAATTTTCTGTGGTTCATTTCCTTTCGTAGATATTCAGGTAGTTTATTAAATATATTTATCAACATATATTCAGAGCTTCTCCTTACAAGTTCTAGTTTTGGCTCTGGTGCAATTATTTTTCTTTTATGACGAGGATTTTCGGAGATGGTAAAATGATTAGGATATTTTTTAACAAACATTACTGATTCTATGATTATACTTCGTCTTTATTATTTAAATGTTCTCTGGTGCACGGGTTCCTGATATCATTGCAGTTATTCGATTTCGTATTTTCGGATAGAATACGTTCGAATATCAGCATACTACAGGTGCCTGTCTGAAAATTTGTGTTGTCCAATATTTTAACAATGGAGCTCTGTCCACCAGAGCGGAAATCGGAACTGGCAAGACGCCAAACTTCTTCCTAATTTCACTTGTCAGAGTGGACTTGTTAGGATTGAGAGTGTGCATCTGAGCGGCACGACCTTATTCTACCATCCCCTTTTTACTACAGGCAAAGAATATATAATAATACTACGTATAGAACGGCCACTCGTTACCCCCCACCCGTTTGAGTCTTCCTCACTTCCACCCCGCGCTACGTACCGCATCGTGTACTCTGCGCGCGGGCTGCACTGGCCGGTGGATTATCTAATAAAAACTACCTAGACTGTGACAATAGGGAACACTTGTACTGTGTATGGTTGAATATCAATGATACGTAACAAAACAAGAAATTTTAATGTTTCCCTAAGGATAAATAATAGGAACTTATTTTACATTATTTGGTAACTTCCTCTTGATATTATCTTACAAAAGAAGTAGATCGGTTACTTTTTGTTAAAATGCTTCCAAATTAAGTAATTGTTATACTTTTTTAAGCACTAGATTAATATTCATTTTTGCAAATTAAGTACGCAACTGTCTCACTCACGCGGCATGACGTCACGTCGTGATGATCGCTGACAGCCATAGACGTGCCGCACACAAATGCGCGTGTAGCGACCGTGCGTAAGTGTGTTGTCTGTGAGTAAGTACTGTGTAGGTGTGCGTAAGACAGCAGATTTTGTATGAAAAATCGCGGAGTGTCCGGGCTGTGCTACAGGACAAGTAGGAAGACGCCACATCAGCACCCCTACACTGTCGAATTTCCTTCGATACGTACGAAGCGGTTTGACTCAACATTTCTGATTCGTACCGTCTTCCTGCTTTCTTGTTTCCTAAGAGATATAGTCTAAAGCGTTTCAAGGTCAGAGTAAATAGGTACGTATCTTCTAGGTCTGCGTGCTTCATCTTCGACCACAACGTCGTTTACCATCAAGCGAGTTGGTGGTCAAGCGCGGACTTCTTTGCGTTAAAAAAAAAGTAGTCGTGGATGGTTCACGGAAGCTCCTCGCCGTTGTCATCTCTTCCCAATAGGCTTAGCATATGACCACGAAAAGCCACGAAAAGAACTCTTTTCGAGTGTGAAAAAGTGACAGATATATACTTTGCCATAACTCTCTCTCATTATGACACGTCGAAAGAAATGTTTCGTGGGGCGCGTCCTGGCCCGGCAGGCTCGCCGCACGTCTCGCGATGTTCCTCCTGTGCCGATCAGTTGCATCACGAGCACACTGCGCAACGGTAGACTGTGTGCTTTTAATTAGGTTTAAATAATGTTTGGACTGCGATAATTTACTATTACTGTAATGTTTTTTTTTTTCAACAATAATGTGTTTATTTTCATACGCATTGTGGTGAGGCTGCAATAACAGTTTGTTTTAAATATATTTTTTGGTTAAGGACGTCTACAGGTCGCAGCATATAAGTCTAGCGCTGAGCAAAGTGTCGAGGGGATGGCTGCGCATGAGTTTAGTATGGCGGTCAGCATGCGCAGTCATCCCCTCCACAGTACCCTCAGCGCTAGACTTACTTGCCGCTACTTGTAACACTGTTAAATATCTTATAGATTTTCTATAGGAATGATTGTAAGTAGCAGTCCTAATTCAGTGGCGTAGCATAGAATTTCACCGCCTAGAACCTCCATAACTAGTAATTCGCCGATCTCTGTATCTACCTAATCGATCCATCTACCTAACTTTTAAAAGCGCGAGCGCAGCGAGCACGACTTTTTTTGGTAAGATTTCTTCAAATAAGGCAGATTAATAGGTCGAATCATACAAGTCGACGGATATGAAGTTTGCTAAGAGCCAGCATGGAATGTAAGCTTACATAGGTAGATTATCACATTTTGCAACAGTACCCTATTTTATTGTTTATTGTGACATACTCGCAATTTTGTGGCTTATATTTCATTTGAACGTGTTCTATTAGAGGCGTTATTGAAATAATATTAAATGTATAGTAATTTAAGTGCTAAGTAAATTAAGTGCTTAAAGTGTAAGTGTATATTATGTTTATAGTAGGCAGAATTAAGTTTATTACTGTCTAGAATTGATGTAAATTTGAAGGAATGTGTATTGTAAATTCTGATAGCTGGATTTTGGTGATGGACTTACTCTAGTTTTGCGACAGTTCATGGATTGGTTGAAATAACTGTGTTTTAAAATAGATGCACCGTTTTTGGCCATTTGATGTTAACATTATTAAATTCTAGCTTTTGCCCGTAGATTCACCCGAATGGTATTTTAATTTTTGTGCTATCCCATGGGAATATTTTATTTTTCTGGGATAAAAAGTACGCTCACTTTCCATCTTTCAAATTATCTCCACACCATAAATCAAGTCAATCCGTAGCTCCGCTGCTGCGTGAAAGAGGAACAAACCAACAAACACAGTTTCATAGACTAGTAAGGAAGTAAGAATAGATTTTAAACAATGTATCACCATAAATATTGTTATTGTGTAAATGTCAAAGTTTGAAAATATGTTTAACAATATTATTTTATTACTAGAAGTGTCTACACAATCATTCAAATTCAAAGTGGCCAAAAAGTACGCTTAGGTGACCACAACCGGTGCACTTATCCTATTTAATAAACAAATTAAAAAAAATTAGGACTCCAGTGACCGCTGGTTGCACAACCAAGTTGTGTTATAAGTGGTTGTGTCGCTGTGGTGTCCCAGTGAAAAAGAACCCTTAGAATGCCATCCTTAACGTTTTATTATGATTTTCCAGATTTCACCTATACCATTCAAAACTGCTGCTTTTTGGAAGAAGACAGTGGCGTATTAAACGTGTGCAATGTGCATGTCCAAAATAAAAAATTGAAAAATGCTGTTGTTTTACAGAATTTGTGTAATTTTCTGTAAGTTTAGTTATTATTTATGTCTTACTAATACTTTTGTTACGACAAATATGTCATGGCACAAATATGTCTTGCCTTTTTTATTATAATTTCTTTCTATACAGTCTTTCGCTCCACCTTTTTTCGGTGGTTTCATTCAGTCAGCGCGTGAACTATTTTTTTTTTGGCATTCTCATTTGGTGGTCATGAAAACATATGTTGTGTTTACGTGGTACATCTTTACCTAAACTAACATAGTGGTTAACATTATTTACAGTCTAAACACAAAAGTAGGTACATCAACTAAAAACTAAGAACATGAGAATCAGTTGATCTGCTTGCCCTGTACTAAGAAAAAAAAGGGGCGATTAAGATCGTCATTATGAACAACTTTCACTATGGACCGAAGCCGGAAAACGAGAAATATAAGCTGCTTGTTTTTTGTCGATTAAAGATCTTAATTACCTCTTTTGCTTTGGTACAGTAAGTATAGTAAGATTTTTATTTCTGTTTTTTTTTTCAGACGTGTTTATTACCACAATTGAAGGAGTTCATAGCTATTGTAACAGGACAGCGTATCTAGAGAATTGTGCTTATGATGTATATTGCTACGACGACTTTTATCTCCATAGAAATGATGATACTGATATCGACGGTTTTGGTTACTATTCTTACAACGAAAGAAACAACGATTACTCCTCTGGAAATCATGATGAGGATTTTGTTAGTCATTCTTGCAATTATATTCAATACGATACGGGCTACCAGGGTCAATTATTTTATCCAATACATGTGACATATAAAAAAACCGGTTTCAGTGATTCTCAAAAAGTACCAAAACAATATAGTGTTAATGTTTTAATCACAGAATTGGATTTCAGTGGCAATAATTACCAATATATTCCAGCAATCAGACAATTGGATAACTTGGCTTTACTTAACGTTTCAAATAATTTGTTGACAGTTGCAAAACTATGCAACATGGAACAGCTTCCTAAACTTTCTGACATAGATTTTTCTTATAATAATATTAACGATATAATAACTGAACCTGGTCAAGCATACAGAACATTAAAGAAAATCGACTTGTCGTATAATTATTTGACGACGATTCGCGAAGCTGTGTTTGATCAATTCAATGAACTAGAAACATTAGACGTGTCCCATAATTATATTGAAACACTAAGTCCCATCACATTTGAGGGCATAAAACAGTTAAAACATTTAAATCTATCTTTTAACAAAATTTCTGACATCAACTCTTCTTTATTCAGATTTGTTGATCTAAAACTACTCGACTTAAGTAGTAACATCATCAAAACCATCAAAGCCACTGATTTTAGTAAATTAACGAATTTAGAAATTCTGGATTTGAATTCTAATCTTATTTCAGTGATAGAAAAACAGTCATTTGATAATATGCCAATTTTGCAAAGTCTATATCTTAATAAAAATAAAATGATAGATGTCGATAAAGAAATGTTTAAAAATTTGACCGCATTAAAAACAATTAATTTGTCTGACAATATCTTTAGAAAAATGCCAAAAAATATGTTTAAAAATAAGATCATTCAATGGTTTTCCATTCAAAACAATCAATTAGAAGGGGCTTTAGAAAGAGGCATGTTTGAAGGTCTAGCTGTAACTCAACTGGATTTAAGCTATCAAGGTTTAACGTCAATCGAAGACTATGCTTTCAGTGGTCTAGTAAATGTATTAGAACTTTTACTCAATAACAACAATATTAGCATGATAAGCTTGAATTCCTTTAAGGATTTACACTCTTTACAAAAGTTAGATTTGTCTTTTAACAACATTCAAAGTATAGAATTTATAAAAGATGATTTGTACCATTTGTTATCACTTTCGTTAAGAAACAATAATTTAACAGTAATCAAACACGAAAATTTCCACGGGTTAAACTCATTGCAATTTTTAGATCTTTCGGACAATAAAATTACACAAGTCGAATCTAATTCATTTATCTCTTTAAAGGATCTTATCAATTTTCAGATATCAAACAATCCTCTCAGTGGTACATTAGAAGGGAATACATTTGATGGTCTTAGTTCTCTACCTAGTCTAGATATATCTTGTACTTCGTTATCATCTATTCAAAATGGTTCATTTGTAGGAATGGCACAATTGAAAAATTTAAATGCGTCTCACAGCAAAATAAGCGCTCTTGATTATAACATTTTTATTCTTACTGGCGCTATCGAAATAATAGACTTTTCTTTCAATGAGCTCAGAGATTTCAATATTAATACCACAGAACTAGCCAAGTTAGATACGCTATATTTAAACAATAATTCGATAAAAACATTGGACTCTTCTTCATTCATAGGTATTTTGAATTTGTTAAATTTACGCTTATCATATAATAAAATTGAATTTATAAATTCGAATGTTTTTACAAACCAAAGACATTTAAAAAGCTTAGATGTGTCATTTAATTCAGATTTAAATGTTACTTTGTCTTTTGTAAATGCTACAAAAATCTTAAGCACTCTAGATTTATCTGGAATAAAATCTAGCATATCATTTGGCGATATTAAAGATATATCTTTGACTCATTTAATTATTTCTTACTGCAATGTCACAGATATCAAAACCATACAGTTAAATGAACTGCGCTATTTGCATGATTTGGAATTAAGTAATAATGAAATTACTAAACTAGAAGTTGGAAGTTTTGACAACTTAAATGTTTTGACATATCTTGATCTAAGTCACAATAACATAAAATATATTCAGCCTGGAATATTTAAAGATAACACAATGCTCAAATCAATAAACTTGTCTCATAATTCTTTGACTGCTATCACTTACGGCATATTTCATGGTTTAATATTCTTAACCTCTTTAGACATATCATTTAACCACATAAAAGATTTACAGAATGAAAGGTTTTACGAACTTGTAGGACTGACTGTTTTAATAGCGGACCACAACAAAATTGAATCAATTACTGCCGAAGAATTTTCTGGTACTAGTCTAACTAAACTCAGCATTGGTGGGAATCCTATACCATGTGAAGTCTTGGTAAATTTAAAGCGTAACAATATTATACCATTCAAAATCACAGCTAGTAATTTATATGAAAATAACGATGAAAATGTAGATGGCGTTACATGTAATCGAAAACTTCACACTTTTGATAGAATAACAAATGTTACCGTTGCTAACCCAGACGATAATATAAAAGTTCTTTTGAGCATAAGAGATATTATGTTAGAGCAATTGAAAAACGAACAAACTAATAAAAGTGCTGCACATGTCGATGACAGATATTTAGTAAATATCACTGATCAAATCCAGAAGACTAATGATGGTGTTAATAAAATTATATCAAATCTTGTTAATTTGACTCAAGGTATTGTTGCTAAAAATAATGACACAGAGATTTCGTTAGCTAAACTTCGTAGCACAAATGCAAACAATGAAACAAACGTTTTGCTAACAAAAATTCTCAGAGTTTTAACTTTAAACGCAGCTACAAAATCACCTCCAATACAGATAACTAAAAGTAATGCTACTTATGAAAACTTGCTTTTGTATATCAATAAAATTAAGCAAGAATTGGAAGATACTTATACCATAAACAAAGAAAATATAATTACTGAATTAGAATCAAAAATTGATGCTAAAATCTCTACAGCTCACCTGAATAATGAGAAAAATAATTATCAAGCAGAAGCACCAAAACATGAAAAATTAAGCGCGTCAGATGATTCGAAGTCACCATTCACAGAAATTTGTGTAATTTTGATATTAGTGATATTAGTTGGATTTATATTGTTTAAAGTTTATAAATCAGGAGTTTTTGTACGACAACGCTTTTCTGTAAGCACTCGAGAGTTGCCAGGGTCTATGGATTCGACATTGTAGTATTTTCTAATTCTGTCGTAATTATTCTTATGTTTTGATAATAAAGGTCTAATCAAAGTGAATGGCGTCTGTTAAGTTAGCTATAAGCTACGCAGAACCCTTTTTCTCACCCACACCCACCTATAAATTTGATTCTGCGTTACGACTCGCCTCGTATTCACAGACGCCGTTAAGTTTGAATCGTATTATATAAGTCAGTTTGGAAAGGCTCTAACTTGTATGTCATCGTCGTAACTTTAGTACAATGTATATTGAGTGCGTTTATAATACAATATTTGCCCTGATTGTTATTTAACCTTATATTTTTATTAAATTGCTTTTACCTAATTGTTTGTTGCATTTTATTCATTCAAAGCCCAAAAGCCTGGAGTAATGCACCGACAAGAGCCAGGCTTTTTCCTACTTCAAGGCCCTCTGCTCTTACCTCTCTGTACGATATGACATCCACCTACTCTTTTTTTACCTATGAATACTCTTAGCGGTATTTACTTACCTCTAATCAACTTAAAAAAGGTTCTGTTTTCTTCAGTATGTATATTTTTATGTATGTTCATCGATATTTCTAATTCAAACGGATATACTCCCAAGGTGGTCGCATTTTTTTAATCGAAATCGGGCTGGGCCGTTTCTGAAAAATCAATAAATGTCAATAGTCAATAATTCTTGCGAAGTATTAAAATTATTTGCTTAGCGTTTGTAGACTATGAGAAAGCCTGTGATTTGGTCGATACATTGGCTGTGCTTGAGTCTCTCCAACGATGCCG
Source organism: Hypomecis atomaria (assembly GCA_964007245.1). NCBI lineage: Eukaryota > Metazoa > Arthropoda > Insecta > Lepidoptera > Geometridae > Hypomecis > Hypomecis atomaria. Next base: position 3,840,463 of record OZ023297.1, read on the forward strand.
TATTGACTATCGGTACATCGAAGTGTTGAAGTGCTTGTATAATATAGCCACTATGTCGGTCCGAGTACAGGAAGATAGCACCAACGCGATCGCTTTAAAAAGAGGCGTAAGACAGGGAGACGTAACATCTCCGGAACTGTTTACTGCCACCTTGGAAAAGGCCTTCAAGCTCCTGGGATGGAAAGGAATCGGCATCAATACCTTTCAATGGCGAATACATCACCTTCAATTTGCCGACGATTTCGTACCTAATCATGGCAAAATCGATGAAAAAACTCAACCCGATGCTTGAGGCCTCAATCGGGTTTCTAAACAGGTGGGTCTCAAAATGAACATGGACAGTTTACAAATTCCTTGATGGAGCCACACGCAAATGCGCAAGCTTAAGTAAACTATGCAAAACCTCTGTGCTATTAGGCTCTGGTATCTCTGTGGTTCAAATATAGAGAATGTATGATAGAATATTTTTCACTGTGCTGGTACTGTAATAAATAATAATAATAAATATAATCTTTATTGACATCAAAACTTATGTATCTGGTAGAGAACAATATGTAGAAGTTGCAGGACTGACAGAAGAGAATGAGGTATGTCAAAAGCGATCTACATACCAGGTAAACAAATGCGGAATTCCACAGGGTAGTGTGGTTGGGCCGTTGCAATTTGTATCACTGATAAATGACCTGCCTGACATAACAAACCATAGGTGTACATTATTTGCTGATGACGTTTGCGTTTTACTGACAAATGACAAAAATAATACTAACTTTGACATGGAAATTAATAATACTATTGAATTAATTATTGACTGGTTGGATAAGAATAATCTTAAAATGTTAATTTGACTAAGACAAACTATATGGAATTTCTGACGTACGGATCAAAATCCTCCACAAGACAACTGCGATATAAAAATACTGCACTGAATAAAGCTAGTAATGTAGTTTTTTTGGGTATTACTTTAGACCAATATATAAACTGGAAAGACCATGTAAAAAATGTATGCACTAGGGTAAATAGGTTTGTACATGTTCTGAATAATCTTCGGAAAACGTCATCACGAGAGACAGTTTTATTAGCATACCATGGCTATGTAAGCTCCGTTTTGCGGTATGGTCTACTTCTTTGGGGTAATTCCACCCACATACAAAAAGCTTTTCTAGCTCATAAAAATGTATACGTGCTATTGTAGGGATTCGACCATACGAGTCTTGTAGACCTATTTTTAAAAATCTTGGCATATTAACACTGACATGCATGTATATTTTTGAAATAGCTATATTTCTTCGTAAACACCCAAAATTATTCCGTACAGCTAATGACAAATATCCAAGAAGTACAAAATATGGAAAAAGACTAGTTTTTGAACGCCCTCCTAGACTGACTTTGTACCAAAAGAACAGTTATGCTATGTGTATCACCGTGTATAACCAGTTACCAATAGTAATAAAAGAATTGCCATATGGTAAGTTTCGTAAAAAACTTAAGTTGTGGTTAGCAGAAAAATGTTTTTACAGCTTAACAGAATTTTTTGTAAAACGTAAATAACGATTAACATAATATTAGATCGAGATAATTGTACGAATATAATTATATATTAGTGTAACTTAACATTATATAATGGAATATTATGACATTATTGACAATTTTTGATTTACAAATTTGAATATTGTGACATTATTGAACATTTTTTTTATTTGCATAGGTTTTCTTTTTTTTTTAATTTTACATTATTGGACACTTGATTTGTATATTTCATTATTAAGACATTATTGTATTTGTCACATGCCAAGGAATGGCAAAATAGATTGGACATATCCTACAAATAACACCTAGAATGTACTCTATTTTTTGTGAAATAAATATCATTTCATTTCAAAATACATGAGATATACAAAGATGTGTTAGCAACAAGAATTTCTGATTCCCGGATGCTAACGTCTTCCAACGTGCTAAATAATTTTGAAGTAAATAAAAACTGAAAAATAAAAATTAATTCTAAAAATACATTCATGTGATAAATACAATGCCAAGAGATTAATAATATTAAAGTTATAAATTTGGAATTTAGTTCTTAAGTAAGAACAGATTATAGAATTAATTACTCATATTGTTACAATATTCGAAACCAAATATAATAATAAAAAGATCAGATCTGTATGGCAGAAACTTTCAAACTGAAACTATCACATTGGAAATTAGTACTTTCTACCGATATTTGAAGATAACATTTTAATAACAATAATTGTGCAGTCAGGATAGTATAATGTCGTTATATACTACATCCGTAATTAGACCAGATAGGGAATTAAAACTGTGCTATATTATTGTTTATAGTTAGTTAATTGTTTGCTTAAGAGGGTGCTAAGTGAGCAAGAATACCTAATTAAAAAGCTTAGGAAATTATATCAAAAATTATTTCAGTCTCCTCATAAGTGGGGCTGGAGATAGGATTTATTTAACTTTCATTTTACACTTTATGAGTTTAAGTGGGTAAAAGTTAAGTTTTCTATTTAATGTTTTATACTGTAGCTTCACTGATATGTGTAAATCGGCCGTTAATAAAATCATAATAAATACCTACTTATTTCATATTTTCTTGTATCTTTAAATATTTTATTGTATTTATCTTGAATTCTCCTAGTTTTTTTCTTTTATCATCACGTACGTTCACGTGATCATATAAGAATATGCTGCGTGTTATAGCTAGTCAATATTTACTTATATTTTAATTACAAAAAAACAACAAATAGTTAAATTAAAAATTAATGAAGCCAAGATAACACATATCTGCTGTATCCTGCCATTGATAAGAAAATTGTTCTAAGAAAGGTTATCGGGGTTATTTCTAAGCCAAAAATGATAAGAAAAAAGTCGAATAGAAAAATCTATTACATAAGTTTATGTTGTTAAAAACGTTGTTACATAATGTTATTCTAATAATTGTGAAATTAATGATAGTTAGCTACCGAAATAGCCCAGAAGATTGGCAAGTTTATATGGCAGTGGGCATGGCACACAGCACGGAGGAATAATTACCGATGGGGTTGAAAAGTTCTCGAGTGGAGACACGTGCCGGAATGCGCAGCGGAGGATGTCCCCGTAAGGTGGACAGATGGCTTCATTAAAACCGCCGGCTCGCGCTGGATGTAAGCCGCTTCCAATCGGTCTTATTTTAAATACACAAGGGAGGCCTATGTCCAGCTGTGAACGTCCTATGGATGATTAATGGATTGATGAATAAAATTAATCAATGAACTCGACTGCAAAGATAAATAAAAACTAATTTCTATACAACTAGAATAAATGAGTAGGTATACAGGGTTATCTGCTAACTCTGTACTATGTCAAAAGGAAGTGATTAAGACCATCTTAATGGACCGAGAAAAATAATCAGCGGTTCCATACAAAATTGCAACTCGGAATCGATAAAATGTATGAAACCGCTGACTTTTTTCTCCTATAGTAAAAGTTGTTCATAATGGATGTCTGAATCACCTTCTTTCAGATTAGTACACCAGTTCTGAATAACCTTGTAGAGTAAAAAACTTCCGTCAGCCTCCACGCAAGCGGAGAGGAGTGGAACTGGACGTAGCATTATAGTCGGTGAGTCCGTGTAAATTCCATGTTTGCTTAGCGAGAAACAAAACACGTTTGTGGTTTTACTTAATTAATTATTCAGGACCTGCAATTTAACGTTTCACCCGAACCACATCTTTGTTATATCCGTTTAGCCATATCAGAGGCTTTCAGGCGGCTTAAAAACTCTGACAGCAGGGCTAGCGAGCCGGCCTATACTAACTTACTTAAGTACATAGTTATTAGCATGGGGTTATACTAGCTAAGGCGAAACAGGGTGATTTTGACCATTATTATGAACTATTACCACGGGAACATTTACTACAAGACCCAACTAGAAATTTGTGAAAAAATCAGTTGTCCCATAGAAAACCGCAACGCAAATCGACAAAATGACAAAACAGCGAATTTTTCTTGCATTCCGAGTTGGCCCCACAGTAAAAGTTGTTCATGACAAAGGTCTGAATCGTCCCCTTTCGGCATAATATTTATCTAACCTATGCTAATGCCTACATGGTTATTTACATAGTTTGCATTTACAAAGCATTTCTTAGCTGGCTTGCCGACTATTAGGACGCATCAATTTTAATGGCGTCTGGGCAGCTATAATCCGCGCCACACAAGTCGGCGGAAAGGAAGTTAGGCGCAGAACGCTGCGCAAAAGGCAAAATATAGGTATGTGCGGGAGCCAGAGAGACGAGACGCCGGGGCACACCCGCCAACCTCATACCTTCCGCGCGCTCCCTACGCCCGTGCTCACTACTTCGCGCCACTTGCGTCGGCATTATGCACACATGCGCAATAATTAGCGAATCACGGCGAAGTGTCATCCGCGGCTAACTTCTCATCCGCCGACTTGTATGGCGCGGACTATACGAGTACAAGCTGCCCAAAACAGCTCTCCTCAGTCCTCACAGCGCCGCTGAGATGAATTTCCCACTGCGCAACGACGAGCCTCGTTTCCACACACATCAAGTTTAGATTCAACCTAAATATAGCTGCTTTATAGGGTTCCGTACCCGAAGGGTAAAAAACGGGACCCTATTACTAAGACTCCGATATCCGTCTGTCCGTCTGTCTGTCTGTCACCAGGCTGTATCTCATGAACCATGTTAGCTAGACAGCTGAAATTTTCACAGATGATGTATTTCTGTTGCCGCTGTAACAACAAATACTATGAACAAAATAACACAACTATTTAGTATAGGGGGGTAATACATACAACAATCGTGATTTTTCAGGAGTTTTTTTGCTTCCTACTAATAACGGCGAGAGGAATGGGGCTAAGGGGGCTCTAACACGATACGGAACCCTTCGTGCGCGAATACGACTTGCACTTGGCCAATTTTTTTAATGATTTATAGCTGGCCTCTGAGGCCTCTACAGCTTACCGGACATGGGCGAGCGCGGAAGGCGGCTGAGCCCTAAGATTAGGTTATAGGGTGACTTGCCCGGGCATCCCAGAAGGGATGTGCCCTGTGGCCCTAGTAGGTTGATCTGTTTGACTATTTGAATAAAGCTGCGAACCTACTCCGCTCCATTTTGGTACAATCTGGGTATAACTTCGGATCTAACTTACATAAGTTAGATCGTACGGTATAAAAAATAACCAATCTGATAACCCCACTATATAAATATAATGTTTAGACTCATGTGACTATTTTATACTTGAAGTGAGACCATTACACAAGCTTCTTAGCAGTGGGCGGTTTTGAAGAGTAATAGTAACTGTATTACTATTATAGTATATAGTACTATATAATAGTACATAGGTATTGAAGAACCTATCTTGAATTGTAATATAAACATCTCCGCGTCGCAAGATGATGGAACTCCTGATCAAGACCGTTATTTGTAAGTATTTTTCAACACGTTTTTATTAGTTTTAAATAAATAAATAAATAAAAACGTTTATTGTTCATAAAAGTTAACACAAAACAAGTTGTACACTAGATCCCACACTAGGGTGACCTGTGTCGTGGGATCTAGGCTCTTCCTTATAGTATCAAAACAAATTCACCATTTTACTAATATACAAACTTAATTTAATATTCATAGTGCACTGGATCCTACACTAAAATGACTTGTGTCGTAGGATCCAGGCTCTTTCCCAGACGGGGAAGGTAATACTCACACAATGCTACATTTTAAATATGGAAACTAACTAACTGTTTTACCTGTATTTTGTTTGTTTGCTTGTAACCAACGCTTCTGAGCTCGATTTTGTCCTACTTTGAGCGATCAGATTTTCTTTAAACTATGCACACCTATCAAAGACCGATGACAATGCATTTATTCGATTAAAATATCCGATTATCCTGATTAGTTTCGCCAGGTTTCATCAATTTCTTTCCGCATCCTTTGTCTATGAGTAAGAGAGATTGAGCTAGTCTGGCACTCAGCGTAGCACAAACCCGTAGAAACTTTCTTAAGCTAATAATTGCGTCTCACGCTTTCATAGCATATCAAACTAAAGCGTGTAATAGTAGTTTATGCAACTGTCATATAATGAAGGGTATTAAAACAATAGTAACGAGTGTTTTAATACCCGTGTTATATGCAGTTGCATACACTACTTTATCTTCACTAATAAAATAAAAAAAACATATTGCGCAACATTAAATTCACGCGTACGTGTATTGTCACAGTGAACTTGACGCCATTAAAATCTAACCAATGAGAGCGCAGCTGCGCGCGCAGGGCCAACCAGGAGCGAGCGCGCGATGTTATAATGAGATTTTACGATATCGATGTGCATATTATAACATCATGTGAAATTGCTTAAATTGAGTGTTTTGTTGTCTGCGCTATAACAGTAGTCATTATAAGTCAAGTATTGGAAACATAAGTAGAATGTTACAACATTAGTGTAGATAAAATAATTTTCAATATAGGGAGAACATAATAATGAACGAAAATATAAATACTATTGTGAAAAGCGCGGGGTGCTGGATTTACGAAAAATTATGGCACGAAGCGTACCACTTTTTTTTATACAAATGTTTTAATACCTATTTTTCGTTTATTATTTTTAGCCTATAATGAAAATTATTTTACACGCTTTAGTTTGATATGCTCTAAAAGCGTATTTTTCAGTTTTTTTAAACTATATTTATTTTAGTATATTTAATACGACATAATTATTTTTCGCCAAAAGTAGTACAATCGGCTTCAATCATTGCAATAGTTTAAATCAACGTAAAAAATTGGATTGGAATAGTTTGCTCAAATCGATGTATTATTCCATTTTTAGATCATTGTCGATCACGAGTTTAAAACAATAAACAACTTTTTAACCAATTTGAATAAATATTTTGAGACCTTACAAAAAAAATATAAAAATCGCACTACTCTGTAAAAATTCATGCATGTTCGTTGATATATAGGTATCTTCTAGGTAAGCGTGCTACACCCTAGACCGCACATCTGCTCAACATCAGGCAGTATGTCCATCCATCCATCCATCAGCCGTAAGACGTCCACTGCTGGACATAGGCCTCCCCAATGGATTTCCAATAAGGCCGGTTGGAAGCGGCCTGCATCCAGTGCGTTCCTGCGATCTTTATTATATCGTCAGTCCACCTAGTCGGTGGACGTCTTACGCTGCGCTTGCTGGTCCGTGGTGTCCATTCGAGAACTTTACTGCCCCATCGGCCATCCGTTCTTCGAAACTATGTGCCCTGCCCATTGCCACTTTAATTTGCTAATCCGCTGGGCTATGTCGGTAACTTTGGTTCGTCTGCGGATCTCCTCATTTCTGATTCGATCAGATTTCGAGGCAGTATGTAGTCAAACGCAAACCTATTCGGAATAGAAAAATATGTACATAAAAAATACAGTCATAAATACCTACCTATAAGCGGTCGACTTGAGAACCTACTGTTTATTTTGTCTAAAAAATCTCCTGTTCCATAAAAAAAATCAACTTGAAATCGACAAAATGTACGAAACAGTTGATTTATTTTCTCCAATTTCGGGTTGGTATTATAGTTATAGTTGTTCATAATGATGGTCTTAGTCATCTCTTTTTAGGGTTCCGTACCCAAAGGGAAAAACGGGACCCTATTACTAAGACTTCGATGTCCGTCTGTCTGTCTGTCACCGGGCTGTATCTCATGAACCATGATAGCTAGGCAGCTGAAATTTTCACAGATGATGTATTTCTGTTGCCGCTATAACAACAAATACTAAAAAGAAAATAAAAAAAATAATTAAGGGGGGCTCATACAACAAACCTGATTTTTTAGACGTTTTTCGCTCTATATTAATAATGGTAACAGGTAGATGCTTGAAATTTTCACAGAGTGTTTATTTTTATATTCACTTCAATAATAAGTAATAAAATTAAAATGAAATAAATATTTAAGGGGGGCTCCCATACACTACGGAACCCTCCGTGCGCGAGTCCGACTCGTACTTGGCCGATTATTTCGGCTTAGTACGCTTGTTCTGGATAACCCTGTATTGTATACTGATACAGGAAATGGATAATTTTTTGAATTGTCTATAGCAAAGAGAACTCTTTTCGATTTCTTTGAACTGAACCCAGTTTAATTCATGAATATTCTTTCTGGTGTATAAAAATCTCATGTCACATTTGATGTTGAAACAACTTAACCTAGAAACATTTTAATATGATTATGATTTAAAATTATAATCACCACATAGTATAAAAGAAAGTCGCTTCCGCTATCCCCATGTCCTCATGTATGCTTTTATCTTTAAAACTACGCAACGGATTTTGATGCGGTTTTTTAAATAGATAGAGTAATTCAAGAGGAAGGTTCATATGTATAATACACCTGTGCGAAGCCAGGGCGGGTCGCTAGTTATAGTATAATTGATGGAAGAATAGGGTCCTTATAAATTGAATGCCTGCTCAAATTTGCAAATTGTGCCATACAAATTTTCTCTCGGCGCAACCATTTTTTAAAATCGCGATTTCGCAGCTGGTCCCATAGTAAAAGTTGTTCGTAATGATAACAATTATAACTTCAGTTTAATATAACTTCTGTGACACCTTGCAAGTCTTGCAACACAATAAACTTTATTTTAACCATTGGCTTCCAATGTCGGTATTTCATAATAAAATATAATCCGCCTTACCACAAAAGTTTTACGCACGCTTTAGAAAATGTTTAACAGTACATATTGCACGGTTAAACGGTGTTTGAAGCGTGTTTAAATCTTGTATGGTAAGGCGGAATTTCTCTAAGTCTCGTGTACGCCGTGAGCGAAGTGTATCATGAAAATAAGGATGGCTATACGATAGTAGGCATGGTGACTAATAATTATTTTTTGCAAAAAATAGCATGACCGACTTCGCCCGTGTACAGAATTCGCGAAAATTTCGCACGAATTGTTGATTTATTAAAAATGGCTCAGCCGATTTCAATAAAATTTAAATGGGACCAATTTCGAAGTATACTCTTTCCAATAATAAAAGAATTATTCAAATCGGACTACTATGAAAAAAGATATGCGTGGTTATACATAAAAAAAAAAACAAAATAAAATATACGCATCGAATTGAGTACCTACCTCCTCCGGTTCTTCGGTCAAAAAATAGAATAAAGTCCGTCAGATAGATTAAATTATCAAAATATTATTACACGTATTTTTTCTTTTGACAATTAAACATAAACTAATGAAGATATAGCACGTTAAAGTTCCGCGTGACGTCCTCCATGAGTAGACACTTTATAGATTTTTATTTAGAGAATTGACGTCACAACTCCCACTCACAAACTTTGACAAGGTTTATCTTCAAGGTGTCATTTATTGTTTGACTGACAAAAGCAAAAAAATACGTGTCCAATAATTTTTGATAATCTAACTAACGGACTAATTATTATTTTCACTACATAGTATAAAACAAACTCGCTTATATGTATCTTCGAAACTATGCAACGGTTTTTGATGCGTTTTTTATTAATAGATAGAGTGATTCAAGAGGAAGGTTTATATGCATAATACACATGTGCGAAGCCGGGGCGGGTCGCTAGTAGGTAATTAAAAATGATTTTTTTAATTCTATTAACCGAGTGAGATTTGTCCGCGATTTTTAAATAGGTGGGTATATTTCTTTCATAAAAAATTTAAAAACCGGACAAGTGCGAGTCAGACTCGCTCAACGAGGGTTCCGTACAAATCATGAAAAATCGCAAAAACGGGGAAAAAATTACGGGATAAATTTACTTAGTAACCTAAGGGCGAAGCTGGTCATTGATCGTTTACACGATGGCGTAAGTTGTCCTTTAAAGCACACAAGTAGGGTTCATGTTTTACTTTTCTCGTCATAAATCGAAAGTCTCATGTCGTACAAATAATAAAAAAACGGTTTTAGCTTGGCTTTAGCCAGTAAAACTCTTTGTGGGGACATGATACGATTACGATTAACTCCCTTTAAAATTTGGACCCTTACCTATCTCTTGAATTTGGGCCCTATATTTTCGTGATTTAACAAAAATGTGCAATTTTCAGATTTATTCCTAAGAATACTCGTACTCTGGCGATGCTCCATGCCAAATTTTATAGTTCTAGGTCAACGGAAAGTACCCTTTAAGTTTTGATTCCCTTGAGAGTGTCGAAATATGGGGTTTTTTGTGACATAACTTGGCTTGGCTTTTTTTACGATAACCGACAAGTTTGATGTTTTCACAACTGTAAGAAACTATAGATCTGCGTATATGTTTATAATTTCAACTCGATATCTTGACTACTTCTCGAGATAGAAGATCTTGACACACGGACAGACAGACAAATGGACGACGGACAACAAAGTGATCCTATAAGAGTTCCGTTTTTTCCTTTTTAGGTACGGAACCCTAAAAAGAGGGAAATTTGCTCATCATCATCCACAGCCTTCTTTATATCACTGCTGGGTATAGGCCTCTCTCTTATAGTGCCATCTGTTTCGGTGCTTTGCCAATCGTGACCGCGATGTTGATGATATCGTCGACCCACCTTGCTTGGAAATTTGCTCAAGTGCTATTAATCAACCAATTATGATAACATTTAGCAAAATCTTTTAATATCTAAATCCTAACAAGATTTGCTAGAATGAATCAAATCGGTCAAAAGCGAGTCGAGATATAGGCTTCTCAACATTCAAAAGTTTGCTATTCGGAGAGCTACTTATTTTACAAGTAGGTACTTATAACAAGAAGAAGGCTAACTACATAGGTATTTCACTCGTAATTAAGCAGTTACTCGTATGTACAATGTACATGCAAGCCAGTCTTTGTGATCAGATATCTACATAAAACAGATTGATAATAATACTGTTGTCATTGGAGTGACAATTCTCAACCACAAAAATGCATAGAAAATCTTTCCAAGCTGCTGTCAAAACTGGAAAATATGTCAAAGAGTTATTTTTATGACAAACATATTAAAACTTCGTCGCGGACTCGAACCTTGCGTCTTCGGATCACTAGCCCGGCGCTCTGCCAACTGAGCTAATCCGCAGTTCTGACCCCGCGCCGAATTTTGTGAAGTGTTTATTATTTTAACCAACTTATAGCGTTGGCGGCGCCACCTGTTATACCCGTATTAGACAGGTTATCACTCAATTGAAGTTATAAGAACTTCTGAATATTGACGAGAGATGGCGCACTGCTAAATCAATGAAACAATTTTAATTTTATAGTGCATCCCACAATAGGTTTATCTCAAAGAGTTATTTTTATGAGAAACATGTTGTTCATCATAAAAATAACTCTTTGAGATAAACCTAGTGTAGAATGCATTGTAAAATTAAAATCATTTCATGGAAAATATGTATTGGAATTTAAAAACCTTGACGTTCTTTGTTTAAAAATACCGAATCAAGATATTTTTCTGTCTCTTTTTAACTCGTGCCATATAAAATCGATACATTTCTTTCAGATTTTTCTTGATCTACCACATTATTCCTCTGGTATGCCTGTGTAATTAATATAGTTTCTCTGTCATTTCAGATGGGCTGACGTTATCGACATTTGTTATGGCAGACTTATCATGCAGATCTTACAAAGGAAATGGCTATGACATAATTGACAACCATCGACGTAGCGACGCTTACGAAATCATCTGCGAATCAACAGTAGTTTATGTACCTAAAAATAATGATGATAAAGTTATTGTCAATCTGCAAAATCCCAGCGAAAATCCCTTTCCAAACAACGCCAGTTTCATGACAGAACTTAGAATTGAAGGTGATTTTTTGGTTAATATACCAAAGGATATATATCATATGATCCAACTAACAGACCTCAAAATATCAGAAACAAAATTGCGTAAAATAAATTTTAATGATTTCCTTTTGCTACTCAATTTGAACACAATTGATTTGACTTACAATACAATAATGGTGATTGAAAATGCCGCGACGAAAAATAACAAGAACAGCAATGTTCAGGTCATAGACTTGAGCTACAATTTTATCGAAGTAATACCTAAAAACTTTGTAAAAAGATTCCCTAAGCTTGAACATTTAAATATGTCGCATAATTTGATTAGTGATATCGATGAAAACGCGTTTGATGGGACAGTAATACTAAAGTCATTAGACTTGTCATACAATAAAATACAACAAATTGAAAGCATTTTGAACCAGCTACCGAAACTTAATGAAATAAACTATGCAACTTCGAAAAACTTTCAAAAGCTATCTAAACTAATTTTAGACAACAATTATATAGCTAAAATAAACTTCACTTCATATTTTGAAACTGGGATACCAGAACTGAGTATTGGCGGTAATGAGATTCTGTGCAGTGAACTGAACGCAGTGAAATATTCTAAATTTGCCGAAAAATTTGATCGTTTCGTGACTGCAGTTCACCTGGTTCATGATACAAATAACGTTAATGGAATATCTTGTGAGAAATATAAAGATGATGTTTCCGATTTACTAAAAACTTCCGAAAAAGCTAATTCCGTCAGTAGAATTTTAGCTTCGCTGTTAAGCAATTATGACGATAACGAGAAAAGATTTGAAACATTTATGAATCAAACTGGTTTGAAGTTAAATCGTATAAGTGAAGAAATAAATGATTTGAAAAATATTTAATTGGGCAAAAATCTGAAAATTAATGCAAGGACTTTCAGAAGCAGGTGTAGGATAAAGTAGGTGTACCGGATGTGGCCACTGACCCGGTTGTGGTCATTTAATATCATTTTTTTAAATAAATGGTAATTATAGACAATGTAACAACATAAATATTACATACATTATAATACTATCCACCAAACCGCACTGGGCCAGCGTGGTGGATATAGCCCAATCAACCTTCGTAAGTAGACTACGTTCTTCAGTGGACTTTTAATCAAATTGGTACAGTTCATTAAATTGTTTAAACCGTGTTGTATGAATGAATAATGTTCACCATGCGGCTAAACTCGAAATTGCAAAAAAAACAACGGGTTGTACTCCAGGAGTGTCGGCAGAATAACGAGGATTCGTAAAATGCATAAAACATCAACATAAACTCCTAGTAAACAGTCAAAATATATCATAATACGTACTATGTCAAGGAAAAGTAGCTATGTATAAAGATAAGTGCAAAGCATAAGGCTTTGTGCTAGCAGTAAAAATTAAAAATGCGTATTAGACATAAATAGAAATTGCTAAATCTAGTTCTGGAAACCTACAGACGGCAACACAAAGTCATAACGTGACGTGACATTTGATATCTTTGGAAATCGACAGTGACATTGAGATGTAAAAGTTGTTCATCTCTTAGATTATTGAAGGGGTTCATTCACAGAGCTATTACAACCAGAGAGATAGGGCTGTTGTCGCTTAGGGATTCTTATCCATAAAAATACTTGGAAAATCTGGCTCAGAGCTGTCAAAACTGTCTAAAATGTATTGTAATTTGACACAACTGAGCGAAAAACACGGCAACTAGTCACTCAATCAACATATATTTCATGTCTCTTTCTAACTCATGCCATATTAAATCATTGTATCTCTTTCTTTCATTTCTCGATCGAACACATTATCCCTCTGGTATCTCTGTGGGTTCATATCCATGTACTTAAGTCGTTCAAGAGAAATTGTTATTAGCTGGTTTCCAGTTACCAGCAACCTTGAATAAAACATAATAGTTGGACCTTGAATAGCCATAGTAACCAGAGAGATAAAAAAGTTTGTTAGTATAAAATTATCTATTAGAAGTGAACCCTGATAAACTTAAAGTTATTGATTAGATAATTACTTTAGTAGGTACTTTTTGCTTTGTTTTTATTTTTTTTATTTTTTAGCGTACATGACCTGTTGTTTACTTTAATTCAATACTTATAAGATAAGAATATCATTTTTTTAAATTAATACCTAATACATAATTATCTAATAAAGTGTGTTTTTATTTAACTATGTTTATAATTATTTACTACAAAAACGAATCTATAAACTGGCAGTTATGTAAGAAAGAATAAAAATAAGAAGAATAAGAACGATTTATTGGCCTTTTTACGCTGGTCTTATTGGAGATCTTTAGGGGCGACCTATGCCCAGCAGTGGACGTCCTAAGGCTCAAACGACGACGATGATTAGCCTTATAAAGATTTCTTGCACTAGACAAATCATTTTACATTTGAAACCATCTAAGCACATTATGGAAATAACAATTTTGACTGTGGTTTAACAATTGTGCTTCAGTGGTTAGTGACCCTGACTTCTGGGCCGAATATGGGTGGGTTCGAATCCCACACAGGGCAAGCAGTTATGTGTGTTCTATGGCTGGATTGTTATCTTAATAATATATACCCGTACCTACCTATAAATTACTCGTCGCGCTGTTTGGCCGCGATGGACTCTTAACTACTTAACCGATTTCAACAAAATTTTGCACACTAGTATGTGCATTATGCATTTTGATACTTGAGAGATAAATAATAATAATAATAAGCCTTTTATTTCATGCAATAAAATAAGGTATATACATGGTTTAAAAATATATATATATATAAGTTTGGTTGCATGAACCCCTCCTCAAGTGAAGGTGAAGGCCTCCTCTAAAGAATGCCATATGTCTCTATCTTGAGCTGTTTGCGGCCAGCAGGTACCAGCTATTTTTATTAACTCGTCTGCCCATCTCGTGTGGGGTCTGCCTTTGAGACGTTTGCCGATTGGACCTTTCCACGTTGTTACCCTGTTGGTCCATCTCTCGTCCTTTAGCCTCGCTACGTGTCCAGCCCACTTCCATTTTAGCTTTTTAGCGTAGGTTAGAGCATCCGTCACTTTGGTGGTTTCTCTGATTTTTGTGTGACGAATTTTTTGCATCTTTTTAATATTGAGCATACTTCGTTCTATTTCGCGTTGGCAGGTAGTGATTTTGCTTTTTACTTTGGATGTAAATTTCCAGGTTTGACATGCGTAGGTTAGACAAGGTAAGAGGCATGACATCATGACTTTTGTTTTGATATTTGTTGGCATGTTACTTTTGAATATCTCATTTAAGGACCAATACTTGTTCCAAGCATTTTGTACTCTTCGTTCTACCTCTAGTTCGTTTTGTTTTTTGTTGAAGCCAATTTGTTTTCCAAGGTATGTGTATTTCTCTGTATAATTCAGAGTTTCATTGTCCACTGATATTCTTCTCTGTATACTATTTGTCATAACCATTGTTTTCGAAAGATTCATTTCTAGTCCTACCTGTTTACTAGTTGTGTTTAGTAAATCGATCATGTTTTGTAATTGTGTGCTAGATTCCGACAGCAGCACTAAGTCATCTGCGAAGCGTAGGTGGGATAAGTACTTGCCATTGATGTTTAATCCTGTCTTTTCCCAGTCGAATCTTTTCATTATTGATTCTAAGATAGATATAAATAATTTTGGAGACAGCGGGTCGCCTTGTTTCACGCCTCTTCCGATGAAGAACGTAGGACCAGTGGATTCTAGTTTTATTTTCGCTGTGCAACCTTTGTAAATGTTTTTGATTATATCTATATACTCTTTTTCAACTTTTTGTCCTTGCAGGGCGGTCCATATACTTGAATGTGAAACGGTATCAAAAGCTTTTTTATAATCAATATATGCGATGTAGAGCGATCTTTGCTTCTCTTGGTACTTTTCTATTATTTGTTCTAGAGTATGTATATGATCGATTGTTGAAAAGCGTTTTCGAAAGCCTGCTTGTTCTATTGGTTGGTTTCCTTCTATTGTGACACTTATTCTTTTGTTAATTATGGAGGAAAACAGTTTGTAGATACATGAAAGTAAGCTTATCGGCCTGTAGTTTGTGATATCTTTTGAGTCACCTTTTTTTATAAATTAATATTATTTCCGACTCTACCCACTGCGATGGTATTTCAGCAGTTTTTAATATAAGGTTAAATAAGTGTGTTAATGGGAGAGTCAATAGCGGCGAAGCAGCCTTTATAGCTTCATTTGTAATGCCGTCTGGTCCTGGGCTCTTATCTAGCTTTAGCCTTTTTATTTCTTGTGTGACTTCTTCTTCAGTTATTGGTGTTATATTTCCGCTTTGGTTTGTATAGTTAATATCATTTGCGTTGCTATGGCTGGTACACTCATTTCCTTGTGCTTTATATAGTGTTTTATAGAAATGGGTTGCTACATCTATGATTTCTTTTCGACTATTTACGGTTTTGTCTTTATAGTTTAAGCTATCTATCCAATATTTATTTGTTCTTAGTTCTTTAAGGGCCTTTTTTGAGCTTCCTGCTTTTTCCAGATGTTTTTCGATAGCTTTCGCTCTGTATCTTTTGTAGTCATGTTTAATGTATTTACTTATTAATTTGTATAGGGCTGATAGTTCATTTTTAGTGGCTCGAGTTTTTATCTTGGCATGTTGTAACTCTTGTCTTCTTTTGATAAGTTTCAGTGTACGCTCTTTTAGAACTTTATGGTTACCTTTTGATATTTCGTTGGGGGTTCGAGCGTCCTGTAAGCTCTGTGTTATAGCCATGGTTATTGTGTTATAGAAAGCCTGAACTGATGTTTTTTCTTGACATTTATGTAAAACTTGTAACTGAGATGAAATGATTTGTTTATATGATAATATTTCTTGTTCAGTTTTTAGTGATGAATATCGATTGCTTTTATACGCTGTGCGTTTTTTCTTCTGTTTTGTGATAGACATTGTTGCTCTGATTGCTCTGTGGTCTGACGGGTAATTCAGATTTAAAACTTCTATGTTTTGGAAGATGTTTGGTTGATTTGATAGTACGTAATCTATTTCATTTTTGTATTTATCGTTCGGTGATCGCCAGGTCCATCTTTGACTTAGTTTTTATGAAAGAAACTATACAAAAGAAACTTGAGAGATAGGTTAGTTTATATCTCAATTTATGTTCATTATACTTGTATCTGTCCGTTACCTGGGCGAAACTGGGATGGGCAGCCAGTTATCTATATAAGTATGTATTTAAAGATGTACCTACCTAATTGTAGTATATCAGTCTCTGGCAACCATATCACAAGCTTTGCTTAGTTTGGCGATATGTTCCCTAATTTTTTTTCTAAAGTGTATATATGTGATAATCTATTATTATCTTAACAACATTACAAAACAAATAAACTACATGGACAAAACATTACAAATGGGTAATACTAAATGGCGGCCTTATCGCTTCAAGCGATTTCTTCCAGGAAACCAAGGCTGCATGTTTTAGTTTCTTGTTCAGTATCACTTGCGTCAAGTAAGTAAAACTTACACGAATTTTATAGTCCTCCTTTATCTAGTTGTGCCTTTTGTGATGCTTACTTCTTCATCATTGCATCAGCTATAGAACGCGCACTGCTTCGATTAATTAATAAAATTATTAATCTAAGGTCCTCTGTTTTCATGTAAATTACAAATAAGACCTACTGGAAGGCTGGCAAATTGCAGGGGTTTGCAAGGGTGCAAATGCCCATGTCAATGGGACATCATGAAAACATCAAAGACCTAGACATAGCCCCAGGCCCATACCCGGACCCGGACCAAGGCCCAGACCCTGACCCAAACCCAGACATAGACCTAGACCTAAATCTAGACCCAGACCCAGACGCATACCCAGTCCCGGACCCGGAGTCAGACCCGGACTCAGACCCGGACCCGGAGCCAGACCCGACCCCAGGTCACCACACCAACAACGAGTTTACCCCTCTTTTCAATCGAATTGATGATCGGGTGTTTCCGCTCTCGTGACCCGCCCGACTTTTTCTGCCCATTGTAATGGTTATCCCACGCATAAAATTATTATATTGTCATTTTAGCGTGACATACCGGACAAATTGTTTTTATATTTCTGTCCATGTTTACCTGTTGCAATAATTTACCAACTACCCAATAATTAAATATCAGCCCATTAAACCATTCACCTGATCTTATTAGCTTCCCAAATATTCAAGAATCAGCCCAAAAAATTACTTCTCTTAAAAAAGCCGTGTCCAGTACTAAAATGTTGGGTGAAAAAGATAATTCTTTCTATGAAGTTCAAGCAACGCTTTAGTTTTTGACGCGGTTATTTTAAAAGAAACGGTAAACTGCAAAAGAGCAAAGCGTCAAAAGGAACGTCAATTTAAAGAAAGTTGAGGTTTGAAAGTTAGTTAGCTCGCTCGTCGTTCAGCGGCTTTATAAGAACATGGACACTAATATTAGCAGACTAGAATAGTTACATAATTAATGCAAGAATGTGTGTAGATATTTTAAAGGTAAGCGTAGTAATCTATCTTATTAGCAGGGTGTTTAGGTGCTCATAGAAAATAAAAATAACAAATTCAGCAATATTTTAGTGCAGTTAGCATAAACGAAGGCCGTGGTGGTCTAGAGGTAGTGACACCCGCCTTACAATCGTGAGGTCGTGGATTCAAATCCCGGTTCCCATGATTTAATTGGAATTTTATACGGAATTTCACACCACTGGCTTTTCGGTGAAGGAAAACATCGTGAGGCAACCTGCATTCGTCTGTAGAAGAAATTCGATGGCGTATGTGAATCCAAATCAACCCGCACTGGGCCAGCGTGGTGGATATAGCCCAATCATCCTTCGTGGGTAGGCATACGTCCTGCACTGGACTATTAAAAATAAACGTAACGTACCACCATAATTTTATCGACATTTCAAAACGAGATAAAGATAAATATGATGAGACAGGCTCGATTCTTACATCAACGGATGGAATAACAAACCTACGACTGGAAAAAACTAAGAAAATATTTACCTAAGACTCCTAGCGGAGGGAAATAGTGGAAGGAGAAGAAGGCCTTGCGTTGTATTCCCTATGTCTGTACTAGCCTTTTTTAACAGTCCACTGCAGGACGTAGGCCTACCCACGAAGGGTGATTGGGCCATATCCACCACGCTGGCCCAGTGGGGGTAGGTAGATTCATATACGTCATCGAATTTCTTCTACGGACTTACGCAGGTTGCCTCACGATGTTTTCCTTCACCGAGAAGCGAGTGGTGAGATATTCGGTACATAAATTCCAAAGAAGTCATTGCTACGGGACCGGGATTCAAACCCACAACCTCACGATTGTAAGGCGGGTATCACTACCTCTAGACCACCACGGCTTTTCTAGACCACTTCTGGTCTAGAAAAGGTCACTTCTAGTCTGAGGGTTGTGAAATACACTCTCCCTCTACTGTGTGGGACTGGAACGGCAACGAATACGAGTAAAATGACGACAATGCATTTGTTGTATTTTCATTTATCCCCAAGTTTCCTTAGATGACTTAAAGTTCAAACGCCTAGATTTGGTCAAGTCACCTTTGGGTGATTTTGTTCGTTCAATTAAAGGTAAGGTAAAATAATGCCCCAGTAGCATTATTTTTGACTTTCGTACAGCTAAGAACGCATCGGAACTATACGGACGATCACAGATATCTGAACTCGGTGAACAAACTAGGAAGAAGGCGAGTGTGACATAACGTCAAATTCCGTAGTTCCCAAAAATTGTGGGCGTCTCTTTGTATCTTTGATCTCTATGATACGTTCTTAGCCGTTCGAACACCAAAAATAATTGACAGAGCATAAGCGAGGTCTCTAAGTCTACTGGGATCTCAGAATAAGGAAAAACAGACTGGGATGAGCTTACTTGTGTTGTCAAATGTATGTTTGTATGCTCATTTGTTCGACGATAACTCAAGTACCTCTCAATCAATCTCTATGAAATTTAGCATACATGTAGTTTACATTTGAATTTTTACGTTCGAAAATGAGCATCTTCTGTTCAGTGGTGTCGAAGATACCAGGACCGTGGTAAAAAGAGGCAAAACGGCGCCACTTTCTGCGGGAGTTGCGGAAGACGTAATATTACTGCACGTTCGAGTTTTTATTTAAAATTGTTAGAATAACCGCTCATGTTCACGCAAAATTCAGGATAACATTTTATTTGTAAAATTGTTCAGGCAAATTTCATGATATTATTTAATTTGTAATTATATTTAGTTTTGGATGCCTAGCGCCACCTAGTGCTATGTTTACCTGTTGCAATAATTTACCAACTACCCAATAATTAAATATCAGCCCATTAAACCATTCACCTGATCTTATTAGCTTCCCAAATATTCAAGAATCAGCCCAAAAAATTACTTCTCTTAAAAAAGCCGTGTCCAGTACTAAAATGTTGGGTGAAAAAGATAATTCTTTCTATGAAGTTCAAGCAACGCTTTAGTTTTTGACGCGGTTATTTTAAAAGAAACGGTAAACTGCAAAAGAGCAAAGCGTCAAAAGGAACGTCAATTTAAAGAAAGTTGAGGTTTGAAAGTTAGTTAGCTCGCTCGTCGTTCAGCGGCTTTATAAGAACATGGACACTAATATTAGCAGACTAGAATAGTTACATAATTAATGCAAGAATGTGTGTAGATATTTTAAAGGTAAGCGTAGTAATCTATCTTATTAGCAGGGTGTTTAGGTGCTCATAGAAAATAAAAATAACAAATTCAGCAATATTTTAGTGCAGTTAGCATAAACGAAGGCCGTGGTGGTCTAGAGGTAGTGACACCCGCCTTACAATCGTGAGGTCGTGGATTCAAATCCCGGTTCCCATGATTTAATTGGAATTTTATACGGAATTTCACACCACTGGCTTTTCGGTGAAGGAAAACATCGTGAGGCAACCTGCATTCGTCTGTAGAAGAAATTCGATGGCGTATGTGAATCCAAATCAACCCGCACTGGGCCAGCGTGGTGGATATAGCCCAATCATCCTTCGTGGGTAGGCATACGTCCTGCACTGGACTATTAAAAATAAACGTAACGTACCACCATAATTTTATCGACATTTCAAAACGAGATAAAGATAAATATGATGAGACAGGCTCGATTCTTACATCAACGGATGGAATAACAAACCTACGACTGGAAAAAACTAAGAAAATATTTACCTAAGACTCCTAGCGGAGGGAAATAGTGGAAGGAGAAGAAGGCCTTGCGTTGTATTCCCTATGTCTGTACTAGCCTTTTTTAACAGTCCACTGCAGGACGTAGGCCTACCCACGAAGGGTGATTGGGCCATATCCACCACGCTGGCCCAGTGGGGGTAGGTAGATTCATATACGTCATCGAATTTCTTCTACGGACTTACGCAGGTTGCCTCACGATGTTTTCCTTCACCGAGAAGCGAGTGGTGAGATATTCGGTACATAAATTCCAAAGAAGTCATTGCTACGGGACCGGGATTCAAACCCACAACCTCACGATTGTAAGGCGGGTATCACTACCTCTAGACCACCACGGCTTTTCTAGACCACTTCTGGTCTAGAAAAGGTCACTTCTAGTCTGAGGGTTGTGAAATACACTCTCCCTCTACTGTGTGGGACTGGAACGGCAACGAATACGAGTAAAATGACGACAATGCATTTGTTGTATTTTCATTTATCCCCAAGTTTCCTTAGATGACTTAAAGTTCAAACGCCTAGATTTGGTCAAGTCACCTTTGGGTGATTTTGTTCGTTCAATTAAAGGTAAGGTAAAATAATGCCCCAGTAGCATTATTTTTGACTTTCGTACAGCTAAGAACGCATCGGAACTATACGGACGATCACAGATATCTGAACTCGGTGAACAAACTAGGAAGAAGGCGAGTGTGACATAACGTCAAATTCCGTAGTTCCCAAAAATTGTGGGCGTCTCTTTGTATCTTTGATCTCTATGATACGTTCTTAGCCGTTCGAACACCAAAAATAATTGACAGAGCATAAGCGAGGTCTCTAAGTCTACTGGGATCTCAGAATAAGGAAAAACAGACTGGGATGAGCTTACTTGTGTTGTCAAATGTATGTTTGTATGCTCATTTGTTCGACGATAACTCAAGTACCTCTCAATCAATCTCTATGAAATTTAGCATACATGTAGTTTACATTTGAATTTTTACGTTCGAAAATGAGCATCTTCTGTTCAGTGGTGTCGAAGATACCAGGACCGTGGTAAAAAGAGGCAAAACGGCGCCACTTTCTGCGGGAGTTGCGGAAGACGTAATATTACTGCACGTTCGAGTTTTTATTTAAAATTGTTAGAATAACCGCTCATGTTCACGCAAAATTCAGGATAACATTTTATTTGTAAAATTGTTCAGGCAAATTTCATGATATTATTTAATTTGTAATTATATTTAGTTTTGGATGCCTAGCGCCACCTAGTGCTATCAAAGTGTAAACTTCACCGAGCGGTTGTTTTTGTAACTCTTTACTCAGGTCGATATCGTCATAATTCATGTTTGGGCCGCATTGCATGGCGTCGCCACTTTGTACGAAATAAACTCATAGCTTGCTTTAGAACGATTCCGCGACTGTTCGGAATTAATTCATTCTCATCTCACGTCAGCACGGGTAGCATGGCAAAGGGAAAAAACAATTTTATCCACTTTAAATGTCAGTTGTCATTGTCAATCCATACTTTATTTCCTCTTCGAGGGGATAAAATGGTGGAAAGATAATTTGTCCCTTTGCCATGCTACCCGCACAGGAGCGTTCAGATAGAGTAGGTAGAAGCTCAGTTTATTGTTACGTCATGGACCTTTTTTAAGTTGTATCTAATGTACTTATCACATTTCAAGAATAAATCGATCAGTGTATCAAGAAACCTGTTTTACTCACTGAAATCCATACTCATCAGGCATAGAATCCACACCAAAGCATGAGTTAAGGGGAACCGAGTCGCTAAAAAATTGTGGTATTTCGTAAATTATGAGCTGATTTACGTGCGTGCGTGTAGGCAAGTGATATAATGTGACGTATTATGTTGTTCCGTGTTGTTACCAAAGCTCCATAGACGCCTCCAGTAAAGTCTCTACTGCTTTACTGAGATATGACTTGGACTATGTTTGGACTTGACCGCGACTTAATTGGACTATGACGTGACTACGGCAGTGACCATATTGATAAAATATTATCAAAAATTATTAAACTTCGTACTTCACACTGGCAAATGCACAACGATGCGACGCTAAAACATAAAAGAAGAAGAAGTACCGTTAAGTTTAAATACCACTCGCGATCCCTTACCTATTATACTTATACAAAAACTAGTCGATTAATAAAAAGAAAAGTAAACCGAAGTTAAGGAACATATTAAAAATCATTTAGCAAATGTTATCAATTCCGTTACAATGATTTTTAAATCTAAGGTAACGAAATCATCATCCCCGGTCCTATTGGAAATCTATACCAGAGTTATAGTAGTTGGTTGAAAACAAATTAAATTGTAATTTGAATTGATACGCAAATATGTCACGGAAACTGATAAGCGAGAGCTCGGGTCATCGTGTTGGAACTATTTTTAGAATTAGGGACTTCCCCGGACCTGCATTGTTAGTACAAATATCATTTAGTATTTAGTACATAGTTTCACGAAATGGCCCCAGAAGAATTTTATCACTTTCTCATTTTTCACCGACGAACCGAACCGGTGGAGGTGCTCAATTCGACGCGTATATATATATATATATATATATATATATACATCTACATATATATATATATATATATATTTATGTATAACCACGCATAACTTTTTTTTTAGTAGTCCGATTTCAATAATTGTTTTTTTATTGGAAAGAGTATACTTCGAAATTGTTCCCATTAAAATATTATTGAAATCGGCTGAGGCATTTTTGATAAATCATCAATAATGTGTAAAATGCTACATCGATCCGTGCGACATATTCGCGAATTCTGTACACGTGTGAAGCCGGTCATGCTATTTTTTTTGCAAAAATAATTATACTTTATCGTAATATACCTACTCACTATTTTATATTATGTCACTATCATTTTTCAAAGTCAATTTTTTCAAGCATATCCCCTGTTTTATTTCTATTGTAACTTAAAATAGGATTTTTAGCTAATTTGGACTACTGCAACCCATGCCGACTTGACCGCAAAGCATAGCGCTTAACGGCATAGCACGTTCAATAGCATAGCGAAAGCAAAATATAACTATGGATTTGGTTCATCCATAGTTAAGTATAGTAATAATGCAAACAGAACATGAGCTGTAGGCATTTCCATTTTCCAAACAATTTATTTTTATCATTTAAAAAATAATGGAGGAATGAAAAAACATAAATTAAATATTTCTGAGAAGCCTACAAAGCTAGCTTTCAAACGATGCATATATATCTTGTTTAGATGTTTCTCTGAATAATGTACCATTTGTGGACGTCTCTTTTTAGGGTTCCGTATCCAAAGGGTAAAAACGGGACCCTATTACCAAGACTCCGAAGTCCGTAAGTCCGGCTGTCCGTCTGTCCGTCCGTCTGTCCGTATGTCCGTCTGTCACCAGGCTGTATCTCATGAACCGTGATAGCTAGACAGCTGAAATTTTCACAGATGATTTATTTCTGTTGCCGCTATAACAAAAAATACTAAAAACAAAATAAAGTAAATATTTAAGGGGGGCTCCCATACAGTACGGAACCCTTCGTGCGTGAGTCCGACTCGTACTTGGCCGATTACTTCCGTATACGCTCCAACGTCTTTTTAGGGTTCCGTACCCAAAGGGAAAAACGAGACCCTATTACTAAGACTTCGATGTTCGTCTGTCCGTCTGTCTGTCTGTCTGTCCGTCTGTCACCGGGCTGTATCTCATAAACCATGATAGCTAGGCAGCTGAAATTTTCACAGATGATGTATTTCGGTTGCCGCTATAACAACAAATACTAAAAACAAAATAAAATAAATATTTAAGGGTCCCATACAACAAACCTGATATTTTTAGACGTTTTTCGCTCTATATTAATAATGGTACCAGGTAGATGCTTGAAATTTTCACAGAATATTTAATTTTATATTCCCTTCAATAATTAACAATAAAAATAAAATAAAATAAATATTTAAGGGGGGCTTCCATACAGTACGGAACCCTCCGTGCGCGAGCCCGACTCGTACTTGGCCGATTATTTAAAAAAAAAACAACTACACTACGTGCAATGGACTAGAAGCGGTGTGGTGGTTCGCTTATCCCGTTATCGCCCATGGCACTACTGAATTTACGAATGCGAAATAATATTTCTTCAGTAAAAATATTATTTTTAAAATTGAAATATGACAGATGTCAAAGTGACAGCTTTCATATTTGTATTAAAAAGTTGTGCTTTCAGTGTATTTAGCACTATGTCTTGAACTACGAGCATGTTAAATAGTTTTTAATATGTAACCCGGACGTAATGTAATCACAAGTTACGATTACTTTGTAATATAGTGTGGAATGGGCTATTTAATCCAATTACTGTAATTTTCTTTTTTTATATATTTTATAAGTAGACAAAAATACAATACTACACTTAACATCCTTCGCAAGGATAAGGTTAGAGCTTGTGCAATACAGAAACGATACGAGTAACACTATAAAATTATTGTATAGTATTTACTCCTATGGAGACATTATTTTTCAGATGATTAATACGAGTACTGCTAAATTGATTTACGTCTTTTCATATTGACCTTATCTAGCAACAAAAATTTTCCAAGCCATCAAGACTTCTAGAATTCATATTAATTTACCAAATTCTAGTTGGTTTTTCATTTTTTTTTCAGGTGGATTGACTCTGTTAACGTTTGCCACAGCGATTTGTTTGTGGCCAGAAACTGATGGCGAAGGAAATTGGTACTGTCCTGAGAGCTCAAACGCTTATGAAGTCGCGTGTTATGCAGCTGTAGAGATCGACAATAATATTGCAGACCGCTGTATTGATCGACGTATTGGCGAATTCCGCAAAAATAAGTATAATATTAAAGTCAACCTCGTAAATCCAAACGAAAATTCATTTTTAGAAAATACAACAGTTTTTACGCAACTGACAATCCGAGACGGATATTTGGTAACCATACCAAATGAGATATTTTACATGAATCAACTTACTGATCTTAAAATAACAGCCAATAAATTACGCAAAATTAATTTTAACAACTTTTTGTCATTACGAAATTTGAAAATAATTGATATGAGTAACAATTCAATAATAGTGATCGAAGCCATTGAACAATCTAGTGACTACAGTACTGTTCAAGATATTGATATCAGTTTCAATTTTATAGAAGCTGTACCTAATAATTTTATCAAGAGATTCAAAGAGCTAGAACATTTAAATATGTCGCACAATTTGATTAGCAGCATCGATAAGCATGCTTTTGAAGGAACTGTACAACTGAAGACATTAGACTTATCGTACAACAAAATACAAGAAGTTGGTAATATTTTCGCCCAGCTACCAAAACTCATTGACGATAACTCTGCTACTACGAAAAATTTACAGAAACTCTCAAAATTGGTTTTAGACGATAATTTAATAACAAAGATAAACTTTACGGAGTTCTTCGGTACTGGGATACCAGAATTAAGCATTGGAGGTAACCAAATACCGTGCAGCGAACTTGCTAGAGTTAAATATTCTAAATATTCGGAAAAATTTAATCGCATTGTGACAGCGCTTGACTTGATTTTTTATACAGAGAATGTTAACGGAATTTCTTGTGAAGAAGTTAAGAATGACGCCACAGATGTATTCATTGTTTCCGAAGACGAAAAATCAAATTCAAGTGTTTTGATTTCGTTTCTGAAAAACGCTATCGAAAATAATAGTAAATCCGTAGACTCTCTTGTCGTCAGTGTTAACCAAAATGAGAAGAAACTGGAACAGTTTATAGACACAAACAACTTAATACTGTCAAATATCTTGAGTCAGCTGGCAGATATCAAAAATAGCTTGCCCATTAGGCCTTCGGAACTTTTCACGGAAAAGTAAAAAAATTATGTTTTTGTATTTCCGTGGTTACTTAATATTTGGAATTTTGGTTACCAACGTTTAGTATAATTAAATTTAAAATAGGTACCTAATCAGGATTACATTTAAATCATTGAAATTGTTTATATCTCAGAGTTAGTTATCTTCAAGAAACTTTGATTTAGTAATTAGTTTACTTTACACTTGTTACATTTTTGCTTTCTAAATTATTTCCTTTTCAATTCAGAAAATGTAAAAATTTGTTGCCCGTAGACAGTGTATTTTTATATACCAAATTGGATTGATAATGGACATAAAACATTCTCCTAACAAATAAAATCAGTATACTTAATCGATCTATATATTGTATGTAGTAAGGAGGTTACGACTTTGTAATTTAGATAGGTACTTTTGAAAGTCATACAAGAATCATTAAATAATATTCTGAAAATATGAATTTCCCCAGATTATTTTCTAAATAACTTTTATTTGTGACATACAAGCCAAAATCAGTGTGCCAAGTAAGTTTTTCTTTTATGTTTAAAAGTTTCGGGTCATGGTACTAAACTTATAGTTATATATTATCCATGGTAATAATAAGATATTTATAATACTAGCTGTTAATTTACACATAAATGTGTTATTTTTACATCAAATTCTAAGCTATATTTAAGTTATAGGTTGTAACTTAAGTGCATGGTTACTTCATTTCGTATGTATCTCTAATAATTATAATTAATTAAAGATTTTAAGGAACATACTTTAGTACTGTTTTCTTTCAGTTCTATCTTTCCTCTTTACTGACAGGATGATTCTTTTCAAAGTGCATTGACTCTCAGAGGCTTACATACATCAATAACTTTTACTATGGCACCACCAGTAAAATCTCGATAAAAACAGCTAGGTATTCCACAAATATTTCATGACGACAAATAAAAAAAACTTGGCAATTTTTTTCGAACTCGTCAGGCTCATAGAAAAAATGTTGTTCATAATATTGTCTGTAGGTACGTAGAGGCTCAATATACAATTGCCCTGATGCCAGGTTTTAGTGGGTACAATCCCACAAAACCCGACTGCACCCCAAAGCGTTCGGGCATCTTTAGAAGATTCCCCCCTCGTAAAAAATGGCTTAATCATACAAGTCAGCGTATGTGAAGTTAGCTCAACGTGAATATCAGCTTCAGTCAGGTTTTGATATTGCGCAGCTCTTAGCTAACTTCACATCCGCCGACTTGTATGATTCGGCCTATAACACCTCTTTCCAGCAAAGTACATTAGAGTATCTTTGGTACAACTAAGCGAATGAAGTGAGAGAGGTTTTCGGTTTAACTCGACGAATTTACTTTCATCTGAACGGATGTTAGTTTTCCTATACAAGTCGCTTTTTCAATCAATCTCGACCTACACAGTTGTTATATATTTTTTTTTCTTCCACGGACGCATGCAGGTTGCATCACGATGTAAGTATACCTTCATCAAGAATTTTTAACCCAATAATACATCCATGACCTTCACCGAAAAAACCAGTGGTGTGAAACATTGTCCGGTTCAAACCTCATTGGTATCGGTACGGTACCTCAACCGATAAACAGCGGAAAATCAGGTGGAGTTTGTGCAAAAAGAGAACCGTCATGGCGTTACGGCGAACTAACAATGACTTTTTAATCAACAGCCAAGGTACCAACTACTTGGTAGACGCGAGTCTACTGGTGAAAACCGAATTAGAGTCTACCAACCAAGTATCAAATACTTTTAGTTGTACTAGCAACGACAGAGCAGTGTCGTCAACGTAACCGAATTAGTAAAATGGCACACGGGCGACCTCACCTACGACGCTTCTCATTTTGCACAACTTCTAACATCATAATTAGGGGTCGGAATATAATATGTAGTTCGATTTTACGCACCTACTTGCAGAAAAAATCTTTTAGACTTTAAACTGTAGCATAATATGGATAAGACTTAAAATCCTGGGAATCTAAAAGAAGGATGTCGGCTGCTCATATATAGGTAGGTAAGTGTGCTCAATACCTGTGGTATACGAAAACAGTAATTTTCTCCCAAGTTTATTTCTGAAAATGTTGAGTTCGTCAGAATAATTTATTACGCTTTTAAAACTGTTCTGACATGTGCAAGTTCGTTTTTAGTGAAATTTTAAAATATTTGGCCACACAAGCATTGGTGATAATTTTCTGGTAGTCTAATTTTGATTTTAATTATTGAAATAAAAACAGCAAAAAATCACTATACATATATTTGAAGCACATAGACTTATTAGAAAGTATGTTTTGTTCCATGATGGCAAAAAAATAAAATAAAATTGTTTTGCAAGGTCAAATCTCAGCATCCTTCTTTCCGGAATATCCCACTGAGAAGAAGTACAAAGCATAGTACAAATTTAGTTTTCAAAGTAGGTTTTATGCTTATAAAGATAATCTGTGTTTCAATTTGATGTTCGTTTCGACTAATTTAATTCTTAATTCACATTTTATAAGCTATCAGAAAATGAAATACTATTTTCAAAGTTAGACACAAAATTTACAACCTATGTAAATAGATATCAGAAACTCGCAAGTACGTAAAATTGAACTCCTTATTCCGATTTCTAATCATAGCAAAAATTATAATACACACAAATTAAGAACCTTCTTTTATAAAGTCGGTTGACAAGTCAAACATCCGACGTTCCTTTTTTGTGTCAGGGATTAACAACGTTACAGGAAAAAAAGGAGTCCAATAAAAGAAGTCCGCTGTGCGTCTTCCGCGAAAACATCACTTTTTATCGCGACAGTAACACCATTTATCATTGAGCGAGGTCGAAACAATGCCCTGCGCTGTTAATTATGTTACGACAACAAAGAGACACACGCATTCACACAATATAGAATATCCATAATATTACTAACTGGACCGATACAATGACCTAGGGCTGATAACCGATGGGGTCGAAAAGTTTTCGAGCGTACACCACGTATCGGCAAGCGCAGCGTAGCACGTCCTTTCCGTAGACTTTCCTTGGAAAGATGATCTCATCAAGACCGCAGGATCAGGCTGGATGCAAGCCGCTTCCAATACAATACATACACACTTTATTGTCTCCACAAAAAATAAAACATAACAGAAGAAGAAAAAACGACAGAAGAAAGGTACAAACCTAACGCTGCAAACCTTGACTCTCATGAGATCTCGTGTATTGCAGCGTTACACACACACACACACACCAAATACACACACACACACATACGTATGTGCTATATTTGAATTTGAATTTGACAAATGGTAAGTCTTAGCGCTAAAAGCGATTTCTTCCAGACAACCTCTCCAACTGTCTTGTTGGAGACCCATGGGGGAGGCCTATGTCCAGCAGTGGACGTCATATTTATGGATGGATGACTTAACAAACAAATTTGACTAAAAGTCATAGTATCTTAAAACCGTTCTATGTTGTAGCGTTCTGTGAAGATTCTACTCGATACCGTAGCTGATGTGAAAAGGACTTCCAAATGGATATTTTAATAAAAAATGCGTTTGAGTGACATATTGTTGTTCTGTTTGGACTGTCGAAACTTTCTACTGACTTTGGATAATGAATGTCTTTAAAGGTGAGTTACATAGACTAGAGCATTTACTTGTATAAGAGCAAAGAGCCGCTTTAAGATATGTTTTAATGAATCACTTTTCACGAACCAAACGTCGAGCACGCTCGCCATTTTGCTCGCTTTTTCCCTCAATATTTGATTACCCTCAAGTATTTGAAACAGTTAGATTTGTAGACGACTTTAGTCATTTCATCGCTGAGGTGGGATGAAAAGTTACGTATTGCACACGAGTGCAAAGATTTTTCACCTTGTGCTCTTTTGATTCCGTCACTCCCTTGAATTTTTGTTTTTTTTTAGTTTAATTTTAATTTTTTATTTCAATTTTTGAATCCTTCGCTGGCTCGGTCAACAAAACTGAGCACGTGGTTAATAAGCAACTTTGCACTCTTGTAAAACAATTAACTTATTTTCGTAGGAATTAGCTTTTACGATTAAATTGGTTCAATATTTTTGACGTCATATTCTTCGAAACATTCTAATATAATCAGGCCAACTTTTTTGTTTTGTTATCAAAACAAATAAAAAAAAAACACTTATACCTACGTACAAACCTTTTTGAATAGGTATGCTTTAGGATAAAAATACTCCACCGTACTGAGTACGAGTCAAGGGGCAAAAGGGCCAGCATTGAATAGGGCCCAATAAGTAGTGCACACTTTTTGTGCAGTGCTCCTGTTAGTGCACTTTTTAGTGCGCACTGCTATCGTTTTCTATCTCCTGGCTTGTAAAACGTGAACGTGTTTGATGATTAGGCATCTTTGTCTATGTAGTAAAGTGCCCTAGAGAGTTGAGGCACAGAAGAAAATTATATTAGTAGGTAAGTTCGTATAGAATGTGTGCCTTGCCCTGGTATCAGAGTTTTAAAGCCTTCTGACACGACTAAACGGTTAAAACTAAAGGGTTTGGACGCCAGAAATAAAATGTTTAGTTAATCGGTTTAAATACATATAATTTATTTACCGATATTTGGTAAGTAGGTGCGAGTGCCGTCTAGCAAAGCTCTATGAGAACAGTGGTAAGTAATTCAAAAATAACTAGGCTATCCATTAAATAGAAAAAAGGGGTATTTACTTGACTGTAAATAAATATCGTGAAGGAAAGAGAAACACTCACAAACATTAGATACCATGTTAGAGTGACTCACTCTAATATGTATCTAATGTTTGTGATACACTACATATTCCAACAAAAACAAGCGGACCCTACAATTTAAAATGTCATCCGAGCCACGGTAGCCCTCAATTGTAAATACTACCTACAGTCAGCCTCTATCGGCTTAGTACACCTTTTAGGTCTTTTTGTCTGTGTAGGAAAGGGCTCTAGGTGTAGACAAAGAAGAAGATGATATCAGTATATGAGAAGACGCTTGTTCCCGTAGTACAGCCCCTGGCTAGTTCGGGAATCAGAGGCTTCATTATTTTTCATGTACCTTATTTTATGTCAAATTTTTTTTTGGTTTATTGATTAAGTTTGTATAATGCCAGGTGGATAGCCCTGGATCAGAATTTTGACGGCATCTGACATAGGTGAACGGTTAAAACAACCGGCGCCCACAACGTATTATTCGAGCCAGGTCTACGCGATAAATTGTAAAGGCCACCCGCGCTCACAATTTTTCGTGATTTCACTGTTGGTCTCATGGTAAACGTAGCCCCGTAGTTCTACGGCGAGTATGGATGATAATCACATATACTGATTTTTAGGGTTCCGTACCCAAAGAGTAAAAACGGGACCATATTACTAAGACTCCGCTGTCCGTCTGTCCGTCTTTCTCCAGGCTGTATCTCACGAACTGCTATAGATAGAAAGCTGAAATTTTCACAGATGACGTAATTCTGTTGCCGCTGTAACAACAAATACTAAAAATAAAATAAAATAATATAGGAGGGCTCCCATACAAAAAAATCTAAATTTTTAGCCGTTTTTCGCTCGATATCAATAATGGTAACAGGTGGATGCTTGAAATTTTCACAAAATATTTCGAGTCCGACTCGTACTCGGCAGATTTTTATTTTTTCTCAGCATGTTGTGGCCCAGTGCTTAGAAACAGACTCCTCCACTTCTTAGGCCATAAAAATTACAAGTACAACAACTACAAGATTAAATTACACATTTTTAAAAGCCTCCAACGTAATAACAAAACCTACCGCAGCTAACAAACGAGCTGATAAAACCGATTTTGATGAAACATATCCGAATACGAACACTCTCGACTAATTCACCTTTCAAACAAACAACTATATTTGACAACGGTTCATCCGTTCGAGAGCTACGCCACAGACAGACACAGGCATACACAAACTTATAACACGCCGTCGTTTTTTTTGGCGACGGGAGTAAACTAAATATTTAAGGGGATTAGACCATTTAGACCCAAACAAAACCCAACCGTGAAAAACATGAAATTACTTAATTAATTAGTAGAAACCAACACAATTATTAGAAAAGCACAAAAAAAAAATGAATTTTTCGATTTTTTTTTTGTAAAAGAAATGCCGTACTTTCTACTCCTCATCATATAAATATTGAAGTTTTTCAGAGCAACATAATTTTATTTTATAGATTACACTATATATTTGAGTAAGCCTAGTCAAGTAAAAAAATAAAATAGTCTGGAGGAAAAAGTTAAAAATGAAAAATAAATACTTTGCATTATCTCTAGTAATCGAAACAGCTTCAGAAAGAGCACTATAAAACACAACCAAATATATTTTTACAGTTTGTGAATTTAAAAACACTATTGCTCATTAAACGCTTCCAATAAAATAACTAGAAATATGAATGTCAAAAAATCACGGTACTTTGAAAAGTGTCTTCATTTGGGCACGGCGGGTCTAAATGGGTTAAAACTTTAGCTATTATGCCTAAAATATATTCTCTCTTTTAGTCTTCGAAGTATGCAATTACTAGGTTAAAAATACCAGATATTATACGAGTACTTTAAATACTCGGGATATAGTCTCAAAGCACAAAGCGATTGCTACAAGTGCCCACGTCATGGAAACTCCCCGAAGGCCAGTCCGCTAGATACGCGACGATCCCGGTTATGGCCTATAAACTAACTCGAGCGTCCCATTAATGGCCACTGTCCCCGTGGGAGCTGTACCTACTGTTTTTAATCTTTATACCAGCCCAAAGTTTACGTTCTTAACTTAAGTTTGTACGGGCCGGGTTTGAACTGTCAGAATTTTTAAGCCACTTGAATGATCCCTGAAGTTATGTAAGCAACGTCCCGTACGGACTATCTTCAGATGGATGGCCGAGGATAGCATTTACAACTGAGTGCTACGGTGGCTCGGATGACACTTTAAATTGTGGGTGTTTAGTCAGACACTTTCAGATAATCTTAAAAACTTTGATTCCAGGATCTTTATTTTAGAACCAACAGCCAGATCGAACGCTTAAATGGTCTTGAGACTGAGTAAGAACAGGAGCAAGTATTGCAAATTTACGTGCGAACAGAATGACACGTGGTTACAAAAATCATTTCCTAAAGTTTCAAAAATTGAGCTCTAGCAACCCGGCCCAAACGGAACTACCTACCTACCTACTTGTTATTACTGTTTAGACGTCTAAAGGCTGTGATAATGCGCTCTAATAATATAATACGAACTCAATGTGCATACCAAATAGATGAAATAAAAAATATCACAGGTACAGTTATTCACAAATTTTCTTTTCATTTTTGCTACTCATCAAAATCAAATCATCACATTAGATGCTACAGTAAAACTTACATAAAACATCACATTAGAGATTGACAAACACTTACTTGACTTCAATTATAAAACAAGTATTATATTAATTTTTTTTTTTTTTTTAAAAAACAAGCTTTTACTGAACACGTACTCGCCAAGACGAATCAAACGAGCCAAAACTCGATAAGGTTGCGTCGTTTCATTACAGAGTTCCTATGACCACCTGACAGATCCACCATTATAGCCTGGTTACTTACCATTGAAAGACAAACTTCTCGCCAAGACCATTCAAATGAACCCGAATTCGATGAGGTTGTGTCGTTCATTGCTAACTTTCTTTGGTCACCTTCCAGCTCCATTATCAGATCAGCGCCACGTCATCATAATATTGCATTGTCACGCGATTTACACATGTATGCAAAATTTTAGCTCAATCTGTAACCGGGAAGTGGATCAAATTTAACTGGCAAGATTCCATTACAGACCGACAGGCAGACAACGGGACAGGTGAAACTAAATAAATGCTTGTAAAAGTAGTCAATTTTTTTGGTGCTTCCCGTAATGTCTAACGTTAACTTAGAGTTTGAACTTAGATCTAAGAACATAGGAATCGGCCAAAAATATATTCTAGTATATAGTAATAAAGAGAGCGTTAGATATTGCTTTTTTCTCAAATGTTTTTCTGAATCTGCTACTACTCTAAAATTTCTTAATTTCTCGTCAACAAAATTGTAATATATACATATATATATATTGTATGTAGTATACATTATACATAAACATTACCTCTGTTTTTGACCAACGAACCACCGGAGGAGGTACTCAATTCGACGCGTAAATATATATTTTTTATTTATAACCACGCAATACTTTTTTATAGTAGTCCGATTTCAATAATTCTTTTTTTATTGGACAGAATATACTTTGAAATTGGTCCTATTAAAATTTTATTGAAATCAGCTGAGCCATTTTTGATAAATCAACAATAATGCGAAAAGTGCTACATCGATCCGTGCGAATATTCGTGAATTCTGTACACGGGTGAAGTCGGTCATGCTATTTTTTTTGCAAAAAATGATTATGTGTAAAATGAAAAAGCCCATAAAAATTGCCTTAAGCCCAAAAAAGTTGGGATTTTTTATTTGGAATATATTTTGTGTGCGACTGTACCTCCTTAGGTATTGCATTCTTAGAACACAATACAGAAAGGTCATGACCAGATTATTGTCTCGTCTGATGTATGAAGAAATACTTGAAAATAACGATCGCATTATTTACGTAGTTTTGTGAATTATTTAACGATTGCAGATTTGAATGTCTTCGAAACTTATTCAGTAAGAAAATATAAGTAAAATAGTAAGTAAGAAGTTCAAAAGGTTCAAAACTTAAGATAAACTTAAGAGACTTAGTAGGTACTTATTGTAAGCACTTACCTATTTTTATTTGTATTAACACGGTGTTTGGAAATTATGAGTAAGCTCAAAGTAGCCCAACGAGAGGGCTATGCTCGGAGTCTCTCCGTGAGATTGAATTAATAATTATTTTTTGCATAAATGGCATGACGGACTTCAACCGTGCACAGAATTCGCGAATATTTCGCACGAATCGATGTAGAATTTGTAACATTATTGTTGATTTATCAAAAATGGCTCAGCCGATTTCAATAAAATTTAAATGAGACTAATTTCGTAGTCGGTATATTTTTTTCCAATACAAATAAAATGAAATAGAACAACAACGTAAAAAGTTATGAGTGGTAAAATATATAAGCGTCGAATTGAGTAGGTACCTCCTCCGTTTTGTCAGTCAAAAATGAAGAGCTACGCTGAATAGCCAAAGTAATCGACATATTCCATCTGATGGGCAAGTTGAATTGCCAAATGATGGGTCGATCCCTTAAGTTCTACTATTAGTTATACTAGTAGAACTAACGGTACAAAATTGTTCCGGTAGTCCTACGGTAGAACTAACAAAATTGTACCGGTAGTTCTATTGTGGAACATTTCGCTTTCAGGTCGAATTTGCTAAAATCTTGAATTCTCATTACTTTGAATATAACATAGGACTTTTTCAGGACGTTGGGGTTGTTAGCAAGGAGGATTGATGACCGAGGAGGTTAAAAAGTTCTCGTATAAAGACCAAGTATCGGCAAGTGCAGCGTAGAACGACAACCTACAAGGTGAACCGATGACCTCATTACATGTTATCATTTACGAAAAATACGAACAAACATACAACCTCCTTTTCTATAAAAAAGTTAAAAACAAATCTAGATTTTGATGCAATCGCCCACAGAGCTATTACAACCAGATGGATAATGGTCGATCGAGAAAAGCTGAAGGAGATGCTTTGATTTAATATGATATGAGTTAGAAAGAGACATGAAATCTCGATTCAGTGACTGTTGCAGTGTTTATCTTCCGACAGTGTAAAAATCCAATTCATATTTGATAATTTTGACAGCTCTGGGCAAGATTTTCCATGCATTTTTGTGGTTGAGGATTGCCTCAAGCGACAAAAGTGCTATTTTTAACCGACTTCTAAAAAGGAGGAGGTTCTATGTTCGTGTATATGTTTTTTTGTGTATGTTCATCAAAAATTTCGCCAATTGTGAAACAAATCGAAAAATTAATTTTTAGTTCGAAAGGGTATACCCCCGAAGTAGTCCCATTTAAATTTTACAGAAATCGGCTGAGCCCAAAAATTCTTTGTTAGTTCGAAAGGGACACTCGAAATAGTCCCATTTCAATTTTAAAGATGGTTTCATTTAAATTTTACAGAAATCGGCTGAGCCGCTTTTGATAAATCTACAATAATATAAACTAATCAAGCGAAATATTCAAATTTTGTACACGATGGAAGGCGAATGCCATTTTTGCGAAAAATCAATGTTCTGGTTGTATTGGCTCTGTGCAAACGCCACACTTTTCTTTCTTTGATTTTGTTCGACAAACGAATATAAAAATGTTCTTTTTTTGAAGTGTGATAAGACTTTAGATTTGATGCCAGTGCCACACCTCACCTAACGGCAAGTAAGTAAACAACAATAAGGCCAACTCTGCAGAAGCGACTTCTAAACAGTAAAGTTGGTGTTAATTCGTCAAGCGCCATGTGGTCCGAACTCGACGATTCCGCTTACAACTCGGGGACTTGAGAACTTTGTTTATAAAATCGTTTGAAGATGCGGAAGCTACGTGAAATTCGGTTGAGAAATATTCTCGCTTTAGTCGGTAGAAGCTTAAAGTCGTGATGGGGTTCAAGTGTCGCTGCCGTAAAAAAGGAACGATTAAAATGTTTTTGTCCACTCTAACCTACCATACTATGACTATGCTAGTCTCAGAACAAGTAATAAAATCAAGGCGGAAAGTCGTGAACAGACAAGAGAGGTCGGTTTTTATACTGTGAGTGCGTCGGTGTTGCGTCGCCAAAGTTCGACAAACGAGCCTAGGCATAGTTTCTTTTTACGTGTACATGTGTGTGTTATGTTTGTACACGGCTAGGCATAGTTTATGTCAGCCTCACTTCTTTGTTTTTTATTTCCCTGGGATATCTATGCGCATTTTTTTTTCTATGTTTTGAAATGTATGATGCTATGCCCACTAGACCGTTCCTTTATCGACCAGCATCGTAGCGTGCCCTGCTCGGAGCGATTTGGCACCGTCAAAATATTCTCAACGATAGCTGTACATTTATGGTACATTATCGTAAGTATAGTACAGCGTATCGTGTTATTTTGCGTGCCTAATACGTTCCACCTACGATTAGTAAGAAGACACAGTTATTTGGAATTTATGTATTTTTATTAGAAACACCTGCATTCAATTATACCACTTACTTATTAATCGGTGCAAGAAAATTATTTTTTATACCCTCTGCTCGAAAATGACTCATGGTAATGTCGTACAATCTCAACGTAAAATAAGTCATTATTTTACGATTTACAACGGGACTCACTCACGTGTACGGATAGTCAAAACCACGACTATAGTTTCGGTCGCCGAATGCGAGCGTAAAGCCGACTACCGACCAACCGTATGCACCACTAGAACCGAGTCTGTCTTCGTCTTGGGCGACTTGAACCCCTCGCTTCACTCAGGACTCTAAATGTTGCCCGTGACGTAAGACACGACTTGGTTACCTTGGTACATAGTAAAAGTTATTTTTATGATAAACATTTCAAAAATTGACGCGCTCGCAGGATTCGAACCTGCATCCCTCTGGGATTCCGGCCCAGATGCTTTGTCCAATTAAGCTAGAACGCTATACTACGAACCCGCCAAATTAGTGAAGTGTTTATCATTTTACTACCAACTTCTACAGTGTTGGAAAACGCCATCTGTGAGAACTGTGTTAAACCAGACAGTCGTCACTCAATGTCAGAATCCCAGAGGGATGCAGGTTCAAATCCTGCGAGCGCGTCAATTTTTGAAATGTTTATCACAAAAATAACATTTCTATAAATCTAGTGTGCGAAGCACGATAAAAATCATTTGATTCATAGTAAAAGTTGTTCATAAAGATGGTCCGAATCACCATGATAGCTTAGCACATTTTTTCTGAAAAACTTTACACACGTAATCAGATTTTTTCGCCAGAAGTACACAGGATGCCTTTTAGGACTGCCCAATAAAAACTCGCGCAAGCCGAATTGAACTAGCTAAACGTATAGCTATAATATAACAACAGAATAGCCAAAGCGCAAGGAAAGCGGGTCAAGTGGTGTTTAATAATGCACTCTCTTTCCAATGCTTATTACTTGCTGAATACTTTATGCCTTGTTCTTGGGGATTAGCGGGCTTCAATCCGGCTACGTCCGAAAGGCTACTTATATTATTTAACTTTAGGAAACATTTACGCCATCGAAACTACTTAGTAAGTTTGTGGTTTGATGAGTGAACGCTCGACTTAGAATTTTGAGGTCGTGGATTCAAATCCCAGTTGCGTGATAATGTGCTTTTTTGGAATTCACGAACGGATCATTAGCTAGCTTATCTTATCTATCTATTATTTTTACAAGCTTTTATTTCGTTTCGCATGTCCCGTTGTATGTCTGTCGGTCTGTAATCAAATCTTGCAAGTTGAATTTGATAGACTTCCCGGTCACCAATTGAGCTGAAATTTTGCGTAGATGTGTAAATCCCGTGACAATGCAATATTATGATGACATGGTGCTGATCTGATGATAAAGCTGGAAGGTAACCAAAGGAATTTATAAATGAAACGACAGAACCTCATCGAGTTTGGGTTCATTTGAATAGTCTTGGCGAGTAGTTTGTCTTTCAATGGTAACCAGGGTCTGATGAATTGGCCCAATTAGTGATCCTGGGGGACTTTAATGGCCACCACAAGGAGTGGCTTCACCCATACCTGGACACAAACCATGCTGGGCTTGAGACGCGCAAGCTTGCCTTGACATTTGATCTCACCCAGCTGGTTCAAGGCGCCACACGGGTACCTGACGTTGACTCGCACACGGCCTACTGCTTGGACCTTCTGCTGACTACCGATCCAGACCGTTATTCAGTAGCGATTTCCTCACCGTTAGGTACATCTGATCACTGTCTGGTGAAATCTGTATCCGTCTACTCCCCATCAGACCCCAGCCCCAAAGGGTCACGGCGGGTGTGGCGGTACAAGTTAGCGGATTGGGACGAGATGCGGTGTTTCTTTGCATCTTATCCTTGGCAGCCTGTGTGCTTCTCTTCCGATGATCCTTCTACGTGCGCGGATGCCGTGACAGATGTGCTTCGTACCGCCATGGAATACTTCATCCCATTTTCGGACGTGCCTCTGTCTAGCAAAGCTAGGCCCTGGTTTGGGCCTGATTGTGGACGCGCTGAAGCGCAAAAGCATCAAGCATACCTGGCTTGGGTCGATGCTCGAAACCGTAAGTCGAGGGACGTTCGTCTAAGGAAGAAGGCATACAATAGGGCTGCTAAGTCCTGCAAAAGGGTTATGCGGAGGGCTCGCTTTGATCACATTAGTCGAATAGGGAACAAGCTTGCTTCTTACCCTGCGGGTAGTAAGGCATTCTGGTCCCTAGCTAAATCGGTTGAAGCGAACTTCTGCCGCCCCTCTCTGCCTCCGTTGCTGAAACCCAATGGTTCGCTGGCCCATACAGCGGTGGAGAAAGCAAATTTATTTGCATCTCAATTTGCTGAGTCTTCGCGTCTGGACCCCGGTAGTGCGACACCTCCAACTTTGCCAAACTGTGGCACTGTAATGAGTGAAATACATATCCGGCAAAAGGAGGTTCTCAAAGTTCTCCGCAGTCTTGATGTGAACAAGGCCAGTGGCCCTGATGGTATTCCGGCCATTGTACTGAGGACTTGTGCGCCTGAGCTGTCACCTGTGCTGACTCGCCTCTTCCGCCTGTCTCTAAAGAAAGGTCAAGTGCCCAAATCTTGGAAGCTTGCTAACGTGCAGCCTGTTCCCAAGAAGGGCAACCGTGCCAACCCTGCTAACTACAGACCGATTTCGATCACGTCTATACTCTGTAAGAGTATGGAACGTGTTCTTAACAACAGGCTCCTGGCGTACCTAGAAGCGAATGACCTACTCAGTGACCGCCAGTACGGCTTTCGCCGAAACCGGTCTACTGGGGACCTTCTGGCGTACGCCACACACATCTGGAGTGAGGTCATCGAGAAGCACGGGGAGGCGCTGGCGTCTCGTTGGACATCTCTAAAGCTTTTGACAGGGTCTGGCACGAGAGCCTTATTGGCAAGCTCCCATCTTACGGCCTGCCTGCTGATTTCTGCGCATGGATATCTGATTTCTTGAGGAATCGGTCGATACGAGTGGTTGTAGATGGCTGCTCATCAGACCAAATGGCTATCAATGCCGGTGTTCCTCAGGGATCAGAACTCTCTGCGACCCTCTTCCTACTGCATATCAACGATCTGCTAAAGCCCGGGATCTTTGGGTACGCAGACGACAGTACAGTCGTGGAGAGCTACACATCCGATGCAAGAACCAGCGGGCCACAGATTGAGTCACACAGAGAGGCTATGGTTGAACGGCTCAACTTGAGTCTGGAGGCGGTATCTGACTGGGGCGATGCTAACCTGGTCAAGTTTAATGCCACGAAGACTCAAGGCTGTTTGTTCTCGGCCAAAAAGAGACCCTTCCAATTGTCTCCCGCTTTCCGCGGTGTCTCCGTTCCGGTAACAGACAGCTTGGAACTACTGGGCGTTTCACTCTCATCGACTCTTAACTTTGGCTCTTATATAGAGTCAAAAGCTCAATTAGCCTCCAAAAAACTTGGTGTTCTCGCTAAGGTGAGACGGTATTTCACACCTGAGCAACTGCTTAGTCTTTATAAAGCACAAGTCAGGTCTTGTATGGAATACTGCTCTCACCTTTGGGATGGCTCTGCCAAATATCAACTGGAGGCCCTGGAGTCGATTGAGAGGCGAGCCAGGAGGCTGATTGACAACGACACCTTGACTAAGTCGCAGCTGCAAAGTCTTGAGCATCGACGTAAGGTGGCGTGTTTGTCGGCCTTTTATCGGATACACTTCGGAGAGTGCGCTCAGGAGTTGCACAATCTGGTCCCACCTGCCCCTTTCTTCTATCGTACGGCTAGACAGACGCGACCAAAGCGCCACCCTTTTATGGTGGACATTCCGCGCGTTAGAACCAAGCGTTTCGAGTCCTCATTCCTCATACGAACAGCCAAAATGTGGAATGCTTTGCCTGGGTCTGTCTTCCCGCTAAAGTACGACGTGGGTGTCTTCAAATCCCGAGTAAATAGGTATCTTCTAGGTAAGCGTGCTACATCCTAGACCGCATATCTGCTCAACATCAGGCAGTATGTAGTCAAACGCAAACCTATATGGAATAAAAAAAAAAAAAAAATGATGGAGCTGGAATGTGGTCATAGGAACACTGTAATGAAACGACGCAACCCTATCGAGTTTCAGCTCGTTTGATTCGTGTTGGCGAGTACTAATTCAGTAAAACATTGTTTTTAAAATAAAAGGTTTTTTTTAAAAGTATTATTATTTTTCAGACAGAGGTCAAATGACAAGAACATCGTAAGAAAACAAGATACCACATTTGAGAGCTTTTTAAAGACTGTCTTCAATATGACATATTCACTTCTTCGACTGTCTTCAATATGACATATTTAGCTTCACACCTAAAGCTTTTAGGTGTGAAGCTTTAGTTTAGGCGCCATCGTAAATTTAATAGCAACTTAAACATTGTTCTCTCTTTCAAATGCATATAGTAAAAAAGAAACAGTAATATTTTAAGTTGCTGTGTCATTTACGATGGCGGCTTCAAAATTGGCCACAACATATACCAATACCTAGATCTATATAGTTCACGCCAGATTTTTTGTCGGACAATCCAATGAGTTTTACATATAGCGACAGAAATAATCACTTTACCTATTCTTACAACTGAAAGCCACTTAATACTGGGTCAAAAAATTTAGTTGCACGGGTTCAATACCTACCTACTTTTATTCCCAAAATATCCTTCAACCAAAAGATACTCATTTAAAAGGTGGCGTTCAAATGTCCATAAGATCATACCAACGCAACGTCCAAATACCAGATTCTTAATGCCATAAAAGTAAGTATTAATATAGGCCGGGTGGCTAGCCCTGGTGTCAGAGTTTATAAGCCGCTTGAAGGTCTATAACATGTCTAAACGGTTAAAACAACCGGGGCCTACAATTTAACGTGACCCGAGCCACGGAAGCGCTCAGTTGCAAATGCCACCCGCGGTCACCGATCCGAAGACTGACCGTGCTGATCGTTACTAACTTCGATGACTGCTAACGAACACCATGCCATAATTTTATTACTAAATCGTCTAGAACTCCAGTTCACTTCTCACCCCCACCCTTGTTTCATCCGCTTATCAAAGGTCAGAACTCGAGCAAAATAGTTAATTATCAGATCCGTGTCAACTCGGTGACTGTACGAAACGGGCCAGCAAGTCACTGCGAAAATTACTTTTTGGCTGACGTCATCATTACCCCCCGCCCCGGCCCTCCCGACGGCCCTGTCCTGAAACCGTTGAGCCGTTAAGGGTATAGATGCATTACGATCTTATTACGATGCATTAATGCGTTGTTCGTTTTAACCGAGGAAACGGAAGAGGTTGTTAACTCGTTACCGTGACTCGGCGGGGATTTTTTTATGTATGAAAGCACATAAGATTTTAAGTGCCCCACTGACAACAATCGTGGCGTCGCGTCGTGAAGCTATGGTGGTCTAGTGGTAATGACACCGGCCTTAAAATTGTGAGGTCGTGGGTTCAAATCCCGGTCCCGTACAAATGTGTTCTTCGGAATTTATGTACGGAATTTTACACCACTGAGTTGGCTTAACGGTGAAGGAAAACATCGTGAAGTAACCTGCATACGTCCGTAGAAGAAATCCAATGGCGTATGTGAATCCACCATCCCGCACTGAGCCAGCGTGGTTGATATGGCCCAATCA
This sequence comes from Hypomecis atomaria, assembly GCA_964007245.1. Classification (NCBI taxonomy): domain Eukaryota; kingdom Metazoa; phylum Arthropoda; class Insecta; order Lepidoptera; family Geometridae; genus Hypomecis; species Hypomecis atomaria. The sequence continues at coordinate 3,883,962 of OZ023297.1, forward strand.
CCTTTCGTGGATAGGGCTACGTCCTGCAGTGGACTATTAAAAAGGCTGTTACAGTAGTACAGTACTGACCATGGTGACAAATGGACGACATTCATTTGACGTTACGGGTTTGTGACTTTGTCGTTAGAAATGGCGACTTTTCTTTGGTTTAGCGAGCGCTTTAACGTCTAAAATTGTTAAGCAACTTGTCTGAATACCTAATTTGAAACTAAACCATCTGTGGATTTATCTCTGTCATCTCTATGTACGTTGTATTTCTGGTTACCTATTTCTTCAAACATTTTTTGTGTAAAGCATGAAGTCTAATCTAAGTTCCGAAAAGTAACGCCTGATTAAAAAAACTAATTTTTCGCAATGTCAAGATTTGTCGCATTCATGTGAGAAAAAGTCTCATTGAGTTTCGACCCTTACTGAAAACTGTAATTTATCACTGATATTAAATACGGTATTGTTTTATCACCGAATTTAGAAGTGATCTATGGAGATACTTGCTCGTTTACTTGTAAATTAAAATACCTTTACAATCCCAACTAGTTATGAAACCTATTGACCTCAAGTTTCAGAATAATTTCTTCAATGTTGTAGGTTTTGTTTAATTTTTAATTAAAAAAGCTACAACCAAAGTATACTCGATTAAAATATTTTTTTATGTCTAGTGCTTTAAAAGTTGAATTGGCAGTTGGCAGTAGAGAACGTACAGGTCGCGACATCAAACATCGACATCAGGTCTAGCGCTGAGCAAAGTGTGGAGGGGGTCGCTGCACATGAGTTTAGTATGGCGGTCACCATGCGCAGCCATCCCCTCCACAGTAACCTCGGCGCTAGACTTACGTGCCGCTACCTGTAGCATAGATGAACGATGGAGGCAAAAAGTTTTTCAGTGGAGACCATAAACGATAAGCGCAGCTAAGGATATCAACCCACATGGCTGACAGACGATTTCATTAAATCATTTTTTTCGCCTGGTATCCCTGGCGAAGTAAACAGTTTCCTTATAAACCTGTGCCAATTATTTTGATAAACTGTGGATTAAAGTGATTCTGCGAGCCTGAAATGGAATAGTAAACAAAGTGCACATAACCTTAAATCGATTCATCAACAAAAATCATACCTGGTGAGCAGTTTTTCATACTAAATTGACGATATACTGTATGGAATCACACGGAGAATAAAACCGTTAATCACTATTTTGAACAGAGCACAAAATATTTTGAGTTTAGGCAATTTTATATTGAATTTGCACCAATTGCCGAAGCGGTACTTGATTAAAAGTTTGACTAATGACATGACGTACAATCAGAGAAATGTCAAAAGTTGCTTACTTCAAAACCACAGAGTTCAAAACTGATTTATTGATGGCATGGATGTATTACTTTGGCAGTTAAAGGCAGTTTTGCCAAAAAAAAAAAAAAATACTTTGGTAGATGGAATTTGGCCAAAAAAGTAGCTAATTAGCTATTTAGCAGTTTAGCAGATGCTGGCTCTTAGCAGATTTTAGATAGCGTTTTAGCGAATTTTAGCACTTTGGCAGAATTTGGATATTTTCACCTTAGTGTAGCAAAAAGTGCTACATAAGATAAACACTAAATTTAAAAGTGTAGCCAGATATACGAAACTTCCCTAAATTTTGGGGTAAGTTATACAACGGTTATTTTGTGAACTACTAGAAAGCACTTATCAGAATAATGGATAACATAACACATCGGAGAAGGATTAATTACTCTGACAGGCCTAGAAGTCTATCTTTCTCTGATGAATCAGCAGACTCGCTAGCCTCATCAATAAGTACTAGAAGTATGTTAGATTTATCGACGCACTTAAAGAATGAAGACATTATAAAGCTCGAATGTGAAGTTGAGGACCTTAGACAGCAGTTACTTAGTGCACATGCAGAAATAGATACATTATTGTTAGAGAACGACTCCTTGAAGAAAATTATTGAAGAGACAAAACAAAGAAATCATCAACTAAAAAATATGTACATATCAAGTGTGAGTGTAAAGAGTGGCACCGCAGCTACTAGTGCTAAATTACTGAGAAAGTCCGCCAAATCTAACCAAAAAACGATGTCTGGAAGAAAACTCAATTTAGAGAGCGAATTTCAAACGCCATTATCTCGTCGTGATGACAATAATACCAAAACTGAAAATTTAGTCCAAAGGACCGAAACCGGCACCCAGACATGTACGATTAGTAAATCTCCAAGACCACAAAACGACCTAGAACATGATATCACAGTACGAGACAAATCCTTGAGGCAAAGCTTGCCTATTAATTCGTGCAATGACAACATACAAAATAATAATAACAATAGTACACGCACTCCTGACACGAAAAACGTAAAGCAGAAAAAAATTAACTATGCTTCTGAATGCAGAAGAAGAGCTTCATCCAAAGGCAACATCATACTTTTATCTGATAATCAGGGAGAAGGAATTGTTCAATCGCTTTTAGCTTCGAAGCACAAACTTATAATTAAAGACTATGACGTCCTAGCTTTTAGAAAGACAGATGCTATTACAAGTGACGTTTTGTCATACTGTAGTGACTTATCCGAAACTGTAACAAAACATGACAATGTTATAATAATGACTGGGTCAAATGATCCAAACCCCCACGAACTGTTGACTGCTTTAAGTAAGGCTATTAATCTATTGAGAAAATGTAATGTGTTTGTGTTAGGCGTGACTCAAAATGCTTTTCTAAAAGAAACTCAGCTAAACTATCATATAAAGCTGCTCGCTAAAAGCTTTGACAACTGTGTTTTCATTGAAACAAAACCTAACCACCAAGATATTATTGAGAAAATTATCCACCATGTAAATGTAGTTCAATACAATAACACATTTCTTGCTATTTCCAGTCAAAGAAAGATTGGAGCAGCTAATAAAAAACAGAAAATGAAGGATAATAATTCGATCCTTGGATCTCCAAAAAAAGGGACCATACCTTTTTATTTCCATAGACAGACTTTAAATGAATCAAAAAATAAGCCTCGTCCTACTAAACATTACATAACAGACTATTTTCCACTAAGTAATAATAAAAGTAATGATTTAAAAAATAGCTTCGATAAAAGTAATAGCTCAAAAAAGTTTTTTCGAGGCTAATGATACGCTTACAGTATTTCACCAGAATATAGCTGGTGTTCTAGGCAAAACGCACGATTTAGAGGTTGTTGTGGATGAACTTAGGGAATTGAATACTAGTGTATCTGCGATTTGTCTTACTGAGCATTTTATTCTTAAAGGTGAAGAGAAATTTTTGAATTTAAATGGATACCAACTTGGGGCTATTTACTCTAGGAAAGATAAAAGACGAGGTGGTTCTTTAATACTTAGTAAAAGGGATCTAGAATGTTCAGAGCTTGAGTTTAATAGCGGTATTGATAAACATTTTGAAATATGTGGAATCGGCATGAAATCCCCTAAACTTTGTATTATTTGTATTTACAGAACCCCAAACTCCAACCTCGATATATTCTTTAACAAACTTGAATTAACTCTAACTGAGCTTGAAAGAAAATACGATCGTATTATAGTTTGTGGAGATTTTAATATTAATACTTTAATTAAGACTACTGCTAGCACAATATTAAATATCATAGACCCGACACGACAGGGAAATTGTATTAAAAACATTTTTAGCAACTTACCAGATGCTGCTGCGAAAACATACAATTTTTACTTATCAGACCATAATACTGCACAAGTTGTAAAATTTAGAAAATTGATTTGTAAGAAAGGTCCAAGACATAGTTATAAATATATAAACGATATGAGTAACGACAATATTTGCAGATTCTTAGAATGCATTAGTAGCTTATCCTTTTCAGAAGTTTATGAGGAGCACTCGGCAAACGACGCTTACAATGTATTCCATGACATGATTTCCATGTTTTATAAATTATGTTTCCCAATAATCAAAATAAAAACACTGGAAAAAACTGGTCAGCATAATAAAGTCACTAAAGGAATCCGAATTAGTTGCAAAAAAAAAAGAAATTTGAGATCTAATTATTACAAAGAAAAAACTGAAAAATCGAAAAGAGCATTCCAAACTTATTCTTATCTATTAAAAAAATGTATAAATAAACATAAATTAATAAAGAACACGAAATATATTTTAAACTCAAAAAACCGGTCTAAAGCCACTTGGAATATAGTAAATGAAGAATTAGGCAAACAAAAACCTCGAAATTTTATTAACAATATAAATAATAACGATGGAAGCCTATCATCCGGGCCCGATATAGCTAACTCTTTCAACGACTTTTTCATTAATATTACAAGCAGTAATGGGCAACAATCATCAACTCAGACAATTCATGAACAAGGTTCCCCATCTACAGCAGACTCAACAAGCCAAAGCATTTATTTAAAGCCTACAACACCAAACGAAGTAGAAAAAATTATAAAGTCGCTCAAAAACACTAAATCGGCAGGTTTTGATGGCATCACAACTAATCTCATTAAAAACATTTGTCCGTTTATAATAGAGCCATTAAATTATATAGTCAATTTATCTTTGGAGCAAGGTTACGTGCCGGACAGACTTAAAATTTCAATAATTAAACCTTTGCACAAAAAGGGTTCTAAAATTGAAAAGGACAACTATCGACCTATAGCGCTAGTTCCAATTTTTTCTAAAATTTTTGAAAAAATTATGTATAAAAGATTAATTTCCTATCTCAATAAATACGGCATTTTGGCAAAAGAACAGTTCGGTTTTAGAAAGTTTAAGTCAACCAATTTAGCTACTTACACTCTTTTAAAATTAATTTTAAATAATATGGAACAAAAATCACCGCCATGTGCCTTATTTCTGGATCTGAGCAAGGCGTTTGATTTCGTAGATCATAGAATTCTGCTTAGTAAATTGTATCGTTGCGGTATTAGAGGTCTTGCTTACGATTGGCTCAAATCTTATTTAAATAACAGGAAGCAAATAACTAGGATCACGCGTTATGACAAAAAAACCAATAGCATACGTGATTTTGATTCAGATGAGAAGGTTATTTGCTGTGGGGTTCCCCAGGGTAGTATCCTGGGGCCATTATTATTTCTTCTGTATATTAATGACCTTCCACTTGCTCTTGAACATAATAGTGTTTTATTTGCTGACGACACAACCATTATTATAAAATCTAAAAATGTCACTGATTTAGAAAAAGATGTGAAGGACTGTCTTTGTAATGTAATAAACTGGCTAAATTCCAATAAATTGAAGATAAATTTATCAAAAACAAAACTAATGCATTTTAGAACACAGAAGAGCCCTAAATTTCAGATGAATATAAATTATAATAATGATACTATAGAGCAAGTTCCCAGTATTAAATTTCTAGGAATTCATATAGACTCGCATCTGACTTGGAAGTATCACATTAACACAATTTGCTCAAAATTGAATAGCTTCGTTTTCGCCTTAAAAAGGTTGCGCCGTTGTGCTTCTTTGGATACTATCCTAATGGTTTATCACGCGTATGTTGGCTCTGTTATACGATATGGCATTTTAACATGGGGTAATGCATCTGATTACTTAATTAAAAAAGTTTTTATAGCACAGAAAAAGTGCATCCGTGCTATATTTGGTATGAAATGGATAGATTCATGCAGGCCTGTCTTTAAGGCTAAAAGCCTCCTAACAGTGCCTTCTATATATATTTTTGAAGTGGCAAAATTTGTGAAATGCAACCCTTCCCTTTTTAATCCCTTTGACAATACTGGCAGAAGAACACATACTCATTTACGACTTAACATGCCTAATGTGAGATTGGAATTATTTAGGAATAACTGCGTTTACATGGCACCTCTCATTTATAACTCCTTACCAAATGGAATTGTGGACTTGCCTTACTATAAATTTTGTAGAGAGTTGAAGAAGTGGCTAGCGAGCAATAGTTTTTATTCATTGAAAGAGTTTTTGGACAACGCATCTTGCCGCCTACATATTTATCATAAGAAACATTAAACATGATATTTTTTTTGTCGTTGTATTGTTAAATGTAGAATTAAACAAATGTGTATATTTGCATACCTTGTATTAGGTTGTTATTGGCAGTTAATGTTATATTTAAGACCTTTATTGTTACCCATTAACTTGCAAATAAAGAATTGAATTGAATTGAATTAAAATAATTAGAATTACGAACGCACCTTCAAACGGTGTTATGAGAGGCCTATGCTCAGTAGTTCCTTTGGTTGAAATGATGATGTTTGATTATGGAAAAAGCGTAGTTTTTGCCCACTTTTAATTATTGTTAAATACAGGGTCATAGATTAAACGCAAAACCTTTTAAGGGTGGGTCTAGTACATCTAGACAAACAACTTCTGTACTACGACTTATGAAAATTCGCAAAAAAAAATCGCTTCTCCATAGATTTTGCCGCGCGTTGACGAATTTTTTGTATGAAAAAGATGATTTTTTCTTCGTGGTTTTCCAAAAGTTGTTTGTCTAGATGTACTAGGCCCACCCTTAAAGAGTTTTGCGTTTAATACCTATGATCCTGTATATATTTCGTACAGAAAACTGTACTCTGCAAGACAGGACCTAGACCACAGACCAGGAGACCTAGTACGGAGTGCAGCGTACTAAAGTAGCCTAAGTAAGTCATGGAACAAATACATTTATTTTTATTTTTTATAGTTTAGGCTTAATCAAACTTAACCGCTGTGAAGTTGGTTACAAGCTGCGTGAAACCCAATCCTCGAGCAACTGTTATGTGAGTTTCAGTCAGGATTGGGTTCATCGTAACTTATAGCTAACATCACAAACGTTACTGTCAGAAAAGCTCAATCACTGAACGTATTTAAAGATCAGGTTAAAAACCATTACCTGCAGAAATTGTCAATTCTTTAACTATGTAACTGTTGTTGTTGTTATTTATGTTGTTTTATGTAAGTAGTATATTGCAATGTATTAGTTTATTATTTAGTCAAAGGTTTCTTTTATAATTTTAAATGTATTGTTTTCTTTATTTTTAGGTATTCTAAGTATTTATATCAATTTTATTAGTATGTATGTTTATGATGTATAATCAAACTTATATTTTAAATAATGCGCACCCCGTCCATTATTTATACGCTTTCTGTCCTCTCCATCCTAAGGTTGCCTGGCAGAGATCGCTATCAGCGATAAGGCCGCCCATTGTTACACTATATGTATCTTTGTTTCTTCTTTTTGTTTATTTCTTGGTGTGCAAATAGTAGTTTATGCAACTGTCATATAATGAAGTATAATACACTCGTTACTATTATGAAACTCGCTGCGCTCGTTTCATAAACTCACACTCGTGTTTTAATACCCGTGTTATATGCAGTTGCATACACTACTTTATCTTCACTAATAAAAATAAAAAAAAAACATATTGCGAAACATTAAATTCACGCGTACCTGTATTGTCACAGTGAACTTGGCGCTATTAAAATCTAACAAATGAGAGCGCAGCTGCGCGCGCAGGGCCAATCAGGAGCGAGCGCGCTATGTTATAATGAGATTTTACGATATCGATGTGGATATTATAACATCATGCGAAATTGCTTAAATTGAGTGTTTTGTTGTCTGCGCTATAACAGTAGTCATTATAAGTCAAGTATTGGAAACATAAGTAGAATGTTACAACATTAGTGTAGATAAAGTGTTTATCTATCTATCTATCAACCGCCTAGAAGTTTGATTCGGCTTAAACTCTTATCTTGAATGAGATTGCCAGATACGGTGGAAATATTACTACCTAATATGACTCGTAAGGTAAGCGGAGCGAACCTGGACACGATTGGCACAAGACAGAGGCAGATGGCACAGTAAGAGAGAGGCCTATACCCAACAGTGGTATAAAGAAAGCTGTGGATGATGATGACTTGTAATACCACTTGATCATCATGTACTTTAACTTTTATAGGTCAGCTTTTACAAACCGTGACATTTTTCACCAAAATGAGTGGAGCATAATATCCGCCCTCGCGCCAATTAAGCGTGTTTAATGCAATCCCAGTGTAATTACCTCTTAAATCGCCTCCGTGGATATATTTTATTAGCATTGGGCTAGACTACTAATCATGATAATTGCTGACGTAGAGCCACGAGCGGCGGGCAAATAAAATCATGCGTTTCGGGTGAGGACATGGGGTGGAAACTAGCGTTTGTATCATCATCTTATCATCCATGCATAGCTAAGTCAAGAAGGGATAGTAAGAAATTCCGGGATCTTGCATTGATCACGTAAGAGAGCGATCCCGCGAAATTTGCTGCACTTCGATGACGTCGTCGTTTCAGTCATTTGATGTGCACTGTTGGACATAGGCCTCCCATATAGATCTCCTATAAGACCAGTTGGAAGCGGGTCACATCCAGCGCGATCCAGCTGTCTTGCTGAGGTTACATCTTTCCACCTAGTGGGTGGAAGTCCTTCGCTGCACTTTCCGGTACGTGTTCTCTACTTGAGAACTTTTCAACCCTATCTTTCATCAGTTTTATGTGTTATGTGCCCACTGCCATTTCAACTTGCCAATCCGCTGGGCTATGTCTACTGACATAGCCCAGCGGATTGACTTTGGTTTTTCTACTCATCTCATCGGCACTTGAATGTGATATTATAACTAAAACAAAACATGGTAACGAAAGGTGAAGAAAGTGTGTATGTTTTGGTGTGTGATGTGTACTACTGAAATGCACATCAGATATATCATCGTCATATTTTGAGTTTTATGCTATCGCACAGGAACTTTTTATTTTTTCGGTACAAAAAGTAACTTATGTCACTTTCCAACTTTTAATCTATTTCCACGCCAAAAATCAAGTCAATCCGTTGCTCTGTTGCTTTTTGAAAGAGTAAGTAAGAAACCGAAACACACTTTCGGACTTTTTCGGACTACTAATACGAGTAGGTATCATTTAAAGGATATCATTTCAGAGGCAAGTTTGGTTAATCTAATTTTATTTATACTTCCGTACTTAGTGGTTTGTCTATAACGTGTCTATCAAAGTTGTATCGAGCTTCAACTTTCGGATTTGGTACAATAATCATTTTGTCCGAATATTTACCAAGTAGAAAGTAAACATGGAGCTTTAGTATGACAGCTCCATCAAAGATACCTACGTATGTCTGTTTTTCCTTTCACTGAAAAGACATTTCTCCTCATCTACACCTCAATTAGTCCTAAAAGCAATATCCTCAAAAAAGATAAGCGCAATCTTTATAGGTATACTAAACTACGACATTACAACCTGAAGCGTTCAAAGTACCCCCACATTTTCGAACACGGAAAAAAACAGAAGAACTTTCACTCTCATAAAGTGAAGACACAAAAAAATTCATACTCAGCTTGGGTGTGATAGGTCCTTAACTGACGTACCGCATGGGGTCTTTTGTGCATTTCTTCCTCCAGCGTCTACCCGATCCAGCCTAGCTCCTTAAAATAACGGAGCGTGGCTTTGGGCCGATGGCACAACTGTTACAGTGGCTTGGATAATTGATATGGCGATATCGATGACAATGCAAAGGCGTCATGTAATTAGTTAGCGATTCTATTTTCTTGTAAAGTTTTGTAATGCCACAGAACATGCTCTACCGTTTCATTTTTCTGCGGAATAACATTCTAAACTAGATCATTTTGCGGTTAGCAGAGTAATAAGTGATGTCGATGTTAATTTTTAAAAGTTATTTAATTCAAACAAATTTTGAAAACAAAACTTATTTCATTCAAACAAATTTTGAGAGTCTTTCTGGTTTCTTCCATGTCCGATGCCACGGATTTTTTCTACCTATCAATTTCGGTACCTTAAACATTTTCTTCTAAGGGCTCAGCTATACCAACATAATAATTTCAGAACCGCTCACCTTTATTTACCTTGTAATGGGCCTAATGCCCAAAATAAAAGAGCCCTTAATTCATCCTAGTAACCCTTTTAGCGCCCTCTCAGCAAACAGCCCTTTGTAAAGGTGGGTAGATTAAAATTATCAACATGTTTGCCGCCCAGCTTTGGTGGTTTTATTTGCTTACTTGACGCAAAAATATGTTGCACACAATTCAAAGCCCCTTATCCTTATAAACAGAGTGATTAAAGTCGAATATTGCTTGACCTAATCGTAAATTCGTTGCCGATTTTTTTGACCGTCGCAGAAAAGTTAATGCTTCATTAATTTCGACGATAAGTAAAGGGATTAAGGACTGGAATTGCTTGAATTTAATGAAAGTTGGCAGGCGTAGGGACTGTGAAAAGGATACTGGGTGAAGTTTAGTGTTTTGTTTTAAAATTCATTATTTTTTAGGTCTTGCTGGATTACGAAAGGAACTTGGAATGAAATATTGTTCATATTTATTTTATTTGGCTCTGATAACTTATAAGTGGAAATATAGTGAGAAGATCTGAATTACGTTGTAAGCATAATGTCTAAGTATAGTGGCCTAGTCTGGGTTCAAATTGGGTTCATGTTATAGACAAAATTAAACTGAAACAAACGTAAAAGTTATCTGTTCACGTTGCAAAAGAACGGCAAATTTTGTACATAATTATTCAATAAAAACTAAACCAAAATAAGGAGATACATACTACCAATTTGAATAACTATAGAACCAACCTATAATTCGAGAAATCAAAAATCAGCTGTCCCTTACAAAACTGAAATTCAGAATCGACACATTAATAATATGAAACAGATGATTTTTGACGTGACAACGTCTTATAAATTGGTTTGCCGGGTGACACTTCAAGAAACTGCGTTACGCTCCCCGCTCACACTTCATGCGCTCTCATTCGTCTCAAAGTCGTTGTCACGTAAAACTTTCGCCCGTATACCGACTTTACAGGCAACCAATGTTTTTTTTTCTGGAATTCTATGTTGGCTCTACTTTGTTTACGCGTCTGATAGATCTCCTTTTGGCTTAGTTCCACCCTTTAATATAACACCGTACTTAAGTTCGTTCGTTCCAGTGAAGTCTTTTGAATGCGACTACATACTCGTACCGTAGAGTCGCGTTATATGTTAGCCGCTACTCTTTCTTTTAAAATCATTACAGGTTTACAGAACAGAACACATTACAGACATCAATATGAAATGTACAAAAAATGCCAAGTCGATGGTTCTAGCAGTGTTCTTTCTACGGAAGAGATAAAGTAAGTAACTTGGTATAGACTAGGTGACTTGGTATCAGATTTTTTTTAAGCGGGCTAACATAGCTAAACGGTTAAATCAACCAGGACTTGTTGATAATGATGATATATATTAAAAAATTACCTCAACACATTTCAGGCAGCAAGCTAGCCGTCACGTTCCCAAATGAAATGAGGACCCATGTCAACTAACTTCATTCTGAAACTGACCAATTTGATGGCCCGGCCACTCAGTGAAATGTAAAGGAGATGGCAGCTCTACTTAGGGCGGCTGGGCCAAGTCCCGTGTCACGCAGTGAAAAGAGCGTTTTTTGTGTGCATGTAGCGTGCTAGTATTTATAAATGGCGGAGGCTTGTTAAGGCGTAAAAGGAGGGATAAGTGGCTGTGTTAGGGTGGTTGTTCTGATTTGTTAGGCCCCCGGCGCGCGTGTAGTTTGAAAACGGTTTGCAGTTTTTGGGAATTAAAATATAATTTATTTTACACATAATTTATGGCATAGCATATTACGACCATTTGTATGAAGAAAACTATTTTAGAAAATATAATTTTTCGTGACAATCGTAGCGTATGATGTTGGTGAAGGAAACAATAAAAGAAAATATTCTTAAGGAACCAAAATCTTCGACGACACCATCGGTAATATACATAATGTGTACGTACAATGGTTTAGTACCTAGTAATGACTTAAGTTCATATTTTTTGGGGTTTGTGCGGCACACTACAAGGCCTAAGTCTCCTCTCCCTTTCGCTTGTACATCCCTTTATTGCGTTAAATGGTGTTAAATGAACACCATTTAACTCGTTAATGTTTCCTCTCTGAGTACACAATAGTACAAAGGTTAACAAAATAATTTTTCAAATCCACTAGTTTTACACATAACCTTTTAAAATTTCCTTGCCTCATTCTGCGGAAAAAATAGCCCATTCTAGTCGGAGTTTACACAATCTCTTTTAAAAATAAATAATACAAATATACCTAACATTTCTATCCAGTGTTAGGTACGTATTATTTCCATGAAGAGTCTGTAAAGAACAAGATTTCTAGAAAAGTTAGCACGTCCTGAAAATAAATTAGGTATGTTGCTTACGTGCCGTAGAGCTTCCAGTCTGCCTTGGGAATGGTATGCGGATACGATGTAGTCCGGAAGCTAGGGGACATTTTATTTACTACAAGGCAAACAAATAATGGACTTCAGCAGTGATCATTTGCTGATTCATTTTAAGTATCTTTTGCCAGTGGATTAGCTCGTGCGATATTTTAATTTTTGTGCTATCCTGTTTGAAGTTTTATTTTTTCAAGATAAAGGGTAGCTTATGACACTCCAGCTCAAACAGCCTACTTTCAACTATGCCATAAATTGAGTCTATCTGTAGCTGTGCTGTGTTGCTGCGTGAAAGAGTAACAAACCAACAAACATACTTTTGGATTTTGTTAGCAAGGAATCCAATTTATAAATTATGCGAAACTAGCGACCCGCCCCGGCTCCGCACAGGTATTATACATAATAATATAAACCTTCCTCTTGAATCACTAAGTAAGTAAATAATAATTAGAATTTGCATAAATTGTTTTTGGTCTTCAAAAATTATAACAAAAAAATTAAAGCTCTATTCCTATTATATATTTTCCAGGAAGAAAACAGCGTAATACGTTTGTATGGAAAATTACAGACCACCGGGGCTCTCGGGAAGAGACCGGACGGTTTGACTTTGGTGCTGTGGAAAAACGGCAAGTGCCTGGTATGGGACGCTACTTGCGTTAGCACTGTTGCTGCCTCGCACCTGGGTCGAACTATCCACATTCCGGCAGCTGCAGCGGAGGAAGCTGCAGGTAGAAAGCGGGTGAAGTATGCGGCAATGGAACCGCTTTATGACTTTGTGCCCATTGCGGTGGAGACCATGGGCAGTTGGGGGGCCGAAGCTAAGGCTTTGGTTCGCGACATTGGGCGGAGGATAAAGGGACAGAGGAGGTGACTCCCGCTCTGGGTGGTTCTTGGTGCAAAGGATGTCTATCGCTATTCAGCGCGGTAATGCTGCTAGCATTATGGACACCTTTGCACCGGGGGCCATCAGGTGTGGGTTATTTGATTTGTTAGGTTAGTTATAATTTTGATTTCGAAATGTATGATATTTATGATATTTGACATGTAATAAAGGATTTACAATAGTCAATAAATTAATTTTGAATTTGATGTTAATTAAAAGTCTGGATGCTAACAACCCGATACGGATTGTTTACATTGATTTCAGCATTAATCCCACATCACGTTGACTCTAGAATATTTTTATCCGTAAAATAAATGACCGCCATCTCCCAAACTACTAATGTTCAATTCATTCTAAGAAACGTGCCGGGGAATAGCCGGATCTCCGAATTATAATAACAAAGACTTGAGACGAAAATATCAAAAACCTTCGCTTATTTAATCTGCGCCTCCATCCCTCCGAGTCGGAACGTAATTTATAAAGGTCCATAGATTATGTAACATGTTAGAACCTTTGTTATGTTGCAGCTTAGGTCTTCGAGGTAAAATAGAAGATAGGTAATATTGCCACAAAGATAGGGACGAGTATACAGAACCTATCTATGGTTACCTACTATGTCTAAAAGTATTTTCCGAAGTTCCGAAATAAAATGGCAAATATCACGTCTTCGTTGTTTTCCAAATAAAATATCCCAATTTAGCAACGCTCTACTGTACTGTGATGTACTCGTACCAGCCTTCTTAATAGCAGGACGTAGGCTTACCCACGAAGGATAATTGGGTCATATCCACCACGCTGGCCCATTGCGGGTTGGTGGATTCACATACTTCTTCTACGGACGTATACAGGTTGCCTCACGATGTTTTCCTTTACCGAAAAGCCAGTGCTGTGAAATTCCGTACATAAATTCCGAAGAACTCATTGGTACGGGACCGGGACATGAACCCACGACCTCACGATTGTAAGGCCGGTGTCATTACCACTAGACCACCACGGCTTCACAACGCACTACAGACTTTGGCAATCATCGCAAAAGGAACATTAATGCAGCTTTTCATACAAACAGAGCACAAAAATTCATCGCCATTTCACTATTTTTTTTCTTAAATATGAAACTAGAACGCTGAAGTATCACGGAAAAAGTCCCACGACCAAAGTGAAACAAATTAGAGATCAGTCAAGTGATTTTGGCTACGCGCTCAGAAGAATTGAAAGTAATAAAAGTATTGCTAAATTTTACTCAAATAAAAACTACGTTACAGCTGTCTTATTCATGTCTGGTTATACAACATACGCGAGAGTGAGTGGAACAAAAAAAAGCCATGTCTGTCGCATACGTCAAAATCACGACCACCAATCAATCGCGACGAGCGCGACACCGCAGTCCACCTCAGTCGACTAGCGACCTACTGGCCAGCCTCCGCACGGGCTTGTCATGGCCCAAGACCCGGAGAGGCCGGCCCCACCTCGGGTTCCTCTTGGTTCACCAGGTTGAGGCAGACCTGGCTACTAAGCCCCCCCGCCACGACAAGGCGGGAACCCACTCTGGGCTCCTTCGGATCACTAGCCCAACGATGTACATTTATTTTTATACCTATTCAAATGAAAATCTTTGTAATAAAAATTGTAGCAATTAGTATTAGTCGTACTTCTCGTTCTGGGAAGAGCTTGCGTCCAACGAAACAGGCCAACAGGTCATCTAAGTGTGAGATCTAGCGCACTATGATCAAAGCATAGCGTTATATAAACGCATTTTTATAACTTCTTTGGAATTTTCCTGTAGATTTTACACCCTTTGCTTTCCAATAATGTATAAAGAAAATATTGTGATTATAATCATGACGATCATCATGAATCATAAACGTTATGGTACTGTGCAGTACTTACACCTAGGTATCTATATATCTTCGTTTCGTGCACAAAATCGCTCTGCTTATGAGCACATCGCGTCTTGAACCGCAAATGGCTTGTCTATTCGCTTCAGAAGCGTGTTTTGTACAATATTAAATTGTCCATACGGAACTGAGTCTCGAAATGAACTGCTGTATAAGCTGTATAAAGCTTGGTTCGACTATACTTACCTTAAAATGTTACCAGTCCCCATATTTTAAGAAACAGATTCTCCAAATAACAAAACTACATTAAATATTGTACAAACAACCCGAGTTCTAGCGATTTCATCTCTCAAAATGGATATTACTTAATTTAGGTAAACTACAATAAATATACATACAACCCGAGTTCTAGCGATTTCATCTCTCAAAATGGATATTACTTAATTTAGGTAAACTACAATAAATATACATACAACCCGAGTTCTAGCGATTTCATCTCTCAAAATGGATATTACCTAATTTAGGTAATTCTCAAAATGGAAATTATCTAATTTCCAATTTATGTAATATCCATTTTGAGAGATGAAATCGCTAGAACTCGGGTTGTATGTATATTAATTGTAGTTTTGTTATTTGGAGAATCTGTTTCTTAAAATATGGGAACTGGTTACATTTTAAGGTAAGTATAGTCGAACCAAGCTTTCTAACGGTTGTGATGTTAGCTACAAGCTGCGGATATGATTATCCAATCCTGACTGAAGCTCACTTATCAACTGCCAAGAAGTTTTATTCGGACTGTGTAGGCTAAGGACTCAC
Organism: Hypomecis atomaria; assembly: GCA_964007245.1. NCBI lineage: Eukaryota > Metazoa > Arthropoda > Insecta > Lepidoptera > Geometridae > Hypomecis > Hypomecis atomaria. The sequence goes on from OZ023297.1 coordinate 3,899,716, forward strand.
ACAGCGGTTGCGGCCCTGCAGCTTTTGTAGAATGCAGGTATGTTTGAAATTATAATTATTTTTTGGAAAAAATAGCATGACGTACTTTAACCGTGTACAGAATTCGCAAATATTTCGCATGGATCTATGTAGCATTTTTTACATTATTCTTGATTTATCAAAAATAGCTCAGCCGATTTCGATAAAATTTAAATGCGACCAACTGCAGAGTATACTCTTTCCAATAAAAAAAGTATTGTTGTTTTTAAACTTTCGCGATTTGAACACATTATTAGTATGTACTACGGGACTAATCTCGGACTAATCGCGAATAGATACCTATTAAAAAAAGAATTATCGAAATCGAACTACTATGTAAAAAGTTACGGTGGTAAATTAAGGTCGTTGAAAGTTTCGGGTAGAACAGTTAAGTTTTTGTTGCTATTTCAGGTTTGATCCCATGGTAAAAGTTTGGTATGATGACCAATGATAATGTAAGCGCCCTAGAATAAAATAGTTACAGAAAGTGCCAGCCGAATCGAAATGATGTTTTTCAGGTAGACCTATGTCTGATAGAGAGCATACATTTGGTATGGTAATTTCATGGCAAAACTGGTCTTTCATTTTTAACACGCTTTTATTAGGTCGTAGCGCTCGTAGCGTAGTTTGACTAGGTGGTTGTCAGCGATCACCGAAATTAAGCAACGTTCCGCACGGTCAGTACTTGGATGGGTGAACGCGGGTGGCATTTTCCAACTGAGCGCTACCGTGGCTCGGATGACACGTTAAATTGTAGGCCCCGGTTGTTTTAACCGTTTAGCCTTGTCAGAGGCCTTCAGGCGGCCTAAAAACTCTGACACCAGGGCTAGCCACCCGGCCTATACGAACTTACTTTATTAGGTCGACGTGTAACCTATGTAAAGAAATCTAAGGTAACTAAATTAACCATCATCCAAGGGTCGTAGCGTAGTGAAAATTGGCAGCTGTATGTAGTTCTGATGACAATACAATAATATGGTACTGTCGAACTGATCTGATGATGGAGCCGGAAGATATGAACTGGAACCTTCATTGTGGAAAATCGTATCATAGCTGTTTTGGATTTCTTAGAAAAGTCTTGTAATGAACTTTGACCAAGATTAGGTTCCAAGGTCTGATGATGAAGCCGGAAGATAGGCACTGGCATTCCATGATGGAATATCGTATCATAGTCGTGAACTTGTGAGAAAGGCCACGTAAAGCGTGTTTTTCTAGTGTTTTTTAAACGTTTAAATGTTATTAAATGTATAGAGCAGATAAGTACACATTTCTAATTTTGTTCTTCTGTCAACCAATAATATACCTAATTAAAAAACCCCCGACACAAAAATATTTTACAACAAATTTTCAATTGACAACCATTTTGGGCACATTTGTAGAATTTTGGTTCTTCCATCCCCACTTTAACCCACCATAACTCAACACTCTCGATTAAGTCTCCTTTCATCCAAAAAAAACTAAACTGAAATCGGTTCAGTGGTTCGGGCGCTATGATGCCACAGACAGACAGACAGACAGACACACAAACAGACACGTCAAACTTTTAACACCCCTCTTTTTCGTCGGGGGTTAAAAATGAATTTAAATAAATTCCAAAATTAAAATCCCTCACAACGCGATTCCTTCTCCCATGCAATTTATTATTGGAACCCCAAATGTCACTAATTATTGTTTTAATTCGCACAATATTAAATTTGCCACAGCGGAAGTTAAATACGCTTCCATGTAACATCAAAACACAGTCCATAATTTATGTGTGAGTGTGTCTCATTTGGCTTCAAACATCACACACCCCCATCAACCACTGACCAAATTGATGGACAGATGCTTAACTCTCGTTGATGATATTCATGAAGACTGGATAAAAAAAAATAATCGGGCCAGTACGAGTCGGACTCGCGCACGGAGGGTTCCGTACTGTTTAGGAATGTTTTAAATTTAAATATTTATTGTATTTCAATTTTAAATATTTATTATATTTTAATTTTAATATGTATTATTGAAGTTAATATAAAATTAAATATTCTGTGAAAATTTGAAGCATCTATCTGTTACCATTATTAATATAGAGCGAAAAACTTCTAAAAAATCAGGTTTGTTGTATGGATTTAAATATTTATTTCATTTTATTTTAAGTATTTGTGGTTATAGCGGCAACAGAAATACATCATCTGTGAAAATTTTGCTGCCTAGCTATCATGGTTCATGAGATACAGCCCGGTGTCAGACAGACAGACGGACAGACGGATGTCAAAAGCCCTTACTTTTGTATAATCAACGATATTTAGCCAATTTTGAATCGATTTAAAGAAATATTTTTTATTTCATAAGGGTATAGGTAAAACCTCTCGAGATGGTCCCCATTAAAAGCTATCCAAATAGGCTGAGCCGTTTTTGAAAAATCAAAAATAATGTAAAAATTACTAGGTACATAAGATAAGATAAGATACATTTTTATTGCAAAAACTTACACTAGGTACACAATTTTAAGTACGTAGCTCTGCCTTTTGCGTTAGTTTAAAACTGCGTTGCAAAAGGCAGTGTCTTCCAGATGGGTCAAGTGCAAGTACAAACAAACCAAGAAGTCGCTTTACAATACAAAAAAAAGCATTTGCGTTAGTGTGTGTGTGTGTGTGTGTGCGCGCACGCGCACATAGTGTGTGTGTGAGTGTATGTGCGCGTGTGATGGTGTGTGAGTGCGTGTGCATATACTTACGTGCGGTGAACATGAAACACTGCAATACTCAAGATCTCTTAAGAGTCAGGGTTTGCAGTGTTTATTTGCATGAATGTGAGTAGTATTAATATATTTTTATAAGTAGATTTTCAGTTTCATTGTAGTTGTAAATTGATAGCCAGTTAAAAATTTCACTTTGAAGTTTGTAGAGTAATAGTGGTTTCATGTTTTCTTTAGCATTAAATACATTGTACAGTTTCGGAGCCAAGTGAACATAGCTTCTCCAGGCGACTTCGCTGCGGTAAGTAGGAACAGGACATAAGTCCAGCCTTTTATTAGTTACTTTTTGGTTAGGTATAGTGTATCTGTGATATCGAAGAATACATTGGTATATAAATAATTTTCTAACTGTCAATACATTGCATTTTTTATAGAGATCATCGGTAGGATGTCGAAAAGGCAGCCTCATGATGACCTTAAGTAGTGCTCTTTGGGCTCTTTCAACTACTAGCATGTTTGTTTTACCTGCACCTCCCCATGAACTGATACAGTAACTGATTACACATTCTGCTAAGGCTTTGTACGTTTGCATGAGAAGGTCATGGTTAGCAACATGTCTAAGTTTTTAAAAAATGTAAATTAACTTTCTTGTTCATTTTGAGACTGCCACTAAGTGATGTGACCAATTTAGTTTAGTGTCAAATGTGACACCTAGGTAGCGAATCGTGTCTGTACTGGTCAAAAGGTCACAATTACAGTTAGATTGCAAAGAAGAACGGTTACACGGATAAGTATGAGCTTTAATATTAAGATCATCATGTGGCCTAGAGGCGTTGGTTTTGCTAAAAGATATAAATTTTGTTTTTGAAATATTCAAAGAAAGTAGATTGTCTTCCAACCATGCAATGACGTGGGATAGACCTGTTTCAGCCTGATTGTATACTTTCTCCCAGGTCGAGCCATGAAAGAGTAAGACTGTGTCGTCTGCAAACATCAAAACATCAGTTTCAGTCAGATTGATTTTACAAAGCTCGTTTATATAAATAAGGAACAGCGTAGGACCCAGTATTGAACCTTGCGGGACACCATAGTTGCATGTACATAGGAAGATGACTCATCCGTTCGTGCGAACTATTCGTTCTATTTCTATTTACATATATATATATTTATATATGTAAATAGAAATATAGTACGCGCGCGCGCTGCGAGGTGGACGTGTTTACGTGGTGTTACGCTCCGCTAATTGTAAATTGTAAATAAATCATTCGCAATGTCTACGTTTTGCCGGGCTTGCAATGGGGAAGTTACTGGTGAACTGGTTATGCAGTGTACACAAGCAAACTGTGACAAAGTTTTTCATATTTTGTGCCTTGGAATAAAGGGACGCGATTTTGAATCTTTTTCAACGGACTATTTGTGCCAGTGGACATGCCCGGAGTGCGACAGCATGAAAAGAAAACGTGCTGGAAATGATACGCCGGTTCGCACTCCCGAATATAGGAAGCTGTCAGCAGGTGCCACTCCAAGTTACGTCAATAACCAACGCGGCAGCAAAACTCAGATGGAGCTATCGGTATTGGATGACGACAGTGAGTTGTTGATGGAATTCAAAGAATTTCGTCACGAAGTAAGAACCAGATTAGACACGCAAGATAAGCACATCCTAGAAATTCAGAAAGTATGTTGTACTACAAGAGATGAAATCCAGCAACTGAAGTCTATGTTACAAGAAAGGCAGCGTTCTGATGGTGATTTGAAGTCAATAGAAAATTGCTTGAAAGAACTTAGCGATCGTAACCAGCGTATTGAGATGTCGCTAAGCACAGCACAGGTAAATCTAAACACCAGTGCTAAAAATAAACCTACAAACCTGAGTCATAATAACGGTACATTAACGATTACTCCGTGCGTACAACCTACCCTCAACTTAGAATCGACGAAACCAACTTGTGCGGCCTCGAAACCGGCGGCTACCGGTGAAGAATGTACATCTCAAAATGACGTAGTCCAGGATGTCTCGGAGACTAGTGAGATGAAAACACCATCGAGAGGTGATAAGAATGACTGGGTTGAGGTACGGAGAAAAAAGTCCGGAAGCGGTAGGAAAATTAAATCGCACGGGGGACAACTCGAGAAACTTGAGAAATCTCACAGCACTTCACCCGAAACTAAGCGGCCGCGGCCGGCAGTTTCTGTTACCAGAGTAAAAAGTAGCGAAGATGGTACAGCAGCGGCACAGTTGCCAACTAAAAACGTGCAGAGGGGCCAAAATACTAAGTTCACTGAAATCAAAGCCCTGGCTCGAAATAAACATCTTCACGTTTGGCGGCTAACATTAGAAGCTACCATAGAAAAATTAGAGTCGCACGTAAAATTAATCTGTGGACCGGACGCTATAGTTAAAATCGAAAAAGTTAAGCATAAGACAGAAAGACCCTATGCTTCGTTTATTATTACTGTGTCTGAGAATGACTATGATAAGTTGTGCAGGCCCGAAGCTTGGCCCGTAAATACAGCTTATGCTGAGTGGATCTGGTTTCGGAGACCCACAAATAAGCCAATCGACAAAGCATAAGTCATCGACCGGGCAAATCTTTGATATGTATTATCAGAATGCGAGAGGCCTCCGAACTAAGTTGAATTTATTTCAAAACAACATGGAGTCGTCGAGTGCCGATTTCTTCGCGATTACTGAGACGGGTTGCAACGAGTCTATATGCGACGCAGAAATAGTTCCAGCCGGCTACCAAATAGTAAGATGTGACCGGACGGACGGGAGAAAACAAGGCGGCGCGTTCTTCGTAGCAACACATCGGTTCGAACTGCGGAGAGTGAAGCTACCGTGCGACGTAAACGTTGATATACATATGTTCGAAATAGTCGGAGTAGCTGTATATCTAAGTAACAGGTTTTTGTTTTTTTGTTGTGTTCTTTACATACCGCCGGGTAGCCCGGAAACGGAGTACATGGTTTTATTTAGGATAATAGAAAATTGGTGTACAAAATACAAGTCAATAATAGTGGTTGGGGACTTCAATTTCCATTCTAGTAACGAAAATGTTGTGAGTTATTACGAATATTTTTTGGCTTTCTGTGAATTGGTACAAATGAATAGTGTTCCAAATTGTAATAATAGGCAACTCGATTTAGTGTTATGCTCGGATAATATGCGGGAGGCGGTGGAGGTGCGCGCGGCGGGCGAGGAGCTGGTGCCGGTGGACGCGCACCACCCGCCGCTCGCGCTGCGCCTGCGCCGCGCCGAGCGCGCCCGCCCCGCGCCCGCCGCCGGGCCCGCGCCCGTGGCGCCGGCGCCGGCAGCCGCCGCGCTCGGCCCCGGCCGGCCGCGCGACCTCTCGTGCACACGGCGCGCTGATGACCTATCGCATTGTTATAATTTTTCTAAGGCGGATTTTAGGACATTATACGCGTTGGTATCTGACATTGACTGGGGTCCGTTATATGACATGCGGGAGCCAGAAGTTGCTATTGATCTCTTTTACGACATTTTTAACAATATTTTTCGTGATTGTGTACCGGAAAAAACATCTCGTAAAGACAGTTCCTTGAGATATAACTATCCAGAATGGTATACCGTAGATATCATCCGGGCTATACGTCAGAAAGCAAAATTTCACAAAAGGTACAAAACTACTAAATTACTAGAGGATTACAATTTTTTTTCTGAATGTAGGGCACGTGTAAAAACGATGATTGCGCGAGCGCATGCACTACACTTAGAAAAAATAGAAAACAATTTAGTAAAAGATCCTAAGTCGTTTTGGTCTTATGTTCGGTCGAAAAAGGGTACGGTAAACCGTAAAAAAATCAATAAAAATGGGAAAAGTTTAACGGATGCGGAATGTGCGGTTGAGTTTGCCAGTTATTTTCATTCGGTATACGGCAGCGATACGCCTCAAGCCTGGGTTCCACGGGTGCGTGATTTTGCAGATCATCACGCACAGCCGACGACCACGGACGGCGACGGACACAGACAGGGCTGTTCCAACGGTCCGTGTCTATCTGTGTAGATCTTTCGATAGCTTCATTTCAAAATGCAAAGGGAAAGAGAACGTATCGTCGCTGCAGCTGCGGCTGTGGTATTAATAAACAATTACCAAATCATGCGATGTAGTAAAAGTAAAAAGAAACCACGTCGCTGGTGGATAATAATAACAATACTTACTACCATAACGATGAATAATAAATTTACCAAATTGCATAACAATAATTATTTTTCGCAATAGATAGTAAAACCGCCTTCCATCGTGTACAAAATTAGAATATTTCGCGCGCTTCGGTCTCCCGTCGCGCCACGCACCTTTGAAGTTACCGACTCGCGACGGATACCGGCGCACCAGCACAGACGGTCTGTGCTACCACGGACGAGACCGGTCCCACGGTCCGTAGTGCGGGCTCGTCCGCGTCCGTCCGCAGAATCACGCACCGTGGGACCGGGGCATCAGTTGGACGCGGAGGCGGCGGCGGGCTGCGGCGGCGCGAGCGCCGCGACCATCAGCCTCCCGCGCCTCACGCGACCGGAGGTGCGCGCGGCTCTCGCCAGACTGAAACCCAAGCGCTCGGCGGGACCTGATGGTATACCAGCTTTCGTCGTGAAAGATTGCGCCATTGTTTTGGAGGAACCGTTGCATCACATCTACAATTTGTGCTTAGACGCGTCGTATTTTCCCGATCGGTGGAAAGTAACTCGGGTAGTTCCAATACCGAAAAGCGGCACTGATTCCGAGGTGAGCAACTTTAGGCCGGTGGCTATCTTGTCGACGCCGGCGAAGGTGTTCGAGTCGGGCGTGCAGAGCAGCGTGCAGCGACAGGTGGGCGCGCAGCTTACGGACGCGCAGCACGGGTTCCGGCCGGCGCGCAGCACCACCTCCAACCTGCTCGAGGCGGTGGCTTACATCACCCCCCACGTGGACGCGGGTGGACAGGTCGATGTTGCTTACTTTGACTACAAAAAAGCGTTCGATTTGGTCGACAACGATGTCTTGTTATCGAATATGGCGTGCGTAGGATACACGAATAAGTTGCTAAATTTTTTTGCTAGCTCCTTAAAGGATAGACAACAATATGTGGAATATGCGGGGCACAAATCGGAGCCATATTTCACTAAAACGGGTGTAAGTCAAGGGTCGAATCTCGGGCCCTTAGAATTTATTATTATGATAAATAAACTGCCCGAAGTGATCCAGGATGCTCGCTGTCTATTGTTTGCGGACGACCTGAAGTTGCTCCTGGCGGTTCGAGACGAGAAGGATTGCCATAGCTTGCAGAGAGATATTGACAGAGTAGTCGAGTGGAGTAAAATGAACAAACTGCAGTTCAATGTCTCGAAATGCTCAGTGCTGTCTTTTAGCAAGTCAATGAGACCCCTCCATTTTAACTACAGCATGGACGGGGAAATCTTGAAGCGGGTTGTGGCAGTAAAAGATCTCGGGGTGACTATGAATAGCGAACTGTCGTTTAGGAATCATATCGAACAGGTCTGCAAGAAATCATACCGGACGTTGGGTTTTGTATTGCGACAATCTGCGGGGTTTAAGAACATAAGGGCGATAGCAACGCTTTACAACGCTCTCGTTCGAAGTCAGCTAGAATTTAATGCGGCCATATGGGCTCCGCATGAAGCTAAGTATACACTAATGTTAGAACGGATACAAAATAAATTTACGAGGTTCCTATACTTACGCTTGTATGGAATTTATCCATACTATCCCCTCATGTATCCGACTCTGTTCGTTCTGGGCATGGTCGGATACAACAAGCTAGAGGTGAGAAGGGATGTGGCGCTCGCATGTTATATGATGAGAGTATTCCGGGGCGTCTTATCAAATTCGGCTGTATTGAATGTGATGGGACTGAGCGTGCCGGACGAGTACGTGTCGCGCCGGCGCCGGCCGCGGCTGTTCGCGGTGCCGCGCGCCAGAACCAACTTACTCGCTAAGTCACCGATGGTTCGAACTTTGCACGCACTAAATCGAGTTGCACAGAAAATTGACATGTTTGTATGCTCTGTTCCTGATTTTAAGAGGGCGGTATTGTTTGATGCCTGCTATAGAGACTTAACATAAAATTGTGACGCTATTATTTAGATAGTAAATTTATTATTTGATTGAATTAGATTATTTTTTTGATGGTATAATGACATTATTAATGTTAATTGACATGATGAATTGATTTTATTATTATGACATTATTTTTATTATTCAAATTGACATTTTATAATTTTCTATTTTTATGAATTGTTTTGTTTTTTACACTATCGCATTGGTTTTTTTACTGTAATGGTAGGTGTAATTAATGATAAATAAATGAAATAAATGAAATATTTTTTTTTAATTCGGTTCACGGTGGAAGTCGGTTATGCCGTTTTAGGCCAAAAATAATTACGAGTATATGGGCTAGTCATGACGTTACGCGGAACTTTGACGGGCTATATCTTCTTATATTATATGGTAGCGGCAGGTAAGTCGTGGTGGTCTAGTGGAAGTGACGTCCACCTTACAATCTTGAGGTCGTGGGTTCAAATCCCGGTCCCGTACCAATGTGTTCTTTGGAATTTATGTACGGAATTTCATACCACTGGCTTTTCGTTAAAGGAAAACATCGTGAGGCAACCTGCATACGTCCGTAGAAGAAATTCGATGGCGTATGTGTATCCACCAACCCGCACTGGGCCAGCGTTGTAGATATGACCCAATCACCCGTAGGGTAGGCCTACGTCCCGCAGTGGACTATTATAAAGTCTGATAAAGTCCAGGTAGCGCGCGGCCGTGGCCCGTCTACGCTGAGTTGAGCCTTGCATCTCACGTCTACTGTCCTAACTTCTCCCTCTGCACTGTTCCCCAACCCCATGAATACAGTAAAACCCATTAACGATTATTATGCTCCCAAACCGCGCCGAAGCATCCAAAATTAAAACAAAGTACATTACCAGTAGCTGTTTCTGTATTTGTTACTAATTAAAAAGTAATTGACGCGCGGGTGCGTCGCGGGCCTTGGCTGGAATGGAGCGGCCCTTAATTAAGGTTCCGTACATGTACTCTAGGGTTGGCATAGAAATTTCTTTTGCTAATTTTCCAGCAAATTTCATGTTGTTCGGAGATAAAAACTGACAGAGGACTATAAGCGCGTGACAGAAGGGGAGGAATTAAATTAAAGATTTTTTGTACTTTTACAACGTCTATTCTCTTCAATAGCGTAGGGCGAACTGCCCACAAAACATCTCATTAGTTAACACATACTAAGTACTACTATATTCTATGGTATTAGCTACTTTTCATACAAACTATTAAGTATCTACGGTGTAGGACCCTTTCAGCAGTAACTATCAGGTATTCTACGGCAAGAGGCGCTAACACGGCCTTCCTGCAATGCCTCCTTCGTTCTCGAAAGGCTTTCATCCTCATTATGATAACAATAAGTATTGTAGTTAATTACTGAATAAGGTAGTGTGTCAGTATCAATATAAAAACACAAACGATAACATAACAATACAGAATTTCAATTAATGTTAATCAATTTACCTACTAAAATGTACATTTCAATAAATGATTTCTCAACGTCAATGCCTTTCACGGGAGGCCTATGTCCAGCAGTGGACATCCTATGGCTAAAACGAACAACGTTAATGCCACAAGTTTTACAATAGCCACTTAGTGTTCTATAATAACAGAACACAAAACATTACATAAAAAATGTTTAACATAAATTACAAATTTAAACGTAAATATCACGATACATAATAATATGACTAGTAACATTTATAACATTTATGATTCGTTTCGTTTTGCGACTATTCCGAAACTTCGGAGTAGCCCTCGAGCGGTCAATGACCCTTTTTTGTGTCACATTATTTTTTTCAAAGTAAACCTGCAAAGAGGCTTGACTCCGCATCATATCACCTTAACAGTTATTTACTAACGCTACTTCTTTGTATTTTAATGTTGAAGTTTATTTTATTTTTTCTTAGCGATCTCAGCGAACTCTTTCGAGCAGCTTACGCCAGATTTTGTTTTATAGCAATCACAACAAACTCTTTTGAGCAGCTTACGCTATTTTTTTTTATTATGCGATCCCAGCTCGCTCTGAAAGAGCGGCTTACGCCTTAAATATTTTTGTGTTGATGTGCGATCCCAGCTCGCTCTGAAAGAGCGGCTTACGCTTTAAATATTTTTGTTTTGATGTGCGATCCCAGCTCGCTCTGAAAGAGCGGCTTACGCTTTAAATATTTTTGTTTTGATGTGCGATCCCAGCTCGCTCTGAAAGAGCGGCTTACGCCTTAAATATTTTTGTTTTGATGTGCGATCCCAGCTCGCTCTGAAAGAGCGGCTTACGCCTTAAATATTTTTGTTTTGATGTGCGATCCCAGCTCGCTCTGAAAGAGCGGCTTACGCCTTAAATATTTTTGTGTTGATGTGCGATCCCAGCTCGCTCTGAAAGAGCGGCTTACGCCTTAAATATTTTTGTTTTGATGTGCGATCCCAGCTCGCTCTGAAAGAGCGGCTTACGCCTTAAATTTTTTTGTTTTGATGTGCGATCCCAGCTCTCTCTGAAAGAGCAGCTTACGCCTTAAATATTTTTATTTTTGATGTGCGATCCCAGCTCACTCTGAAAGAGCAGCTTACGCCTTTAAATGCGACCTCAGCGCACTCCGAAGGAGTGGCTTACGCATTTTTTTTTTATACTTACACACATCTCATAACTTTTATTAGTTCACATCAGCTTTCACTAGAGATATATTTTACTTTAGCTTTTCCAAAGCTGAGATTTTTATTATTCTGGCCATCAGCTGTTACCAGAGTTTTATTCCACATTAGATTTTCCAGAGCTGATACAAGAACTGTGTCGCTAACACGGTTTTTTTAGCCTCGTGATTCCGTGACGTTGTTTAGATGTGTGTTTGATATCTCTTTCAACCAACTTGCAAATAAGTAAGATCTTTTCAATTCGTCTGTTTTTTTTCAAATTCAACTTCAAATTTATATCTGACTTGTACACATCTCGTGGTAAACATTTTAATTTTAATTTTGTATAGAGTTCATTGTATTGTGTTTCACTTGCCATATTATTGTTTGTAATCATTGCTGTTTGATATTGACAGTACTACATTTTAATAACACAATACAAAATAAAATAATAAATATCCACCGTCCCGTACTGGCACAGCGTGGAGCCATTCGCTCTTCGTTTTCAGGTATATTCAGCAGACTTTTAAAAATCCAGTGCGGTACAGTATAAATAATACTATCTTAGAATTTGTGTGATTTGTGACAAAATTATTACGACGATTATTAAATAATCTTTCGTCTTTTCGAAGTTCTCTTGTAGCACTTGAGATTTGATGCACATCGACAATACCAATTATTTTGGTATTAATGCTGGTTCTCTGGTTTGAAACACAATGGGGTGTGGCAGATTTTTCAGTTGATCAAAAATTTCAAAGTTATTTTTGAAATTCGCTCGTCCATTCTGACTAATGTACTCTTCATGTACAAATTCCAATAAGAGTGTTGTTTAAATTTGGTTGGTCAATTTTTATATTTTTTTTTTTTTTTACTAAAGTACTTTTCAAGCCCAAATTACAATAAATTGTGTTGTTTTTAATTTGTGTTTCATCTTCCATTTGTGCGTCTTATCTTCCAGTCGATAATTTATTGATTGTTTTGTAATATTTTTTGTTTGCTTCAAAATTCTGCACCCAGGGCGTAGGCAGGTAGCTATCCCTTGTCCCTCAAAATGCATCTGTCCAGGTCAAGTGTGCAGGGCTTCACTGCGCTAAAATCACACAAGGTTCACATATTCTAATAACATAATAATTTTGCTTCACTACTGATATCTTGATGTACCGAAGAAAGGCTGACTCTTCTAAATTCTCTACAAATTGCGATGTTTTTAATAATATTAATTTTTGTTTTTGATACATTATCTTGCTGTACCAAACAAGTGCTGAACTCTTCCAATTTTTTACATATTGCGGTATTTCCAATCAGTTTCGTTTGCAATGTTTCTACGAGTTGTACATAATTATGTCAGATACTCAAACAACAAATTATTTGTTGCTTCACACAATAATTTTCAAATAATAATTCTGAACTTTTTTTTTACACATTTTCATGTTATTTGCTGCTTCATACAATAATTTTCAAATAATTATTTTGAAACTTTTTTCTTTTGTTATATTTTCGCTCTGTTTGTTGTTTCACACAATAATTTTCAAAACATCATTCTGAAACTTTTTTTTTTACATATTCGCTCTTTGTAATTTGAGCGCTTTTTTTTTCAATTCTCTCTGAAATAAAAAAAATGTTAATTTGTCCCTGAAATAAAAAAAATATTAGTACCTACACCTGAAAAAAAATATTGCGGCAATTGCTGAAAATCCATTTTTATTATTCGTGTCTGGGATTTTCGTGGAAATTCAAATAATGCCTTGTTGCCATCTACCAATATGGGTACCACTCGTATTTTATGGCATTTAATTTCCTTTTCAATTTCAACCACATAGTTTTGTCTTTGGCCATACCAAATACCATTTTGTATTTCATGACCTTTTTTCCATCTCCTATCATGGATGTTTTAGTGTTTTATTTTCATAGCATTTCATTTTCCATTGAAAAAATTTTGACTCCGCTCAGATTTTCACAGCATTTCATTTTCCATAGAAAATATTTTGACTCGGCTCTGATTCACTTCTCATGTTTATCCAATTCCATCAATGTTGAGCTGCTTTTTACACTCAAATGCACCTGGCTAGTCAGATAGCCCAAAATAATTTAGCCAGTTAGTTTATACCTCTCAAAGTTATTCTAACCTGAATTTTGAAAGTTTTTCTTACAGGAATTTCTGAATTACGTTTCTAGTATGCCCAATCAATTTCATCATTTCAATTTGTTTATTCAAATATTCACTATGATGATAATGACGTCAAGGTTTGATACAGCTGTTCTGAGAATCGACCCAAAACTTCGTCATTATTCTCCTCGTTTAGTTATCGATCCGTCGCTAGCCGATAAAAGTTGCAGTCGTTTGTTACCTTCTCAAGTACCCAGGCCTTATCTTCATGTTTGTGAGACCAGTAAACAGGTCTTTGTTAGCGACTTCCTGATTGGAATGTTTGTTTAAAATAATTTTGGATCGTTGATTATTATTGTACCAAGCTTGACTCACGAATCAATCCTTTGTTATAAATATTTCAGTTCTATGTAAGCATATGATAAACTTCGACTGTTATTTTTACTGTAGGTAACGGGTTAGGTACCACTCCATTCCATTCTTCCAATGTAATTTGAAATATCTTTTTTTTAAATAAGTATGATCTTCGTTTCTGTTTTCACATAAGTAAAAACCTGTCTTTTTCGAAAATATTGCAACACGTAATTTTTCAAACTTTTCTTATATGAATTAAAAAATATCTACTGGCGATAAATTCAATCATATTTCTCTTTAACAATTGTTATGTATCAGTCAAGATGAAAAGTACTTCATTAACAAAAATAGATACATTTCTTTTAACATACCTCGCAAATTTTGTAGTTGATGTGTCCATTAAATTGCTATTAGTCAATACTGCACCTCATCTAAGATTCATCCATCATTTCAATTCATAATTTTTCAACACATAGTCCTTTTTTTGCACAGAAAAATAATGTATTGTATTTTCATATCTGGGGGCACGGCAGCGCTCGAAGTCACTCAGGCCATTTTGAACCTCGTTGGCAGTCGTTAAAGATTTACAAACTGACCACAGTGATGACAACCATGTTATTCATTTTTGTCAAATATTTTTGCAAAAGATTTTGTCAATGACAACTTCAGCATATTCGTTTCGCTTCGTAAAATTGCAATTTCAACTGCTTCAATATTCATTTTGTCACGTCACGTCAGACCACAAGTTTGCAATCCTTTTTTGAATATCAGCACAAACATTACTATTTTTAGAAATGCAGTTATGTATCGAGATCTTTTGTTCAGTGCCCAAGTGCCTGATAACGGCGCGGCGTGCGGCGCCCATTTTTTTCTACTCGTCATCAGCTGGTATGGTGTTGGGCCCACTTATACGGTCCTTCTACCTACGTCGTCTCGTCGTCGTTTCAATGCCAAAATATCAGCTGCAGAAATCTATTTTTAAACTTGATTTGAAACAATACTTGTATCAAAGTTCGGGATAACTGATGAAATGATTCGGTCAATCATTTTCGGCACTTCACTCACAATATTATTTGGTTATTATTCGTTCAGTTATTGTCCGTTTTAATTTTTTTCATATGTTTGTTTTTATGTTATTTATTTAAATCACTGTTTTTCATTAATTTGCATTGTTCATTATTTTTGTTCACAACTACACACTATAGGTATATTCACTTATTTTGTCTCTCAGTTGTCTTAATATTTCACTCAGTTCAATGTATTAGGTAGCAGATTTTTATAATATCATTTTCACTAATTTATTGTCCATTGTGGGGGTGAGTTTTCCAATCCCACTTCTGATGACAGAAGGGGAGGAATTAAATTAAAGATTTTTTGTACTTTTACAACGTCTATTCTCTTCAATAGCGTAGGGCGAACTGCCCACAAAACATCTCATTAGTTAACACATACTAAGTACTACTATATTCTATGGTATTAGCTACTTTTCATACAAACTATTAAGTATCTACGGTGTAGGACCCTTTCAGCAGTAACTATCAGGTATTCTACGGCAAGAGGCGCTAACACGCGTGATCACATGTACTGGTGCATTTTTTTCAACTCGTTATTGCCCGCAAATTGCCTCAAGAGCTTTTTGCTGCATGGCAAATATTTTTTCACATTTTTTCGTCACCCATACAGAGTCCCGTGAAAAAAGACACTCTTCTTTGAAATTCTTCTTCTTTTTTATGAAAATGTTAACAATACAGACGGCTGTAAAAAGACACTCATTTTGGCAACCAAAAAATTGGTTGTTTGTAAAGAGATACAGCCTGGTGACAGATAGACAGACAGTCGGACAGCGGAGTCTTAGTAATAGGGTCCCGTTTTTACCCTTTGGGTAAGGAACCTTAAAAGTAATTAGCAGGAAGTAATTAATTAGCAGGAAGCAGAAAGGAAGAACTGACCATTGAAGTAGGTTAAATTCTCAACCCTATTTGGAAAGGTTACAGAACTAAAGATATATTTTTATTTATTTACTAAAAACTTATATCCATCGTAACATGTGCCAAATATTAAAAAAAATGTACAAATACTGTCTAATCGGAGATTTTTTTTACTTAGGTTTTGAAATAAGTTACAAGATGTACGTCATTAGATCATTATCAGTCGTAGCATGCAAACGCCAGACATAGGCTTTCCTATACATATTTCTAAATTTTTAACCTGAGCATAGGTCTTCTATTTAAGCTTCTATAAAACAACGATTATAATTAAAAATAATCATTTCTTAAAAACAAGCTTTAACTGAACAAGTACTCGCTAAGACGAATCAAACGAGCCAATACTCGATAGGGTTGCGTCGTTTCATTACAGTGTTCCTATGACCACCTTCCAGCTCCATCATCAGAACCTTGTTACCATTGAAAGACAAACTACTCGTCAAGACCATTCAAATTAACCCAAATTCGATGAGGTTGTGTCGTTTCATTGCTAAGTTCCTCTGGCCACCTTCCAGCTCCATCATCAGATCAGCACCATGTCATCATAATATTGCATTGTCACGCGATTTACACATGTATGCAAAATTTGCAGCTCAATCGGTAACCGGGAAGTGTATCTAATTTGACTTGCTACATTTGATTACAGACCAACAGACAGACAACGGAACAGGTGAACCTAAAAATAAAAACTTGTTAAAATAATTGTTTTTCTAACTTTGGCCAGCCCTACAGCCATTGCAGTGGGTTATACTCTCAACCCTATCGGAAGGTGTTAGGGGCCATGTCAGAGCCTCTCCGTCTTAAACTGTTTGTGTTACCCTTCCCTTGGCTGACATGACGCGGCGCTCTGTCTTTTGTACTGCCCTTAATTGAGTTTTTGGATAAATAAGATAGATTTGAGTGTGTCGACTTTCTGATTGGTTTCTGTTTGAATTAGGAACCTTGAGACGACTGCTACTAGTGAAAGGAGTTTTGTTAATAAACTAACTAACAACTAGTAGTAGTTCTCTGTACATTAGATCTCACAACTATAAAATAATAAATTTATACGAGCAACTAAAGGTGGTCTCTCACTATGGGCCTTATAAGTAAGCTCCAAGTAGCACAACAATGAAGATGGCTATATTCGGAGTCTATCTGCGGGATCGAATCAGAAATGAGGGGATCCGTAGAAGAACCAAGGTTACCGCCAGTTGTTAGTCCCGGTTGTTTTAACCGTTTAGCCATGTCAGAGGCCTTCAGACGGCCTCTGACAAAAAACTCTGACACCAAGGCTAGCCACCCGGCCTATACGAAATGTAATAAATCTGCTTACGGAATAATTGATCGTCAACTTCAATATCTCGGTATATCGCTTTAACTGAATTTTTATAAGCGTTTACCTTTATACCTTTTACCTTTTTACCTATCTCGACTTGTTCGTGACCGATTTGGTTCATGCTTACCATCGACTTGGCATTTTTTCTGCTTTAAATATTGATGATACTTACTTTAAAATCTTGTCAGGATTTTAATATTAAATGATCGCGTCAATTATTATCAAAAATCGGGTGACATGATGCTACAGCAATTTTTTGCCCTCTTTAAGGAAAATAACAGCTCCGATCAAAAATTGCCGACAATTTAAAAAATCTAAAATACTTATAAAATCTGTGTACCAAGTTTTGTCAAGATTCGTTGAAAAATGTCACCTACAGATAGAGCGGTAAGATCTAAAATTTATTTCTAAGTAGTACTTGGTGTTGGAAATCTATCCTAAGATTACAGGCTTCCCTAAAACTAGCCCAAACCTTGCTCATCATTACCGATGATACAGATAGTTCCGCTAATAATTCCCTGTCGCTTTTGTTTTGCGCATTCGTTCAAGAATAAACAGGTATATTTATTTTTTGCAATAAATCGCAACACTAACTTCCACCGTGTACCGAGTTCGAATAATTTGCACGAATCGATGTGACATCCATGTCCATTTTTGTTGATTTATTAAAAACCGCTCAGCCGATTTTGATAAAATTTAAATGGACACCTCAGAACTATGTTCTTTTCAGTTAGGCAGTATGTAGTCAAACGCAAACCTATACGAAATAAAAAAATTAAATCGATTCCCAATTGGCGAAAATACCGATGAACATACACAAAAAAAACATACAGACGAACATTATACTCGTACCTCCTTTTTTTTTGGAAGTAGGTAAAAAAGAAATCAGCTGTCCCATATGAAATTGTAATTTTGAGTCGACAAAATGTGTGAGACTTATTTTCTAGAATTCAGGGTTGATCTAAAAGTAAAACTTTGCTGGTCTGTATCACCTTTTCCCAGATTTGTACACATCCTATCTGACTAAACTGAGAACCTAACTGTCTCAGCGTTTTGGCTAGAGTTTGTGCAAAATGAGAAGCGTCGTAGGTAGGTCGCCCGTGTGCCATTTTACTAATTTTGTTACGTTGACAACACTGCTCTGTCATTGCTAGTACAACTAAAAGTGTTTGATACTTGGTAGACACCAATTCTGTTTTCATCACTAGACTCGCGTCTACCAAGTAGCCGGTACCTTGGTTGATGATTAAAATCATGTTAGTTCACCGTAACGCCACGACGGTTCTCTTTTTGCACAAACTGTTCTTTTTTTGATTCCTTAGGTGCACAAAGGGTAAAGATCACTAACGGGACCCTATCACTAAGACTTTGTTTGGTCGTGCGTTCATTGAAAAAAGGCAATTCAGCTCGTTCGCAGGCAAAAAGGTCTAAATTTTTGAAATCCATTTCAATTTATTTGTTTCTAGCTTTGCGGGTTAGAAATCTATCCTTAAATTACAAGAGTGACTTCCCGAAAACTAGCCCAAACCTTTCATCATTACCGATGACACAGATAGTTTCGCTAATAATTCCCTGTCGTCCCGTTGTCGTGCCGGCCCGGATCGTTAATTAGTACCACTGACGAGGGTCGGACGGCAATGTACCGATGTTACACTAGGTATGCTGTACGGTTGGCAACAAAAGATTCTACATAATAGGCAGGTTTAAAGCGTACCCATTGTTGGGTTCTGTTAATAACTGATATGATATTACATACCTACTATTGTTATTTTGTTTCAAGTCCGACCTGTATTAATTAAAGCCTTTCCTGAGTGACTGATTGACAGAAAGCGTTTAGCCAACACCGCTGTACGTAGAAACTTGAAACTTGACTCGTATTTCGGACTTTGATTTTTATGATGACACAAGCATATCTTAAAGTAATAATCCCTTGTCTCGTTGTCTTGCTAGCCCAATCTGGGTTGATTTTTACCGCTGAAACATTGTACAAAAGATTAAACGTAGTAGAATGATTCAATATTGCGTACCTATATATTGTAATTTCGTGTTGATAACTAGTAAGGTAGAACTGGCAGTGGGCTTGAGCATTTGGATTATCTTCAGACCTTCAAAGATCCGAGGATGATCCAATGCTTTTTATGTAATAGTAGAGTAGTTTTGTTGTAGTTAATAAAGGCACTTTTGCCCACTAATAAGGTAGTTAATTCAAACTTCTTGAAGGGTTGAAGAGTTTTTATTTGGCGTTTAACTGGTCTCCTATCGAATTTTACTCTAACTAGTAATAATGGTTATAAAATGTTGTAGGGCTTATTTGTAGAGTTAAGGAATATAATATTTCTGTATATAAATTACCTAGAGTTTTTGGGCAGTATCTCTTTTGTCATTAATAAGCACTGATTGTACTTGGCCATTTTAAGATTTAATAAAACCAAGAAAACATGGCAAGATATTGCATAATGCACATACACATTTCAAGCGTGATTTTCAATCCTGATCATGATTTTCGAAAAGCTCAAGGAATCAAATGCTAAAGTGATCAATAAAATATACTAACACTTTTTTGCTAACTGTACTTAGCATTTTCACGTCATTGTGAAAAATGGAAACGCACTTCTCAATAATTATTATCCGCTGTCTTGTATTGTCCAGAAAATCCGAGGCAGCAGGCTGACTTGGAAACTTTTTAATATCGAAATTGCTTTGTCCTACTTTAACCGACTTCAAAATGGATAAGGTTCTATATTCATTCGTAGTATGTATTTTTTGTGCATGTTCATCGAAACTTTCTTCAATTGTGAACCGATTTTTTTTCGAAAGGGTATTACTTCAGATGTCCTATTTAATATTTATCAAAATCAGAAGAGCCGTTCTTAAAAAGTAATGAAAACAATAATTCATAAAATACTACATGGATACATCAATTCGTGCGAACTATTCGAATTCTGTAATAAACGGTGGAAATTGGTTATGCCATTTTTGGCGGAAAATAATTATTGTACTACTAGGCTGGTGTGCGCATAAATAAATAAAGGCTAGTATTTAACCATGAACCGAGTGCTAATTAGTTCGAATTAAAGGTATCAAGAAAATTTGTAATGGCAAACCAAAGGCGACAAAAAGCGGGCGAAAACAAATGCCTAAATCAGCGACTTAGCATTGAATATTAAATTTGAGATACAAGGTATGATTTAGAACTCCGCTGCGGGCAGCAGCAACACCGCAGCAGTGCTCCACAACACTAATGCTCCCCATAATTATAATCTCTATGAGTTTATATGAAACTACATTCCGAGGTTAGCAGCATTGTCGCGGCAGCAATATGAGGAAAAGTAGTGCAGCGGCAGCACTGCTGCCTGCTGCTGCTGCCTGCAGCGGAGTTCGGAATCATACCTTAAGTGTTCCACTCGTTTCGTTGTGACAAGGTCCTGTTGGATGCAAGCCGCTTCAAATCCATCCACACTTGATATAATAGTCGCCCATGTATGATATTTTTCACCCGATTTTTACTGTCCATAAATAAATATTGGTACTTATTAGCATTTTGTAGGGATGCATGGAGCGTCGTATATTCATGACACATGGATTGCAACGAATAGCCGAACGTATAAATTATCGCCACGCGGATTACAGCTGACAGATTAAACCTGTAAAGCCTCATCGACATTTTAGCAGATTAGGAATTTAAAATGGTAGGTATATAAATCACTACATAGTATAAAATAAACTTGCTTCCCGCTGTCTGTCCCTATTAAATCTTTAAAACTACGCAACGGATTTTGATGCATTTTCAATAGATAGAATGATTCAAGAGGAAGGTTTATATGTATAATACACTTGTGCGAAGCCGGTGCGGGTTGCTAGTACTGCGAATAAATAATAGGTCAGCCCGGGTAGCACAGCAAGGGGGGAAAACAATTTAATCCACTTTTAATGTCAGCTGTCATTGTCAATCCATACTTTATTTCCTCTTCGAGGGGATTTAATGGTGGAAAGACTATTTGTCCCTTTGCCATGCTTCCCGTGCAGGAACTCTAACTCAGAACAAATTCTGCAGAATAAGTGGTCCTACTTAAAACAAAAACAATATCAAAATCAAATCAAATCAAAAGTTTTTTATTCAGATCACATAATCCATGGTGTTAGTAGAAACTTATAGACTATTTTAGTACTTAAATTCTATTACAGTAACATTATTATATGTATAGAGACATTGAGAGGCATTCTATGCGGTTACGGGTTCCTCACCCACACATTATCCGCACGAGATGCCTCATCAATGGCGATCGATAGTCCTCCGCCACTGTTCTCAGGATAGAGTTTTGACTTTCTCGCACTCTCCTTACCAATGATGCCACTTTTTTGCGAATAACGGCCTGAAAGCCGTCTGTATGGGCCTGCGCAAACATCTCGGAGGCGCTGCAAAAGCGAGGAAGTCTCATCATCATCCTGAAAACATTGTTGTATTGGACACGGAGAGTTTCTATTGATCTCTTGACGTACCCAAACCAGAGACCACCCGTGTACAGACCCTGACAGTACCCCTTAAAGAGCGTGATCTTGACTTCGCCCGTACAACGAGCGAATCTACGAGCGAGCATATTGCCTCGGACCGACAGAGCTCTCCGTTCCCTCTCTATGTCAACATCGTCTTTAAGGTCGTCGGTAAGGTAATGTCCGAGGTATTTAAATTGATAAACCCTTTTTAGTTGTACTCCATTCAATTTAATGGGTGGGATGTACACAGGACACTTACCACCGGCCTTAAAGACCATGTATTCTGTCTTTTTTACATTATATACGAGCCCGTGTGAGGCAGCATACGTTTCGCACACTTTGAGCATTTTCTCAAGAGCGCCGACAGTTGGAGCCAGCAGCACCATGTCGTCCGCGTAGCTGATGCTATTGACACTAACACCACCCACGCTACATCCGACACGCATGCTGCTGAGTTCAACTATCAAGTCGTTCACATAGAAGCTGAAGAGCCTTGGCGAGGACAAGCCAATATATGGTTCACAATTATTTTTCGCAAAAAATGGCAAAACCGCCTTCCATCGTGTACAAAATTCGAACATTTCGGTAGAATTGTTTACATTATTGTTGATTTTTCAAAAACGGCTCAGCCGATTTCTTTAAATTTAAATGGGACTATTTTGGGAGTATGTAATACCCTTTCGAACTAAAAAGATTTTTTTCGATTCGGTTCACAATTGGCGCAATTATCAATGAACATACACAAAAATAAAATACATACAGACGAACATAGAACCTCCTCCTTTATGGAAGTCGGTTAAAAATACAAATTACTTCAAAGTCTAAGTACTTATCAATAGACTCATGTTTGGTGTTTGATTAAAATTTCGAATGAAAGCAAGGATTGGTTCGTTTGCGTACTCGCCTGCATTAATGTGAGACTGGTAAAACGCTGGATTCGACTAAAGCCCCAACCACTAGGACACGACTTTTTCTGGGTGATTTTAGGGTTCCGTACCCAAAGGCTAAAAACGGGACCCTATTACTAAGACTAAGACGATGTCCGTCTGTCCGTCTGTCTGACACCGGGCTGTTTCTCATGAATCGTGATAGCTAGGCAGCTGAAATTTTCACAGATGATGTATTTCTGTTGCCGCTATAACAACAAACACTTAAAAACAGAATAAAATGAATATTTAAGGGGGGCTCCCATACAATAAACGTGATTTTTAGGAGTTTTTTGCTCGCTATTTTAAATAACGGCAAGAGGAATGAGGCTCCCATACGGTACGGAACCCTACGGTCGCGAGTCCGACTCGCACTTGGCCGATTATTTACTTAGCATAGTTACATTTTACATTTGATTGCCTTGCCTCGGTGGCTCAGTGTTTAGTGACCCTGACTTCTGGATCAAGGAGGCGTGGGTTCGATCCCCACCCAAGGCAAGCATTTATGTAATGAACATAGGTGTTTGCTCCATATCTGGATAATATTTGGGTTTGATTATGGAAACTAGCGTGTGGTTTTTGCACATTTTAACTAAAGTATAACACAGGTGTTGCTCACGCTTAATTTTAGTAGATAACTGCTACTACAGTTTCGATCGCATTTGGCGATCTTTTTCAAAATTGGAGTACTAGCACGCGGGCTCGTCTCGCATATCGAAATATATATCGAAACTATAGTAGCAGTTATTTACTAAAATTAAGCGTAACACCCTGTGTTATAAATTAATTAAATAAATAAATAAATAAATAAATATTTTGGGGACATCTTACACACGGCCTCTGACCCCAAACTAAGCATAGCTTGTGATATGGCTGCCAGAGACTGATATACTACATATACTTATTTTTAAATACATACTTATATAAATAGTAACTAAATAACACCCAGACACAGAGCAAACACTTATGTTCATCACATAAATATTTGCCCTGGGTGGGGATCGAACCCACGCCTCTCTGACCCAGAAGTTAGGATCACTAACCACTGAGCCACCGAGGCAGTCGAATTAAAAAGTTAATATCCATAAGTATGTATTTAAAATATGTGTATGTAGTATATATTTTCTGGCAGCCATATCACAAGCTTTGCTTAGTTTTGGGCCAGATACCGTGTGTCAGATGTCCCCTTATATTTATTTATTTTTTACTCCTTATTTTTTTTTTTGGCTTTTAGATCGTAAACTAAACAAAATAACGTTTCACACTCAGCTTTAGGATTCCCTATCAAGGATGAAAGAGAGACGGACGTCCTTAGCTGCGCTTACCGATAAGTGCTCTCTATTCGAGAATAAAAGAATTCAAAGCGTTGCAAGTTCAGTTTGTTTGCAAAAATGACTAGGGTTGCATAACTTTTCCCCCGTCAATTAATGCCCGTCCCAACGGTAGATAGCTTGAGAAGTTAATATTTTATTACCACTTACGTAATGCTCTCGCTCGTAAACTTTAAGATAAGGAAAAACTAGTTCTAGTTAACTAGGTTCTACATAAACTACATAATTCATTTTGTTACTAAGAAAATTACACTGTAAGAATCTAATAAGTCTCATGACTAGATCAACACATTTATGTTCCAAAGCTCTGATGCAACAATAGCACCTATACCATCTTACCATGGTTTTGACAATGTTTAACATTTGTGGTAAGGCGGTTAGTGTTTTAATTTTAACATGTCTAAAACTTCATAATTATCTGAATATAAATAACTTGGTGCTTGTCATTGGAACTCATAGCCCTAGGCAATTAGTGCTACGAAACCTATTCAAACTATGCTTAGAGTACTACACATTTAGGTCTGCAAAAACCACCTAAGTATGCACACGAAACTTAACACACATAAATAAAATAATATAGGATTTGCCACACGGGATGTGTTCTGCTGTCTGCGGGGA
Organism: Hypomecis atomaria; assembly: GCA_964007245.1. Classification (NCBI taxonomy): domain Eukaryota; kingdom Metazoa; phylum Arthropoda; class Insecta; order Lepidoptera; family Geometridae; genus Hypomecis; species Hypomecis atomaria. Next base: position 3,924,243 of record OZ023297.1, read on the forward strand.
GGACGCAAATTGAACGCAGCCCGCACAACATGCATGAACAACATTGTCGGTCAGAGCAATCGGTCAGCTGTCCCGGCGAAGCGGGCAGGGCATATCCGTTGGGCTACGAGCGTTAAACTGACCGTGACCGTTGCCTTGCCCGCCGCCCGTTGTCCACCTACATGTCCGTACGCGTCCCTTCCGTTGCTTCCGTGTGCTCGCACGGGCAGATCGCAATCTATTCAAAATATGTAGAGAGAGCGACACTTTTGTTCGTATAATGCAGCTGTTCTATTTGACCTGACCGCTGTACGTATCCAGTGTGGCAATAGTTAACTATTGTGTTTCAGTATATAGTTATAGTTTAGGTATCATAATATTATCTCATAATGACATACACAGATTTTTGAACCCTATGTCTAAAAAAATCTGTGAAAAAATTAATCAGCAAAAATCTGACACCAACGCAAGGTAAAACGCTTTTTAGGGTTCCGTACCCAAAGGGAAAAACGGGACCCTATTACTAAGACTTCGATGTCCGTCTGTCTGTCTGTCTGTCACCGGGCTGTATCTCATGAACCACGATAGCTAGGCAGCTGAAATTTTCACAGATGATGTGTTTCGGTTGCCGCTATAAAAACAAAAAAATAAATATTTAAGGGGGGGCTCCCATACAACAAACCTGAATTTTTAGACGTTTTTCGCTCTATATTAATAATGGTACCAGATAGATGCTTGAAATTTTCACAGAATATTTAGTTTTATATTAACTTCAATAATAAAATTAAAATAAAATAAATATTTAAGGGGGGCTCCCATACAACAAACCTGAATTTTTAGACGTTTTTCGCTCTATATTAATAATGGTACCAGGTAGATGCTTGAAATTTTCACAGAATATTTAGTTTTATATTAACTTCAATAATAAAATTAAAATAAAATAAATATATAAGGGGGGCTCCCATACAGTACGGAACCCTCCGTGCGCGAGTCCGACTCGTACTTGACCGATTTTAAAAGTTTATTTTTGTAAAAGGCGTTCCAGCTTCATATTGTTAAATAGGACAAAAAGAAAACCTTCCAAAAACATTATTAGTAGGTATCTCGTTATGAACTTAGTAAAATAATCCTAGCTAAGTAAGGTTGTATTTAGTAAAAGTTTCGTCCGATATTAATTAAGGGGACACCCGGGTTTGAACCGGGGACCTATCGATCTGCAGTCGATTGCTCTACCACTGAGCTATATCCCCGATGTTAGTGCAGCCGAAATTTGATAAATATTCCTCTTTGTCTATAACAATATGACGTCTACACTGTCTAGACGTTTTTGCAACATACCCAAAGAAAGTAAGTTCGTATAGATCGGAGCCTTGGTTGTTACGCAGACGGTCGTCAAGTACTTGTTTGGCTATTTTCTAAACGTGTTGTTAGAGTATTTAAACCGACTAATAAGGTTGAACGCGCGCCAATCCGCGCCGCAGGAACTGTACGCAACGGAAACGTCAATCACGTACAGCATATTTTGTCAACAGTACAGCGGGGCAATTCTGTCAACCGATCTCGTCACCGAAGTGATACGCTCCCGAATCCCTCTCGCTTTTTAGACAGTTTTAATGGCTCAAAGCTGTCAAAAAAACGAGAGAAGCTCAAGAACGCGTCACCTCAGCAACGCGATCGGTTAACAGAATTGCCCCGCTGGTCGTGCGATAAGGCCAGCGGTCGCGATCAGATGTGCGGCTTTACGTACGCTTTTAGACTATTTTAGTACCTAACTATATTTTTAATAATGTAAACTGACTCACTTTGCATGACTGACGTGTTATAAATGACTAATAAATTACCCAAAATATAAAATCAAATATTAACGATTGTCATTCGGCGTGTACTGTTGCGCGTTCAGCTTAAAAGACTCTGACATGGTGAAGTGATTAAAACAACTAGAGCATTTTATTCGAACCACAACAGGGTTTGCAAATAGTTGCCATAGTCACCCATTCAGAGACTAGCTTAAAACCTATATAAGTAACCTATGTTTTGACTGCCTCGGTGGCTCAGTGGTCAGTGACCCTAACTTCTGGGTCAAAGAGGCGTGGGTTCGATTCCCAACCAGGGCAAACATTTATGTGATGAACATAGGTGTTTGCTCTGTGTCTGGGTGTTTTTAGGTACTATCTATATAAGTATGTATTTAAAATATGTATATGTAGTATATCAGTCTCTGGCAGCCATATCACAAGCTATACTTAGTTTGCGGTCAGAGACCATTTGTAAGATGTCCCCTAATATTTATTTCTGTTCTAAACCTAAAAGCTTACAATAATCTATAATAATTTTCATTTATCATTAATAGCAACCACCACATTTACGAACGATATAGATGTGAATGTTACAGTACCGTTACGTAGAATCCAATTTGTTTAAAATAGTTATTCATTGAGTAATATCTAGATAAAACAGAATTAACAATGTACGCTTATAAGCGTTCGCTTTACAGCGCGATAAATTTACAACGAAGTCTCTCACAAAAGCTCCATTCATCGTCTGTAATGTAGAGACACAGGGCCGGAGTAAGGGGGAAAATGTAGGGCTAAGGGGCAGTGGCACCTATAATACGTTTTTAGAGTTCCGTACCCAAAGTGTAAAAACGGGACCCTATTACTAAGACTCCGCTGTCCGTCTGTCTGTCTGTCTGTCTCCAGGCTGTATCTCATGAACCGTTATAGCTAGAAAGCTGAAATTTTCACAGATGATGTATTTCTGTTGCCGCTAAAACAACAAATTTTAAAAACAGAATGAAATAAATTTATTATTAACTTATTTGACTTTAATTTCAAACTGTAATAAAACTTTTCTTCAGCAAATAATACTGCGCTTTACCACCAAATCGCCTGTTGGGAAGTGACGTTCTGGTCAAAGATGAAGCGCGCAGACATAGAATATTCCTATTCACTCTGATTTTGAAAAGCTTTAGATTATATCTCTTAGGGAATAGGAAAACAGTCCATTTATTGGCGGTACGAATCAAACATGTTGATTCAACCCGTTTCTTACGTATCTAAAGAAAATCGACAGTGTAGGGGAGGTAATGAGGGGATTTTCTACTTGTTCTGTAATAAAAAGGGGATGGTAGGTGTGCGCAGCGATGTCGAGGTTGCAGAGTGCCGTAAAACGCCATGATGTGGTATGAAATAGTATGGTTCTGGATATTCATTTAAAGATTTATTTGTTGAGTTTTGCGTCATACTTATGTCCGAGTTCTTCATACTCTTTCATGAAATCTAGGTATATTCGTTTGAATGAAAGGTTCCTTCAAAACCTACGTTTCAACGAGACGACGAAACGAGAGAAAGTGTTGTTTTGCTATGTTGAATGAATTGCCTAGCTCGTAAGGATCGCCTTTTAGTGGCATGGTTTTCGAAGCGTCCGTCTGACTGTTGATAAGTGTTCTTTGAGAAACTTTCTTCGCATAGGCGTTCTTCTGACGTTAGATAATACTTGGGTGCTACAGAGTCGAACTCCCAGAAACGGGATAAGCTTTCCTCTTGATCGAGAAAATTGCATAGATGAGATGGAGAGTTATTGTTTTTTGGGATGGACAAACTAGGCTGGATAATATGTCTGCATATTATTCAGCCTAGTTTGGTTTCATGTAGTTTAGGCTGGTTTTGACCTAATGGAGTTAATGGAGTTGGCACTAATGATTGACCAAAATGACACGGCTCCTACTAAAATACCGATGGCCGATGGGACATTGTATGATGGATCAGCAAGATTGATGCATTGAAATGTGATTAGTGTTGATGTGCCTGGATGGGAGTGCTTTGGTAATATGTGGCAATGTCAGGCAGTGAAGATTGACTGTGTAGTTGCTATAGAGTGACTGTAATCTGATGTTGCAAGATTGTGTACTGAAGCTAGCCTGGTTGCAGATACCTGATACAGTTGAGCTAGTACTGCGAAGTTGTAGTCCAAGCCGGTAGCAAAGGTCGAGTGTCACGAAGTTAGCTGTGCTGCCGTTGTCTAGTAGAATGCGAGCTGTGTGTTGTGCCCCTTGAGCGTCTTTGATCTTGACCAGCGCTGTGGATAGAAATACATGGCTATCACTAGAAAGCGAGCTGATATCTGACGATAGAGGAACGGCCTGATGGTTGTTGTTTGTTTGTTAATATTGAGAAGCAATAGGTAGTGCTACGTTTTCTGATAAAGGCGAAGCTTAATCGTCCCTTTTGTGTATGTGGGAGTTGTGTTTGAATTTGCAATGTGACAGTTTGCATTTGGAATGAGAATGACCTGGGCGCAAGCAATTTTGGCATACCACTTTGCTATGCGAGCTTCTATGGATAAGTTCCTAAATTTGTCACAATTGAACAATAGATGTTCACCTTTACACAAAGGGCATGGTTGTATTTCATTATTGTTATTGGTACTGTTAGAATGGTTAGATACTACCAAATAACTTTTAGATTTAACTTCAAGATTAGACGATTTAGAATCTTCCAAAATTTCTAAAAAGTCGGCACGATTTTGCAAAAATGTGCAAAATACTGATAGTGTTGGAGGACCAGTTAATTTGTTTCTGTGTTCCTCCCAATGTCCTAGGGTAACCATGTCTAGTTTTGAAGACATCATATGTATAATGAGCGTGTCCCAGTATTGTGTAGGTTGTTTGAGATTAGTTAGTGCTCTTATGTTTTTATTAGTGGTATCTAATGCTGCTCGTAAGGAAGCGCTAGATTCATTTACTATTGCATCTACATTAAAAAGTGCCTGAACATGATTATTGACTAGCAATCATGGATTATCATATCTTTCTTGTAAAGATTTCTAAGCTAACGGGTAGTGTCAATGTTTTTGATGACAATAGCGGCACTGGATGTGAGAGCTAAACGAAGGTAATGAAATTTACTAACGTTACCTAGCGTCTCGTTTTCGTGAATTAATGAGGGGAAGGTATATCTGAATTCTAGCCAAGAATGGTAACTACCATCGAATGTTGAGATTTGAATTTTGGGCAAAGCTATTCGAAAGGATTTTGATGGTTTGCAAGTCTCACCTGATTCGCTGACGGAGCCTCGTAGACTGGATTCATGATCGATACCACCTTTGTCGGACTTCGTTGTTGCTAGAATGTGGCGCGCGGTTGCTATTATCGAGTAGAATTGGTTTTCAAATGCTGCCCTTTCAGCAAATTGCTCGTCAGGGCTCTCCACCATGGCTTCGATGCCCAGCTGTAATGCATCAAAATCACTCATTAGTTTTTCTATAATATTTAGGCGGCATTCTAGTTCCATCATCATCTTGCCCTTATCCCACTAGGTGGGGTCGGCACAGCACGTTTCCTTTCGCCACTTCACTCTATCATTCGTCATCTCATCATCAACTCCTTTCGCAAATTTGAAATTAAATTAAAACACAATTATCACAGTACGTAGGTACCTGCTTACTTGAGATTCGTGGAAGAAAAAACTGAAGTTTTTGTATGTAGATGAGAAACTGGCTCTCTTACAAAAATGCGGCTATTAATATTAGCCATCAGCGCTCAAGATAAACACATAATTAAGTAAACTATGTGTAAATTGAAGAAAAAACTCTCAAAAAATGAGGTTGTAATTATACAACGCACTGCGAAACGAGTTTTGACATTTGACTACTGGGTGACATTTAGTGTTCCCAGTAGGATAAGGTCGAGTACTTCGTGCAGTCGTGTATTAAGGCACAAAACAATAATGCTTACAAGATAAAGTAATATTGGCTCTACACAAACGTAGCTACGCTTTGTTTTTACATGCACGCCTACTTTATCCTTCCATGTTTTCTAATTCCAAGGTAGAGACGATATGATGATATTTGTACCCCCTCTTCTGTTTTAAAAACAGTCCTGAGTACGCCCACACAACGAAATAATATAAACTTGTTTGAAACAATGACGTGAAACAACTGTTTGTTTTACCTAACGGCTATTGTTGTTTAACAGTTATCTATATCTGTTCCGGAATGGAAAATGCCAATTTTTTCATCGAACAAGGTGAAAATCAGATTGGGAACGGAGTTATTTGTTTTTATATGGAAAAGCTTTGAAACGAAGAGCTGTATATTTTTTACCAGCTGTGTTAATTTGATGGTAATGGAATTTTGAGTTTGTAGTCGTAGAATACGTTACCTACGTATACTACGAGTATACGTAGGTAACGTATTCTACGACTAAAAAACTACGTAATCAAAATTAATAATTTGTAATTAATTAAATTAAATAATTGGTAATTAATAGTATTATCAGCCGTAGAGCAGTCGGTATGTGTTCTATATTTAAAAATTTTACAACCCCATAATCATACTAACTATGTGCCCTGCTCACTACCATTTCGACTTGCATTTCGTTTTTCATTATCATTTATAACCGCTTCAATACTAACATATATTCCAAAAGAGAGATGCATATGTAATACGGTTATAATTACACTGGATTATACCTCAACTGTAGAATAACTAAATACTGCTAGACAGATCTACCTACAAAAATATTCAAGCATTTTCCAAGATGCTTTGATATAACAGCTGGTCAAAAGTGTGCTCTGAGATTAATTTTACCTATTTTCAATTTTATTTCCCGAGCACGTTTACCATTAATTTATACTCCAGCTAGTTTTCTGAATTGCAGAGCATTGTTCGTAACAAAGAGTTGGCCACAAAAGTAAGGCAAGAAGTTTAGTGAAATTGCAAGCTCTGTTGTACTTTTGTGAATATCTTTCGGTGCGCTAAGCTTAGCTTTTAACCTTTTGTGTAAGAGGTTGGCCGGTTGGTTTCATTGTAGTGTCACTTGGCTAAATTTTAAGCATTTTGCTGGTAGTATATCAAGATATTGGATACTTTTAGAATAGGTTTCTTGATGTTTTTGTGAATATATTTCGGTGCGCTTAGCTTAGCTTTTAGCCTTTTGTGTAAAAGGTTAGCCGGTTGGTTTCATTGTAGTGTCACTTGGCTAAATTTTAAGCATTTTGCTGGTAGTATATCAAGATATTGGATACTTTTAGAATTAGTTTCTTGATGTTATTTGTGAATATATTTCGGTGCGCTTAGCTTAGCTTTTAGCCTTTTGTGTAAAAGGTTAGCCGGTTGGTTTCATTGTAGGGTTACTTGGTTAAAATGTTATTTAAAATAGCAGGGTCAAGTTTTTATTCATTTTCTGTAAAATGTGAAAATTGCCAACATTTATTGGATACTAGCAGCGCCCCGCGGTTTTACCCGCGTTGTGCCCGTTCCCGTGGGAATTTCGGGAATTTTTATACATATAAACCTTCCTCTTGAATCACTCTATCCATTAAAAAAAAACCGCATCAAAATCCGTTGCGTAGTTTTAAAGATTTAAGCATACAGACAAACAAACAAACAAACGAAAATAGCGACTTTATTTTATACTATGTAAGGATATTTAGAAAGTGTAGGTATCTCAAGCGTATGCGTATGCGAAATATTGCCAATATTTATTGGATATAATTTAGAAAGTGTAATAAAAATCGAGAGAGTCAAATAAATGGTTATCAGTAACTTTTGGTGCGCATAGTAGGTATATTTAGCCATTGCATTGGTGTGAGAGGTTAGCCATTTTGTTTCCTTTGTATAGCTTAGATGTAAAATTAAATCAAATGATTTTTATCGTGCTTCGCACACTAGGTTTATAGAAATGTTATTATTGTGATAAACATTTCAAAAATTGACGCGCTCGCAGATAAACACTTCACTAATTTGGCGGGTTCGTAGTACAGCGTTCTAGCTTAATTGGTCAAAGGTCAAACCATCTGGGCCGGGATGCAGGTTCAAATCCTGCGAGCGCGTCAATTTTTGGAATTTTTTGAAATGTTTATCACAAAAATAACATTTGTAAAATTAAATGCGTTTAATAGCGTTTTGCTGGATAAACATATAAGTACTTGTATTCTCGTTACGTAGGTATATAATTTGATTTCTTGTTGTAATGTAAGTGCCTACATCACACTGTGAACATCTACAATTACTGAAGCGCTTCATAATCCGATCTATAAGAACGCAAATACGACTAAAATGAAACTGTACATTTTGTTAAAGCCAAACTTAACTCATCGCATGTCTTACGTACACACCTATGTACGTAAGGAAAAATGGCACGACGTGCCTTACGTACACAGCTATGTACGTAAAAAAAAATTGCGAGGACATAATTGTATTGTTAGTGACCAAGATGTGATATTTAGTTGATAAACATAATAAATAACTGAATTACAACAATGCCAGCACTCCGACTGACCTAACCGACATTTGACGGGTTTTAACCAAAGTTTTTACCGTTAACATTTTCTGCAAAATACCCCATATTTTAGACTGAAAATTAAAACGCCAACAGCATTAATCACCTCAGACCTATAACACCAACAATAAAGTTTCATTTTGGCCGATATTAACCATCGAATGAAAACATCGCCTCGATGCTTGATTTAGGGTTATTAACCTGTCAACCGCCGCCCCGCGGGTGCCGGTCTGCGAGACCGCACGAACAATAGTGGCCGTTTTCGGGTTAACCGATTGTGAGGGATTGTGCTGTGTCCTGGATCGTGTTTATCTTCAAAGTTTGGGTTGGGTATGTACCTATGTATACATGAACGGTTAAAACAACCGGTGCTTACATGGGATATAGAAGACCTACAATCTAAATAATTGATGATTGAGCGAAAGCCATCTCCGTTTTAGCACAGCGATTTTGCTTTCGTCTGTCCAGATGTTGGTTTTCCTCTGCAGGTCGCATTTTTCAACGAATCGCGACGAAACTTGGTACACAGGTTCTACATTTATAATAATAGCTTGTTTTTTGTCGTTGTCTTTTTTTGATATTTCCTTCAAATTAATTATTTTTTGAAAAAAGGGCATGACCTACTTTAACCTTGTAAAGAATTCGCGAATAGTTCGCACGGATTGATGTAGCATTTTGGTTGATTAATCAAAAATAGCTCAGCCGATTTCAATAGAATTAAAATGGAACCAACTTCATAGTATACTTTGAAGTTGGTTTTCTATTTCCAAAAGAAAAAGAATTATCGAAATGAGACTTTATGTAAAAAGTTATGCGTGGTTATACATAAAAAAATAAAAATTTACGCGTCGAATTGAGTAGATACGTACCTCCTCCGTTTTGTCGGTCGAGAAGGGGAAAATTATCAGCCGATTATTGCCAATTTCCATAATATTTGGCAATATTGTTTAAATCTAAATACTAAAAAGTCATGCAATTATGAACCAAATCGGTCAAGAGAGACGAGATATAGGTTGATGAAGTTCAGTTAAAGAGGTTATGTGTCGCGAGATCTACTGTTCGGAAAACTACTAGTTATTTCTTTAGCAGCGGACGTTCTACTTTGAATATGATAATGAAAATGGAACCACTCTGTAAGCCGTGCAGACACGCTTGTCTTGGATTCCAAGACAAACGTGGGGTCGGGGGTTTGAATACCGGTACCGCACCAATGGATTCTTACGAGTAGGAACCCAGAACTTAGCCTGTTCAGTAGTAGACTATTACAAAGGCCGGTACAGTCAAATGTATAAACGGTTAAAGGAACCGGTACTTGCATAGAAAATAAAGACCTGTAATAAATCACATTTCCAACAGTGGAACTTATACGTTATTCGTCATACATTAAAAAATTAAATCGCGTTGACTTGAGAACCTCATCCGCTGTTTCGTCGGTCAAAAGTCGAAACGTTCTAAAAGCAGTCATTTGCGTCAGCAAAATCAACTTTTAATTCCCTCGCCTCTGCGAGCACATTTTTCACCGCTCTTGTATTTTCTAGTTACCAAGTTTAACCTCAATTTCTTCTTGTTTCATTTGCATTCTCTCCTTTACATAATTGGCTCGTATATTTGTTACAATCTCGGCTCTTTGCTAAGTTTCTTACAATTCTTTTCTCGCTAATTTGAAAGTATGGAGTTTTTTTTTGGATTCTGGATTATTTTAAAGTCTTGAGTGAGTTGGGGGATTTTGCTATAGTATATATTAATCCTGGTAGCCTGGTAATAGTAGTTCAAAGCACAGCACTTTGCCGTGTCTATCTGGTTTTATAACTTATAGTAATATGTCACAGAAGCACATAATAACAGTAATGGTATCTATACAGTAAGTATACCGTCTTCATACAAACGGTCGGAACGCGAATCATACCTACGCGCCCTGGAGTTCGGTACACGACAGGGTACAAATGCGCCGTAGTGACGAACACGCGTGGGAAGCCCGATTGGTATTTACCAACCACGCGGGCAACTCTAGCGCGTGTTACGTACTGCGTGACCACGTGGGACTGTAGGTATTATTTTAAATACCTACAGGGACGAGTCGCAATACTGTAAAGATGCAACTACCGTGACATAATATTGCAAGCTTTTATTTAACTTGCAATAGATGTACCTTATGTATGTATGTAACTTCCCGGTTTCCGATTGAGCTGAAGTTTTGCAAGCGTATGTATGTCGCGTGTCAATGCAATAATGTGGAACCATGGAGCTGATCTGATGATGGAGTCGGAAGGTGGCCATAGGAACTCCTGTACTAAACAAGATAGACCCGTCGTGTTTGGGCTTATTTTACTTGTCTTGGCTAGAACTCTGCTGCTACGTGATATCCAGGATCTGCTTATATTTAAAATGTTACCTATAGTTTTATAATAATTTATTGTAATAAAATTTAAAAAGAAAAAATCAACTTTTTACATGGCCTGTGTAATGGATATATAGATAATCCGGACCTATCCAAGAACATCCTGAGCTTTTGTACTCCAATGACTCGCACTAGACATACTAAATTATTTGCTGTATCACATTCTCGCACGAACAGAATTCAATTGTCAATCGCTTACATAGAACATATAACATGAAATTTAATAATTTATTTGACATTTTTCATACCAAAAAGAGAGATTTACAAAAGAGGTGTATCAAGTATTATATGACACAGTTAATGCATAAATTTATAATACATATATTTAAGTATATGTTTAAATAAATACATAATTATGTACATATCACACACACAGACACACACACAAATAAACAGCGCAACTATGTTATAAATACTCGTATTATGTATTGTATGCTGTGAAACTGCAAAAAAAAAAAAATGTTTGGTAACATAGTTTAAATCAGTTTTTGGCCTTAAGTTTAGTTTTTAAGTTAATTTATGTTTTTTAAGGGCTGTTGATTTTAATAAATAAATAAAAAAATAAAAAATAAACTTAAAGTCTGTCATTTCAAGCACAGTACACTAAAAACAGTAAGATAAGATATTCTCATAGGAATTGAATGTGTGCCTGTGTTCAGTTTTCACACGTTCACACATTAGCATAATCTGCAGGTGATTCAGGTGGTGGCAATGTGGGATTCGCATTCAAATATGTACTTATTCTGAAGGCGCAGCTCTCACCAGCTTCTTTTCTAGATACAGTTTTGTATTACGTAAATAAACATTTAGTACTGCTCAATACACACATTTATAATTATTTAGCTAAAAATTAAAGTTACATCTTTAAACGTCACGGCAAGAGTAGGATGCTCTTAATTATTTTTCGCAAAAAATGGCACCACCGACTTCCACCTTGTACAGAATTCGAATAATTTCCAAGAATATATGTGACATCCATCCGAAGACTGACCGTGCTGAACGTTGCTTAACTTCGATGACCGCTAACTAACACCTAGTCAAACTACGCATCTACGCAATGAGATCCTCTCTCACTCATCATCACTGAATAAAACGATCTCTATAATTAAATCTAAATGGGAAACGTCATTCAAAATCAAATTAGCAAAATTACAATGAGATAATTAATATGTTCCTGGACAACTGTAACTGAGTACCTACCGATACGACCAAATACTCGTAGGTATTAATTAAGATTTAAGGTACGATTTCGTCGCTTGTAAAATGGATTTCGAGCAAGGATGAACAGAAAATGTTTATTTCCAAATTACTGAAGTAAATAAAATTTCTATGCGTGGTTTTACGATGTTAATATATCACAGCTATTTTATTTATATCGGGGAAGTTAACAAGGCATGAGTTAATTTACGTAAGTATACAAATATGGCCAATTGTAGACAGCCACTGCTGTAAAAACATGGAATAAAATATGTTAATCGTAGTAAATCTTATGTGAAGTACTAAAGTCTTACTTAATCAAAAAATCATCATCATTATCAGCCTTCGTGTCGTTCATCTCGCTTACTGTTGAGGAAAAAGTACAGGCAGTTATTCAACAATGGGCAAGGTGACTGGGTAAAAAATCGTTATTATAACCCCTAAAGCGCACAGCGCCATCTAGCGGAAAGTGAGGAAGTGGCACGGCCCCTCGCGAATTTTTTTTTGCATTTCCGCCGCGACCTACCAAAATCGCGATTTTTACATTTAATGTATATAGTTATAATGAACTAGCCCTACTGTTTCTATATTTGTCTTTCTAGCTACCTATCTGAATGTTATTATGTTAAAGCGGGCTGACACGATCCCGTCAACTCTTATTAGAAAATAAACAAAAGACGATGCACGTGCCCAAATTCTGGGCGCCTGGGCGCAGTGCCACTTTCTAATAAAAATTTCCCGCCCAAATTCTAGTCGCGCAACACCGAAGGGGATAATTAATGCGCTAGTTAATAAAAAAATATTGCACAAGTATTTTTTCTTTTGCCAAACAAACAATAAAAGACATAGATAAAGCTTGTCAAAGTTCAGGAGTGGGGGCTCGTGACCTCACCTCCTGCGAGAAAATTGCTATACTTTTCACGTAGAAGTGACGTTACACGGAACTGTAACGCGCTATATCTCCGTAATTTTTTATTTATCTATCTGACGGACTAACTAGATTTGTTTATTTATCTAGCTAGCATAATTATTACGAGTACTCTTAATCAGTGAAACTCCACCTTAACAGTCACAAATCCTTGCAAAGATCCAATATTTTAGGACATTTTCTGCTCGCCGGTCATAATAGTCCCGCGGTGTTTACGCGATTTTCGTTTATATTTATAATTCAATCGTTTTACTACATTTCATACTGAATAATGGATGTGACATGACACAAGCAATGTTCGCAATATGTTCTGCTTAACGCGTTTTTTGTGAAACGTAAATAGTCACTTTGACATGTGATCTGACTTAATGGACTGTGTTTTGAGAAACTGTTCGTGTTTTCTCACTTTGAAGTCATTTTGTATGATCATATGTAATATTATAAATCCGAAAAGCTTGTTGGTTTGTTCCTCTTTTACGCAGAAACGGAGCAACGGATTGAATTGATATTTGGCATGGATATAGTTTAAAAGACGGATAGTGACATAGGATACTTTTCATTCCGAAAAATTAGGACTTAGGATTAAAAATAGGACATAAACTATCAATAGCGGTACTGTCGCCTATCACAACCAACACTAATTGGATTAACGAAACGTCATTCACAGCAAAACGTAATTAGATGACAGGTGACATTGACGGCAGACTTTTATAAATAACCACGGGTAGCATGGCAAAGGGACAATTTGTCTTTCCACCATTATATCACCTACATACATGTAAAGTGGGGATGAAACTTTCTTCACCCCCACCCTCATGTGGGGTATTGTTGATAGGGTTTTTAAAATGAAAGTAAGGTTTCTTGAGCCATTTTAATGTCACGTGTATCATTTGTGAGATATAGGTCGCCCAAGTTGATAAAGGAGTACCCCCTTCTATCTTGTACCTGAAGTGTACAAGATAGAATATTCAAACTTTCTGGGCTTATAGATCATATTAAAAACTTTATCTTAAAATTATTTTGGACACTGTGGGATCATAACTGTTTTAGTAATAACGAAGAGATCAATGACCTCACAAATATATTTTCTAGCCAATTATGTTTTTCTAGCACTTAACCATTTTATGACATTATAAAATCGGTTATTATCATCATCATAATCATCGTCACCATCTACAGAAGCCTATCATACGCGTGTCTCGACACGCACTTGACAACTTATCACTACTTAGTATAAAACAAAGTCGCTTCCCGCTGTCTGTCCCCATGTATGCTTATATCTTTAAAATTACGCAACGGACTTTGATGCGGTTTTTTTAATAGATAGAGTAATTGAAGACCGCGGGTGGCATTTTCCAACTGAGCGCTACCGTGGCTCGGATGACACGTTAAATTGTAGGCCCCGGTTGTTTCAACCGTTTAAAAACTCTGACACCAGGGCTAGCCACCCCGCCTATACGAACTTACTTACTTATTGAAGAGAAAGGTTTATAATATGTGTAATACACCTATGCAAAGCCAGGGCGGGTCGCTAGTTTTTTTTTTTGTAAAATACTCTTATATAAATATGATATATAAATATAAATATATATATTTATATATCATATTTATATAAGAGTATTTTACATATATAAATATATATAAATATATATAAATATATAAATACATAAATATATAAATATAAATATGCTTGAAAAACAAAAAAAAAACTTAGTTTCTAGAACTTTTTAACTCTGTAACCAATTAATAAACTATGTCATTTCCAGCGCACATAATCATTTGGGAACAATCATCATCCATAGCGTATACGTTACTGCTAAACAAATTACTAGGTACAGCATGAATTAGATATGTGCAGCTGCAGGGGAACTGCGCTCGCTCTGCAGTGAGATGTAAGAGAGGTGGCATTTCATAGTTGTATAGCTACATTTATATTCAGAAACAGTAGCGTAGTTTGATTAGGTGTTTATCGTCAGGTGGGTGACCTTCACAACTAGCCTTACCGTGGCTCTTATGACACGATAAATTGTAGGTCCCGGGGTCTCGGAAGCTTAACCGTTTAGCTATGTCAGACCTTAAGGTCTGACATAGTTCCTTAAGGAAGCTTAAACTTTTTTGAATCGTTTTTCATCCCGTACACCAATTTTCAGCTTTTAGAAGTAGTAGCAAGATACACATTTATTAAAAAAAAAAACAACCGGGTTTCCCCACCAAACGCTAAGCATCTCAGCTGACTGACTTCGGGATATTGTTATACACCACTATTGCAACGTAATACAAAAAAATCAGCTTTATAGCGTAGTTTGTCTTAGTGTTTGTCAGCGATAACCAAAGTAAAGCAACAATCGGCACCGTCAGTCTTCGGATGGGTAACCGCGGGTGGCTTTTCCAACTGAGCACTACCGTGACTCAGATGACACGTTAAATTATAGGTCCTGGTTGTTTTTAACAGTTTAGCCATGACAGAGGCCTTCAAGCGGCTTAAAAAATCTGACACCAGGGATAGCTACCCTAACCATACGAACTTACCTTTTTATCACGAGACTGAGTAAGAGCAGGAGTGAACGTTGAAAATCTATGTTTGTGGAAACAGGAGAGCATAGCATGCGATGCTTTGTGAACGTTAGAAATGATTCAAATGTTTTGAAAATTGAACGCCTGAAATATATTGAAATAGCACAAAAATCAAAAAATCACGCGAAACCGTGGGCAAAATATAGTATATTGCGTATATGGCATTAAAATATACAGGGTTATTTCTTATCAATAAGCATCCTTTTAGGGGTTTATTCTGTACATCAAAACTAACAACTTTTGCTCCGCTACTTTTGTAAAAACTAAAAAAAATTGTTGTTCCATAGAAAAATATCGTTCACCCGCGACAAAATGTATGGAAAAGCTGTTTTTTTGAGTTCTGACAAAAGTAGCTGAACAAAAGTTGTTAGTTTTGATGTACAGAATAAGCCCATAAAATGATGCTAATTGATTATAAATAACCTTGTGTCATATAAAAATATTTATTTTCTGCGTTCTCGCCGAAACACCTACACCATCTCTTCATCACATCTCTTTGGCGGCCCCGGTGGTTCCAGACTAGACTAGTGTTCATTTGTTTTACTCAGTTTGCCGGGTAAAATGATTTTGAAATAGTAGCTTTTGACTCAAATGTATTACCCTTTTTAACTTGGCAGAACAATTTTATTTTTAAACTTAACTACGTACCTCTACTGTGAGTTTGTAAAGTTTTTACGTTTTATCGTTCGTCTTATCGTTTTTATATTGAAGATACTATAATTTTCTATGGGATTTGTTTGACTAGGTGATTGCCAGCGATCACCGAAATTAAGCAACGTTCCGCACGGTCAGTACTTGGATGGGTGACCGCGGGTGGCATTTTCCAACTGAGCGCTACCGTGGCTCGGATGACACGTTAAATTGTAGGCCCCGGTTGTTTTAGCCGTTTAGCCATGTCAGAGGCCTTCAGGCGGCCTAAAAACTCTGACACCAGGGCTAGCCACCCGGCCTATACGAACTTACTTACTTACTTATGGGATTTGTAGAGTTCTATCGATTGGTATTAGGTTCTTGTAATTGGGGTTTATATTAAAACTTTTTTTTTCTAGTTCTAAGTCATTTTTGGTAGCTCCCGTAAAAAAATATTTAATATTACGCTGCACTATCATAATATTCTTCCGTACTTAATCGGTTGCAGTTTTTCCACCACTACACTACAGGCGTCACGTTTGCCAGTTCTGTAATTAGTAGTAGACTGCAAAATAGTAGTTTATGCAATGTCATATAATGAAGGGTATTAAAACACGAGTGTGAGTTTATGAAACGAGCGCAGCGAGTTTCATAATAGTAACGAGTGTTTTAATACCCGTGTTATATGCAGTTGCATACACTACTTTATCTTCACTAATAAAAATAAAAATAAAACATATTGCGAAACATTAAATTCACGCGTACGTGTATTGTCACAGTGAACTTGGCGCCATTAAAATCTAACCAATGAGAGCGCAGCTGCGCGCGCAGGGCCAATCAGGAGCGAGCGTGCGATGTTATAATGAGATTTTACGATATCGATGTGGATATTATAACATCATGTTAACTTGCTTAAATTGAGTGTTTTGTTGTCTGCGCTATAACAGTAGTCATTATAAGTCAAGTATTGGAAACATAAGTAGAATGTTACAACATTAGTGTAGATAAAAGCTATTACAGTGCTGTAGTTCCTTAAGTATACACTAATTACCTAATGAATATCTTGAATTTTGGTTTGGAAGATGTTTAATTTACGAGTAAGTTAAGCGAAGAAATCCCACCCCTTCTGCGGTAACTGTTTTTAGATTCTAGGATACATCCGTCTAATAGGTAAAGCCTTTTTGATTTAAGTAGGGTAGGATTTTCTATTCTTTGTGAAGGTAAAGGCAAAGACACCTTTGACCCTAATTCGATATCCCCTCCTGTCTATTTTTTTTTCATTATCATTTATTTAATAAATATTCAAACACATTTTAAACCAAAACGTGTCTGAATCAGTAAAAAATTAATATAACTTTTTTATGAATCTACTTTATAAAATAAACATTTAATTTATTTATAAATAAAATAATGTTACCAAGTTCAATTAAATCTTTGATAGTGATATAAAACAAATCCACTTCGGACTTTTTTATTAGTATTATGTGGTAGTTATACTAAGAAAGAAACTAACTACGGTAACGAAATTGCGCTTTTCCAATCTTTCCCAAAAGGTATTAAATAAATTAATTATAAATCTAACTTACCATCCCATAAAACACATTGCGAAAACGCATAAAACCAACTTAAGTAAAACTTTAAAGCAAATTTAAGCTGAGAGTCAGGTACGAACTACGGTCCCGTTTTAAATCATAGTAAATTTTAGAGTGGTATAAAAATATCCCGTTGTCTTGGGTATCTCAGTGCTGCCCGCTTCTAGATAATAAATAGCATAATAAACAAGATTAACGATGCATAAGGAGGCACGTTTCGTGGACAGTGATGTAAATGCACATGGACCACTGGACAAAGATTACACCGAAGTGAAATAGACTTTAAACTTGAAAACAAAAATAATCGGCCAAGTACGAGTTGGACTCGCGCACGAAGGGTTCCGCGTCGTGTGGATCCCTTTAATATATTATTTTAATTGAATTTATTAATATTTACAATTTTATCTATTTTCTATCACTTCTATTGATGAAATTACATAATGTCTTAGTAAAATATTATTTTTGAATACACCTTCCTGTTGGCGTTAATATCGAGCAAAAAAATCACGTTACTTGTATGGGAGCCCTCCTTAAATATTTATTTTATTTTGATTTATTTATTTATTTTTAAAGTGAATTTTTAACCAAATATTCTGTGAATATTTCAAGCATGTAGCTGTCACCGTTTTAATATTGAGCGAAAAACGTCTAAAAATTCAGGTTTGTTGTATGGGAGCCCTCCTTAAATATTAATTTTATTCTATTTTTAGTATTTGTTGTTATAGCGGCAACAGAAATACATCATCTGTGAAAATTTTCTAGCTATTATTCATGAGATACAGCCTGGTGACAGACAGGCGGAAGACGGACAGCGGAGTCTTAGTCATAGGATCCCGTTTTTACCCTTTGGGTACGGAACCCTAAAAATCAAGACGGAATGTTTTGAACAAAACAAGTGAGGCCGGCAAAACTAAGCTTCGCCGTTTACAGACACAATTACACACACATACACGTAAAAGAAAACTAAGCTTTGGCTCGTCAGTCGGCCAATGGCGGCGCAACACCGACGCACTCACCACATGTATAAAAAACCGGCCTCACTTGTCTGTTCACGACGTTCTGTCTTGTTTTTTTTATTTGGTCTGAGGTCGTAGCCGAGTGGTAAAAAAGAATAAAAAAAATGAATAAAGCCTTTACTTCCATTTTATATTTTACATTTCATTACATAACATCAATTTCGTTCTGTTCTGGACACCCAAATTTTAGCGAAGGTCTCCTCCATGCGTTGCCATAATTTTCTTTCTTGCGCCAGTCTCGTCCATGTACTCCCAGCTGCCTCTACGATGTCATCTCGCCACCTCCTTCTCGGCCGTCCTTTCGATCGTGTGTCTTCTCTCTGGCACCAATGCAGGACTTTTCCACTCCAACGTCCATCTGAACCCGAGTGGTTAGTGACGTATAATTATCTGGACACGGGGCAGCAAGTCCAGCCAATACAATTTATTATATTACCAACTGCTACTTAGATACATGCTCAGCACGATGACAGCATTACTTCACTAAATGGCAATGCATATTCGATGATCCAAATAAAGAAGCATTTTGTACACACGTCGCGTCCACCAAATATGGACCATATTTCCACTAAGTTGTGTAGGAAATAGGTTTTCTCAATAAACTTCAAGGTATTACAAACGTCTAGAATTCAGCACAAAAATTTCGCAATCAGCGAGTTAATCATCACATACAGTTGGTGGTTTAAATTAATAATAAAATTTTACGTTAGGTACCTAGATACCTAGGTACCTAGTACCTATTAGATGATGTTCGCACTAAAATATCCCTTTTTTCTTTTGGGGACATCCTATACCAAGTGTACCGGTGCATGTTTTCAATCAAAGAACTAGACAGACTGGAGTTGTAACTTGCTCAGATTGTCACTTGGTTGCATATGGAACAAGTATTCTGTTCACAAAACGTATAATATCATAAGAAATTCAGTTCCGGCATCCGAACGTGTTACCATTACTCCGTGGCCCTCTAGGGGCTGGCGCGTTCTGATTGCAGAAATCTTTATTTGACCGACTAACCTAAAAGAAGAGATAATATCTTTGTTTTGAATAAATGTTTAGTTAATATCCGCTATGTTGTTGTAAGCAAATAAGTTTAAGGGTTTTAGGGTAAACCGTACAATTAATAATATCACAACATATTTTACACTCAAAAACATAATTTTACAAAATAAAGAAAATAATAATTAATTTCACTACACTCAATTACAAATATATTAATCCTTAAAAACTGAATAAATGAATATTACACTATTACAATTTTAAATAATAATACGACAAGATATAGTTCGGCCGTTCAGAGAATTTTGCCCTTAAGTAAGTACATATGTAGTTTCCGAGATATCGGCCAAAAACATTTTTTCAAGATGACGTGTCAGGAACGCATTCTCTGAACAGTCGAACTATAGTGATAACACTTCATTAATAAATAACACCCTTATTCTCACTCCACTATACTCTATTCGACACAAGAGATAATGTTTTTGAATGTACCTAAATGTAGGTGCGAGTAAGTAGCCAGGAGTGGCGTCAGAGTTTTTAAGCCGCCTGAAGTCCTCTGACATGGGCAAGTGGTTAAAACAACCGGGGCACAATTTAACGTATCATCCGAGCCAAGGTAGCGCTCAGTTGTAAATACCACCGAAGGTCATCCATCCGAAGACAGACCGTACTGAACGTTGCTTAACTTCGATGATAATGATGTAGCGCTCATAGCGTTGTTTTAGTTGGTGTTCGTTAGCGATCATCGCAGTTAAGCATGGATATAAGTAGTTTATAGATGAGAATTAGAGTGTGTCGTACTTAGGCTTAAATAGTATAGTATCACGGAAAAAAACAAAAATCCTATGGGTAGCCGCGTATTTCAGAATCAGTATTCAGCTAAGTCTTTAACTGTACTGTACCAGCCTTTTGAATAGTCCACTGCAGGACGTAGCCATGTCCTGCCTACGATGGGTAATTGGGCCATGTCCACCATGCTGGCCCAGTGCGGGTTAGTAGAGTTAGTAAAATTCCGTACATAAATTCCGAAGAACTCATTAGTACGGAACCGGTATTTGAACCCACGACCTCACGATTGTAAGGCCGCTGTCATTACCACTAGACCACCATGGCTTTTTCAATCAAGTCTTTAAGTTAATATTTGGAGTTTTTTCAATTTTATAGTTTGTTGTCGTCGTGAAGGTACACTTCGGTGTGACCAGCAGTAGTTCTACCAGCAAGCGCATGCTCTGTGTGCAGCCGGCTTAACTTCAAATATTTATATCTTCTCGTTGCTTTTAGGCAATAAAATTTACATTTTTACAAACGGCCGCCGCCATTGCTACTTGGAATCGTTTTATTTACAAAAATGCTGGCTTCCCAAACTTGGCTTATGAATTGGAATAAAGTGGATTAGTTTGAAATATTTGCGAGAATTACTGCGTTCGGGAGTTCAGTGTTTTATATACTTTACAAGCTTTGTTTGTAATTTCTGTACGGTTAAGATTTTTAATGTCATCTGCTTGTCATGTCATGCGGGCTATGATTATGAAGGTTTTGGAAACGAACCTTCTGGTTGCTTGTGGGGTTTTGTAGCTTAATCATTTTTGGATATTATTGAAAAATATTTTTGTTGTTTCATAGATTTTGTCTATTCCGACATACAATTAATATTGGACAGCTGAAATTTTCTCGAATTCTGGGTCAGTCCTGTTGTAGTGTCTTGTTTATAATGATGGTGTGAATCATCCTAGCTTGTCTTAGTACACTCTTCCTATGTAACCCTGATTGATGAAAGAGCATGGTTTGAAATAAAATTGCAAGAAAATGGCAAGTAACTGAAATCACGTATGCTCAGGCGGCTAAAACTCTGACACCAGAGCTAGCTACTTGGCCTATACGAACTTATTTTGTTTAGCATTGGAAAAATGAAACATGATGCGTTAAAACTCGAAAAGAAATATCAAAAAATATATCACCGAATTAATTGTCGAAATATCGATTTCCAAGAAGTTATTTTGAAAGCAACAACAATGAAATTTTAAGGAACGGAAAATCATAAAATTTAAACAATGCCTATCATTTCGTTGAAAGAAAATAAATACGGAGAAAGAAAACATTGTACCGATAAGAAAAAATAATGTTAAACAACGTCCGACGGATGGAAATGAATTTCTTTTCCTGTTTTCTATAATTCACAGTTCATTAAAATACGAAGTACGAAGAAATTAAAGACGATTTTTCACTTTTCTTTGGTTTGGTTCCGTAATAGTTTTGGCATCAACTTATGTACTTATGAATCTTTGCAAACCAGTAACAGATTCATTTTCAAGTTTGCATTTAATAGTTAATAAAATTCGATCAGATTATTTTATTATGCGACAAAAGTATGGTTAACAAAATATTTTCTTTTATAATAATAAAACACCTATTTTTGTACACTTACTTGTACTTTATTAATGAACTTTTATGGTGGATTCAGCATCTCTGCCTAGTAAATTGGCAAGTTAAAATTGTAGTAAGCAGGGCACGTAGCAAGGATTGGTAACTAATGGAGTCAAAAAGTTCTTGAAACAGGCACAGCACAGCGCAACGGCGTAGCGTAGGACGACCTTATCAATACCGCAAGATAAACAAAAAAACATATATTATAATGGTTCATTTTTTGAGATCGTTCCCATAGTAAAAGAACTACACCGTTATTATCACTACATAGTATAAAACAAAGTTCCCGCACTCTGTCTGTCCCTGTGTATGCTTATATCTTTAAACTACGCAACGGATTTTAATGCAGTTTTTTTAATAGATAGAGTAATTTAAGAGAAAGTTTCATATCTATAATACACCTGTGCGAAGCCGGGGCGGGTCGCCAGTTGTTAATGAATTCGCAGCGCAGTCATCCCGTGCTATAGAGATAAAAAAAACTAGACACATAACTATGCAAAGATGACTAATTCCCTGAAATAAAACGGCGATGCCAGACATGCCAATTCCAAATTACAGCTGAAGAAATTGTTTCACTCAGCTGCCATGCATTTCATTCAAGAATAATTTAAAATTATGCAAAGTAAACACAGACAAGAGAAATATGTAAATTGATGAAAATGGCACGTCATTGCAATTTGAACGCGAAGTGGATTAGGAAACAGATAGAAAACTTACGCTCATATCGATCGTAAGCCTGTTTTGTGAGAGGTAGTGCATATTTACCTAAGTAGTGTTATTACAAAATAAATCATAGTCTCAAAGAAAATTATATTTAAAAGTAGGCTCGGTTTTAAACATATTTCATTCATATGCGCACACAACATGTTCCAAACTTTTAGTGAAAATAAGCCTACTCTTTTACTTTGTAACAAATTTTCGGGCAATTTTTGTGAACAGACTATAAAATTGAAAATTTCCAGATTCATAACTTAAAATGTAAAATGCTCGTTTTGTTTTTTACGTAATATACTTCGTAGATGAGACCCATAATACATTTTACTAACGTAGGTATATATTACATTAGAGACTTAGCGTTCTTATTTTTCGATAAAAAAAAGTAGAAACAACCCATGTTTTTCATTCACGAGTTACGTAAGTAATTAATAAGACTCTTTTCCCCGTTCCACCTAAAAAAAACACAATTTGGTCAGTTATCCAATCTCCTACCATCTGTGTGCTTTTAATTATGAGTAAACGAGACGCTAACAACTTGTTTGTCTCGTCATACAATCGTGTAAAAGTCGCTCTCGAATCATTATTTAAAATTTAAGAGCTATCGTGCCGAATCACTGTTTTTTGTACATTCAATTATAATTTTAATTGATACATATATGCGGGTAGGATTCAACATTCTACAAGGATTAACACTAACTTAACAAATAATAAAATAAATAATAAATACACAAGAACAAGTTGTAAAGCAAGATACTGCGCCCAACAGCCTCAGTACAGTTCATAAATATGTATAGACCGATTCCGGAATATTGGTAGAATGTATTAAATATTCAAATGCATTCGATTGGATGCAATATTAGGATGGCAACGTGAGCTGGAGATTGCCTGGAGGCTGTGACAGCTGTGCAGTGCTCGTCTCCAGGTGCAATAGCTGTAGAAACTAGCAATTGCAGTGTAAGTCAGGTGGCAAAAATATGAAACATCTTTACAAGGCATACGCAATGGTGTTCTAGTGATCATGATGGTACCACTAGGGTAGTAACACGCGCATTACAATTGTAAGGTCGTGGGTTTATTGCATAAATATAAGGGGACATCTCAAATACAAAACATCAAACTAAGCTTAAGTTTGTTATAAGGTATTTTTGTCGTATCCGTTAAAACGTGTACTGTAGAATAGGGATGGCATGTGTGAACGGGCTGAGAAAGCAGAAAAAATTCACGTCACACAGAGATGGGGCCGCGGAAAAGCGGTGTAGATTTTAGTATACGAGTATGAGCGCACGTAGAATTACGCTCGAATAGATACCGTAGCCAAGCGCAACGCTCGCGTAGCTCCCGCGTAGCGCCCGCGTAGCTCCTGCGTAGTGCCCAAGTTGTGCCCGCGTAGCGCCAGCGTAGAGCCCACGTAGCAACTGCGTAGTGCACGCGCAACTCATGTCAATGGACGATAACTGTCAACACGCGTTTTGTCAGTATCTCGCTCTTTTGAAAGAAACTAAAATCCGATAATTTAGTGCAGCATATCTCTCTCTTAAATTATTGATGGTAAAGGACGGCAATAAGCTAAGAAAAGAGAATTGAGCTCAAACGTGCAAAGCATTTTCCTTTACCCGCTCTGTTAAACAGACAAAAGATAAGATATAAGTTGTATCCAAAGCCATACAGGAAAACCTTTCTCCTTGCATTAGAACCTTAAATTCTCCTTAACTTGTGTCTAACAATTTAACCTTGAAACTTAAAAATAATGCGTGAAAAGTTGCTTCCTACCCACTTTACATGTCTATTACAATACGACACATCTTTACAAAATATTTGTACTGGTTTGGGCCCTATCTAGTTGTAATAAGGTTGATTTTACTATGTTTTAGTAAGGAGTTTGTTCGAGTTTATTTAAAAAGATGAAATACAAGAGATAAAAATGAGTTTCGTACCCAAATATTTATAAAGAGATCTGCCATTAAGTTTGCGTTGAGTGTTATGAAAATTTTTTGACTGTAATAGTAAAAAATGCCGATGAAATCACTCCAGTTGTAATATAAGTGTACTTCCATCCATGAGCAATAGGATGTCCACTGCTGGTCATATGCTTGCCTTTTAGATCTCTTAGAAGCGACTTGCCTCCAGCGCGATCCTAGGTTTTAGGGTTCCGTACCCAAAGGGAAAAACGGGACCCTATTACTAAGACTTCGATGTCCGTCTGTCTGTCTGTCTTTTCTGTCTGTCTGTCTGTCACCAGGCTGTATCTCATGAACCATGATAGCTAGGCAGCTGAAATTTTCACAGATGATGTATTTCTGTTGCCTCTATAACAACAAATACTAAAAAGAAAAGAAAATAAATATTTAAGGGGGGCTCACATACAACAAACCTGATATTTTAGACGTTTTTCGCTTTATATTAACCTTCGGCTACAAACACTATTTTTTCAAACATGAATGGCAACAGGGGTGACACGTCACCCCATACTTTTCAAATTCAACTAAAACATCAATATCTAAGAGAATCAAACTTATTTGTTATGAGATCAATAGCTTACACAATTAGGAATAGGATTGTAACGTTTAATCAGGCACCTTTATTTTAGAATTATGATTTTTTTGCATTAAATGCAGTTTAAACAAATTTCTTTCTGGTTTTCACTGCAAGTGGGCTGAAGGCATTTTGTGCTAACAGTTTTTACTTTTTTGTCTCGTTTTCTTGGACACAGTAAACATCTTGATTGTTTCTGTAATTTTACGGGGGGTTCTCTTTCAGGAAACTCCTAAACGTAAAAAGCAACAGGGGTGACGCGTCACCCCAGCACTGTAAATATAACAAAAACAACGACATACCGCAACACGTGGCTGCGTGTGACTGATTGCATACTCTCTAATTAGAGAATAGATCGAGCGTTAAAGTGAGACAAAAACAACGTCAATGAAATATTGAAACTTTTTCCGGCGAGTGGGGTGACGGTTACCCCTGTTGCCTTCCTAAGGTTATTAAAAAAAAAATGGTAACAGGTGGATGCTTGAAATTTTCAAAGAATATTTATTTTTATATTCACTTCAATGTTAAATAATAAAATTAAAATAAAATAAATATTAAAGGGGGGCTCCCATACAGTACGGAACCCTCCGTGCGCGAGTCCGACTCGTACTTGGCCGATTATTAATTAGGTCGTAAGACCAAAATGTGGGTGGCCGCCCTGCGGTTTGGTTGCTACCAGCAACCAAACCACATTAAACAAAAAACAAAAATTACAGGACAGGCTTATAAATGTTTGTATATCACTACATGTTATAAAGCAAAGTCGCTTTTTCGCTGTATTCCCTTATAGCTTCCAAACTATGCAACAGATTCGAATGTGGTTTTTACTATTGTCATAAACGAAGTACTCAAGTAGACCAGCAATTTCCATACTAATGATCATACGTCGCAAAAAGCTCGAAAATATGTAAATAACTAGCGAATTATATGTAACCAATTAGCGACGTACGCTCAATTGTACTGCGATTGCTGGTCTACTTGAGTACTTTGTTTATAATTTTCAATTGTTATTATTTTATTTTCAATTATTATAGTTTGTAATTTCTTTTTCATGGACGTAAGTCTGGACAATAAACATTTTCATTTCATTTCATTTTATTATGCTATTGTAAAGTGTTTCAACAAGAAGGTTTGCAGCTATGACAATCCTACCTAGGTGAAGCCAAGACAGGCAGCTAGTATATTTATAAGGCTTCTCAGGGATGCATAAGTTGCATTACTCTTTTTAACCGACTTCCAAATAGAAGGAGGTTCTATGTTCGTCTGTTTGTTTTTTTTTGTGTATGTTCATCGATATTTTCGCTAATTGTGAACTGAATTAAAAAGTTCTTATTCAATTCAAAAAGGTATACTTCCGAAGTGATACCATTTAAATTTTATTGAAATTGGCTGAGCCATTTTGGAAGAATCAAAAATAATGGAAAAATTGTATACATCAATTCGAGCGAATTATTCGAATATTGTAGTACTAGCTTAAAACCCGCGGCTTCGCCCGCGTGGTCTTAGTACATAGGTACTTGCTTAAAATGAAAATAGCCCGCGGTTAGACCCGCGTTGTATTGGTACTTGCTTAAAATTAAAAAAGGCTGTCTGATGGCCTGCGTTGTCATATTACTTGCAATGATAGTGGCCCACGGTCTGGCTCGCGTTGTTTTAGTAATTGCTCTAAATAATAAAAACCCACAGTTTGGCCCGCGTTGTCTTGGCACTTGCTTAAAATAATAATAGCTTGTGTAGCCCAGCATTGTCGTATAACGTATTACTTGCAAGGATAATGCCTACGGTTTGGCCTGAATCGTCTTAGTATTTGGCTGGATAAAAAACGTATTGTATGGGTCAGAGTGTTCGGCCACCATAGGGAGAATGAAAGGAAATTGCATGCAGCGGAGATACGAATGCTGAGATGGATGTGCGGAGAGACAAGAATGGATAAGATTAAAAATAAGTATGTTAGAAGAAGTCTGAAAGTAGCGCCAGTGACTGAGAAATTAAAGAGTGGCAGGCTATCTTGGTAAGGGCATGAGACGGGAAGAGAGTAATGTCACGAAAAGAACCCTAAATATGATGGTAAGCGGCAGAAATAGGAGGTGACGACCAAAAAAAGTGTGGATGAATTGTGTGCAAGATAATATGCGAGAGAAATGAGTTGATGATGAGATGGCGTATGATAGAGTGAAGTGGCGAAAAGAAACGTGCTGTGCCGACCCCACCTAGTGGGATAAGATAAGATAATAATATAATAATAATATAATAATTTATTTCATTAATCATTACATTTAACCTTACTGCTAAACATAAAACATACAAAATAAACAAGAATTTAATTAAGTTATTTACACAATAAAGTTAACATTATTCTAAATTATAAATGATATGGGTAGATTATCGATGGGTACCTATATCACACTGGGACAGTGTTATAACAGCAACAAGGTTTAACTGGTTGAATTGCGGGTCCTGCACTAGGTAAAACCTGTGTCGCAGGCCCAATAACAATTGTGCTTGCTATAGATGTATTCATGGTGCGGCTCATTGCGTCAGTAGAAGTAACTGTGTGTGTGTGTGTGTGTGTGTGTGTGTGTGTGTGTGTGTGTGTGTGTGGTGTATGTGTGTGGTGTGTGTGTGTGGTGTGTGTGTGTGGTGTGTGTGTGTGTGCACGACAGATGAGATACCATGAACGCCTATTTAGCTAATTATTCTAAGTAAGTCTTCCGTTTCATCATAAGAGAGGGTTCTAAGATAATTTGACAAAGCTATTTTACAATCCCTAGCTGTTTTATTACGTAATTTTAGTTTTTTATCCATCTTATTGTACAAATAAGGGTACCTGAATTCAGGAAGTCGCTGTGCAAAGGGAGTGTTAGTATGTGGCTCTTTTTCACGGGGTGGTCTCCTCTTCTGGGAGCCGACGACTTTCGGGGATATTTTTTTATGCGCTATTAATGTTACTCGTTGTACGTATAATTGGCGGACTGTTAAAAGATCTGCCAAACCATATAGATTAATTGTTGGGTGTCGGTAGGGCAATTTGAGCATTGTTTTGAGAACTGCTCGCTGGGCTCTCTCTAGTTCAATGATGGACGAGATTCCAGCTCCACCCCATATGGTAATGCAGTAACAGAGAACCGAT
Organism: Hypomecis atomaria; assembly: GCA_964007245.1. Lineage (NCBI taxonomy): Eukaryota > Metazoa > Arthropoda > Insecta > Lepidoptera > Geometridae > Hypomecis > Hypomecis atomaria. Next base: position 3,952,637 of record OZ023297.1, read on the forward strand.
TCGCAAAGAGCCGTGTAAACCAAACGCAGAACCCTCTTATTGGCTGCACTACGCAACGCTCCAAAGACATGGGTAAGTTTTCGTACTTTTTTGGCCAAATTAGATATGTGCGCCTTAAAGGAGAACTGTTCGTCAATTACTATTCCAAGGTATGTAATAGTGGGAGACCGTTGGATAGAATTGCAGTTACATTGACACATGCTACATGCAGAATGTATTTTTAGGCAGAATTGTGGATCTGGCTCAGAGGATTTGGTTTTATGAAAGCATAGATACTTAGTTTTGTTTAAATTTAAAGTGAGAAGATTTCTATCTAGCCAATCCTTAACAGATCTCATGGCAGCCTCCGCCCTCTGAAACGCCGACTTCCAGGTGTTCCCGTGGAATAAAGCCACGGTATCATCGGCGTAACAGATAAGGTCGGAGTTCCCAGGGCAAGCTGTGTGAATGTCATTTACGTATAGAATGAAAAAAGTTGGACCTAGTACACTGCCCTGGGGCAACTCCGAACCCAACAGGCAGGGTACAACTCTTAGTATCACCAATTTTCGTGCATTGGCTTCTATCCTCAAGATAGCTCTTGAACCATCTCAGCGGCAAACCCCTGACTCCGGCTCGTTTTAGTTTCTTGATTAGTATTGCCACTGAGACGGTATCAAAAGCTTTAGCGAGATCAAGAAAGACACCTATCGATTTCTGTTTTTTATCTAGGCTGGAAGCCACTTTCCTAGAGAGAAGTTCTACAGCGTCTTCAGTCGACATCCCTCTACGGAACCCAAATTGCTGACTAGAAATTAGATTATTCTTCTCCAAATACGATACGAGGCGAGAGTTTGCGATGCGTTCTAAAATTTTGGAAAACGAAGCTAGCAGTGATAATGTCTGTGAACTTGGCATATCATTGTCTAGCAGATCAGGAATAAATTAGAGTTTTATTCGCATGCAGCATAGTTCTGTAGTTCCTGATACTTTTTAGGAATAGTTCTGCTGATTTTCCTGAAAAAAAGTTAGTTGAAAAAATGATCTGCTAACTTCCGGCAGCAAATCATTTTTCAGATTTTCAAAAACAAATGCATGTTCTAGTCGCTTCCAAGTGTGTTCTATAGTTCCTGATACTTTTCAGGAATAGTTCTGCCGTTTTTCCTAAAAAAAGTTACTTTGAAAAAATGATCTGCCAACTATCGGTAGCAGATCAATTTGCATCATTACTAAATTAAATGCAATATTTTATTGCATGCAAGTAAGTTTGACAGTTCTTGATACTTTTCAGGCGTAGTTCTGCCAATTTCAGCTGAAAATCAATGTCAGGCGACGGTGATAACTGATGAATGTCTTAAAAATAAAAATCAATATTTTTAACATCCTCAAATTGAACAAGGAGGCTGGAACTCCTTGGTTTTGTATAGAAACAGATCTAATCTAGACTAACAATAACAATCTGGATACTAAAGTCACGCAACAATATCAGCAGATCAGGGGTCAAAGTCTGAAAAATGAAAAATGCTAATATAATTTTTTGGTATCCTAAAATTGTACTAGGAGGCCGGAACTCCTTGGTTTTTAATAGAAACTAATCTAGTCTAGACAATCAATATCAATCTGGATACATTAGTAACGCGACGATATCAGCAGATCATCGGTGAAAGTCTAGAAAATGAGAAATGCTAACATATTTTTGGTATCTTAAAAATGTACTAGGAGGCCGGAACTCCTTCGTTTCGTATAGAATCTGATTGGTTCTAGAATAATAACTAAAATCCAGATACAAAAGTCACGCGACAATATCAGCAGATCATGGGTGAAAGTCTAGAAAATGAAAAATGCTAATTTATTTTTTTGGAATCTTAAACTTGTACTAGGAGGCCGGAACTCCTTGGTTTTGAATAGAATCTAATTAGTTCTAGAATAATGACTGAAATCTAGACACAAAAGTCACGCGGCAATATCAGCAGATCAGGGGTCAAAGTCTGAAAATTGAAAAATGCTAATTTATTTTTTTAGAATTTTAAAACTGTACTAGGAGGCCGGAACTCCTTGGTTTTGTATAGAAACAGGTCTGGTCTAGACAATCAATACCAATCTGGATACATAAGTAACGCGACGATATCAGCAGATCATGGGTGAAAGTCTAGAAAATGAGAAATGCTAACATATTTTTTCGGAATCCAAAAAATGTACTAGGAGGCCAAAACTCCTTGGTTTTTAATAGGAACTAATTTAGTCTAGACAATCTATATCAACCTGGATACATAAGTCACGCGACGATATCAGCAGATCATGGGTGAAAGTCTAGAAAATGAGAAATGCTAACATATTTCTTCGGAATCCAAAAAATGTACTAGGAATCCGGAACTCCTTTGTTTCGTATAGCATCTGATTGGTTCTAGAATAATAACTAAAATCTAGATACAAAAGTCACGCGACAATATCAGCAGATCATGGGTGAAAGTCTAGAAAATGAAAAATGCTAATTTATTTTTTTGGAATCTTAAACTTGTACATGGGTGCCGGAACTCCTTGGTTTTGAATAGAATCTGATTAGTTCTAGAATAATAACTGAAATCTAGACACAAAAGTCACGCGACAATATCAGCAGATCAGGGGTCAAATTCTTAAAATTGAAAAATGCTAATTTATTTTTGTAGAATCTTAAAACTGTACTAGGAGGCCGGAACTCCTTGGTTTTTAATAGAAACTAATCTAGTCTAGACAATCAATATCAATCTGGATACATTAGTAACGCGACGATATCAGCAGATCATCGGTGAAAGTCTAGAAAATGAGAAATGCTAACATATTTTTGGTATCTTAAAAATGTACTAGGAGGCCGGAACTCCTTCGTTTCGTATAGAATCTGATTGGTTCTAGAATAATAACTAAAATCCAGATACAAAAGCCACGCGACAATATCAGCAGATCATGGGTGAAAGTCTAGAAAATGAAAAATGCTAATATATTTTTTTGGTATCTTAAAATTGTACTAGGAGGCCGGAACTCCTTGGTTTTGAATAGAAACAGGTCTGGTCAAGACAATCAATACCAACCTGGATACATAAGTCACGCGACGATATCAGCAGATCATGGGTGAAAGTCTAGAAAATGAGAAATGCTAACATATTTTTTCGGAATCCAAAAAATGTACTAGGAGGCCGGAACTCCTTTGTTTCGTATAGAATCTGATTGGTTCTAGAATAATAACTAAAATCCAGATACAAAAACCACGCGACAATATCAGCAGATCATGGGTGAAAGTCTAGAAAATGAAAAATGGTAATATATTTTTTTGGTATCTTAAAATTGTACTAGGAGGCCGGAACTCCTTGGTTTTAAATAGAATCTGATAAGTTCTAGAATAATGACTAAAATCTAGACACAAAAGTCACGCGACAATATCAGCAGATCAGGGGTCAAAGTCTGAAAAATGAAAAATGCTAATATAATTTTTTGGTATCCTAAAATTGTACAAGGAGGCCGGAACTCCTTGGTTTTTAAAAGAAACTAATCTAGTCTAGACAATCAATATCAATCTGGATACATAAGTCACGCGGCGATATCAGCAGATCATGGGTGAAAGTCTAGAAAATGAGAAATGCTAACATATTTTTTCGGAATCCAAAAAATATACTAGGAGTCCGGAACTCCTTCGTTTCGTATAGCATCTGGTTAGTTCTAGAATAATAACTAAAATCCAGATAAGAAAGTCACGCGACAATATCAGCAGATCATGGGTGAAAGTCTAGAAAATGAAAAATGCTAATATATTTTTTTGGTATCTTAAAATTGTACTAGGAGGCCGGAACTCCTTGGTTTTAAATAGAATCTGATAAGTTCTAGAATAATGACTAAAATCTAGACACAAAAGTCACGCGACAATATCAGCAGATCAGGGGTCAAAGTCTGAAAAATGAAAAATGCTAATATAATTTTTTGGTATCCTAAAATTGTACAAGGAGGCCGGAACTCCTTGGTTTTTAATAGAAACTAATCTAGTCTAGACAATCAATATCAATCTGGATACATAAGTCACGCGACGATATCAGCAGATCATGGGTGAAAGTCTAGAAAATGAGAAATGCTAACATATTTTTTCGGTATCCAAAAAATGTACTAGGAGGCCGGAACTCCTTCGTTTCGTATAGCATCTGATTGGTTCTAGAATAAAAATTGAAAAATGCTAATTTATTTTTGTAGAATCTTAAAACTGTACTAGGAGGCCGGAACTCCTTGGTTTTTAATAAAAACCAATCTATTCTAGACAATCAATATCAACTTGGATACATAAGTCACGCGACAATATCAGCAGATCATGGGTGAAAGTCTAGAAAATGAAAAATGCTAATATATTTTTTTGGTATCTTAAAATTGTACAAGGAGGCCGGAACTCCTTGGTTTTGAATAGAATCTGATTAGTTCTAGAATGATGACCAAAATCTAGACACAAAAGTCACGCGACAATATCAGCAGATCAGGGATCAAAGTCTGAAAAATGAAAAATGCTAATATATTTTTTTGGTATCCTAAAATTGTACTAGGAGGCCGGAACTCCTTCGTTTCGTATAGCATCTGATTGGTTCTAGAATAATAACTAAAGTCCAGATACAAAAGTCTCGCGACAATATCAGCAGATCATGGGTGAAAGTCTAGAAAATGAAAAATGCTAATATATTTTTTGGTATCTTAAAATTGTACTAGGAGGCCGGAACTCCTTGGTTTTGAATAGAATCTGATAAGTTCTAGAATAATGACTAAAATCTAGACACAAAAGCCACGCGACAATATCAGCAGATCATGGGTGAAAGTCTAGAAAATAAAAAATGCTTATATATTTTTTTGGAATCTTAAACTTGTACTAGGAGGCCGGAACTCCTTGGTTTTGAATAGAATCTGATTAGTTCTAGAATAATGACTGAAATCAAGACAAAAAAGTCACGCGACAATATCAGCAGATCTGGGGTCAAAGTCATAAAATTGAAAAATGCTAATTTATTTTTGTAGAATCTTAAAACTGTACTAGGAGGCCGGAACACCTTGGTTTTTAATAAAAACTAATCTATTCTATTCAATCAATATCAATCTGGATACATAAGTCACGCGACAATATCAGCAGATCATGGGTGACAGTCTAGAAAATGAAAAATGCTAATATATTTTTTGGTATCTTAAAATTGTACTAGGAGGCCGGAACTCCTTGGTTTTGAATAGAATCTGATTAGTTATAGAATAATGACTAAAATCTAGACACAAAAGCCACGCGACAATATCAGCAGATCATGGGTGAAAGTCTAAAAAATGAAAAATGCTAATTTTTTTTTTTGGTATCTTAAAATTGTACTAGGAGGCCGGAACTCCTTGGTTTTGAATAGAATCTGATTAGTTTTAGAATAATTATTGTAATTTAGACACAAAAGTCACGCGGCAATATCAGCAGATCAGGGGTCAAAGTCTGAAAATTGAAAAATGCTAATTTATTTTTTTAGAATCTAAAAACTGTATTAGGAGGCCGGAACTCCTTAGTTTTGTATAGAAACAGGTCTGTTCTAGACAATCAATACAAATCTGGATACATAAGTCACGCGACAATATCAGCAGATCATGGGTGAAAGTCTAGAAAATGGAAAATGCTCATATATTTTTTTTGGTATCTTAAAATTGTATTAGGAGGCCGGAACTCCTTCGTTTCGTATAGCATCTGATTGGTTCTAGAATAATGACTAAAATCCAGATACAAAAAACACGCGACAATATCAGCAGATCATGGGTGAAAGTCTAGAAAATGAAAAATGCTAATTTATTTTTTTGGAATCTTAAACTTGTACTAGCAGGCCGGAACTCCTTGGTTTTGAATAGAATCTGATTAGTTCTAGAATAATTACTGAAATCTAGACACAAAAGTCACGCGGCAATATCAGCAGATCAGGGGTCAAAGTGTGAAAATTGAAAAATGCAAATTTATTTTTTTAGAATCTTAAAACTGTACTAGGAGGCCGGAACTCCTTGGTTTTGTATAGAAACAGGTCTGGTCTAGACAATCATTACCAATCTGGATACATAAGTCACGCGACAATATCAGCAGATCATGGGTGAAAATCTAGAAAATGGAAAATGCTAATATATTTTTTTGGTATCTTAAAATTGAACACGGAGGCCAAAACTCCTTGGTTTTTAATAGGAACTAATTTAGTCTAGACAATCAATATCAACCTGGACACATAAGTCACGCGACGATATCAGCAGATCATGGGTGAAAGTCTAGAAAATGAGAAATGCTAACATATTTCTTCGGAATCCAAAAAATGTACTAGGAATCCGGAACTCCTTTGTTTCGTATAGCATCTGATTGGTTCTAGAATAATAACTAAAATCTAGATACAAAAGTCACGCGACAATATCAGCAGATCATGGGTGAAAGTCTAGAAAATGAAAAATGCTAATTTATTTTTTCGGAATCTTAAACTTGTACAAGGGTGCCGGAACTCCTTGGTTTTGAATAATATCTGATTAGTTCTAGAATAATAACTGAAATCTAGACACAAAAGTCACGCGACAATATCAGCAGATCAGGGGTCAAATTCTTAAAATTGAAAAATGCTAATTTATTTTTGTAGAATCTTAAAACTGTACTAGGAGGCCGGAACTCCTTGGTTTTTAATAGAAACTAATCTAGTCTAGACAATCAATATCAATCTGGATACATAAGTCACGCGACAATATCAGCAGATCATGGGTGAAAGTCTAGAAAATGAAAAATGCTAATATATTTTTTGGTATCTTAAAATTGTACTGGGAGGCCGGAACTCCTTGGTTTTGAATAGAATCTGATTAGTTCTAGAATAATGTTTAAAATCTGGACACAAAAGCCACGCGACAATATCAGCAGATCATGGGTGAAAGTCTAGAAAATGAAAAATGCTAATATATTTTTTTGGTATCTTAAAATTGTACTAGGAGGCCGGAACTCCTTGGTTTTGAATAGAATCTGATTAGTTCTAGAATAATTACTGAAATCTAGACACAAAAGTCACGCGGCAATATCAGCAGATCAGGGGTCAAAGTCTGAAAATTGAAAAATGCTAATTTATTTTTTTAGAATCTTTAAACTGTACTAGGAGGCCGGAACTCCTTGGTTTTGTATAGAAACAGGTGTGGTCTAGACAATCAATACCAATCTGGATACATAAGTCGTGCGACAATATCTGCAGATCATGGGTGAAAGTCTAGAAAATGAGAAATGCTAACATATTTTTTCGGAATCCAAAAAATGTACTAGGAGTCCGGAACTCCTTCGTTTCGTATAGCATCTGATTAGTTCTAGAATAATAACTAAAATCCAGATACAAAAGTCACCCGACATTATCAGCAGATCATGGGTGAAAGTCTAGAAAATGAAAAATGCTAATATTTTTTTTTAAATCTTAAACTTGTACCCGGAGGCCGGAACTCCTTGGTTTTGAATAGAAACTAATCTAGTCTAGATAATCAATATCAATCTGGATACATAAGTCACGCGAAAATATCAGCAGATCATGGGTGAAAGTCTAGAAAATGAAAAATGCTAACATATTTTTTCGGAATCCAAAAAATGTACTAGGAGGCCGGAACTCCTTCGTTTCGTATAGAATCTGATTGGTTCTAGAATAATAACTAAAATCTAGATACAAAAGTCCCGCGACAATATCAGCAGATCGGGGGTGAAATTCCGAAAAATGAAAAATGCTAATATATTTTTTTGTTATCTTAAAATTGTACAATTAGGCCAGAACTCCTTGGTTTTGTATAGTATTTTCGTTGCATTCTTTTTTACTACCTTAGGTAACTATCTCCTCCGTTCTGCCGTGGGTAAAACAAGATTTGACTGAACAAGTACTCGCCAAGACGAATCAAACGAGCCGAAACTCAATGGGTTTTTGTCGTTTCGTTACGAAGTTCTTAGGACCACCTTGCAGCTCCATCATCAGGCCTTGGGTACCATTGAACAACAATCTACTCGTCAAGACGATCCAAATAAGCCCAAACTCGATGAGGTTGTGTCGTTTCATTACGGAGTTCCTTGGCCACCTTCCAGCTCCATCATCAGATCAGCATCATGTCATCATAATATTGCATTGTCATGCAATTGACACATGTATGCAAAATATACCTCCCGCTCTCGCGCGTGAGCAAGTCGCTCCTGAGTTTAAAATATTATAATTATTAAAAATGGCACCAAATAATGTCGAGCCTACACTACGTGATGTACTAAAAGCAGTGAGTGAATTAACCGCTAAAGTAACCGCGATAGAAGCTCTAATTGTTTATCAAGGTACGATAAATGCGGACCAAAGTGAAAGGATCCTGATGGGTGTAAAAGAAATAATTGAGGGTAAGTCCCCTGTAATACCAAAAAATGCGGGTACCTCGTGCGACATGACCCCGCCGCAGGCGATGCAAGTACAGCGACCTTTGCGCCAAGCGCGCTTGAAATCCGCCACCACTGCATTGTCAACGACCACAGGTCCTAAGAAGGGTAGCACAGCACCACTAACACAAAAACCAGCTGGGAAACCCGCAGCGATGACGACAACTCGCGACATTTCTACAACGCGCGAATCTACCGCACTTTTGAATAAGATACCAACTACACAATGCAGCGATGACTCGGTTGCAGCGACAACTCCGTGTGTGGCCTCGAAATCAGCGGAGCACAACACTGACGATAATGGAGGTTGGAAAAAGGTAACTAAAAAATCCAACAAAAAACGAGACATAATAACCGGTACTGGAAAATCAAACGATGAACTCCAAATAGCGGAGAGATTAAAATACATTCAAGCTTGGCAGTTTAAACCGGCGACTACTGAACAAAATATATTAAACCACCTGAACAAAATTCACAAATCCGAAAAATACTATGTCGAGAAAAGGCAAACTAAAACAAAATGGCATGCAGTCTTCATAATAGGTATCCCTGAGAGCCTGTATGACAACATCAGCGCGCCGACTTCGTGGCCCGCCGGGGTTCGTGTGAGTAGTTGGATTTTTCGTGCGCGACACTCGGGCGGCGACCCGCAGTAAGTGCGAGCGAGACCTCCGACGCGCACGGCAGCAGTAGCGCTAGTGAATGGAATGCATCGTTACCTTATCAACACTGTCACCGGGACGGCGGCGAACAGCATCTGACAAACAATGTAAACTGCGCCCCGGCTAATAATACTCATAGTTTAGTTATATGTCTCCAAAACATTCGGTGCATAGGTGCTAAGGGTAGATTAGAAAAGCTAGAAGTCTTGTTACAAAATGAACTTAAATGTAATATACTCGCGCTAACGGAACACTGGTTGTCTCAGGATGATTTAAAATGTATTGAGATATCGGATTTCAAATTAGCCTCCAGTTACTGTAGAAAAACGTTTCAGCACGGAGGATCTTGTATTTATGTAAATAAAAACACAAAATGCAGTGAGAATTTAGATGTAACTGCGTTATCCGTGGAACAATATTTAGAGGTGTCTGCCGTTGACCTGATAGATTATGACATTACAATAATTTGTATCTATAGAACCAATTTGGTGAGTACCAGCATATTTCTTGATCATCTTGAACGTCTGCTCGATAAGGTGGGCGAGTTGGGTATAGAATACGTCTTGATCGGAGATTTCAACGCGAACATACTTGGTCCAAGCGATTCAAATATTAGACGACTGGCGGACTTATCGGCCGTCCATGGCTTGTGTAACATTGTGGACTTTGCCACGCGGGTGACCGCGAGCACGGCCACCTGCCTCGACCACGCGTACTCGAGCCTGCCGGCGGGCGCGGCGCGAGCCGAGCCCGTGCGCACCGAGCTCAGCGACCACGTCGCGGTCAAAGTAGAACTACTCGTCGAAAATCGTGTAATTACGCAGCGGCCGCGGTATGCGCGCAGGTTTACGCATTTGAATAAAATCAATTTTGTAGGAGCTATCGAGAGTGTAGACTGGGAATATATTAAGTTTAGAAATCAAGTTTCCGCAAACTTAGCTATCACAATAATTAACGTCTTAGTTAATAAAGTTGAAGCGTGTTTTCCACTAAAGAAATGCTATCAAAACAAAAATGATCCCAGCTGGGTGACGTCGGACGTAAAAGAATTTAAATCATTGCTATTTGACATAATTAAAATTGGTGATTTATTTCCTGACATTGATACTATAAATGAATTATTACTTGACATGAATAATTATTATGAAAATCTGATTAAAAATACTAAATCTGCATTTTACTCCAATATGATGGGTATAGCGACTAACTCTTGCCGGACGATGTGGAGTATAGTCAATAAAGAGAGGGGGAAAAACAATTCCCCACACATTGATTTTACCGATGTAATTCATTCATCTAATGGTGAAAAATTCATTAGTAAGAAATGTGCAGTTGACGCGATTAATGCCCAATTTTTAGGGGCAGCGGAAGTTTGCGGGGCGCCGAGGGCCTCAGTCGGGCGCGTCCGCGCCGCGCTGTGCTCGGCGCGCCCGTCGGCCGACAGGTCGCTCAGGTTTTTACGATTTAGCGCAGACGAAGTATATAGGATTATTATGTCTCGTATACCACCTAAGACTTCAAAGGATATTTACGGACTATCAATGAAGCTTCTTAGATTAGCCGCGGTCCCCCTCGCTCCCATATTGGCTGAACTGTTCAATCTTTGCATTACAGAAGGGACATTTCCGTCGCCGTTAAAGATCGCAAAAGTAACACCTCTATTTAAGGGTAAAGGGAAGCGCGAAAGCATCGATAACTACAGGCCCGTATCAATTATTCCCGCAATAGCCAAGGTTTTCGAAAATGGGATTAGCACTCGCCTACTTAATTTCTTAGCCGAAACAAATGCTCTGTCCGATCGCCAGTATGCGTACCGCGAAGGGAGATCCACCATCTCACTCACGCGAGAAGTAGTGCGCAGTATTGTGGCCGCAAGGGACGGCAAGAGCAAGCAGCAAGTCGCCATAATATTCTGCGATTTATCTAAGGCATTCGACGTCGCCGATCGCGCTGTACTAAACGTTAAAACACGGCATTATGGCGTGGACGGGGCCTCGCATGCTCTTATCGCAGACCTAATGAATGGTAGATCGCAGGTGGTGGTGGGCGCAGCTGGCGATGTTAAGTCAGACCCGCTTGAATCAGCGATGGGAGTAGCGCAAGGATCGTCGGTCTCCAACATCCTCTTCTCTCTTCTCCTGAATGATTTGCCGGCCGCCGTCACCGCAGCTGAAATATTCATGTATGCTGATGATGTGGCAGCGGTGGTGACGGCGCCTTCGGTCGATCAACTGGAGAAGAAGTTGAATACCACGACCATGCAGCTCGCTGACTGGTTTCGGATGAACGGCCTGACACTGAATCTCAAAAAGACGCATTTCATTCACTTCTACCTAGCGGGGCGAGCACCCAGACCCCTATCAGTATTTGTGAATGAAATAAAAATAGCACAGGTCTCGTCTACGACGTTCCTAGGCTTCGAGTTGGACAGAGGTTTACAATGGGAAAATCACGTAATTAAGGTGTGTAGTAGACTGGGTAGTTCGTGTTTCGCGCTGACTAGGCTTGCGAGGGTGGTACCTGCAGACGTCGTACGATGCTCTTATTTTGCTACAGTACATTCAGTACTTCAGTACGGAACAGAAATCTGGGGACGAGCTGCGGACTGGATGCGGGCATTTAGAATGCAAAAACGCGCCGTCCGAGCGATAGCAAAGATTCCTCAAGATGTTTCAGTCCGTCTACATTTTAGGAGGCTAGGCATTCTTACACTGCCATCACTTGTCATATTTCAGGTGGCGGTATATGTGAGAATGAACCTGGCCTCTTACGTAAAACGAAGTAGAACACGGGGCGGGGAATACCTCGTAACTGTACCTCATACGCTTGAAAAGTCCACAAAAGTTACGCATATAATGGGACCGAAAGTATACAACTTGCTGCCAATAAATGTTATTGATGCCCCTAGCTTACCTTGTTTTAAGGCTCGGTTAAAGCGCTGGCTTATCGAGCAGACGTTTTATGATTTTGACATTTTTCAATGTGTAAAATAGTTTATGCAATATTATTATTAATATATTTTATTGATATTTCTAGGTTAAACTAGATGTAGATATATTTTTGTTTCTTATTTTATTTCGTTGACATTTTTATTTTGATAATTTTGATTTGTTTCATGACATTTTTTATTATTTTATGACATTTTTAATGTAACATAATGATATTTTTTTAATTTATTTTACTTTGACATCCTAGTATTGAAGTTTAATAGTTGTTTGTCAATGATTAGATATCTTTCTAAATAGTAATTATTATGTAATCCTATCGTATTGACATGTAAATGAAATATTTTATGAATAAATTGAATATGAATATGAATATGAATATTAGCTCAATCGAAAATCGGGAAGTGGATCAAATTTAACTTGCAAGATTTGATTACAGAATTACGAAGTTCCTTTGGCCACCTTCCAGCTCCATCATCAGATCAGCATCATGTCATCGTAATATTGCATTGTCATGCAATTGACACATGTATGCAAAATATTAGCTCAATCGGAAATCGGGAAAAGGATCAAATTTAACTTGCAAGATTTGATTACAGATAGACAAGTTTTGTTCCGGGCAGGTGCTCTCTGTAAGGTAAGGCAATTTGGTACAAAACTCATAACATTATCATAAATAATACGTTCTGCAGTTACCAGCGTCGAGAGTTTTGCTTTGTTTACATCACCTCCGCCAGTCAACCGAAGAACACAGCCTTCGCCTCCCGCCTTCCAGCAGTCGGGCTGAGCCTCTTTCGAGGCTCCCCCCCACTGCCAGCGAAGCGCGCACCGCGAAAGCGCCAGCCGCATCGCGTCGCCGCGTGCGACCCTAGCCCTCCGCCGGTCTAGGCGTCGAGAGCAGGGTCGCGCGAGCCGCCGCGTCCACGTGTGGGAGTTCCACACCCCGCTGCCCTCCTCTCAGCTGCCCACCGTCCACCTTGGACGGTCGCCCAGCGAGAGGCCGCGCGGGAATACCAGCCGCCAACGGCTTTGATTCAGCAACTTCAACCGCCAACTTGCCTGGAGCCGCCAAGCTGCGAGGGCCGCCAACTGTGTTGAGCCGCCTACGAGTTTGGAGCCGCCTACAAGTTTGAATCCGCCAACGTGTGTGAATCGCCTTCATTTTTGGAGCCGCCAACATACTTGAAGCCGCCGACCGAACAAGCGCTGCCGACTTGGCCGAGTCCGCCAACTTGGTTGGATCCGCCAACTTGGACCGCCAACTTCGCTGATTCGACCGAAGAGTTTGGTGCCCGGGTCAGTGAGTGCCGACCGGGAAGGCCGACAAGGACTCTTAGGGGAATTGATACCACGGTCTGTGGGAGTGACCGATTTCGTTGGAAATTGCGCAGCGCCCTCCGCAAGTGTCCGCTCGAGCTGATCGGGTTAAGCTGGGCCTCCACAGAAGGTGGAATCACCCGGCTGACCCTCGTATCGCCAGTGGACGCGCGTGGAGCCAAGTGCTGCGATTTTCAACAAATACAAGACCATGTCGACGTCCTCCGACTCAAGAGAGACAACGGGTGCCAGCTCCTCCCATCGTGCAGAGGAGCTGGTAGTCAGCAGAGACTTATTCAACCCAGACCTGTCAAAACTGCTGCCAGCGTCAGTGGCGGCGCGCCGCGTGCCGCGCGGCCGCTCGCGCTCAGCCGGGGGGCTGCCTCGCGGTGCGGCGCGCGGCGCCGTGACTACCGCCGCAGCCGACCCTACCCAGAGGGGGGGTAATACCGGAGCTGGACGCAGAGGCGCGCGCAGAATGCCGCGCCTAAGTAGCATATCCAGACTCAAAAGAATCCAGGGGTCGCCTGAGGAGGAGGAGGCCAAACATGACGACAAGAGGCCCAGGACCGGGTCGCTGTCCCCACCACCAACCAGGCCACCCCAGATCCCAGTGCCGGCGGTCAGAGTAATCTACCGAGGCGACGACGCGGCGGCACCACCGCTGCCGCAGAGGCCTAGACCAATGCCGCACTCGCCTCGTGAGACGCCGAGCATAGCTACCATAGAGGCAGGGGATATGCCCCTACCCCCAGAAATAAGCAACTCATCATCATCATCACAGCCTCAGACGACATCGACATCATCATCGTCAGCGTCGGCTGGGGAGATGGTGCTGACACCAACCCGTCCCGCGATACAAATAGTGGGACCGAACAACCAAGTGCAGAGCTCTACCTGCACTTCAGCCGAGCCAATGACCCAGCCGTCTCCACCTCCCGAGGAAAGACCAAACGAGCGGGAGAGAATGGACTCCACGTCGTATGCGGCGTTGGAGTCCGTGCCGATCGACGCGGCGCCACTACCGAGCCCACCATCTCCACCACCAGCAGCAGCAGCCGCGTACGCAGCGGCGCTACTGACACCACCGAGACCGGCTCTAGTCGCGCCGCCAAGCCCAAGACCAGCGGCGCGTACATCACCGCAACCACAGAACACCAGACCCAGCTCACCACAAGCGGGACCATCCACGGCGGGAGCCGCGACGGGGCGCCTGGGGAAGCACCCGTCAATAATCGTGGATGTGTTCCCGGAGTGGCACACCCACCTGGCGGCCTTGAAGAAGAAACTCGGCCACGTTCCGAACGCACGCCCCATCAACAAGGGCGTGATCTTCAGGCCGAGGACCCCTGAAGAATTCAGGGTTATTCAGAGATACATGTGCGAGCTGGACAAGCTGCCGAACCACCCTCACTGGCATTGTTACAGCTCAGAGAACGAGAAGCCACAGAAGGTGGCCGTATGGGGGCTCCCGGCTGAGACTGACTCAGCGATCATTGTGGGAGCCCTCAAAGAGCTGGGATTTCCGGCCACCTTCGCAAAGGGTCTCCCTAGGAAGAGGGAGACCCAAAAAATTGTCTACCATGTCCAACTGGAGCCAATGGAGAAGGCCCAGCTGGAACAACTCTACAAGACCACTGAGCTACTGAGCATGCCCAGGGTGGTGATCGAGGCATGGAGAGGGACCTCCACCGTCCCCCAATGCCACCGCTGCCAGCTGTTCGGGCACGCGTCCACCAATTGCCACCGCCCCCAAAAGTGCGTGAGGTGTGCAGGACCGCACTTCGGGGTGGACTGCCCCAGAGACCTCGCCGAGCCAGCGACGTGCGCAAACTGCGGGGGTCGCCACTCTGCCAACAGCCGCACCTGCGCGGTCTTCCGAGCGGAGGCCAGGAAAAGGAAAATTAAAATTCCTGGCGACTACCGCCCCCCAGCCCAAGAAGACCGTGCCGCACCACCACCAACAAGACCACCAGCTGACCCAAGGGCGCCGAGGCGGGCAGCGCCTCAGCAGCAGCACCAGCAACAGCACCAGCAACAACTACCTGCTGCACCTTCAACAGCAGGAATGGGGCCACAGCTGGGATGGAATTGGCCCCCATGTCAGATGCCAGCGGTGCCAACAACACTGGCGCCACCGGCAAATATGCCCAGATTGGCTAGAGGGGGCCAGCAACCCCAGTCAAGCAGGAAGAGGAAGAACAAAGGAGGGAAGGGCAAGGCGCGCCCCCCACCGGCGTCATCCACTCCGGTACCACAGTTGGGAGGGTTGCCCACTTTCAACCCTTTCGCACCACTTGCTAACATCGGGCAAGAGGAGGCGAGGGAGGCACCCACCCAACAAACAACCAAGAAGACCCAGAAGGGGGGGAAACCAAAATCCTCCCAACCCAAGCGCCAAGAACCTGAACGCGCCCAGGGGGGCCCCGGACCCTCCACCGAGGCCCCCGCTGTAGTGGGCCCCACAGAAGCTCCAGCAGTCGAAGCGGCACCACCTGCCGCTCCGACCCCAGTCCAAGCCCAAGAAGGCACTGCCAGACCGCCGGCTCCCCAAAAAAGAGCCAGACCGAGGAGGAGAAGGGCGACATCGGCGCCACCGTCACCGCGCGAAGCAACGGCGGGAGAGAGAGGACCCAGAGTCCAGTTCGCCCCAATCGCAGCCCCACCAATCATCCGCCCAACGGCGAGACCCCCACCACCACAGCAGCCCCGCCATGCCCCACCGGCGGCAGTGATGATGGCAAGGGCGACGCAGAGCGGATGGCAGCCCTGGTACCAGCCAGGACCCACACCAGCCCAGTTCGGCCCCCCCGGCTTTGTGCAGGGGCCGAGATTCAGGCCACCGCAGCCACACCAGACTCCAGCCTTCCCCCGCATCATGACGCAGGGGACTTCGGCGAGCGCCCAACGCGGGGAGCCCATCTGTGCTATGATGGGTGCCCTGGTGGGCTTACTCGCCGCCATTGCTGCGGGAAAAGACCTCCGCGAAGCAGCGATGCGTGGATTGGCCACTATTCAGGGACTCTATTATGGATAGTGGCCAACTGCGCATCATCTACTGGAACGCTGGGGGGATAAGAAGAAAGACCCCGGCACTCCTTACTCTCGTCCGGTCGCAGGACATCCACATTGTCCTCCTGGGCGAGACAAAACTGACCACAAAGCAAGAGCTGAAGTTGACGGGCTACAACGTATACCGCCGTGACGAAGTCTCTCCCCGGGGCATGGCGTATCGCGGAACAGCAGTCCTGGTGCGGAGAGACATCATTCACGAAGAGCTCGACCTCCCGAATTTCAAGCAAATACGTACTATTGGAATCAGAACACTGGTGGCGGGGCGTGAAACAAAGATATTCGCCGGGTACCGACCACCAGTCAATGAGCCACTGACCCACAAAGACCTGGATGACATCTTCTCCAGGGGAGCACCAGCGCTACTTGCGGCCGACCTCAATGCCAAGCATGTGGCATGGGGGTCCCACAGCATCACGCCGCAAGGGAGAAAGTTGATGTTTGAAACGGAGAAGAGAGGAATCACAGTGGTGGGGCCAGACACGCCAACCCACGTACCCAGCAACCCTAGTCACCGTTCCGACGTGTTGGACATCGTGCTGCACAGGGGGATCGAGGCGCCCATTCTCGTCGAGACACTGTACGATCTCGACGAGACGCATCTCCCCCTGCTGATCACTATTGGAGGGCCGGCGTCCAGCATCGAACCAAGAGCACCCAAATTGAGAACTGACTGGGAGAAGTTCCAAAGAGAGCTGCAGTCGCTAACGGTCGGAAAGCTGAGCACCGCAGAAGAGGTGGAGGCCTGCGCGAGCTCGCTGACCCAGGCGATTGCTGCAGCCAAACAAGCTGCCACTACAGAAGTGCCGCCAACAGGATGGCGTGAAGAGCTGCCTTCAGACCTAAGAGCGGTACGCGATGAGAAGCGGAAACTCAGACAGCTGTGGGCCCACACACGCTGTCCAAGGACGAAGAGGCAGTTGAACGCCATCTCAGAGAGATTTGCAGAGTTGGTAAGGGCCTGGAGGGGCACCACCTGGGACAATCACATTGCCCAGTGTGAAGAAGACAAGGCCAACCTGTATAATCTCAACCGCCACCTGACCCGGGCTAAAGCGTCCGTTTGCCCACTGCTAGACAGCGCAGGGCAACGGCGTTACTCAGCCATAGAGAGGGCAGAGCTTCTAGCTGATCACCTGCAAGATCAGTTCCAGCTACACCCGATCCCACCAGAGGCCACAGACGACATCAGAGAGCATCACCAGAAGGTCGAGCGGGAGGTCGCAGAATTCCTTCAGTCCCCGGCTATTCCGCTGGCAGGGGAGGACTTTATATCCCCAGCGGAGGTCGTCCGAGTCGTGAGGAGACTGAACGTGAAGAAAGCGCCGGGTCATGACGGGATCCCCAACGCCGCCCTAAGGAGGATGCCGGCGAAGGGCCTAGTCTGTCTGACCCGGTTGTTCAACGGAATTCTGAGGACTGGACACTTCCCCTCGATCTGGAAAACTGGGAAGGTGATCGTCCTACCGAAGCCCGGCAAGGACAGAAGACAGCCGTCCAGTTACCGTCCTATCACTCTACTGTCGCACATGTCGAAGTTGTTCGAGCGTCTACTGCTACGGAGATTGCGCCCCCACATCAAGCCTAGGGAGGAGCAATATGGATTCCGAGCACATCACTCCACCACGCTCCAGCTAACACGTGTGCTACATCACCTCACCAGCGAGCTAAACCAGGAACGGTACTCGGTAGCCGTTTTCCTTGATGTCGAGAAGGCCTTCGATCGGGTGTGGCACGAGGGCCTCACCTACAAGTTGATGCGCACCACGACGCCGCCCGCGCTAGTCCGAGTCGCGGCGTCATCCCTTGAGGGTCGCCAGTTCTACGTGTCCGTCGAGAACGTCAGCTCCGGACACAGAAGAATCGCTGCGGGAGTACCTCAGGGGAGCTGCACATCACCGGCTTACTATGCCAAATACACGGACGACATACCGATCCTGGAAAACCTCCTTCCAGGCGAACAGGGAGTCGTCCTAGCCCTTTTTGCGGACGACAGCGCCTATATCGCGTCGTCTAGAAGCAAAAAGGTGGCAGCCAACAGAGTCCAAAGAGTCCTGGACGTCTTGCCAGAATGGCTTGACAAATGGCGGATTGCTGTCAACGTGGGTAAGACGGCAGCGCTGTTGACCGGGAACAGACTAAGAAGAATACCATCAATTAGACCACTGCAGCTTAGAGGCCAGGAAATCGAGTGGGAAAGCACCTGCAAGTACCTGGGTGTCCAGATCGACCAGTCCCTGAGTATGCGCTCGCAGACCTTGCACGCCGTTCACCAGGCGAAGGCTGCTCAAGCGCTGCTGCGGCCTGTGTTGAACTCTAAGCTGCCACTGAGGACCAAAGTCTCCATATACAAGACGTATATCCGTTCCCGGCTAACATACGCAGCGCCCGCCTGGTACGCGCTCTGCACTGAAAGCCAGAAAAAGATGCTCCAAGTGGTGCAAAACGTCAGCCTGAGGATGATCTCGGGAGCCGGCCGGTACGTTCGCAATGACGTCATCGCCCGGGACGTGCGTATCGAAACGGTGGGGGAGTTCGTGGCTCGTTTGTCGCGCGTCATGTTTGACCGCGCTGACAACGCGCCACACCCTCACCTTAATAACATTGCGCCGCTGCACGCACGCCCCCCTGACGGACGTACCTGGCGTGCCCTCCCTCGAGATCTCCTCCTGGCTGATTCGGACGACGATGCAGAGGACGAAGAGGGACCAGGCGGCAACAGAAACAAAGATGAGGCCCAAAAACAAGACGATCCACAATGCCAAAGAGTGGCCAACGAAAACCCACAAAGCCATAAGATGGCCAACCAGTCACAACCAAGCCGAGATGTGGCCAACGATGGCCATACAAGTGGCTAACGAGGGTGCTGAGAGAAGCCGCCCGTCCTCGCGGACTGGGAAGGGTACTCGCACCCTCCAAACATTGCCCCTCGGCCCTTAGTGGCCGAGGCGTCCAGCCGCCAAAAAGAGTATAGTACTCGAGTTGGCATCCTCACTCCCGCCAACCACGGGGGGAGAAGAACACGAAACGAAACGAATAAATAATACACTGAATTTTCATTTTCTTTTCTGAATGATTTGATGTTAATTATTAAATTTCGTTAAGAAAACGATAAGCATTGCTTTGAATTGCATAAAATACATTGAATTACGACTTTCAGATAAATAATATTTGAAAATTAGATTTTTAACCATAAGTAAATATCATCTAATATGACGGCTAAACTGCCTTACGATAAAGCAGCGTTACGCGAAATTTTGTCGAATGCTGATTACCGTACTATAGACGACAACGGGACTCTCCTTCCACCATCTCATGAGTTATATCAAAAAATTTCAAAAGAGATGTTAGCAAAAGGCTCATCGATCACCCCTAAGCATGTGCATACAATTATCAATAACAATCGTGCAGGATTAAGAGACATGATCTATAATGTGTTCGATATTCGAAAAAAAGAATTAAGTTTTTGCAAAAATGACAGTGATTTCAGTTGTGAAAAAAACCAAATTACTGATACTTCGACAAGTTTAACATCTGTTAAAGTTATATTGGTGATTTCACAAGATAAATGGCGAAAAATTGCACCTCAGGAAAAAATATATGGTGAACGAATTTATTGGAAGTTACGGCCAGGATGGGCAGATTTGTTTGCTGAAGCTTTGTGGATGCAGCACCATCTGGATTGTATGTTCATATTTAAAAACCACAATATATTTCTTAGTGCAATAGCAAAATTCTATTTAACGATTGATGGGTTTTGTAAAGAGTGCAATGCTAAGATACATATCACGCTACTTAAACAGCCACTGAAAGAAGGGGATGTTATTCTAGAATGTAGAGTTGAAGGCATCAACGCAGCTTCTCATTCCGGAGAAAAAAGAAGACAGTTGAGAGGTAGTCGTCGCCGTGAGGTGATACCAAAAAAATATATTAGCATTTTTCATTTTCTAGACTTTCACCCATGATCTGCTGATATTGTCGCGTGGCTTTTGTGTCTAGATTTTAGTCATTATTCTAGAACTAATCAGATTCTATTCAAAACCAAGGAGTTCCGGCCTCCTAGTACAAGTTTAAGATTCCAAAAAAATATATTAGCATTTTTCATTTTCTAGACTTTCACCCATGATCTGCTGATATTGTCGTGTGGCTTTTGTGTCTAGATTTTAGTCATTATTCTAGAACTAATCAGATTCTATTCAAAACCAAGGAGTTCCGGCCTCCTAGTACAATTTTAAGACACCAAAAAATATATTAGCATTTTTCATTTTCTAGACTTTCACCCATGATCTGCTGATATTGTCGCGTGTTTTTTGTATCTGGATTTTAGTTATTATTCTAGAACCAATCAGATGCTATACGAAACGAAGGAGTTCCGGCCTCCTAATACATTTTTTGGATTCCGAAAAAATATGTTAGCATTTCTCATTTTCTAGACTTTCACCAATGATCTGCTGATATCGTCGCGTGACTTATGTATCCAGGTTGATATTGATTGTCTAGATTAGATTAGTTTCTATTCAAAACCAAGGAGTTCCGGCCTCCTAGTACAAGTTTAAGATTCCAAAAAAATAAATTAGCATTTTTCATTTTCTAGACTTTCACCCATGATCTGCTGATATTGTCGGGTGACTTTCTTATCTGGATTTTAGTTATTATTCTAGAACTAACCAGATGCTATACTAAACGAAGGAGTTCCGGACTCCTAGTATATTTTTTGGATTCCGAAAAAATATGTTAGCATTTCTCATTTTCTAGACTTTCACCCATGATCTGCTGATATCGCCGCGTGACTTATGTATCCAGATTGATATTGATTGTCTAGACTAGATTAGTTTCTATTAAAAACCAAGGAGTTCCGGCCTCCTTATACAATTTTAGGATACCAAAAAATTATATTAGCATTTTTCATTTTTCAGACTTTGACCCCTGATCTGCTGATATTGTCGCGTGACTTTTGTGTCTAGATTTCAGTCATTATTCTAGAACTAATCAGATTCTATTCAAAACCATGGAGTTCCGGCCTCCTAGTACAAGTTTAAGATTCCAAAAAAATAAATTAGCATTTTTCATTTTCTAGACTTTCACCCATGATCTGCTGATATTGTCGGGTGACTTTCTTATCTGGATTTTAGTGATTATTCTAGAACTAACCAGATGCTATACGAAACGAAGGAGTTCCGGACTCCTAGTATATTTTTGGATTCCGAAAAAATATGTTAGCATTTCTCATTTTCTAGACATTCACCCATGATCTGCTGATATTGTCGCGTGACTTATGTATCCAGATTGATATTGATTGTCTAGAATAGATTGGTTTTTATTAAAAACCAAGGAGTTCCGGCCTCCTAGTACAGTTTTAAGATTCTACAAAAATAAATTAGCATTTTTCAATTTTAAGACATTGACCCCTGATCTGCTGATATTGTCGCGTGACTTTTGTGTCTAGATTTCAGTCATTATTCTAGAACTAATCAGATTCTATTCAAAACCAAGGAGTTCCGGCCTCCTAGTACATGTTTAAGATTCCAAAAAAATAAATTAGCATTTTTCATTTTCTAGACTTTCACCCATGATCTGCTGATATCGTCGCGTGACTTATGTATCCAGATTGATATTGATTGTCTAGAATAGATTAGTTTTTATTAAAAACCAAGGAGTTCCGGCCTCCTAGTACAGTTTTAAGATTCTACAAAAATAAATTAGCATTTTTCAATTTTAAGACTTTGACCCCTGATCTGCTGATATTGTCGCGTGACTTTTGTGTCTAGATTTCAGTAATTATTCTAGAACTAATCAGATTCTATTCAAAACCAAGGAGTTCCGGCCTCCTTGTACAAGTTTAAGATTCCAAAAAAAAAAAATTAGCATTTTTCATTTTCTAGACTTTCACCCATGATCTGCTGATATTGTCGGGTGACTTTTGTATCTGGATTTTAGTTATTATTCTAGAACTAATCAGATGCTATACGAAACGAAGGAGTTCCGGCCTCCTAGTACATTTTTTGGATTCCGAAAAAATATGTTAGCATTTCTCATTTTCTAGACTTTCACCCATGATCTGCTGATATCGTCGCGTGACTTATGTATCCAGATTGGTATTGATTGTCTAGACTAGACCTGTTTCTATACAAAACCAAGGAGTTCCGGCCTCCTAGTACAGTTTTAAGATTCTAAAAAAATAAATTAGCATTTTTCAATTTTCAGACTTTGACCCCTGATCTGCTGATATTGCCGCGTGACTTTTGTGTCTAGATTTCAGTCATTATTCTAGAACTAATCAGATTCTATTCAAAACCAAGGAGTTCCGGCCTCCTAGTACAAGTTTAAGATTCCAAAAAAATAAATTAGCATTTTTCATTTTCTAGACTTTCACCCATGATCTGCTGATATTGTCGCGTGACTCTTGTATCTGGATTTTAGTTATTATTCTAGAACCAATCAGATGCTATACGAAACGAAGGAGTTCCGGCCTCCTAGTACATTTTTAAGATACCAAAAATATGTTAGCATTTCTCATTTTCTAGACTTTCACCGATGATCTGCTGATATCGTCGCGTTACTAATGTATCCAGATTGATATTGATTGTCTAGACTAGATTAGTTTCTATTAAAAACCAAGGAGTTCCGGCCTCCTAATACAGTTTTAAGATTCTAAAAAAATAAATTAGCATTTTTCAATTTTCAGACTTTGACCCCTGATCTGCTGATATTGCCGCGTGACTTTTGTGTCTAGATTTCAGTCATTATTCTAGAACGAATCAGATTCTATTCAAAACTAAGGAGTTCCGACCTCCTAGTAGAATTTAAGAGACAAAAAAAAATATTAGCATTTTTCATTTTTCAGACTTTGACCCCTGATCTGCTGATATTGTCGCGTGACTTATGTGTCCAAATTGTGGTTATTATTATAGAACTGATCAGATTCCATACGAAACCAAGGAGTTCCGGCCTCCTAGTTTAATTTGAAGGTTCCAAAAAAATATATTAGCATTTTTCATTTTTCAGACTTTGACCCCTGATCTGCTGATATTTTCGCGTGACTTTTGTGTCCAGATTTTAGTCATTATTCTAGAACTTATCAAATTCTATTCAAAACCAAGGAGTTCTGGCCTCCTAGAACAAGTTTAAGATACCAAAAAAATATATTAGCATTTTTTATTTTCTAGACTTTCACCCATGATCTGCTGATATTGTCGCGTGACTTATGTATCCAGATTGATATTGATTGTCTAGACTAGATTGGTTTCTATTAAAATCCAAGGAGTTCCGGCCTCCTAGTACAAGTTTAAGATTCCAAAAAAGTATATTAGCATTTTTCATATTTCAGACTTTGACCCCTGATCTGCTGATATTGCCGTGTGACTTTTGTGTCTAGATTGTTATTGTTAGTCTAGATTAGATCTGTTTCTATACAAAACTAAGGAGTTCCAGCCTCCTTGTTCAATTTGAGGATGTTAAAAAAATTGATTTTAATTTTCAAGACATTCATCAGTTATTACCGTCGCCTGACATTGATTTTCAGCTGAAATTGGCAGAACTACGCCTGAAAAGTATCAAGAACTGTCAAACTTACTTGCATGCAATAAAAGATTGCATTTAATTTAGTAATGATGCAAATTGATCTGCTACCGATAGTTGGCAGATCATTTTTTCAAAGTAACTTTTTTTTAGGAAAAACGGCAGAACTATTCCTGAAAAGTATCAGGAACTATAGAACACACTTGTAAGCGACTAGAACATGCATTTGTTTTTGAAAATCTGAAAAATGATTTGCTGCCGGAAGTTAGCAGATCATTTTTTCAACTAACTTTTTTTCAGGAAAATCAGCAGAACTATTCCTAAAAAGTATCAGGAACTACAGAACTATGCTGCATGCGAATAGAACTCTAATTTATTCCTGATCTGCTAGACAATGATATGCCAAGTTCACAGACATGCAGTGATATGGGTCTGTAATTAGCGGGAATATTTTTGGAACCACTTTTGTGTACTGGAGTGACGCTGGCGCTTTTCCATTGATGGGGGAAAACACCAGTCGACAAACTCAAATTGAAAATGTATGTTAGGGGAGATAAGATATAGGGTTTTATAGCTTTGATCAGAGCGGGTTTTATCCCATCTAAACCGGGTGCACTATCTTTTTTGAGTTTGTCGATGAGAGCACCGACTTCCATCTCATCGGTTGGCTGCATGAAGAAGGAATTAGGAGACAGCAGTTGAGTGTCTTTAAGACTCGCATTTGTTGCTAGCTCTGCTTCCGATTTGTTTAGAGTGTTGAGCAATTGATTTGCAAGTTGAGAACCTACGTTTACAAAGTATTCGTTACAGTGGTTTGCTGACTCTTCAGTGCTCGACTTACAGTTTAGCAACTCTGTGGCCGGAGATTGTTTACGAGGTATGTCGATGATACTTTTAATAGACTTCCAGAGAGCCTTAGGATCATTTTTGTTGGTTTCAAGTTCCTTACTTTCATAGTCACGCTTAAGCTTGTGTAGGAGATTTCTAAAAAAGTTTCTATATCTATTATATATTAGTTTCTTTGTTTTATTTTCAGGATCTTGTTTTAAATTTAGGTGTAGTTTATCGCGGTGTTTCATGCACCGGATAAGACCAGGGTTAATCCAAGGCTTTAAGGCAAATTGGGATCTACTTAGTTTTCTTGTCGAAGTATTGTTATTCACAGCTGTGGTTATGATTTTGCTAAATATCTTGACGGCCTCGTCTACAACTTGGCAATCAATTACACTGGACCAATCGCACTGCTGTAATTCGCTAGCTACCGCCACGTAGTCCGTTATTGTGGAGGATCTGCTTTTCTGACTTGCTCTATTAGGTTTAGATAAGATAATAATATTTATTGTCATTAAGTAAATCTAAGGGCAGGATGATGATGATAATAGGTCACGGTTTGGCCTGCGTATTCTTAGTACTTGCTTAAGATGGTATATAAATTACGCAGCTTAGCCCGCGTTGTCTTAATACTTGCTTAAAATTATAATAGCTTACCGTTTGGCCTGTGTTGTCGTATTATTTGTAATGATAATAGCCCACGGACTGGCCCGCGTTGTTTTAGTAATTGCTTAAAATGATAATAAACCACAGTTTGGCCCACGTCGTCTTGGCACTTGCTTAAAATAATAATAGTTTGTGGTTTCGTCCGCATTATCGTATAACGTATTACTTGAAGGGATAATGTCTACGGTTTGGCCTAAATTATCCCAGTATTTGGCTAGAATAATAACAGGTCGTGGTTTGGCCTGCACATTCTCAGTACTTGCTTATAATGGTAATTTATAGCACGTAGCTTGGCCCGCGTTGTCGTAGTACTTGCTAAAAATTATAAGGGTAGTATTTAAGCGCAAATCAAAAAATATCCTTATTCTATGCAATAAGATTCCAAATTCCCATCAAGATTACTGATTGCACAGCATAATATTCAACTCAAAATATCACTAAACACACTACAATTTATTTTCGCAGCGTACAGCGATTTTTCCTAAAGCAAAAGCTTTTTCATCAATGCACAGCTAATAATCTTAATGCACATTATACCTGTTAACTCTTTTTCTTTTAAATGTAGCTTCTATTTTTATATTATTTACAGCAGTTTTTCTAAATAAAACAGCATTTTATTCATCACAGTCGTCTTAATATTTAACCTAAACTAACCTAACCTAACCTAAACTAACCTTACCTAAACTAACCTAACCTATTTTTTGTTTCACACCTAATCTAAAAAGGCGATTCGCTTCTGGCACTTCGCCGGCCGCTGCCGCGGCACGCTCGCTTCGCTCGCTCGGCTCGTGCGTTGTTTTGTCATGTTCTAACATAAACTAACCTATTTTTTGTATCACACCTAATCTAATTTCTTCACTAATTTACCCTAAAGAAACCATCCATTGATCTAGACCCCTGATAACAGAGCATTCCCTAGGAAGCGAGGGTCAACTTAGGGATTATGCGACTGGGATAGTTATTTTGCTATGAAATATGAAAAATTTGCTGTGCAGTCAGTATTTATGCTATGTATGTAGTATTTTTGTATAAAAATAAATTTAACTGTATTACATTATGAGGAAAAAAGTAATGTCATATTGATGTAAAATTTCGAATTATCTGCAGATTGAGTTTTGTTAAACATTTAGTTTATTTGTAGTGAAGTAAGTTATTTGATGTAAAAAAGAATATAAATGATGAGTATGTATTGATAGGCGATTATTTATTTGATATGCAATTTATATTATCCCAAATTATAATAGCCTGCCGTTTGGCTTGCGTTGTCGTATTACTTGCAATGATAATAGCCCATGAAAATAGTCTGGCCCGCGTTGTTTTAGTATTTTCTCAAAATGATAATGAGTACTTACTTTAAATGGTATTTCCCCACAGTTTGACCCGCGTTGTTTTAGTACTTTCTTGCTTAAAATAATAGCTCATGGTTTAGCTCGGGTTTTCGTATTACTTGCAAAGATAAGATTAGCCTGCTTTTTCTCAGTATTTGCTTAAATTCGCTCGTGTCTAAAGCTTATTACGGAGTACCTACGACAATTTTTAGATGAAATTGATTAGCAAAATATTTGAAATTAATTAAATAATAATTGTATGATTTATTCATGTTCAAATAATTATTTTATGGCTGCATTGGATTTAACGGTTAATTCAATATTTTTGTTCTTAGTATTAAGATCTCAATGTAACACAGTTCAACAGTAAATATGTTCTTTGACTTTAATAGCCTACGGTTTGGCCCGCGTTGCCTTATAACTTGTCAGAAGATAAATACTTAATAAAGTTATATGTTAAAATACCTACTCATTCTTTATGTGGTAAAAAGAATATTTTTCGGTACATTGCTCACTCATGAACCATGTAGTTTCCCACTCGCATACCAAATTATATCCAACTCCATTCGCATGTCATGGTCCACATCACAATCGTAAGGTCCTAATCCTGGTATGACCACTGAGCTTTGAAACTTATGTACGAAATTTACACTAATGGCTTTTTATTGATGGAAAACATTGAAGCAACCTGCAAAGGCACGTCCATAGAGAAAAATCGATGTATATGAATTCAGCAACCCGCGCTCGGCCAGCGTGATGGATATGGCTCAATCACCCTTCGTGGGTGGTTACCAACCCCGAAATCACGTAAATAAAATCTGCTGTTCAACATAAAAAGTTCATCGACCCGCGGCAAAATGTAAAGAATAGGTAATTTTCGCTTTTTCAGGTAGAACCCATAGTAAAGTAAGTTTATTTATCCGTATGTACCCTAAGTTCAAATCTATTGGCTCACAAAATAAAATCTTTCGTAAACTATTAGGGGCCCATTTTGCCCCATTGACGGATGAGTCAATATCTAAATTTTATTCTAGATACTTCACTATATTACTAAAAAAATGCGTTCAAGTTATTTTTCATGCTTTTATAGGACGTTTGGTTTAGATTTCGACAAGGAATCCGGGACTTTTCCCAAAACGTCAATATAGTCATCTATTAGTTAAAAGGGTGGGCTATTTTTAAACAATATTGCATCGATTTACGAATAGATTTTTAGCATTTTTTTAAGAAATTGTTATCGTGACCCACTGATATTTTCCTGGATAGCAGTAGGTACCCCAAGTGGTAATTTGTGTTATTGTCTAGCATCGTACCAAATTTTGTTAGAATTCATTTACCCGTTTTATCTTAGCTTTATCTGATAATTTTGGCTATCCCTAAGAGACCCTATAGATTTTCCGGGATAAAAATAGTTACTGTATTGAAACATGTTATGTGCTTCCTACATACCAGATTTCATTCATAACCGTTCCGCTCGTTGGATGTAATTTATGTTTTTTTCACCAACTTTGGGACCCTATTTGACCTCTTAGATAAAGAAAATTCGGAAAAACAGGAACAAACGTATTTTTCATTTTGTCTGAGTAGCATGTTAACAAAGTTTTAAGTCAATCGGTACAGGAATACAAAATATACTTACAAACGAAAAGAGCCCGTTTTACCCCGTCAAAGGTCAAAAGTTCAAAGTTTTCGTCTTTAGTGCTCCATTACGTCATACAATGTACCTATATTCCATATTTCAAGTTTTTATCTTTAGCGGTTTGGGCGGCAGCCGAAACTGATTAATTTTGGCAATCCCTAAGGATCCCCATAGAATTTCCGGTATAATAATAGTTCATGTGTTGAAACATGTTGTGTGCTTCCTCCATACCAGATTTCATCCATAACGGTTCAGCTCGTTGGATGTAATAGACGCTTTTTTCACCAACTTTGGGACTCAATTTGACCCCTTAGATAAGGAATATTCGGAAAAACAGGAACAAACGTAACTTTTATTTTGTTTGAGTAGCATGTTTACAAAGTTTCAAGTCAATCGGTAAAGGGAATAAAAAGTTACATACAAACGAAAAGGGCCCGTTTTACCCCTTTAGAGGTCGATTTTTCAAAATTCCGTTCTTAGTGCTCCATTACGTGGTCCAATGTATCTTTGTTCCAAATTTCATGTTCGTATCTTTAGCGGTTTGGGCTGTAGGCTGTCTGTCAGTCAGTCACTCAGCGAAGCCTTTTATATAATAGATTGATTTAGGTTTTGCC
This sequence comes from Hypomecis atomaria, assembly GCA_964007245.1. NCBI lineage: Eukaryota > Metazoa > Arthropoda > Insecta > Lepidoptera > Geometridae > Hypomecis > Hypomecis atomaria. The sequence goes on from OZ023297.1 coordinate 3,981,624, forward strand.
ATTTATTGCGAAAAATAATTACTAAAAATTCTTCACAAAAGAGGAATTGGATTTGAATTTTTAAAATTTAAAATCCAAATCGATGTTTATAGGTAAAGCCCTGAGACGCAATCTCAAACTGTGATACTCGTATATGTCCTGTCAAAAACAATTCATAGATAGATAGATATTCTTAATTGTTAACACAAAGAGCACAAATAACACAGATAACAAATAAATTAAAACTATAATGTTTTACAAGAGGCGGCCTTATCGCTAATAGCGATCTCTGCCAGGGAACATTTGGATGGAATAGGGATATAGAACAAGTAAAGACGAGGGTGAGCATTAACAAAAATAAATACCTTAATTCGTACCTACTTATAAAACATACACATACATACTAAGAAATACATCCACATAAAATACATAAAAATGACCTACCATTTCTAATTATACTTAAAAGAACAAATATAAATATGAAAAAAATTATAAAACTACAATTTCTTCCTATCACATGAAGATATTTTTAAGGTTTTTAAATTTTTAACAAGTTGCTTTGGTTCTCATAACGTGTATGTATCATGACGTTGCCTCTACAGCTATCTGCTCTACGGTTTTACAAAATCGGAATTTTGTAAAAGCGCTGATGTTGAGAAGCAGGAAATACTTGATGCCCTTAGTTACAACGTTACCCAAGATTTGTTATAAAAACCACGCGTGTTCCTCTAAGAAAATGTTTTTCCTAAAACATTTTTTCCTAATACATTTTTCCCGTGTTTCAGGAAAGTTTTCACATGAAAAAGATTATGAATATCAAATTAGGCACTTAGGTGAATACAGCGTGATTTTATTTAAGCCACTACTTTTTGGGTTTTATTTTATCTTCTGTATCATTATTACTTTGGTCTGACATTACATTTTTCTGCGTAGAAGATTAGGAATTCTTATTGTTATGTAGAACAATTTTATGTAGCCTGAAGGAGCTTATTAACAGGATTAGTTGATTAGAATGGGTGCAGTAGGATTTTATTATACACTGTGGTAAATTTTTAAGTGTACCTATATTTATCTACTGCGTTAATCATTTTTGTTGAGTTTTAGTATTTATTGAAAAAAAATCTCATGGAATTCTTTTTAAAAATCTTTTGAGACGAGATAAGAGCTATGCGTTTCTGTCTGTAGACAACAGTGATAAGCTGTATACTTACGCGAGCTACGATAATATCATCAATACAGTCAAAATTCATAGGAATTGTTGAAAGCCGTTGTTGAGTACAAGTGTCACAATTCTACCAAAATGGAGTAAAGCTAAGGGTTACGGTCAGTAAGCCCATTGCAAAAGTACCATAATTTGTTAATAATTTCTTGCTAAGCAGATATAGTGCTTATGCAGTGGACTCATGAAATACGACGTTCCACTCTATTATGATGGAGTTTATCAAGGAGTCTATGGAGATCAGAATACAAAAATTGAATTTAAAAATAAAAATATATGTTACACCGCATTGCACTCATGCGTTAAAAAATCAAAAAAGTTATGCCGAAAACACGTTCCATTCAGTGTTACCTAAACACTATTATATTTCATAAAAAAATTGTGCCGAAAACACGATCCATTCAGTGTTTAGGTATTTCCAACAAAACCATGAAATTATAATTTTCTTTACAAAAATAAAAATAAAACTTAGCATAACAATAACAATAGTCTCCATAATAGAGAAAACTAAACGACCCACTAACTTTTTTTAGTAAAATCAGCCACATAAGAATCCAAAAAATAAAAGTATTTCAATGGGTTTCTTCAAGAGTTTGTAAACGAAACAAGCCATTTCAAAACTACGAGGATTTTTTTACAATTGAGCGGGAAAATACAGCCAGACTCGCGCCACACCAACTCTATACCTGTACCTACTTGCAGTTGAGTAGACTGAACAGAGAAACAGATTCCAACTGTCACAAAACACCACATATTGGATAATAAGTAAGTCTTAGTTCGTATGGGTCGGGTGTTGCCACCCGGCCCATACAAACTAAGACTAACTTGGTGTTAGAATTTTTAAATTCCCCTGAAGGCCTCTGACATGGCTAAACGGTTAAAACTGCCGGAGCCCATAACTTAACGTGTCACCCAAGCCACGGCAGTGCTTAGTTGTAAATACTACCCACGGTCACCCATCCGAAGACTGACCGTGCTGAACATTGCTTAACTCAATTACTAGGTGGTGATTAGAAACTATCGACGTTTTTTCTGTTTTGTTTTCCCATGTTGATGTTAGAAACACCTAGTCCAATTACGCCATCGACTTGATATAATTTCTGTTTTAAATACGCTATGAGCGCTAAATTGTCATTAACTGTAATTATTAATCCTACAAAAATAAATATTTTCATGAATGTTGCCAAGACGACGCTATAGGTTGCACTATCAAACAGTCCAGTTCCACTGTTAGTTCTCAAGTAGGGACAAGCTTCTAACTCCACACGTCTTAACTCTACTAGCTTTTACTTCACAAAATGCACATCGCACAAAATTATTTCCTCAGTTGTAGTTAATCACTCCAAAAATCCACCAACCCGTTCTAGGCCAGAGTGATGGATTTAACCCAATCACCCTTTCTGAATAGGCCTACGCTCTGCAGTGGACTATTAAAAAAAGGCTGGTACAATACTACAAAAAACTTCGAGACATTGGTGGAAATTTTTTAATATCTTAATACCAGTATTTCTGCAGAACTTTTCAACTCGACGTCTATATCTAGACTTTTGCCATTGTAAAGGGTCGAGCCTAAACGGGCAGCCATTTCAACTGCAGTAATTACGGCCCCTACTGCCTGTGCTTGAAAGGCTGTATTGTACATTTGTGAAAGATATACTTGGTTGAAATGATATTTTGAAGTTTAAACGTAATCGTATACTTAGATAGGTGTGTGCTATTAAAAGTCAATTTGTGAGCTATGCATTTAGTGCCGATTCGTGAGCTATGCATATTAGCCCATTTGTGAACTATGCATATTAGCCCATTCGTGAACTATGCATATATTGCCAATTCGTGAGCTGAGCAATACTAGATGGTATAATATGTTTTGTGAGTTCCAGAATTTAGAGTAGAAAAAACGAAGACATCGTTGTTTGTGTGTTTGATACATTGTCTTAGATTTCTGCTGCTGAAAATAAATCGCTGTGCTAGATAATTATATTGGGGTTCTGGAATTATACACTGGTGCTATTATGAAGGGTCGATCCTAAACGGGCTGCCATTACAACTGCAGTAATTTTAACCCTACAGCGATTTAAACGTAATCGTTTACTTGGTATATGCTATTATTAGTAAATTCGTGAGCTATGCATTTGTCGCCAATTCGTAAACTATTATGCATTTTTTGCCAATTCGTGAGCTAGGCATATTTATATGGGAACAAATTTGCAAATGTAGGAGTAGAGAAATAAAGTATTAAGGCATATTCATTTACACGTCATAAATGATGAGTACTTCTATATTACAAAATGCAATATGAGCACCTACTTGTATCTTACCTAAACAAGTATTATTTTTAAAAAACCTATTTAAAAAAAAATCTTTTACTGAACGTTGCGTCGTTTCATTACAGAATTCCTATGACCACCTTCCAGCTCCATCATCATACCCTGGTTATCATTGAAAGACAAACAACTCGCTAAGATCATTCAAATGAACCCAAACTCGATGAGGTTGTGTCGTTTCATTGCTCTGTTCCTTTGGCCACCTTCCAGCTCCATCATCAGATCAGTACCGTAATATTGTCATCATAATATAACATTGTAACGCGATTTACACATGTATGCAAAATTTCAGCTTATTCGGTAACTGGAAAGTGGATCAAATTTAACTTGCAAGATTTTTATTACAGACAGACAACGGGACAGGTGAAACTACGAGTAAATAAATAAAAGCTTGTATTAAATAGTTAATTTTGTATACTTAGCTGGCTCTACAAATGTTTTTGTCAATTCTCCGTTGAAGCTTTGTGCAACAAGATTGATTTTTAAACTGTTTTGACGTCAGTTCGCATTCCACGTCCACCAGTCAACAGCGCAGTTTTGCGAGTTTTCAGCACGCAAAGTTATATTTTATACTGTATACCATTTAGAAAACCGCACACGTCCGCCACGGCAATGTTCACGTTTCTGTTCCTGCTTTTGTTTCAGACATTTTTTTCGAACCGGTTTTACAATTCCCTCTTGGTTTGTGTGTCACGTTTTTTAAATCATCGCCGTGTTGGCTACGCATACGAATATTCCAGAAATTAAGTGAGCCGCGATTGCAAAAGGATTATAGCATCGTCGGTGTATTTTGTCTGAGCTTTTACGGTGTTTTCCATTATGGATATGTGATAAGCATTTTAGCAAGTAATGCTATGTAAATTATTCATGATATTGTTCATCTTAGATTATTTTTCTTGGGCTCGAAAATGTTTGCGAATATAAATTCGATCGTAATTTAAGGTTTTTGCTTATAAATTCGGACATTTTTGGTGTAAAATATCGAAACTATTAATATCGTAAATAAAATGCTATTTTGGACTACATTGAATTGATTATATTTGGGCGTTCTGGTAGTAAAGTATCAAAACTATTTAAAGCGGTAAATCGAATGTTATTTCGACGATATTGTATATTCAGTGTCTGGTCGAGACATGGCGTGAAAGTACAAACAAATTATTTTCATTTGGTCGGCTCCATTGTTGATTTGGCAAACAAAGGCCGCAAAAAATCGTGTGTTTGCATTCCGCCTTATCTCGGTCGGGCAGACTGCAAACAGAGTTTTGTTATGATTAGGGAAGCTAAGGAATTCCAAGTGATTTGGCTTGCCTTCGGCTCGTTTTAAGGAGGGAGAGTTTGTAAGTGCCGTTTTATTTACCTATGCTAATGACAACATCTACTCTTCGAGCGATGAAATTACAGATAGCCGTGTCGATTTTATACCAATGATTTTAGGGTTCCGTATCCAAGGGTAAAAACAAAACACTATTAGCTATTACAAATACTCTATTGTCCGTATGTATGTTTATGATGTACAATCTATTTTTTTAATTAATGTGCACCCAGTTCCTTATTTATACGCTTTCTGTCCTCTCCATCCTAATGTTACCTGGTAGAGATCGCTGTCAGCGATAAGGCTGCCCATTGTTACACTGTTCATGTATCTTTGTTTCTTCTTTTTGTTTATTTCTTGGTGGGCAATAAAGAGTTTATCTATCTATCTATTGTTCGTCTGTTTGTAGGCCTGTCTGTCATCTGGCTCTATCTTATGAACCGTGATAACTAGACAGTTTAAATGTTCACAGATGATGTATTTCTGTTGCCGTTATAACAACAAATTCTACCAAAACAAAAATAACAAATTATTTAAAGGGGCTGCAAAAAATGTTTTGCTCGATATTAATGACGGTAACTGTTACCCTCGAATATTCAAAGAATATTTAGTGGTATAAACACTTCGAGAATAATTAATTTAGTAAAAATAAATAAAGAGTTCCCACATGGTACAGAACCATTCGTGTGCGAGTCTGACTCGCACTTGACCGATTTTTTTAGTTTGTGTAAGGCGTAACCTAAAAAAGATTGAAATGTGTAATATTAAGATAATGTAAAAAGGTACTATAGGACTTCGCCGTAATTCTCACATCTTATCTTTCCTCTACAATTTTTTTTTCTTTCCTTCCACTCCTTTGTATCTCAAAGAACGCTTCGAATTTATTCAAGGTCATTCTGGTACTTTGAGATCTTCTCGTGCCTTGAAACTCAAAGTTCACTCCTCTTCCCATACCAATCTTTCCTATATGAAATCTTTCTCTGTACAATCTGTCCTGCTTTGGAATGAGCTGCCTGTAGCTATCAGGCAGGCTAAGTCTCTCCATATTTTCAATAACCTAGTTTTCAAACACTTTCTTTCACTATGTTAAATAACAACTATACGTGATATTAAATTTATTGTATGTAAATATTTTTATACTAATTATATATTTATGTAATTGTTTATGTATGTATGTTTATATTATTGAAGATGTAGTATATTATTATAATGTGTAATTATTGTATTTAGTTTGTGATAATAATAATTATTATTTTTCCACGTTTATTTATTATACACCACCAACCACATTTATGTATTCTAATTTCTGTCCATCCAAAGGTTGCCTGGAAGAAATCGCTCAAGGCGATAAGGCCGCCCTTGTATCACCTAATTTTAAGAATATTATGTTTTTGTTATTTAAGCTGTTTTTTTGGTGTACAATAAAGTTGTATTGTATTGTACTATAAATGTGGTATACTATAATAAGCAAGGATTGTAATAAAATGTGATTACTCAAGATCAAAATAGGGGTTGTTGGTGCGTTATTTTGAATGATACGAGTAGTAAAGGTTTTTATTTTTGACCGACAAACCAAACCGGAGGAGGTACTTAATTCGACGCGTATATAATTTTTTTATGTATAACCACGCATAACTTTTAACGTCGTATCCGATTTCAATAATTCTTTTTTATTGAAAAGAATATACTACGAAATTGGTCCCATTAAAATTTTATTGAAATCGGCTGAGCCATTTTAGATATATAAACAATAATGTGAAAAACGTAACATCGATTCATGCGAAATATTCGCGAATTCTGTACATGGGTGAAGTCGGTCATGCTATTTTTTGCGAAAAATAATTATTACATTTAAAGTTTTTTGTTTCACGAAGTATGCTTAAATTAGAAAGTGTCTGTTAACATGTTGAGTATATCGAATAGTTTTAAAAGCATTGAAATAAGAAGTTTTACAAAGACAATAAACAAATACAGTAAAACACTTGTTGATGACAAAAGTCGTTTTATCTGTTTGTATTGTTTGTGAGCTTTATTGCGATGGATATAAACCGAATACTAAAATTCAATATTTGCCACATCCACTGAACACTAACTGCGTTTATTATGAACCAAAATAATTATTATATTAGGTGTTGGCGCCCGACATGTTACGTTGTTTCAAATTCTACAAACTTCCGCTAGTGAAATATTTCCCAACCTATAGGCCACGAAATAAAATAATCGGCCAAGTACGAGTCTGACTCGCGCACGGAGGGTTCCGTAGTGTATGGTAGCCCCCCCTTAAATATTAATTTTATTTTGATTTTATTATTTATTATTGAAGTGCATATACAACTAAATATTGTGTAAAATTTTCAAGCATCTACTTAAGTAAGTAAGTAAATTCGTATAGGCCGGGTGGCTAGCCCTGGTGGCTAGCATCTACCTGTTACAATTAAAAATATAGAGGGAAAAACGGAAAAAAATCAGGTTTGTTGTATGAAATCCCCCCTTAAATATTAATTTTATTCCTTTTTTAGTATTTGATGTTATAGCGGTAACGGAAATACATCATTTGAGAAAATTTCAGCTTCCTAGCTATAACAGTTCATGAGATTCAGTCTGGTCTTAATAATAGGGTCCCGTTTTTACCCTTTGGGTACGGAATCCTAAAAAGAACAATGGTCGTGTTAAAAAGTGACACGTCGACCAAAAGAACATTCAAATGCAAGCATTTATTTTAAACAAACTGATGGTTGGTGACTGGCACTTAACATTGATTGTCCGATAAATGCCTTTTTCTTTTTGAGAAAACTAATATAAAAGTAAATGAAGAAATAGGTAAACTCAAGTTAAATCGTGACATTTTTGCTACAACAGTTTAAATAAAATTAAAATTATTTTAATTAAATTTGTGAAGTTTTTCACAAATTATGTTTAAACCACGTTGAACTGTTATAACAAAAATAGGAAACGAACGTTACTCCTCACTAGAACTCTAATTCTTCATCCCATAAATTTATTATAATACACCTTAGTATTTACTTTCTTGATACCAACCAAATAATGTTTGTAATGTACAAGCGATATTGTTAAGTTCAATATTTTTTAAACTAAACTTACTTACTTACTTTACATAACTGGAAATCTCGAGAGGAGGCCTTTGCCTAACAATGAGACAATGTAGGCTCATAAACAAACAAACAAACAACAAATTTACAAAAGCAGATCAAATAAACTATTTCAACCTCTTAAATTTAAGTAACACGTTTCAGCTGCTGATATTCAAATTATTATATTTAAAAAGATATGCTCTGCTATGTTTCACCACATCCTTGAGATGAGTACTGAATTCAAAATTTTAGTTACACAGGTCGCGGATCACTCAACTTTGGGAACCTCTGCCACGGTGTCATCGTTCCATTTACAGGTCAGGACTCATAAACTGAAATATTCAGTCAATTGGAATACACGAACCGGGTCGTCAGTCAAATAGGTCCTTTCAATTTTTAACAACATGTGTCGCTCCGAGTTACGGGCTTTTCGCACTTTGTCCAATTGGGTGCAATAACAGTTACATCGGGTGCATGCAAATTACTCGACTACTGCACAGTGGAGTAGACAAAATTTACTTTATAAAGAATAAAGTAAATTTTGTCTACTCCACAGACATATGAAAATGCGCTTAGAATCGTCTTTTTACAAAGGTTTTCGATCACATAATATAATTATAATGGGTGCAAATTTACGTATTCACCAAATTACTAATAACAATTCAATTAATTACATAAAATAATTTACTAGAACACCTTAACTTAAAATAATCTAAAAAAATTAAAAACAATATAGTAGGTATCTGCAATATCATCGTCATTAAAAGATGAAAATTAAATAAATTAAAACATAATTCAGTCAAATTACAAATTTAAATTATCCTAACCTAAAAAAGATTGTATCTGCAATAGCATTGTCATTAGAATTAGATAGATTATATTGTTGATTAGATATTGTAATTGGATTAGATATTAAAATGCACTGTAGGCCTATGGCTGTTGACTGCCACGACTTTGATGGTGAATTTTAATATCACTTAACGTGGAGCAAATGGTAAATATGTCCGGGATTTTTCAGACTTTTTATGAAAATTAAATTTTCTTTGACTTGTTTTATCAAAAATTGCATAGTCGACTTCGTTAAAATTTAAATGTGGCCGAAATCTGACTGTGGTAAGTTAAATTTTATTAAATTAATGTGAAATTGTGTAATCGTTGTCCAACAATGCTACACAAGTACTTTAAAATTTAATATTGTTTTTACCTACTCTCCCTGCCCCAGAACTTTTACAAGAGATCCTACAATAAATTTTGTTTATCTTTTGTTGTTTCAAACGGCTAAATACTTCAACAAAATGTCACGACTGTCTATTCTTTTAAATCTCCCTACCGCATTTGTTTCATTCCAACCAACATAGGAAATTCCCGGTCCGGACTCGTGGTTACACCGCTTTGTTACACCAGTGTGACCAAAAGTAAACTTTTTTACTCGTGGTAACACTACTCTGAAAGGATCGTGCTTGATTAAATATTAGATAGGTAGTGATGTGCCCGATAGTTCACAGTTCTAGAATCGTCTCTGCGTTTCGTTATTTCAAGTATTCCACAATGTACAGTGTTATCACAACCTTCCTTACCAGTTAGTAGTATTACAGTTGCGCTCTTATCGTAGTTTTACATACTAAGTGTTTCTTAACGATCACCAAAGTTAAGCAACGTTCAGCACGGTCAGTCTTCAAATTGGTGACAACAGGCATTTACGGATAACACCTTAAATTGTGGTTCCCGGTTGTTTTAACCATTTAGCTATGTCAGAGACTTTCAGGGGGCTTAGGAACCGACACCAGGGCCGGCTTGCCCTGGTGTCAGATGGCTATCTGATCTATATGAACTTGCTAACTTTGCTGTCACGCATTTGAGTCTCTTAGCGTCTTCATGCTAAGAGACTCCGCTAACGTAAAACACTAACTAAACTGTATCTAAAGTGTGCGTAAAAATTTTGTGGTAAGACGGTAGGTACTCGTATCTATTTTGATTGTAGTTGTGTCACAAGGAATAGCTAAAATAAAATTTACACAGTTGTGCTTAGTTGGACGTAGTTGTGTCATAAGAAATACGTATTTTGGATGTCCAACTAGCTGTGCAAAAGCAGTTGGTCCACGAAGAACTCCTCTTTAACACTACTTTTAGAAATCACAATTTAGCGGTACACCATTTCGAGACAAATTCTGTACTCATCAAATCTTTATTTGCCAAATTCGCGGCACATCAAATCCGTAACTTGTCAAATTAGAGACTGACTAAAACCTATGTTTGTCAATTACTTAATTCGTCAAATTCTTAATACAAAAATACTTTATTCGTCAAATGAACTTTTTGTCAAGCACACTCTGGGACAGTAAAGATAAAACAAGATCATAAGAGTCATATAAATATATTATTTTATTCGAATAAGAAAAACAAAAATACATTTTTAAGTATTGTATGGTGGAAATTTTGTAAGTGAAATAACAAATTTTAACATATATGTATAAGGTATCAATAGCGCTTTTGCTGTTGTTAAGCCTAAGCAGATTTATAGTCTAATTTGTAACAGATTGTTGTTATTTTATTTAAAATGTACAGAAACCACGATAGCTCTCATAATCAAGATTATATCTGACTAAAATCTTTCTCTGCACATCATCTATAATTATGATTATGGTGATATAAATGTGAAGCAGTACTGTAGTAATTAGAGGATAACAATTTATAATTTAACGACCCCAGTTAGTCAACTGGATTTGTGCTAGAATAGTAAACCCTTTGATATTAAACTGACGTCATGTGCCAGCAAATTGTCAACTTTATGCTCAAAACTTAAAGTCCATATTAGTTTACGAGAGTGAGGTTCCCAGACAATAGTCATGATATTAATGCACTGTATCAGCATTATGCATGCATCAAAGAAAGTCTAGTTGAGCTCGACTAGTCTGTAGACTGCTTGTTTTGTTGTACGTGTAATGGATTGTTATGGGAATTATTACAATAGTACGTATCAAATAAAAAAAAAGACTATTTATTGAAGAAAAACACCGTGAGGCAATCTGAATCCACCAATCCGCACTGGACCAGCATGGTGAATCACTTTCGTGAGTAAGCTTACGTTCTGCAGGTCTACAGGTTCAGTAGGCCCAATTTTAAAGGCACCATCATAAATTTAATAACAACGTAAAATAGTGTTCTCTCTATCAAATGCATATAGTGAAAAAGAAACAGGGCTACTCTAAATCGCCATTAAAATTACGATAGCGCCTCTAAAATTGAGCCTATTGTCACTTTAAATCACATCGAAGGAGTTATCTGTATATATATTTTGGTTTAGAACAAGAAAAAGTCTTTCACTAGTTATATCAAGAATGTGAAATTACTATCAGCGTCTCGAATTTCAGCTTTGATACCGAGAGACCTCCACCTAGAATCCCCAAGGGATTTATTTTATAGAATGGGCAAAATAACGTTTTACAAAATACTTAACCTGATTTTACTCACGATGTATCGAAGAAAGTTCATACTGTTCGATATCAAATAATGCTTATATGTGCGAATAGTATAAACCTGTTAAATTATACTTATAATATTTGATATCAAAAAGTATAAACTTGCTTTGCTAGATCGTAAGTGAAATCAGATTTATGTTATGTAAAATGTTATTTTGTTCATTTTATAAAGTAAGCCCCAGAGGTTTATCTTAATTTTTGTTTTGATCAAATACAAATAAGATCTTGGGCTCAGACTTTATACAGTAGGCCAAAAAAGCTTGACAGATTAAAACAACGATATTTAATGCTTAATTACAATGGAATTTTGTATTTTCTAATTTAATTTTTGTACAAGGCCGCCATCACGCCGCGCTGCCATGTTTTACAAGCAATTTCAAGAGGTACCAATAAAAAATATTTTTCGCGTAGCATCAGAGCAGCAGATTGACTTGATTTTTAGCATGGATATGTTTAAAGTCTTAAAAATGAGAGGCCAGAAAGTGATATGGGATACTTTTAATCTCAAAAAAATAAAAGATTTCTACGGGATAGCACGAATGTCAAAATATCTCGCGGGTAAAATAAGACACGCAACGACAGGTAAAGCAGTATTATAGAAAAATTGTAGACTCACAATCCTACACCAACATTTTAGATGTAACTGAATTATCTTAGTAACACTGACGTACAATACCTGCAGATACTCGTATTAGTCGTAGATGCAACATAACAGACACGTCAAATTGAAATTCAAGTCACTTCCATTATTCTAAAACCCTATGTAATTCTCCTTATTCCAACTCATCAGGGTTTACATTCGCGTACACTTTGTTGGTTTCTTGAGCTTTCTCAATAATGTTCCTTACAGTTGCAAGCTTTGTGCTATCTGAAATATTGAATTACAATAGTTCTTGTCAGTTGAAATTCGTATGTTGGGAGCGGAAGAGCCAGAAGACGCGGAGGAAATCTAAAGAGATGGCGTACAATTCTACCTCCTTGGTAGTTTTAAATTTACGTGTGTGCATTGAATGCCAAACTGCGGACTTTCTAGCTCTACAAGAGACTTGGCTCCTTCCTGATGATATTCCATATTTGGGAGATATTGATCCAAACTTCGCCTACGCGGGAAAATCATCGGTGGATACCTCGTCGGGAATTCTAAGGGGAAGAAGTTACGGTGGCGTGTGTCTAATGTGGCGGAAAAGTATTTTTAGTGCGGTTTCTGTCGTGGATTGCGCGAGTGATCGTATTGTGGTAGTCAAAGTAGTACTAGATGATAGAGAATTCCTTGTGATGTCAGTGTACATGCCCACAAATTGTAATGAAAATTTAGACACTTTTACTGACTGCCTTGCTCAGATAAGTGCTATTGTGGAAACCAATAGTGTAGACTCGGTATACGTCCTCGGCGATTTTAATGCAGCGCCTGGTTCTCTGTTTGGTACGGAGCTTTTAGACTTTTGTGCTGACCAGAATTGGTCATGCGCGGACATAGAGTATCTGGGTATAGATTCAAACTCGTACACTTTTCTAAGTGATGCACATGGGACTACGTCATGGTTAGACCATGTCATTACAACAGAGGTTGCGAGAAAATCTGTTCTCTCTGTAGATATAAAATACGAAGTGTCATGGTCGGACCATTTCGCGGTAGAGTTAACATGTGACTTGAACATATTAATACCTAAAATTGAACATCGAAGCTTCGTACCAGATAGAGCCATATGGGGTGAGAGGGATAAAGCCCAGATAAAACAATATTGGCAAATATGTTCATCTAAATTAAGTGAAATAGATTTTCCTGATGACTTTCGTAAATGTGCAGATTTAGTATGTGATAATGTAGAACACCGACATATTATTGATGAAATGTATGATAAAATAGTGAAAACGCTTAGAAGTGCTGCGTCAGAATGTGCTAAACAGTGCAGTACAGGATTTAAAAAGACCAGACATGTTGTGGGTTGGAATAAGCACTGTAGGGAGGCTCATGTGAATGCTCGGCTTAGTTTTCAAGAATGGGTTTCTTATGGAAAGCCCATCTCTGGTCCAATTTACAACCAAATGAAAGAGTCCAGAAATGAGTTTAAAAAGAAACTAAAATGGTGTAAAACTAATCAAACTCAAATAAAAATGGACATTCTCGCGACTGAACATAAGTCTAAAAATTTTTGTAAATTTTGGAAAGAGACTAATAAGTTGAATCCAAAGCCGAGTGTTCCCGTGAGTGTTGGGGGTCTTTGTGACACTGACCAAATTGCCAATCTTTTTAAGGAGCATTTTCGGGTACAGTCTCCATTGGGGCCAGAGCAAAAAGAAGTTGACGTTTCTGAGGCTAGAGTCGGAGATCCGATTAACAGAATTACCGCAAAACAGGTGGCGCGGGTGGTGAAGGACATGAAGCGAGGAAAATCCCCCGGCCATGACTCCCTGAGTATTGAGCACCTGCAGCATGCTGGTGTTCATCTGCCGAGGGTGCTCGCCATGTTCTTTACTTTCTGCATTGGCCACTCATACCTGCCGGAGACCTTAATGAAAACAGTGGTTGTACCGATCATTAAGAGCAAGACAGGAGATCCATCTAGCCTCGGCAACTATAGGCCCATATCGCTAGCTACAGTCATTGCCAAAGTACTGGATGGTGTGATTGAGATTCAGTTGCGACAACACCTAACGCTCCATGACGCTCAGTTTGGTTTTAGACCTGGGCTATCGACTGAGGCCGCTATACTGAATCTAAAGCACACTGTCCAGTATTACACCAACAGAAGCACACCTGTCTACGCCTGCTTTTTAGACTTGTCTAAAGCTTTTGATCTGGTAGCGTATGACAGGCTGTGGCAGAAGTTGACGAGCGATACGAACCTGCCGTCTGAGTTCGTCTCTCTCCTCAAATTTTGGTATGGCAACCAAACTAACTTTGTCAGATGGTCAGGGTCACTATCCGAAGTGTATAGGTTGGAGTGTGGTGTGAGGCAGGGGGGTCTATCTTCACCGAGCCTGTTCAACCTGTACACAGACCGCCTGATCCATGAGCTCAGCAATGCTGGCGTCGGTTGTTCGATTGACGGTGTCTTTGTCAACAACATTAGTTATGCCGACGATATGGTTTTGCTGAGCCCATCGATCAGAGCCCTCAGGAAGCTCATTGGCATCTGTGAACGGTATGCGGAGGCTCATGGGCTCAGATATAATGCCGTTAAAAGTGAGCTCTTAATTTTCAAAGCGGGTTCAAAAACATACGACACATGTCCACCTGTCATGCTAAACGGCAGTGTTATTAAGAGAGTCTCACAGTTTAAGTATCTGGGCCACTGGGTCACCGACACGCTGGCAGATGATGTCGACATGGACAGGGAGCGCAGGGCGTTGTCGGTAAGGGCAAATATGTTGGCTCGTAGGTTTGCACGGTGTACTGCGCAAGTGAAGGCGACGCTATTTCGAGCGTATTGCCAGTCCTTTTATACGAGCAGCCTATGGGTCAAGCATACAAAAAAGTCCTTTGTCGCTCTGCGCACCCAGTACAACAACGCCTTTAGAGCGTTGATGGGGCTGCCGCGATACTGCAGTGCATCGGGGATGTTTGCGGAAGCGCACATAGACAGCTTTGGAGCCATTATGCGCAAACGAACCGCGTCCCTGATGCGCCGTGTGCGCGCCAGCTCCAACACCTACCTACAGCTGTTCGCGTGGAGGATGGACCTGGACTGCCCGATAATGCAGCACTGGACGAAGGTGCACGTTGAGCATTCCGGGTCCAAACCCAACTATAGGTTAAGGTAGTTTTAAGTATTTTTAATGTATTTTGATGTATATGGATTTTTATCTGAAATAAATTGATTGATTGAATAAGTGGAAGAGCCTGCAGCCCACGACACAGGTCACCCTAGTGTGGGTTGCAGTGCACATTTGCATACTGTACATTCTTTAGAATAAGCACTAATCTTGTTTTTTGTATAGTATACTGTAAAAAGATGTACATAGTCCCTAAGTTTGGAAAATAAACATTATCATTATCATTATCATTGAATACAACTTCATTTTGTAATTTGTTCGAAGCTTCATTTGTTAATGTGTTAAAAATAAAAATGATCATATGATTCCCAAAATGATCAATTGAATTAAAAAGTCATGAAGTTTATTGTACTATAATCATTTCTAATGTCTTATCACTACATAGCATAAAACAAAGTCACTTCCCGCTGTCTGTCCCCATGTATGCTTATATCTTTAAAACTATGCAATGGATTTTGATGCGTTTTTTTAATAGATAGAGTGATTCAAGGGGGAAGGTTTATATGTATATAATAGGTACACCTGTGCGAAGCCAGGGCAGGTCGCTAGTTTAGTATAAAAACCAAAACATTAAAAAATGCATCTACATGCATTTTCGTGTCAATGGCATTTTCTTTTTAATTTTTTAGTGAATATTAGTAGATGCGACTAGGTACAGTGCAGTAAAATAAACCTTAAAGTATTTGTTGCCGTGTGCCATAAATTGTTTCAGATAAAAATTCTGCCATATTTTGTTTAAACATACTCTGTGGTGAAACAAAGAAAAGTCTAGATTCAATAATGTAGCACGCGCTTC
Source organism: Hypomecis atomaria (assembly GCA_964007245.1). Lineage (NCBI taxonomy): Eukaryota > Metazoa > Arthropoda > Insecta > Lepidoptera > Geometridae > Hypomecis > Hypomecis atomaria. The sequence goes on from OZ023297.1 coordinate 3,997,602, forward strand.
AGTCAGCTTCTTCCACAATAGATTCCGAACGAATCATTAAATTGTGTTATTTCACAAAGCATTTTCTTGAACACTGTGGTTTCAGTACTGTAATAGCTTTTATCTACACTAATGTTGTAACATTCTACTTATGTTTCTAATATTTGACTTATAATGACTACTGTTATAGCACAGACAACAAAACACTCAATTTAAGCAATTTCAAATGATGTTATAATATCCACATCGATATCGTAAAATCTCATTATAACATCGATAAAACGCGACCAATTAACCTGGCGAGCCTTATGTCAAAATCCTCATACAAGTTGTATAAAATTTTGATATTAGGCTGGCTTTTGAAAACAGTTGGGTTATACGTGAAAACTTCGTCGAAACTACTAAACTTACATACACAAAACTCTTAGGTAAGATCTTGTGCCAATGAAACAGCTGCACTCTCATTGGTTAGATTTTAATGGCGGCAAGTTCACTGTGAGTTGACAATACACGTACGCGTGAATTTAATGTTTCGCAATGCGTTTTGTTTTTAAAATACAAATTAAAAGAGTGTAGATAAAGTAGTGTATGCAACTGCATATAACACAGGTATTAAAACACTCGTTACTATTATGGAACTCCTCACACTCGTGTTTTAATACCCTTTGTTATATGACAGTTGCATAAACTACTATTAAGCATAGGCAGCAAGCATAGACCTACCGTAGATGCTGGCACGTAAGTATCCAGCTACGAGCTTCGGTTTTTAGGGTTCCGTAACCAAAGGGTAAAAACGGGACCCTATTACTAAGACTTCGATGTCCGTCTGTCCGTCTGTCTGTCCGTCGGTCACCGGGCTGTATCTCATGAACCATGGTAGCTAGGCAACTGAAATTTTCACAGATGATGTATTTCTGTTGCCGCTATAACAACAAATACTAAAACTAAAATAAAATAAATATTTAAGGGGGCTCCCATAGAATAAACCTGAATTTTTAGCCGTTTTTCGCTTCTATGCAGTACGGAACCCTTCGTGCTGAGTCCGGCTCGCACTTGGCCGATTATTTTGTTTTGGTAAATGTCCCAAAAAAAATATTTATTTTTAAATAACTTAACCTTAGCTCGGATTTTAATTTTAATTCATTTTAACGAAATTTTACATGTATCAAACATTTCTCCAAACGAATTTCTCGAACAAAAAAAAAAATACTTAACGCGTTTCCTACGTTACGTATTGTCGATAGATAATCAGGCCCCAGGTCAATATGTAGGTCAAAAACACATTTTTACACTATAGTGAAACCGCTAAACTCAGACTTCGCCTGTGCGGTACAGGGGCGCCGGGGGAGACGACACAGGGGACTGAGACAGGCGCGGGCAGCGGGTCCCCGGCGCCCGCACCTGTCTCAGTCCTCTTTGTCGTCTACCCCCGCGCCCCCGTACCCGCGCAGGCGAAGTCTGAGTTTAGCGGTTTGACTATACAAGCCAAAATGCAAGTTGCATTTAACAATAAAAACTGATAAAAACTGTACTACCTTCGCGAATTAATCGAGTTTGTTTCCACAAATGAAACTTGGGAATTCCTTCAGTAAGTAAACTAATTACGTATCGTCTGCCGCGGCACGCTCGCTGTTTACCTATTAATAATAAGGCTGCGAATTCACGAGGTAATATGAAAAAGAAAAGGTCTTAAAGAGTTAATATTGTGATAAACATTTTAAAAATTGGTCGCGACCGCATGACTTGAACCTGTATCTTTCAGAATACCGTTTCGGATGCTCTTCTTAATAGGTTGGATTGCTAACTGACGACCATGCTAAATTTGTGCAATGTTTATTAAATCTTTTACCAACATACAAAGCCCGATTACAGAGGCGCCATCGTAATTATATTAGCTAAATAGCATAGCTCTGTTTCTTTTTCACTTTAGGCATTCGATATAGAGAACGCTTTTTACGTTGCTATTAAATTTACGCTGGCGCCTCTGTAATCGGGCTTACAACGTTGTTGTACAGTACAAAAAAGGTCTTACTGTTTTTTTAAGGTTTTGTGGTGGGAACTGAGAACAATTGGATGTGTCTACCGTTATAATACGTTACATAAGAATGAAGTAGGATTTTATGATAAAATTGTGATTTTTGGATGCTGTTTATTCAATAGTTTAATTAATGTGTGTATGAGTAGTTAGTAATTGGAATGTTTTTTTTTTGTTTTTAATATTTTAACCAGTTAGTTTTCACAAATGAAACTTGGGAATTCCTTCAGTAGGTAAACTAATTACGTATTGTCTGCCGCGGCACGCTCGCTGTTTACCTATTAGATATAAAGGCGCGTATTTACGGGGGCTAGTAACAAAACTATTATTAGGTGTTATAAGAACAAGATGGATGGATGTAATGCTGAGGAACATGACAAAGATCACCGTTTCCAAAGACGATGTCCAAGATCGAGCGAAATGGAAGAGGAAAGTTAGGAGGGCTGACCCCACCACTATGGAATGTAGAGTCAGGAAAATAGAGAGAGATTATAAGTTTTCCTGTTTTTTTAGTTTTTACAAGAGTGCTTGGATTTATAGAAGGATTACTGTTGTCTTGGTAGCTTCAAAATAAAATTGTATACCTACATATTATTTCGGTGCTGTTTTGGGATACATGTAATCTATCATTAGGTATTTAACTATTTTCAAACTATATTTTTCTAATATTTTTTTCAATACAGGTACAACAAACAAATGTCAACAAATGAAACTTAGTAATTCCTTCCATAAGTAAACTAATTACGTATCGTCTGCTGCGGCACGCTCGCTGTTTACCTATTAGGAATAAGGCCGTGCACTCACGAAGACTGAAAATTTTATATTACACTTAACACATAAAAAGATAATTTGGTGTTATGGAAAAAAAAACAGTTCATTAACATTTTTTGGGTGCTGTATTTTATCGCATAGCTTAATTTAATTGGTTAAATTAGGCTATGCGATAACTTATCAAATTTCAATATTAAGTTTTAATATGTTTACAGTTTGTTTCCGTAACTGAAAGTTAGAAGTTTTGTGGACTTAGTACATTATTCTAACCATTATGATAATGTTGCCATCTTATAAAGCAGATGTTTACGTGATTGTTTTGAAATTTTGTTTATATTATTTTTAACGTGTATCTATGCATATTATATCATTTATATCATTTTCGTAGAGTAGAAAACATGCGCTTTCTTTTCTACGAAAATCTGTATGCGACTTTGTATGTTGTTCACACTACTATGTTTCTGACAAATAAAGTATCTTGAATCTTGAACGTATTAAGTCGACATTTTTATCCTATACAATCCATCCTAATTATAAAAGGTGTGCGTAATAAATCAAATTCAAAAAAGATCTAAGCGCAGATACGGCGTGTCAATATTATCACATTATCTCGTTATACGTCGAAAATAAATTGTTTCGAAATTTGTCCTTTGAAGAAGACACCGCCAGGAAAAAAAAGTGTTTTCTTTTTATCGATATAGGTAATTTATTTTGACGTGTTTTTGCAACGTTGCAGATGGTTATTTAAGAGCTGTATTGGTTTCTTAATTTACTAACGTTACTATTTATAACATAATTTTTTAATTGTAAATGTGCATTAATATCAAAGCAAATGAATTTATGGGTAAGTACGTATTTTAAAAGGGTTTTCAAATTTTGATCATGTGGTACAGCAACTGAGTTTTGCAAAAGTCTGTTTTCAGTCGTTTTTAGGGTTCCGTACCCAAAGGGTAAAAACAGGACGCCATTAATAAGACTCCGCTGTCCGTCTGACTGTCTGTCTATCACCAGGCTGTACTTCATGAACCGTTTTAGCTAGAAAGCTGAAATTTTCACAGACGATGTATTTCTATTCCCTCAATAACAACAAATACTAATAATCTGCCAAGTACGAGACGGACTCGCGCACAGAGGTTTCCGTACTGTATGGGAGCCCCCATTAAATATTTATTTTATTTTAATTTAATTATTAAAGTAAACATGCAATTAAATATTCTGTGAATATTTCAAGCATCTTCCGGTCACCGTTATTAATATAGAGCGAAAAACATCTAAAAATTCAGGTTTGTTGTATGGGAAATACAAAATAAATTAATATTAATTTTATACTGTTTTTAGTATTTCTTATTCTAGCGGCAACAGCAATACATCATGTGTGAAAATTTCAGCTTTCTAGCTATAATTGTTCATGAGATACAGCTTGGAGACAGACAGACGGACAGCGGAGTCTTAGTAATAGGGTCCCGTTTTTACCCTTTGGGTACGGAACCCTAAAAACAGAATAAAAATCATTTTTAAAACCCCTTTTAAACCCGGTGGCTCCCCTTCTAAGCCTTCAAACAACGAACCTGATTTTTAGCCGTTTTTTGTTCGAAATCAATAATGGTAACAAGTAGGTGCTTGAAATATTCACAGGATATTAATTTGTATATTCTCTTCAAAAAAAATACCTAAAATAAAATATAAAAGGGAGGCTTCCATACGGTACAGAACCCTTCGTGCGCGAGAGCGACTCGCACTTGACCGATTGTTAAAAATGTCATCCTCTCAGCCGCAGCACACTGTTGTGCACATTTCCTTCCTTCCTTCCTCCTTCCTTTCAGCCATAGGACATCCACTGCTGGACATAGGCCTCCCCTAAAGATCTCCAATAAGACCAGTTGGTAGCGGCTTGCATCCAGCGCGATCCTGCGGTCATAATGAGATCGTCCGCACATTTACTTATACCTATTTAGATCTGTTTATTATTACCATCTATCGTTAAAGTTAACCTTTGATTTTTATGAAGTAGTTGGTCCACTTTGCAGGTGGACTTTCTACGCTACGCTAACCAGCACATGGTTTCCTCTTAAGACTGTGTGCGCTAATCGCCATTTTTTTTCAGCTGAGTTTTAAGTGGCCAATTGCTGTCCAGTGGCAGTTGCCATTTTAGTCTTTAATTTTACAACCACATTGAGTCGACTCTAGAATAAACTAGTTGCCCAAAAAGTACAACTATAAATCATTAATCATTTGAATTAGCAAAAAAATTTGCATAATGATGAATATACAATAAACAAGTAATTTATCTTTATTATCTTTTGTTTGATTGACAAAACAAATACGTGTCCTCTCCTTACTTGACATTTCGACTAACTAACCAACTATTTAGTTATAATAATATTGAGTACTCTTTCGTAATACATACAAATAATATCTCTACAACACTTTGGCTAACTTACTTTTATATTTTTCTCCAGCAATATTTTTCTCACCGTACCTTTAACGCATACTCATAAGTACTTTATTTGAGAGAGGTAATTCCCGAGGAGCTTGTAAAATAAAACAATGGCCTGCAGCGCTCATTATAGCGTAATTTTATTCACAAAATATACTGACACTCTACCCCGCATTCGCTAATATGTTGGGTGTAAGAACAAAGATTAAAATAAATATAACAAACTTTTTACCGCAAACTTTTATGAGTGTACTTGGCCTGAAAAAGAAGGTAAGTATTCATATTCTTGCAAATGTAATAGTCCGAGATCGTACTGCAGAATCATATAGCGCTCATAGGGTACACGGTTTAAATCAATGTTTCACGTAATTAAATGAATAGAAAAATATTAAAATACAGGGCTGCCTTGCGAAATGTGCCCGCAATTATTTGTAATTTAATGAAGTGTACGTTATGAGCGCTATGACTTACAGTGGTATCTCGGGCTATAAGCGTGTTGCATTACCATACTAAACTTTAAATGCCCTTGACATACTAAGTATGTACTAAGCTTTATAAATTTTATTTTATAATATATCTTGGAAGAGCATATATAATACGAGAGCGAGCGAGACGAAAAGCTAATCTAAATGCAAGAACGCATCGACAAAACGGGGACTAGCCTAACTATTCAACTTCAAATTCACTTGAGTCAAGGTAGTGCTCCTAGTCAGGTTACGCCGAAGCTACGGCGTAGCAGGGTGCTACGAGTAACTTAGCACTAGCGTAGCTGCTACGCTGTTATGTTAGCATAACAATATTCGTTAAGTTAAGGAAAAGTTCTTATAGTTCTCTCTTTTTGACATAAAAAGTACTTACAAAACTTGAAGCAACTAATTTGCAAATTATGTTCGGTGTTTTTCATCGAATTAATTAAAACTTTTGAAATAGAATCTTTATTAAAATATCCGAATAATAACTCGAATTAAATATTTATATTATTGAAGAACTTCGTCGAGAATCCTAAAAATAGCCGAGACAATCTGTTTACTAAAACTTACTCGTAATTTGAAAAATGGATAATTAGGTATCTGCAAAGTATTTTTCAAGTTGTTAAGTGTTGCCGAAGAATTAAAGAAATATCAGAAGTAAAACGATAATAATAATAAATAAGAAATTCTGAAAAGTTTTTCTAAGAAAACAAACCAAAAAATTTTTAGTCGACACTTTGAATTCGATTACAGTTGAAATAGTTATTTCTTTTTTATGTGATTTACCACTTTGACTCTGAATATTACTTGACTTTTACGTCTAGTAGCTACGTAACTAGGTAAGACCAAGGAATAAGCCAATCGCCAAATCTGACTCGGCTGGGCAGCGCAGCGTTTAGAAAGCTGTGTGAATCCTTTCGTCCGACATACTTCAGTGCCACAAGTCGAATGTTTTCGACAGCTGTGTGTTGACAGTGATGGCATTTGGAAATGAAACGTGGTCTTTTACTGTGGGCCTTATGAATACGAGTAATCTCAAGATAGCAGGCCGCTTCCAAGCGGCCTGATTGGAAATCCACAGGGGCATACTAGGTAGATGGAATTAAACTAAATCAAACACAATATTACAAAGAGGAGGTCAAAACTGCAGTGAATCAACTGAACTTGTCATTTTTCCTTCGAAACTACGTAATCTGGAAAATATCATTTTGAAGGATACAATATTTAGATATTTGGATTTTCGATTTTAAAATTATCTTGATTTTTAGAAACTCGCACGCAGGTATAATAATTTTTGCAATAGTAATTTTTCGCAAAAAATGGAAAAACCGCCTTCCATCGTGTACAAAATTCGAATATTTCGCTCGAATTGTTGATTCACTATTGTTGATTTATCAAAAACGGCTTATTCGATTTCTATAAAATTTAATTGAGACCACTTCGGGAGTATAAACTTTCGAAATAAAAAGATTTTTTCGATTCGGTTCACAATTGGCAAAATTATCGATGAACATACACAAAATAAATACACACGAACATAGCACCTCCTCCTTTTTGGAAGTCGGTTAAAAAATGGCAAAACCGACTTTTATAGTGCGCAAAATTCGAATAGTTCGTTCATATTGGTGTATGCTACAGTTTTTATTAGACAGTTTCGAAAAAATTTAAATAAGGACACCTCAGGACCCTTTCGATCTAAAAAACATTTTTGATTCGGTTCACAATTGGCAAAAATATCGATGACAATAGGTGTCCAAAAAAAAAAGACGAACATACAACCTCCTCCTTTTTTGAAATTCGGTTAAAAACATAAATTGTTCCCTAAAGACAATTATTTGAAAGATCAGATCAGCTATGTGGTTTAAAATTCCGATACTTCAAACTCAGAGTGATAAGATTGTGATAAGAGTTCCCAAATGAAACATTTTTTTTTTCACTACAGCTTAATACACTTCATCTGCTTAAATTAATTTTTCCAATGTATAATAATTTTTATACAGTAAATAAAATCAGTTGCTTGATTCGTTCCAGTTGTAAAATAAACAAGTAGTTTCATTTAAATGTCCATTTTGCATCAATCATCGCAAACATGCCAATAATACTTATTGTTCAAATGAAATTAAGTAAATAATGCAAATTAAAGAGCCACAGATAGATAAAACAAAAGATACGTCTCATAGACGAATATTTGTATTGAGATTATTGGGACGAATGATCTTCTTAAGATATCTAAGATAGTTAAGATATCCAGTCAGACCTTTAAAAGCTCATTATTAAATCAAGATTCTAAGTTAAATTAATTTTATGTTTTCTCTTGCAGCAAACATTGTTTATTTTAATGAATCTCTCTGGATGAATGAATGGTCTCTCAATATTGGGCATATTAATATGCTCCAAGTAACTTAATGACCTATGGGAAGGGTATTGTTTGCGAGTCTTTTTGACGTATCCGTAGAACATTTAAAGTTACCAAGAAGACAGGGCAAGGTAAAGAACATGGAAGACTACAGAATACTGAACACTAGTTTTATTAGCCTTTGGCGATTTTTATAAATTGAGATGAGACTGCGCTATACTCGATCGTGATAAAGGCTGCCACGTGCGGTTAAAGCCATAGTACATGCTGTCTACTTTATAATATAAAGATGTGGTCATAAGTATTAAACGCAAAACCTTTTAAGGGCGGGTCTAGTACATATAGACAAACAACTTTTGTACTAAGACTTTGTTACTTTTTCACGCAGCTGCAGTGCAACGGATTGAATGGTTTTGGTATGGATATACTTAGTTAAGGTCGGACAATGACATAATTTTCATCATTGTTTCGCTTTAAAAATTCCACTGCTGGACATAGGCCTCTCCTATAGATTTGTAATAAGACCGGTTGGTAGCAACTTGCATCCAGCGTGATCCCACGGTCTTGATAAGGTCATCCGCCGTCCAATCTGTGGGTGGAAGTCCCACGCTGCGTTTGCTGGCACGTGGCCTTCAATTGAAAACGTTTCCACGCCACTGGTCATCAGTCTTTCTTGCTATGTGCCCTGCCTACTGTCAATGGAACGAGTGTCAACGAAAGGTCATTAAACTTGCCAATCCGCTGGGCTTGAACTGAAAAGTGTTTCATAAAACTGTTTCATATAACAACTAAAAATTATCCTATTATAGAAATGCTATTAGGTATACATTAGACACAACTCTTTTATCTATTACAATTTTTTTAACGATAATCTAGAAAACATAATAATAAATCGTTCCAATACAAATAATAAAATTGACCTACAATTATAGGGTCATGTGTATAACTATAAAAAACATGTTAACTAAGAACCGCATGTAAATTTTATATGTTGCAAAAAATGATTTGAGTTTAAGTTTGGGCTATGTCGGTAACTTTGGCTTTACTACGGGTTTCTTCATTGTTTTAAATAAAATGAAACAACAATACAATGAATCTACAAATAAGTATGAATCAATGATGAATTGAGTGTCAGTTTTAATCCTTTACAATGAAGTGGTCAGTTTGGTTTGGGATCCGTATCGGTTTCAATTTACTCAATTATCATTCAGATTATGCTCCCATCAATAATGTGGTTAATTATCGCTCACGAAAATACTTCGTGATTTTAATTACTGTTATTTGTGTGATCATTTGTTCTTTAATGCCGAAAATTCAACTTATTTGATTTCTATGTGTATTTTTAGGGTTCCATTAAAAAAAATAGGAATCTTTAGAACACATCTTGTTCTTCTTATAATCTATTTGTAATTCTAATTTATTTCTCAGAAAAACGTAGAGATAACAAGTTTTGAAAAAACTGTTGAAATGCGGGGAGACCTTCAAAAAATCGGCCAAGTACGAGTCGGACTCGCGCACGGAGGGTTCCGTACTGTATGGGAGCCCCCCTTAAATATTTATTTTATTATTTATTATTGAAGGGAATATAAAACTAAATATTCTGTAAAAATTTCAAGCATCTACCTCGTACCATTATTAATATAGAGCGAAAAACGTCTAAAAATGCAGGTTTGTTGTATGGGAGCCCCCATTAAATATTTATTTTATTTTGTTTTTAGTATTTGTAGTTATAGCGGCAACCGAAATACATCATCTGTGAAAATTTCAGCTGCCTAGCTGTCATGGTTCATGAGATACAGCCCGGTGACAGACGGACAGACAGACAGACGGACATCGAAGTCTTAGTAATAGGGTCCCGTTTTTCCCTTTGGGTACGGAACCCTAAAAAAGTCTTGCGCGATTCACCCCGCGGTGCGCACCGCTTGCGGGGAGGAACGCCGCAATACCCCTAAAAACTGTAAAAGCACAGCTTTTTTTTTTAAGTGAAAAATGTGTTTCTAATTATCGAAAAAACTGTGGATCTACATTAAAAACTGTAGAGTTGGCTAAACTGCTTCTCAAAGATCCATCAGAAACAATTTACTTGGAGACCAACTCTGAAATCGGTAAAACTGGATGTTTAACACATTTTATGAAAATCACTTGATTAGTAGGCATTATTCCTTGACCGACTTCAAATGAGGTGGTTCTCAATTCGACTGAATTATTTTTTTTGTATACCTCTATGTTACGCAATTACTTTGCCAATGTTATGAATCGATTTTGACGAATCTTTTTTTTAATTTTATCTACACTAATGTTGTAACATTCTACTTAATTATGTTTCCAATACTTGACTTATAATGACTACTGTTATAGCGCAGACAACAAAACACTCAATTTAAGCAATTTCACATGATGTTATAATATCCACATCGATATCGTAAAATCTCATTATAACATCGCGCGCTCGCTCCTGATTGGCCCTGCGCGCGCAGCTGCGCTCTCATGGCGTCCATTTTGAAAAAAAAAATGGCGGACTTCAATTTTTTGAAAAAGTCGTCATGGGTATCGTTTTCGAGGTTTTTGGGGGAGTAGATTTCGAAAATGGCGTCCATTTTGAAATTAAAGATGGCGGACGACACTTTTTTGAAAAAGTCGTCATGGGTATCGTTTTCGAGGTTTTTGGAGGTATAGATTTCAAAAATGGCGTCCATTTTGAAATTAAAGATGGCGGACTTCACTTTTTTGAAAAAGTCGTCATGGGTATCGTTTTCGAGGTTTTTGGGGGAGTAGATTTCGAATATGGCGTCCATTTTGAAATTAAAGATGGCGGACGACACTTTTTTGAAAAAGTCGTCATGGGTATCGTTTTCGAGGTTTTTGGAGGTATAGATTTAAAAAATGGCGTCCGATTTGAAATTAAAGATGGCGGACTTCACTTTTTTGAAAAAGTCTTCATGGGTATCGTTTTCGAGGTTTATGGGGGAGTAGATTTCGAAAATGGCGTCCATTTTGAAATTAAAGATGGCGGACGTCATTTTTTTGAAAAAGTCGTCATGGGTATCGTTTTCGAGGTTTTTGGTTAGATTTTAATGGCGCCAAGTTCACTGTGACAATACACGTACGCGTGAATTTAATGTTTCGCAATATGTTTTTTTTTTTTTTATTAGTGAAGATAAAGTAGTGTATGCAACTGCATATAACACGTTACTATTATGAAACTCGCTGCGCTCGTTTCATAAACTCACACTCGTGTTTTAATACCCTTCATTATATGACAGTTGCATAAACTACTATTATTAGATACTTAGTTGTTAGATCATACTGTAAAAGTGGTTCCATTTAAATTTTATTGAAATCAGCTAAATCATTATTGAACAATTATTTTTCGCCAAAACTGGCATAACCGACTTCAAAAGTGTGCAGAATTCATATAGTTCGCACGGATCAATGTATCGTCGATGTAGTATTTTTTAACAATAGCAGATTTTTCAAAAACGACTCAGCTGTTTTTGATTTGGACTTAGACCACTTCTGAAGTATAACATACCAAAAAAAAAAAATCGGTTCATAATCACTAACTCTTATTACATACATTGATTCGATCTAAAGGGTTCTTGCGTTTTGCGCAGAACAATACCAGTTTCATTCAAATCCTTTCAAAGCCAAAAAAGCTGAGCACAGCACTCTCACCCCTTCATTTTCGAACCCTTACCTGGACAAAAACACCATAAAATCTTTATTATTAAAGCACCTTATGGTTACCTTCGGAGTAAGGAAATATTGGCTATCCATCATGATGGAAGGGAAGTTTATTAGGAACTGGGTAGGCTTTCCAATTTATTTTTCCAGGGTCGGATATTCTTTAGTGTCATAAGAATTTGCTTTGTAAAATCAATGTCCACCTTCTGTACTTAGATTTCCAAGCCTCAATATGACATAAATTCAAATATAAGTCTGATATGAGCCTAGACGAAACCGCTACTGGTGATACGAGTAAGACTTTCTTTTAAAGCAATATTTTATAAATATATTTTTATATAAAAATAAGCTTTAGGTCGACAGCGATTGTAAATAAGGTTTATTACCAGTGTAAGCACTAATCTTACTAACAGTAGTAAGAACGGTAAAAAAATTACCATTACTATGTATACTTGTTTGTTCGTCGTCGTTCGTTAACCTATCTAAACGGACGCACTAATTTTAGTGCGTTTTGTTGTACATACAAGTTTATCTATATGGAAATTAAGTGATTTATTCATAAGCTGATTACGGAAATTTACAGCCGGAGTTTTTCAATTTATGTTTTTTTTTACTCATGTTTATCGAAATGTGCCTCAACGAGAAGAGTGATAATTTTCAGAGTTAAAAGATTTTTCCATTAAAACTTTTCAAATCCTAATTTTCTCGTCCACTTTAACATTATTGCAAACTATGTTTATCGAAAAACCGCTTTAATGATTTCACTTTAAATTGTCTTTTAAATTAAAAAGTAAAGCAAGTAGAATTAACGTCACTTTGACGCATTTTAGGCTTATTTTAAAATAATCCCAAACGAGGCACTCTGCTTTCTCAGTCCTAGAATTAATTAGTCAAGGGCAGCAAAACGCCGGCTCTACAGTGAAACAACTATCAATTCTAAACCTTTGAAATAAAGTTGAAAATAAACTGAAATGTAAGTAATAGTAAAGCAGAAATCTGTAAGCAGAACACGTCCAGCGCGGATTATAATTAATATCTGAAAACCATCAAAATGAGCCGTCATTTTAACTTGCTTAGTTAATTAAAACGTCTTAGAAACTTGCGATGCATTAACATACAGCGTATAACAGTATGGATTTTTGGTAAATCGCTAACAAAAGTACAAAATTTAAAAAAAAAACGTATTTAGGCACAAATTAGTATTTAAAATAAAATAAAAAAATACTGAAAAAGATAAGCGTTGAGGTTTTGTTTAACTACGAGTATAATAATTTTCAACTTGATATTTTTTTTCGTTTTTAAGTTGTAATTCCATTGCTTTTGTTTTATTATAAAACAAGGCACATTCAATTAAAACGGCAGAACAAAATGACAAACTAGGTTAAGACTTACTCTGTAAAACAAATTAAGACAATAAAAACAACAATACTAAGTACAGAACGAGTGTTGTTTTATGATAAACAAATGCTGCATTTAGTTTTTGGGAATTGGCATGTCGTGAATACGTTATATATCTTTATCTAATGTGGGATCGCCGCAAGCGACAACTGAAAACTGAAAGCGAAAACTGGTGTATAAAATCACCTAATACGATTAGGTACTGAAGATTTTGCACTAAATTATTTTTAACCGACTTCAAGAAAGGAGGCTCTTGAGTCGACTGAATTTTTGAAGTGATAACTTCTTTAGCAGCATTGTGCACTTTTTGGGATGGGTAAAAAATGTTAAACACGCGTCAGGACGTGATCTGATCCAAAATTCGTAAAAGTCTGAGGGAGAGTAGACCGCGTAGGAGAGGAAGTTATATCACCCTCTCTTTCTACCGCGCGACGAAATGCTCCTGCGAGTGTGCGTGTGTGATAATATATTAACATAAATGATCGTACTTTTATACTGATAGATAAATAAAGCAATTCGTGCGAAATTATACCCTAACTGTTCCAAAATATTTAAAAATGCGCATCATTAATGTTCAACTTTTCACTTCTGCCGGCACTCCCGGAGTGCAACCTGTTTTTTTTTTTTTGTAAATGTTAGAGACGCGATTACTCCACCAATAATGAACTGAGTTTTGAAGATGATAGATGAAATTTCAGAGGTATTCCCATTCAAATTTTATCGAGTCATTTTTCAGCAATAAATAAAAACGTAAAAAATACCTAATGATTAATCATCCATACTGGTATTACTGCGCGTAATAATGCAAACCGAAGCGTGATCACTTTAATTGGAACTATTCAATTTAAGATTCAGTTTGTTGACTGAGCAAAAGCTTTGTGTTAGCTTGTTTCATTTGGTTTTATTGTAATATGGCTTTGGCAAGCGCAGCGTAAAACGTGCAAAACGGTTACTTTGCCCAAAATACAATAAGATCTTATTTTGATTCATTTTATCAAATTGCCTCAATTACTAACAATAGGTTATTTGTCTACTTTTTGGAAATAATTTTAAATTTTTCTTTAGTACATAATAAGCACACTGCCTTACAAAATTTTAGAAAATTTATTTAAAATTGTAAGTTTAGTCTTCATACAATTATTTACAGTTTTATTAGTCTTACATTTACAGTAAATGTAAAGTATTATTTTTCGAAGACCAAAATGAAATCTGTAAAGATAGATCTAGAGATAAACTGTAAAGTTGGCTACGCTGGATGCACGCCTCTTTCAATTGGCCTAAAACGGATTATCTTTTCGCGTGTAACTTTACTGAAATATACGCAATTCCATCACCTTACTTGCATCAGCTATAGAAAGCATACTGCAGGATATAAATAACTACTGTAGCTCTACAATAAGAACGGTTGAAAGCGGCTTGAATCAACTACCAATTATATGGTAGCAATTATTATTTGTCTGTGTGCCTATTTGTTGTAAATTCAAAATATGTTAATTTTCTTTTTAATTTTTCTCATGTAAATCTGTTAAAAAATTAGGAGAAGCCATTGGATTTAGAAATACAGTTGTATGACTAGTTCGGAGCCAGTGGATTCAATTAAGTTTTTTCACGTGTTTGATATCAACATCTTTCAATATACATTTGATTTGATTTGATTGATGTCCAGCAGTAGACGTCCTACGAGTAATAATAATCAGCAAAGTGCGGGTCGGACTCGCGCACAAAGGGTTCCGTACCGTATAGAACCCTCATTAACATGTTTGATTTAAATTTAATCAATTATTTTTGAAAGGAATATATAACTAGATATTCTGTAAATATTCCAAGCATTTTTCTTTTGCGTTATTAAATTCGAGCAAAAAGAAAACATGTTTCTTAAATATTCATTTTAATTTTTTTGAAGTGAATATTGAACTAAATATTCTGTGAATATTTCAAGCATCTACCTGTACCCGTTATTAATATCGAGCGAAAAACGGCAAAAAAATCAGGTTTGTTGTATGGGAGCCTCCCTTAAATTTTTTTTTTTTCTGTTTGTAATTGTTTTTATAGCGGCAACAAAAATACGACATTTGTGAAAATTTCACCGTTCTAGCTAATATGGTTCATTAGATACAGTCTGCTGACAGACAGACAGACTTACAGCGAAGTCTTAGTAATAGGGTCCCGTTTTTACCCTTTGGGTACGGAACCCTAAAAATTACGATTTAAATCTTCCTATGTTAGGAACATAGAGTGTTATCCTAGTCGTTTCCTTAAATATCCAATCCAACAGAAATAGAAACGTCAAGAAGTATCAAACAATAATGGAGTACTGGATTGTCCAGAAAGTAAAGACAAAAACTACCCTCTAAAAGAAGACCTTCGATAAAATTAATAGCTATCCCGATATCCCGAACTCAGGAACTTACAGTCCTTGCAGTAGCAGAACTCATGTCATAAGTATAGAGTTTTGGTAGGGACGCGGAAAAATCATGGCGTCACATTATATAATTTTGTAAAAACACCATGAACGGTGGTATTTTTTTGTGATTGTAGTAAAATTCCATATCTTTGGAATCACTGGTTTATAATTTCACTTTGCACATTATTAATACTTCCTTTAAACGTCATTTATAAACCACTTCACTCTTATATATAACTTATATGAATTTGGGCTGAGACGCTGAGTAACAGTGTTTGTAAACTCTGGCAGTGCACATCGCACCGCTTCACTGAATGACGGCTTTCTTTCGCCCCTCTACTGCCATGGTTTTTCCCCTACCAACTTTATAAGTGGGGTAGTCTTTCAACCGACTAGGTAGTCAAATCAAAGTCTTCAAATCAAATTGAAGACTAAATCAAAACAAATAATTGATCAATATCACAGTGAAATGAAATATTTATTTTTAAAAAACAAATTCCATTAAAATTCTTAAAGCCTAACATGATATTTATTGGAATATAATGAAATTCCACCAATCCATAAATGTAATTCATATAGAAATATGTATTAATATGAACTGAATTACTTGTACAAGTGTGGGCAAGTGATATTAGGCGGCGAAGCGTGTGTTTTCGTGTTGCTACCAAAACTCCATAGACGCTTCGAGTACCTGAAGTCCCCGCTACCTTACTGTGGCATGAATTGGACTAAACTGTGACTTTTTTTCAATTAGTTTTCCACGTCCCGACTTTGTACACGTACAGTTATTGTAACAGCCATAAACCTTTTTGATAAAACACTCTACATGGTAGTGAAAACCGCATTCCAATTTGTAAAGTATTTTGGAAGATATACGAGTAAGGAGATGCACAAGCGGAACGACAGACAGTACAGACACTCAGAAATAGCAGCTTTGCTTTATACTTATTGTGTAGTAAAAGAATGAGACTTCGAAAAAAAAGGACAATAATTCAGTCATAATACATAAAAATACGACGACGAGAAGCCTATGCTTATGATCATTATGCTATAATAATATGATGTCTCATGATCATTCAACTTAATATTTTTTCAGTAGAAAAACGCGCTGCTTTTCATAGTATTGCAGGTAAGTACAATTTCGAACAAAATTGATAGCAAATAATCTTAACGTCAGTCGATTGGAAATCCCTTACTTCTAATTCTAAACACGATATTCTGTTCCTCTACTTATCGAAGACAGCTCAAGTTTTAATTGAAAGTCTTCGATGCTGTGGTATTTAAGAGCCATTATGTTCATCTAATTATCTTTCTATAGTGTTCATTTAATGGTTCTGATTTCGTATACAACTGTACAATTATGAGAAGTGATCGCTGAGAAGCATGCCTTTTTGTTTTACTATCAAAACTCCATAGACGCTTCAAAAAAGTATTCAGTATTTTACTAAGGCATGACGACTACAAAAAATATAATAAGTCTGTCAGGTAGACTACCAAAAATATTAGATAGGTATTTTTTCTTTTGTCAATTAAACATAAATTGATGAAAATATAGCCCGTCCATCTAAGAGCCCGTCAAAATTACGCGTGACGTCACAAGTGCCATCCAAATGTATAGACTTCTGTAAGAGAGGTGACGTCACGACCCTCACTCCCAAACTTTGACAAAGTTTATCTTTGTCATTTGTTGTTTGATTGACAAAAGAAAAAATACGTGTCCAATATTTTTTGATAACCTAACTCACGGACTAATTATAATCATGATTTTTTTACCTAGTCTTCATGCCTATTGGACTCGACTGTTACTTTCTCTTGCACTTGGGTTATGATTGTGACTTTAATTTTATTACACTGTAAAAAAGTAAGATGATTTTAAGCCAATAAGACACAAATCCGGCCTATGATGCAACAAGCGATCACAGGCTGAAAATGATGATATCTGTAATTTTACAAGTAGAAAAAAGCGCAGTAACTAATTAATAGCATTGAACAATTTCAAAATTGATTACTGGTTATGTTGCTACATAACTTTGACCTCTGTAGGTAGTTCGGAGATCCCTTACTCCTAAACACGATATTTTGTTCCTCTACTTATCGAAGACAGCTCAAGTTTTAATTGAAAGTCTTCGATGCTGTGGTATTTACGAGCCATTATGTTCAGTTATCTCGAAGTAGTTGGAACTTTCTATAGTGTGCACTTAATGGTTCTGATTTCGTATACAATTTGGTATACGAGTTAAGTTATGAGAAGTGAAAGCTTTTATCTGAAAAGCTCGACTGAGAAGCAACTTGCATTAAATTTGGCTGTTTTTAGCCACTCGCACATTTGCAAGTTTGAGTACAACAATAGACATTAGCCACCTTACAACAAAATATTTAAACACTGTTTAAGCGCGCATTTTGTCCTGTTAAACATTGTCTCAAGCGTGCGGAAAACTTTTGTGGTAAGACGGTAGATTACTAATAATCGGCCAAATGCGAGTTGGACTCGCGCACGAAGGGTTCCGTATCGTATGGGAGCCCCCCTTAATATATTTTATTTTAAATTATTTTTTTTATTGTAGAAGTGAATATTCTGTGAATATTTCAAGCATTTACCGGTTACCGTAATCATATTGAGAAAAAAAACAATTTTCGTATGGGAAAAATCAAATTTGCCATATGTATTCAATTTGAATGTATTGTTTTAATTTTTGAAGTGGATATAAACTTAACGTTGTACGAATATTTTAAGCATCTTTCTGTTGCCGTTTCTTGTATAGGATTTTTTAATGTTAATAATTAATTCAATATTCTGAGAATATTTTAAGCATCTACCTATCACAGTCATTAATATCGAGCGAAAAACGGCTAAAAATTCAGGTTTGTTGTATGGGAGTCCCCTTTTAATATATTTTTGTCTGTTTTTAGTATTTGTTGTTATAGCGGCAACAGAAATATACCTAATAAGTCATCTGTGAAATTTTCAACGTTCTAGCTATCACGGTTCATGAGATACAGCCTGGTGACAGACAGACGGGCAGATGGACAGCGGAATCTTAGTAATAGGGTCCCGTTTTACTCTTTGGGTACGGAACCCTAAAAACGCTATTAATAAGCATTTATCAATCATAACACGTACGTAAAGGCCGAATCAACCATCTTGGCGGATGTGAAATAAGTTACAACCTGCGGGAACCCCAATCCTGACTGAAGCTCACATATCAGCTGCACGAGGATTGGGTTTCTCGTAGCTTGTAGCTAATCTTACTGCCGCCAAGGTGTTTTATTCAGCTTATACCTAAAATGTATTAAATAAAAGTTGATTTTGGTATCTCTCGATTTAACAGAAGACATAAAAAAAATTGGCCAAGTGCGAGTTGGACTCGCGCACGAAGGGTTCCGTACCCTATTGGAACCCTCTTAGCCCCATTTCAAGTGTCTACATGTTGCCGTTATTAATGTGATGCAAAAAACGGCAAAAAATTAAGTTTGTTGTATGGGAGCCCCCCTTAAATATTTATTTTATTCAGTTTTTAGTATTTGTTGTTATAGCGGCAACAGAAATACATCATCTGTGAAAATTTCAGCTGCCTAGCTATCACGGTTCATGAGATACAGCCCGGTGACAGACAAACAGACAGACAGACAGACGGATAGACGGACATCGGAGTTTTAGTAGTAGGGTCCCGTCTTTACCCTTTGGGTACGGAACCCTAAAAACTGTTATTTATTTTTTTCAGCTCTTCTTGGTAAACAAAGATATCTTAATATAAGTTTTGTTTAATATAATGTTCCTATTACACGTCACTATCACTACGTAGTTTAAAACAAAGTCGCTTCCGCTATCCCCATGTATGCTTATATCTTTAAAACTACGCAACGGATTTTGATGCGGTTTTTTTAAACGATAGAGTGATTAAATAGGAAGGTTTATATGTATAATAGACCTGTGCGAAGCCAGGGAGGGTCGCTAGTTCTATATAAAATCATACTTTATTAAATATGGGAAAGAAACCTAACAAACTAAAAATTGAATTAAATTCAATCGTCTAATTTTGGTACACCAATGCACGCACGGACTACTATGGTAGGTCCGTGGTTTTAGCGCCAAGTCGCACAAAACGTGTACTCGCAATCGTCATTTAAGTTACTAATATATTAAAAAATTTCTAGAAGGAGACTTTCCTAGAATTTTACCTCTGTAGCCCGTAAACGTTAAAAGATATAACCAATAATGTGACCCTGATCTTCTATAGTAGGCCACGCGTGTACTCTAGTGTTATAGTAGTTTATGCAACTGTCATTTATAATGAAGGGTATTAAAACACGAGTGTGAGTTTATGAAACGAGCGCAGCGAGTTTCATAATACCCGTGTTATATGCAGTTGCATACACTACTTTATCTTCACTAATAAAAAATAAAATAAAAAAAAACACATTGCGAAACATTAAATTCACGCGTACGTGTATTGTCACAGTGAACTTGGCGCCATTAAAATCTAACCAAAAACCTCGAAAACGATACCCATGACGACTTTTTCAAAAAAATGACGTCCGCCATCTTTAATTTCAAAATGGACGCCATTTTCGAAATCTACTCCCCCAAAAACCTCGAAAACGATACCCATGACGACTTTTTTAAAAAAGTGAAGTCCGCCATCTTTAAGTGGACGCCATTTTTGAAATCTATACCTCCAAAAACCTCGAAAACGATACCCATGACGACTTTTTCAAAAAAATATCGTCCGCCATCTTTAATTTCAAAATGGACGCCATTTTCGAAATCTACTCCCCCAAAAACCTCGAAAACGATACCCATGACGACTTTTTCAAAAAATTTAAGTCCGCCATTTTTTTATTTCAAAATGGACGCCATGAGAGCGCAGCTGCGCGCGCAGGGCCAATCAGGAGCGAGCGCGCGATGTTATAATGAGATTTTACGATATCGATGTGGATATTATAACATCTTGTGAAATTGCTTAAATTGAGTGTTTTGTTGTCTGCGCTATAACAGTAGTCATTATAAGTCAAGTATTAGAAACATAAGTAGAATGTTACAACATTAGTGTAGATAAAATAAATTAACGCGAACTGAAATATTTTTTTCTATTTTCAGAGGACGGCTGAACTTTTCCACGTATTGTTTTTGAGGAAATGATTTTCCATATAGGTAGTTAAAACTGAATGTTACCGTTTTGACATACGTTTTTAGGGTTCCGTACCCAAAGGGAAAAACGGGACCCTATTACTAAGACTTCGATGTCCGTCTGTCCGTCTGTCTGTCTGTCCGTCTGTCACCGGGCTGTATCTCATGAACCATGATAGCTAGGCAGCTAAAATTTTCACAGATGATGTGTTTCTGTTGCCGCTATAGCAACAAATACTAAAAATAAAATAAATATTTAAGGGGGGCTCCCATACAACAAACCTGATTTTTTAGACGTTTTTCGCTCTATATTAATAATGGTAACAGGTAGATGCTTGACATTTTCACAGAATATTTAATTTTATATTCACTTTAATAATAAATAATAAAACTAAAATAAAATAAATATTTAAGGGGGGCTCCCATACAGTACGGAACCCTCCGTGCGCGAGTCCGACTCGTACTTGGCCGATTTTTAGGGTTCCGTACCTCAAAAGGAAAAAACGGAACCCTTATAGGATCACTTTGTTGTCCGTCTGTCCGTCCGTCCGTCTGTCAAGACCCTTTTTCTCAGGAACGCGTAGAGGTATGAAGCTGAAATTTATATCAATTACTCAGGTCTACTGTCCCTTGAAGCTGTGAAAAAATCAAACTTCTAAGCCAACGCAATCAAAAGATACAGCCGTTTATGCCGCAAATTTTGAAACTCGCAAGTACTCGCAAGGGAATCAAAACCTAAAGGGTACTTCCAGTCGACCTAGAATCTTGAAATTTGGCATGAAGCAACGTTTTATAGCACACATAAAGGAAAAATTCCGAAAACCTTAAATTTTTAGTTACATTACAAAATATATATTTTTTAATAAATATAAACTTATTACTTTTTTTGTCGTAATGAACGAACTTTGTAAACCTTGCAGGTTTGTACGGAACCCTCGGTGCGCGAGTCCGACTCGCACTTGGCCGGTTTTTTACACTGCTTTTACAAGAACACTATGTATAGCTAGGCCGAATCATACAAGTCGGCGGATGTGAAGCTACAAGCTGCGCTAAACCCAAGCAACGCCTAGCTTTATGTCAGCTTCAGTCAGGATTGGATCGCAGCTTGTAGCTAACTTCACATCCGCCGACTTGTATGATTCGCACTTTAAGAGAATAAGACCTTATATGATATTATGTACAACTTAAATAATTATTTATTTATTTATATTATTATCAATATTACTGTTCTGTTATTACATTTGGGTTAGGCTTTAGTTCGACCAGGTATAAAACTGCTGATATTTACTTCGCAAATTCATGGTTAGATTCATAGTAAAGAATGTTTATTTTACTAACTACACTACCCTAGAAAGTTCATAACTATGAATTATTTACATTCAGGCGTAATTTAGGACAAATGTGTAGCACAGATAACAACATTATTTCTGTTAGTTAAAACACAGTCTTTTTAGGGTTCCGTACCCAAAGGGTAAAAACGGAACCCTATTAATGAGACTTCGATGACCGTCTGTTCGTCTGTCTGTCTGTCACCGGGCTGTATCTCATGAACCGCGATAGCTAGGCAGTTGAAATTTTCAGAGATGAAGTATATCTGTTGCCGCTATAACAACAAATACTAAAAACAACAAAAAAAATATTTAAGGAGACATCCATACAACAAACATTATTTTGAGGTGTTTATTGCTCGCTATTAATAACGGCAAGAGGAATGGGACTCCCATAAGGTACGGAACCCTTCGTGCGCGAGTCCGTCTCGCACTTGGCCGATTTTTTCGTTACTTTAGTTGATTTCAAATAAGAAATAATACTTCTATTTTTGTGACTAAGTTTTTTCGGTTTTCTATAGATCATCGAATACACCTTCGCCCAGATCATTTATTGGGATCTTATCTTTATAGTTTATGGAGGTTTTAGATAAACGTAGCTTAGTTTTATTCTAGGGTAATGTATTATCCTTAAAATAAGGGTTAGCAGGCATTACAGATAACTTTCAGAAATAGTCCTTTTATGTGTGTTCAAAACTAAAGGGTGGGCAATATTGAAAGGTTTGATGCTTTATAATACATTTTTATTGATGCAAAAAGAGATAAATAATTAAAGTAGTTTGTATCATTGTAAAAATTAAAATTGTAATTATGTTTTTGTTGATATTGTTTTATTGCTCATGCTTGAGAATGTCACGGCTTTAACCGTTTGACTGTGGTGGTGATACACCTTTGCATAGCCCGGTTATAGCTCATCATGGCCAGTTATTCAACTGCACACGAATGGTTTGTCCTGTCTTATTACAGAAAAAAAAAAACAAGTGGGCGCATTACAGTAACAGAGCAATAGTCGATTTTCGGTTATAACTCGATTTTCTCTTGGTCATTTTTGTTCATAATCGCATGTTATTAAGTTACTAAACAATCTGTTCAAACATGATGAAAATTTGTTGATAAATAACACTACAGGTGAATTCTCCTATTTTTGAGAGAAATACTCCTCAAATCAAAAATAGCCGACAGCAAAAAAAAACAAAATTATATAAATAAAACCTATGTACCAAGTTTCGTCAAGATTCGTTAAAAATGCGATCTAAATGAAGAAAACCAACATCCGAATATGAAAAAACATTTTGCTGTCTTTGCATAGAGGCTTCATTTGCTCACGCTGGCTTGGGAAAAAAATAGCTGCACCAGAAGCCATCAGGCTTAAACGACTTCGTACTGTACTGTATCAGCCTTTTTTAATAGTCCACTGCAGGACGTAGGCCTACCCACGAAGGGAAAAATGATTGGAACATATCATGCTGACCCAGTGCGGGTCGATGGATTCACATACGCCATCGAATTTCTTCTACGAACGTATGCAGGTTGCCTCACGATGTTTTTCTTCACTGAAAAGCCAGTAGTGTTAAATGCCGTATATAAATTTCAAAGAACTCATTGGACCTGAACCGGGATTTCAACCGATGACCTCATAATTGTAAGGCGGGTGTCACTATCACTAGACAACCACGGCTTCGACTTTACTTCAGTGGAAAAATCCAGAATTTCCAAAAAAATCAACTAGATACAGATACCTATATATCTGGCACTGAGACACAAAACAAAGCAAAACGAAATAATGAAAAAGACAGGCCTCTATTGACAACGGTCACCAAGAACCCAGAAATTGGAATCGTGCTCGGTAGCGAGTGAAAAATTCAATTGGCTGATGGACAATTTACTCTTATTTGATTTGGGGCAGTCGATGTTGAGACGACTCGTTTTGTTGGAGGGCAGAGACTTAGCTAGCTTGATTTTGGTGCTGCACTCTTGTTTAGTACCTAAAATTCGAATGCATCTATTACCCTCGTACTTTTTTTAACCCCCGACAAAGAGAGGGGTGTTATAAGTTTAACGTGTCTGTGTATCTGTTTGTGGTATCGTAACTCCCAAACGGATGAACCGATTGTGTCATAGATAATTTTATCCCGAGTGTTCTTAGACATATTGCATGAAAATATGTTTCAAGTTGATGAGGGGATCTGACTACCTTCCATAATTATGTCCTATCGATTCCAAATTTGGTACCGTGTTATTTCAATGATATGGAAATTTTAAGTTAAGGTAACCATGACCTGATCAGCCGTTTGAAGATCATCAGCTCTTTAATAGTTGATGAGGGGATCTGACTACCTTGTATATGTCCTATCGATTCGAAATTTAGTATCGTATTACTCCAATGATATTGAAGTAAACCGACTTTACAGACTACCAACTTATTTTCCGAAAGGTAAGTGTCTGTTTTATTCTTTATATCACGTGGATGGGACCAAAATTGATGTGACAAAAGCAAAATCCCGAGTCCGTTCGTAGCTGTAATTAAAGAGAGGTATTGTACATGTACATACCCGTAGTTCATTTTTCGTTAAATTTATTTTATTTTTAATAAAAAAATAGCTGTATCATCTGTTTAACTAAATCTTCGTAAGCTATCTCTGGACAGACGAAAGCAAAATCACCGTGTGCAAACACAGACCTCGCTACGCTTCTACGGTCTATAAAATTAAATCTATAAAGACGTCCACAATTGATATATTATTCAGAGAAAAATCTAACCAAGATGATATTATATACATCGTTTGCTTGCTTTATGGGCTTGCTTTTGGGCTTCTCAAAAATATTTATTTTTTATTTCTTAATGCTTCCATTTTTAAATGATAAAAATGAATTGTTCAAATACAGCTCACATTTTTTTCCGTTTTAGCCATATTAATGTGCTTCAATGGTTATTTTTCTTGCATTTTGACCCGATTCATCCATATTTATGTCATATTTTGCTAAAAATTCAAAATTAATAAAAAGTTGCTGCATCCTTTTGCAATATTTCAAAAAAATCATTAAGAATTGAGTCTAATTGCTTACTTTTCCACTTGTTTACTTTCTTTATTCTGTCAAATATATTTATTTATTCTAGTAAAAAGATGTAATAGGTACTTTCACGAGATAGATCGCATGTTGTGGTTTGATTTTTTTATTATTATTAACCTAGCCTCCATACATTTTGTGCACGTGTCCTTTGAATTGATTTATTGCAATCATGTTATTATTAATTTTATTGATAGTAGATTATAAAATAACTTGTGATTTTTAAAGACTTAACATTACTATTTTAGTAGCACATATTTATAAAGTATGTATACCTAATATTTATAAAATTAAAAATCATTTCATTGATTAGCAGTGCGCCATCTCTCGTCAATACAGAAGTTCTTATAACTTCAATTGAGTGATAACCTGTCTAATACGGGTATCACAGGTGGCGCCGCCAACGCTATAAGTTGGTTAAAATGATAAACACTTCACAAAATTATTCGCGGAATCAGTATAGCGGGTTAGCTCAGTGGTCCAGAGCGTCGGGCTAGTGATCCGAAGACGCAAGGTTCGAATCCTGCATCCGCGAAGAATGTTTGAAATGATTATCATAAAAAGTAACTCTTTGAGATAAACCTAGTGTGGGATGCACTATAAAATTAAAAATCGTTCGTTTCGTTTTTTTAACGTTGTTTTTGCGTTGTGGTACTTACCTACACACTTTCGTTAAGAATGTTTTAAATTCATTTTCTATAAGTAGGAAGTTGATCTTTATATAATATTGTTTCAAGTTCTTATTTAATTTCACCTGTCCCGTTTTCTGACGATAAGTCTGTAACTTGGTGCAAGGGCGAAGCCAAACTGGCGGAAAAGGGCCACTACCCACGTTTTACCTACTTTTTATTAAAACACTTGTAGAAAATTAGATATTTATTCGTATGCACAAATTGAAAGATAAATATCTATTTTTATGATACAAAAACTTCAAAATATCAAGTAAACATTTTATTTGTATTTTTACGAACTTTAAAGAACTGAAATTTCTTAATGTTGCCTAAGACGGCATCTTACTTCATCTAAAGATGTTAGTCAGGGTCTGATGATGAGGCTAGAAGGTAGCCAGAAGAACTCCGAAATAATAGAACGATATTACATCACTATCCCATCGAGCGCGAGCTCGCATAATTTTAATTTCTTAATTATTATTTTAACTGCTAGTTAAAATAATTAAGAAATTAAAATCAAGTAATAAAAGCTTGATTCTATTTTTACCGACTTCCAAAAAGGAGGAGGTACTATGTTCGTCTGTATGTATATTTTTTTCTTGTATGTTCATCAATATTTTCGCCAAATGAGAACCAATTAAAAAAATTGTTCGAAAGAGTATACTTCCGTCCCATCTAAATTTTATTGAAACCGGCTAAGCTGTTTTTGATAAATCAACAATAATGTACATCGATGTCACATCGATTCGTGCAAACTATTTGAATTCTGTACACGGTGGAAGTCGATGTTGCGATTTTTTTTAAAAAATAACAATTATATTTTTATTTTAAAAGTGCTTCCCACACTAGGTTTACCTTAAAGAGTTATTTTTGTGATAAACATTTCGAAAGTTTGTCACAACTACAGGATCTGAATCTATGCGATTTAGATGAATTGGAAAACATTCGGGACGGAAACCCGATCTGTTAATGCAGGTTCAAATCCTGTCGCGACAAAGTTTTAAAAAGTTTTTCACAAAAATAACTCTTATTAATACAATTTCGTTTCTAGTAAAACATTTTCCATAAGAATCTTGTGACAAGCTGTACAGAATATCAAAACATGATAGTTATTTCAAAATATTTATTCCACAACATTTTATCTCATTCTTGAACAATATTTGTGCATCGCACGATCTGAACAGATGGTCTAATAAAGATTGCTGGAAGCACAGTATCTACAATACAGATAATCAAACACATTTTGTAATTTTGCATATGACAATATGTGACTGTGTTTACTTACCTCGAGAGCTATTATCAATTTGAGCAAACATTTGGACACTTTTTCGATCCTTACAAATGTGCACGAAGCTCTTTAGTAAAATTAAATTTCGATAACGACTACAATAGCACATTTTATTAATATATATTCGGCTGCATTTTTGATATGAATAACGATATTTGGCTTTGGCTATAAATGCAGAATTTCCAAGTAGGTTTTTTCATTCTGCACTTAGTCATAGAAAATGAAGCCTTCGTTTCTACTTTTTTCTGTATCCATTTTAAATTTAATTATAATAACTCCAGCAATAACTGAATACTATGAAAACTATGGAAACTGGGATTATAGTAATTATGAAGACTGGAATTATGGAAACTATGAAGACTGGGATTCCTATGGCAAATGGGATTGGCAGAACTGGTGGGACTGGAAAGGTTGGCAGTGGGGGAACCAACTTTGGAAGGAGTTCGGTATAACTGGAATTATCGGCAATCGTGTGGTGCGATTGACTCAACTCTTGTCATCAACTACTAAATACCATGTCAACTCAAATAACCCGCCTCCGGTTTCTAGTGCTAAGTACAATAATGATGGCAACATTGAATAGCGATAGACATCCTTTGCGCCAAAACGGTTTAAAAAGCATACATTTTAATTCAGTGCAAATAGGTATTCGTATAATTTTTATGGAGTGTAAAATACCTTAACTTCAAACTACTACATATGTAGGTATGTGACATGCACATAATGAATCTATGTAAATATTTACACAGCTGCATTTTTCATGTGAATTTGTCATAAATACTTGGTTAAGGCTATAAAATCAGAATTTTTAAGTCCGACTCCTAATTTTCCACACATCTATGTTATAAAATGAAGCGTTTTTTTTAATATTTTTTGTTTATATCCGTTTTAATATTGACTAGACGACCCGCCCCGGCTTCGCACAGGTGTATTATACATATAAACCTTCCTCTTGAATCACTCTATTCATTAAAAAAAACCGCATCAAAATCCGTTGCGTAGTTTTAAAGATTTAAGTATACAGACAAACAAACAAACGAAAATAGCGACTTTATTTTATACTATGTATAAGGATAATACCGAACTCAAACCAACGTCGGCTTTTTATCTCTAAAAGTATATCTTCCCTCAAGTATCTTTTGCAAGCAAAATATTTTCATTTATTCTGAAAACTTCGACAATAAGTAGGCGAGTAGAATCTTTCGAAACGTGAAGTTTTAATTGAAACCTCAACGTCTTGTAGAGTTTATTTCATTGTTACGAGGTATCCGACGTAGACGTGTTAAGTTTATTTCATTGTTGCGGTGTATCCGACGTAGACGTGTTAAGCTTTTAGTTTTCTTTGTGTTAGAAATGTTTGCTTATATTACTTCTATATTAATATGTCAGTACAAGGTTGACACAATATGGAACATAGAAGAAGCTAAAAAGATTTTCTAATTAGATGACGTTGCCAGTAAGTAAGTAAGTTCCTTGGCTAGTTCTGGTGTCATAGATTTTAGGCTTCCTGAAGGCCTCTGGCATGGCTATACGATTTAAGCAACCGGAACCTATAATTTAACGTCATCGGAGAAATGATAGCGCTGTTGTAAATGCCACCCGCGGTCACCCATCCGAAGACTGACCGTGTCAAACGTTGCTTAACTTTGAAGATTACTGACAAACACCTAAACACCTACTGTCGGTATCGACACATCATATGAAGCGTTCGTGGCCTAGTATGTAGCGCTCATGGCGTAGTTTAACACAGACGAGCACGACTTCGTTCAAGGCTCGTAAGTCGATCTTCACTACACGAATTTCGACTAGGCTCGTGCTCGGCTCGTCTAGCGTAGACCCACATTTAGTCAAACTACGCCATGAGCGCTATATACTAGGCCATGAACGCTTCATATGAAGTGGTCTGTCTCAGTCCCCCTTTGTCGTCTCCCACGGTGCCCCTGTCCTTTTTCATATAATCATATGATGCGTTCGTGGCGTAGTATGACTAAAGGTGGGTCTACGCTAGACGAGCCGAGCACGAGTCTAGCCAAAATTCGTGTAGTGAGTACCGACCGGGGACCCGCCGCCCGTACCTGTCTCAGTCCCCCTTTGTCGCCATACTCATAAATACTCATACTCGCAAATATAGTTATTTGTTAGGATTAAGATACTTTAGATAGAAACAATCAGCTGTTTCATACAAAATTTTTGCTCGGAATCGACAAAATATGGAGCTGATTTTATTCAGATTCCGAGTTGGTCCCATAGTAAAAGTTATTCAGTATGATGGCCTGAATCACAATGTTCAAACCCGAAGGTTATGAACAATTCCCGCGATACGCGGAGCTAAAATTCAATTCCAATTTCAAATGACGGTAATTATAAATTAGTTCGCCTGCCAAAAAAATATATGAACTCGGTACCTCTTTGCTTGATGACCGTGCCTGTGACAAAGTCCGTCTCCGTCGTAGTGATCCCAGGGCCCTTGGAAGTACTTGATCCTCCAACCGGCAACAACCGATCGTTGTCACGGCACGGGCTTCGGTTAACCCAAAAGTTCAACACTCGCGATGACGAAAACCAAATGGCGGCTTGCGCCCAACAATTTTCACTTTTCTAAGCGTTTCGCGGCCTATTCCGAAAAGCTGCACTTATACTGATTCCCGCGAGGGCTGTCCCAACAAAGCGAACAAAACGCAAGATTATCCAAATTCGAATTAAGACGCTGAGGAGATGCGCACGCGGTTCCGACATAGCAAAAAGAGTGTCGCTGTTTTCGCAGCTAACTTCATAGACGCGCTAGCGCGCTACGTCTTTCAAATTTCAATGTCAAGTTCAAGTCAAGTCGTCGGGAACGGGACTGAACATGTATTTGACCGACGAACCACCGGAGGAGGTACTCATTTCGACGCGTATATTTTTTTATGTATAACCACGCATAACTTTTTACGTAGTAGTCCGACTTCAATAATCTTTTTTTTTACAAAGGTAATACTTCGAAATTGGTCCCATTTAAATTTTATCGAAATTAGCTTAGCCATTTTTGATAAATTAACAATAATGTGCAAAATGCTTCATCGATCCGTGCAAAATATACGCGAATTCTGTACACGGGTGAAGTCGGTTATGCTATTTTTTGCAAAAAAAAAATAACTATTTAATGGATTTTTTGTCGTCGGCGATTTTTGATAGGGAGGA
Organism: Hypomecis atomaria; assembly: GCA_964007245.1. Taxonomy (NCBI): domain Eukaryota; kingdom Metazoa; phylum Arthropoda; class Insecta; order Lepidoptera; family Geometridae; genus Hypomecis; species Hypomecis atomaria. The sequence goes on from OZ023297.1 coordinate 4,027,800, forward strand.
GGAGATCAAAAAGAGGAGACATTTGCTGTTTCGCTATTTATCAGCTGATTTCAATATATTTGGCAACATCCTTTAGTACCTAAATAGATACTTTCAATATTTGCGAGTAGGTGTGAATCATCCAGAGCCCCTTGAAGGTCTGAAGATAATCCAAATGCTCAAGCCCACTGCCAGTTCGGAGCGTGCCAGCAAGCTAGCAGCATTGCCATGCTGAATGGCAATGCTCATACGTTGAGGGTCTCGGGATGATCCGATTGCTTGCTATGAAGTAGTAGTTTATGAAGTTTTAGATTATATAAGTCTTGTAAAATAATTGAGTGGTATGTACCCACATGAAAAATATCGGTTCCTCTTTCGAGGCATGGAGGTCCTATCAGTTCATACTCAAGATCTAATTCAAACACTTTCGGCTCTCTTCATTATGCCGTTAATATGTATAACAGATTAATTTCTACTTCTATGTGACTTCTATAGTGTAGTATTTTAAAAAAATACAATTTTAAAAGAACCCACATAAAAGCTACAATAGGTAGAAATAAAAGATCTGTCTAGCTTTTACGGTGTTGAATTACACTTAAGTACACTTAGCAAAGTTAATTTCTTTAATGGACTATTATTTTCCTGAGGAGAAGTTCTCTTTTTAAACTGTACTGTGTACTTACACATTTTTTTATGTTTTTATTAACGTTACATTCCAAAACATTTTTTTTAAATAATTATAGTTTTTATTTTTGGTAGATATTTAATTAATCTAGGGGTATTGAAAAAAAGAATTTATGTATAAAGCACCGAACCGTTAGGTAAGTTACGTTATTTTCGATAGGATACATTATATTCATTAGACACTCTGTTTTTATCGATAGCATTACGAGATGGGTTCTTGGATAATCAGTTTAAATGTCCATTACGTCGTAGTTAGACGTGTCTATCGCGTGACAATAATTTTCAAAACGTAAAAATAAACACTTTGTATAGCTTGTGTCAGCCATAGGACGTCCACTCCTGGACATAAGCCCCCCCTAAAGATCTCTAATAAGACCGGTTGGTAGCGGCTTGCGTCCAGCGCGATCCTGCGGTCCGTACACCTTGTGGTCAAGTCCTACGTTGCGCTTGTCGGTACGTGGTCTCCAGTCGAGAATTTTCGACCCCATCGGTCATCAGTCCTCCGCACCACGTGCCCTGCCCATTGCCATTTTAACTTGCCAATTTGTTGGGCTATGTCGGTAACTTTGGTTTTCTACGGATCTCCTCATTTCTGGTTCGATCTCGCAGAAAGACTCCGAGCATAGCTCTCTCCATAGCTCGTTGGGCTACTTGGAGCTTACTAATAAGGCCCATAGTGAGAGACCACGTGGTCTTCTGTGCCATAAGTTATCACTGGCAACACACACTGGTAGAAAACTTTCGACTTGAGGCACTGTAGAATGTCGGACGAGAATACTTTCTATACTTAGAAACGATATCAAGTTTATCATCCTGCTATAAGATCCTATACTCGGAATTTTAATTCGATTCCAGATTTGACATTAGCTACTGTCATTTTTGACAGTTTTTGACAGTACATACTTTTAAAAATGACAGTAGCTAATGTCAAATCTGGAATCGAATTAAAATTTCGAGTATAGGTAATGAATTATGTTACTACTGCATGTTAATGTTACCTATGTATGTTGCAATAAAATAATGCAGTAGGTACCTAATAGATGTTTGCACATGAGTCCATGAGGCTGTACTTATCTATGCATGTGGGATTAATTCATGGATACATTATTATTCTCAATAAAACCTCTTTGGTGTATTTCATTCACATCTTACAAAGAGTACCAGACTCGGATTCCTTCCTTCCTTCCTTTCAGCCATAGGACGTCCACTGCTGAACATAGGCCTCTCCTAAAGATCTCCAATAAGACCGGTTGGTAGCGGCTTGCATCCAGCGCGATCCTGCGGTCTTAATGAGGTCGTCCGTCCACCTTGTGGGTGGACGTCCTACTCGTATTAAACCGAAACAATATTAAAAAACTGAAATTTTCTTTGTTGCTTGTTACCCTTTAGTGTAATGGAACAAAATCAATCGATTAATTGGTTTTTTAAATGGATAGGTATAGTCTAATGGACTGAAAATATTATTATACAGGGTTATTCCTGATCAATTAGCATCATTTTAGGGGCTTATTCTGTACATCAAAACTAACAACTTTGGTTCTGCGACTTTGGTCAAAACTCTAAACATTTTGTCGCGGGTGAACGATATTTTTCTATGGAACAAAAGTTTTTTTAAGTTTTGACTAAAGTCGCAGAACAAAAGTTGTTAGTTTTGATGTACAGAATAAACCCCTAAAAGGATGCTAATTGATTAGGAATTAACCCTGTATAGCATAGCCGCGGGCTAACGTTAGTAGGTACCTGTGATATCTCGTGCCTGGTAAAATATTGCCCAAAAATCTATAGTTTAGGTATATTTTCAACAAATATGAACGGCATAAAATTTAGATAGTGGCTTAATATCTCATTTAAAAGAAAATTACTAGCCATTATATCAAACAAATTGCTTTTTCTACTAGCAAAAAACAGTTTACTTTCTATTCGCCGCACCCTGTATAAACTTTTTATTAGAGCACACGAAACCGGGACGTGCCGCGCGCCGCTAAAAAGCTTATGTGGGATGTAGTAGAGCACCCTGTAGAATAGAAAGAGTCGGGATTTTCACGCCAGATTGAAGTAAAGGCGTGTGACAAGGATGCGAGAGCACTAGATGGGCCTCTTATTAATTTGGTCGTGGTATTATGGTGAAATATTTAGGATTAATACTAACTGAACTGACGCGGTGAACTTCATCTCTCTGTGAACTGACAATGACAACTTTTACATGCAATCCACCCATCCAACTATGAGTTAGCAAGTTTAAGTGGCAGTCGGCAGGATACTTGCCACGGATAACTGATGGCCAATCAATGGAGCTGCAAAGTTCTCGAATGGAAGTTATAGTAGTAAGTGGTACTAAGATTTTTAATGTTATCTTGGGTTGTTACGGAAAAAGTCCCGAAAAAATGTTGCGACAAGGAGTATTCACTTTTTGACTGTTTTCCTCGAAGCTTAGATAATTTTATTCAGCTTATGCCGATCACTGAATTCGTCACATAATTTTTTTACTAAAAATGATTAAATAATAGTAGTTTATGCAACTGTCATATAATGAAGTGTATAATGAAGTAATGAAGTGTGTAATAATACATAATAGTAACGAGTGTTTTAATACCCGTGTTATATGCAGTTGCATACACTACTTTATCTTCACTAATAAAAATTAAAAAAAACATATTGCGAAACATTAAATTCACGCGTACGTGTATTGTCACAGTGAACTTGGCGCCATTAAAATCTAACCAATGAGAGCGCAGCTGCGCGCGCAGGGCCAATCAGGAGCGAGCGCGCGATGTTATAATGAGATTTTACGATATCGATGTGGATATTAAAACATCATGTGAAATTGCTTAAATTGAGTGTTTTGTTGTCTGCGCTATAACAGTAGTCATTATAAGTCAAGTATTGGAAACATAAGTAGAATGTTACAACATTAGTGTAGATAAACACACATTTTGACTAAATTCAACGAAATTCATCTTTGGAACAGCGGGTTTTCTATTGTTTCAGGTAAATGTTGGAAGGATAGTAAGTATTTAACATTTTCAGTTCAACATGTTTACGAAACATAAATTATGATCATTATCATCATCCGTAGCCTTTTTTATACCACTGCTGGGTATCTCTCTTACGTTGTAATTTGTCGCGATCCTGTGCTTATCGTGTCCAGCTAGCCTAACATACGACCACGAAATGAGTTCAGGCATCTTATGAAAAAAATTACAAATATACAGGGTTATTTCTAATCAATTAGCATCTTCTTAGGGGCTTATTCTTTACTTCAAAACTAACAATTTTTGTTCTGCGACTTTTGTCGAAACACAAAAAAAAAAAAGATTTTTCATAGAAAAATATCGTTCACCCGCGACAAAATATATGAAACAGCTGATTTTTTTTTTCAGTTTTGATAAAAACTGCAGAACAAAAGTTGTTAGTTTTGATGTACAGAATAAGCCCCTAAAAGGACTTCACCATAACTCTGTCTCGTTCTGACACGTAGATAGGATTATTTCGTGGTGCGTATACTAGCCTGGCTATGTCCGACTCGCGATTTTTACTATATCGTTGACGGATCTTATCGCGAAACTTATACCAGTTTTAAATTAAAAAGCTTTAAAAAACTGTTCAGTTCCAGAATGATTTTAGTGCCGGGGCCCATAAGGCTTTGTACAGGTAATAAGGTGCACCGTGCACTCCGAAACTATTTCTTCGAATACGCGTCGCCTCCTTGTGAGACGGCTTTTAAACTGCCTCATCACTATTTACCTTTCTATGCTTGGAGAATAAGTTGAAACTTTAGCTCCTGCGGTTTCAAATACGTAGTTCTGTTCCCATCCTTTCTATGAGAAAGACCAGAAAAGAATAAAGGATGTCTTACTCTCTAATAACGTAGGTAAGTACCATGCCATGACTGAGCCGGAAACGTGCGAGGCAAAAAATATTCTCTGTTTTGAAAAGTATGAGACTAAACTCACTAAACTGTTTTGTCATGACTATGGTGTAGAGTTTGTAAGGATGTACAGAGTTAGGACGTGTAGAAATTAGAAGCCTGGCTTTACACGAGATCTGACAGCTTTTTGATAATGCGAATTGTGATCTTGTCTTGGCTACATTTCACATGAAAATGTTTTTGTTGGATTTTATGTTACTGAAATCGATGTTGTATACGAGTATAAATCCGAAAACCAGCATTGAACCAGCCTATATAACATGACCCAGTCGAATTATATATTTGAGCCTATGCTCAACAGTGGTCTGTTGTCGACTAATAAAATACAGTATACCAAACCAGAGATTGTGGATTACACACAGAAGAAAGAAATGTTTTGGAATTACAACTTACATTTGATGACACTCTATAACACAACAAAATCTGCGATGTAAGCCTTTAATACCTTTCAGTTAAAACCCACCTAAAGAAAGAATAAAAACAGCAAAACCCTATCCAATCGTTCTAAAACAAACTTTGTTCTGCACAATGTTGTACTTCGACGGAAAATCCGATAAAAAACAACACAGCATTGTTTAGATAGCATAGCGATACATTTTCTGTTTACTTTCCTAATCAATTTTACGTTTATTTAGCACTATCATCAATGAATAGATTTCAATTTAAACTACTCTGTAACTGCTAATAGTTAAGGCCCTACTGTAGAAAGTCGAATAATGCTATACGTTTTTTTTGGTCGTTAATCAAACGTACTCATGTATTACAAAACTTGCCTATGAGATTTAAAAAATGTGCAGATTAATAATGTCAATAATGAGGTATTATTATCTGGTTGTACATTTCGTAATTCGCATCCTCCGTACCTAATTTGCCAATAAATCATAGTAAGGTGTTCACCATAAACAAAAAAAATCAAGTCGAATCAAGTATGTACCTATAAATAATTATTTGTATTTTTACTAAGAATCCTCTATTGCAGAAATATCGGTTCTGGTAGCACATTTTGTATTATTGAATCTTTTTGCTATTTGTAAAGAATAACTTCAATAAGGATCAATTAAAACTTATTGTAATCTTTAATTTACTATTGTTTTTCTTTTTCGTTTCTTACTGTCGTAACTTCAAATATCTTGTTAAATTATTAAAAACTTGTTAAAGTTTAAAAAACTAGTTGAACTGTTAAAAATTGGGAGAAACCACTGGCTTTAGAAAACCAGTTGTAAGACTAGTTCTAAACCAGTAGATTCAATAAAGTTTTTATCACTTGTTTCATATCAAAATAAACATTTGACTTGATTTTTCTGCCTCAGTGGCTCAGTGGTTAGTGACCCTGACTTCTGGGTCAAAGAGACGTGGGTTCGATCCCCACCCAGGGCAAACATTTGTGTGATGAACATAGGTGTTTGCTCTGTGTCTGGGTGTTATTTAGGTACTATCTATATAAGTATGTATTTAAAATATATTTATGTAGTATATCAGTCTCTGGCAGCCATATCACAAGCTTTGCTTAGTTTGGGGTCAGAGACCGTGTGTAAGATGTCCCCTAATATTTATTTATTTATTTATTATTTTATTTGATCTTATCCTACTATACTAATACGGGACTTATCGCGTAATAAAACATGAGATATGTATTAATTAAATACCTCTTTTTCTCCCTACGTTTCGACCAAGTGGCATTGGTCGTGGTCACGGGCAGACTAACTGCGACGCCGTATCACTCAAATTGACATTGTCACCGCGACACACCACACTGACAGTGTCTATAAAGGTCTTAATGCCTACACCACGCAGTTTACATTTGTTGACTATAGGATTCTTCGTAGGATAATGTGCTCAAATCACGAAAGTTTAAAAATAACATTGATTTGATTTTCGAGTTTTACGTTCGAGTTGAGTATCACCGTAGTAATATCTCTTCGTCAGCCGAAATTTCGTGGCCGAAGTAACCAATGGCCGAAGTTCAGTAAATTGGTTCGCAGAATCAAATGACCTGACGTTTTGCATTCTAGTTTGGAAAGTTTGGAATTTAATAATTTATGCTTTAGACATAAATAAATGCGTCTAATGTTCGCATTTATTTATGTCTGTTGTTAAGACTCTAATTAAATATTTATTTAGTTCAACTACACCGGGTCATAGGTATTGAATGCAAAACTTTTTAAGGGCGGGTCTATTACATCAAGACAAACAACTTTTGTTCTAGGACTTTTGGATAATCACGAAGAAAAGATTATCTTTTTCATACAAAAAGTTCATCAACGCGCGACAAAATGTATGGAGAAGCGATTTTTTTGCGAATTTTCAAAAGTTGTTTGTCTAGATGTACTAAACCCGCCCTCAAAAGGTTTTGTGATTAATACCTATGCCCCTGTATACTAGATTGGATTAACATCATTAGCTTTTTGAAAGGGCAGTAGATAGGGCACATACATCTAAGAATGGATGGTCGGTGGGACCCGTCAGTTCTCGAATGAAGACTACGTACGAGCAAGAGCAGCTTAAACAGGGTTATCCAGAAGTGGTATACTAAGCCCGAAAAGGGGTGATTCAGATCATCATTATGAACAACTGTTAGTTACTGACTGAGTCGGGCCATCCCGGAATTCAAAAAATAAATCAATAGTTGCATACATTTTGTCGATTCCGAGTTGGATTTTTGTATGGAACAGCTGATTTTTTTTCTCGCATTCCGGGTTGATGATCCCTTGGTATAAAATGTTCATAATGATGGTCTCAATCACCCCCTTTCGGCTTAGTACAGGGCAAGCAGATAACCCTATAGGATAGCAGGCTATATACCATGATATCCACCAATAAGTAAGGTATCTGATCATCTGACCGATGTTCTGATCAAGACCACGCTTTATGCAAGTTGTTTTTAACCAGTTTTGTTAGATGAACTTAACCTGCACTCGGGAATAGTTAATTAAATAACAACCTAACATTTTTTCACAATTTTCCAACAGTTTAGATTTATTCTATAATTTAGATGAGTTTTGATAGTACAGACGTTTAAAAAACATTAGTAGGTTTCAAAAACATTGTTAAGGTTTCAAAACATTAGTAAGGTTTCTCTCCAAATAAAACACTCTGCAAGAACTACGTTAATGCCATATTAATTGCTTAAAATATTTCCACTAAGTTGCAAAAACACACACACAACACATACCAAAATTTCCAACACACTAACTAGCTAGACTCGTAAAGTGTAAATTTGTTATGAACATCCTCTCGGAGATTGAAATGAAAACCATTTTTATATTTTTAAGTGAATTCCGCATCCTACCACCCTAACCTGAACTCTGGTTTTGTATAAAACCTCTTCGAGCTTGCTTTAACCTTGCTTACAGTAAAAGGGTGTAAAAGCTCAAGTTAGCCTGGTAGAATTAAGTCTGTACAGGTGAAGGTAGGAAAGAATTCTCGGAATTTAATTAATGTGGGCAACATTCTTTCAACGAAAACCAATGAGGCAGGAGAAAAGAGGAGGCAGCCACAGCCTTTTTAACTATTTAATTTTACATTTTGCCGTTCACACTTTCTTCATAATATTTTCCTATACAGTTATTTTATAAATTCGTCATTGAACGGTAAAAATTTTAAAAATACTTGTTTTAATAGTGACCAGAAGCGCCGTTTTACCTTAAGAAACGCAGAAATCACATTTCTATAATGCATAAGTGCTTAATGCATGTCGACGCTAGTTTAGTTAACTATGTAATGGCGGCCATATTGAGTTCCTTAAGCCGTATTATTTCATTTGTAGGTATTTCTAGTCTATAAATACTATATGTCTATGTTGAAAACACGGAGGAAAACATTTATTTTAAGTTTCGGTGCAGTGCTCGGGAATTTTAAGTGTTGCTGATGACCTCGACTAATTATAGAGTCAGTTTCTCTAAGGTGTATTGTGTAAGTTTTGGAAGTTACAATTGTATTTAATTGTTTTTTGTATTAAAATTAACGGCTCGACGTGAATGCGAGCGTTACTTGCATGGCAAATGTTATAGTATAGGTATTATTCCAAAGAAGTCTAACGACATTTTTATTTATATACGAATTAGATCGATCTATAGCGCAACAGCTTTTTTTACTGTGCTATATCGACCTTTACTTAGTCCACTTATCACCAAATCAACGTTTTGTAGTACGGTCTGTCTTCGGATGGGTGACCGCGGGTGGCATTTACAACTGAGCGCTACCGTAGCTCGAATAATACGTTAAGTTGTACGTTAATTTCAGTTTTATCGTTTAGCCATGTCAGAGACCTTAAGGCTGCTTAAAAACTGTGAGACCAGGCTATAAAGCATACGACCACGAAAAGCGACGAAAAGAACTCATTTCTACGTGTGAAAGAGTGACAGTTATATACTTTGCCATAACGCTGTCTCGTTCTGACACTACGAACGAAATAATTCGTGGCGCGCATACTAGCCCGGCAGGGCTAGACACCCGGCCTATACGAACTTACTTAATAGTTGTTTTTTTATTGAGATTGACTATTTACTGTCTGATGTTTAGCAGATATTTAGTCTACTGCTAAGCCTACGAAAAGCGAATTATTTGACAACATCGTGAAAAAAAACCCAATACAATGAGAACTCTTACAACCAGCGAAACTGTAGCATTATTAAACGTAGCAGAAGTAGAAAAAAAAAGAAATCGCATCTTTACTTGGCCGGATCGGAACAGTACGTCCACATCCGGGTTTACAGCAAAACTACAGCTATCTGGTTAGAGATGAGGTATTACTGGTTTTGGCGGAAATTTATCCGGACAGTTAACAAAATAATAATTAAACCAAGTAGTAGATAGGTTAAAAAAGGCGGCAACAGCTGCAGCTAATTCGAAATTAATATCCAGGCTACGATTGAAGATGCGATAACTACACATTTTGATATTTTGCACGCGAAACACTGATACATTTCAGTTCAGATTCATATCATGTTAGTAGAGTTAGTCAGAGACGTACCTACTCGTATTTACTTATTACTTTTTTGGCGGAAATTTAGCCGGATAGTTTTAGAAACTGATATAGAGTTGAAATTTTACAAGCAATGGACGCGATGTAACAAACTGAAACGTTATTTTTAACTTTTGCTAAAAAAAACAAATACGTGTAAAAACACATGTACTGTATAAATAAAATGTAAGCTAAAAAGTTCACTGTACTGTCCACTGCTGGGCAGCGAGCTCTTCTACTTCCTTCTACGTTACGAGATTTTTTCTATTTCTAGATTAATTCTCACTTATAACCACTTGTCCCGAAAACCATCAACATCTTTATGCCAGCATATTCTGAGCCTTACCTTACTATTTCTTTATACGATGATTTTCACACCTATACACATTACGCGCCCAGGTACCTCGTTAGTAAGCGTACTTTATTCTCAATTGCAACTCTGCAATCAGGCAGGATGTGAATAAACGCAAACATGCAAAATAACTAACCTTATAACATCTTTTGGGATACAAGTTTAATTTTTAAAGATCTAGTGACTTTAATATAGTTTTTGTGAGACTATTTACATCAAATCGGTTGAATTAGTTCATAATGGAGATAAAAATATAGTTTACTTGGGGTAAGATCGAAAATGGGGAAAGACCGTTTTCCTCCAATTTCTTCCAAACGCAATGATATATTTTGTTCCTGGTAACATTTCTAGTGACGCCATCTTGTTATGCATCTGCCTGTAGTTAGTCGGATTGTGTCAGTCGGTGCTATCGTGATTTATGGTATTTTTTGTGAAAGAACTACTTTTTAGCTTGTTTTTGGAAATGTAGCTGGGGTAAGTCCGACCCCAGTTACATTACCTTGGAATCCAAGTAAGTTTTTTAACATTTAATAAGTTTAATCGAAGTAAAATCATTCCCAAGCCTTCACTTCAAAATATCCAAGGGGCAAGTTCGGAATCCAAAGCTAATTGAACTTTAATGCTAGTGTAAATAATAACGATTTCGTTAAATATTTCGGACTTACCCCGGTATCTTCCGGTCTTTCCCCATCATCAAAACAGAAATGTTCTAGTATTAATAGTCCTGTTATGACAGTTTCGTAGAAATTAGGCACAAGCAAGCAAGTGAAATATCGAGAACAATTCAATATGTAACAAAATACCTGGACACATTTTATTAGTGATAATTTTGGGCCACATAAAATAATAATTTTAAAATGCTCTTCCAACTTCACAAAAAAGGTTCCGGTCTTACCCCAATTCACCTGTAAAGTGGTTTCATGGACAATTTCAATTTATTCCGGATATCCCATCTCTAAGTCTAGCCAACGCAACGTAGAGCCATGAATCGGTTAGTAAGTACCGCGACTGGTCCCGTTGCTTTTGTTCTGCCGAGCGACTGGTCTGCAATTCACGGTGCCGTGGGGAAATGCTATATTAACCACTATCCGACTAGGAAACTACAAATGCCTACCTACTAATTTGTAAGTTTGTTAATATTATTATCAATCATGTATAGCGACGAAGCAACTGGGAATAAAATAAAATAAAATAAAAATAGCCTGTAATTCCCATATTCTAAAATTAATTACATGCCATAAAAGATATAGGTTTTTGTTACATTTTTAAGTTTTAATATTCTAATTAATTACATGTCAAAAATATTATTTTTACTATTCCGTTATTAATTAGTTTACAGTTGAGTCATAGCTAAATTTTGACATGTCAGGTTTTTTCTTCTGGGATCATCCAGTTTTGGATGTAGGCCTCCTCTAACTCTTGCCATTTGCTCCTGGTTTGGGCACTTTGGGCAGTGTGGGTCACGGGAATTAATTATTAATAAATATAAGAATAAGTTGCTCATATCTCAAAATATTGTAAAATGAGGTATTCCATACATTTTATCGAATTTTTTAAACTTTTGTAATTGAAATTGCTGATTTTGAGATTGGTCTCAAAGTGAAAATTGGTCATAATGACGAGCACAACTACTTACATTTTCAAGTATTGCATATACATTCGCAGTCATACCGTATTTTAAGCTTGATCTACGTTTTAATTTTTTTATTGTGTCACTTTTTCAATGTTATCTTTTAACATTGAATCTAAATAAGTAAATGTACCAACGAAGATGTGCGACGTAGCCGAAGGCTTTTTTCGTAGCGAATTTGTAATAACCAATTTCTGCTTGAGTCATATACTTACGACTATTTTTCTGGATACTATTTTTGTTTTGCGAGATTAGTGACTGTTTCTAAAAATTGTGTATGTTGTAAATGTGAGCAAGTTCCACTGCTAAGCATATGCCGCCTACAGATCTCTAATTACACTTTTTCTGATGCAGAGATTTATTTTAATCATAATCTCAATTTAATTGTGGATGTTATAATTATATACGCATGAGATAGAACATTTTAGAACAGCTATAATCTTTTTAATCTTAACTTACTAGCTTATCAATAGTACCAACTAAATCTCAAGATGGCAGTTGCCACTTTTAAATGTAGTGTTAAACCGTATTCGTATTAAGACACATCATCACCATCATCATTATCAACCGCAGGACGTCCACTGCTGGTCATAGGCCTCCCCTATGGCTTCCCGAAAAGCCCGGTTGGAAGCAGCCTCCATCCAGCGCGTTCCAGCGTCCTTAATTATATCGTCGGTCCACCTAGTCGTAGACGTTCTACGCTTCGGTTTCCGGTGCGTGGTCTTTATTCGAGAACTTCACAGCCCTTACGGCCATTAGTTCTCCGAACTATGTGATTTGTCCACTGCCATTTCAACTTGCTGATCCGATGGAATATGTTGGTAGCTTGGGTTCGTCTGCGGATCTCCTCATTCCTGATTCGATCTCGCAGCGAAACCGATCAAGAGACAGCTGTGTTGCTATTGCATAGCACTGCAGGTAAACATAATTTTACAATCCAGTTCTACTTTCGCATTTTGTCTCTGTATTATTTAATACACGGAAATACTGGTTTATTTCAGCAGCAGATATATCTTGTTTCCAGCAAATGATTGAACAAAGCCAGCCAGTCGCTCCGTGCATCGCAGTTAATGTCGTATAGGAAGTGAGATACCAGCTTTGAGCTGCAGATGAGATGTAGGCGAGATCACATCTACTGTACGCGCACGAGTTGAATGCAGAGCTTAGGAATGCGAATGTCTCCCCCCGCTATCCGCACGCCCAACCCGCCCAGGCGCGTGAGGTGGGGCGTGCGGATAGCGGGGGGAGATGCTCCCGCTCTTTACCTCAGACCCCGACTGCATTCAACTCGCGCGCTATTAGTGCTCCTTCAAATTAGAATAAATTTATTACAGCCTTTTATTCTGAGCGACGTTTGGTTGTACGTTATTTTCGTTAATAATTTGCTAATTATTTTTCGTCAGTTTTTTTTTTGTTTTTTGAAAAGAAGAAATAATTAAAGTAGAAGAAAGATAAGCACTTCAAAAATTTGGCGCTTGCGTAGGAGGCGGGCTGGCTCAGTTGGTAGAGCGTCGGGTCAGGTTCAAATCCTGCGTTTGTTTCAGATTTTTAAAATACTTATCACAAAGATAACTCTTTGAGATAAAATATACTGTGGAAAGCACTTTAAATAAAAATCAAATCCTTGTCTCGATCATATAAGATTACTAACTTAATATTTGAATGTCGATTTTATGCGCACACCGAGAAATAGACAAAAATTAAATGCTGAACAACAATACAATCATAAAATGATAACAATTATACTAGAATCAGTACTTTCAGATGAAGTTATGATTCGAGTACTCTAATTTATTTTATTGACATTATTAAAACTGTTTAACTCTCTCAACTCATGCTTAAAACGGTCAATAAAGTAAAAAAAATCATTCATTAAAATTAAATGACTTCATAACGATGCAATAATAAATAATAATAAATATTAGGGGATATCTTACACACGGTCTCTGACCCCAAACTAAGCATAGCTTGTGATATGGTGGTTGCCAGTGACTGATATACTACATTTACCTATACATATTTTAAATACATAGTCATATAGCTAGTACCTAAATAACACCCAGACACAGAGCAATCACCTATGTTCATCACACAAATGTTTGCCCTGGGTGGGGATCGAACTCACGCCTCTTTGACCCAGAAGTCAGGGTCACTAACCACTGAACCACCAAGGCGGTCAATAAAGGCAGGCAATAATATAATTAAACTGCACAACTTTTCGCGTAGGAACTAAACGGAAAACTCTAATAATTATTCATTTAGCTGCGGTTAAAACATTACAGACAGCGTGGAAATAAATCAACACAACAAAAACCATTTACAGAATCCGGAAGTTTTATCACTGTTTGAAACAATTGTATTTTACTAGGAAATACGTGAACTGAGATCGGCAAAGGTAACAAAGACAAATAACCCGGTCAGAATATCTGTGCACCTCGCTGGAATGCGGCGCCTCTCCCGCTTCCCCTGTCACCTCTCCGCGCACTCCATGGTGCGACAGTACGGTTAGCATCTTCGTTGCCGATACACGTCCCGATAATAATTTACGTCCGGACGGTATACTAGACGTCCGGTAATGTATATACGTCCCGATAATTCGATATGACGTCACGAAATCAGGTGCACAGATATTGTGACCAGGTTGTAAGTACCTACACGGGTAGCGCTCATAGCGTAGTTTCACTCCGCCTTTCGTAGCGATCGCCAACGTTAAGCAACATTTGGAACGGTACATTTTCGGATAGATGATCGCGGGTGGCATTTCAAACTGAGCGCTACAGTGACTCGGATGACAAGTTAAATTGTGAGTTCTGTTTGTTTTAGCCTTGAATATAACATAGGCCTTAAAATGGCTTAAAAACTGTGACACCAGGGCTAGCCCTATAGTTCAATTCAATTCAATAATATTTTTTCAATTAGGTACAAAAGTTTATATTTGCACTTTTAATCGTCACGTTCGCTAACTCGAAGTAATCATAAAAACCACATACATACCTACCAACTTATTTATCTCTTTTTTGTATTTTGACCAAAGAGTATTTAGTTATTTTTATAAGAAAGCTGTTTTGTGTTGTTTTTAATGTGTCAGTGTCAGTTTTGGTTAGCGACGTTAGCGAAGTTATACAGAAAAACGAAGAGTATAACAGTCATTTTTCTTAGCGTTTGTGGACTATGAGAAAGCATGCTATTCGGTCGAAACATGGGCTGGGCTTGAATCGCTCCAGCGATGCCGTATTGACTATCGGTGTTTCGAAGTGTTGAAGTGTTTGTATAATATCGCCACTATGCCGGTCCGAGTACAGGAAGAGAGCTTGAAGGCGAACTCTTTAAAACAAGGCATCAGACAGGGAGATGTGATATCTGCGAAACTGTTTACTGCCACTTTAGAGAACGCCTTTAAGCTCCTAGAATGGAATGGATTCGGCATCAACATCAATGGCGAATACATCACTCACGGACACTCACGTTATTGACCTTCTTCTTCTTGACTTAGGTCTCGCAAATATTGTTAGAATTAAGATAAGTACTTAAAGATTTTGCCGAATATGAATGAACTGAAATCGGCCCCACAGGGTTTTTTATAGTTTTGTTTTTAATAGAAGAGAATTCCCCCTATTTTTGAGAGAATTACTCCCCTCATTACATATCCATATAGAGGTATAATCCATTAATGTAGGCACAACCGGTGTAAGTTTCGTCGTTAATCGTTGAAAAATGCGACCTGTAGAAAAAAATCAACATCCGAAAAACAATAAAACAGAGATTTCTCTTACTTTATTTGCTGCGATCAACTAAAAGAGCCTAACAAATACACTATAGAAGAAGCCACGTTTATTTTACAAAACGACATCACAATTTACAATAATATCAAGCAAACAACATTAATTGTATATCTGAGTACAATCTCCAAGCTTCCGGTGTAGCGAAGCCACAACGCTACGTGCGGCGTTACCGCTACGCCGGCCGTTATAGCGATGTAGATATAGTAATGCTACGCCGTAGCTATAGCTACGAAGCTACGGTGTGGTGTAGCTACAATATCAGTTGGTAATTCTTTGAAATGAGTATTAAATTGGTAGAGGAAAAGTTTCGTTTGAGCTTTTGATATTATTCAACAATCAGCTGAAGAACGTTCACTGTTACTGACCAAAGAGATTGATGTAGCTCAGCGGATCAGCAAAGTTAAACGGCTGTGGGTAGGACACATAGTTCGAAGAACGAATCTTCAATGAGGCCACAAAGTTCATGAATGGGAACTACATACCGGCAAGCGTAGTTTTGAACGTTTACCGAATAGATAGATAAATAATTTCATTGATTCTCAGTTTACACACATTACATAAAACAGAAAACAGATGCTTAGACATGTGAAGCAACCGTCGGCTTTATAGTTGGGTGGATTCATTGTTTAATATTGATACGAGTATATACCTAGTCAGGTCATAAGTATTGTCACACAGTAAAAACTTTTCTTTTAGAATGCTGGCCACAAAAAAGTTTATTTAATTCGAATTTCGAATTGTTCATGAAAATATAAATGTACACTTTTTAGAATTTTACTCATTTTTAAATATGGAGTGGACGCTTAAAGAAGACCGTGTTGCAAAGAGCACCAAATACTGGCTGGCGGCGCGTGAAATCGACTTCATCCGGCACGAAGACTGGCCCTCCTCCAGTCCAGATTTGAGTCCGTTAGATTACAAGATATGGCAACACTTGGAGGAAAAGGCGTGCTCAAAGCCTCATCCTAATTTGGAGTCACTCAAGACATCCTTGATTAAGGCAGCCGCCGAAATTGACATGGACCTCGTTCGTGCTGCGATGGACGACTGGCCGCGCAGATTGAAGGCCTGTATTCAAAATCACGGAGGTCATTTTGAATAAACTTTATTGTCATAAGAATCTATGTTTTGTTAAGTTCATTTTAATATATAAATGATTACATAATGAATAAATTTGTTTAAATTATTATATATTAAACATGTGACAGAATTTATGACCTGACTGTGTAGAAACGTTTTATAATTACATGTACAAAAAAGTAACATTTGCATATTTCGTGTTTGCAGCATATAATTTACCACGCGTTAAAAAATGCTTTTTTATGTTTCTCTGCGGATTCCCTACTCTTCACCATGAGATCAGTTTGTTATTCTTAGTTCATTGTTATTTTGCGGAGAAAGGGTAATTAACTATTCACCGGCAAAGAACAAAGGACTTATTTTGTAATTCTCTTAAGAAAACAGCGTTTGCAAACATAGCTCGTGATGTTAATGAAAGTAATATTACTAGGCCTTAATTTAACGAACCTAGATTTTGCGCAACATTTCATATTTTAACATGAAAGCTATTTAAAGCCAAGATTATACTAAAGCGGACCGGAGAGTGAACAAACTATTTAAGTAGTTTTCTTTGACACGATCGTCACATTTGTATTAAATAATATGTAGTTCTTATTCGAGCCATTTTAAAAAAAATAACTACAGAGCTTGCTTGTACGAGTAAATTCATATTTAAATTGAAACATATGAATATGTGGTATAATACAAAAACACTTGCCACGGTAGTGACACCAAGAATCAAGTCGAGGAAAGTAAGCCATTTATTGTTCACATAATTAGCACGATGTGTTATTTTAAAATTAAATTAGAAAGGTGATGTAATCTGCCCAAATGCATTTAAGTTTTGTGATTGTCAGAAATGTCAAACCAACGTCAATTGCGTACCTTAGTAAGGAATGGATCATTCTTACTAAACGGATCGCGTTTTGCTTTTGCGATAAGTAAATATTATAATGGCACTAATGCAATAGACTTGCGTACTACAACGCTTTGTCAACATCCGCTTTGGTGGACTCTGTGACGGTGTAGGCAGTATGATATATTTCTCTTTGCATAATTTTGATTGGCAAATTTTTGTTACAAATAGAGTAAACACTAGCATGACAAAAGTTCTAATTATAGCACGTTTAAACACATTTAAGCACGAATGTGCCTTTTGTATAATTTTGTGAAGTAACTTGATGGAAAAGCTTAGTTTTGCCACAAAATACTATGCAGTACTAAAAGTACTGTACTGTATCCGCTCTTTTAATAGCCCTATGCAGGGCGTAGGCCTACCCACGTAAGGCGATTGGGATATGTCCACCACGCTGGCCCAGTGCGGGTCGGTGGATTCACATACGCCATCGAATTTCTTCTACGGACGCATGCAGGTTGCCTCACGATGTTTTCCTTCACCGAAAAACCAGTGGTGTGAAATTCCGTACATAAATTCTTAAGAACTCATTGTTATGATACCAGGATTTGAACCTAAGACTTCCCGCTTGTATGGCGGGTGTTACTACACACTAGGTCACCACGGTTTATTATAACTAAAAGTACAGAATATATATATATATATATTTAGCTTATAGCTTTAGAAAGTTAGTAATTTTATTTATCTACACTAATGTTGTAACATTCTACTTATGTTTCCAATATTTGACTTATAATGACTACTGTTATAGCACAGACAACAAAACACTCAATTTAAGCAATTTCAAATGATGTTATAATATCCACATCGATATCGTAAAATCTCATTGTAACATCGATAAAACGCGACCAATTAACCTGGCGAGCCTTATGTCAAAATCCTCATACAAGTTGTATAACATTTTGATATTAGGCTGGCTTTTGAAAACAGTTGGGTTATACGTGAAAACTTCGTTGAAACTACTAAACTTCCATACACAAAACTCTTTGGTAAGATCTTGTGCCAATGAAATAAAAAAAGAACAGCGCGCGCTCGCTCCTGTTTGGCCCTGCGCGCGCAGCTGCGCTCTCCTTGGTTAGATTTTAATGGCGGCAAGTTCACTGTGACAATACACG
This sequence comes from Hypomecis atomaria, assembly GCA_964007245.1. Taxonomy (NCBI): domain Eukaryota; kingdom Metazoa; phylum Arthropoda; class Insecta; order Lepidoptera; family Geometridae; genus Hypomecis; species Hypomecis atomaria. The sequence goes on from OZ023297.1 coordinate 4,046,208, forward strand.
TACGCGTGAATTTAATGTTTCGCAATGTGTTTTTTTTTTATTTTTATTAGTGAAGATAAAGTAGTGTATGCAACTGCATATAACACGGGTATTAAAACACTCGTTACTATTATGAAACTCGCTGCGCTTGTTTCATAAATTCACACTCGTGTTTTAATACCCTTCATTATATGACAGTTGCATAAACTACTACTATAATGGTAGGTTATTATTATTAAGCCTTTATTTACTGAAAAATTTACAATTGTTACTTAATTATTCTATAGTTTATGCACTTCGGATTAAACATTCTCCAGTACGTCTGTAGACGCAAAGGCCTCCTCCAGAATCTTCCATTCACCTCTGTCTTGGGCTATTCTTGTCCATAATGGTCCAGCTACTTTTTTGACATCATCTACCCATCTCCTCATCTGTCTTCCTCTTTTTCTCCGTATGTTATCCCTTGGTGGCCATTCCGTTATTATTTTGGTCCACTTCTCTGTTTTTTCTCGTATCATGTGCCCTGTCCATTTCCATTTTTGATGTTTTATTTTTAGAATCGCATCTTTTACCTTTGTTTTCTTTCTTATTTCGGTGGCTTTGATTTTGTCTAGTAGTCTTAGGCCTAATATACTTCTCTCCATACTTCTTTGGCATGATCTAATCTTGGTCGCGTTTCTTTGTGACATGGCCCATGTTTGACAGCCGTATGTTAGACATGGTAAGATACAGATGTCAAGTAGTTTTCTTTTAGCTTTTATATGATAACTTTTGTTTTTCATTACTTCTTTTAGGGACCAAAAGCTTTTCCAGGAATTTGCTACTCTTGTATCTATTTCCTGATCCATATGATCTTTGAATGATATTATTTGTCCCAGATACGTATATGAAGTGACATAATCAATATCTGTCCCTTCTACTGCGACGGTTATTGGTTCTCGGTTTGTCATTAATTTGGTTTTCTCTTTATTTATTGTAAGGCCAGCTTCTTTGCTAGTTCTTGCTAGTTCAGTTAGCATTTTTTGTAGTTTATCAGCCTGGTTAGTTATTAGCACCAAGTCGTCTGCAAACCTGAGGTGGTTGAGTATAGTACCATTTATATTTATTCCCAAGTCATCCCAGTCCATTTTTCTAAATATTTGTTCTAGGACTGCTGAAAATAATTTTGGGGATATTGGGTCACCTTGTCTAACTCCACGTCTAACTGGGAACTGATTTCCCGTCGTTTCGAGTCTGATTTGGGCAGAGCTATTTTTATAGATGTTTTTAAGTATTTTGAAATACTTCCTTTGAGTCCCTTGATGTTTCAGTACATGCCATATTTCTTTGTGGTAAAGCGAGTCAAAGGCTTTGCTGTAATCAATAAAAGCTAAGTACAAGGGTTTTCCATACTCTTGGTGTTTTTCTATAAGCTGTCTTAAAACATGGATATGGTCTATAGTAGAGAAGTTTGCTCTAAAACCAGCTTGTTCTTTCGGCTGTTGCTCATCTAGGTTTTTAGTAATTCTCCTCAATATTATCTTTGAAAATATTTTGTATATATTTGACATTAAACTGATTGGTCTATAGTTGCCCATATCGTTTCTATTCCCCTTCTTGTGTATTAGTACTATGACGCTATTGGTCCACTGAGTGGGTATATATTCCGATTTTAAAATTTCATTGTAAAGGTTTGTTAGTATTTTGGCCGATTCCTGTGCTGTAGTTTTTATAATGTCATTGCTAATGTTATCAGGTCCTGGAGATGTATTTTTCTTTTGTGAGTTTATAGCGTGTAGAACTTTGCTTTCCAGAATTTCAGGTATTTCGTTTTCATATTCGTCGTCGTCGGTTTCTATTTCTACTCTAGATATGTTTTGAGTTGAATCCTCTTGTGAATAGAGTTAAGTGTAAAATTCTGTTGCAATGTCCAGTAATGGCTGTCTCTCAGTTTCGAGGTTTCCTTTTTTGTTTATTAGGCTGGGTATCCATTCTTTGGTGTCTTTTAATTCCTTGAGTGCTCTTTTTATACCTCCTGTTTTAGCAATGTGGTGGTTGATACACTTTTTCCTCTTTTTTTCTTTGTCTGTTTTTATGCTGTGGTTTATTTTCTTACTGATTGAAGTGATTTCTTTCATTATGGTCTTGTCCGTTCTTTTCGGTAGAAGCACTTTTCTTTGTGCAATAAGCTCCATTGTTTTTTGACTCAATGTGTCATCTTTTCTTGTTTCTTTCCTGGTGTTTGTGAAGAGTCTCTGTATTTCTTTGTCATACTTTATTTGAACTGGGTGGGACATTTCTGTGGGTACTCTATTTTCATCTATTTTTTCTTGAATTTTTCTGTAGTTATTTATATGTTGTCTTGATTGTTTTGGATCCTTGGAATAAATTGTTGCTCTTACCATCCTATGGTTACTATTGAAATTAAATTGTTGTAGGACAGTGACATTTTGAAATACTTTCGGCTTATTTGACGCTATATAATCAATTTCGTTCTTGTATTTTCCGTCTGGAGAGATCAAAGTCCATTTTTTTGATTGTTTCCTTTTGAAAAATGTATTCATATATGGTAGGTACTACATACTTAATACAATTATATTATTACTAACATAAGACGGGATGAGATCAAACGCAATTCAAATAATTTGTAGGCTATGATAATAATAATATTATGACTGCAGTATCATAAATTGACAGGAACCAGTTTAGTGAACGTCTCCCGGGTAAAATAATGTTTTTTTTTTTTAAATAAGCTTCTACCGAACAAGTACTCGCCAAGACGAATCAAACGAGCTGAAATTCGATAGGGTTGAGTCGTTTCATTACAGAGTTCTTGTGACCTTCCAGCACCATCTTCAGACCCTGGTTACCATTGAAAGACAACCTACTTGCCAAGACCATTTAAATGAACTCAAACTCGATGAGGTTGTGTCGTTTCATTGCTAAGTTCCTTTGGCCACCTTCCAGCTCCATCATCAGATCAGCACCATGTCATCATAATATTGCAATGTCACGCGATTTACACAACACATGTGTGCGAAATGTCAGCTCGATCGGTAACCGGAAAGTGGATCAAATTTAACTTGCAAGATTTGATTACAGTCCGACAGACAGACAACGGGACAGGTGAATAAAAGCTTGTAAAAAACTAAAAGTTTACAAAGTTGATACAAACGCTCCTGTTTTAAAACATCACGTGTCTTTAACAGCCTACCTTTTCTTCCCTTGACCTTCAAAAACAAAATTCCAACAAACTTCATTAAGCACGAGAAGCAGTTTGCAATATCTTTCTCACGTTCACGGTCGCCGGTTTGCTCGCGGCATTTACGCAAAGCACTGAAACTACTTAGACTAAGATTTAAACTAACCTCTCTCTATAGTACAGTCGAATTCTTTAAAATGTACTCAACAAAAGGCACAGACCCTGGAGTCTGTGGGTCAATAATTTAAATTATAAAAAAAAAAAAAAAACTTTTCAAGTCCACCCACCCTAGCATAACCGCCGTAACTACTTCCTTTTACAAGGAATAAGTTTTTGACCCCAATGTTGCCTCGTAGTAAGGAGCGATTAATTGAAGATGAAGTACGCAGATTTAGAATCGTTTATACCTTGAAAAGATCAAGACTACATTTTTCAAGAATCAAAAAGCCAGTAGTAAGTTTCTTTCTCCTTCCGTATGGGTCAGATTAATAAAATAATATAGTCAACAAAAATATCTCAATGATTCAAAATTAAGTACCTACTAATTCCACATTTACTCACATTTACATTGTACCCAGTACCCAGTTTTTTTTTTTTTTTTTTTTTTTTTTTTTATTGAAGTTCACAAACAGTTTTTATGTACAACTTACATTTAAACTTAACTACACAAAAAACATTTTCAAACATAAAAACCTTAACAGTGAACCTAACTTACAAAAATTTACTATAAACTACTAACCAAACAAAACTTATACAAAAATAAACATTATAACACTGTTAATATTTGAAAAAACTTAAAATTAAAAACTACATAAACCGAAACAGTACTTAATTAAATACTTAATTAGTTTCGAAATATTTTTGAAATTTAAATAACTTAACATAACATTAATAACGACTGCCTCGGTGGCTCAGTGGTTAGTGACCCTGACTTCTGGGTCAACGAGGCGTGGGTTCGATCCCCACCCAGAGCAAATATTTGTGTGATGAACATAGGTGTTTGCTCTGTGTCTGGGTGTTATTTAGGTACTATCTATATATGTATGTATTTAAAATATGTATATGTAGTATATCAGTCTCTGGCAGCCATATCACAAGCTTTGCTTAGTTTGGGGTCAGAGACCGTGTGTAAGATGTCCCCTAATATTTATTATTATTATTATTATTATAAGCTGTAAAAAGAGAGAGATTAGAGATAATTATGACTATTTACACAATAATTCATGAATAAGACCAAAACAATACTATTTTATAGTAACTTTTTCAATTCTCTCTTAACTGAGAGAAGCGAACCAATATTGAAGATGTCAACACCATGACGAATAGCATCCTTGTCGTAGCTATCACACATACGCACCAATGGGGAATGAGACATCATATTGGTTCTGCAAGGAGGCAATTTAAAAGTTTTCCACTGATTGCAAGACCTACAAGGATGATTTGGGACTCTAAGAGTGACTTTATTCAGGAAATCAGGACAGTCAACTAAGCCATTAACCAATTTAAAAAGCATTATGATGTCAGCCATCTCACGACGTTTATGCAACGACATAATACCATAGTGCTCAAGCCTAGATTCATAGGAACGTAATGTCTTACATTTATTTTCCATAAACGCAAGATGATACAAAAAGCATCTCTGCACGCGTTCAATCCTTTTAGAATGGATCTTGAAGCCTGGATTCCACACCACCGCACAGTATTCTAGAATACTTCTAACAAGCGTATTGAAGAGCATAATAGAAAGATCTTTATTCCTAAAAACTCTAGCCTGCCTCGCAACAAACCCACACATCCTGCCAGCTTTTTTAACAATCTGATCGATGTGCTCTCTGAAATTAAGTTTAGAATCTATTATCACACCAAGATCACGAATTGAAGTAACCCGCTCCAGAGAGACACCATTTATGTTATAATTCACCGGGTGATGATTCCGTTTACGTGTGAAATTTATGAAAAAACACTTTGATGCATTTAGATTCATTTTGTTTAGGGCACACCAGCGCCAGACACTATCTATGTCGGCTTGCAGGTCCTCCACATCCTTTCGATTCCTAATTGTCCTGTAAATCTTCAAGTGATCAGCAAAAAGCTTGACTTTAGAATTAGTGACGCAGGGCAAATCATTTATGAAAATCAAAAAGAGCAGAGGACCCAGATGCGACCCTTGAGGAACACCAGATGGCACAGAAGTGGCATCCGATTTGAAACCCTTTGTAACAACCAACTGCGATCTATTTCTTAAATAAGATTCAAACCACCACAACAGCGTTCCATGAATCCCTAATTTGTAAAGCTTACGAAGAAGTAAATCATGATCGACCAGATCGAAAGCTTTACTGAAATCCGTATAAATGGCATGAATTTCACCACCTTTATCAAGAGCTTCTAAAATGTCATTGACGTATCCAAGGAGATTTGTCCACGTGGACTTCTGTGGTCTAAAACCGTGTTGGTTGCTGTTTAAACATTGTAATACCTGCCAATGAACTTTTTTGACGATAATTGCTTCTAAAAGTTTTCCTATGCCAGACAGGATTGAGACTGGTCTATAATTTTCAATTTTGGATAAATCACCTTTTTTATGAATAGGGGTAATGTGCGCTAATTTCCATTTAGAAGGAAACACTCCAGAACTAAGTGACTTATTATAGATCAAACTAAGTGGCTTGGCAAGTTGTGAAGCACATTGTTTCAATACTATTGATGGCAAAGCATCTGGTCCAGCCCCTTTATTACCATCAAGGGCTTCAAGTGCCTTTAAGACTTCACTTTCACTAATGGTAATATCGTGCAACGTATTATTATCAAAAACACTCTCACCCAGTGTATTAGCTTCGTCATCAATAGCATTAGAGGACGGTGTGTTGTCGCGATAGACTGAGTTAAAATGGTCAGAGAACAACTCGCATATCAATTTACCTCCAACTACAGAGGTGTCAGCCAAGCTCATTTGGTTAGGCAAAGACGAACTGTTGCATTTCAGGTTCCTAATATACTGCCACATTTGTTTGGGATTACGTTTCAAATTTTGAGAAGTACTTTGTTTAAACGTAGCAAAACATTCTTTAAGCAGTATGTTGCATCGTTTGCGAGCGTCCATGAATGCAAGTTTATCCTGCAAGTTGCCATATATTTTGAACTTTGAATGGTACTTGGCCTTTTCTTTCATACATTTAATGAGAGGCAGAGAAAACCAGACAGGGTAGCGTTCATTTCTCGTATATTCTAACGGGGTATGCTCGTTCACTATGGGAATAAAGATATCGTAAAAAGAATCTACCATGTTATCTACATTACTACAAGCCCCCAAAGACTCCATCCAATCAACCTGAGAAAGACATTCATTGATTTTTTTGTAGTTAGATTTGTAATACTTGAAAATTTTGGAAGATTTCCTTTTGAGTGGGTAGAAAGAACAAACGTTGAGAGAAATGAGCAACGCAGGATGGTGAGGCATGTCAAGTTTAGTCAAAGGACTGTGGTTATTATCAGTCACTGCCAGAGTGTTAATCCCTTCAGTACTGAGTACTAAATCTAGTATACGGTTGTTACCATTCAATATCCCATTAAACTGTCTGAGTCCACAGAAATTCATTGCATCACAAAATAGCGTATCTTGTACACTCATTCCGGAAAGTGGTATCAGATAAGAGCGATTATTATCTACCTTCCAATCAAAGTGAGGTAAATTAAAGTCACCAACAATCAGAGTCTGGGACCCTGATGACACTTCGTTACTGATCACGTGCGACATCTTATCCAAAAATAATTCAAAGGGATCACGTTTAATCTTGGGAGGAATATATACATCACAAATATTAATTTGATTTAAAGTTGAACCATTCTTTAATCTAAGATTAATCCAAACGTCCTCACACACAGAGTGTGATTGCCAATCACGTCTAAATAGAACCTCATAGATCTTAAGCACGGCAATCAGTACGCCGCCTCCATCACACTTGCATGAAGCTGAATTTTGCCTATCGCGCCTGAATACCTGGTAGCGGCTATCGAAGAGTTCGTTGTCGTAAACGGAATCATTTAAATAAGTTTCCGTTAACACTATAACGTCATAATCATTTGCAAGTGAATTACGATATAAATCCTGAATCTTGGTTCGCAACCCTCTCACATTTTGGTAATACATTTTAAAGGTGTTCGACGTGACTGATATTGTATTATAAAGTTTTTACAAAATCCAGATCCCGAACAACAATTGGTTTTGATTTAGTATCTTTACGCACAAATATACGTCCATTCCTGACCCAGACAAACTGATACTTTTTATCTATTGCAGCGGCTCTTGTAGCCGCGTGAAGCTTCTTATTTGCTGGGGATAGGTGTTCCGAGACGAATACAGGGCGCCTTTCTCCTGGAAACTCAAGATTGGTTGTGTTCAGTTTGTCCTGGTTATTGGTTCTGTTGTACATCCGAACTGAAGCCAGCAAATTATCTCTTGTGAGCGATGATGCCATTTTTACTACAATGGCCCGGGGACGCAAAGAGTCGCTCTTAATTTTAGCTACTCTATGTGCCGTCCTCACCTCATTATCTGCCAAAGAGAATCCCACAACCTGGCTAATCTTCTTTATGATGTCTAGCACATTCTCATTTTTTACTTCTGGCACACACTGTATTTCAAGGTTGCCATCTCTAGATTGCTGCTCTACGATAGCTAGTCTAGAATTAATTTCATTTATCTGCTTCCTAAGTTCAACATTTTCTTCCTTAAGTTCTATGTTAGACACTTTGAGCAAAGAAATTTCTTCCGACTGCTCCTCATAAAGCTTCCGTAATTCACTCAATTGGCTCGTAATACCCTTAACTCCCTCTGACAAATTCTGAATTTTTGAATTCGTCCCACTGCTCTCTAGGGCTATTTTCTTCTCAATATCCTTCGTGATTTTGGTGCTGACTTCCAAGAATTTAGAGTCAAAATATGCCTTGAGCTCATTTATTCCGCTATCAGGTACATCCGCAGAAGGTGACCCGTGATGCTGGGGTCTAACGGGGGTGTTAGTATTATCTCCCCGCTTGTCCGCTGCTTTACAGCTAGGGCACCTCCAATTACTCTTGTACTGCTTAGATTCCTTCATAAATGTGTCAGGAGCAATGCCAAGACACTGATAATGATAATTTTTGCGACAACTTTTGCATGTTTTAATTTCTGTGGGCAATATAGTACGATCGCAGGCCGCACACTTATTCATCTTGCCTGTACTATACTTTTGACTGGCAGAAAAATAATCAATTTTATGAACGCAGCGTTGCGTGAGGACGAAAAAATAAAATATAACTATCTGCGTAACTGGAACGTCAGATGTCAATGTCAGTGTCTGTTGTTATTGATGTATGACATATGTTATATTTTGGATTTCAATTTGATTCTTCAAAAACAATTTATTGATGTGGGAGGTAATCCAGAGTGACTGATTTTCCTGATTCCCCAAAAACCAAATAAATTTCTTCATATTGTGGATGAAAATTATCCTGTTTTAACTCAAATTCCCCACGTATGGCTTTAATTAGTAAAACTGCAAACTCCCGAAGTTTACCGACTCAACAAAATGTAAGTACTCAAATAAATGTATAACAGCTGATTTAATTTTATTATTTCATGGTTTGTTCTGGCTTTCACATCGCCAAAAATACCTCAACTCTTCTCCTCCCAGCGTGGAGGGTAGCTTCAGCAAAAGCAACCTAATCGCAATCTCATTTTTCCCACACACAATAACACCCCCCACCAATCGCTAGTACTATTTCTCGCAATTCGAAGAATTTCATACAAATCGTCAATCCTGCTACAATTAGCGGCAAGTAAATCTAGCGCTGAGGGTACTGTGGAGGGGATGGCTGCGCATGTTGACCGCCATACTAAACTCATGCGCAGCCACCCCCTACACACTTCGCTCAGCGCTAACTTATATGCCGCGACCTGGACTGTCATAAACATTTCAAAGATTGCTTTCTAAGTAATTCCTACCTCCAAATTCCACATTTTGTACACTCAGTAACGAGAAAAGCAAAAAGACTGCAATCGAACTTGGAAAGCATCTAACCTGTAATACCACCTACCTTTGATATCCCCTTTTCCTTGACCTTCAAAAACAAAATTCCAACAAACTCCGTAAAGTACGAGTGGCAGTTTGCAATATCTTTCTCAAGTCCAGCCTGGCGTGGCCGTCGTAACTTCTTCCGGGTAATTGCTTTAATCGCGGTGCGTTCATAAAACTCGTTACGAGTAGTCTTCGATACCCAGCTGCATGGGCGCAAGTTATAAGCTTATCCCCTTAGGTGGCGCGCGACTAGAATCTGGGCGGGAAAATTTTGTTAGAAAGTGGCACTGCGCCCAGGCGCCCAGAATCTGGGCACGCGCGTCGTCTTTTGTTTATAATCTAAAAGAGTTGACGGGAACTTGTCATCCCGCTTTAACATAATATATAGATAATATATAGATTTTTTGTTCCAAAGATATACAAAGTATTTCTTTGCAAAGAGCAGGGGCTTTTAGAGGTATTCTAGCTTTTGCCCGCGGCTTTGCCTGCGTAATATATTATTTTGAGTGCTAGCCAATGAGAACAATTTTTTTTTCTTGGATAAAAAGTAGCCTATGTCACTTTCTATTTTCATCCAAACCAAATAATAGCGATCGTTTAATGTTTACAAAATTGCGCTCTCCTACGAGTAGTACCGCGTATCAATAACGGTTACAGACAAAAGAACTGAGCGCCGATGTGTGCGTGGATACGCCACTGTACAAACTGTAAACAGTAAGACTTAGTTATTTACACAATCGTGTCACATCGTTCAATAATTATGTACTTTTTCTTAAACCACTCAGTTTATTGATAAAAGTCGAAATAAAGCCGTTTAGCCATGTCAGAGGCCTTCAGGTGGCCTAAAAATTCTGACACCAGGGCTAGCCACAAGGCCTATACGTGCTTACTTAGTCGTATTAAATCCGTTGCGTATTTTGAAATAAATTAATATTAGGGGGACATCTTACAAACGGTCTCTGACTCCAAATTAAGCAGAGCTTGTGATATGACTGCCCTAGACTGATACACAACATTTACTTATTTTGAAAGACATACTTATATAGACAATACGTTGTTATTATCAAGTAGTTGTTATTATTGTTACCAGGCACAGAGCAAACACCTGAGGCAGTCAAACCACAGGACTTAACTTTGCTCCATCTATACTGTGCAGAGATTCAACAATGCAGCAATTTTGGCCCAAATTACCCTCAATCTGCCTATAACTTAAACCAAATCCCAAAGCGTTAATGGAGTTGCTCGTTAGCCACAGCTAAAGATTATCAGAGGAATCTGAACTTAATGTGTTTACAATTCATTATTAATCAGACCCCAGCACTGCAATAGTGGACGAGTTTTGGTAGGAATTAGAGAGGTCTCATTAGGCTGGTCAGAGGTGCGCACGGTGGGCGAATTTATATTATTTAAGCTATGTGGTGAACCGTAGATGTGCATGTAATGCAGTGCTGTTTACGAGTCTACACTCGTTTATTTGATTTTAAGGTCTGCTCTTCCTACTTATTAACCGACTTCCAAAAAGGAGGAGGTTCTATGTTCGTGTGTATGTATTATTTTGTGTATGTTCATCGATAATTTCGCCAATTGTGAACCGAATCGAAAAATTCTATTTTAGTTCGGTAGTCCCATCTAAATTTTATAGAAATCGGCTGAGCCATTTTAAAAAAAACCAACAATAATGTAAGCAATTCGAGCAAAATATTCTAATTTCCTATCTATCTTTCCGCACGATGGATGGCGGTTTTGCCATTTTTTGCGAAAAATAATAATATCAAAATACAATGGCATAAGGCAAAATACTAAAACTAGTAAAGGCATCAAAAGTAAAATTCTTTGCTCAGTGCGAAAAATCTAAATTTACTCTATTTTAACCGACGAATGTTCACAAAAACATATTAGTAGTGCTAACCGAACAGTAACAATTAACGTATAACCGATCAGTAACAGTAACAATTAACCTACATTCTTTACGTAAACCACTGGTCTTAAAAATTAGGAGGAAATTCACTGTACCTCTGTACAATTTATAAGAGGTGTATATATCATCAATATTAACAACTTCCACTATGGCACTAATCCCGAAATTGCGAAAGAAAACCAATTAGTTGCAAGAAAGGTACATTTTTCCCTGAATAAATTTTGTCAATAATTATCAATTTGATTGTACAAATCTGAAAAGTCCTGCACTTTACAAAGCTGAAACCTGTAGGTAGGCATGGAGCTAAATTAATTTAATCTGAATGATGATTTTGTTCGCAATAATGGCAACACTGAACGAGAGCTTCTGTCAGGATTGGGTCATCCGCAGCTTGTAGAATTCATATCATTCATTCATATCATCACGCCCACCACAAGTTTTAGCCAATAGAAATTATTTACTAGGTGTTGGAAATTTGTCTTTGTGATTATAAATACCTTGAAAAAAGAGACATATCACCTTAAAACGCTTAGATTATCTTTTTATATATAAAAATAATCGTGGTTGTTAGTCTCGCTAAAACTCGAGAACGGCTGAACCGATGTGGCTAATTTTGATCTTGTAATATCTGTGCAAGCTAAGGGAAGGTTTGAACCGTGAGAAAAAATTAAAAAATAGCGACATATATAGTAAAAACTTTAATTTAATTTTACCATACCAACCTAGACCGCTTATCTGCTTAACAACAGGCAGTATGTGGTCAAACGCTAACCTATTCAGAATAAAAAAAAAAAAACATACAAAATGGTCCTACCTGTGAAAGTTTACTGTATTTGGTCACCGGTGGCGCTAAGGTGATATGAAGTTCACACAATAATTTTGTAATATATGACTGACATTTGACATCATAATGTAAGTATGTATATATCCTAAATTATATACACGTTAATTTCAATGGAAGTAAGATAAAATTATTAATGTCACTCAACTTTACTAAGCTCAAAGATTTAAGCCTCTTCACAGTACGCTTCAGCGCTTCGCTCACTACCTATTATCCTACTATACGCAAACACGACAATAAGCATGATGTTATGAAGCCATCATGTGTAAAAAATCATTTTTATAATTAATCCGTGAGTTAGATTATCAAAAAATATTACACTCATATTTTTTTCTTTTGTTAATCAAACAACAAATGACAAAAATAAACCTTGTCAAAGTTTGGGAGTGGGGGTCGTGATGTCACCTCTCTTACAGAAGTCTATACATTTGTACGGCACTTGTGACGTCACGCGGAACTTTGATGGACTATTTCTTCATCAACGTTTGTTTAATTGACAAAAGAAAAAATACGTGTCTTATATTTTTTGATAGTCTATCTGACGGACTAGTTATATTTTTTTAGTCATCATGTTATTAGCATAGCAAACAAAACAAAAATTGCAAAGACAATTTGCTCGATCTATTTAATCATCATCATCTTACCTATGAAAAGTTCACTACTGAACATAGACTGAAATGTGTGACGGGGTCTACTCTGTGAAAATTACAGATTTTAGATAAGGCTGGTTGTCCACTACTTATTACCATGCAACTTAATTTACTGATCTTAACCCTGGCCTAATTCTGCTATTACAATTACAACATATTATAAAACCAAGTCGCTTCCGTGTCTGTCTGTACCTTTGTATGCTTATATCTTTAAACTACACAACGGATTTTGATGCCGTTTTTTTAATAGATAGAATGAATAAAGAAGAAAGTTTAAATATATAATACGCCTGTGCGAAGCCGGGGTTGCTAGTAAATAATTAAAAAAGATGAACTGAAACATCGTTTTCTCCACCTTATAAAATGTCAAAATATCACACGTTTTGGCGTCGTTATATAAATGCAATTGTAATAGTCGACCCAACAGCTCGTTGGGTCGACGACGACATTGTAAGAGTCGCAGGTCCAACTTGGACGAGATTGGCACAAGATCGAAGTGAATGGTGCACAAGAAGAGAGGCCTATGCTCATCAGAGCATCGATCACAGGCTGAAAATGATGATGATGATATAATAGTAGCCAAAGCAAACTTCTTGGCGGTTCTGAACACAAAGCGAAGTAGCAATATATTATTTATTTATTAGCGCAAGATACAGGTCGCAGCATATAAGTGTAGCGCTGAGCGAAGCGTGGAGGGGGTGACTGCGCATGGGTTTAGTATGGCGGTCACTATGCGCGGCCATCCCCATCACACTATCCTCAGTGCTAGACTTACGTGCCGCTACCTAATAAAAATAGAAACAAACTTTATTGCGTTGCTGTGTACATACAATGATGTTATAAGACATATAAAAGTTTCAACAGCCTGCCCATTTCGAGCGTACAATAATGCACTTATAAAAATAAAAGTTAATTACCCAATGAATAAAAGTTATCTTAAGCAAAATGACAAATCTTCTATCTATATAAAAATGAATCGTGGTTGTTAGTCTCGCTAAAACTCGAGAACGGCTGGACCGATGTGGCTAATTTAGATTTTGAAATATCCGTGGAAGCTAAGGGAAGGTTTAAACGATGAAGAAATTTTAAAAAGTAGCGTGAAAACTAATAAAAACTTGAAATTAATTTTCCCATACAAAATGTTCCTACCTGTGAATGTTTACAGTATTTGGTCGCCGGTGGCGATAAGGTGATATGAAGTTCACCGGGTCAGCTAGTAACAAATAAATACCTGTAGTGGATGTGCGCAGCTGTAGTAACTAACATCACGGCTGCCAGTTTGATTTAGCCTAGGTTTGTACGCGGTATTTACGTAAATTAATCTGATATTAATTATGTATTAAGCATAGGGCAGTCTGAAAGACCTAAGTTCAAAACTCGTAACAAAGACCCCAAGACGTGTTAGCTCGTGCCAAAATCTAGTACCAACACAAACTTTGTACTTCAGAAACTGAATTATTCAAATAACAAAGTTAGGAATTCTCAAAGCTTTGAACGGCATATTCTTGTCTGACGACAGCGTTTTACGGCGCAACTTCAGCTTAAGAACAAGTAAACAAACCTAAACGCTGTGTAGAAGCCGAGTAACAGTTCTACAAATGTGTACTTTTGTATCTAGTAGACGGCATAATTAGTGATTAAACGAACTTACCTTAGTGAAGTTCTATCATAATTATACGAAGCACTTTGTCCGAAGAAATTAGTATAAGTAGATATTATATACACATGTAGTTTCGCCAAGTTACACCACTCTTGCACTAATTGTTGAGAGAATGAAGGTAGGAACAAAATAAAAATGAAGTATCTGAGGGTAGCTACTAGTTACTTCGCCATTTTGTCGGTCTGTCACTTCATTTAGTTCAGAGCCATATACATACCCACTACCTACATGATTTTTGTCATTGGCATGCTTCTTTAGTTTATAATTAGATCATATTCATGGGTTGGGTTCGCTCCTAGGTAGGGTGGGAGTACATACTAATTTCTTCGGACAAAGTGCTTCGTATAATTATGATAGAACTTCACTAAGGTAAGTTCGTTTAATCACTAATTATACTTCGCACTTTGTCCTCGAAATTAGTATAAGTAGATATTATATACACATGTAGACTTTGAGAGTGATATATGTAAGGAAGTAATGTCAATGACACATCCATGTTAGAAATCAACTTAATATTTCTTTAGCATAAGTATTGCAATACACAATGCTTTATAAAGCTTCTTTAGATACGTATATTATAATTTTATTATCTTAATAAGATTTAATGGTAACTATTTAAGCATTAACTTATTCGCTTGATGGCGTATGGTTATTAATAATAGCTCGAGCTAAATACAAATGATCCTTCTTGGTAACAACCCTGTTGTTAAAGCGTGCTAAGGTAGTGGAGCTGTGGCTCCACCCCGCTGTGTTGCGGATTGTGTCAAAATTGACACCAAGCGAGCGCGCGGCGCTCGCAGCCGCGTGCCTCGTGCTACTACTAAGAACACGGTGACGTCTACCCCGCACTTGATCAAAGTGCCCTTAACCCAGCGACTAAGGGTCTGTCTTTCTACTGCTTTATGGGGGCTTCTCAGACCAATGAATAAAATGTCTCATTTTCTGAGGGACCTAAATTTGTCTAAATATGCCTGTAAGGTTTTTGCTAGACATACCTATGGAAGGATTTTCATCGAAAAAGGCAAGAAATAAACGGGCTGCTTGGAGCCAGGTCGAGAAGTTTTTAAGATGTCCGGAATTTTGATGCTAATACGGTCACTGTTTATTTCGATGTTTTTTATCTTAATTTTAGAGATGGTCTGTAACCTGTGCACTGTAGCGAGCGTCAGTAATGTTATGATCTTTTTAGTGAGTTTGTTTAAGTCAAGCTCTTAATTAGGGTACCATGAGCTCAAGTGGCTTAGTACATAGGTTGCGCTATATTTAGGTATTGTAGGTCTAAACCGAAACACTCCTTTAAAAATCTAATTATTCTGTCATCCTTGGATAACCTAGGCTCCAAAACTAACGATAATGCTGATCGACATGAATTTAGTGAACCATATTGGTAGCCGTCGTTAAACATATTTGTTAGGAACATTTGGGTCTGAGGCCTTGTAGAACTCTATTGAGTTATTAAAGCAATACGTCCACCATTTTTTGAAACATACGTCGTAAACGAGCTTTCAGATAGCGAGGCCACCATGATCTCTAATGAGGCAACTGGCAGGCTTCGATTTGATAGTGCTTCCCTGATAACAGTCCTGCAGCCAGGGTAAGGGTGGACTGTCTGCGAGCTGTTATGTGATTTTAGGGCGTTATCGTTGGGTGCAAACGTAATGATCTCTGGCACAAAAAGAGCTTTGAATCGGGGAAACAATGGCTGGGTAGGCCACATTGGTACTACTACAATGCCGTATGCATAGTCTGTAATATTTTTTCTCAGCGTTTTCAAGACTATTGAGAATAGTGGTGGGAAAGCTTAAAAGAATAAGTCGGTCCAGCTGACTGTAAATTAGTAGCGAATGTGTCGGGATCTCTGTGCCACGATGTGTATCTGTCACCGGTTCATTGCAAGAACGGTCTGTTTACAAACTATCGAGTCAAACTACAAACCATCGACAGATTGCGAACGGTAATCTAAAAACATTATAATAAATCGTTCCAATACAAATAATAAAATTGTCATACCCTTATAGGGTCATAATTATGTATAACTATACAGAACATGTTAATTAAGAACCGCATGTAAATTTCATATGTTGCAATAAATGATTTGAGTTTAAGTTTATTTGACCAGAATTGACCTTGACAGGACATTCAGAAATAGCACCAATCAGTATAAGACTTTCAATAGCTTCATTGAAACATTGTTTTTCGGTCTCTGTATAAACGCGTGGCTGAGGAGCGAATTTCTGGATAACCGACGAGGAAAACTATTTCATATCCACTAATCCAGGAAAGGATGGTGCTGTCATTTGTAATTTGAGCCCATTGCTGGTAATAATTAGACAAACGTCCTGCGTACTTAACTGGAATTAGTAACGGCGCGCTGGCGGCGCTGGATGAGCTGGCTGAAACGGCGGCGGGGGAGGCGGCTGCGGCAGTGGCGGTAGAGGCTGCCACGGTGCTCTGTTAGCTGGGCTGCGGCGCTCGTGGAGCGCTGGGATGCGCTCGGCGGACTGCGCGCCGGGGCTGGAGCTTTCCGGTTTAACGGTTCCACAGCTGTCGTGTTTGTACTTTTTGCCGTGTTTTAGCACCAAAATCCGCTTTAAGTTCGACGCCAGATTTTGTGACAGCTTTAGCCGACTTAATTGTATCCGATAACTTATCGCCGAACAAAAAAGTATCAATTTTCGCGTTTGTTAAATGTTCTTTCATGTCATTCTTTAACGCTGTCAGAATGAAGTTCCATTTGGTCGCTGAGTCACCGTGTTGGATCCATGAGATTCTGAAGTACCTCATTGTTGGTGTCTTTAGAATTCAGCTTGTTTGTGATAAACTCAATGCCACTAGGTCATTGACACTGATTCCCTTTGCATTATTTCCTGTTTAGGTATCTTGCGGCGTCGTCACCGATTTACCACAGGCAATGTCGGCGGAATCAACGGCAAAGTCGTCAACGTTGTTGTCTACAGTCGCGTGGTCTGAAGACTATGGGATCCAGTCGTCTGGTTCCAAGTTTACTTGAGGTGACTCCGGAAAGAGTCAATAGGCTTTTAAGTCCAGGTTTGTAGTATAGAATAATCTGATATTTTAATAATATATATTATTTCAGGAAATAAAATATTTTAATAATTTATACTATTTCAAAGTATTTATGTACGATAATTTCTATCAATTTACGATTATTTTACATTAATTATTTAAATTGTATTGCTCAGAGGTATATTTACGATGGCAAGTGGGTAATTAGAAAAGTAAACAGAGTTATCAGTTCCGACTGATAAAATGTTGAATGCGGTGAAAGAGCCCCAATGGCTAGTTCGGTTGCATTCACTAAAATAACACGCTTTAAAATGCGCGGTAAGATCGGTTATCAGTTCGAACTGATAAAAAAGTTGAATGCGGTGAAATAACCCTACTGGCGATCTCGGTTGCATTCATCTGGACTTAGCACTATACTTAGGGTAACATAATGAGTAATGTCACTACATACCTTGCCAATGTACGGTACTGCGTACAGTAGTTCGATTATGCAATGCATCTTCTGAACACCGCCGCAGGACACATCACTTTTTATGCGACGTATTTTTCGTTCTAACTTTTTAACTTTATGCATTAACGTCACGAGATCTTGTTCTACGTCTTTTAAACGTTTTCTTTTAGGTATTTTTGAAGAAAAAAGGTTAACAACTTTTGTTAATTCCGATTAGTTTTAAGAAAAGTGTCGAGTGGTTGAGCACTAAATTGCGAATGAAGTGACAGACCGACAAAATGGCGAAGTAACTTGTAGCTACCCTCAGATACTTCATTTTTATTTTGTTCCTACCTTCATTCTCTCAACAATTAGTGCAAGAGTGGTGTAACTTGGCGAAACTACATGTGTATATAATATCTACTTATACTAATTTCGAGGACAAAGTGCGAAGTATAATGTATCCCTGTAAGGATAAAAAGTTCTCAAATGGAGACCACGTACTGGCCAGCGCTGAGTAAGAGACGTCCACTTATAAAGTGGACGATTGACCTCATTAAGGCGCTGGATGCAAGATGTAGTAGAGGGGCATTATAAGCCACTTTACAGGATTAAAAAAATCGGCTAAGTACGAGTCGGACTCGAGTATGAAGGGTTCCGTGCCGTATGTGAGCCCACTGGAAGCATGGAAGTCTGGAAGGTGTAAGGCTTTCGTCCTGCATGCGCGACGATTTTTTGAAATGTTTATCATTAAAAGTAACTCTTTGAGATAAACCTAGTGTGGGATGCACTATAAAATTAAAATCATTTCAGGTTTTTAATTATTTTTATTATGAAGAAATTTTCGATTTATGACGATAACGTAGTTTATATCCATTGAAAAATGTTTTTTTTTCAATGGTTATAAACTTATCTCATTTCTTTTCTCTCAAAAAATTGGGAAATAACTTGTAAAAATCTTTGTAACCATTGAATTTTTTTTTTCAATGGTTATAAAGATTTTTACGATTTACTTCCCAATTTTGTGAAATTTCCAGGATTTGTACGGAACCCTCGGCGTGCGAGCCTGACTCGTGCTTGTCCGGTTTTTCTGTAGATAATGTTAATAGATAAATTAAAAGATAAATAAATAATAGACACAAAATATTTTGCATAAAAGTAGTTACTCGGTAAGAGTATAAAAATGTAACCCCCTGAATCGACATAAATAGGCCAAAACCACGTTCAACGCAACCAAAACGATTCAACTACGCATACCACCTTATATTACGCGATAATACTACAATTTGGCAGTTCAACTGCCGAGAAAATTCTGGTATTTCTCTTCCAAGCGGTTTCTACAAACGCTGCCGGAATTTGTATTCTACATGCGAAAAATCTCAGATACACAAAAATCTCATGAAACTCTCAACAATTCTTGCGGAGTAATAACCGTCGGCTTCATAGTGGCTGCATTAAACTGGCAATATCTTCTCAGTCAATTGCGAAAGAACAAAAGTGCATTCTGTTTGTATTTGGGACACGTTGGAGCTTGCTGTTCGCAGCTGGTAAGGCTGTAGATATGGTGAGGAGAGAGGGAATATTTTTTATTAACGGGCAAAAGTGCCTTCATTCGCTACAACAAAATACAATACCACTTTATATGCTAAAACTACTTACACTACTACCACATAAAAAGCTTTGGATCATCCACAGACCCTTGAAGGTCTAAAGATAATCCAAGTGCTCAAACCCACTGCCAGTTGGCAGCGTGCCCAGCATGCTGGCTGCATTGCCACGCTGAATGGCAATGCTTATGCGTTGAGCCAAATAATCACCAGAATAAAAAAATTAGGTTAGTTGGTAAATCGTTGAGATGGAAACTTGTGTTGCTATATAAATATAACGGTTCAAATCCTTGGCAATGAAACATTATTGAAATTTTAATTCATATAGAGGACTGGTCGTACAATATCAATCCGCGCTAAAACTGTTCAGATAAAAGACAGTGATTCAGTTTTAATTCTAAAGAGTAGAGATTCTTTAGCTTATTTACAGTAAAAATAACTCCAAAAAGGAAAAAAATAGTAAAAAAGAAATTAATACATGATTTTTACCCGACTACCAAAAAAGGGTATTATTAAATTTTTAGCTAGGTAGCAAAAATCAAGTCCTCAAGACTTAGTTTGTTAGCTAGAGCTAAAAGTATTTGTACTTTTCGTTGAATAATTTATTGTTTTTTTTATTCGAAAATTATTATTTTTTTTCGCTCTATTTATAACCACCATCCGGCACAATACATGGTACTTAATTTAGTCCTGTGCCAATCATGTCCAGCTAGAGTCCAGCATGCGACCACGAAAAGCCACGAAAAGAACTCTTTTTGACGTGTGAAAAAGTGACAGATATATACTTTGCCATAACGCTGTCTCGTTCTGATACGTCGAAAGAAATATTATTACTTCGTGCGCATCCTAGCTCGGCAGGCTAGACCTAGGGATTTCGACTATATCGTCGACCCATCTTTTCAGTAAAACATATACTTCCAACAAATCTTTAAAAACATATACTCATACTCATTTCATACTCATACTCATTTATTTGTAACAATAAGTTACACGTCATCATATACAAGTTGTAAATAACAATAATTCAAATTAAAAAAAATTAAATAATAATAATAGAGGTACATTGATTTCTTTAACTAATTAATATCTAACAAACAAAAATTAATTAAAAGGCCATCAGTGTGGTAAAAATTTATCAAATAATTTAAGTCAAATTAATATCTAATTAAAATAAAAATTAATAATATATAATTAAAAATAATAATTACCAAAACATCACTCACTCTACCTTCGGTAGGAAGTCTCGTACCTTGTAAAATGCCTGCTCAACAAGCCAATACATTTC
Organism: Hypomecis atomaria; assembly: GCA_964007245.1. Classification (NCBI taxonomy): domain Eukaryota; kingdom Metazoa; phylum Arthropoda; class Insecta; order Lepidoptera; family Geometridae; genus Hypomecis; species Hypomecis atomaria. The sequence continues at coordinate 4,066,845 of OZ023297.1, forward strand.
ATATACCTACTATAACTTATAAAATATCTAAATAAATAAATATTAGGGGACATCTTACACACGGTCTCTGACCCCAAACTAAGCATAGCTTGTGATATGGCTGCCAGAGACTGATATACTACATATACATATTTTAAATACATACTTATATAGATAGTACCTAAATAACACCCAGACACAGAACAAACACCTATGTGCATCACACAAAATGTTTGCCCTGGGTGGGGATTGAACCCACGCCTCTTTAACCCAGAAGTCAGGGTCACAAACCACTGAGCCACCGAGGCAGTCGAATCGAATCTATTATCTTTTCAGTTGGTTATCACTTTCCACACAAATTTATGTTTTTCAAAATTATATACTATCCTAACACGCTCCGCTTATAACCACGAACCAACCCCGCCATGTGTTCTGATAGGATACAATAAAGCAGTGACGCTCACTGCGTCGTGCCACATACGGGCAGACGATAAGTGCAGCACTGTTGCAGTTACTGGTACATTTACTGCAGTTATGTGGTGAAATATTTCTCTAGAGAGTTGAAAACAATTTTATTAATATACGAACTATTCTACTTAATTCGGTCAACATTGATTAATTCAGTTTTTGCCAACCGGAACAAGGAAGTAGATGCAGTCTTTGCATGAGTTCGCTAAAAGAGATATAGCAATAATCGGACAAGAACGAGTCGGACTCGCACACGAAGGGTTCCGTACTGTATGGGAGCCCCCCTTAAATAATTATTTTATTTTAATTCAATTATTTCTTATTAAAGTGAATATACAACTAAATATTCTGTGAATGTTTCAAGCATCTACCTGTCACCGTTACTACTAGAGAGCGAAAAACGGCTAAAAATTCATGTTTGTTGTATGGGACCCCCTCTTAAGTATTCATTTTATTCTATTTTTAGTATTTGTTGTTATAGCGGCCACAAAAATACATCATCTTTGAAAATTTCAGCTTTCTAGCTATCACGATTCATGAGATACAGCTCGGTGACAGACAGACGGACAGCGGAATCTTAGTAATAGGGTCTCGTTGGGTATTCCATAACCTTGAACAGTGCCTGAATACTACTTTAATTTGTATCTATTAATAATAATAATAAATGACGGTCTACAATAATGTAGATAGGAAAATATTTTACTGTATTATTGTAATATAACATTTCTCGAAAATAATAAAATACTGAACATATAAAATTTAAAAAAAAAAACTATTATTTCTACTTTTACAAAAATACAAATGTCTTATTTAGCAAAAGATTACATACAAAAATACCAGTGGACCCTGCACTCGGATGACCTGTATCGCAGGGCCCGACTCAGGGGTGCTTACATTTCAAATACTATCTGGTGTACGTACGGCGCGACTCATAAAAATTATAACAAAACATTTTATAGTACATATAAGTATAAATAATTTTTAAAATTTGAAAAATAACTAACACGTATGTGTATGTTGTCCATGAAATTAGTGTGGAAAGTATGTCCTCTGCGATACACAAGTCCTCGTAAGAGTCAGGGTATCAGTACTTATCAAGTAACTTAAGTAAACAAGTATTAAATGCCTATTTTAGTGCAGCCCGTTAGTTTGCCATATTTTTGCTTAAAAGCTTGGTACAAAGTCTATTCATGTATATATTTTTCTGCTTTAATAGAGTCAAAGAAATCTGGGACAATCTGCTGATCTTCAATATTGCTGATTATTAGGTTTTTGTCGGCAGCGATTTTGAATCCACATTGAAGTGAGTGGTTGAACCCAAAATATGGGTTCAATTTCATTGTGCCCATATTATGTTAAAAATTACAATACACAAAAATGCATTTGGAGTGACTGCTAATATTTTATTACAATATAATTCAATGGAATCAACTCAATTGAATTTTATTGAGAATCCAATAAACAGTCGATAGTGATATTTACATTAACAACATAGTTCCCATTCATGCAATTGGTTCAATTAACTTCTATTTCGGGACATCAAAAGGTCAGTTCGATATCGAATGTTGAAAGGATTTTAATGTCTATTAAAAGCTCGTTACAAATGTTTGGAATCAGATAAGTTGAAATTAAATGAACACCTTCGAATAGATTAGTCCTATATTTATGTACGAGCAATCCAGTTTTCTAGAATTGGTATATCAACAATTTTTACTTTATCCAACACAAATATAGAGAAAAAGTTCAAGTGATTTTATTCTCGATATCTGGGTTGGCCTCATAGTACATACTTCATTAATTCGACAAATGATCAGAGATACACATTTTAGAATAATCAGCAAAGATCTACACAAAATAGTAAATATAAACCGTAAATCAGGTAAGTAAGGTCAGTCAAATACAGGTAAACAGTCATCTCATTGAACTTAATTCCCATCAATCATTTATTGTACCTTATAACAATAAATGATACTAAAACAAGTTTAGTAAACAAGGTGCCAGTTTTGTGAATGATGAAAACCTATAGTAAATGAAAAAAAAAGACGTGTGGCACTCGGGGACTGCCGCGGTAAAGCTATTGCATAGCATACCTATGCACCTATATACTTTCTCATAAACAGCTGCTTATGTATTCGTCCGATTTCGGAGCAGCTCGTCTTGATTCGTGCGAGTTTCGTAGAGCTGTACAATACGTCTAATCGCACACAACGCCGTGTCGAAGACTGCCGAACTGAAACGACGTTAGACGATGCACGGCCTTCAAGCCACACCTCCTTGCCCGTCGGAGTGGGGAGCGTGAGGTTTTTTCGTTACGGAATTTCTGGATTCGGTCCCCGCGCTCAATGCCCGCGATAGAAGCTATGCAATAGCTTAAAAACCTTTGTTTTTAAACCAACTTTTTCTCAGTACTACCTACTCGCCAAGACTAATCAAACGAGTTGAAACTCGATAGGGTTGCATCGTTTCATTACAGAGTTCCTATGACCACATTTCAGCTTCATCCTCAGATCCTGGTTACCATAGATTGACAAACTACTCGCCAAGACCATTCAAATGAAGCCAAACTCAGTGAGATTGTGTCGTTTTATTGCTAAGTTCTTTTGGCCACCTTCCAGCTCCATCATCAGATCAGCACCGTGTCATCATAATATTGCATTGTCACGCGATTTACACATGTATGCAAAATTTCGGTAACCGGAAAGTGGATCAAATTTATCTTGCAAGATTTGATTACAGACCGACAGACAGACAACGGGACAGGTGAAACTAAATAAAAGCTTGAAAATCTCGGAAGCAACCTTGTATTAGCCAGTGTACTTCGCCTTACACAAACTCACTTGAACGAAATGGAGAGTCATTTTTGAAACTAGAATGTAAAGCATTCATGCACTAATTACAGCTGTTTCGAAAAGTTTTAAAACACTACTTATAAACACAGATTTTGTAGAAAATACGGTCAAGAATAATCCAATTTTTTAATGCCATTCTCTGAGTCTCGAACCAAAACGATCGATTCAATTCCGAACGCTTAGTTTCAGTTTTACTTTAGACATTTTAGATGTCTCAGAGTAGAGTGAATCGGAAACTTGGGCCGTATTCATTGAAAATTATACTTATGTATACCTAGACAAGGTTGCACTTAATTCAGAATAGAATGGTGATATTTGGATAACTTTTTGAAAAATCTCTCTCACTTATACGGAGTGTTTTGTTTTTAAACAGCAAACATAATGAGGTGCTAATTTATGGAATAAAAGGCATTGTCATAAAATGTGGTGTGATGAAGCGAACGGGATAGCACACGAATATATTATAAAAGTGTTAGTGGTCTAGTGAATCCCGGTCCCGTGACCAATGAATTCTTTGAAACTTATGTACAGAATTTCACACCACGGACTTATCGGTAAAGTAATTTCGATTAGTATATTCGATGGCGTATGTAAATGGTGAATTATTCCAGTTTGTCACCCCCGGGAGACAGAACGGAAGAAAAATTGGCGTGGTGGATATGACCCAATCATTCGACGTGTATCCTACGTCAAAACGGCTGCTACGGTTTCTAAAGTTTCTAAACTTGAGCACTTGAACTCTAAAACACTATGTAGACACAGCGTATTTAATAAAACACGACGTTCGAGTCCTAAGTGCCAAATTGAAAGCTTGTTTGCAAATCCGCGCCAAATAAAAACTACCCCATCTTTCTCCTCTTACTATTTTGCGTCATATATTCACAACTCTCATGGGTGAAAGCAGGACTCATAACTTACATGGAATATTGTTCCCTAGCTGCAAAGATATAAGGTTGTCTTTTAGGTGAGAGGTGCGAGTTATTAATGACAGACATGTGTGGCAGTCATGGAGATATAGAGAGAGGCCGTTTTTTTAACAACCCCGCGAGTGTTGGTGCATATAACTATATCGGATTCCTCTGTGTCTGTGTACTGTCGCCAGTCAAAGTGGTCAACAGTTTTCCCGGGGGGCCCTGAATGATCGACGAAGACCACGGACACCACAGTTTTACAGCCTGTGTAAAAGACATTGAACCATGAGGTACCGAGATCACATATTTTCCTTAGCGAACTAAATTGCAGGTTTAACCGGCATTTGATCGCGGACGTTGTTTAAGATCTTCGGGCTTAAACATCCGTAAAGTTACTAGCTGTTTGCATACAAGTTCCGTATACTTCGTAGCCGTACGCAAGTCAAAAATGATGCCCCAGCTCCTTAAAATATCGGAACGTGGCTCTGCACACTTGCTCCAATGGCTTTAATTTTTAGTATTTGAAATAGCGAAAACGACAAGCCCCAACTAAAGAGATCTATGGTGGCGGTGTATACTCTCGGTGCGCGAAAGAAAGTCAAGATTTTTATGAATAATTTATAGAGCACGACGTTTTATCGCATCTCGGAATATGTCGGCGATACCACTGAGCTTTTCGGTCGTAGGCTAAGTACAAAGGGCGTTATGGATTATGCTTTTTGGTTCATAACTCTTGCTCACGTCATTTGAGATGAATGATTTTTCTGTTTTTTTTTTTCGATACTAGGTTTAACCCGCAGTTTCAGTCGCATTATATTACTCGTAGTATGTAGACAGTACTATAATTGTTTTTAACCCCCTACGACAAAACGATGGGGTGTTATAAGTTTGAAGTGTCTCTGTGTGTGTGTCTGTCTGTGGAATCTAGCTCCCGGTCTTGATTTTTTAGCTTGAATTATTTCATAGCTATGTTTTATCAAAATCAGTTTAGCAGTTCCAGAGTTATCAGCTATGATAGGAATCTTAATGCATCAGAAGTATTTTTTATTTTTGTTTTAATATTGTCGAACACTAAGGTTTCATCTTCAAGATTCAGGTCCATATTTTTTACCAAACAACTCCAAGCAAATAGCTAAAAAAAAGTATTATGTAATAATTAATTAATATCGCTACTAAAAAGCTTACTACAGTATATAAATACCATTATTTTTTTGTACATTCGATTTAAAATATAAACAAAAAACCTTCCAAACATTGATTTTCATTAAATTAAAACACGTCAAACGCAAACTTATTCCGAACAAAAATACAATCACAACTTCGTCGCAAAAGTACACAAAGACATTTTTCCTCTTCCTTTGGACTTCCACTAGAAAGAGCCATTCATTTAAACTAAACACAATTGAGTAAAGTCAAAATCGAGAAAGTTTCGTTGGACAAGTAAAACACATTTTACGAAGTGAAATAGGCAAAATTCTCTGACATTGTCGAAAACTGTCCTTTCTGCGTGCTACATGGATTTAAATGGTATGGCTACGCAGTTATGTTACGTGTACGTGTGTTATGATTATTTTAAGCCTTCGAGCAAATATCTACAGAGCCACAGTCCCTAAGTGAAAGTAGTAAAAAAACGTCCGAGAGCCGTCATAGATACTTACTTTAGATTTTTACATCAAATAATTCACAATGACGCGTTTTCTCGAATCTCGACTTTATGTCACCTAATTGTTTATTGTAATCAAGCACTTTAGCATCGCGCAGCTTTGTAGTAGGCTTCAATCGCCTTACGATTAACTTAAAATTCTGCCCACTACGTAGTTTGGGCAGAGTTTTGTCTCGGACATTTTTTTGCACGATTGTGACTCTATAGATATTAGCTCGAAGTTCTGAGGTTTTACATTTTATTTTTTATTTTTCGTTTATGGTTGTATTTAGCAGAAACTTACTGAATCTATGCTTACAAAATCACGCTGAATAGTAATGCTCAGATATTAAATGTTGTTTTTTAATCGTACCACTTTATTTCAGACGTGATAAAGAAAGCAGGACTATTATTTGAGCTGCAAATGCACATCATTTATAAATTAAGTTCATCTTCAGTATCAAATAAGTAGAAGGAAGTAGAACGACATTATAGACAGAAGTCTCCCCAGTATACATACAGTAAAAACAGACATTGTTTATTATCATAGGAACTTGCAACTTGATCGAGTATAAAATTGGTTTCTTGTGAAAAAATGAAGTCGTTACATCCTAAAGAGAATTAGTCTTATATTAATGATATGTTCACTCGACTTGACTCGTCTACGACCAATTATCTATGAGGCTTATAATGAAGTATAATATCTGTTGTCTAGCATACGCCATGAACAAACGTGTTCATGTTTTACCCAAGTACTGTGAGTGTGCATTTTCAGCGCCATTATTTCTCCGAAGTTGCGTCATCCATCACGTGTAAATCTGCGTCGCGACTTCGCGAGGCTATTATTCAGTACCTTCATACTACGGGGGCCTATTTACCTACTCTGCTATTTTCCAGGCAAATAGAGGAAGGTGGGGTAAATTTAATTTTCAAGGTCTCTTTTTATTATAGTAGTCTTTATTCAAAATTTTTTTTTCATTACATGTAATACTAGCTTCTGACCGCGGCTTCGCCCGCGTGGACAACCAACCTGAGACCACTTATTTATTCAGTGTAAAATTAACTTAACACTCTTATTTTGTGAGCCGTGTAAAATAAGTATCATAAAATTAGTATACTTTTTAGTTAAGTTTTACTAATTTCTGTCAAAAAAAGTTACTTGCCTTGAGTAATTAGTAAACTGTACTTTACCGGTTTTTAAAAGTCCATTACTGAAAATAGACCTACTCACGAAGCGTGGTTGGGTCTTATCCACCACGCTGGCTCAGTGCGGTTTGGTAGATTCCCATACGCCATCGAATTTCTTCTATGAATCTATGCAGGTTGCCTCAAGATGATTTCCTTCACCGAAAAGCCCGTGGTGTGAAATATCATACACCTACCTACACAAGTTTCAGAGAACTCATAGGTACGGGACCGCGATTTGACCCACGACCTTACGATGAGTAATTAGTATAAATTTCTTATTAGTAAAAACTTACCTACTGCCTAGAAAATATCAATACTGAAAAATAGGACTTAACATTGGGAAAAACCTAACCTAAACGTAATGTAATGTACCTAACCTAACCTAACCTAAACGTAACCTAATGTGACGTAATGTAAGTATAGAAATTAGCATTGCGTGCATGCCCTGAGCATTCATGCTCGCCATCGAAGGCTCCTTCATGCGGCGGCGTCGTGTGTCGGGTTGTTCTCTTCCCTCAAATATGGTCGAGGAGAGCGATGGCTGGCACATGCGTCACACTCGTGATCGGGTGCTGCATGCGGGTCGCCGGTTTGCTCGCGGCATTCACGCAATGCACTCAAACTACTAACTTAGACTAAGATTTAAACTAACCTCTCTCTATAGTACAGTCGAATTCTTTAAAATGTAACTACTCAACAAAGGGCACAGACCCTGGAGTCTGTGGGTCAAAAATTTAAATAATAATAAATAAATAAAACATTGGGATCGCGAACAGGTTTTTTAAGCCTGTGAGAGGTCAATTTGTCATACCTACCTAATATTAACTATTAAGAGTATCGTGAATCGACCAGTGTTTTCGCGTTTTCTGTAAAACATCGAGAAATTTTTCGGTATATTTTTGATAAAATTTACGTTCCGGGAAAAAATCCTTTCGCCCTTTAATTGTAATAGAATATTATTGCTTTTGGTGTCAATCGCTTGAGTAAAAATACCTATTGCACGCTCGTAAGTAGGCATATCTTCTTTTTTTCAGAAAAGTTTTTAGTTTACATACCTATATTTACGTAATATATGAATAGTTTTTAGCCAAGTTTTTTCGTAAAAATATGACTTTTAGAGGCAAACTTAAGGTCATACAAAAAACTTTAAAAATTAAGACATAAGTAATTAATAATCCTAGTGATTGAAGTGCTCAAATTGAATAGGTAATATTTAAAGGTTGATAATATAGCTTATTGTTTTTGTATGGTCAAGTTGGCGTCTCACGATTGCCTTAACAAACACTGTTAAAAATTACCTACACACCTACATAGCAATTTTTATCACAACATCTTTAATAATAGGGTCCCGTTTTTCCCTTTGGCTACGGAACCCTAAAAAAACAAATATATTTCCATAGAAAGTCTCATCCCCAATTTCACCCCTTTAAGTCATTATTTTCAAAAAAACATTGAACAAGTCATTTTTAATTTTAAATGAACTATTTGCATACAAGTTTTCAAATCCGTAAGTTAAAAAACAAAGGACACTCATACAAAAGTTTTCACCCCTTTTTACCCCCTTAGGGGCTGAATTTCAAAAAATCCTTTCTTAGTACACCCCTACGCATCAAGACAAATACAATACACCCTCCAAATTTCAATAGTCTGCGACTATTGGTTGAGGCTCTGCGTTGTCTGTCAGTCAGTCAGGACTTTGGTTTTTATAGATATAGATAAACTGTAATGTCAAATCAAAGCGTACTCTCATCATTAACATTATACCATATCAGCCTTAAAATGTAAACTGCTAGATTTCGTCTTCCCCATGGATTCCTAATAAGACGAGTTGAAAGCGGCTTACACCCAGACATGACAAGTGTATATATATTTACCGACTTCCAAGGAAGAGGAGGTAGGTAGTGTAGGTACTATCTTTTTCTGCACTTTTTTATGTTTGTTTATCGATATTTTAGTGTGTTCTGATTTAGAACAATCTTTATTATTTCGAAAAGATATACTTTCTAAGTTGGTTCATTTAAATTTAATCAAAACCAGCTGAACCGTTTTTGAGAAATCAACAATATTGTAAAAATCACTACGAGGAATACCCATCACTTCGTGAGAACTATTCGAATTCTGTACACGACGGAACTCGATTGTGCTGTTTTCAGCGAAAAATAATTATCTTATTATATTATTTTACGTTCACGTTCTACAGGGCCCAGTAAGTCATGTACTTAAATACCAAATTGGCTATATTTATCAGGGTTAAAAACATACCTAATTTTTGATGAGAGTGCGGCAAAAGAGATTATTTTTAAAGTTACTCGTTTCACAGTTAGAATATTATTTTGGATTTAAAAAGTTATGTTGGATTTACACATAAAAAGTATTTGTTTTATTTCACATACATTTATTAATTTAACTTAGGTGCATTTTTTAAATTTTTGATGGGTACCTACAGGTCGCGGCATGTAAGTCTAGCGCTGAGCGAAGTATGGAGGGGGTGGCTGCGCATGAGTTTAGTATGGCGGTCAACATGCGCAGCCAACCCCTCCACAGTACACTCAGCGCTAGACTTGCGTGCCGCTACATGAACAAGCATTTATAATGATAAAATTGGCATTTAAATCAAATTAGATTAATCGCTAATCCAGGTTTTTTTAAACTAATTTTACGTAATAAAAAACCATATTATCACAATTTCCCCAAGATTAGGGGAGACTGAGACAAACGGAGCATTGTTAAGTTGTTTGTATTTAAGCGAAGATTTTATTTTTTGTCTCTAAGTCCGGGGGATTTGAAAACGCCCATAAATAATTGAAAACATTTTTGGAAGACAAATTATTTATGACGAAAAAATTTCGGTTGTCGGTTTTAATATTTAAGTGGATTCAATCAGATTTTATGTTGAGGTTTTTACTGATTGATACTTAATTATTTATAGGAAAATATTTCATGCTAAAAATAAGATATGTAGTATATTACATTCCAGTTGCTCACTTAAGTTTATATGTTACTGCTAAACTATCCTCTTTTGTTTTATTAACCACATTTTGCAACTGGTATATAACTAGTATACTATACGGTACTATATACAACTGGTATATAGTACTACTACTTTAAAAACAGGAGAACCGAGACCTTTTTTTACGAGGGGGAAATCTTCGAAAGGTGCCCGACTGCTTTGGGGTGCAGTCAGGTTATTTAAGATTGTACACACTAAAACCCCCTCGGTGGCCAGCCTTTGTCGCCTCTTGGGAGCTCCGGGATCTCCAAGGGAACGAACCGGTGCTCTCAGCACTTTGTACGACTACTCGACTAGTACTTGTACTAGGTTTGTGCGGTCCTCTACGACAACGTTGCCACACACGCTATCGTCCTCCCCGGGCCCGTTTGAGTGGATTGCCAGAGCTCCATCTCTGATCATCCACTGGCCCAGAGGTCCCCTCTTAGTAGGCTCTTACTACAGGCAGGGGATATCGATGCCGTATTCTAGTGCTCCGGCATCAGGGCAAGGCTCGCAGTACTATGCAGGAAGAGCCCGCGCTCGAGTATAGGTTGAATCAAGTTCTACGGCTTGTCTCTTGTGAACGGCTCTTATTACAGGCAGTGCCCCGGCATCAGGGCAAAGGAGAACCGAGACCTATATTTTAATGTATCACCTGTCCTACGGTCACCAACCTGAAGACTGAACGTGCGGAATCTTGCTTAATTTTGACGATCGCTGATAAACACCAAGTGAAACTACGCTATGAGCGTTCAAAGAAATCAAAGTTCAATAATCGGCCAAGAACGAGTCAGACACGCGCACCATGGGTTCTGTACCGTATGGTGCACCTAAATTTATCTTATATTATTTTTTAATTAATTTAATTGTTTATTAACTTAATTATTTTTGAAGGGAATATAAAACTTAATATGTTGTGAATATTTCAATCATCTTCCTGTTGCCGTCATTAATATCGAGCAAAAAAATCATGTTTCTTGTATGGGAGCCCCCTTAAATATTAATTTTATTTTACTTTAGTAATTTACTTTTAAATTAAATGTTTAACTAATTATTCTGTGAAATTTTCAAGCATCTTCTTGTCACCGTTATTAATAGCGAGCGAAAAAAGCCTTAAAATTCAGGTATGTTGTATAAGAGCCCCCTTTAATTTTTTTTTTTCTGTTTTTAGTATTTGCTTTAGCGGAAACAAAAATACATCATCTGTAAAAAATTAAGCTTTCTAGCTATCACCGTTTCTGAGAGACAGACAGACAGACGGACGGCGGAGTCTTAGTAATAGGGTACCGTTTTTACCCTTTGGGTACGGAACCCTAAAAAGTGCGCATTCCATAAAATATTTTTACACAAAAAAATTGGGTCAATTTACAATAGGACAAGCTTCGCTCTAATGAGGGCGAAGAATTACAAAATTGGTGTCGTTCAGAGCATAATCGTCTTTCAAAGTGACAGGAGCTGGCGTGCTGCCACTTTAGGAAGGCGGCGCGGAAAAAGTGGCAAAATAAGCATCATTATGCTGTCCAGCGTTTCGTACTCGGGGCCTGGTTGAATTTGGATCTCAATCTAAATTTATTAAATTCAATATATATTTTATCTACACTAATGTTGTAACATTCTACTTATGTTTCCAATACTTGACTAATAATGACTACTGTTATAGCGCAGACAACAAAACACTCAATTTATGCAATTTCACATGATGTTATAATATCCACATCGATATCGTAAAATCTCATTATAACATCGCGCGCTCGCTCCTGATTGGCCGCCCTGCGCGCCAAGTTCCCTGTGACAATACACGTTTTTATTAGTGAAGATAAAGTAGTGTATGCAACTGCATGTAACACGGGTATTAAAACACTCGTTACTATTATGAAACTCGCTGCAATTCATTATGTGACAGTTGCATAAACTACTATTATTTATTAAAACTTATCAAAAATGTATAGCATTTACATAGTTTATTAAATAAGTAACATTATTTTATGATATTAGTCGCTCAGATGCCTACGCTAGGTATAAACCTGTGTTATAGAAATCGGCACTTTCTTCTTAGTGTCTTATACTACACGCTCAGACCAAATAAGACCGGATGTTGTGAACAAACAAGCGAGGCCGGCATAAACTATGCCTAGCTATTACTATTGCAGATATCTATTTTTATATTCTAATTCTGACATGATTTTTTAAATAATTATTAGTAATTTCTGGCATATTGCATACTGTTGCAGATAACGTAACTGTTATTAGTATGTTATATAACGATAACATAACGTATTTTAAATGCTACTTGTTTCTTAGCGGTACCTGTTGACATTCAAATTGTCACTTCAAATGACACTGACATTTATTTTTTTCTTGTACAGTATTTATTTGGTATTTAATTTGTTCTATTTTTAATTTGTTGTATTTTGATAATTTTTAGGTGTCTTTTGAGATTAAATTAAATTTTTAAGAAATAATTTTATAATCATAAGTAATATAATTAAAAGCATTGTTATCGGACGTTTTCAAGAACATGTAATGTGTCTACGAAATAAAGAGAATTTGACTTTGACTTTTGACTTTGACTTTGAGCCGTGTACAGACACAACACACACATGTACACGTACAAGGAAACTATGCCTACACTTGTCTGCTCACGACGTTCCGTCTTGATTTTTTTATTTGGTCTGAGACTACAAATCGTTACAATTCAAATGAATAGTTACGTAATCGTTTTAAATTTCATAAAAACTAAAACAAATTAACATGCAATTCATACTATATTAAATTAATTGAATAAAATTGAAGCCAAGTATCTACCTAATCATAGACATCTATTAAAAGGCTAGTTGAATTTTTATATTTAGAGATCTATGGAGATTGTAGTAATAAGCTAAATGACTAAAAAAGTATTACTGATCCGCCAGTTAGATTCTCAAAAAATACTAGATTACTACTCCTTAATTTTTCTTCTATCAATAAAGCAAAAATTTATGACCATATACCTAGTTTGTTAAAGTTACGCTTGACCTCTTGTCTTGACTTCTCCCTTAGTAGTGTCATTTTCTCACAGTCGTTGCGAGGGTTAAGGCGTAAATTAGCGCTCTCATTAAGCCGTTAATGATACTAAAACAAAGTTCCGGGGTCTTGTTTTAGTATCATTAACGGCTTAATGAGAGCGCTAATTTACGCGTTAAAAAGCAGGTAGAGCAGTAGCAAAATATGTAACACTCGTGTCAGTGATTTTTATTGAAATCCTACGAAACAGCTTCATCAATTTTTAAATTTTTTATGTGTGTATTTGGTAGGTTTGAGTATAGGTCGTAGGCTGTGTTTTGTGCCCATAAGTGATAGAGGATGGTAATTTTTCTTTGTATATCATCATCGTTTGCCCGGTCAGCAAGAAAATATTTTTTTTTTGGAAAAAATGGCATAACCACCTTCCATCGTGTGCAAAATTAGAATATTTCGCTCGAATTGTTTACATTATTATTGATTTTTCAAAAACGGCTTAGCCCAATTCTGAAAAATTTAAATGAGACCACCTCGGGAGTACACTCTTTAAAATTAAAAGATAATTTTTCGATTCGGTTCACAATTGGCGAAATAATCGATGAACATTAAAAAAATACATAGAGACAAACATAGAACCTCCTCCTCTTCCTCCTTTTTGGAAATCGGTTGGTAGTTTTGTTATGTGCTATTAACTTAACCATGTATAGTTAATAATTTTACGCCCACTACGGGCGTCATATTATATTCGTCATATTCATTTACGTGACAAAAAGTTAGAACCATGCTACTTAGTTTTCATACCTAGTGAAAATACCACAGATGGAAATTATCAATCCAGTCACGAATAAACAATCCATACCTATTTTTATCTTTTTTTATACCGGCAAAAGTGCATTTATTAACTACAATACAATACTACTTTATATGCTAAAACTTCCTACACTACTGCTACATAAAAAGCATTGGATCATCCACAGACCCTTGACGGTCAAAAGATAATCCAAATGCTCCACTGCCAGTTGGCAGCGTGCCCAGCATGCTGGCTGCATTACCACGCTGAATGGCAATGCTTATGCGTTGAGCCGAATAAACACCAGCATTTTGGTCACGCGTCGCGTCCACCAGACGCTTAAAAAGACTTTTGAAAATTAGATGAGCTCCCGGCCCACAAGGACCCAATGTCTCAACTCTAAATGGCTCAAATATGTAACCACTACCGAGGTTACATATTTATCCATACCTAGTCTTACCTATACTTTTATACAAGAAACACGTTTTAAACTTTCAATAGAACTCCTTAATTTCCTCCAATACAAAACTTATTTAAAAAGCACTAAAGCCCGCTTTCCCAACTCCCGGTTTCTGGTTCCAAATCGAAGTTTAGTTCCCGAACTGGGCACTAAACCAGCCGTTAACGCGCGCTACCTGCTTATCTCCAATCTTTAACGACTTCACACATTAACTGCCGATAGAGCGGTATCTTTATTCTTAACTCACTGTTTATATACACGGAGAAACGGCTCGAAGAGTTGATAAGGTTTCTTTTTGAAGAAAAATAAATAAGTTCATTATGTCAACTGAGAGAGACTGCTAGTAGCGGTCATAGCGTAGTTAGACTAGATGTTCGTAAGCGATCATCGAAGCTTTCAGTACAGTTAGTTTTCGGATGGGTGACTGCAGGTGGCATTTACAACTGTGCGCTACCGTGGATCTGATGACACGTTAATTTGCAGGCCCGGTTATTTTAATCGTTTAGCCAGTTTTCAGGTGGTTTAAAAACTCTGCCTCCTGGGTTAGCTATCTGGCCCATACGAACTTACTTATAACTGATATCTTTTCTGAATTTTCAGTGTTCTTTTTTCCCGGCCTTTATCTAAGTATTTTGTTAGTGTACGTCCGTCCGGTGACCGTGCGTGGAATTTACAACTGAACGTTATCGAGGTAAGGGTGACGCGTTAACTATAGTAGGAGTAGTCCTCGTTAACTAGTAGGTTCTCGTTGTTTGAGCCATTTTACTATATCAAAGGTGGCTTTACTACCTTTCTTTTTCAATTAAACCATACGAACTTACTTCATCAATTGACGGTCAAAATAATGTTTAAAAAACTGGGGAGCATTGGAATAATAATATCAATTGATTTTGCTGAAATACTACAAAAGAGGACAAATAATTATTTTTCGCAAAAAATGGCAAAACCGCCTTCCATCGTGTACAAAATTTGAACATTTTGCTCGACTTGTTTACATTATTGTTTATTATTCAGAAACGGCTCAGCTGATTTCTGTTAAATTTAAATGGGTGGTCCCTCGGGAGTACCCTTTCGAACCGACAAAGAATTTTTCGATTCGGTTCACAATTGGCGAAATTTTCGATGAACATACACAAAAAATACATACAGACAAACATAGAACCTCCTCCTTTTTGGAAGTCGGTTAAAAATATTTGTTTGTCTGTCGTGGTAAGTGGTTGGCGTACCTAAAATCAGTAGGTACAAGTAATCTACGAGTTAGAACATTGGCATAAAAATTGTCACCTCCAAACTGGGTCTACGAGAACAACCGTGTAAAACCATAAAAGTTGCCATCAAGATGTTGCCATTTTAGCTAGGCGCTTCAAAGAATGCGGCACTTGTTAATAACAATAAAACCTTATGGCATCACGGAACTCATTCGAGATTCCATGGGCTGAGCTTAGTGGTTACTAACATGTTATGTAGTTATTCTAAAGTCGCGTACATACTTAGGGATGATGTATATTAGGGCCAGGAAGGGGCAAGGACGCCTCATCCGTGCCGTCCGTGCCCGTCCGTCTGTCCAGGCCATCAAGCTTAACCTTAATAATATACCTAGTTAAAAAACCCCCGACACAAAAATATTTGACAACAAACTTTCAATTGACAACCATTTTGGGCACATTTGTAGAATTTTGGTTCTTCCATCCCCACTTTAACCCACCATAACTCTTAAACGGCTCAATCGATTTTTATAAAACATAGCTAAGAACACTTTAAATTAAGTCTCCTTTCATTCAAAAAAAACTAAACTGAAATCGGTTCAGTGGTTAGGGCGCTATGATGCCACATACAGACACACAAACAGACACGTCAAACTTAAAACACCCCTCTTTTTCGTCGGGGGTTAAAAATCAAAAACCTTTGGTTAAGCTTGATGGTCCAGGCCCTTCCTGGACACGGCCCAGCCTAATATACATTAATCCTAAGTGAGCAGGTGAATTTAGTACCTATATACCTACATTTTGTGAATTGTTCGGGAAGGACCAGGAAGGGCCACGGACGGGGTCCGGACGGGAAGCTATATTAAATGAGTGGAAAGTGCCCCATCCGTGCTCCGTACGGACCCAGTGTGACATGGCCCGGTCTAATATAAATCATCAATTCAAGTGGTTTCCCACTATAAAAACGACTCCGATCCAAATCCGTGCAAGTTCGGTCCGAGGCAGTCGTAGAACTATTTGAACAGCAAAATGCTGTTCAAACTAACGCACCACGTACGATTTCCGTCATCTGATTATACATAGATGACGATTCTAATAAAGAATAGTACGGACGGGATTTGGGACTGTTACAAACACAAATATTCCACACGAACATTTAGTTCAACAATATTAGGCTGGATAGATAAGTCGGGCAATCAATTCCATTATTCAGCCTTCTAATGCTGGCTATTTGACCGAAGCAGAGGCCTCATTGTGTAAGCGCTCTGACGCTCGGCTTCGCTTTTTCTCCTGCTCGCGCCAGTTACTCACGCCACGAGAGCGAGCGGGAGGAAAAGCGAAGCCGAGCGTCAGAGCGCTTACACAATAAGGCCCCAGGTCTTAAGAGCCAAACAGACATCATTTTTTTTGCAGGATTTGTCTGCAGGTCGCATTTTTCAACGAATCTCGGAGTTTGCAAGTCGTCGGCGATTTTTTATTGTGATCCCCACACAGGGAGAAATTTTCTGAAGTGCTATTGATCAGCTAATTTCGATAATATTTGGAAAGATTGTTGGGTATTTAAAAAATCCTAACAAGTTTCATTCTTAAATATTAGGAGACATCTTAAACACGCTCTCTGACCCCAACCTAAGCAAAGCTTGTGATATGGCTGCCAGAGAATGATATACTACATATGCATATTTCTAAATACATACTTACGTAGACAGTACTTAAATAACATCTAGACACAGAGCAAACACCTATGTTCATCGCACAAATGTTTAACCTGGGTGGGAATCGAACCCACGCCTCTTTGATTCAGAAGTCACGGTCATAGCTACTGAGCCACCGAGGCAGTCAAAAGTTTGCGAGTAAGATTCAGTTATGTAGACGTAGCGTGTCGCGAGGTCTGCTTTTGGGAGAATTACTAGTATTTTTGTTATTTTACATAGTTTCTGTTGATAATAACGTTTTAATTTGCATTTGCTATAATATATTCTTACATGTGTACACGGCGTAACACAGTAGGTACCTCAAGTGCGTAACGCAATAGTTATCCAACCACATCAGAGCCGCGTGGCGTTTGTCGGGGAACAAGGCCCGAAATATCAAAATAGCGTTGACTTTGATCTTGCAAAGTGGGAGTAAGCCAGTGAGAAAGGTAAGTGCCTAGTGACTACATGCATCTTGGGTGAATATTTGAAAGGCATAGAGATGAAGAGAGTGTTTAAAACCAACGCACAGTGGCTGGCATTTGCGTCACACTCGTGATCGGGTGCTGCATGCGGGTCGCCGGTTTGCTCGCGGCATTCACGCAATGCTCTGCAACTACTAACTTAGACTAAGATTTAAACTAACCCATCTCTATTGTATAGTCGCATTCTATCAATTGTAACTTAGTTAAAATAGGGCACAGACCATGGAGTCTGTGGATCATTAATTTAAATTAAAAAAAAGAACCAAAACACAAAATTCTGAAGATGGCTGTCCGCTATAACATGACCGTTAAAGGAAAGTATCGGGCACGGAAAACAACACAATAAGCTCTGTTGTCATACTATGCACACTATAACTTACTGTATCGGTGGCTCAGTGTTTAGTGACCCTGACTACTGGATCAAAGAGGCGTGGGTTCGATTCCCACCCAGGTCAAATATTTTTGTGATGAGCATAGGTGTTTGCTCTGTGCCTGGTTGTTATTTATAATAATTTTTTAAGGATGTATTTCAAAATATGTAAATGTAATATTTCAGTCTTTGTTAACCATATGACAAGCTTTGCTTAGTTTAGGGTCAGAGACCGTGTGTAAGATGTAATATTTATTTATTTATTATCAACATACCTACATCAACAATAGTGGCCAAAAAATTTTGCTGGTGCCGATGGCAGACGGCTGCCGTGTCTGTCATGGTGCTGGTCGGGGATGGAACGCTATTGGCATAGTCACATGCTTTTAAATACAAAAAAAAATTTTTGCCTGACACGATCTTAGCACGGACATGGTGAGTAGTCCGCCACTTTAATTATGTTCCGGACAGTTATAGAGATTCGCTAAATAGAGATATACCGTCATACATATAGATGTCCCCTAATATTTATTTATTTATTTTATTTATACCACAAAAGTTTTGCGCACGCTTTAGACAATGTGTAACAGTACAAATTGCACGAGTAAAACGTGTTTAAATCTTTTGTGGTAAGGCGGATAAAGTCTAATGTCACTAAAATTGCCAAAGTAATTCAGCAACAGATTCGGTGTCTTTTCCAAAGTAGCTATTGCGATAAGTCATTTTTTGTCCAAGGAAAATCCTACCACCGCGCCTGGCCGCGGAAAGTAGGGACAGTGACTGAGTATAAGTGGCAGGAATAGCAGTCCTTTGCCGCCGCGGCCCTCAATCCTCGGCTGCAGTGCCTCCCATTCGATACAGCAGCCCATCTCAGTTGCGATGATAAGGCACCCAACCTACCGACCAGCTTTTATATGGGCTTGATGGCAAAGCCCGTAGAAGCGGCCCCATCCCAGATCCCTATTAGCTTCACCCTAGTCTCCCCTATGGTTGCTGAGCCCCCCCGCCACGACAAGGCATGAACCCTCGGTAATCACCTACATTAACAAACTAACATTATCAATGAAGACTGTTTCATAACCGCAAACTACAAATAAAACGGTCTAATTCTAGTACAAAATGTTTCAATCTAAAACAGGTATTCAAAACCCATTTCATAAATTGTAATCGTTGTTAACAGCGCTGCCAATCACCGCCTCGTAAGCCAGTGAAAGCGGCTTTCGTAGCACAAAGCAAAACAAGGCACTTATCTCATAAAAACAACATTTCAGCAATCCGTCTTCCGTTTATCCCATCAATTAGGCTCCACGCTCCGTAATCACAAGGCGACAAAATAATGTTCGTGTAGCTGTGCCAGCAGTAAGATTATTTTATAAACTTACTCAAACTTTAGAGATCGAAAATAACAATAATAACGACAGATTTTCAACTATTGTTGACGGTATTTCTTATTCATGTCATGGGAGGACTATGTTATGCTGCAAACGAAAAGTTTTACATCCATATGGGGAGGAGTTGGAGCCACATCTATGATTGTGATAGAAAGAGCTCAGAGAGCCGTGCTTAAAGATATGCTCAAGTTGCCACTACCGGCAAAGATCTGTTTACCTTAGCAGGTGTACTAACCGTCTGCCAATTATATATTCTCATGGTTACTTTGAATTTTCACAAAAAACTGCTTCTATCGCATCAAAGAGACGACCGCCCCGAGCCAATGAACCTCCCACTAAATCAGCATTAGCACAGCGACTTCTACTTTTCAGGTTCCCGTATATCTACACTAAGATGAATAAAAAGCTCACTATTTGTCTACTAATTGTAAATGCTACCCGCGGTCACACATTTGAAGACTGACCCTGCCGAACGTTGCTTAATTTAGGTGATCGGTGATACACTTTTTCAAAATGATAATATAAAATGAATTTGTAATATGAATATCATTTTATATAAATTCATTTTATAATGAATTTATTTTATTTAAAATGATTTTTTATAAAATAATATTAGTATAATTGTGTAGGTACTTTACCTCCTAAGTTTGCTTTTTTAATAAGTTAATAATTATCCGTTTTGCCACAGGACAGTGTTTAAACAGTACAAATAGCATAGTTAACGGTGTTTGAGGCGTGTTTGAATCTTTTGTGGTAAGGCGGTATGTTTCTATGTTAATCTGTAATTTTTCATACACCTAAACCCAACCTAATCTGTGGAAGAATATTAGTTTTCTGTATGAAAACGTCATTTTATCAGATTTAGTTACTTCATGATTCTATACCGCATTGTAGACAAATAAACAAGACAAGTATAAGCAAAGTTTTCGCATAGTTTACGCGCCAAGCTGTTACCGAGTCGCCGAACTAGTTTATAAAAGTAGGTACCTACATAGATTTGTTATCTCTAACTGAGTGACTTGAGTAGATAGATATTTAATGTAGTTAGCCGCTAGTACCTAATAATTAGCTATAAGCGTGAATCAGTGTACAAGACAAACCAAATGGTTTTTTGTACATCTTTAAATTAAAACTTATTGTAACTTTTGATAAATAAATAAAGAAAAAAAACTGCGCTATAAGAGTTACTTGTAATAATTAAATTACAAATAGGTAAAAACATTAAAAATAGTCAAATCACTTACTGAAATGATTTTAATTTTATAGTGCATCCCACACTATGTTTATCTCAAAGAGTTACTTTTTATGATAAACATTTCAAAAATTCGTCGCGGATGCAGGAGGATTCGAACCTTGCGTCTTCGGATCACTAGCCCGACGCTCTAAACCACAGAACAGCAGAGTGCTCTAAACCACTGAGCTAACCCGCTATACTGGACTCGCGACGAATTCTGTGAAGTGTTTATCATTTTTAACCAACTTATAGCGTTGGCGGCGCCACCTGTGATACTTGTATTAGACAGGTTATCACTCAATTGAAGTTATAAGAACTTCTGTATTGACGAGAGATGGCGCACTGCTAATCAATGAAATGATTTTAATTTTATAGTGCATCCCACACTAGGTTTATCTCAAAGAGTTACTTTTTATGATAAACATTTCAAAAATTCGTCGCGGATGCAGGATTCGAACCTTGCGTCTTCGGATCACTAGCCCGACGCTCTAAACCACTGAGCTAACCCGCTATACTGGACTCGCGACGAATTCTGTGAAGTGTTTATCATTTCCAACTTATAGCGTTGGCGGCGCCACCTGTGATACACTATATAGTGTGGGATGCACTATAAAATTAAAATCATTTCATTGATTAGCAGTGCGCCATCTCTCGTCAATACAGAAGTTCTTATAACTTCAATTGAGTGATAACCTGTCTAATACAAGTATCACAGGTGGCGCCGCCAACGCTATAAGTTGGTTAAAAATGATAAACACTTCACAGAATTCGTCGCGAGTCCAGTATAGCGGGTTAGCTCAGTGGTTTAGAGCGTCGGGCTAGTGATCCGAAGACGCAAGGTTCGAATCCTGCATCCGCGACGAATTTTTGAAATGTTTATCATAAAAAGTAACTCTTTGAAATCACTTACTGTTACCGAAATACACTGTACCCGTATATGCTCAACGCGTGCTCGCTTCAAGCGATTCCGTACTAGCGTACAGAGATGCTATTAATTCACGCAGAATCGATCGACACGTCGATCTTGATCATAGCTTAATTTGGCTTCCGGTGATGAATGGGAGAATTATTATTATCTTTATTTTAGTGTACAAGATGACTTTTCTGTCGTTAGAGCGTATGACGTCCACGCATAATGGTACTTAGGTCTAAATAATCGGCCAAGTACGAGTCGGACTCGTGCACGTAGGGTTCCGTACTGTAAGGGAGCCCACCTTAAATATTTATTTTATTTAATGTTATTAATTATTATTGAAGTGAATATACAACTAAATATGATCTGTGAAAATTTCAAGCATCTACCTGTTACTATTATAAACATAGAGCGAAAAACGGCTAAAAAATCAGGTTTGTTGTATGAGAGCCCCCTTAATTACTAATTTTATTCTGTTTTTAGTATTTGTTGTTTTAGCGGCACCAGAAATACATCATCTGTGAAAATTTCAGCTTTCTAGCTATAACTGTTCATGAGATACACAGCCCAGTAATAGGGTCCCATTTTTACCCTTTGGGTACGGAACCCTAAAAACGCTGAACCCAAAACGCTACGAAACGTTTTTATATGGTTTCGTAATCAAACAGTTACTAGTATCTAAGATTTCATATTATTCATATTGCAAATGCTCGGAAGAAAGTATATTCAAAAACATTTTAGATCTCGGGGATTTCTCTCAAACTGACATTCTGGTTTTTTTTTTTTCGTCAGTAGTGCATCAAGATAATTTATTATCTGGTTTTGGAGATGATGATGATGATGAAATTATGAAGGTTATGGAGATTCATTTAACCCGTGAGAAGGCGCGCTATGAGCAATTTGCTCACACAAATATTTAATTCAAAAATTTTTTGTCTTTCCCTTGCCACACCAATTCAAGCACTTAAGTACCTTCCTAAATATTCACCCCCTCTCCCCTGACGCAATTCTCGATCCGCTCAGTGGCGTTGCGACCGCGCAGCAAGGCGTTTGTGGAGGCCGTGTACCAACGTGCGGCAATTTGCTCATCACGCGCCACATGTAAAAAAACATCATCCACATGTAAAATACATGTGTTCAGTGTTTCGAGAGGCACATTAGTGTAGATTTAATAGATGAATAACACTTTTTAGTTTTTGTTATGTAACAGTTTTTATTGTGATTTTTATGAAACGTTTTACGTAAACCAAAAATTTTAATTAAAACTAGGTTGTTTTGTTATTTGCGTTAGAAGTTGCTATTATGTTTAATAGTTTTGATTAAAATACTTGTTTTCTTACTTACAAACCTTGTGTTATTTATTTAAATACATTATAAGCCAATAAATATAGAAACACTAAAAATATTAACATGTATGATAGTGTGAGCAATTTGCTCGCGCGCGCCTACTCGTGTTTGAAAATTAGGCGCGCCTTCTCACGGGTTAAAGAAATGTGCCAATTCTCCACAACAGATTTCAAAAAGTACTTAAGAATATCACAAGTAGTGCACTGAACTGGCCCCAATGCCGTCCAACGCAATACAAATGAAAAGCGAGAAGAGCTAGAAACGAGTTAGTGAGTGCATAGTTTTTTCGCTGGGCCTATAGCAAGTTTGTGTACAAAGGGCGATGATTTGCACCACTAGAAAATGACCGCATATATTCTTAACATCAGGCAGTACGTAGTCAAACGCAAACCTATACGAAATATAAAAAAACCTACTTATTCGCACTCACATTATCAACTGGGCCAAAATGCTACAAATGTATATTCGCGTGATCTACAGTTCGAAAAACTTACTTTAAGCGATTTATTTCTTTACAAAAATCTCAAAAAGTAAGAATAATCAAGTGCACGAGGTTGTCCCAAATGTCATCTAACGCAAATAACGCAATACAAGCTACATAATCGCATTTTCCGCTGCACCGAAATGCTACTAATGTATACTATACGCTATGAAAACTTACTATAATACGGTAATGAGTTACTGTAATGAGCCGTTCCTCCACCAAAAGTAAGAAGATCACAATTCGTGCACCGCAATAGAAACGTCCTACTCGCAATATCCGCTACGCCAAAATGCTACAAATGTATTCTCGCGGGGTCTACAGTTCAGAAAACTTACTTTAAGCGACGTGTTTCTCTACAAAAATTTCAAAAATTAATAATAAGCAAGTAGTGCACCAAACTGCTCCAAATGTCGTCCAACGCAATACAAACTACTCAGTCGCATTATCCGCTGCGCCAGCAGCTGCGAGCTCGCACTTTAATTAACTTTGCTATGATTAATTACTGCTAATATACACTGGGAATGAAAGCAAGACGGGAACGGCGATGTATTTTAATTAATTTAATCAAAAAACTGACTTTTATTCCCGAGGGAATAGCAGAAATGAGCGACTGGAAATACTGACGCTGATATTTCTAGGGCTGGCAGACTAAAGTACATAAGTCAAAATGTCATAGTTTCCAGAAACTAAAAAAAACTAAATAAAAAAAAAACTCTTTATTCTTTTTTTGTTTTGTTTGATTTATTGGGATGTATTAAATTATTGCTAACATGCATTTATATGTCATCTTAAATCATAATAGCAAAAGGCTTTTTATGTGACTTATGTCAATAAGAACACTTACTTTATCCTTAAATTTAAATCTTACTTATGACTTAAGTTATAAGATAATCAGAAATAATTTCTTATGTTATATTGTTATGTTACGATACTTAATTTAATCATCATCCTCACTATCTATAATATCAGGGTCAGTGTTTCGTAAATCGTTTGCAGTAGGTAAATCAATATAAAATTTATGGAAAACGTCAGGTATTAAATTTAGTAAAGAAATCAAATCTTCTTTTTTCTCTTTAGATATAGGCAAAAGCTGTAACGATATGACTGGGATATTGTCAGGTGCAGTAGAACCTCTTCGTTTCAAGTTTAATTTGAAAAATGGAGATGTGCTTTTTCTCGTGTAATGGCTTTCATAAGATGGAAATGATAAAATGTGTTCTTTTATTTCTTTCCTTTTTTCGTCGGAGATTTTGTGCTTGGGTATAGATACTTCTCCCACGGCTATCGTCCACTTGAGTACCACCTACTGATGATCGTTTTTTCAAGCCAACTGTTTTTATGAAGTTATCACTTTCGCCTAACGTTTTTAGTAAACATCCCCTTTTCTTTTTTTTTTTTTTTTTACCAGGGGAAATCTTTTATAGATACCACCGCACCTTGAGGGCAGGCGGGTGGTTATGTGGGAGTCCTGCCGACTGGACAGTATACCCACCAAAACCCCTGGGTGTTCCGCCACTGCGCTTGGTGTCGGGGCTACGGGCACGCTTGCGCACTCCTCCGCGGCACCCGACAGCGCTGGCCCAACTTGGGCCCCACCACGGAGCTTCGGCTCCCGCCAGAATAACGATGTGCCGAACACCAGACACATCGTCATCCACCACCTAGGACCAACCAGCACTGGGCGTCAGACAGCACCCGTGTCCGACTAGTAAACATCCCCTGCAGATGGGTTCACGCTTTCCGTTAATTAATAAAAAATATTTGTATGTCTTTGTCCTAAATTTTTTGCCGGTCAGGATCAAGTGTCCGCTGCCTTTGAGTAGCTTTGTCTTGAATCTCCATTAATGAAGCCATGTAAGTAGATCTTTTGAGGTATGTCCCCATTTGCCAATATTCTTTAAAAATAGCCTGTCTATCGCAAAATAATATGCGCTCTTTGCATTTCATACGACATGTTGTAAGTTCTGTCATTTTTCTACTAAGTACCAATTACTTTTCCTTTTAATGTTTGATAAGACTGACCTGTGTTGCGTTTCACTTTTTTTTCGAGTTTTCTGACTTGAATGCTTTTTTTTTTAGTTGCTCTGATAGTAGACGTTGAACTAGGGCTTAGGGGTGTATCTTGATGAGTGGATCCATTACTTGAACTTGACGAGACTGCTGCGTCTGTTGATAACACATAATGTGGATCTTGGACTGAGTCATCACTTGAAAATTCAATTTCTTGACTAACACGCATGTTATCAGTAAACCCCGATGATGTGGAAGGCACAGGCTCCTCTTCCACCGTTATGCTTCCTAGTTGCTGGTCATTCCGCTCGCCTGAAAAAACGACGTATTTTAAACGATGTACGAATTCACAAGGCTGAAATGTACGGCGCCAAAAGTGCACTGTAGTAAAACTGATGATGAAAGCAGATTAATATTAATTGAAGAGTCTTATTCACTACCAAAATGTATGGTATTTTAAAGAATAAAATGATCAGACTTACTTTCAGTAGTTACGGATCTTAACGCCATCTCAACTAATTTCTTTCCACGCTGAGAATCCATAATGAGTAGGAAAAATATTATAATATCATTAAACTAAATCAACACAAAACCAAAGCTGTCAATGATTAGAGCATTACTGACTAGCTTAACATCTTGCGTTTCAAACGAAACGGGCACTTCATTTTTTTGTTCCATAAATTACACGTTCAAGTGCCTACCCTCAAGTTAAACAAAGTGATAAGGTGACGCATTTAACGATCCTAATGACATATGTCATACTTTTATTCCGCTAAGTGCACAAACTTTACATGTTCCTTTTGACCTAAGTCAATTTATGTGGTTTATAACGCTACAAGATGTGGAGAAGATGATAAGGTTGAAAAGGTACGCCATTAGAGTTCAAATTGAAATAGATGGCTTTGACTTATGTGCTTTAGTTGGTCGATGAATTAATTTAAAAGAATTTTGTTAGTGTATTAAAAAAAAAAACATTTTTTTTGACTTAAGTGCTTTAGTCTGCCGACCCTAGATTTATGATGGGATTTAAATTTAATACATTTACTAATGAACATGTGGGGCAACTTGATACTAGCTGAGCAGCTGTAAAACTATCTTTCTTTTAAAGGGTTTCTTTTAATGCATAATTTTTGCTGGTTATGAAATTCGCTTGTATGCTTAGGACCTAATATCGGAACCATCTTAGTATACAGGAGTATGTGGTAACATACGCACAACTTCATGAAAGCGACTTTCGTTCGATCGTTTCAGCCATAGGATGGTCACTACTGGACATAGGCATAGCCTTCAATAAGACTAGATGGAAGTATTTTGCATCTGGCATATTCTATTGAAACATTTCTATAAACCTAGTTTGTGAAGCACGATAAAATCATCTATTTGATTGAGCAATGCGCCATCTCTCGTTAATGGTTAGAAGTTCTGATAATTTCACATTGAGTGACGACTGTCTGGTTTAACACAGTTCTCACAGATGGCGCTTCCAACACTGTAGAAGTTGGTAGTAAAATGATAAACACTTCACTAATTTGGCGGGTTCGTAGTACAGCGTTCTAGCTTAATTGGACAAAGCATCTGGGCCGGAATCCCAGAGGGATGCAGGTTAAAATCCTGCGAGCGCGTCAATTTTTGAAATGTTTATCACAAAAATAACATTTCTATAAACCTAGTGTGTGAAGCACGATAAAATCATCTAATATTCTATTGAACTGTTGAATGAAAATATTTTTTATTTGTATCCTAAACACCCAATGCCTGATATTTACTATAATGTAATTTATATTATAAATTGTCTATTTGGCAACAGTACATTGAGATTAACTACTTTGGCATAAGATAAAATACTCCAAAGTTTAAAAAAAAAATACAAATTACCTACTTAAAATTTAGGACTACAGTGGCGGTCTCTACATCATTATTAGTCATTGTCTAGTCAGCTTATTTATCATTTGTGGATGCTGACACCTTTTGCTGAATAAACTGCCTCTAATTTAAAAGTGAGGGATCAGGAATACATAACTACACAACAATTTGTAGCGAGTATGAAACAAATCGATTAAGAGCAAGTCGAAATACAGGCTTATGAAGAGTTAGGTAAAGAGATACGTGTTGCGGGATTTCCAGTTAAGAGAACTACTAGTTTCCTTATGGTTACAACCAACAGTATTTTAAAGTTTATTAGTTTATCAGTACTATTGTAACCAATCAATACTACATGAAACTATTACCTGCACACTCGCACAGTCGTCAGCGGGCATTGAATCTGATCATTAGTTATACAAGCTGCAGGATAATCCGGCTCGGCGAGCGCCCATTACTCGGCTCAGCATTCTGCACTGTCATGAAACTGCAACCACCCTGTATAACTGTATAATGTGCACTGCAAATTGCTAAGTTGGTTTTCCGCTATTTGGCAATGAAGATTTAGTCTGAATTACAAACTGATAAAGATCTAAAAATATACAACTCAAAAAACTGCTTGAATACTATTTCAAATTTTAGAGTCTTCATTATTGTTGTTGGATCAATAAATCAAAAAAACTCAAAACCAAACCAACAATAAAAACTTCTAAAAGCGTTCATACACTATAATTAAGTGAACAAGCATAATGAAAACCTACTTACCTAAATTAGACAGATAGAGAACACTATCAATTAATTATCCACGTACGTTTCGAAGTGAATTCCCGCTTTGTGTCTAACTGTACTTTGTGTTTACTTAGCATTAATTTCGTGTATGCGGCATTGTATTTAGTGATTACAGGAACACTGATTTGTGATTACTTGTAATTACTTACCATTTACCAAGGAACTTAATCCACACTACCCAAATAACGATGTAATGACAGTAAGGGAGAATATAAATATTGATTTTTGATTCCATAAATCTTTGAAGGTTTGTTTGCAAAGAGTTATTTTAGATCATTATTCATCATAGCTATGGCAACAGTTGGCGTTAAACTTTTATTTTGTATTAATTTCGTACATGCGACGCCGTATTTCGTGATTACAGGAACACTGATTTGTGATTACATACAACATTTACTACAATTCACACTAACAAATAACGACGTAAAGACATTACATATAATTATTATTGTTTTTTGACGCAGCACATCTATGAATGATTTGTTTGTAAATAATTATTTTGTAAAATAAATACTTACGGCAAAAATAGGCGTCATATATGTATTAGAAAATTGTGACGCAGGAATTCGAATTGATTGAAAATGCTTTAGAATGAAAAAAAGTTGGTTGTTTGTAAGTTGGTTAACGGACTATAAATAATTTTACATTATAATTTCATAAGAAATCATTGTGCAATAAACAACTGAAACAAGCCAAACGCTTAGAACGGTCGTGCCTCTCTATCGCTTGTTCCGAGCTCTCGCTTGCAAGCACGGCTCAGGCGGAACGTGACACTGTTTAGTGCGCGCAGCCGGCATTCATTGATTTATAAGACGTTATCAAGTCAAAAAAAAAAATATTTCCACAGTTAGAAATACCCTTACTTTTCTAACCACGTTCATTCTGTTTGATAATTTCGTTTCAACACTGATCTATTTGTTGCTGACGTGTAATTACGTCCTCTGTATTTGTCGTGACGTAACAATCGCGGTACAAATGTTTACGTGTGTGAGTGTAAATCTAATTATTTGCTTAGACAGGTGGTAGTGCCACCATGTACGGAAATAATTAATCAATCCGAATATACTGGGAATTCGATTTTAGAGTATTAAGAAGTTGTTTATGTAATTTTTTTTCCAAAATACTAATAAAAGTTTATTTGGAACAATTCTCCCACCACGAAATTACAGTATGACCACGAGAAATGCTTAGTTGTTTTTCTCGACGGGATAGGCACATAATATAGATCTTTTAGTATACAAGTATCTGGAGAACATATTCTGTCGACGTCTTAGTCAATTAAATACGAGTTATTCTCTACTAACAGTTTGGCTCAAGACTGATTTTTAGTAAAAGATAATTCTGTTGAAAATTTTAGTTAAAAGTTACATTCTTTTGCCCATTAAATAAAGTGATAATAGACACTAAAAAATTAAAACAAATAAGTACACATTACACTCTAATTCAGCTATGAATAGTAAATATTTTTTAATACAATACAAAACAATTAGCAATGAAAATAACATTACATTCAAACTGAGCTAACTAAGTATAAAACCCTATGACCATACATATTAAATGAATAATACAAGAATCAAATACATTTTTCCAAAGATTTAAAACACAAACACGAAGAAAACTATTGTAAATAACATTGCCCGCGTCTGCCGTCCACCCTCTAATATCCATAACCGAAATGAAAAAGGCAACCACGGCCCGCCTTCCAAAAATAAATTCGAAATATTACCCCTTCTGGGGCGATTTACCGTCCATCCGGCGTCCGGTTATATTCACCTTGATCCGGTCTGATCCGGATCAGGCGAGTTTCCCAAAAAGCCGGTGAAAGGTTGGCGACTGCTGAAAATCCCTACTGAGACGGTGTGATGCAGTTAGGAGCTAAATAATATTTTAAAAGCTATGAATATTTTGAAGCCTTTCATTTTTAAGGGTTGTAAATACATGTTTTATTTTTAAATCACGACGATAATATCGGGATGTTCGTATACGAGTATGTTTGTGTTTGAATCTAAATGTTTGAATTATGTTTGTGACGTCGATGAAACTTAAAACGGGTCATTGTTGATGCTTTTTTTTTTCATTTGAAACCTGATTTCATCAAAATAGTTCTTAGTTTTGACTTTCAGAATTTTCAAATTTACAGAATATTTTAAAAACCAGGTTGTTTTAACCTAAATCACTTTCTTGTTAAATTATGCTGGTAAAAAATTTTAATTCCCGATGAAAAAAGAGGGGCGTTTAAAATTTGACAAAAGCTTATCATTAAATCTCGCGAAATGTAAACTACGTGCGCGGCAAACTCCTTTTGGCGGAGGTAGAGTACTGGGAACTTTTAATAGGGTGCCAAAATGTTAATGCTTACAGCACTTACACAATTTTGTGCAGTAAATGTAGGTAAATGTACCTACTGCTATAATAGAATAAACTTCCAACCGATCTTAAGAGTAAGCTGAATCATAAAAATTTTGCGTTTCAGTTAAAACAATTTTATTTAAATCAATAAAATTGTAACGAAATAAACATAAAGTGGAGCATCCTAAACATGTACATTCTGCGATGAGCGTGTCCGCTACAATAACTGGCTAAAACACTTCACGTTGAATAAAACAAGTTCTGTTTTGTACCTACGATCTACCACAGCTACTATGAGTGAACGCACGCACCGCACTTATATTTTATTAAAGTTTCTTTTTTTTCTTGATAGATCTGTTCAGATATGTTGAAAATTAATGGAAAGTTAAGTTAAGACATTGTGTTAAATTATCTAATGATGAGAACCTATTGTCAAGACAAACCAAATCTTGGTTTTAGACAATATTTAATGTATTCACTATTGTTTTAAGTTTTTGAATATATAAAATAAAAAATCGGCTAAGTGCGAGTCAGACTCGCCCACGAAGGGTTCCGTACCGTATGGGAGCTCCATGCTTCTTGCCGTTATTAATAGCGAGCAAAAAACTCCTAAAAATCACGTTGGTTGTATGGGATGCCCCCCTTAAATATTTATTTTATTCAGTTTTAGTATTTGTTGTTATAGCGGCAACAGAAATACATCATCTGTGAAAATTTCAGCTGCCTAGCTATCATGGTTTATGAGATAGAGCCCGGTGACAGACAGACAGACGGACAGACGGACATCGAAGTCTTAGTAAAATAGGGTCCCGTTTTTACTCTTTGAGTACGGAACCTTAAAAACGAACGTTTAATACCTATTTGATACAGCAAAAGCAAAGAACTCCGTTTTAATACGGCAATTTTGCTTTCGTCTGTCCAGATATTAATTTTCCTCTGCAAGTCGCAGTTTTCAATAAATCTCGTTGAAATTTGGTACACAAGTCTATGTATTAATAGATTTTTTGTCGTCGATATTGATAAGAAAGTACACATTTCCTTCAAGAATGGTTATTTGTTGCTCTATTCATCAGCCGATTTCGATAATATTTGGCAACATTATATACTTAAGCTTAAGAAGATTCTATTGAAGAGATGTGGCTTGACTTCTACAGTTCAGAGAACTTGACATGAAATTGACTAAAACAATAAGTCTAATTCTAAGCCCAAGAACTATTCGAGATGATAATGTTGCAGGAAATAAAAGATTCGTCTTCCATTTTTACAAGTTATGTTATACAAAACCAAATCAAAGTAAAATTAATTTGATTTTGATACTGAAGCAGTGAGTCATAGTCTAAGCTGGGTCAAAAACATCGAAATGCGTTTAAATACATTAAACAATTAAACATCCACAAATTGTCAGTATACCTATGTATAAATAGCATCGATTTAGTTAGGTACTTTTTATTAAAGTGCTAACAATACATATTTTGCAATTTTTTGCCAATAAAGGTAAACTATTTTACACTTAAGAGTCTACCAGCACTATTCTAGTTGATAACGTGATATATTTTACTTCGACTTAGATTGCGGTAAGTCAAAATCTAACCTGGGTCAAAAGCATCAGATTTACATTAACCATTCACAAATTGTCCAATACAAAACATATGGATGCAATAAATAACATCGATTTAACTTGGTACTTTTTGAAAGTGCAAACATATAATGTTGTCCAATCTTTTGCTTGATAAAGGTAAACTGTCTTATACGAGTCTATCAGCACTATTCGAGTTGATAACGTGATATTATAATTTACTTCGACTTCGATTGTGGTAAGTCAAAGTCTAACCTGGGTCAAAAGTATCGAAATGGCATTTAATTTCATTAACCATCCACAAATTGTCAGTGCGGCTTAACAAAACAATTGGATACAATAAATAACATCGATTTATTTTGGTACTTTTTATGAAAGTGCTAACATATATTGTCCAATATTTTGCTTGATAAAGGTAAACTATCTTACAGTTAAGAGTCTACCAGCACTTTTCGAGTTGACAACGTCATATATTTTACTTCGACTTCAATTGCGGTAAGTCAAAGTCTAACCTAGGTCAAAAGCATCGAAATGGCATTTAATTACATTAACCATCCACAAATTGTCATTGCGGCTTAACAAAACATATGGATGCAATAAATAACATCGAGTTAATCTCGATAACGGCAGTTAAAGTTAGATTTATTTAGGCACAGCGTAATATCTATGCCGTTTGTTCTGTGGTCGAGATTGATGGCCGTATAAAATGCATAATTTTGCAAAGTTATTTCATGGACATCTAATTTATTGCTTTAAGTGCTTCCACATTTTTTATTGTAATTGTATATTTTGTGTTGTAGTATGTAAAAAGCAGTAGCTAGCTGACTATAGACCCGCATATACCTCAAACCGAGAAGCATGTGACAATAAATAATTGAAGGAGTCCTACGTAAAAATGGAATCTAGAAAACGTAACACTTTTGATATACCTAATATCATTTTTATCATCATAATCCACTTGTATCGGTCCATTTTGAGCCTTATTATTTTTCTGCCATTGTTATGCCTATCTTGAACTAGTTGTAACATACCAGGTCTGATGGTGTTTTATTTAACTACAACGTACCTAATTGGAGAAGATTTTCATTTGATGTAAAATTTTAAATTTTACAGCTCTCTTCCCATTTACATCAAATCCTTCTTTGACCACCACGTTGTTTACTAACAAACAAGTTGGTCGTCACATTTAAAAATTAAAAATTTGTCTCATAAATATGATTAAATGTGCCGCGGTGCCTGTCACCATCTTACATACATTTATTTTTATTCCAACCACTTCGTCCAAATTTTAAGCACTACAACTTTATTTTTGCTATCAAAAACAATTTTAACATTGAGATATCAGCTCGATCAGTTCATAGAGCTCTCTAATCCTTGTGTAATCCCAGTGAGTGTTTCGGATCGATCGTCGGAGCATCAAACATGTATTAGACTGAGCGCGGAGATGTCCCGGAATCTAGCCGTTAGCCCCCCCAGGACGTACTGGATCTATGATGAAAACGTGACCTGCGTACGGTCTAGGCTGTAAGTTATACTTATTTGGCAATAGATTTATAGAGGCGGTGATTGGAAAAATTGGATCGTTTTTAACAACCCCTAACTTTAGTTATCTACCTACTCTATAAGCATAGCAATGGAGGAGTAAAATAGATATTTAACCCCTGACTTTTCTACTCTGTATAAGCAAATCAAAGAAGGGCTAAAAGACGTAAGAAGTGGAGTAAGGAAATAAATCGTGGTGTTTGTGTATGATCGATATTAAATGGGCTGTGTTTTGTTCGAAAGCAAATTTGATCGAAATGCCTTTTTAGTTTCATCAAAATCTGTATCAGGATTCTTAATTTCATTAAATTGTACTCGTTATATTTTGTTTCAAAGTCAACCTAATTGGTGTCGTAACGTAACTTTCGACGAGTTATTACATTTTTTGTGCATTAATGTGATTTAAAGAATATGGAAAATAACCCTAATCTATGTTTCAATAACATGATTTTTTTCAATTCAAAATGTGTTTTCGTTGTTAGGGTTCCGTACTCAAAGGGTAAGAACGGGACCCTATTCAAAAAATTCAAATTCAAAATTACTTTATTTCAGGTTATTACCCATATATAACAACAATAATAATAAAATATGTCAATAATGGTCATTAAAAATAAGGTTAGGTTTTAAGTATTTTAATAGTATTTGTTTTTAAAATAAGTATTTAATTTGACTCTGATATTAATCGATTATTTATTTTGATTTGGAGACTTTGATTTGACTACCTAGTCGGTTGAAGGACTACCGGACTTAAATTGGAAGGGGAAAAAGCATGGCCGTGGAGGAGCGAAAGAAAGTCGGCAGTCTGTTCGGTGAAGCGGTGCGATGTGCACCTCCAGTGTTTACACTGTTACTCTGCCCAAATTCATATAAGTTTTATATTAGTGTGATTTGGTTTATAAGTGACATTAAAAGGAAGTATTGATACTGTACGAAGTAAATCAATAAACCAATGATTTCAAAGATATGGAGTTTTACTACAAATCAGAAGCAGGGTCAAGACCAACGTGCCATATGCGGGCCATGATCAACGCGGAGTACCCGAGCCTGAGTATGTTCCGTCTGCAGAGCTAACTGTGAGTTTGTTCCTTTATGATATCTACGAAGTCAAGAGCTCTTTTATGCCTAACAAACTACATAATCATCGACAGCTGGCTGTAGGCAAACGTCCCATACATATGTCTATCAGCGCTTAATAAAAGTGAAGGCATTATAACATTATATAATAGCGTACTTCTGACAGTTATGTCAAAACTGTCAGAAATAAATTCATACAATTACAGTATTAAGTAGCGGGTACTTTAGAATGTTAAGTGCACCTTCAAAATAAATACATCTTGGACCCTTTTGCTGGCTTTTGCAATTTTTTTCAGATGGTTAAATAAACGTAAATGTAATTTATAAATACTCAGTTGGGACAAGTTTTTAAAACCTAAAAAAAATGTTCTGGTGCCTAGGCTTGTCGCAGTAATCTATTGCAGTAATTTTTTTTTGCTTGTAAAAATTTGATTCATGGGTTATTGTCATTATTATTAAACAAAAAACAAAGAACGTTAAAGTTCCAATCTACCTGCAAGTATTAGATATGTGACGAAATCGACGAAAATAACATTATATTTTTGAATCTGAAAATTTTAATGCAAAATTGATAGACTAAATAAAAATACAACTTACACATAACTGTAGATAAAGATACCAATGTTTTAGTCATGGCAGTTTCAAATATTCCAGTATTTTATGAAATATTTATAGAATATAAGTAACAAACAAGTTACAAGAAATGACTAGACATTCTTATACTAGTTAGACAGTTTTATACTAGTCGGTGTCAATGGATTCACGATAAATTTGCGATAATGTTTTCAGTTGAATAAATAAATTTAATTCGTCAAATAAAATCAATGAATTTGCAAAACATTGTTTTGTCTGTATAAATTAACATCGTGTAAAATATTTTTATGGTAATTATTGATATGTTGCCATGATTTGAATATTAATGTGAACTTCACATAACAATAAAGGAAAGCAAATTTCTGTTGCTTACTGTGTCAGTGCGACAAATAGTCTTTGTTCTTCAGGCAATTAAAACTAATTCAACAGTAGCGACATGCAAGATTTTGTTTCAAACATTACATAATCAATGTGTACATTATGGTAGCTACACAAAGATTTAAACTTCCACAGTGACTAGACAGATATATTCATGTCTTACAACGTAAAATTGAGTACCTAACAGTAATCCATACTAAAGTTGGCAATTTATAATGTTCATTAATTGATTTAATTGTGTATATGTATAGTTAATAAAAGAAAATGTAGAGCAGTGACTTAATTATTTTAATGCAAAAATGGAACTGGTTTGCATTTCGGTTGGGATATACCATTTTAAATTTCATATTGTAATGGAATTACAGTATCTCATGGAAAAAATGCAGGTTTACTGGAATGTTAATTTTGTTTACAGATATTCCTGATACGAAAATGGAACAGGCTCGTATCACACGTATAGTTTCAAATTTGTTATGCAAGAATGGAATAGGCTTGCAATATGGATATTTTTCTACCGTATGAATGGAATGGGCATACAGTATAAAAAAAAAAAAAACAAAAACAAATATGGGTCTGCGGAAATGGAATGAATTACGCAGCAATGGATAAATAAATAAATAATGATTTTATTCAAGTATAACAGACTCAATATTTAGAGAAAAAAAAAACAAGTTATCAGCGACAATAGCGGCCGGGCGACACGGCGCGGCTGGGCAATATAGTTCTTCTGTGCGAGCAGCTGGATGGTGCTTGGAGCAGCTGGATGGTGCCTGGAGCAGCTGAGTGGTGCCTGGAGCAGCTGGGCGCCTCGAGCAGCGGAGCGCCTCCAACAATCTGGGCGCCTACAACAAGATGGGTGCCTCCAACAAGCTGGGCGCCTCCAACAAGATGGGTGCCTCCAACAAGCTGGGCGCCTACAACAAGCTGGGCACCTCCAACAAGATGTAGCAGCTGGGTGCCTGTAGCAACTGGGCGCCTGTGACAGCTGGCGCCTGTGGCAGCTGGCGCCTGTGGCAGCTGGCGCCTGGGGCAGCTGGCGCCTGTGGCAGCTGGCACCTGTGGCAGCTGGCGCCTGTGGCAGCTGGCGCCTGTGGCAGCTGGCGCCTGTGGCAGCTGGCGCCTGTGGCAGCTGGCGCCTGTGGCAGCTGGCGCCTGTGGCAGCTGGCGCCTGTGGCAGCTGGCGCCTGTGGCAGCTGGCGCCTGTGGCAGCTGGGCGCCTGTGGCAGCTGTGCGTCGATGGCCGGCGGTCATCGGGGCGCCAAAGCGCCACAGCGACAGTGTGGCCCTGGGGGCTCCAAACAACATCCGAATGTCGCACGGTGACTCACCTCACCGTAGACGGCATTTGGTCTCGACTTGCCTGTCCTGCGACCAGCAAATCACGCGCCGAAACATACAAAAAGTGATTCCAAAAGTGATACCAAAAGTGATACCAAAAGTGATACTAAAAGTGATACCAAAAGTAATACCAAAAGTGATACCAAAAAGTGATACAAAACGTGATAAAAAGAGTGATACAAAAGTGATGAAATTAGCGGAAGCAATTTTACTAAAAACATTTAAAAATACATACTTAAAGATCTATATTTTATAAGAACGAAATTGCTTTGCATTGCGAATTGATTTCAGCCATATGAATGGAATTGGAATACGGCTAGTAAGAAAAATATATATATGTTTGTTGCGACAGAAATGAAAGGAATGGAATACGGAGCAACACAATTGATTTATTTATAAATAATTTGATTGATTCGCAATGTAGAAGTAACCAAACACAGTATATTGATAAAATATAAGTTTTTCAAATATAACTTGTATTAAAATGTTATATTTTCACTGTTACATCGATCGATTAATTATAAAATCTATATTATAAGAATGGAATTACTTTGTATTGCAAATCGATTTCTAACAAATGAATGAAATTTAAATACGGCGAGTAAGAAAAAGAAATGTTTGCCGCGATAAAGGAATGGAAAACGCAGCAACATAATTGATTTTACCTATAAATTATTTTCAAAGATATTCGATTTGCAATGTAAAAGGAACTAAAAACACTGTATGGATGTAAGTTTTTCAATATGATTTGACAGTTTCTGTATATAAGTTTGATATTTTTCACCATTTAAAGTAGACTAAACTCATTGTCATGCTTTTGTTTTCATCAGTTGCATCTTTCTTTCGCTTTTGACTGGCCATGTGTTAGGTTCTCCTGGTAACGTGCATGAGGACATGCACGGGGTCAGGACGGACGAGTGTTAGGTTTTAAGTATTTTAATAGTATTTGTTTTTAAAATAAGTATTTAATTTGACTCTGATATTAATCGATTATTTATTTTGATTTGGAGACTTTGATTTGACTACCTAGTCGGTTGAAGGACTACCGGACTTAAATTGGAAGGGGAAAAAGCATGGCCGTGGAGGAGCGAAAGAAAGTCGGCAGTCTGTTCGGTGAAGCGGTGCGATGTGCACCTCCAGTGTTTACACTGTTACTCTGCCCAAATTCATATAAGTTTTATATTAGTGTGATTTGGTTTATAAGTGACATTAAAAGGAAGTATTGATACTGTACGAAGTAAATCAATAAACCAATGATTTCAAAGATATGGAGTTTTACTACACATAATATGTACAGTCAGAAATTAAATTAAAAAGTAGTAATATTGTAAAAATAAAAAGAACATTTAAATTATCATACAGTCAAATTAAAATAATAAAAATTCTATTACTAAGACTTCCATGTCCGTCTGTCCGTCTGTCTGTCACCGGGCTGTATCTCATGAACTGTAAAAGCTAGGCAGCTGAAATTTTCACAGATGGTGTATTTCTGTTACCGCCAAAACAACAAATACTAAAAATAGATTTAAATAAATATTTAATAGGGAGTCTCATACAACAAAGGTGATTTTTAGGAGTTTTTTGCCTGCTATTAATAACGGCAAGAGGGATAGGGCTCCCATACGGTACGGAACCCTTCGTGCGCGAGTCCGACTCGAACTTGGCAGATTTTTTTTTTTTTGCTATGTTTATCTGTTGCCTATTGCCAACAACATATTTTGTAAACACAGCTAAAAATAATAAATACCTGTGAGGTACATTTCTTCTTTTTGACCCAGTCTTTATATAATTATATTTACGTCTATGCATAGTTACCTGCATAATTTTAAGGAGTTGCTATTTGCGAGTTTGAGAAGGGTAGACTGAGAAGATAGTTTGATTATAATTAGAAAGGTTCAGCGTAGCTTTACAATTAAAGGGGTTACATAACCCCTGTAACTGCTATGACATTCCCATGTCGAGATTCGAGTAAACATACTCTTATTATTTTGTATTTAAAAATAACAACGAATCTAAGGGAGGGTTCAAAATTATAAATTAATTTAACGATAACCAAACCCTAACCAGTCGTAAAATTTCTGGATACGTCAAATATTTTTGACGGATGGTCAGGGTTTGGTTATCGTTAAAGTAATTTGGTGCAACCCACCCTTAGATATGGCTGATTGAAAAGTGTCTCTATTTTATTTCAAACTTTTATCTATTATTGCCGTCGTTTAACTTGAAATTAAATTATTCAGAAATAAATTATCTCTACACTTAGCTTTACCAAACAACTAGTTTCCAGATACCTGTTCTTTAGTGTGAAGCCGTGGTGGTCTAGTGGTTGTAACGCTGGCCTGTCATTCCTGAGGTCGTGGGTTCAATCCCGGTCCCGTACCAATGAGTTTCTTTAGAACTAATGTGCGGAATTTCACACCACTGGCTTTACGGTGAAGGAAAACATCGTGAGGAAACCTGCATACGTCCGTAGAAGAAATTCGATGGCGTGTGTGAATCCACCAACCCGCATTGGGCCAGCTGGTGGATATGGCCCAATCATCCTTCGTGGGTAGGCCTACGTCCTGCAGTGGACTATTAAAAGGCTGGTACAGTACAGTACAGTGTTATAGCATGCAAAATTAATGGCCAACTGTAGAGTTCTGGGATGGAACTCACACATCATCAAACACAGCATCATATACCAACAAATTAAGCAGACAATTTGATAAAAATTTCAAGACTGGGTTGGATTCAAGGCGAATACAATTGGTCAATTTTGTGACTCATATAGTGAGGGTGATAATCATTAATCATAAAGAAAAAGAAATTAAAATTTGCCAAGAATTATGTCTAAAACAGCACCAGATTAATGTTAAGCAAAACCTGTAAACGTCTATAAAATAATTATTTTTGCAAAAAATGGCAAAACCTCCTCCCAACGTGTACAAAATTCGAATATTTCGCTAGAATTGTTTACATTTCTGTTGATTTTTCAAAAACAGCTCAGCCGATTTCTGTAAAGTTCTAAATGGGACCACCTCGGGGGTATACCCTTTGAACTAAAAAAAAAAGATTTTTCAATTCGGTTCACAATTGGCGCAAATATATATTACATACACAAAAAAAAGATACATACAGGCGAACATAGAACCTCTTCTTTTTTGGAAGTCGGTTAATAACTTCACAAAGCGAATTAAACTTCAAACAATCGAAGTAAATGGGAGAGAACTACCATCAATTCGGTTCTGGCGTTAATTTTATAGAAGAACGGGACATCCGCGAGGACGGGCTATTTATCACACCTCTGGCCAATAAAACTAAGTAGAGGATGCTCAAAGTGGTACACTGCAGGAAAAATACTTGCATTAGGTAAATTATTCTTGCTTTTAGACATACATACTTTACTACGTCCAGTCGCATCGCTGACCACCAGACAAAAAAGTGGTCAATCGCATTGTGATTCGCAACAAAAACAACTTTGTCTTTTTTGTTGCGTGTTATACTAACATTGCTATACTTTTTAGGATTTTTTTAGTTCAGAAGTCAAAAGTAATAATACAGTGTGTGATGTATGTACCTACATTCATGACGAAGGTATTTTACTTACACTGCAACCGCTAGTATTGCGCCGCAACTCTCATAGACGGGTTCGCGTACTATAGCACTCGTCAATTTGAAAAAAAAAAACGTTGTAAGCGGTGAAAACTATAGTCGTTACGACTATTTTACGAAAGTGCAATGTATTTCTACATTGACAAAGTGTATTTTAGGATCGTGAATAAGTCAGCATGTCATCTCAAACGATAACGTGGTTAAATATGAAGCACGTTGATTTCATAGAAGAAAGGGAGATTCTCGAGGACGGGCCTTTTATTATCACATATCAAGTCAATAAAACCAAGTAGAAGCTGCTTGAAGTGCTAAGGTATAGGAAAAGCACGTGCAGCACCTAAGTATACCATTCATTAGCACATAGCAAAACAACAGAGACATAGACACGAAAGTCGAATTTCCGCTCGATAAAATAAAGAAAATTTAGAAGTAACCTAAAAAGTTTCTTACTAGACTTCAGGGTCTAAAAAAATGTAACTCGTGCGTGCTCACTACTTAAGTCCAGATTCTACCAAAACGGTTCATACCAGTAGAGACGGAGGCGTCTGAAGCCAGGTAGAACGATACAACCCGTGGCTAGGCTTATTTATTGCAGTATGATAATATTAATTGTCTGAAAATCAAAACAAATACTCCGCTCAGTCAGAATTGTGTTTTATTTATTTTACACAATACATCTATCTTGACAGGTTCTATCACTTAATGCGATAGTGCAGGTACTAATTATATTAAACATTTTTACCAGAATCATTTCATTCAAACATTTTACATATAGTGTGAATAATGTAAACGATTCGAGCGATATATTCAAATTTTGTACACGATGGAAAGCGGTTTAGCCATTTTTTGCAAAAAATAATTACATTGTTAAACGTAAAATCTATGGTGTTTTGTTTTTCACATTTTATCAATTAGCATTTATGCAGTGGACCCACCAGGGACTAAAATATTTTGCCCAATTCCGCCCACCTCTGCTTCACTTTGGTAAAATCCGTGTCTTAACACACGTACGTTTTCAATGGATGCAGAGTTTTGCTAAGTACCCGATTGGAGTGAGACGTTTTAGCAAGATGGTCTTAGTTCTCCGCTCACCTAGATTGGTCTAGAGTATCTTTAGTAACAATTGTTTGTAAACTCCCTGTAATTTTGAAAGAAATAATTCCAATCGTAATTGCGCGCAAAACAAAACAACTTGAACTTCCCTCGAGGAGTGATTTCATTTTCGGGCTTTTTAAATTTAAGATTGTTTGAATATGACCACATCTAACATATGAGGCCTACGCCGCAGGGTATAGTACGTTTAGCTAATAAGTCCTAGGTAAGGTATTACTTTGGCAACGTTATTACTGCAAAAGTAGGCTTTATAAGCGACATAAAAGTTGCCGAGAACGAAACCTAAAATCATCATCATCGTCACTATTACTTTGGTTCCTAAAATGATCGGTTCCAGCCTTTTTAATAGTAGGGGAAACAGTATAGTTATTGGCCCCTTGACAGTAATTAGCCATTTTAACTTTGTTGCCAAAAAACTAGCAACATCCTATACAAATAGTAGATTTAAAAGATTATTAATGGCAACACTTTTATTCTCTGTCAAAAAGTTTCAACAAAATTCCGCTACATTATTTGGTTCTTTTCCAATGTGTCATGTTTTGCCGGAGGAACAAAATCTGGTAAGTGAGTTAAAAAAATGTTAAGACTGCATATATTTTTTGTGCGATATTTTGACATTTGTATGTAGTTAATCCGTTTTTAAAATTTTATAATATATAGCCTTTTTATGCGTTATAAACATTTTGAAGGTGTAATATAACCTTTTTTCTTCATAACCTCAAAATTTTGTAGTGGCCAATAGCTGTCATAATTATTTGAATAACTAATAGTAATTGGCCTCCTATGCCAATAACTGTATTTATAAAAAAAAAACAAAGTAGCGTTTTCATTCAAGATAACGTCTTCTGTTACATTGTGTAGTATTCTCTACAATTTCTACAAATTTGAAATCACTATGCACAGTTAATAGCCTAGGCCAATAACTGTATCATTCGCAAAGCTAGTCTATAGAAAAAGTAGGCCAATTACTATAATGTTTTTTTCATTTATTTTGGATAAATTAGCTAAAAATATTTACTTGTTTGTATCAGGTATACAAGAAAAGAAAATGCCGAAAATACCCGAATACACAAAAGATGCCCTTGACGAGGCTTTAGAAAAAATAAATACAAAAGCAATGTCTTTGAGAGCAGTCGCCAAAAATTATAATATACCCAGAGCAACTTTACAATTCAAACTAAAAAACTCTACTTCAAAATTTGGGCCAACACCGTATCTAAAAAATGAGGAAGAAACTACCATTGCAGAGTGGTTGATTAATATGGCTCGTAAAGGGTTTCCTAGGAAGTCCGATGACGTTTTGGATACAGTTCAAAAGTTTTTGACTGAAAATCCACGCCCTACTCCTTTTCTTAACAACAGGCCTGGTCAGGGATGGCTGAAAGCTTTTTTAAAACGTCACCCCAGTTTAGTAACAAGAACCAGTGAGGGGGTTATCGTTATCGTTATAAATATCGACATAAAGACTGAAACGGAAGATACTAAAGAGGAAAATATTAAGACTGAAATTAAAAACGACGGTAAACTAAGGATTTTATCAAACATAGTGCTGGTTACTTGTGACATGTGCCGGCGTCTGGCTGATAAAAATAAGTCACTTGTATGTAGTTCATGTAAAAAGTATTATCATCGTCATTGCATTCCTCAAAAACACCAAGAACATATGCCAGATGACGATGAGCTTTCAGATTTTATATGCCACAACTGTTTTTCGTTGAATGATGACTCTGATGATGATTGTGAATCTTTCGAGGATAACAATGATGATGAAGACATGTAAAACATATATCTTCATCATCATACATCATTGTCGTTACTAATAATAAAAATATAAAACTATTTTCTTAGATTTAATTTCAATTTATATTTTGATTTTCAGTGTGGCCAATAACTATGTGATCTCATGGCCAATAACTGCAATGTTATGGCCAATTACTGTGATTTTAAGTTTTATTTCTTTATGTTCACATTATTCTTAAGAAATGCATTAAAAGCTTATGTAAGTCCCTTGTGTAGTAAATACATTTAATAAAGAAACATATGCCGTGAGTTTTTTTTATTTTTTAGCAATAAAAATATTTTTAATTGATTTTTTTTATCGAGCGGTCCCTTAACTGGCCAATAACTATACTGTTTCCCCTATTTTTTACTATGGAAATTTACGTGGTTTTCACACATTTTAAACGATATAAACGGGACTCACTCACGTGTTCGTATAGTCATAACACGACTATAGTTTCGGTCGCGTTCGGCGACCTTTCTCAAGTTGGCGAGTGCTTGTTTTATATCGTTTAAAATGTTTTTAATAGTCTACTGCAGGACGTAGTCCTACCCATAAAGGGTGATTGGGCTATATCCACCACGCTCGCGCTGGTTAAGTGCAGGTTGGTGGGTTCACATACGCCATCGAATTTCTTCTACAGATACGTCAGGCAGGTTGCCTCACGATGTTTCCCTTCACCTAAAAGCCAGTGGTGCGAAATTCCGAACATAAATTCCAAAGAACTCATTGGTACGGGAATCTAAAATACTAGCATTTCTCAGTTACATTTCAGATGCACCCCAGGAAGTGGCATGTTGAACCACAGTGGCTGCACGACTCGTCATCATCACTGCTGGACTTAGGCCTCGCCTATGGATTTCCGACAAAACTGAGATTTCAGCAAAGTTAAAAATGTGCAATAATCACGCTAGTTTCCTTAATCAGATTCATGTTTTTTGATCAATTTTCCAACAGAAACAAATCGCATCAAAATCAAAAGTACGTAAACACGATAGTACCTACCTAATAGGTACCTATACCTACTTATTTTACCTCTATTTTTGGGTCAGGTATTGGTAAAAGTTATACCTACCTAGATAAGCATTACCAGTGTAGGCCTCGAATAGTTATATTTTTCCAATTATACAACCACGCCTCGAATAGTGAGGCGCCACTGACGCGCGCGCTGCATACTATCAATCTAATCGCGGTTGAAACGGACCTATTTTGTTGTTATCTGAACGAATTCACAAAAATAGCTTGGTATATAATGAGTTATGGCAACAGA
Source organism: Hypomecis atomaria (assembly GCA_964007245.1). Taxonomy (NCBI): domain Eukaryota; kingdom Metazoa; phylum Arthropoda; class Insecta; order Lepidoptera; family Geometridae; genus Hypomecis; species Hypomecis atomaria. The sequence continues at coordinate 4,111,514 of OZ023297.1, forward strand.
GATTAATATGTTGTTGAGATTGTATGTAGTACCTGATATATTATTGTTGTCAATAGTGTTAATATGTGTTTAAGATATGTATTTAAGATTTTAGTTTTCAAATCGTTAGCTGCACTATCGCATTAAGTAAACCCTGTAAAGATATATGTGTATTGTGGAAAATAAATGAAATTATAGCGGAAACTCATAACAAATGTTAAAACCGAGTTTCAACACAATTAACAACAACACATTTCGCAGTAACACACAATTAACCACTTCTAATTACCTTGCCTTGAATAGCAAAATAAGCAAAACAATAAATAATTGATTAAGCTCAAAATTAATTACTTTCAATCAATCATTTTTGTTTGTTAAATTGATTGCAATTTTATGATTGCTTATGGATTTTATGTAGGTAAAGCAACAACAATTTTAAAACTCTAAAATACAAATCAATCACTTGATTTTGAGTATTTCTTTTTGTTTTATTGTGAGCAAGTCTCTTAAATACTAATGATATTAGAAAATAATTTATCTACACTAATGTTGTAACATTCTTCTTGTGTTTCCAATACTTGACTTATAATGACTACTGTTATAGCGCAGACAACAAAACACTCAATTTAAGCAATTTCACATGATGTTATAATATCCACATCGATATCGTAAAATCTCATTATAACATCGCGCGCTCGCTCCTGATTGGCCCTGCGCGCGCAGCTGCGCTCTCATTAGTTAGATTTTAATGGCGCCAAGTTCACTGTGACAATACACGTACGCGTGAATTTAATGTTTGGCAATATGTTTTTTATTTTATTTTTACTAGTGAAGATAAAGTAGTGTATGCAACTGCATATAACACGGGTATTAAAACACTCGTTACTATTATGAAACTCGCTGCGCTCGTTTCATAAACTCACACTCGTGTTTTAATACCCTTCATTACATGACAGTTGCATAAACTACTATTATTTTATAGATTCTTATTTCAAATTCTAATCCCAATGCTATAATATCTAATTATGATTTTTCGCTACGATTAAAATGGCATAACCGATTTCCACCGTGTACAGAATTTGAATACTTAGTTCACTCGGATCGATGTAGTAAGTTTTACATTACTGATTGATTTTTCAATAACACAGCTGATTCCAATAAAATTAAAATGAGACCAACTCTGAAGTAGGTATGACCATATACCTACTTCAGAGTTGGTACTCTCTGAAGTAGGTATGACCATACCTACTTCAGAGTTGGTACCAACAAAAAAAACACATTAAAATCGGTTCATATAATTTTATTGGCGGAGTAATCGCGTAACTAATAAGTACATACAAAAATAACATACAGTCGAATTGAGAACCTCCTTTTTTGAAGTCGTTTAAATATACTTAAATTAATTACATTTTTTTTTTTTTATTTTGGGTTTAAACATAAAGTGAAAACATAATTCTTTTTCGCAAAAAATGGCAAAACTGCCTTCCATCGTGTACAAAATTCTAATATTTCGCTCAAATTGTTTATATTATTTTTGATTTATCAAAAACGGCTCAGCCAATTTCTGTAAAATTTGAATGGGACCACTTTTGGAGTATACTCTTTCAAACTGAAAATACTTTTTAGATTCGGTTTACAATTAGCGAAATTACCGATGTTCATCGTGAACAAAATTCGGATATTTCACTCCAATTGCTTACATTAATAAAATAATAATGTAATGTAATGTTTACTTTTTGACTTGTAACAAATGGTGTTATGAATAAATGACTATATGACTATATACATTATTGTTAGTTTTTTCAAAAACGGCTCAGCTGATTTCTGTAAAATTTTAATGGAACCACCTCGGGAGTATATCCTTTCGAACTAAAAAAAAATTTTTCGATTCGGTTCACAATTGTCGAAATGATCGATGAACATACACAAAAAAGAGATACATACGCACGAACATAGAACCTCCTCCTTTTTGGAAGTCGATTAAAAACCAAAAGTTTTACACAGCTATTGCAAAAAATCCAACCAATAATTAAGTTCGTATAGGCCGGGTGGCTAATTCTAATTCTAGATGGGGGTGATGTGACCTGCACTGACATCCCGCTTGGGGTGTATTGTGCACCCCAAGGTGTATTGTGCCGGGTGGCTAGCTTTGGTGTCAGAGTTTTTTAGGCCGCCTGAAGGCCTCTGATATGGCACGAATGGTTAAAACAACCGGGACCTACAATTTAACGTGTCATCCGAGCCCCGATAGCAGTTGGAAAATATTACCCGCGGTCACCCATCCAAATACTGACCCTGCGGACCGTTGCTTTTAATTTCGGTGAAGCAAAAAACAGAAGAAACATCTTATTATGTACTTATTTAAACTCAAAAACCTTATTTGCTTAAAACATGCGGTGAATATCAGAAACAAGCACCGTTTGTCACATTTTAAAAAAAGTGTTCGATCTCTTTAATTTAATCTCGGGTGTCAGCATGCGCGCGTTTAAGCACACCAGCGCCCCTGGCGTCCAGATTATGCTAACAGACAAGATGTGACACTTCAAACCCGAACGCAATTTCCCGTAATAGCATAGAAGCCGTCCCTCACAGAGGAGCAGGAACAGTAAGTTTTCTTTACAAAATGAGAAAAAAATAAAAAAAATATTCATGCTCGCCATCGAAGGCTCCTTCTTGCGGCGGCATCATGTGTCGGGTCGTTCTCCTCCCTCAAATATGGTCGAGGAGAACGAATATGGTCGAGGCTGGCACATGTGTCACACTCGTGATCGGGTGCTGCTTGCGGGTCGCCGGTCTGCTCGTGGCATTCACGCAGTGCATTGACTAACTTAGGCTAAGATTTCAAGTACAAAATAACTCTCTTTGTATAGTATAATCAAATAATTGTAAATTTTAGTTAACAAAGGGCACAGACCCTGGAGTCTGTGGTTAGTAAATTTTAATTTAATAAACAAAGAGAAATAAACACACTTCGGTGAGTGCGCCCAGGAGTTGCACAATCTGGGGCCTTTTTGTGTAAGCGATCCGACGTTCGGCTTCGCTTTCTTTCCCGCTCGCTCTCGTGGCGTGAGTAAATGATGCAAGTAGGAGAAAAAACGAAGTAGAACGTCAGAGCGCTTACCCAATAAGGCCCCAGGTTCAGTTTAGATTCGTATGATACATCCACTTGGCATTTTTGAAGTGAACATTTCTTTAGCGGTGTTGTGCACTTTTTGGGATGGGTAAAAAATTCGTAGGTAGTTGATAGAAAATTCGTTACATAATATCCCCCTCTCTTTCTACTGCGCGGCGATAATGTACCTATGCCTGCTCTGTCATGTTAGGATGCGCACCACGTAATACTTCTTTCGACATGACATGTCAGAACGAAACAGAGTTATGACAAAGTATATAACTGTCACTTTTTCACACGTCGTAGAGTTCTTTTTGTGGCTTTTCGTGGTCGCATGCTAAGCTAGCTGGCTTGCTCCTGATGTTTCGTTTAAGCGGGACAGGGGGTGCTTGCGCGATTGTGCTTGTGTGATATTGTATTTTACCACATAAATGATAGTACTTTTTAGGGTTCCGTACCCAAAGGGAAAAACGGGACTCTATTACTAAGACTTTGATGTCCGTCTGTCCGTCTGTCTGTCTGTCTGTCACCGGGCTGTATCTCATGAACCATGATAGCTAGGCAGCTGAAATTTTCACAGATTATGTATTTCTGTTGCCGCTATAACAACAAATACTAAAAAGAAAAGAAAATAAATATTTCAGGGGGGCTCCCATACAACAAACCTGATTTTTTAGACGTTTTTTGCTCTATATTAATAATGATAACAGGTAAAGGCTTGAAACTTTCACAGAATATTTAGTTTTATATTCACTTCTATAATAAATTATAAAATAAGAATAAAATAAATATTTAAGGGGGGCTCTCATACAGTACGGAACCCTTCGTGCGCGAGTCCGACTCGTACTTGGCCGATTATTTATTGACAAATAAATCAATTAGTGCGAAATGATTCCCTCACCATTCCAAAATATTCAAAAATGCACAACGTTAATGTTAAAGTTTTCACTTCTGCCGACACTCCCGGAGTGCAACCCGTTGATTTTTATTCCATATTGATGCCCTCAGTTGACTTGCGTATTTGATCAGTCGTGACCTACTGTATCCTAAGTAATGTGTATCAAGTTTACCTACTAGTCCTCTTATCCTGTAACCAAAGCTTGTTACCGAAGTTTCCATACCGGATAATCGGACAGAATCCGGTGGCCAGCACGATTGCCAGATCAATCTTGTTTATAAACCAAATGGGGGAACTTTGGGATCCCCATTTCGGTTATGACTCTTTATGATCTGGGGAAGGAAGGGGGTTCGTTTTAAGAACCATTATTGCGTGTTAAGAGTGATTTAGGCAGAAATAATGGACGTAGTCTTACATTAAATATCAGTGTCTGGCAAGGTCTGGGATCCGTACTCAAAGGGTAAAAAAGGGACAAAGCTGAAAAGAGATGATTAAAACTATCATGCGGGTTGCAAATCAAGAAGCTAAGTTAGTTCGGATTAGCTCGCATAGCTGAAATTGTTTTCCATATATCTGTGCAGATTGCGAGCTATGCACATTCTATGGAAAACGGCGTCAGATATGCGAGCTAAGCTAAACTAACTTAGCTCAGCTCTTGGTCTGCAACAGGCATCAATATGAACAATTTTTACTATGGGGCCAACTTGGAATTATAAAAAAAAATCTGCTGTTTCATCCATTTGTTTTGAGTTGCAATTTTGTATGGAATAGCAGATTTTTTTGTCGAATTCCCCATGAAAGGCCCCATAGTAAAAGTTGTTTATAATGATGGTCTTAATCACCCTCTTTCGGTTTAGTAGGTAAAGGGTGAGCAAATAACCCTGTATAATTGACCGAGCTTTAGCGAGGTCTCTGAGTCTACTGGGACGAGCCGGCACTTGAGCTGTCAAATGTATGTTTGTATGTTTCTTTGTTCGACGATAACTCAAGTACCGCTCAGCTGATCTCCATGAAATTTAGCATGCACGTAGTTTATATATATAGAATTTTTAAGTTCGAATATGAGCATCTTCTGTTCAGTGGTGTCGAAGATACTAGGACCGGTGGTAAAAAGAAGCAAAACGGCGCCACTTTCTGCGGGAGTTGCGGAGTAATATAACTGCACGCTCGAGTATTTTATTTAAAATTGTAAGAATAACCGCTCATATTCACGCAAAATTCAGAATAATATTTTGTTTGTAATTGTTCAGGTAAATTTCGTGATAATATTTCGTTTGTAACAATATTAATGTAATATCAAGCCAATTTTGGACGCCTAGCGCCACCTAGTGCTATCAAAATGTAAACTTCACTTAGCGGTTGTTTTTGTAACTCTTTACTCAGGTCGATGTCAGAATAATTCATGTTTGGGCAGTATTGCATGGTGTCGCCACTTTGTATGAAATAAACTCATAGCTTGCTTTAGACCGATTCCGCGACTGTTCGGAATTAATTCATTCTCATCTCACGTCAGCACTGGTAGCATGGCAAAGGGAACACACAATTTTATCCACTTTTAATGTGAGTTGTCGTTGTCAATCCATACTTTATTTCCGCTTCGAGGGGATATAATGGTGGAAAGACAATTTGTCCCTTTGCCATGCTACCCGTGCAGGAGCGTTCAGATAGAGTAGGAGTTGTCGCAAACATTTGTTCTATGAAGCCCGATATGCTATATTATGCGACTTCTGTGAGTGTTAGATTCCATTCAGTATGACCAGTGTATCATAATTCAAACATTGTGGCAGAACAATAGCAATTTTAGGCAGAAACTTATATTTTAAATATTTCACCTAATGTAATCTATTTCATTTAAAATTGTTTAAATAATCGACCAAGTACGAGTAAGACTCGCGCACGAACGGTTCCGTACTGTACGAAACCCCCTTAAATATTTATTTTATTTTAATTTAGTTATTTATTGTTAAAGTGAATATACAACTAAATATGCTGTGAATATTTCAAGCATTTACCAGTTACCATTATTAATATCGAGCGAGAAACGGCTAAAAAATTCAGGTTTGTTGTATGGGAAAATAAATATAAATTTTCAGATTTCTAACTATAACGGTTCATGAGATACAGCTTGGTGACAGACAGACGGACAGCGGAGTTGTGGATATGTGGTGGTGCGTCGGCGGTAGGTTGCGTCGTCGAATAACAACTCACTACACGAATATTACGTATTTATTGTCTCCGCATAGGCTTAACACACCATACAAATAATTGTAAATAATAGGAGTATGATGAGTGACAGAAGGTCCCAGTGGTGTCTCGGAGAGATGGCCCGCCCATCACAGGAGAGCCGCCGGATCCCACCCTGTAGCAGTAGATACCACAGGAACTGGAAAGGTCACTGCAGGAGACCCCAGTGATAGTAGAAGCGATTGAGAGCTGGTCCGTCGACAAAATGAGGCGCGTTGATTTGCACGCGATGCTCAGTTAAAGTGGGGTCGTGCCGATATTCCAACAAATTATACCAATGACAATCACATTTTTACGAGCACTTTCAAAGTTAAATAAAACAGTTTAACATTTTGATAATAAATAATTAATAAACTTTTTTTGTAAGCAAAACCTTATTAGTTGCAATTGAACATTAATCTCAGAAAAAAGAAGCAATAACGCAAGCACCCATTAAATAAATGTTGCTTTTGACTAGCGTTGTTGCGATAGGCGATAGTTTCGCTATCGATAGTCTGTCAAATTCACTTAGTCGATAGTAGATAGTTCTATCGAAAATATCGAAGTTCAGCAGTTTACTATCGATAGTAAAAATTATGCAATAGTTTTGAATATTGGCAATGCTATCGATAGTATCGAATACCTACTGTACTAGCCTTTTTAATAGTTCACTGCAGGACGTAGGCCTACCCACGAAGGGTGGTCGGGCCATATTTACCACGCTGGCACAGTGTGGGTTGATGGATTCACATACGGCATCGAATTTCTTCTACGGACGTATGCAGGTTGCCTCACGATGTTTTCCTTCACCGAAAAGCCAGTGGTGTGAAAATCCGTCCATAAATTCTGAAGAACTCATTTGACAGACGGACATCGGAGTCTTTGTAATAGGGTCTCGTTTTTACTCTTTGGGTACGGAACTCTAAAAAGAAGTCGCCTAACTTTAACCTAACCTAACTATTTTTTTGAAATCACAGTATTTATGATATAAAATAGGAATAGCGCGAGGTCCATGTTCGGGGCGGACTACTAGTAATATGAAGTCGGAAAACTAATCTAACTCAACCAAAAAACGCTTGATACTTGGATCACATAAGATGATTGTGAGGTAAATGTAAAAACATCGTGAGGAAATCTATGTCCTTAGAAAAAATTCAATGGCGTATGTGAACCTACTAACCCGCACTGGGTCAGTGTGGTGGATATGACACAATCATCCTTAGTGGATAGGACTACGTCCTACAGTGGATTATCAATAAATATAAGTTAAAAATTTAAAAAACCCCCGACAACCATTTTGGGCACATTTGTAGAATTTTGGTTCTTCCATCCCCACTTTAACCCACCATAACTCTTAAACGGCTCAATCGATTTTTATAAAACATAGCTAAGAACACTCTCGATTAAGTCTCCTTTCATCCAAAAAAAACTAAACTGAAATCGGTTCAGTGGTTCGGGCGCTATGATGCCACAGACAGACAGACAGACACACAGACAAACAGACACGTCAAACTTATAACACCCTTCTTTTGCGTCGGGGGTTAAAAAGGCTGGTACAGTACAGTACAACATCTACTCATATGTGAGAACGTCGTTGGATGTCGGTTCGCGATTCCCCTAAATGAACCTTACGTTTCTCATGTTGTTTATTCGTTTTTAGGGTTCCGTACCCAAAGGGTAAAAATGGGACCCTACTGTTTCATTTTATGATATTATTTTTTATTCTACGACAAATATCATTTTTTCTTATGGAAATACTAAACGTCCTCCACGTTTCGTTCTCGTAAAATAAAAAAAAAACCGGTATTAGCCACAGAATCGAGATATTTTTCATGTCTCTTTCTAACTCATGTCATATTAAATCAATGCATCTCCTTCAGATTTTCTCCATCGACCAAATTATCCCTCTGGAATCTCTGTAATCTACATAGAAACCTCGATAAAACTTAGCCTAGTCAGGAGAAAAATTATACCGGCGGGAGAGCAACGGGGCACATTAATGTTTCCTCTGACATGAGCCAGAAATGGTATGATAACAAACATACTCGTGAAAGCATCTGTCTTTTTATTGTACACATCTTCGCTTCACTTTGGTGGGACCTGGGCCATTCTAAAATGGTGTCCGTCTCATCACAGCTCCAAGGTCATCAACCAACGTCCTAGGCATGCGGATCTAAACCCATTCTTGTTAACAAAATTATCGAGCAGCCTTGAATTATTCATATTGGCTCCAGAATTACCGCCTAATCAATTTAATTGGCAACCCTAAGCTATTACTGCGCTATTTTAAACTCTAAGTGTCAAAACATAGAGTTGAAAGTCTGAGTAGAAGAATATTGCAATAAATTTATGATAATAATAATAAATAATAACGTTTATTTTGCTCATAAAATACATGGTTTGGAGTTAGTAAATGTTGGTAATTCTTAAAGTAGTGTTAGTAGGTACTTAGATTAAATTTACAAACTTCCAGAGTGGAACCCTAAATCTCACACTAGGGTGGTCCTGTGTTGTGAGATTTAGTCTCTTCCGCTTTTAAATAAGATAATTCGCCTAATTAGTAACTTGCTTAAATACAAGCACAGGTAGTTCCCATTTTTCGATTGCGTAATGTGTGTGTAGGGCGCATGCTGGTGAGTGAGTGAATGTATGTTTGCGGGTGTGTCTGTACAGTGAGGGCAACGTATGCTTCATTTTACAGTTTGAAGCAGCTGACATGGTTTTTTTTTTTTTTTTTTTTTAATACCTCGAGATAAGGATAAAGAGGGGCGAGCTTTGAATGTTTTTTTTTTTTTTTTTTTTTTTTAAGTGGGTCTAAGAAGACTATTTCTATGGATTTAACATGTCATTTTTAGAATGTTTTCGGTTGCATATTTATCTAGTGATTATTAGTATGTTTTCAGTTGCGTTGCGATCTAGACATGACAGCCATGACTTGATTTTAGTTTTGCAAACAAAACGCGTTGTATGCAATATTTTGAGGGAGCTGTCAATACGTTGGTATAAGAATGGTCCTCTAAAAGAAAATGAACGCTGCGCAAACGTGGTTCTTGTTCGAGGGGTCGACCATACATTTCGTCGCACTGTTCTTGTTTGGGAGATCGTGTTTAAGGCTGTCTTATGAAATCGTAAAGCCACTGCAAGAATGTAAAGCTGCCGAACCGTTAAGTATTTAGTCTATGATGGTTGATCTATAATCGTGGAGCGGATACAAAAGAGATGGTATTTATATTTTCTACATTGCGTTCGATTTGGCAAAGTTTTTCTATTTAACTAGGAATTAATTTTATTTAAGTCGACTTAGAAATTAATAAACTAACTATCGTCAGCGTTAGTCAATTTCCCCCTTTTTGAGTAAAAACCTCCAATCAAAAATCGCCAACGACGAAATACTTGTGTACCAAATTCCGTCGAGATAAATGTTGAAAAATGCAACCTATAAACAAAAATCTACACCCGCACAGACAAACGCAAAATCGTTGACTTGAAGCAAAGATCTTCGCTTCGCTTCAACAATCGTCAAACATAGTAATAACTTTAACATTTTTATCAATTCAATAGGCCCCATTTATGAGGCGCCATCGTAATTATAATAGCAATTTACAGTAGCTCTGTTTTTTTTTTACTAAGTTTATGCATTTGATAGAGAGAACACTATTTTATATTAACGATGGCGCCTTTAAAATTGGGCCTATTTTTACAAGCTTTTATTTAGTTTCTCCTGTCCCGTTGTCTGTCGGTCTGTAATCAAATCTTGTAAGTTAAATTTGATACACTTCCCGGTTACCGATTGAGCTGAAATTTTGCATACATGTGTAAATTGCGTGACAATGCAATATTATGATGACGTCATGGTGCTGATCTGATGATGGAACTGGAAGGTGGCCAGAGGAATTTAGCAATGAAACGACGCAACCCTATCGAGTTTCAGCTCGTTTGATTTGTCTTGGCGAGTACTTGTTCAGTAAAAGATTGGATTTTCTTTTTAAAAAAGAAGTTTTTTTTAAATATTATAGCTCGTACTTGTTAGTAATAAACTAATTTTACCATATTTTTTGTCCGATAGCATCTGCCTTCCTTACTTCTCCGCGGTCCTAATGTATTCCAGGGGTGGGCAGAAGCTCTGTTAATGGTGAATTTCGGGTACACTATTAATTTGTAATCGCCCTTTTTGCTGTTGTTCAAAGCTATAGGTCAGGGCTATAAGATTTTATGGTTAGGTTAATGCAGATTAGGTAATAATTCTTGTTTTATGAGAGATACTATTAATACAGCCCATAAGGAAATTAAGCGATTGTTTACCCACGTTTAGTTTCCTGTAGATTTCCATTGGAATTTGTAACTTGTAGGCTCAGACCAAATAAAAAAACAAGACTGGATGGTGTGAAGAAAACAAGTGAGGCCGGCAAAACTAAGCCTCGCCGTGTACAGACACAATTCCACATATACACGTACAAGGAAACTAAGCCTTCGCTCGTCAGTCGAACTTTGACGGCGCAACACCGACGCACTCACCACATGTGTAAAAAACCGGCCCCCCTTGTCTGTTCACGACGTTCTGTCTTGTTTTTTTATTTGATCTGAGCTTGTAGGTAATTGATAAATTGGTAAATGATAAATGATACATCGAAACGATAGGCCAAGTGTATATTTAACTAGACTAGATAGGTACAAACAATACAAAATAACACATACATGAACTAAAACTAACATATTTTTATTACTACTTAAACAATCAGCCAAGTACGAGTAGGACTCGCACACGCAGGGTTCCGTACTGTATGGGAGCCCCCCTTAAATATTTATTTTACTTTAATTTAATTATTTATTATTGAATTGAATATAGAATTAAACATTCTGTGAATATTTCAAGCATCTACCTATTACCATTATTAATATCGAGCGAAAAACGGTTAAAAATTCAGGTTTGTTGTATGGGAGCCCCCCTTAAATATTAATTTTATTCTGTTTTTAGTATTTTATGTTATAGCGGCAACAGAAATATAAAATCTGTGAAAATTTCAGCTTTCTACCTATAACGGTTTATGAGATACAGCCTGGTTACAGACAGACACACGGACAGACAGACAGCGGAGTCTTAGTAATAGTGTCCCGTACTTACCCTTTGGGTACGGAACCCTAAAAAGCAATTGGATTATCTACAGACCCCCGAAGCTCTAGAGATAATCCCAATGCTCGAGTGCACTGCCAGTTGGCAGCGTGCCCAGCATGCTAGATTGCCACGCTGAATGGCAATGCTTATGTATACGTTATCTACCAGCAATTTGCTCACGCTCGCGTGCACCAGACGCTCAGAAAGATTTTTGAATATAAGATGAGCTCCCGGCCCCCACGGACCAAATGTCTCAACTCCAAAGTGATTGACCAAAATATGGAAGGGAAAGATATTATTATTATTACCTAAGTAACGTCAGAGTGTGTAGGTATTACACTGTCGCTATTCTTTCGTTTATGGAAAAGTCTTTTTACAAGTTTTTATTCAACTTTCAATGGATGTACCTATGTATGTAGGTACCTACGAGTATATAGGTATGTATAGGCTCGAGTGGAATCTTGCAAGTTAAATATGACCAACTTCCCGGTTTCCGATTGAGCTGAAATTTTGAACCCATATACGTTTATCGCGTGACAATGCAATAGTACTATACTACGAAGCTGATCTGATGATGAATTCGGAAGGTAGCTATACGAACGCTTGTACTAAACAAGATAGACCCATCGTGTTTGGGCTCGTTTTTCTTGTCTTGGCTTGAACTCTGCTGCTACATTGCTATCCAGGATCTCAGAAACTTATATTTTTTAAGTTGTACTTTTATAATAATTTCTTTTAAAAGTAACAAAGCAAAGAAACGTTTTTGCATTTTTGCTTAGTTTTACAAAGTATTTAAAGAGTATGTTTACAGTGTTATGTTTTGTGCGATACTACGAGTACGTAACAATAATTTATCTACACTAATGTTGTAACATTCTACTTATGTTTCCAATACTTGACTTATAATGACTACTGTTATAGCACAGACAACAAAACACTCAATTTAAGCAATTTCACATGATGTTATAATATCCACATCGATATCGTAAAATCTCATTATAACATCAATAAAACGCGACCAATTAACCTGGCGAGCCTTATGTCAAAATCCTCATACAAGTTGTATAAAATTTTGATATTAGGCTGGCTTTTGAAAACAGTTGGGTTATACGTGAAAACTTCGTCAAAACTACTAAACTTACATACACAAAACTCTTTGGTAAGATCTTGTGCCAATGAAATAAAAAAAGAACAGCGCGCGCTCGCTCCTGATTGGCCCTGCGCGCGCAGCATAGATCATTGGTTAGATTTTAATGGCGCCAAGTTCACTGTGACAATACACGTACGCGTGAATATAATGTTTCGCAATATGTTTTTTTTATTTTTATTAGTGAAGATAAAGTAGTGTATGCAACTGCATATAACACGGGTATTAAAACACTCGTTACTATTATGAAACTCGCTGCGCTCGTTTCATAAAGTCACACTCGTATTTTAATACCCTTCATTATATGACAGTTGCATAAACTACTATTTTGTATGAAATTCTGACTTATCAAGTACGATTTACCTACCAGATTATTTTGAAGTAAATATTTGCACTTAATAAAAGCGTAACGCGATATCAATAGTCAACATTAAAAAATTTTTAATAAAGTAGCATTGAATGTTTGGAAAAATAATATTATTTCTAATATTAAGTTTATTAAATTGCTCAAACAAGCTCTAAATTTCATAAAACGACTATGCTTGTACAGTTTGTTTATCAACAACTCATTCAATTTTAAAATAATTGCACAGCAGAGTACCTATAACTGTAACACTTACAGAATCAAGTTTATTCAAGTTTTATAAATTACGAATAAGTAGTGTAGTAGGTTTATTGTTTATTAAAAATCGGCCAAGTGCGAGTATTCGAACGCAAACCTATTCGGAATAAAAAACGGTTGGGATCGAAAAGTTTTCGAGTACAGCGACCACGTACCAGCAAGCACACTGTACATATTTGTCACAAATTTTATTTTATTTGTCACAATTACAACTACCATTACATAAGTTCCAATGCGATAGTGTAAGTATAGGTACATTGGTCAAAATTAAGCTTTATGCATTACAGAATTCATAAACAATGTCACACTTAATATACAATGTCAAAATTTGATACAATAATAATGATATTCTAAAATTATAAAATTAGAATTATAATTTTAAAAAAAATTAATATTATTTACATTTTATTTGGCTAACGGCATAAACCTAATTACGGATGACCACCGATAAGGTAGACAGGTGACCTCATCATAACCAAAAATGGCGCTGGATGCAATCTGCTTCCAACCGCTCTTATTGGAGATGCATAGGGACGGCCTATTTCTAGCAGAGAACATTTTTGGGTGACGGAATTATACTTACCTACTGAATAAACAACAATATGTCGCCTAATATCAACGTACCAATATTTATTTCAAACAAAACCACCAAAAAAGAGAAGCAAAAAACGCAAATTACAAAGACACAAACCATTTTATCCAAAAACCCTTCTAATTTATTTATACCCATTGTGCCGCATACAGCTATGTGCGTATTTAATGTTACGTGTGTCAGTATGTCATGCAAAATGAAACAATCGTGTCTCGCTCCCTTCGGCGTAGGATGTGGAATGTTCGCGAATTGTTGCGGAAATATTTAATCTACGTACCTACATTAAAATATATGTTGAGTAACTCGGCGTTTCTCTTATGTGTTTTGGAACGAGGCTTTGAGAAGGTATGATATAAATTAGATCAAGTTAGTACCAGTCTACCTCTTATACAGGGTCATAGGTATTAAATGCAAAACCTTTAAAGGGCGGGTCTAGTATATTTAGACAAACAACTTTTGTTCTACGACTTTTGAAAATTCGCAAAAAAAAAATCGCTACTCCATATAATTTGCCGCGCGTTGAACTTTATTCTTCGTGATTTACCAAAAGTTTGTCTAGATGTACTAGACCCGCCCTTAAAAGGTTATGCGTTTAATACCTATGACCCTGTATATGATACCTACAGAGTTATCTGCTCGCTCTGTACTAAACCGGAAAGCTATACAAGACGGGTCGGAAGCGGCTTGCATCCAGCGCGAGATTGAAACTGTAGTCGTCTACGTAATCACCATTAAAAATTAACGTAAGTACTCGTACATACCCGTGACATAAAACATTAAAATGATAATGATGATTTGAATCACTTTTTAGGGTTCCGTACGGTACCCAAAGGGAAAAACGGGACCCTAATACTAAGACTTCGATGTCCGTCTGTCCGTCTGTCTGTCTGTCACCGGGCTGTATCTCATGCACCATGATAGCTAGGCAGCTGAAATTTTAACAGATGATGTATTTCTAATGCCGCTATAACAACAAATACTAAAAAGAAAAGAAAATAAATATTTAAGGGGGGCTCCCATACAACAAACCTAAATTTTTAGACGTTTTTCGCTCGATATTAATAATGGTAACAGGCAGATGCTTGAAATTTTTACAGAATATTTAATTTTATATTTACTTCAATAACAGATAATAAAATTGAAATAAAATAAATTTTAAAGGGGGGCTCCCATACAGTATGGAACCCTCCGTGCGCGAGTCCGACTCGTACTTGGCCGATTATTTTCAACTTAGTTCACCAGTTTTAGATAAATGTATAAAAATTAAATTGAATTATCGTCTCCCGCTGCCGTGGACGAACCTCATTGAGACCGCAGGATCGCGCTGGGTAGGTACAAACCACTTCTTAACGGTCTTATTGGAGAGGCCTATGTCCAGCTATCTATGGACATCCTGCGGCTGAAACGAACGAACAAATGCAACGAATGCACGATAGTTACGTAAAGAGCGGAAAAAAATGTAGGTAAGTAGTATTTTTCAGCATCACGCTGTCCTTGCGTCTGCCTCACAGAAAACGCACTTGCAGTCAGTGATGGAAAAGTTACCGGTTTATCGGGAAATCCGCCGAATTTTGCATTTCTTTCCCGTGAGATATACCGATTTCAGTTTTACAGTTCCGATATTCCCGATCCCGATATTTACCGGTCTCTTTTACCAAATTTCTATGTTACACTGGCTAGTGTTAGCAGCAAGAATTATGGTGATTGCACAACTTTAAAAGGGACGCAGTCATGGTAATATACAGAGAGTATTGAAAATAAATCAACATAATACCTAAATGGTTTGGGTAGGATTTCAATGCATTTTAACAACTAAAGTTATTAAAATGCACTGAAATCCTACCAAAACCATTCTTTACGCCAATAAACACGACACTAGAAGAAATCGACTCAAACCTAGAAAATAACTGAGACAAAACTTCCACTATTAAAATGAGGGTCTGTTCAAAAGCCTAACGCTACTTCGACGGACTCGTTACTTTAACCAACTTATAACTTTCAACCTTGTTATACGAAAACCGGACTTTACACTCAGAGATAGGATCCACGGCGAATGCGTGGGAAACTTTGTAATTTCGTTACAGTATGTTTTCTATAGAATGAATGGTTGAATGCGGGGTAAATGCGAAAGTACTTGAGAGTTGTTTTGCTGCATTTTGCGATGTAGAGATCGAGTAAAGGCCGCTGCATACGTGACGGGTTTTTTCACGTACGGGACGGGACGGGACGGAACGGGAAATTTTAGAAATATCGTTTCATACAAAATGTATATGGAAGCGCCTATGTCACGGAGACTCGGACGGGACGGGAACGTGGCACCGACGGGGCGGGAAAAATATCGTCGCCAACGATGTTTAGCCCGTCCCGTCCGGCACGTGCCCCGTCCCGTCCGTGTTTCCGCTACGTATGCACAGTCACTCCGTTCGTTCCGGAGAGAAAAGTAGTGTTGTACGTTTGCATCACCGTCGAAAATGGACGACGAAAAACTAATCAAGTGTGTACGGTCACACATCCAGCTTTTTACCTTTATAATTTAGCTAACTCAAAGTATTTTTTCAATTTTAGGGTTCCGTACCCAAAGGGGAAAACGGGACCCTATTACTAAGACTTCGATGTCCGTCTGTCTGTCTGTCTGTCACCGGGCTGTATCTCACGAACCATGACAGCTAGGCAGCTGAAATTTTCACAGATGATGTATTTCTGTTGCCGCTATAACAACAAATACTAAAAAGAAAATAAAATATATATTTTCCTTGCGCGAGTCCGACTCGTACTTGGCCGATTATTTAGTTTATTATATGTTGACATTGTTGTTAGTATTTTGTGAGCAATAATTAATATTAATGCATTGTAGACATATTTTTGTGTTTAATTAATTATAGAATTGTAATTCTATCATATTAACGTAATTGTAATTAATTGAATTGATTGTCTTATTAAATGATAAATAATTGTCTTTTTACAAGGTAAAAAGAACGAATGATATTTGTAGAATATTCAAGACGCGATCTTTTTAACTGAATTTATACATATAACTTGTAACAGAATGTTATGAATAAAGTGATTATGATTATTATTTAGAGTTCAAGAATTATCTGTGGCATAAAATTGCATTCGAATTATCACTCACTGGAGACGGTAATCATTTATTGCATTGCAATTAAAGCCAATTGTTAAAATGAAAAATCCATCTTTCCTTCTTCACAACACTAGCACGTTAGATCCGAATTTACGTTACGGTACGTATGCATTAAGAACACGTTCCCGTCTCGAACGGGGCAGCCACGCCCCTTTCCCGTTCACGTCCCGTCCGAGGTATTTTCTCGTTACGTATGCAGCGGCCTTTAGTTTTTTGCAGTGAATTGAAAATTCAGAATGAGATGAGAGACAGTGAATGAGGAGTGTAAAGGTTTTCAACTCATTGTTTCCTTTGTCAAAATATCGTCATCATCACCAAGGAGCCTTCTCTATCCTACTCGTATTGTTGGGTATAGAAATTTGACATGCAGTGTTATTTTTTTCGGTTCTTTGTGAATCATGTCCTGTTCCAGTTTCGACCCGCGATATTCACAATATCGTTGACCCACCACGACTCATTACGACCCGATATTCACGACACGACCCGTTGTGGTCTAGTGGTAGTGACACCCGGCTTACAATCGTGAGGCAGTAGTTTCAAATCCCGGTCCCGTACCAATGAGTTCTTTGGAATTCATGTTCGGAATCTTACGCCACTGGCTTTTCGGTGAAGGTAAACGTCGTGTAAAAACCTGCATACGTTCATAGAAGAAATTCTATGGCGTATCGACCAACCCGCACTGGGCCAGTGTGGTGGATATGGCCCAGTCACAATTCGTGGGTAGGCCCACGTCCTGCAGTGGACTATTAAAAAAAATGGCTAGTACAGATACAGACCACGTCTCACGCTTCACTTACTGTGGTTATGTCACCGCTTTATTAACGCCGTGCGCCACTTATTAAATTACACCTTAGGTAGGTACTTTACTACTATTGTTTATTTTATAATTTTTCCAATTTAATTTTAATATTATTTGATTTAAATTTATTTGATTATTCTACTGTTATTAACTTATTGATTGACGAAGCACCTTTACAGCTGACATTTTTAAATGTAATTATTTTTATTTATTAAAATTTCTAAAATTAATTATAATTATGCATATCCGTATTTGACGGACTGAATTTAATTACTATTAATTTATTGTGATGATAATTTAACGATGCCTTTGTACAGCTGAGTCATTTTGATTTTATTTTATATAGTTAATTAAGGTAACATTCTACCTACATATTTGTTATGAATGTAAGACAATTCCTAAAAGTTAACAAGTATATTATTATCAAATCTATTGTCTAATGAGGCAATTATGGAAGTTGAAACTTATATTTTGGTTTATATTTCATTGCTGTTGTCGTTGTCTGATGTAATCCAAGCCACATTTTTTTCTTTTTGTGAGGGTACATAAGAGTAAATAAAACTACCTACTGTAATTGTTATGACGAGTCCATGGTAGAACCATTTATATATCGGATCCATAAAAAGGCACCGCATCAGTTATGATTCTGCTTCAATGTGGTAATGTTTTATACCACTGGCCCAACAATGCTTCAGTGTGGCGTGGCGTGGGTTTAGCGGGCGAGGAGATAAAGGCGACGACGTCACGAACAATCAGTTTATTTCACAGAAGATTACGTATGATTACAATTATAGAGAACTTTAAGCAAAGGACATGGAGTTCCGCAGCGTAACGCACGCTGCTACCATTCTATCAAGAATCACCAGGCTTGAACCGTTCTAATCTCAGTTTTTCATAACCTCTTCCCAACAAGCTCTATTTACAACTTACAACTCACATCCACAATTGACATCTGACATGTCACCTCGCATTTTCCCGCCCATCGGCCGATCATGCGATGTCAGTGTCACTTGAAACCTCCTTAGAATCAATCAGCAGCGTTTGTCACAAGCGTTACCCCAGGAATGTTGCCACTTCCATTCCTAGTCCTTCGAAATTATACTAAGTGGCACTATTTAAAATTAAACTTAAAGCTATGGTCCCGTTACGGCCATCTTGACATTCGCACGTCCTCGGGCGATTATCATCAGTATCTGTAACAAAGAGCAATGTGAATGTTTGTTTATCCACAAACCCGCACTGGGCTAGCGTGGCGAGGCGTATGTTCAACATTGGACTATTCAAAAATGTCGGTAAAGAATATTCATTTACCGCTCGTCCATTCCTGACATAATGTTACTTTTAGACGTGTTCGAAATGATAACTAACTATGAAGGTAAATAAGAGTTGACTAGACAAGGTTTCTTTACATTAGCACAGGGTCTGAAAAACAGCGCTCATTAAGAATTTTATTCGCCAAAACCACCAAATCCCATACCCGAGACCGGACAACAGCGTCCCTCCAAACCGCACTCAACTCACCACCCAGTAAATGCGCGAATCGGACAACTGCGTCCCTTCGACTCGAGTCTCACTAAACCACCACACATCAAACCTGAGCCCGGACAACAGTGTCTCTCATAATCACAATCACCACCCACACCTAGTGACTGCGCGAATCTGACACCTGCGTCCCTTCCACTCAAGCCTATCTGGTATGAGACCGGATAACAGCGTCCCTTCGATCTTCGCAAGAACCGGACAACTGCATCCCCCCAGACGCAACATCCGTACAACCCGTCTACACTTATCAGATACCAGATCTAGGCATGAGACCGGATAACAGCGTCCCTTCGATCTTCGCAAGAACCGGACAACTGCATCCCTTCGACTCATCCTATATGCAGTTTTCGAACTACCAGATCGAGGCATGAGACCGGATAACAGCGTCCCTTCGATCTCCGCAGAGAACCGGACAACTGCATCCCTTCGACTCAGCCTAGATGCAGTTTTCGTTTTACCCACCAACAAAAATTAAATGAGTTCAGTTTTTCTTACCCTCGCTTTTCTTATTACAGAGAATTTAAGAATCACATAAAATATTTCCTTGACCTACCTCCGAAAGTTAAATCTGTGGCAGCATTGTACCAAGAAGTTTGTTGAGTCAACAATAAACTTCTTGCATGGTACTGCCACCTCCTTGAGGAAACTGAAAGTTGACTGACCGAATTTTGAAAAAGTCAATCATAGATCTAGGGTCGCCATGACAACAGGCTATCATTAAATTTAACAACGGTTCGCATTATTCTAAAGTATGTACGAAAGGACTTTGTCTACTTCATTATTGTGTAAGGTTCTTTATATTCTCTTAAAAGTGACCAATATTTCCGATCTGATCTAACATGCGTGATCCGGGCGACGCGACGCGAGGTTCACTTTAAATCCAATCATTGCGCGCGGTAGTACTAGGAAACTTAACACAACTAAGTCAGATTTAGTCAAAAACATGCAGAACTACTTTCTAACTAAAATTGGACGAGCTCACCCGGGGTTTTGTAAGACAGCTTCTCGCAGATTAGAAGCTCAGGTGACCCTTCCCAGCTTCCCTGGAACCCGGACCCGCCTCTCCAAACAGGCCGCAGCGACATGTTCCGGCCAACAGCACACGAAGCAAGTTATATTCCTTTTCCTCCCCCGGTGCAGACTGTCTTGTAGCATAGTGGTCTTCTATGTTATCATTCGCCATTTTCTTTTATGATTTGCTTGATAATATTGCTCTGATTCATAGGCGACAATGATAAATGCAGTCGAAGGATTTTTCTTGTAATCCTGCATCTCCTCAGGATCTAGCCCTTCGATCCCACTTATCTGATATCGGATCCATAAAAAGGCACCGCATCAGTTATGATTCTGCTTCAATGTGGTAATGTTTTATACCACTGGCCCAACAATGCTTCAGTGTGGCGTGGCGTGGGTTTAGCGGGCGAGGAGATAAAGGCGACGACGTCACGAACAATCAGTTTATTTCACAGAAGATTACGTATGATTACAATTATAGAGAACTTTAAGCAAAGGACATGGAGTTCCGCAGCGTAACGCACGCTGCTACCATTCTATCAAGAATCACCAGGCTTGAACCGTTCTAATCTCAGTTTTTCATAACCTCTTCCCAACAAGCTCTATTTACAACTTACAACTCACATCCACAATTGACATCTGACATGTCACCTCGCATTTTCCCGCCCATCGGCCGATCATGCGATGTCAGTGTCACTTGAAACCTCCTTAGAATCAATCAGCAGCAGCGTTTGTCACAAGCGTTACCCTAGGAATGTTGCCACTTCCATTCCTAGTCCTTCGAAATTATACTAAGTGGCACTATTTAAAATTAAACTTAAAGCTATGGTCCCGTTATATATATATTTTTTATTTTAGTAAAAATGTATAAATGATATACTATGACAATAAATGATATTCTATTCTATTCTTATCGCGTCACTTTGTCAATACTCTCTGTATATGTTGTACCTCCGTGTATTTTAGGCCAGTTTATATAAATTAGAAATCTGTATAGAAAAATTAGAAATTTGTCGGCGTATGTGAATTCAGCAATCCAGCATAATACGTATTGCCCAAAGGCGACAAAAACCTATATTCAAGAGTGTTGCTGCCGCTGCTGTGACTGCGCTCCGTGCAGTCAATACAAGGCACGCATGATATTATTGATACCAAATGAAAGTTTTTGTTGAAAGTAATAAGACAAAAAGTAAGGCGCCACACAGCCGTTTGATCCGTCTCGCCAATGTAAAAGAAGCGGTGAGGCATATTTATCGGAACAGATAAAAAGAACAGCTGATATTCACATGTAACCAAACTACTACTACTAACTGAAAATATCTGTTACTCGTACACTATAATATATCTTCTTTCTAAGAACTCAATAACAGGAACAGGCATTTACACAACAACAGGTAAATATCTATTATGAAAATTTAATAATGAATATTGAAAATTAGCAGCTCGATTTTGTAGTGCTATTTACTGAACCAGTTTTTGTACACCCGAATTGAGTAGTTCAGTTGTAAATGGCAAAAAAATTAGAAAAATTTTAAATTCGTGCGCTGAACGAGTGTTACTTGTTTTAGGCCAATGAAATTACTAGTATTGTAGCATAATGACCAATAGTTAATTTCGGTAACAGGCTGTTATTTAATAACAGCTAATCACTCCTGTTATTTTTGTATAACAGCAGACTAACAGTAACAGGAGTATAACATATTATTATATTAAATTTGACCTGTTATAACTCAAATGGTTTAAAATTTTGGCAACAGGCTGTTATTTAATAACAGCTAAGCACTCCTGTTATTTTTATATTACAACAGACTAACAGTAACAGGAGTAACATATTGTTATATAAAATTTGACTTGTTATTAAATCAAATAGTTTAAAATTACGGTAACAGGCTGTAAATAACAGCCGCAAGAAGCTAATTAGCTTTATTGTGATTAGCTAACTATATTAGCTAATAACACTTATTATTATTTTTTATAACAGTAACAGGAGTAACCTATATTAAATTTGACCTGTTACAACTCATCGCTATGTAAAAGTTCCCTGAGGCAGCATCATTAGACACATAGATCGATGCTTTCAGTACATTGTTCGCTACATCAAGCGGTAGTGTCTGCAGACAGATCATCTGTCTATGACGCCTTATTCGAAAGCATGCAAATAATAACGCATGTTTAGCTAATTCATGTCATTTTAAGTCCAACATGGCGGATGTCTCATCAGCCAAATATGACAGTCGGGCCAAGATGGCGGATTAATTAATTATTTTGCACGATTTCGGTATCAAATGAAACATTTTGTTGAAAATAATAAAACACAACTAAAATCATTTTATTTTGTTAATTTTGGTATGACTTAGTTTAGCTAATTGATGTCATTTTAAGTCCAACATGGCGGATGTCTCAAGATGACGGTCGAGCCAAGATGGCGGACTATTTAATTATTTTACACGATATCGGTATCAAATGAAATTTTTTGTTAAAAATAATAAAACATAACTAAAAATCATTTTTATTTTGTTAATTTAGGTATTACTTAGTTTAGCTAATTGATGTCATTTTAAGTCCAACATGGCGGATGTCTCATCAGCCAAATATGACAATCGGGCCAAGATGGCGGAATAATTATTTTTCACGACATCGGTATCAAATGAAATATTTTGTTGAAAATAAAAAAAATATAACTTAAAATCATTTTTTTTTTTGTTTTCTCAGTTATACCTTGGCGCCACAGCCGTTTGATAAAATCGCTAATGTAAACGTTCCCTGAGGCAGCATCATTAGACGCATAGATCGATGCTTTCAGTAGATTGTTCCGCTCCATCACGTGGCAGTGTCTGCTGACAGATCATCTGTCTACTGATGTCTAATCCGAAAGCTTTTTTTATACAATTGGGGAGACGAGCTGCTTGTTTAGGTATAAGAGAGCGAGCGCTCTGTAGCGCCATACTATTGCCCAATATATAGGTTAACCCGTGAGAAGGCGCGCTATGAGCATTTTGCTCACGCAAAACTTCGTTCAGAATATTTTTGTTACTACGACCTTCATAGCGCGTCAAGCGTCTAGGTACCTTCCTAACTATTCAACCTCTCTTCCCTGACTCAATTCACGCGCCGCTCAGTGCCGCGGTGGCCCCGTAGTGAAATGCTTGTTGGGGGTGTGAACCGCTGCGCGGCGTTTTGCTCATCGCGCGCCTATCCACGTAAGTATTTTTTTCTTCATTAATTAAATGTGTTTGTATTTTAATTCTCTTAATTTCTGTTTGAATGTTAACAAATCTGTTAATACTTTACATCATATGATTTTACAATCAAAATAATATTGTATTGGAATGATTAATTGGTTTTTTAGCTAACAATGAGCGATAGATATGAAAGTCAAGATGCTCAAATTTCTTCGTGGCTGGGTGAGCTTTCTGATGATCATTCGGTACCAGAAGCTTTCGTACCAGTTCCCAATGCTTGCCGACGACCCTGGACCAAGTGG
This sequence comes from Hypomecis atomaria, assembly GCA_964007245.1. Taxonomy (NCBI): domain Eukaryota; kingdom Metazoa; phylum Arthropoda; class Insecta; order Lepidoptera; family Geometridae; genus Hypomecis; species Hypomecis atomaria. The sequence goes on from OZ023297.1 coordinate 4,135,178, forward strand.
ATTCTGTGTCATATGCCCCAGAAGAAAAAAATGACGATCTAAAAAAGCGTGTATTTCGTGTCAAAAATTACTCTGCACGGAGCACGCCACGTTCATGTGTGAACCGTGTTATGAAAGGCACAAATGTCAAGATTTGATGGAAAAAATATTTTTGTTTTGTATGCTATTTTTATTTTTATATAGTGTTTTTCTTTAAGATTGCCAAAAAAAAATCGGCCAAAGATTACAATATTTTAATTTTGTTGAGAAACTGCAATTTTGTTACTCATTTTTAATAAAACGTCTATTTTATAGTAAACATAACGTCGTTTTACCAAAGCCAACCAAATTTTAATCAATTAATATGACAAAATAAGTAGGTAATAACATTTGAAATAGTGTGAGCGAATTGCTCGCGCGCGCCCATCCGTGTAATGTTTTAAGGCGCGCCTCCTCACGGGTTAAACCATTTCACATACCAGGTAGGTAGGTAGGTTCGTATAGGCCGGGTGGCTAGCCCTGCTGTCAGAGTTTTTAGGCCGCCTGAAGGTATCTGACTGGAAAAATGGTTAAAACGACCGGGACCTACAATTTAACGTATCATCCGAGCCACGGTAGAGCTCAGTTGGAAAATGCCACCCGCGGTCACCCATCCAAATACTGACCGTGCGGAACGTTGCTTAATTTTGGTGATCGCTGACAAACACCTAACACATCCTATTTCACATACTAATGATAGCATATAGCTGTGGTGGTCTAGGGGTAGTAATTGTACTCTACTGTATCAGCCTTTTAATAGTACACTGCAGGACGTAGGCCTACCCAAGAAGGGTGATTGGGCCATATCCACCACGTTGGCCCAGTGCGGGTTGGTGTATTCACATACGCCATCGAATTTCTTCTATGGACGTATGCAGGTTGCCTCATGATGTTTTTCTTCACTGAAAAGCCAGTGGTGTGAAATTCCGTACGTAAATTCCAAAGCACTCATTGGTATGGGACCGGGGTTTGAACCCATGACCTCATCATGACCTCAATTTATGTACGGAATTTCACACCACTGGCTTTTCGGTGAAGGAAAATATCGCGGTAAAACTGCATATTTTACGTCCGTTTTATGAAATTAGATGGCGTGTGTTAATCTACCAAGCCGCACAGGACCAGAGTGGTGGATGTGGTCCAATCACTCTTTGTTAGTGGGCCTGCGCTCTACAGTGTAACATTCAAAAATAGCTAGTACAGTACCGTGCTAATTTGAAGTAGATAGCCCCCGTGTTTTGTTTTTTTTTTCGTTTTTGTCAATTTTTAGGGTTCCGTACCTAAAGGGATCCCTAAGGGAACGGGACCCTATTACTAAGACTTCGATGTCCGTCTGTCCATCTGCCTGTCTGTCACCGGGCTGTACCTCATGAACCGTAATAGCTAGGCAGCTGAAATTTTCACAGATGATGTATTTCTGTTGCCGCTATAACAACAAATACTAAAAATAGAATAAAAAAAGTGTAAGGGGGGCTCCCATACAACAAACGTCATTTTTAGGAGATTTTTGCTCGCTATTAATAACGGCATGAAGAATTGGGCTTCCATACGGTACGGAACCCTTTCGTGCGCGAGTCCGACTCACACTTGGCCGATTATTATTTACTTGTAAAAAACACACCATCGCTTTATTACTCCAAAGTTTCTACGTGTAAGGTCGTTCACATATTTGAAGCTGCTCGAGCTATAGGTACTATCTTATTGTTATTTATTAATATTAGGTAACGATTACGCTATTACTTTTAGATGTTTATAACCTGCAAGCAACGTACCCAGCATGCTGTCATAATTACCTCACGGCTTGCTGTGCGTACATGCTTAAGTATGCGTTAAGCCAAATAAACGCTAAATTAAATACATTTTATTTTGTTTTATTCTAAACTAGATTTTGCCCACGGCTTCGCCCGCATGATATTTCGAGGCCATACCTTACCACTTACCACCCTTAATAAAGGAGGTGGAAAATAAAAAAAAACAAAAAAAAAACGATTTGACATTTACTTTTTATGATAAACATTTCAAAAATTCGTCGCGGATGCAGGATTCGAACCTTGCGTCTTCGGATAACTAGCCCGACGCTCTAAACCACTGAGCTAACCCGCTATCGCTATTTATAGCGGGTTAGCTCAGTCCCGACGCTCTAAACCACTGAGCTAACCCGCTATCGCTATTTATAGCGGGTTAGCTCAGTGGTTTAGAGCGTCGGGCTAGTGATCCGAAGACGCAAGGTTCGAATCCTGCATCCGCGACGAATTTTTGAAATGTTTATCATAAAAAGTAACTCTTTGAGATAAACCTAGTGTGGGATGCACTATAAAATTAAAATCATTTCATTTGATTTAACATTTGTTCGATTCGGCAGTTCTTTTCTGACATTTCTTGGAGCGCACGCTAGAATAGCTCGAAGATTGCAGAATTTTTCCTACTTACTTAACACTTATTGTTATAACATGGAAAATTTACGCAATATCATTATAATTTATAGCCTATGTGTTATTCTGATATATGAGCTATATAATTGCAAAGTTTCATCTCAATCCGTTCGGTAGTTTTTGCGTGAAAGAGTAACAAACATCCATCCATCCATCCTTACAAACTTTCACGTTTATAATATTAGTAGGATTATTATAGGTATTTTATTTCATGCTAAAACAAAACCAAGCTAATTCGATTAATCTCAAGACGTTTTCAACTTGCCATCTTGACTCCAAGTTACACAAATTTCATAAAGAAAATCCTCAACGTTTCATAAAATCAATTCCAATTTGGCGAGCGTTTTGAAGGACATAAAAAAGGGACTAATGAACCTACCTTTGATTGTTCAAAGGTCCCTATTTATGAAAACCTCCAAGTTGAAGTTGGGTCTTTAAGAAAACAGACACAGAAGATTTCAGTGTTCCATTTAATTCAGTTAAATTAATTTTGATGTCCATGGTTTGGAAATATTTCGTATTACAGAGGACCTACAACTTAAAGGTGAGTATAGACTACAACATTTGATTGTAACAGAACAACGAGCCACTATCTATTATATAAAAGGCTTCGCTGAGTGACTGACTGACAGACAGCCTACAGCCCAAACCGCTAAAGATACGAACATGAAATTTGGAACAAAGATACATTGGACCACGTAATGGAGCACTAAGAACGGAATTTTGAAAAATCGACTTCTAAAGGGGTAAAACGGGCTCTTTTCGTTTGTATGTAACTTTTTATTGCCTTTACCGATTGACTTGAAACTTTGTATACATGCTACTCAAACAAAATAAAAGTTACATTTGTTCCTGTTTTTCCGAATATTCCTTATCTAAGGGGTCAAATTGGGTCCCAAAGTTGGTGAAAAAAGCGTCTATTACATCCAACGAGCTGAACGGTTATGGATGAAATCTGGTACGGAGGAAGCACACAACATGTTTCAACACATGAACTATTATTATCCCGGAAATTCTATGGGGATCCTTAGGGATAGCCAAAATTAATCAGTTTCGGCTGCCGCCCAAACCGCTAAAGAAATAAACTTGAAATATGGAATATAGGTACATTGTATGACGTAATGGAGCACTAAAGACGAAAACTTAGAACTTTTGACCTTTGACGGGGTAAAACGGGCTCTTTTCGTTTGTAAGTATATTTTGTATTCCTGTACCGATTGACTTAAAACTTTGTTAATATGCTACTCAGACAAAATGAAAAATACGTTTGTTCCTGTTTTTCTGAATTTTCTTTATCTAAGAGGTCAAATAGGGTCCCAAAGTTGGTGAAAAAAACATAAATTACATCCAACGAGCGGAACGGTTATGAATGAAATCTGGTATGTAGGAAGCACATAACATGTTTCAATACAGTAACTATTTTTATCCCGGAAAATCTATAGGGTCTCTTAGGGATAGCCAAAATTATCAGATAAAGCTAAGATAAAACGGGTAAATGAATTCTAACAAAATTTGGTACGATGCTAGACAATAACTCAACTTACCACTTGGGGTACCTACTGCTATCCAGGAAAATTTCAGTGGGTCACGATAACAATTTCTTAAAAAAATGCTAAAAATCTATTCGTAAATCGATGCAATATTGTTTAAAAATAGCCCACCCTTTTAACTAATAGATGACTATATTGACGTTTTGGGAAAAGTCCCGGATTCCTTGTCGAAATCTAGACCAAACGTCCTATAAAAGCATGAAAAATAACTTGAACGCATTTTTTTAGTAATATAGTGAAGTATCTAGAATAAAATTTAGATATTGACTCATCCGTCAATGGGGCAAAATGGGCCCCTAATAGTTTACGAAAGATTTTATTTTGTGAGCCAATAGATTTGAACTTAGGGTACATACGGATAAATAAACTTACTTTACTATGGGTTCTACCTGAAAAAGCAAAAATTACCTATTCTTTACATTTTGCCGCGGGTCGATGAACTTTTTATGTTGAACAGCAGATTTTATTTACGTGATTTCGGGGTTGGTACCATAGTATAAGTAAGTCAAATGATGAGTATAATAGAATCCTAGAACATGCCTGTCGTCTAGATATAGGTACAATATGTATTTCTCAAATAAAATATACCTACTTGTGTGCTACTTTTTCATCTGTACAGGGTCAGAGAATGCCTGAAAGTCCTACAAGTGTCTCGGCCACTTTTGACTGGGTGAACGGTTTTGGGCAAGATTGTCATTGAGTTCAGGATAATCAAAATTAAATTTCTAATAATTTAATGAAACATGTTGAATACCTGTACTGAGCTTTTTTAATAGTCCACTACTGAACGTAGGCCTACCCACGAAGGGTGATTGAGCCATATCCATCACGCTGGCCGAGCGCGGGTTGCTGAATTCAAATACATCGATTTTTCTCTATGGACGTGCCTTTGCAGGTTGCTTCAATGTTTTCCATCAATAAAAAGCCATTAGTGTAAATTTCGTACATAAGTTTCAAAGCTCAGTGGTCAGACCAGGATTAGGACCTTACGATTGTGATGTGGACCATGACATGCGAATGGAGTTGGATATAATTTGGTATGCGAGTGGGAAACTACATGGTTCATGAGTGAGCAATGTACCGAAAAATATTCTTTTTACCACATAAAGAATGAGTAGGTATTTTAACATATAACTTTATTAAGTATTTATCTTCTGACAAGTTATAAGGCAACGCGGGCCAAACCGTAGGCTATTAAAGTCAAAGAACATATTTACTGTTAAACTGTGTTACATTGAGATCTTAATACTAAGAACAAAAATATTGAATTAACCGTTAAATCCAATGCGGCCATAAAATAATTATTTGAACATGAATAAATCATACAATTATTATTTAATTAATTTCAAATATTTTGCAAATCAATTTCATCTAAAAATTGTCGTAGGTACTCCGTAATAAGCTTTAGACACGAGCGAATTTAAGCAAATACTGAGACAAAGCAGGCTAATCTTATCTTTGCAAGTAATACGAAAACCCGAGCTAAACCATGAGCTAATATTAAAGCAAGAAAGTACTAAAACAACGCGGGTCAAACTGTGGGGAAATACCATTTAAAGTAAGTACTCATTATCATTTTGAGAAAATACTAAAACAACGCGGGCCAGACTATTATCATGGGCTATTATCATTACAAATAATACGACAACACAGGCCAAACGGTAAGCTATTATAATTTTAAGCAAGTATTAAGACAACGCGGGCTAAGCTGCGTAATTTATATATCATCTTAAGCAAGTACTAAGAATACGCAGGCCAAACCGTAACCTATTATCATCATCATCCTGCCCTTAGATTTACTTGATGACAATAAATATTATCTTATCTTATCCCACTAGGTGGGGTCGGCACAGCACGTTTCTTTTCGCCACTTCACTCTATCTCATCATCAACTCATTTCTCTCGCATATTATCTTGCACACAATTCATCCACACTTTTTTTGGTCGTCACCTCCTATTTCTGCCGCTTACCATCATATTTAGGGTTCTTTTCGTGACATTACTCTCTTCCCGTCTCATGCCCTTACCAAGATAGCCTGCCACTCTTTAATTTCTCAGTCACTGGCGCTACTTTCAGACTTCTTCTAACATACTCATTTTTAATCTTATCCATTCTTGTCTCTCCGCACATCCATCTCAGCATTCGTATCTCCGCTGCATGCAATTTCCTTTCATTCTCCCTATGGTGGGCGAACACTCTGACCCATACAATACGTTTTTTATCCAGCCAAATACTAAGACGATTCAGGCCAAACCGTAGGCATTATCCTTGCAAGTAATACGTTATACGACAATGCTGGGCTACACAAGCTATTATTATTTTAAGCAAGTGCCAAGACAACGCGGGCCAAACTGTGGGTTTTTATTATTTTGAGAAATTACTAAAACAACGCGAGCCAGACCGTGGGCCATTATCATTGCAAGTAATATGACAACGCAGGCCATCAGACAGCCTTTTTTAATTTTAAGCAAGTACCAATACAACGCGGGTCTAACCGCGGGCTATTTTCATTTTAAGCAAGTACCTATGTACTAAGACCACGCGGGCGAAGCCGCGGGTTTTAAGCTAGTATGATATGTTCTAATGTATCACCTTTCACTAACCAGACGTCGAGCACGCTTGCCGTTTTGTTATTACAGCAATTGTACAAACCAACGAGAGTATCGGTGTAACATTTCGTCGAGCCTTTACATGAGCGCTGGCAATGCGCGAGTGTGGGGTGACATGCTTTATGTTAACGCAAAGTACAACGAAATGTTATGGGTAAATGCACACTCGCTGTGAACATAACGTCGAACAGAGCGCTGAGCATTCGCAGGAACGTTACATTACATGGAAATGCTATAGACACTGAGCTTTTACCTGTATTGTACCATTTAATAGAACGTTACTTTACATTAAAATGCTCGGAAAAATGTTGTAGTGTATACTTACCTTAACATTGTACACTTTTTCCTTGTTTTTGATTTTTAAGTTTTTCCGGAACTTTCTGTATCGCTTGCTAAGTATAAGCTCATATGTAAATCGCGCTTATAACTTGCGCATGTTATAAGTACAATATAGTATTGCATACATAAGTAAGTAAATAAATATTAATGAGACATCTTACACGCGGTCCTTTAGTAAAAGGTTCCTTTTAAATACGAGTATGTTACACCCTAGAGTAGACTGCCTTTTAAGACTAGGAGCCCAATTTTTAAAACGTTTTCATAAAATACACACAAAGTGATTTATAATATAATTGAAGAGCTCCAAACGCTTTATTTGAATTATTAGAACGGCTGAACGTATGCGTAAATGGTCCTGAAACGAGCAAGAGCATTAGCAAGCATTGAAAATCAATGCTTGGGCAAACTATAGAGAGCATAGCATGCGATCTGTGAAATTATATTGTACTGTACCAGCCCACGAAAGGTTATTGGGCCATATTCACTACGCGCTGGTCCAGTCAGTGCGGGTTGGTTAGATTCACATACGCCTTCGAATTTCTTCAACAGACGATGTTTTCCTTTAAGTGTAATAATAAATATTTTGGGGACATCTTACACACGGCCTGTGACCCCAAACTAAGCATAGCTTGTGATATGGCTGCCAGAGACTTATATACTACATATACTTATTTTTAAATACATACTTATACAAATTATAGTAACTAGATAACACCCAGACACAGAGCAAACACTCATGTTCATCACATTAATATTTGCCCTGGGTGGGGATCGAACCCACGCCTCTCTGACCCAGAAATTAGGATCACTAACCACTGATCCACCGAGGCAGTTTAAGTGGATTGTGTTGCAATGCCAATGCACAAGTTGGAAAGCTAGTGGTGTGAAACTCCGTACATATAGTCCAAAGAATTTACTGGTATATGACCGGGATTTCAACCGACAGTGTCCTTACCACTAAACCACCACGTGAGAAATTATACCCACTAGAGTTTCAAAAGTAGGGCTCCAACTGGTCTAACGAAAACCTGTCTGGAATAAAAAATAATAGGCTCCAAAACTTGTTACATGTATCAAAGTTCTGTTTTTATTATTTAGTAGCCTTCGAGCAAATACCTTTAGTCACAATCGTGCAAAAAAGTGTCTGATGCAAAACTCTGTCCAAGCTACGTAGTGGGCAGGCTTTTTAGTTAGTTGTAAGGCGATTGCAAGCCGACTACAACGCCGCGCAATACCAAAGTCCTCGGTTACAAGCACTAATATTTTGGTGACATAACGCCGAGAGAATAATATAGATGCATTATATTATTACACTATGTACGCGTACATAAATATTGCACGGCCGAAGAGGGTAGAACCGTGTTTCTATAAGAATATTATTTAAAAGACCTTTGTACCAGTTTTAAGCAATAAAATATTTCTGATTCTGAGATTCGAAAAAATGGGTCATTGTGAATTTTATTTAACGTAAACATCTAAATCAGTATGTATGACGACGCTCGGATATTTTTTTACTACTTTCACTTAGCGACTGTGGCTCTGTAGATATTTGCTCGAAGTTTGTGGCCCTTTCTCGTCACGTCACATACAGATAGCTATAGACACGTCGTATGCATATCTTACGAGATGTCTGTTCCATTATTTGACAGTGTCCCTTTGAAAGGGCCCTTACAGCCCCTTTCGCGTTTCTCCGAGCCCTCTGAACGTGGAAAATGATTGTTCGAACCAACGAATGCGTTACGCTGACACTTGGGGGGTATTTTCAGTGGGCATGTTGCTGGATGATGTCGGATTCGGAATCCTGTAATAGTTTCAGAAGTTCCAAAATTGAAGACCGCTGAAATTCTTTTTTAACCGACTTCCAAAAAGGAGGAGGTTCTATGTTCGTGAGTATGTAGTTTTTTTGTGTATTTTTATCGATAATAACGTCAATTATTATTGTGAACCGAATCGAAAAAATCTTTTTTTTAGTAAAAGGGGATACTCCCAAATATTAAATGAGACTAATTAAAATTTTACAGAAATTGGCTGAACCGTTTTTGATAAATCAACAATAATGTAAACAATTCTAGCGAAATATTCGAATTTTGTACACGATGGAAGGCGGTTTTGCCATTTTTTGTGAAAAATAATTATTAAATAACTTGTTAGCGTTTTAAATCTAATAACATCGACTTATATTTATTACAGACTATTCACTTAACTTTGTTTAGTACGAACTTTAGTAGACGCCAATATATTTTTGGTAATTTTATAATTGCACTATGAAAATGACACTACTTTATCTAATTGTACTATATCATCAAATAAACTAGACCCGTTATAATATATCAGTTTTTAAACTGCTAGTAGTACTAATATTTCAACTTTATCTGATGTCAATTCTAAAATCAATCAAAGCAGAATATATAATTACATATTACTAAATTTAAATTAACTGAAAATAATTGTTTTTATTTTTAGACAAAGCTAACTAGCTTTGTCTAAAAATAAAATAATAACTGTTAAAATACTAAAACAATTTGGAAAATTCACTATGGTGTTCTGCACTAACCTTTTTATTACACATCATAGAATTTTTACTATGCAGTTTGCTTTAAGATCTTTTGACCTGCTGTGATGAACGAAAAGACAGCTATGTGTCAATTCATGCGTTAATGCCAAAGCACTTAATGGTACCGAACCGGGAATGGATCCATGCGTTTTCCCACAAGAGTACCAAAGCATTGTAATAGAACTTAAACATTATAATTTTCCGATTTTACAATACACCTGCGACATAACACTGGGGCGTTTGTGTAGGTACCTATTATGAAAGGGTTTCTTTTGTAAATACAAGTTACATGTCGTGTCAACTTTATTACTGTTTGAACACGGTCCTGTATAGACTTTGTGAGACAGATAATAAAAATTTATTCATTTTTCAAAATTTTGCGTCACAATTAGCAACATTTTGTATTGCTTTTAGATGTCACTTTTGAACTAAATATGCCAAACTATTCTTTATAGCGTCTAAATTAAACGATAACCTGTCTTATTTTGATATGATAAACTAGTAGTCCGCCCCGGACTTAGACCTCGCGCTATTCCTATTTCATATCATAAAAACTGTGATTTAAAAAAATAATAATATTGGTATGAAAGTTTTGCAATAATGAGTGAAGTAAATGAACCTATATATCATTCGGTAAAATGTTTCAAATATATGAGTTTTTGCGGAAAATTGCTATTGTTATGCTACAACGTTTGAATTATGCTAAATCTGATCATACTGAATGGAATCTAACACTAGCAGAAGTCGCATAGCTTCAAAGAACAAAGAGAGCGGTTATTCATTTACCATATAAAATTTATAAAAATCATTTTAAATTAAACGGTTTTATTGAGAAGTTACTGTTAGAATGTACTAAAAGATAAAAAATAATTTTGGTAGTCCTAGGCACGGTATTAAATATCATCACCGTGTCCTAGGTCATATAGGTACTGCATTCAACGCATTACTTTTCTTATCACTCGAGCATTGATCAGACTCAAAAATAAAATCGTGGGGCGTTCAGCGTGAACGTTACAATGTTAGTAGGTACCTATACACTGTTAGAAAATCTATTAAGAAAAATGTTAGAAACCTACTTTAGGATTCTTTAATTAGTTCGAGCGTAAATTATTTAAACTAACAAAATTCAGCATCATTATACAATTTTATTTAAGAGATAAGTAAACGTTATATATAGGTACAGTTCTCTAGCTATCATCAAACTTAAACGTACAGACTCTGCGAGCTACTCTAAGAAGAAAGTCCACGACGTTTTTGCAAAGGCCATTGAAATAGACCCTGTTGTAGGTGCCATGGAGAGCTGGCCAGTCGATCACAGGAGAGCCTCTGGAATACATCCCGTAGTAGTAGATACAACAGAAAGTTGGAAAGACCGTTGCAAAAAGCCCCAGTGGTCGTAGGTGTCAGGGATAGCTAGGTTTCGATCACAAGACTGCCGTAGGAAAACACCCCATGGCAGTAGATACCACAGAGACCGGAAAAAGACGGCCCCGCAGTAGTAGAGGTCACGGAGAGCTGGCCAGTCGGTCACAGGAGAGAGCCTCTGGAGAACGCTCCATAGCAGTAGATACCACAGCGAGTTGGAAAATCCGTTGCAGCCAGCTCTGCAGTAGTAAGCGTTGCGAAGAGTTATCCCGTTGATAACAGGAGAGCCGACGGAGAATGCCCCGTAGCAGTCGATACCACAGGGAGGTGGAAAGGCCATCGCAGACGGCTCTAGTGGTAGTAAGTGTCACGGAGAGCTGACAAAAGGAGACCCGTCGCGTCAGTGCAGGCAGTAGGAGGCTTATTGAACGCGATGTTCAGATTAAGTAGCCACAGCCTAAAGTAGTGCCAATATTCAACAGTTTACTCATACTCGTATGACGCCAATGAGGCAAAGATTTTCGTCATCTTTAATGTCCTGTTTTATTTAAACAAAATATTCAAAAACTTTCACAAGACCATAAAAATTTGGATTTTTGACATAGGTACTGTAAAAATTTTAATTTTTATTATTAAATTAATCAATTAATTATTATTAAAAAAAAAAAAAAATGTTCGTTAAGAATGAGTACTTTGTTGAGCGCGACGAGCGTCCTCCAAAGCAGAAATGCTTTGGTTGGAGTAAACAAAGTATAGAAAACTTCCCTCGAATAAATCTCTTAAACTCCGAGACCGATGGTTTATTTTACCGTACCGAAAACGCACAGAAAACAAAATACATCAAATAGCTCACTAAATTCATTACAAAAGTCATTTGGTTGATTCAGGATTTTGTCGCTCGATGAACGGAGCCATCTATGATTTTTAAGATTGAACTAATGTGCTTAGTAACTAAGTATATGAATGGTTGAAAAGGTAACTTTGCGTAGAGCGCTCCAACATATTTAATGTTGAAAAATATATAAAATTGTTTAAATATATAAAGTTATACAAAGTTATATAATAATTAATAATATTGTATTGTCATTGGAACTAAAGATGTGTACCAAATATCAGCTCAATCTGTAAACGGGACGAGGGTCGAATTTCAATTACTAGATTTGACCCACGCAACTCCCGCAGAAAGTGGCGCCGTTTTGCCGCTTTTTGCCTCGTATCTTCCCAACCACTGAACAGAAGATGCTCATATTCGAACTTAAAAATTCTATATTTATAAACTACGTGCATGCTAAATTTCATGAAGATCGGCTAAGCGGTACTTGAGTTATCGTCGAACAAAGAAACATACAAACATACATTTGACAGCTCAAGTGCCGGCTCGTCCCACTAGACTCAGAGACCTCACTAACGCTCGGTCAATAATATTCATGATGTAAAAGCTGCATGTTGCAGCTTCGCCTATTTAGATACGATTGTTATAGCTGCTGATTGTCAAAATTTCAATGCCTTCAATGGAGCATCGCCGTAGGGTTGCGAGTCTGTCCATTTTCTATAGGATTCATTTCAGAGAGTGTGAATCTGAGCTACACGACCTAATCCTACTATCCCATTTTTGCTACTGGACAAGTAAAAGGACGCCACATACCACCGCTACACTGTTGATTTTTCTTCGATACGTACGAAGCGGTTTGACTCAACATTTCTGCTTCGTACCGCCAGGGAATGGAACAGCCTTCCTGCTTCCAATTGTTTCCTAAGAGATATAATCTAAAGATTTTCACAAACAGACTGAATAGAATTATAGGTCTACGTGCTTCACAACGACCACAACGTCGCTTACCATCAGATGAGTTGGTGGCCAAGAAATAATTCGCGTTGAAAAAATATAGTGAAAACCGCTTCCGAATCTGTAGAGTAGATCTCATCTGGCGCATACGAACTTAATTACGAACACTTACTCATTCAGCTTGTGTAGACTCACTTCTTAATACAATCAAGACTGTCTCTTGTACCATTGCTTTTAGTCTTGGGCTAATTTTGACTGTATTCTTTTATTTATTATGAGACTAATCGCACACTGATATAACTAGATAAATAAATACCTCATTAACCCGAGGTTTCAACCGAGTTGCATCGATCGTGGTCACGAGTAGACTCTCCATTCCGCATCTTTGTATTGCTATTAAATAGGCTAGATGATTAAAGTAATATCCATAATTACCTAGTCCGTCAGATAGATTATTTATCAAAAAATATTAGGCACGTATTTTTTATTTTGTCAATTAAACAAAAATCGATGAAGATAAAGCCGTTAAAGTTTTGTGTAACGTCACGACTAGACTACGAATGAATAAACTGTTGATAGAGACGTGACGTCACGAGCCCCCACTTCCGAACTTTGACAAGTTTTATCTTTGTCATTTATTATTTTATTGACATGTGTAATTATTTTTCGCAAAAAATGCAAAATCGCCTGCCATCGTGTACGAAATTCAATTTTTTTGCTAGAATTGTTTCTATTATTGTTGATTTTTCAAAAATGGCTCAGCCGATATCTATAAAATTTGAATGAAACCATCTCGGGAGTACATCCTTTTCAACTAAAAAATATTTTTTCGATTCGGTTCACGATTGGCGAAATTACCGATGTTTATTGTGTACAAAATTCGGACATTTCGCTCGAATTGCTTACATTATTGATGATTTTTTCAAAAACGACTGAGCCAATTTCTGTAAAATTGAAATGGGACCATTTTGAAAGTATAACCTTTCAAACTAAAAAAGAACATACACAAATATAAATACATACAGATGAACATAGAACCTCCTACTTTTTGGAAGTCGGTTAAAAAGAAAAAATACGTGTCCAATATTTTTTGATAATAAAATGTAACTGACGGACTAGTTTATTCAAATATGTTTTTTACCCAGTCATCATGTCTATTTTTCAAGGGTTTCCAGTCTTAATATACTCTTTAGACACGGGTGACGTCATCAAGTAGGCACATAAGGCGCATGCAGTACTTATACAAAGAAGACTCCAGCATTCAGTGCTGCTGGGAAAGGGAGCACGTGTCGCGAATACTGGATTGTTTGATGTACTTACCGCATTTACACCGAACGCAAGTGGCGAGTCTAACATGGGGACGAACTCCTCATGCAAATGTCCGAATGTTTGACTGCCTTGGTGGCTCAGTGGTTAGTGACCCTGACTCCTGGGCTAAAGAGGCGTGGGTTCGATTCCCACCCAGGGCAAAAATTTATGTGATGAACATAGGTTTTTGCTCTGTGTTTGGGTGTTATTTAGGTATTATCTATGTATGTATTAATAAATCAAGTAGTTCTGCAAACAGTCGAATAGTTTGTGTCTAAACGTGGCTACCGTTAATTAATAAATATTGAAATGGTGTGTATGTACTCGTATTAAATAATATATAATTATGTAGTACCTCAGTCTCCGGCCGCCATTTGACAAGCTTTGCTTAGTTTGGGGTCAGAGACCGTGTGTAAGATGTCCCCAAGAATTTAAAAAAAATGTTTGATACGATGCCTGTATTGCATAACTTATTACACGGCGTTTGTGTAGCGTCGATTGTCGCTACGAGGCACTTACGATGAGGAATTACATTGATTTTAGCGCACGTCACCAATTAACATTAAACTCTAGTAAGTTTGTGCAAAAAGAGAACTGTCGCGGTGTTACGGTGAACTAACAAGAAGAATTTAATCAGCAGCCAAGGTACCTGTTACTTGGTAGACCTACGACGCTCCTCTTTTTGCAAAAACTCTACAATTCTACATACTTATATAATGCAGTTACAATGTTGTTCCATAACTTTTCTGATTTGGACCTTTATTGAATGAAAATTTTGTCCAAACCTTTTTTTTTATTGCAATACACCATCGCCAGAATACGTAAATTTTAAAATTTCGGTTGTATTTTCATTTTTCATCATTTTTGCTGCCGTATTTTGACAACAAAAATCTGCAGCACAACATTATATTTTCGATATTTTCGTTTGGTCTTTTGATAAAGTATTACACGATGGTGTAAATGCGGTCAGAGATACTGCCAAGATACGGGATCCGAGCATCCAAGTGGGTAAAATGCGAATTATGAGAAGCCAAGAAATCGCTACATTCATTTAGGGCCTCGATTTGAATATTGAAAAGACAGGTCCACTTCCAAGTTCAGACTATACAATCTTTCGTATTATCTTATGGAATATCTCCAGCAGTTGTAGATATAACATGTGTAAATGGGGCTTAGCCGAACCACCAAGGGAAGAATGCGACTGTGGCGCCACTCAGCAGACCATGGAGCATCTACTACAATGCCCACAGTGTCCTAACACCTGCACACAAGAAGATCTCTACGAGGCCAACACCGCCGCAGTATCCGTGGTCTCCTACTGGTCGAACAGCATACAGCCAAATATATTTTTTTGATCGAATCGCTGACTCGAAAAGAAGAAGAAGATCTCCAGCAGTAAACATTTTGTGGCTAAAATATTGATGATGATGATTTGTTGTAAGACATCAACTTTCCAACATAGGACTCATTAATAGTTTTATAAAAGGGCGGGACTAAACAGTATCTAACAGAATTTACAATTTCAACTTATTTCAATATTTCAGTTCATACATATTTATAAGCATGTTTGAATAAGTCCAAATTCTCACCTGAAAACGATTTATTTTTTTACTTTAATTATTTGGGTTTGGCGAACAACGACAAAAACGTAGTAAATTACAAAAAAAAACAAGAAAAAAAACTACCAAACCCAAGCTCTGCTCTATGACACTGAACAAAACTAAGTAAAAGTAAAGATTTCGAAGTGATAACGTCTTATAAATCGATGAACGCCGGCTGAACGCACGAAAAAGCACGACATATTGTCACGTTCCGCCTGAGTCGAGCAAGCGAGAGCGCAGAACAAGCAATAGAGAGGCACCATCGGACTAAGCGTTCGGCTTGTGACGCATCATCACTACCTACATAGTATAAAACAAAGTCGCTTCCCGCTGTCTGTCTGTCCCTATGTATGCTTATATCTTTAAAAACTAAGCAACGGTTTTTGTTGCAGTTTTTTTCAATAGATAGAGTGATTCAAAAGAAAAATTATATGTATAATACACCTGCGCGAAGCCAGGGCGGGTCGCTAGTAATATATTATATAGGACGTTATCAAGTCAAATTATTTTCTGTATACCGACTTTACAGCCAACAATTTTTTTTGTATTTAACTTTTTGAAAAATTATCTATTTATATATTCAAGGGAGAACCTCCTCTTTTTAGAAGTCGGTTTAAAAAATTAAGCACTTCGCAAAGTTTAAGAGAGTTACCAAACCTAAAACTTCGCAGCTTATAAAGGTAAGTAATGCGGCTACTATACTCTCATGCTTTCAGAGTTCCTAATTACATATTTGTCTCGCCACAGTTGAGTAATTTACGAGAATACCGGCTAATGTGCCTCGAAGTACTTGTTGATTTATGTAACTTGTAGTTTACTTCGCGCTTGAAGCAGGTTCGACAGTAGGACAACTTTGTACAAAGTAAAATGAAAACTAGATTGTTTATGTTGGCCCCATGACTAGCCTTTTTTACAAGCTTTTATTTACTATCAACTGTCTCGTTGTCTGTCGTTCTGTAATCAAATCTTGCAAGCTCAATCGGTAACCGGAAATGGATCAAATTTAGATCCATATATCCAAATTTAGATCCGGGGTTACCGATTGAGCTATAATTCTGCATACATGGGTAAATCGAGTGACGATACAATATTATGATGACATGGTGCTGATCTGATGATGGAGCTGGAAGGTGGTCATAGAACATCTGTATTGAAACGACGCAATCCTATAGAGTTTCGATGCGTTTGATTCGTCTTGGCAAGTACTTGTTCATTAAAAACTTTTTTAATGAATTTTTTTAAGGTTTATACAAAGTGGAAATCTTCGAAATATTCGGAAGTAAGGCATTCCAGTCCTTTACGGTCCGCATTATGAAGGAGGAAGTAAATTGTTTAGTACGAGAAGGTTGTAGGTCGACTATGTATAGTCACGGTAATTATATCTAACTGTATTCCGTCTTCATACAAACGGTCGGAACGCGAATCATACCTACGGAGCGGGGTATGCTCTTGGTATGCTAGTCAGCCGCGGCGCGCCGTAGTGATAAACGAACGTGTGGGTTTGCAACTAGTAAGCGTGCGATTTACGTTTTTTATGGTTCCTTGTTTTACTACAGAACCATATAAACATCAAAAACGCAATATGATGTTTTTTATTGAACACTTCCTTTTTAATTCACAACGAATTTCTTTTTTGTAATTAATATAATTTAATTGTATCATTAATGTTGTTTTATAGTAATTGATATAATTAAGTACATCATAATAGGTACAATATGATTCAAAACTAGAAATAAACTCAAGTACGTAAAGAGCAAGTAGATGAACTTAAAATACTGAAGGGCTGCCCCTGGCGCGTGAGACGTTCTGCGTGGCCACGTGGCGCTGTAGGTTTATTTCAAGGACAGGACCCCCTTCTCACACGTAGTCGTAGCGTAGTCGTATCTAGAGCGTATCGAATACGCGCGCAGGACGAGAGCAATGCGAGCGCGTACAATGTACATGTTCAAACAAGTCCACACACCGAGCGGTGCTGCAGCGTATCGTAGGAGGCATTTACCCCCTTCGCACATGTAGTCGCGTATTACGATACGCTTGCGATACGACTACGACTACGTAGCCTACGTTTTGCCAGTGCTTTTTAATTGTACCTATGTATGTTATATTAAAGACATACAAATAAAAAATTTAAAAAAGTTCCTTACTGCTTCTACTGTAAGGACCCCGGTGGCATTTGCCAATTCAATGTTAAAATTCATTACGTAGGCGACGCCTAGGGCGCCCTAGACATGGATAACGTAACAGTTACTGCGTGCTTTTAGAGCTTGAACTAAGCTTATTTGCTCTGACGTCATGCGGGGGTAATATTCTCTATACAGGGTTATCCAGAACTGGTGTACTAAGACGAACGGGGGTGATTAAGACCATCAATCCAAACAACCATTACTACGGCGCCAACTCAAAATTAGAGAAAAAAAATCAGCTCCATCCATCAGCCATAAGAAGTTCACTGCTGGACATAGGCCTCCCCTATGGCTCGTAATGACGGTCTTAATCGCCCCCTTTCGGCTTATAGAATACAATAGAAACACTTTATTGTTCACACAATCGACAATTAAAAGTGTACCTACAATTTAATTAAAATAGTGCGACAATCGGCGGCCTTATCGCTTAGAGCAATTTCTTCTAGGCAACCTGATTAAGAAAGGAAATAACCATAGAGGAAAGTAAGGGACAATAAGCCTATTGTACACCCCGGCTTATGGCTTAGTACAGGGTAGGCAGATAGCCCTGTATACAAAGTCTAAGCAGTTGTTATCTGGTGGGAGAATGCTCGCCCGAAACATCGTGAGATCGTGCGTTCCGATCCCGGTCCATATATAGGTCGAATCAAACTTGTTGGCGGGTGTGAAGTTAGCTACAAGCTGCGCAAAACCCGATCCTCGCGCAGCTGCTAAATGAGCTTCAGTCAGGATTCTAGAAAGCCGCCAAGACGTTGGATTCGGTGTATACCAATGAGATCCTCTAATCTACAACTATTGGAGTGCGTTGTGGATAATATTTTTATCATCCCTAATGGATAAGCCTATGTTAAATAGACCGCTAGACCATTTTTTATCTCACTCGAGATTTTGACACTGCCATCTATAGTGATTATGTAGATTGCTATATACAACCCGGTCACAATATCTGTGCACCTGACTTCGTGACGTCATATCGAATTATCGGGACGTATATACATTACCGGACGTCTAGTATACCGTCCGGACGTAAATTATTATCGGGACGTGTATCGGCAACGAAGATGCTAACCGTACTGTCGCACCGGGGAGTGCGCGGAGAGGTGACAAGGGAAGCGGGAGAGGCGCCGCATTCCAGCGAGGTGCACAGATATTCTGACCGGGTAATATGTGAGGATGAACCTTAGTTCGTATAGACGCATGGGTGAGGGCCAACTACGCACCACCCGTCACAAAGATAGACTCTTGCCTATCGAACACACGCTCACGAAGTCCTCGAAGTTGACACACGTCATGGGCACATTGGTCTATAACAGACTCCCCAAGAATGTTATCGATGCGCCCAGTACCTAGGTACTATGATATTTAGGTCAAGGCTAAAACGCTGGCTTAACAAGCCAGCGTCAGGCGTTCTATGACATAGAAAAAGAATTTATGACGTTAAAAGTGACTGTGTAAAAAAACATTAATGACGTTTGTATCCTATAAAGTATAAATGTATGTTTTTTTGTAATTTTATTCTCAATTGATGTACTTATTTATTTATATTTTTTAATTTAATTTGTTTGACATTTAATTGAAATTGTTATTATTCTATTTATAATGAATGGTTATTTTTTATAAGTGAAACTCATAATAATGATTATTATTGACTACCTACTATAATTTTTTGACGTATGCAATTTCGTATAAATAAATGAGTATGAGTAAATATTGCTATATTAAAGGCTGACTGGGTCATAAGCCTGGTCTACAAATATTTGCATGTTCGTCATTATGAACTACTTAGGTACTTGTGCTATGGGATTTTTGAGAGCAAGAATTTAAAGATTACAGGCCACTACTTACCAGTTCTGCGTGCTATGTCCCCTACCCACTGCCAGTGAAAGGTTCGCGCACATTGTGTCGGGCGGCAGCGGGGCGGAGCGGGCCGCAGCTCAATATTAGTAAAGAAATGCGGAAAATGCGGCCCGCTGCGCCCCGGCAAAGTGTGCGTTAACTCATATAAAATACATTTAAGAGATTTGAGCGTATTTTTTCGCTGCGATGCGGCCCGACATAATGTTTGCGATCCTTTAAATTACTATTTTGCTAACGTGGGTTAGTGTTGCCATAAAGAATATACAGCCTAATTTACATGAAACATGCCTTTTTAGAATACTCCGTCGGAGTGTGTCAATCATGGATGTAATATAATCAACAGAATGGATTGAATTGAACACAAACTAACTGCCAAATCATAGAAGGTAATTCAAAAGTCATGTGAGTTTCCAAGTTTTATGTCTACAAGTACCAGCTAGATTAAAAAAAGATTTTTCGAAAAATATCGTAATTTAGCTATTAAAATCTTTCTAAAGTATATATTTTTGAACAGATAGCCTAGTTGGACGTATGCGTAAGTAAAAGTAAAAGCAGAGAGAATGTTCGCCAGCAATATCAATCTTTGTTGTTGCAAACGGAAAACATTATCATGTGATTATAAAAAACATTTTCTAGCGTTTAAAAATGGAACTCCTGACTGCATTACTGTCTGCACTCTCGCATTTGCTCTCAGAGAGCAGGTCACGGATCTTATGACCAATCCTCTCTATTTATATATATCCATGGTTGTGTTGCTTCATTCCTATTCATTGCTTGTTTGCTGTGCCAATTAGTTCAACTATTTGCGTTAATTTCCTCTCTGAAGGAGGGAACCGTGGCCAAGAATTGTAAGGCATGTACTTGCTAGGAAAACATCCATAAAAACGAGGATTAGGTATATATTTTGGGAATGTAGATTTTTTGTGCAACAGGACAGGACAAGTAGAAAGACGCGACATTACCACCTGTACTCTGTCGATTTTCTTCGATACGTACGAAGCGGTTTGACTCAACATTTCTGCCGCCAGGGAAAGAAACAGTCTTTCTGCTTTCCTATTTCCTAAGAGATACAATCAAAAAGAGTTTCAAGACCAGAGTGAATAGGTATCTTCTAGGTCTGCGTGCTTCATCTTCGACCACGAAGTTGCTTACCATCAAGCGGGTTAGTGGTTAAGCGCGGACTTAATCGCGACATAAAAAAAAACTGGGCTCAAGATATAATATTTTTAATAAAATATCCAGTTTAGACCAAAAAGTCCAGTTTTTTGTAAGTGAAACTTCTAATGCGACTTCCAACAAGTTTGCGTTAAACGTTTAACGCTCGATGGAGGGGGCTTTCTTTATTTTTATATCGCGATTTAGTCCTATCATAATATTACATCCATGATTACTCGCGTAAACTAATAAAATAATAATAAATGTTTATTTACCAAAAACATGTTTACATACAAGCTTAGGTACTAATTCTAAATTAAAATTTAGTAACAATTTCAAAGTAGGTATTGCCAAATACACAACCAAAAAACAAAGAAAAAAAAAAAAAAACATGATCTTAGAGTTTACTTTCCAATGTTGCATCTCTTAAATAGATACACATACTATATTTAGCTTCCTGACAACCGCACATACTTATGGCTCATTAGAGTCATACGTTGTACGTTTGCCACCCAATGAGAGTTAATATATTGTCGTTGAGGCTACCCTACAATGAAAAACAAGGAATCAAATTACGGTAGGTATAGATATAAATTTTTGAGTGTTATTTCATTTGCGATATACAAGTCTGAGCACTAACTCCTAACTAGGTTGCCCTGTATTTAGGATATCAATGTCCTCCTGTCTAAGCGCAAGAAAACGTGTTTAATTATTATCATAAAAGGTTATCTAAAATGAAAAAGATTGGAATATAGCAGTCGTCAGTATATTCCGTATTACCGACGATAGGTAGATACTAATTTATTGTAAATATTTATTAAAACATATAATCATGTAGGTATAATGATGAGTGTTAAATAGATAATTATTTATTTCAGTACTTAAATAATCATAATCATATTATTATAAAAGAAATACACGACCATTTCAAACACTACCCCCATAACTCATGTTTTTGCTACGGCCGAGCGCATTGACAATCGTGCATAATAACAAGTTATGAGTTGTTATGCATGGACATAAAACGTCGACGTGCTACTAGATGTGACATCAATTTTTTTTTTTTTCGTTTTTTTTTTCCATTGGATTAAATTGATGATCGCAGTCAACATTATAAAATAGTTTTAGAATATTGTTTAAGTGTGACTGAGAATAAAGTATTTCGAATGTTCGTTGAGAGTAAAATTGTATTATTTTAAGTTTCACGTAAATTGATTTAAGTTTTGTCCTATGTCCAGCAGAGGTCGTCACAAGGCTGATGGATATGTGGTTTACATGTGAACGAATTTAGTTGAGTCTTACCATACGCACGCGCGCGTGTGTGTGTGTGAGTGTGTGTGTGAATATGCGTGAATGTGTGTGTGTGTGTGTGTGTGTGTGTGTGTGTGAGGGTCTATATGTATACACACACATGTGTGTGTGATTGTGTGTGTGTGTATGTGTGAGCAGACGTACGATTGATACTGTGTTTAGCTCAAGATAGTTAGAAGTTTTTCCGTTTCTTGATAATCCATTTTGAGTAGCCATTTGCGTAAGTCAAGTTTTAGTTTCATTTTAGTCATTGTATATATATTTATCTCTTTATTAATTTTATTATATAAATAGGTGGACAGAAAGCTCATTTGGCGATGAGCAAAAGTAGTTCTGTTGGCCATAGTATGGAAAACGTTATATTTTCTTGGGTTTGACTTATACATTTCTGGACTAACCTTATAATCACTCATGCCATGCTGCAGTAACAACAGATTATATATATACAGTTGCCTAACAGTCAGTAGCATGCACTCATTATAAAGTTCACGAGTAGGATGCCTAAATCTTTTAAAGAGCATTACTTTTAGGATATATCTTTGAGCCCTTTCTATGATTAACATGTTTGATATTGCAGCACCACCCCAAACTGGAAGACAATACATTAAAAGAGACCGCGCCATTGAAAAATAGACCTTTTTAATCAAATTTGGATCAGCAACGTGCCGTAAATTTTTAAAAATAAATATCAATTTCCTGATTCTCTTCGCTAATTTGATAATGTGACGATCCCATCTCAAATATCTATCTAAATATATGCCTAGGTACTTAATTTCGTCTGTTGCCGAGAGACGGGGGCAGTTGCAAATAGTATTATTACTGAAATTGTTACAAGAATGTATTACGATTTGGAAGTCCGGTGGTGGGATAGTTCTGCACGTAATTGTGAAAGGTATATATTTAGTTTTAGTGACATTTAATGTAAGTACATTTGTTTGAAGCCATTTAGCTACAGTCGCTAATCCTTTTTCTGACGTATCCTTAACTTCTTCCCAGGTTTGACCAGAGAATACTATTGCCGTATCATCAGCATAAGTAGAAATAACTGTGTTTGGCAGGTTGATGCTACAGAGTTCATTAATGTAGACCACGAAGAGCGTAGGCCCGAGAATGCTGCCTTGTGGCACTCCAAAATCAACTTGAATTTCGGTGCTGACAAAATCGCCAATTTTGACAATTTGTTTACGTTCAGTTAAATAGCTTCTAAAAAGCTCAAGCTGAAGACCTCTAATTCCTAAACGTTCCAACTTACGAAGCAAATGAGGCACAGAGACCGTGTCAAACGCTTTCGCGAGATCCAAGAAAACGCCAATGCACTTCTTGCCAGAATCTAGTACTTTAGTAATTTCTTTAGCTATTTTGGACACAGCGTCTTCGGTAGATTTTTTTGCTCGGAAACCAAACTGATTATTAGATAGAAAATTTTTACCCTCCAGATAATGGACCAATCTGTTATTAATTATTTTTTCCAATATTTTCGATAGAACTGAGAGAAGTGCAATTGGTCGATAATTTGATACACGGTCTCTGACCCCGCTTTTGTAAATTGGTCGTATTATAGCCTTTTTAAGAGCTTTTGGAAAAACGCCAGTGTCGAAGCAGATGTTACATATGTGAGCTATTGGAATACACAACGAGAATTTGGCGGCTTTAAGAATCTCACTCGTGATACCATCCCAACCAGGAGTACATTGTAATTTTAGAGAGTTAATAATGCTCAAAATTTCGGGTTCTGAAGTAGGGTACAACACAAAAGAGGAGGATGCGGCAGGGGTACTAATATTTAATTCGTTACTCAGTGAGTCTTTATCTACATTATTAAGTACATCCTTAGCAAGCGAAGATCCAACATTAGCAAAGTAGTCGTTAACGTTATTTACAGATTCATCTGGAGTAGGAGAAGATTTTAATAGATCAGAGCAGTCATTATTTCGGTTGTTGTCTATATTACAGATGTTTTTTATGTTCTTCCACATAAGTTTAGGATTATTTAGTGATTGATCTAACAATTTTTTCTCGTAATGATGTTTGACACCTTTAAGAATTTTACAGCATAAATTTCTATAGTCTGTGTAAGATTTTTGTAACTTTTCATCTTCCGGATTTTTGCGAGCTTTTTTGTGTAATTTATCACGTTTTTTTATTGATTTTATAAGTCCTAAGGTAATCCAAGGCTTAATTTTTCTTTTAGAATTTGACTTTGACTTTATCACAGTATGCTGTTCCACAACATCTTTAATAAATGACAAAAAAGTGTCCGTAGCTGAGTTCGCATCTGAGATATTAGTTACGAAATCCCAATTAGTCATCTGAAGATATTTTGCGACAGCATTGTGATCAATTTTTTTTGTAGATTTATTAAGGGTATTGTGGTTTGCCAGAAATTTACTAATGTTTAGAATAACTGTGGCATGGTCCGTCACATCTGTTTGAATCACTGCCACAGTATTTTCGCACCTAGTTTTAATCATCATATGGTCGAGGCAAGAGTTGATTCTAGTCTTGAAGGTATGTCCGGGCAGAATTCCGTGAGAAGCAAGCAGTGATAAATATTCATTTGAATGATTAGAACCGTTACCATCACTGATATCAATATTTAGGTCACCGGTGATTATAATGTTGCTGTAGGATTTATATTGTACTAGTAAGGAATCAAGCGATGTAATAAAGTTATCTATGTTCCTAAAGCAGGGGGGTCTATAGGTGCACATTATACAAGTGGTATCAAACTTAATAATCATGCAGTTGGCATCCACTAGCTGAGCTTCTTCTATATTAAGAGACAGGTTCGATTTCGAATAAATAATCACTCCATCATTCTTGTTTAAGCATTTATGATTTCTATGCGAGGTGTATCCAGGTAATATAGGAATAATCGTCTTATCATTCAGCCAGCATTCTGTTAATATAATAATGTCTATATCAAAATTTATTCTATGAAGTAGCACAGTGAAATCGTCAAAGTTTCGATTGACACTTCTAATATTTTGTGTAAGAATGGTCAGTGAACCTTTGGTAGCTTGAATATATTGAGCACAGTTATCTGCATCCACGACCAAATAAGCCCTGGACAGAGATATATTCTCGATGTCCAAGGCTAATTCGTCAGTCACCTTGAACGAGTTCATATTGAGATTTTTAATAGCAAGCACCCATAGCCAGGGTGACATATCTTCTCTCTTACTCTGTTGATGTGGATGTTATTCTGCAGCTCAATACTTACGAATATATGAGTAACTTTAGGAGGATGATGTGCAGGTCGTGCTTCGGTTTTATGTTTAATACACAGATAAGGATAAGATATATAAAATATTATAAATATGGTATAGAGGGGATACATAATATTATTTGTATAAATTAAGTGAGTTTTACATAACAAAGTAGCTGCTCTTGAGAAAGCTCGATACATTTTACCAGAAAGGAAGCTACGATGAATTAGAATTAAAGATAGTCATACGATCTCAGTTCCAGCATGTTCTTTAATGGACTCGATTTTATGTCCAGAATTTATATGGATGGCAGTTGCGTTTTCGTCTTTCTTTAGGAAAACTTTACCATGCTTTGTCCAGCAGAACCTATAATTACAAGTTTTTTTTACTAGACGCGCTTGGTGAAACAGCTGCTTAGCTTTTGGAGTTAGAAGCTCAGACATGTATATTAATGAGGCAGACTCACCTGGAAACCCGAGATCATTGGAGGATAGCCTTTTGTTAGCGTGAGCCAAATTGTATTTTTTAAATGAGTTCAAGAAGCTTTCCTTTTTTTGATAATTGCAGAATTCTACCACGATGTGTGCCTTCTTTTTGTTCGTAGTATTGAGACGTTGGACATTTCTTATGTCATCACTGAGAAAGTTTTCTTCAATTTTCATCCCGATGCTTTTCACAATTTCTGGGACACTTTCCTTGCCAGTTACAGGAACATTCCTGATTTCAATGTGGTTTACTATCAGCATTCTTTGTGTAACTTCCAGCTGCTCTTGTAAGTATTCTATAGTGTTTTCGTTTTTCTTATTTTGCTTCTTCAAAACCTCCACTTCTAATTTGACTTCTTCAACTTTCGATGAGACATCACGAAATGCGTTGTCGTAAACTTCATTACGAACTGCAATTTCCATTTTGAGCTCATCAAATTTTGAGTCCATTTGTTCTTGCAATGACCCAATTTTATTACTCATATCAATACGTAGGTTTTCGAGGGCTTCTAAAACAGGGTCGATTTTCCTCTTTCGTGTAGGTCTTCCAGAAGCTTCAGGTTGAGGTTGGACCGCAGTGAAGGCTTGATCGGACAGGTCATTTAAAGAAGACGATTTGATTGGTGAGTGAAGTAGGGACATGGTCGCTTCTAGTAACTATATATCTTCGTGTTTTGGTTTCGACGGTGGGGACAGGCGAAGCTTGATACAGAAACACGTCCGCTCGCTAGCTGCGCTTAGACAGAACGAAAATATGCCTAAACTTTGAATAAAATGTATAGGTTTCTAAGATCTTATATACAGTTAGAGTATTTCATAAGGCTTATACACGTTTTCTCTTGTATATATTAGGAACTAAGTAGGTATTTACTATTTCAAAATTGGCAGGCTGCAACCACCCTACATCAATATTTATATCTACGTATTGTTTCAAATCACTTCAAACTAATTAATGTTTAAATCAATATTTGCCATATTCATAATTATCTAACAATGGGACAAAAATTATAAAGTATTACCATCCATCTAGAATACACTCTATATAATTATTATTCGCAAAAAAATGGCAAAACCGCCTTCCAATGTGTACAAAATTCGAATATTTCGCTCGAATTGATAACATTATTTTTGATTTTTCAGTAACGGCTCAGCCGATTACTGTGTTGTGTTTCAAATTGAAATGGAATCACCTCGGGAGTATACCCATTCAACTAAAAAATATTTTTTCGATTCGGTTCACAACTAGAATAATGATCGATGAACATACACAAAAAAACATAGGACCGACTCCTTTTAAGAAGTCGGTTAAAAATTCAAACGTTGTCCAGAATAGAATACCATTTTAAGAGTTATAAAAAGCAGTCAAAAATACCAAAATATCACTGTCCGTTTCCAAATCCAAACAAATATACTATGGAAATAAAATAAACATAAACAAAAATGAACTTAAAATACTGTCGTATTTTCATGTTTTTAGTTTTATCTATGGATCGCAGTTTTGGCTTTTTTGTACGTAAAGTTAGGGTTACCATATCTTAGACTAAAATCTTTAGTTCTATTATAGATTTGAGGAATTATCACATTTTTAGGATCGGTTCTCTGAGTGATTTTGAAGGAATGAACACCCTTGGTGGGTAGGCCTACGTCCTGCAGTGGCAGATACAGTACAAAACAGTTCTTTGAGACTCTATTGGGGACACCACTACCCCTTCTAATCCATCAATCTAGTTAGTATTTTTAGCATATTTTCAACTATTCTCTTCTCTTTAGAAAATTTTTCGAGACGAGGTTTTTTTTTTCAAATTTTCGGAAACCAGGCGCTACCTCATCAAGCGGGAAAAACTTTGGCAACCCCTCCTCACTGGTGATATTTCATGATGTTTTTGGAACTCCCTTCTCCCGTTTAAGTCTCACATGGTTACTGGACAATCTATTGGATACTCTTAAGCATCTTTAATCTAGTAGAAGAACATTGCAAAAAATAAATATTTAGGTACAACCGTTTACAATTACTTTTTTTATAATATAAGCTCTTTATTCCTTTTATTATGTGCCCGCCCATTTCCATTTGAGTCGTCTGATTTAAGATGTTATATCGATGACTTTTATTTTGTTTCTAATGACTCGGTTTCTCAGTTTGTGTGACTTCTTTGTATTGAGCATACTTCTTTCCATCGCACGTTACAATTGCTTTCCGTTGCTAGTTTATTCGTCGTGCTCTGTGTTAAAGCCACGTCCGCCTGAAGGCCTCAGGCGGCTATAAAGCTTTACATCGGGTCCTGTTAGGGTCCGATAGAACCGCCCATCCAAAAGGACTAGCGATCGTCTTTGCTAAGCACCGATGGGAAACTCAGGAATCTCAGTATTCAGGAGTTTTCAAAAGTTTCTTCCTATAGCTAATATACCTATCTACTGTTATCGTGTCACGGTGTCACAGCTAGTGTCTGAGTGGTGTAACAAGGTTTTTTCCAATTTTTATTTTTTTCTACTGGTAACTGGTGTCTTATAATTTGGTAACCCTGTGCGTGGTGGCCTCATTTCTGATGCCTCAGCACAGCAGAGCCAATTAGGGTTTGGATATTTGCCTAGAGGCTGTATCCAGTTATTTTGCTGCGTGTACGTAAAATTTTAACCAGTTTTTTAGCCCTCGTGTAATGTTATTGTTAATTGAAGTATTGAGATTTTAACGACATAGAGATGAGAATAGAAAATAAAAATCGATTTGTTGAAAATGGATTCGTTGACAAAATTTTAGAAAAAAACCAAACATATATGACTTATTTGTATGTGGTCATGCCCATCTTGAAAGGATTTGGCAAAGGCAGTGTACTGTTTTTTTTTTTATTAACCGACTTTCAAAAAGGAGGAGGTTCTCTGTTCGTCTGTATCTTTTTTTGTGTATATTCATCGATAATTTCGCCAAATGTGAACCGATTCAAAAAAATATTTTTTAAGTTCAAAAGGGTATACTCCCGAAATAGTCCCATTTAAATTTTACAGATATTGGTTAAGCCGTTTTTGATAAATCAACAATAATGTAAACAATTCTAGCGAAAAATTCGAATTTTGTACACGACGGAAGGCGGTTTTGCCATTTTTTGCGAATAATAATTACATATGTTATTATTTCGTATAGATTTGCGTTTGAATACATACTGCCTGATGTTAAGCAGATATCCAGTCTAGGGTGTAGTACGCTTACCTAGAAGAGACCTATTTACTCAGGATTTGAAGACACCCACGTTGTACTTTAGCGAGAAGACAGACCCAGGCAAAGCGTTCCAAATTCTGGCTTTTCGTATGAGGAATATGGAATCGAAACGCTTGGTTCTAACGCTCGGAATGTCCACCATAAAAGGGAGGCGCTTTGGTCGCGTCTGTCTAACCGTACGATAGAAGAAAGGGGCAGGTAGAACCAGATTGTGCAACTCCAGGGCGCTCTCTCCGAAGTGTATTTGATAGAAGGCTGATAAACATGAAGTACTTGTCATACAAAAGATACTGAAAAGTTAGTATAGATCTAACTAGTCCATTAATTGTAGATTTTAGTACATTTATAGTATGCTTTAGTTGTGTAGCAGTAACACAAACTCACTTATAGAACAATTTAAAATATAAGTTATCTAAAAGATGCGCCAGGAGTCCTTTTGGTACTATTTAGTACTATAGAAAAATGTTCATGGCTTTTACAGAACTAGCACCATAGACATATTTAGGGAGCTTTTAAAACGCTAAAACGTTGCGAAATTATTGTACAAGGTACTTTTACAGTGCAAATTTGTCTTGTAATAGAGTTTTTGACACTTCTACAGTACTAGTACTATAAAAGTAACTTTGACGCATTATAAGTCTTTAGAGGAGGCCTTTGTCGAAGGACAAGCTGAAACAGAAAACTCGGACGCCGACAATAACATAATTTAATCTGTAATTGTAATGTTTACAGTTAATAAAGGCTTATTTTATTTATTTTATTTATTTTAAGTGCCAAATAGAAACATAAAAGTGTCCTTCAGGTTGTCTATAGTATTAAATAGCACTATAATCGCATATTTTACACCCATTATAGAGTAACACTTTAAGTATTCTTTTTTATGGTCCTGTAGACGTTTTAAGAGCTAATTTATAGAACTTAAATGCTCTTTTATCTTATAGAACCAAACCGCTCTGTTGAAAACATTTATAGTACAAGCAGTGATAACGGTTACAACTATAGGTCTACTATATTACTGTTTGGTGATAAAAAGCCCTGGTTATAGAAGCTTATGTTACTTGGGATGCTACCTTTCGTCAATGCTCGAGACTTTGCAGCTGCGACTTAGTCAAGGTTTCGTTGTCTATCAGTCTCCTGAGAATCCTGGCTCGCCTCTCAATCGACTCTAGAGCCTCCAGTTGATATTTGGCAGAGCCCTCCCAGAGGTGAGAGCAATATTCTATGTAAGACCTGACTTGTGCACTTGTGTGACTTTACGCTGCTGCAAAACAAATAATCTGCCAAGTACGAGTCGGACTCACGCACGAAGGGTTCCGTGCTTTATGGGAGCCCCTCTTCAATATTTATTTTAATTTAATTATTTATTATTAAATTTGACATGCTGCAAAGTATTCTGTGAATATTTCAAGCATATACCTCTTACCATTATTGAAATCGAGCGAAAAACGGCTAAAAATTTAGATTTGTTGTATGGGAGCCCCCCTTATATATTGTTTTATTCCATTTTTTTCTTATATAACTAAGCGCTATAAGTAGCGGCAACAGAAATACATTATCTGTGAAAATTTTAGCTTTCTAGCTATAGCGGTTCATGAAATACAGCTTGGAGACAGACAGACAGACGGA
Organism: Hypomecis atomaria; assembly: GCA_964007245.1. NCBI lineage: Eukaryota > Metazoa > Arthropoda > Insecta > Lepidoptera > Geometridae > Hypomecis > Hypomecis atomaria. The sequence continues at coordinate 4,165,778 of OZ023297.1, forward strand.
CAGTGGAGTCTTAGTAATAGGGTCCCGTTTTTACCCTTTGGGTACGGAACCCTAAAAACGCACTACTTTCTATGGCTGTTCTCAAAAATGTAGCTGTAAAAATAATATGCTGCTATCTCAGGTCGACTTTCTGCTTTTAATGCGTAGGTCTTTTACTCTATGATTTAAAATTAAACTAGTTGCTGCCGTCTACACCTGCGCTTAGATTATCTTTATTGTAATTTACCTTAAGAAACAGTGATTGAGAGAAAATATTTATGCCTATGTAAAAACGTGCATATAGTAACAAAAAACAACAAAATTGTATAAGATACTAGCTGTACCGCTGCCCGCAGCCCGGTGAACAACCCTTAACACTTAGGGGTATGAAAAATAGATAGTAGCCGATTCTCAGACCTACTGAATATGCATATAAAATTTGGTAAAAATCAGTAAAGCCGTTTCGGAGGAGTAGGTAACTAACATTGTAACACGAGAATTTTTATATACCTTCAAGAGATATATCGTTCAACCTGGGCCAAATGAGAACGGGTCGCTAATTTAAAACAATTCACAGAAATATCTGATATGTTTATAGATAGTACAACATTAAGCTTTAACAAGCCCGATGTCTGGCCGCTAAATACCTAAAATAAATAAAACCTACTCATTTGAACTTCGCAGATAACATCTAGCAAACTCCACGTAGCGTAAAATTCAAAATAAACTCATTTTTGTGAGAAAGGGCCGACAACGTGTTTAGGTTTAAAATTTAAAACAAACTCTGGTCGTTATGAGGACAACGCCACGCAAAATATTCAAATGGACTGTCTAGTACTGCATTGCGTAAGGAAAGTTTTATTTTTGTTAAGGGAAAATTCTGCTTTGTCTATTGGTTATCATTAATTCTGCCACAAGTTCGTTTAAACCAGATGTGTATAGCTAGCCGATCGGGCTTAGCATAAGGACCATAAAATTATACTATCGACGAGTCAGAACGTGACAGAGTTATGATGAAGCATATATCTGTCACCCTTGCACACGACGATAAACTCTTGTCGTGGTCTTGTATGCTAAGCACACTGGTGTCAAAGTTTTTAAGCCACCTGAAGATGTCTCACATGGCTACGCGCTCATTTGCTAGTATCGATCCACTGCTGGGTATAGGCCTCCTCTCCCTTGTGCCAGTTTTCCCTGTCTCGGGCTGATCTTATCCACGCGTGTCCCGTGATTGATCTGATGTAGTCGACCCATCGGGCTACATGCTAAATGCTACCCGCGGCCACCCATTCGAAGACTAAATAAATAAATATTTGGGAACATCTTACACACGGTGTATGACCCCAAACTATGCAAATATATGGCTACCAGAAACTGATATACTTCATATACATATTTTTAAATATATACTTATATAAATAGTAACTAAATAACACCCAGGAACAGAAGAAACATCTATGTTCGTCACGTAAATACTTTCCCTGTGTGGGGATCGAACCCACGCCTCTTTAACTCAGAAGTTGGGGTCACTAACCACTGAGCCTTCGAGGCAGACTTACTTAAGTTATTCTTCGAAAAATCGATCAAATAACCCAGTGGATTATCAAGTAAAAATAGCAGTGGGTAGGGCAGTATGCGGAACTGATGGCCGATGGGGATGCTAAGTTCGCAAATGTAAACCGCGTAAAGGCTAGCATAGCGTAAGATGCCTTCCAAACAATCAAAATTACTTGAAAAAAAAGAACACGATGTCTGTATGAGATGATGATATAATATCACAGTGACAAAATAAGTATTATGAATTTTACTTTAAAAGTTAGCTCTAAATTTCACAACAAATTTACGAGCCGGTACAAAAAATCTTACTTTCGCTTAATATTTTACGCTAATTTTATATTTTCACTAATAAAAAATAAGCAGCCACCTTCAACATAATCTGTGTCTAAGTCCTCTTAATATAAAGTCCCTAGAGACAGTCCTAAGTGGCTAATAACCAACTTAAAGGAACCATTGGCAAAAATGTGAACGAAGTTTCACCATCATAGTCTAATTTAATGTGAAGTAAATAGTATAGTGGCGCCATTTAAGGCTACAATCCAGTTGGTTTTTCAAATGGGACTTTGCTGAGACACATTAGACGATTGCTTAATTTAAATTCGGATCTTGTTGGCTGTTTATCGCGATGTCGATTTGCATTCTGTCTGTCCATTCGTTTTGTATCTGTATTTTAGTACTGAGTGAACGTTAGTTGAGTTAGTTCATTCGGTTCATTCACTTTTATCTGAAAATTTATTACAAGGTTTGTGCATAGGTTTCGGTCATTAACTGCTTGAGGACATGGCTAATGAGCATTTTGAAATATGCCTAATTCCCATCACTATAGAGTTTAAGCACTATTATTATATCGACTGCCTCGGTGGCTCAGTGGTTAGAGACCCTAACTACTGAGTCAAAGAGGCGTGGGTTCGATCCCCACCCAGGGCAAGTATTTATGTGATGAACATAGATGTTTGCTCTGTGTCTGGATGTTGTTTAGTTACTTAAGTATAACATGTATTTGGAAATATATGATATTTGTGTAGGTAGTTTATCAGTCTCTGGCAGCCATGTCACAAGCTTTGCTTAGTTTGTGGTCAGAGGCCGTGTGTAAGATGTCCCCAAATATTTATTTATTATTTATAAGATAGAAATATACATAAATAACTTACTCGTAAATAGGTACACATATTGAATGAAAACTATGTAACGGAAAGAGCAGCGTTGGATATCCACCGATAATAATGTTAGTAGCCCAGGAGGTACTTCTAAAAGCAAAAATTAGTGTACGGGTAGAAAAAGAATTATAAAAAGTTTAGCCACAGCCTATTCTGAAACATGTAACAGGGCCTGTCAGTCAGGTTTTAAAGTAGCACCGTTTTAAAGCCTGTCTGACAGGCTCTGTTACACGTTTTAGGTAATTGGCTGTGATTTTACTTTTTTTAAATCATTTTTTCACCTGTAGCTTTCATAAAAACAAAGTTCAAAGTATCCAAACAATAGGACAGTTGCTAATATTCGGAAAGCAATCCTGTCTTCCCAGTAATAATGTCTCAATGACTTCAACATAATTATATTCCAGCAGCGTACTTAGTACTTTATCCATTAAAAGATTTCTAGATATAATTTAATCAAAGTTCGACACGTACTTAAGTAAGTTCGTATAGGCCAGGTGGCTAGCCCTGGTGTCAGAGTTTTTAGGCCATTTGAAGGTCTCTGACATGACTAAACTGTTAAAACAACCGGGACCAACACTTTAACGTGTCATCCGAGCCACGTTAGCGCTCAGTTGGAAAATGCCACTTGTCACCCATCCAAATACTGACCGAACGGAACGTTGCTTAATTTCGGTGATCGCTGACAATCACCTTGTCAAACGCTACGAGCGCTACGACCGTAACCTAATTTAAAAAGTATGTTCGTATAGGCCGGGTGGCTATCCCTGGCGTCAGAGTTTTTAAGCATCCTGAAGCCTTGACGAATCGTATTGATGCGCTAGATGCAAGCCGCTTTATTTCAGTGATATAACTGGGAACATACAGAGCCATAGGTATTAAACGCAAAACCTTTTAAGGGCGGGTCCAATACATCTAGACAAACAACTTTTGTGCTACGACTCATGAAAATTCGCTTCTTACATTTCGCCGCGCGTTGACGAACTTTTTGTATGAAAAAGCAGATTTTTTCTTTGTGATTTTTTAAATGTCCTAGAACAAAATATGTTTGTCTAGATGTACTAGACCCGCCCATAAAAGGTTTTGTGTTTAATACCTATGACTTTTTCTAAACATATTTTTCGTTCTAATTTTTATTGACATTAGCAAATTAAAGCAAATAAGAAAGTATCGGTATGTTATGTTATAGACGGAACGTTGAATTTATAATAAATTATAGGTATTTATCCTAGTTATCATTTTATTTGGAATAGCTGAATCGAAAAATTCTGGAGTGGAGACCACGTACCGGCAAGCGCAGCGTAGAGCGTTCACTCACAGGCTGACCTAATTAAGACCGCAGGATTGCTCTAGATGCAGGCCTAGCTGCTACTAACCGGTCTTATTGGAGATATCTAGGGGAGGCCTCTGTTAAGCTGTGGACGTCCAATGTCTGGTGAATGGGTGGATCATAAAAACGTCTCAATATTGTATATACTTAGCAAGTGACTAGGTACCTATCGCTATGACTTGATTAAAACTACTTGTTTAAAAACGAACTTATTTCATAGGTACTCGTTACACTGGACAAGTTCGTACCTAGACACCTCGGGTGAAAAAACAACTGGTTGTCTGTAAAGTCGGTTTACTTACCGACAATATTTTTACGTGATAATGGCATAAGAAAGCATTGTTGAATCGACAACAGAAACAAGCCGAACGCTTTAGGCCGATCGTGTATCTCTAGCGTATGTTCGCGCTCTCGCTTGTACGCTCGGCTCAGGCGGAACGTGACACGTTTTCGTGCGTATAGCCGGCGTTCGTCGATTTAAAAGACGTCAAGTCAAAAGTTTCTTCGTTTAATGCCAAGTCGATTTTCGGTTTCCACTTAAAACTCAGAGATTATCGTTTAAAAGCGAAAAGGGTTGCACAAAAAGAACTCTTTGATCACGTACCAAATTTATTAAGCGTTAGAGCAAACTCTATCTTCATAACGGAGAGTTAACCAAAATTAGTAAAACGGTTACCACTTTGGTAAAAAGTTGAAAAAGTTACGAACGGGGTGAAAGAACAAAAAGTTAATGAAACCGGAAGTGCAAGTTTGTGGTTGTCAACAAAGGGTTCTTTGTAATAAGTATCTTTCTAGCCCAGTATATTTATCTGTGTTACTTGATCGTGGTCCTTCGCACTCTGCTAGACATACAAACACATAAATATCATCATTAAACATTATTAGCAATATAACTATATCTACTGTTGAACAAAGAGCTACATCCCTTATTGATAAATCATCCTATAGATGTGAAAGAGGCGCCATAGTAATTATAACAGCAATTTAGAGTAGCCTTGTTTCTTTCTCACTATATGCATTTGATAGAGAGAACACTATAAACGCGACAGTACGAGTATAGGGTTTAATTAATTAAAAGGACCTATTAGGATTAGTGAATGATTCAATTAAAGGAAATTCTCATACTGAAAAAAAATATGTAATTGGCTTATCACGTTCAGAGAGTTATTATATTAGCAGAAGAGAGATGTTCAGTTTAAGATTGTAAAGATTTTGGTAGGGATAAAGAGGGGATGTCTTGTCCCTTTCCCACAAAGCATAACACTGTATGACGATTGGCTCTATTGGTTTGCTGTTACAAGAAAACATCAAAAAATATTGTTAACTAGCCTATTTTACCGTCCTTACTGTTCTGTACTGTACTAGCCTTTATAATAGTCCATTGCAGGACGTGAGCCTACCCACGAAGGGTGATTGGGCCATATCCACCAAGCTGGCCCAGTGCGGGTTGGTCCCGTTCTCATTACTACTTATTACTCATACTTGGCCGATTTCTTATTTATTTCTAGTATTCAAGTGTTTTAATCAAGGTTATAATTTGAACCTACTCGTCGCACTTATGATAAGGGGATCGATATTAGAGTTCCATTTTTCTTTCCGTCACTTAACCCCAAAAAGGAAGTGTAGCTTTACCGGCTGAGCGAGCATGCATCCAATTTACGGAAAATGTACGGAAACCGTACCGTAACCGTTACCGTAGCAAAACCGTACGATTTTAATATTACGCTCGATAATATTTCCAGCAATATAAGGGGTTTACCGTTATACAAAACCAATGACCTGAAAAAGTCGGGGAAAGCCCGTTGAATAGTTTGCTTCGTTTTCTGGTAGATTTCAAAGAGTCTTTTATACTTTCGCGATAGTTGAGTTCGTCCTTCTATTTGAAATTTTGAATTGGATGACTCGAAATAAATTTAATGAAAAATTAACTCCAAGCTTTTATTCGCAGCTTCATCTGCAAAATTTAGGAAAAAAAGTATTCTTAGACACCTTCCGACCCTCAAAGTATTATTAAACTTCCAAAAAGGAGGAGATACTATGTTACTTTGCATGTGTTTTTTTGTGTAACTTCATCGATATTTTTGCCAATTGTGAACTGATTTAAAAAATATTTTTTTAATCGAAACGGTATACTTCCAAAATGGTCCCATTTAAATGTTATCGAAATCAGCTGAGCCGTTTTTGATAAATCAACCATGATATCACATCGATTCGGGTGTCACACCGTGTACAGAATTCGAATAGTTTACTATTCACGGTACACGGTGGAAATCGGTATTGCGTTTTTTTTGCGAAAAATAGTTAACATGTAAGATCAATTTTATCCATGTGTTGCTACTTGAACTACGTAAACCACTGCTGCCACAACTAACAACGTAACAAACCTTATGAGTCGACAAAATGTTTGATACCTACAGGTGATTATTTTAGCGAATTCCGCGTTGGCGCCATGGTAAAAGTTGTTCTTATTGATGGTCTCAATCACCCTTTCTGGACTGATTACACTTTTTGTGAATAACGTTTTGAGACGTTAACCTAATACTCAATTTACTTCATTAATCACGATAAATTTATTAAAAATCTACCCACAAGGCGTCGTTTTTCACAGAGCATTTTCCAGTGTTTATAGCAACTAAAGCTCTTTTTTCATAAAAGCAAACTGGTTTTTGTACAAAATAAACTATTTATAAATGCTTTTGAATATAATGGTTCAGTTTCATCCGATGCAGATGCACAGGTTATTAATTTACTCGTTTAAACTTTGCAAACAGTATTTTTATTCGTTGTAATAAAAACTTTGAATTTTAAAATCAGACACCATCAAAAATTTACATGCGCGGATTGCTAAATTATTAACTTGTACATAATACGAGTAAGGGATGATTTATATTAGACCGGACCGTGTCCAGGCCGACCAGTGCACGTGGCCCGGACGGGACTCGTTCCATACATGTTGTTTAGTGACATGGATGGTATGGGCAGGGTGAGACGGACAAAATATATGGAACGTGCCCGTCCGTGCCCCTTCCTGGTCACGTGCACGGCCTGCCCGCACACAGCCCAATCTAATATACCTCGACTGCCTCGGTGGCTCAGTGGTTAGTGACCCTGACTGACTTCTGGATCAAAGAGGCGTGGGTTCCCCACCCAGGCGGGTCGCTAATTTTGAATAAGTACATTTTCAGAAGCCGTGGTGGTCTAGTGGTAATGACACCCGCCTTACAATCGTGAGGTCGTGGGTTCAAATCCCGGTCCCGTACCAATGAATTCCTTGGAATTTATGTACGGAATTTCACACCACTGGCTTTTCGGTGAAGGAAAACATAGTGAGGCAACCTGCATACGTCCGTAGAAGAAATTCGATGGCGTATGTGAATCCACCAACCCGCACTGGGCCAGCGTGGTGGATAATGGTCCAGTCACCTTTCGTGGGTAGGCCTACGTCCTGCAGTGGACTATTACAAAGGCTGATACAGTACAGTACAGTACATTTTCAGTGCTCACTTTATCCTTCATCCTCAGGGATATGTTAACTTCTGACACTATGGTTCTTCTACGGATCTCTTCATTTCTGATTTGATCTCGCAGAGAAGCTTCGAGCTTTACTCTCTCAATAACTCGTTAGGCTTTTTGGCTTACTAATAAAACCCATAGTGAAACACCAATTATCTGTCGACTTAATGCACTCCGATATGTCGGACGAGAAGATGTCTTTCAAATATAATGTATCTACAGGATCTAATTGGTCTCTACAACGCCGACGGTCAAGTAAATAATAATAATAAATATTTGGGGACATCTTACACACGGTCTCTGACCCCAAACTAAGCAAAGCTTGTGATATGGCTGCCAGAGACTGATATACTACTTATACATATTTTTAAATCCAAATTTAGCATCATGGGCCCTACCATTGGATCCCGCCACAGAATACAAAGTACTAACGACGAACTTGACCTTCTTTAAAGGTTGTCAAAATCATTTTATAAAGTTAAGGGCTCTTCACTAAGGCAACCCGGGAGCTCATGATTTTACAATTAATGTTTAGAATTGAGAGAAACATAATTTTGCTTTAGGCACTGAACAGAGTGAAATTATTTGTGTTTTGAAATGGGCCTGCGTTTGAGCAATTTTTTATTTGATTATGAGGTCTTCATTTAGAGGAGTTATAGCTCCAAATTTTACGAATTCAAGAAAATGTTTAACACGTATCATCTTCTTTAAATAATGTTTCCTTATCCTAATGTAAATTTAAAGCCGTAGTGGCCAAGGAGTTGTAACGGTCGTCTAGTAATCGTCAGGTCGAGAGTTCTAACCCCGGTTTCATGCCAATGAGTTATTTTTATATAGTATACTTTCTCTCTTTCTGAGTAATTTACTAGTATGTTTTAGCAAAATTCCAAGGCAACGGGTTTAATTCCCATTCAAGCTATAGTTTTATTCAAAATAAAGTACTTTATACTCGTATTTGCCAACGTTATTATCATTTACGAACATAGAAGTGATTTATACCTAATATGTTCGGACTGTTCAAAATTTCCACAAAATATTTCCCTTTATCTCATAAATAAACTTCATTACACCCATTACATCCAAAATACTCCTAAGCGAGCCAAATTGACAAACACTTCGCAAAAATTAGGTTTTATAAATGTCCAACAAAATCCCGTTTATATTTTCGCGATTTTCGAGAAAAAAAACTCTATCAAATTTTTCCAAGTTGCGAAATAAAAGAAAAAAGCTCTAATTTTCTTTCGCAAACTCTGTTATCCAAGCTCGCTGTTTCTAAACGAAAGTGAATTTTTCCTGCAAGAAATTTTCAAAAGTTAATACGCAGTGTACCTAACTTGTTCACTTTGTCAGGCGCAGGGAAAGTTAAAAAAAGTGGGTGGACGTTGCGTGGTAGGTACGTTTTCTGTTTACGCAGGCCAGAGACATACTGGGTAGACGATGCTTGTTAGTACCTAATTAATATTCAGAATACCAAGTGGTAAGACTGATTCTGAGAAGCGTTCCACCTAGTACACGTTACTTGACATTATTAGCCCGATTACAGAGGTGCACTCGTAATAAAATTATATAAGCTAAATAGCATAGTTCTGTTTCTTTTTTACTTTAGGCTTTCGATAGAGAGAACGCTTTTTACATTGCTATTTAATTTACGCTGGCGCCTCTGTAATCGGGCTTTATCTATAACTAGCAACCCGTCCCGGCTTCGCACAGGTTTATTATACATATAAACCTTTCTCTTGAATCACTCTATCTATTAAAAAAACCGCATTAAAATCCGTTGTGTAGTTTTAAAGATTTAAGCAGACGTGGGGACATGGGGACAGCGCAAGCGACTTTGTTTTCTACCATGTAGTGACTAAAACTCATCGTCAGAGTGAAATAAAAAGTGAGTTATATATCTTTATTTTTATATGTTAATTTTATAATAAAGTTATGTTATGTTATAACATATTCATATTATTAACAATTCGTAGAATGATCGATTCAATTTTGTTACGAACAACATAAAAAAAACTTTAACACGTGCAAGTTTTTTCTTAATGTTTTGATTATTATTATTTAAAGCTAAGCAGCAATTAATGAGCACGTGCCTTAGAAAAGACAAAGAGTTTTTGAGGTTTGAGATTCGAATCCAGATTATTTATGGATTTGAAAATTAAATCATAAAAACATAGTTGTAATTAAATTAAAATATTAGAAGTGTTTCTTAATCAAATCCGTGACTTTAGTTTCCCTACTGAGAAGATACACAGACACTTAAAACTCCGTTGTATTCGTTACGACTTGCGTAATCTAGTAAGGACCTATACATCTATGGTTATTTACAAATGCTTCGTTGAAAAATTCTCAACAGTGCGAGTAAAATTTCTATTTTAAAACAATGAAAAAACACATAAATATAGGTAGGTATAAAAATCGTAAAATGTAAATGTGTCTTACACTAAAAATCTAATACGTTAGTCATAATTCCATTCTCGGGATTTATATCCACAAATGTTAGTCACAAATATTCACAATGAATACCTCTTGTAAGCAAAGAACATATGATATTCCACAAATAAGCAAGACTAGATCCACCAAAGCGAATTGGAGTGGAGCTGGGCGGCGTTGGAGTCCATTACATTGAGTCGCTATATTTGCTTTGCGAGAAACAAAACACATCGTACGCTGAAAGGAGCTGTGTTTTCTTTCTCTCTATGCAAATGTAGCATTCCTGTAGTATGGGGTATTATTGAACATTCTTTATTACGGACTACAACGTTCTAGATGGCTAGCCCTGATGTCAGAGTTTGTAAGCCGTCTGAAGATCTTTAACATGGTAAAACTGTTGAAACAACCGGGACCCACAATTTAACGCTTAATTTGAGCCACAGCATCCAAACATTGAGCAAACGTTAGTTAAATTTGGTGATCGCTGACAAACACCAAACTACGCTAAGCCAAAGTCGAACTACGCTAGGAGCGCAGTGCTATGGGCCGCGCCACACAAGTTGACGGATGTGATGTTAGCTTCAAGCAGCGCAATAGCCAATCAACGTGCGGCTTTATGAGCTTCAGTCAGGATTGTATATTGCGCAGCTTGTAGCTAACTTCACATCCGCCAACTTGTGTGGCGCGGCCTATACGAACGCTGCAACGTTCTGTTCAAACTAGTTCCAGTTCAGTGTAGACTAAGGCCCAAATGAAGGTAAGATACCTACATTGCACGTGTCTGTCCAATTGTGGTCCAATTATATCTCCAAAAATTAAAACAACAAAGAGTCAAAACTTGATTCGTCGAATTTTTAACGTTTCAAACTTTTTGATGCGGCAGAATTATGCCAACGTTTTGTATATTCCCTTTTTTTTCTGTTACGACCACAGATCATCTGTAGAGAAGAGATTGCAATATTTTTTTGACCGACGAACCACCGAAGGAGGTTCTCAATTCGACGCGTATATTTTTTTTTTGTTTTACCACGCATATCTTTTTACGTAGTCGTCCGATTTCAATAATATTTGTTTAATTAGAAAGAGTGTACTTCGAAATTGGTCCCATTGAAATTTTATTGCAATCGGCTGAGCTATTTTTGATAAATCAACAATAATGTGAAAAATGCTACATCGATCCGTGCGAAATATACGCGTATTCTGTACGCGGGTGAAGTCGGTCATGCTATTTTTTGCAAAAAATAATTATTAGATAAGTAAACAACATGTGTCACCGCGATAGCTAGTGGACTGTATAGCGAAAATTACATAATTATACACACAAAAAGTAAAATTAGTTACAATCAATATTATACTTGCCAAATATTGTCCGAGCCGCCGCCGCTGACCACGCGCAAAATCACCGAGAGATACCGTTGTGAAGCTCTGATGCGAATACCGGAGGGATGTTGTCTGGTGGGGGTCGCCTGACAGTCCGCTGACAGGTGACACTGACAGCGCACACTGACAGTATTGGTACAGGACAATAATGGTTGCAGCAAACTTAACCAATTAGCGTGTACAATATTTAACATCCCGGTTTGGAACCCTCAAAGTGGAGTGGATGACATTCATTCAGTGTTACCAATGGGCATGATAACTAAAAAAAATATAATAAGTCCGTCAGATACATCATTAAAAAATTTTAGACGCGTACTTTTTCTTTTGTCAATATATTCCGTCAGATAGATTAGTAAAAAATATTAGACGCGTACTTTTTTTTTTGTCAATGAAACAAACATTTATGAAAATACTAGCGACCACAAGTATTATACATATAAACCTTTCGCTTGAAACACTCCATCTATTAAAAAAATCCATTGCGTAGTTTTAAAGATATAATCATACATAGGGACAGACAGAGCGGGAAGCGACTTGTTTTATACTATGCAGTGATAGCCCGTTAATGTTCCGCGACGAGTGTCATAAAAATGTATAGACGTTCGTGAGAGACGTGACGTCACGACATCCACTCCCAAACTTTGCCAAGTATTATCTTTGTTATTTTTTGTTTTATCGACAAAAGAAAAAAGAAGAGTCCAATATTTTTTGGTAATCAAATTAGGTATAATAATGTTTTTTTTTATCCAGTCATCATGCATATTTAGCGACTTGTCGTTATTAAATTACAACTTTTTGACCAACGAACCGAACCGGAGGAAGTATTCAATTCGACGCGATTTCTTTTTATGCTTAACTACGCATAACTTTTTAGTAGTAGTAGTCCGATTTCAATCATTATTTTTATTGGAAAGAGTATACTTCGAAATTGGTCCCATTAAAATTTTATTGAAATCGGCCTAGCGATTTTTGATAAATCAACAATAATGTGAAAAATGCTATATCGATCCATGCGAAATATTCGCGAATTCTGTACAGGGGTGAAGTCTGTTATGCTATTTTTTGAATTTTTTTTTTTTTGTTTTAGCTAACATATAAACATTTTATCGAAAATACGGATACTTGTCTGATTAACTTGAAACTTAAACATCTGTGGTTTAATCTATAAGTACATTGTATTTCTGATTACCTATATAATATAATATCTTCAAACAATGATTGTGTAAATATGAAGTCAAAACTTAACTACATTATTAATTGGTTACATTGACCACATCCATTTGGATGTCATCTATTTGTAGCGGTGGTTTACCTTTGCCTACAAATTTCTATTGCCTAAAAGGTGGATTCATTTTATCTCTAGTTTTGTTGCGTTGAAAATGCACTACAAACGCCCCAAACCTTAAAAAATTGTGCTGCCACAGCCGTAGTACACACAGGTACATAAAGACGCATTTACTGCTGTTTTTCTATATATATAGTTTAATCTGTGTATTGATATACACCAATCAGGATTTAAAACTTCCATAGCACAGCTTAGTTTTCATAGAAACGGATTCAAAATAGCTGTTTGTAATAAGAAGGCAAGAGAGCTTGGAAACCATATATCTCAATTTTAAAAATCCTGAGGGTTTTCATCCCTCCATACATTGCTCATAGAATGTTCACTGCTGGACACAGGCCTCCAATATGGATCTCCAAAAGACCGATTGGAAGCTGCTTGCATCTATCGGATACACTTCATTGAGTGCGCCCAGCCCAGGAGTTGCATAACCTGGTCCCACCAGCCCCTTTCTTCTATCGTACGGCTAGACAGACGCGACCAAAGCACCACCCTTTTATGGTGGACATTCCGCGCGTTAGATCAGCCAGAATGTGGAACGCTTTGCCTGAGTCTTTCTTCCCGCTAAAGAATAATCTAGGTGTCTTCAAATCTCGAGTAAATAGGTATCTTCTAGGTAAGCGTGTTACATCCTAGACTGCATATCTGCTTAAGGTCAGGCAGTGTGTAGTCAAACGCAAACCTATATAAAAAAACTATCGCGATCCAGCGGTCTTGATTAGGTCATCTCTCTATCTTATGGGAGAACGTCCTACGATGCACTTGCCAATACCTACTCTGAGGGTTTGGCTTCAAAAAAATTAAAATCCATATATAAACAAGTTCTAATGCCATCTCTGCACAATATTCTTCCGTGGCTACAACTTCAGCAAACAGCTGGGAACGGTGGCATACTTTCGGTGCCACAGCGCGAGGAAGTTTCAACCGCATGGAGTTTGGAGCAAATACCATTACCTACCTACTGTCTATTGACTTGGGTGGATTCACTTTCCCTCTAGGATTGTCTTGGAAAAAATTGTAATAATGTTAACAAGCCTTATTTTTTAGTTTAATAATACAAAACCTTTTACTTTTTGTGTATTTGTATAAATTTTTACCACAGTTTTTCGTCAATCTGTGTTAGTATTTAAGAACTAAAACCGCACCAAATTTTACTTATAAATCGTCATATTAATGTAGTATAGGCACATACACTTTTTACTTTGCTTAGTGCAGGGACTAAAAGTATGTTGAAAGGAGACATCCACAAGTGGTATATTATTCAGAGAAAAATCTAACCAAGGTGATATATACATCTTTTGAAAGCTTGTTTTATGGGCTTCTCAAAAAGATCTAATTTCGGTATTTTCATCCCTGCATTTTTTTAAATGTGAAAAATAAATTTTATGAAAAATAATAAAACAGCTTTTTATTTTTTCTAGTTTAACAATAATAAAGTAGTATTTTACTTGCATTTGTAGCTGACTCTTTCACATTCATCTCATAATTAGCTAAAATTAGTTTTTTTTACCTACCTTTGTTGTATGGGAGCCCCCCTTATATATTAATTTTATACTGTTTTTAGTATTTGTTGTTATAGCGGCAACAGAAATACATGATCTGTGAAAATTTCAGCTTCTAGGTATAACGGTTCATGAGATACAGCATGGTGACAGACAGACGGACAGCGGAGTCTTAGTTAATGGGTCCGTTTTTACCCTTTGGGTACGGAACCCTAAAATCAGAACCCTTATGCAAAGACACATAAAATTCCATCCATCTATCAGTTGTAGGATGTCCACACCTGGACATAGGGTTCCCCTATGCATTTCCAAAGGCCGGTTGGAAGTGGCCTGCATCTATACCATAAGTCAACTTTTCTTTCATACTTTACACGTACTTTGGTTGAGAAACTTAGTAGGCTTTTTTTAGAAATTCTATGTGTATGTACTTCAACTTGCAAATATCCAGTAAGATAGCTGTGACCAGCCGAAAAACCGATAAATTCATTTCCTCGTCGGGAATTTTATTTTATTTTATTTATTTGGGATAACAAACAATAGTACAATATTTATTACAAGAAAATAAATAACAAAATACATTAATGAATGTGCCACCAACTACATTATCCACCATTTACTAAATAACAAATGTCTTTGCTGGTGTGGTTTTCTAAGTAAGTACATACATAACTATATTTCAGTAAAAAAAATGAATAATAATATTAATAAATAATAGTGTTGGCTTCGGCCCCACTGATGCCTACCAAAGGACCAAGCTTTGCTTGTGAGTTAATGTGAATAAAAATAATAATAATTATACCTTATTTAAACAAATATAAACCAAGTATTTCTTTTTAAGTAAAGCTACCTATAACAGCTTTTTTAAATCTAAGTTTAGACAGAGCAAAAATATCTATATCTACGAAATGTCTATTGTACGAATCCACCAACCGGTGCAGGGGCGCACGTTTACCAGCGTACCAGAATTCTGTAAATGCAACTATTTTTGTTTTAAAAATAGATAGTTTTACTCGTAACAATGTTTTGGATCGTAGGATTCATCCCAAGTCTTGCTTGTGTAACCTCTAAAAAGTTAGTCAGGTTGTTCATAAATTATTATTATTATTATGAAGGACTTTGGAATCTAATTAAAAAACTAATTATAAATAACATTCCGACCCCATGTTTTATAAATATCTACATTTAAAACGCTTCAAGGATGTAATTTAATTTACATTTAACATAATTGAATAACAACATTTTTAATTAAGCGGTGGAAGTATAGAGTTATTGACAGTATGGGTTTATCAATCCTACTAATTTTTCCAATTCTTAATTTCAAGACCATTTTTTTTAGTAAAGTTTGTTCTCTCTCATACGTATGATTTCAAACTGTGATTGAAAACTAGACTGGCCAGAGACGGGAATGCCCTACTAGCTCCGTCATTATATCTTGACAACTGTAATCTATAAGAGAGAGGCCTATACCCAGCAGTGGGATAAAGAAGGCTGTGGATGATGATGAACTGTAATCTGTATATATTTAAGGCAAGAGTAGCGCTCGTAGCGTAGTTTGACTAGGTGATTGTCAGCGATCACCGAAGTTAAGCAACGTTCCGCACGGTCAGTACTTGGATGGGTGACCGCGGGTGGCATTTTCCAACTGAGCGCTACCGTGGCTCGGATGACACGTTAAATTGTAGGCCCCGGTTGTTAGCCATGTCAGAGGCCTTCAGGCGGCCTAAAAACTCTGACACCAGGGCTAGCCACCCGGCCTATACGAACTTACTTACTTAGGCAAGAGTGAATAGGTATCTTCGAAGTCTACGTGCTACATCTTCGGCTTCGAGCAAATATCTACAGAGCCACAGTCCCTAAGTAAAAGTAGTAAAAAAATGACCGAGCGCCGTCATACATACCGACTTTACATTAACTAATTCACAATGATCCGTTTTCTCGAAGCTCGACGTTATGTCACCTAATTAGCGCATGTAAGCTTGTAACCGAGCACATTGGCATCGCGCGGCATTGTAGTTGGTTTGCAATGGCCTTACGACTAACTTAAAATCCAGCCCACTACATAGCTTGGGCAGAGTTTTGGCTCGGACACTTTTTTGCACGATCGTGATTCTATAGATATTTGCTCGAAGATCTTCGGCCACAACATAGCTTTCCACAAATATACTTAACTCTATTTTGTATAACAGTTGAGCGAGTCTCAATTGCAATTGTTTTTTGTCTTCCTATGCTTCGTCAGCCACGGCTTACAAATTGTCTTGCCAACCTTACTGTAAGTACGGTCAACACCGTAGTCCTTTGCACTCAAAATGTAATTAGTGTCGAATCCAATGGTTCAGTAATTTCGCTTGTTTGTGAAATTGTGACATTACGTCGGCTGGTATTTAGGTACAAATTAGTACACCCCCGTATTTACTGAGCAAAACAGACAATAATAAAGGTTAAATTAATTAGCGTTCACAAAGACATGCCTACTTATTGAAATTCGGTAGGTGTTGGAATCTACTTCAATTTCTAGATAGGACTTTTATCTGGTAATAAGGAAGTCTATGTCTAGTGTCGTAGGGTAGAATCTTACAAGACGAATGTCAAACGAGATTTTTGTTACCATGTCGCAATTTTTGCTAATCAAAAATTTACTTTGTGTTACATGGTATAAACTCCATATTTCGTTGCCGATTTTCATTGATTTCGATCATCATCATCAGATTGTATCTAGTCACTGCAGTATCTATATCAGTATGGTTTATCTTTGTCTCGCGACGCTATTCCTTGATCCATCGAATGACACGAACTCACATTTCGTTGTTGTTTGTGGTTGTGAATAATCTATGAAGTATTTGCTCTCCTTATCCATGAGATTGTTTCCTGTCTGGATCGAATTTCAGTCCAAATCGTAAAATTTTAATGTTGTCTTATATCGAGATATTAAGATTGCACAACTACAAACACTAAATCTCGTTATACAGGGTTCATCATCCACAGGCTTCTTTATCCCACTGTTAGGTATAGGCCTTTCTCTTACTGTGCCATATGCCTCGGTTCTGTGCCAATCGTATCCAGGTTCGACCCGCGACTTCGACTATAATTATCATTGACCCATCTTACATCATCATCTATGAAGTATTTGCTCTCCTTATCCATGAGATTGTTTCCTGTCTGGATCGAATTTCAGTCCAAATCGTAAAATTTTAATGTTGTCTTATATCGAGATATTAAGATTGCACAACTACAAACACTAAATCTCGTTATACAGGGTTCATCATCCACAGGCTTCTTTATCCCACTGTTAGGTATAGGCCTTTCTCTTACTGTGCCATATGCCTCGGTTCTGTGCCAATCGTATCCAGGTTCGACCCGCGACTTCGACTATAATTATCATTGACCCATCTTGAAGCCGGACGACCAACGTTCCGTTATAGAGGGTTATTCATAATCAATTAGCATCCTTTTAGGGGCTTATTCTGTACTTAAAAACTAACAACTTTTGTTCTACGACTTTTATTAATTCTCAAAAAAAACTGTTCCATAGAAAAATATCGTTCACCCTCGACAAAATATACTTTATTCAAACTTTTTTTAGTTTTGACAAAAGTCGTAGAACAGAAGTTGTTAGTTTTGATGTACAGAATAAGCCCCTAAAAAGATGCTAATTGATTACGAATAACCCTGTATATGTACATAATATTAGGAAACTAGTTGTACTTTTCCGGATTAAATAATTTTGTATGTTTTGTACCTATTTTGTATTAGTGATAAGAAAATGAAGATGGAATTACGAGCCATGTAAAATTGTTCTAATTACCAGATTTGGACTGTTTAAACAGACTAGACAAGGATTTAAAGTTAATTAAAAATAGGTACAGACGGATGCCGATGCCCTTTGTGCTTTGTTCGCAAAATCTTAGCTGTTTAGTAAAAAAAATACCAAGAATTATGGAGCCAACTTGTCATAAATTTAGCAGATTGCGTTTGATTTGATCACGGTTAAGATATTAAAGTTGTAACACACTCACCATTTCTATCACCATTAATACACTCACTGCACTAGCGTGGGATTACGCAGCCTGTCGTCAAATACTTGATTCGTCAAATTCTAAACGTGTTAAAACCTTAGTTTGCCAAAATCGTAATTCGTCAAATCCTTTATTAATCATATCCTACGCAAGTCAAAAACTTAATCAACCGTTTCAGCGATTCTTAAAGTCAGTTATATTTTGTCAAAACTTAATTGGGCGATTAAAGAACAATCAATCTAATGGGAACGCTTATGTTCAGCAGTAGTGGACCATTCAAAGTTCAATACAATACCAACAGTTTTCTCAATAGCAGAGCATATTACAAATAATGTATAAATTGGTATTGTACTATCCTTCCATTAAAATATGACAGTGTAATAAATGGAAGTCATACACCAGTGTTGGCAACCCTACTGTTTCAACAGCAGATTTACTATTTTCACATTGATGAAACACATCTCTGTTTTATTCCGAATTTTTACTGATTTTCAGTTATCGTTCCGCGTCACCTAATTACACCATGAAATGTAAGAAAAAGTCTTAAAATACTGAAGATACTGTTTTAAATACTGTTTTAAAAGAAATTTGAAAAAAAATTACATAAATTTTTGTTTATTTTTTTCAAGGTTGTAATACTTAGATACAGCAAATATTAAATTGCTTTAGATTCCAAGTAACAAATAAGAGTAGATAATTGTATTAATTATAAAAAAAAATCTGCCTCTCTTCACATCTAATGTTTTTTCCTGTTTCTTTTTTATTGCTGAGCTGCTGTTTTTTAGAGTTTTGGGGTTGGCAACACAGTCAAGCACGAACAAAACCACCCATGCAAAGGAGCTCTACATGCCGTGTAGTCTAATAGATATTCATAGAAAATATTCTAGGATATCATTGTACTCATTATCATGACCGTTTTTATCTGTAGGACCAACTCTTTAATAGCAAAAAAAAAGCTGTTTCTTATCACTAAATAGAATAGAATCCCGCTGTCTGTCCCTATGTTCGCTTATATTTATAAATCTACGCAACGGATTTTGATTCGGTGATTTTAATAGATAGAGTGATTCAATTCGCACTTAGCTTAGTTCTATTTTGTAAGTTATTTATTGTAAGTATTAATGCAGTTATCAATGTGAAGCCTAAATAAATAAAATTAAAATTAAATTCAAGAGAAAGGTTTATACCTATGTATAGTACACCGTGCAAAGCCGGGGCGGGTCGCTAGTATTACATAAATTATTTATCATAAGCCAATGAACTTTTAACATGGAATAGCTGATTTAACAAAAAAGTAAATAATATGTGTTTACGACATCAACATGAATAGATTCATATATACAACGAGTTTTATTGGATTCCTTTTATTTATCTAGATTAGCGCTCGTAGCTTAGTTTGACTAGGTGTTTGTCAGCGATCACCGAAATTAGGCAACGTTTTGCATGGTCAGTATCTGGATGGGTGGCCGCGGGTGGCTTTTACCAACTGGGCGCTACCGTGGCTCGGATGACACGTTGTTTTAACCGTTTAGCCATGTCAGAGGCCTTTAGGCGGCCTATAAACTCTGACACGTGGGCTAGCCACCCGGCCTATACGAACTTACTTTTGGATTCCTAGTTCTATAGTTCCTTGCACACCATTAAAAAGTTCGCAAGTGACAAACTGAACATTCATAGTCATTAAACTAGAAAATGGTTTCACAAAACAAACCGTATTATTTCCCTGCGACGAAACAAAAGTCTCACATGACGTCGAACTTCCGAAACTTATAATGAGTACTCCATATCATCTCATGTTCTTACAGTATAAGCCGCTTTGGCGCTAGAAACCAGTACATAAGCTTTTTATTACAATTATAAAACGTTTATTTCAAGTAACTATAACAGTCATACCTACATAAATATTGAAATTCAAAAGTTAGATTTAGTATAAGTAGGTTTAGTATAGTAGTATAAGTAGCCACTTTACAGATTATTACAATTAAATTACGAAACTAGAATGTCATGAAGAAAAATCGAATAGAAAAAATCGAAAGCCGGTCAAGCGCGAGTCAGTCAAAATAAAGTTGTTAAAATTTCAAGGCATAATTATAATCATCAATAAAACTTCTTTTTTACTTATTTTGTCATACATCAAAAATACAAATTGTAAAAATAATTAAAAGCCGGTTTTAGCTTGTGCTAATAAAGTTCTTTAATATGATACTGGGGTATCACATGATAATTAAAATTGACTCACTTTGAAATTTGGCCCATTTTTTTGCATTGAGGCCCTATTTTATATAGCAAAATTAAAAATTTTATGTACAGTTTTCAGATTTATTCCTGTATGTATAGACAATGCTCCTTGCCAAATTTTATAGTTCTCATCAATGGGAAGTAACCTATAGGTTTTGATTCCCTTGTGAGTGAAATATGCGGTTTTTTACGACATCTAACTAACGGATCTAACGTTTTACTAAGATAACTGAGGAAATTGTTTTTTTTTTTTTCACAACTGCAAGAGATTATAAATCCTTTGATTATAATTATTTAAATTGTTTTTATTTCAACTCGTAAACTTGCCGCGTTCCCGAGATAAAATATCTGACATAGGGACGGACGGACAGACGGCCAACAAAGTGATCCTATAAGAGTTCCGTGTTTTTCTTTTGAGGTACGGAACTCTAAAAACTAAAATATCCTCTCGAGAGCTCTACAAGAATTGTACATTCAGCTGTCGAGAGTAATGTAGCGACAATCTAATGTATCAGCGAGTGCGGGCAGCATGCTGTTCGGACTCTCCCGGGCCCGTCGGATCAGCGAAGCACATATCTTGCGAATTATAGCGTAAAAACAGTCGATGCATGCCTTTGCAAATATTGCAGAGGCTCTACAATATTGGGAGAGACCAACCAGCGTCCTAAATGCATTAGTAAACTGAGCACGGAGGTTGATTTTGGAACAGCATGTGATTATATCAAGCTTTTGTGGAATTAATCAGGTGCGCAGTCATATGGTGACTTTATCACTACATAGTATAAAACAAAGTCGCTTCCAGCGGGAAGCGACAGACAGCGGTCTGTCCCTAAATATGCTTAAATCTTTAAAACTACGCTACGGATTTTGATGCGGTTCTATTTAATAGAGTGATTCAAGATTCAAGAGGAAGGTTTACATGTATAATACACCTGTGCGAAGCTGGGGTGGGTCGCTAGTCATATATATATATATATATATAGCCCCTATCTTTACGGCTGCCCCTGCTATTACGACAGTCTCTGCCCATGCCGCGCTGTTGCAAAAAATATATATGTACAATTATATAATAACTAGCTGCGCCCCGCGGTGTTACCCGCGTTAGCCCGAGATAAAAAGTTTTTTTCCAAAATAAACGTAGCCTAAGTTACTCCTAATTACATCAGCTACCTGCCAATAAAAGTCCCGTCAAAATAAGTCCAGCTATTTCAGAGATTAGCCGGAATAAACAGACAGACACAAAATTTGTAAGAAATGGTTTTTGTGTATGTACCGTATATACAGGGTTATTTCTAATCAATTAACATCCTTTTAGGGGCTTATTCTGTACATCAAAACTAACAACTTTTGTTCTGTGACTTTTGTCAGAACTAAAAAAACAGCTGTTCCATACGTTTAATCGCGGGTGAACGATATTTATCTATGGAACAACTTTTTTGACAAATGTCTCAGAACAAAAGTTGTTAGTTTTGATGTTCAGAATAAGCCCCTAAAAGGATGCTAATTGAATAGAAATAACCCTGTATATTCACATACATGTAGTAAAAAACGGTTATTTCAATATTACAAACAGACACTCCAATTTTATTTATATGTATAAAATAGATGTATAGAAGATGTCTAGATAATATAGATAATTATTGTCCAGAACATCCGGGACTTATAATGATACTCCATATCATCTCATGTTCTTACAATGTAAGCCGCTTTGGCACTACAAACCAGTACATAAGCTTTTTAGAATAGTTATTATGTGCCTATGTCACGTTTTTGTGGAATTAATACTGTGCGCAATCATATGGTGAGTTTGATATAGTCTGCATTTACACTAGCCCCTGCCATTACTGTTGCCCCTGCTCTTACGACTGCCTCTGCCCCCGCTGTTGTAGAAAATATTGTCCAAAACATCTGGAACCTATTATGAGCACTCCATATCATATCATGGTCTTACAGTGTGAGCAGCTTTGGCTCTAAAAACCAGTACATACAAGTTTTAGAACATCATGTGATTATATCACACTTTGATTATAATTATTACATATCACGATTTTGTGGAATTAATCATGTGCGCGATCATATGGTGACCTTATTATACTTACTCGGCGTTTAGCCCTTGCCTTTGCCTTAGCGCATGCCCCTTCGAATACTCCATCGTATGTTTTTACACTGTAAGCTGTAAATAAAAGCTTTTTAAAATGCTATCAAAATACCTGCCACTGCTTCTGATTTTGCCCCTGCACCTGCCGTAAAAATTAGCTGACAAAAGTCTTAAGTATGACGCAGCAACTCTCGGAAACGTAGGTGCTCTGAATCGAAATTGTCTCGCTTTTGGATATTATCTCACTTTTATTCAACGAAAAAAAGAACAACGAATTTTCAAAAGTCATAGTACAAAAGTTGTTTATCTAGATGTACTAGACCCGCCCTTAAAAGGTTTTAATACCTATGACCATGTATACAGCATAAATCCTAATTTTGGGAACCTTAGCAACTGTCTCGTCGTATACCGATAACTCATAACATGATAATTTGGGACTCCGAGAATAATAGCAGAGTTTGTTACAAACTAATGATTCTGGGCAATTAAAACTTGAGGGGCTTATTGGACGAAACTTATTGGTTTTGCAATAACTTAAGATTTCATCATCATCATCACGGCCGTAAGACTCTACTCTACTCCTACCGTCAATATGAGATGTTAAATGATTCGATGAAAGATGTAAGGCGTGCTTTTTACGTTTGAAAATTGACCGGCGGAAAACAACTTATGTACCGTGCTTATATTATGGTCTTTGATGTCTTATTCTTTATTTATTTATTGGTTCACGGAATCATTTTTCAACTTAAAAAACTAAGGAATTGAAACACTAAAGCTCTCGTCACACAGAAGCGGGAGCGATCGCGATCCGGGACGGTTTTTTTTAAATATTCGAAATTGTATGCAACCTGACACATAAATAGCGGGCGCGATCATTTGTACTGGACCGCTATCGGATCGCTTTCTCGCGGCTCCCGCCTCTGTGTGACCCGGCTTTAAGAGCTAGTGTCTCAATGTTCTAAATCACTCAAACTCAAAATCACAATTTAAATTTAATTATGACACACCTTAACTTTAAAAAATCGAAGAAAATATTAATTAACAAAAAAATCAATCTCAAATTTTCAGTCAATTTTTTTTTTTTTTAAATAATTGAAATAAATATAAATTGTGCCCACAACAATTTCTCCTACTATATCTCCAACGAACTTCATTGTCATACTCTACATTCTAGAAGCTCCGTAACCAAAAAGCAATACACCCAGACTACAATCCCAGTTCTAATTCAGAGCACGTTCGACGTCGCGCCATTTAGAAAAACGATTACAAAAACCTCTTGTTGTCACCGACACAAGATATACACATCTACGTTACAACAGAAAATTCCGCTTCTCAATTTCACACACAAGCGCCCCAATTCAAATCATTCACTACACCCCACCTGCCGTATTAAACACGGCAATTCATTCCAAAACATCCTCACCAAGCATTATTGCCAGCCCTTATTAAAATCACACGAACTAAGCGTTGAGTGTACGGCAAACAATGGAAAAAATGTTCGCGTATATCGCTGGAAAAAATACCTTCGGAAAGTGGCAGCCACCCGCTACTGTTCGCTATAAAAACCTACCCGAGCAAACTCTGTAATTCCGTTCTATCCCCCAATATAAAATATGAAAGACTGAGCAAAATTCTGGCGGCACCCCGAGCGCAGCCTCGGGTTTTCCCGGCGAAGTTCGGCTAACTTTGCGCCGACGTAGCGGCAGTAGCGGCTACGCGGTCCAGGGAAACACCGCGCGCGGTTTTTTTTCGGCGAAACCTAGTCAAAAAACACTCGGTGTGTGTGTTTGGTGTGCATTTTTTATGTGAAAGACGAGTTGTTCACGCGTAGTGGTATTATGTGTGTGGTGTGGTGTCGGTGCATTGCAGCCGGTGAGCACGTTTGATGCTCCGGAAAAATGGTAAATGATGCACCTTTTTACGTGATATTTCGATTAGCTGATGGATGGTACGGCTATCGCTCAGATCGGATTTTATCCGGATGGGTTGGATTAGCCTTACTCACACAGTGGATTTAGATAGAGGAAAATTATAGGGAAAGCTTTTTTGGAGATGTGCTATTTGATTTGTGTTCTATCTTGGATCCCCTATTTACTGTGTATTTTCTTAAACAAAGTTATCGTAAAATTTTAACTTTAATTTCTGGTTTTACAGTTACAGACCATTGTAAGAAAGAAATGCTTGAGCAGCTAATTTTTAAGAAACACTCGCCCATTTTAATATATTCACAATTATTTTCATCAGTTTAAAAATTCACATAATATGTTTCTACCAAAATAAAGCCAAAAGTAGTTTATCGTCGGTGTTTTAGTAACAAAAGGCGTTTATTTACTACATTAATTACCAAATGAAGTCCAATGGCACATTAATAATTCCCCATCTCGTGACGAACACGACTTATTTCCCAAAAACAGAAACATTTTCTCCTAGAATACTTTCTCAATACCACCGTTTCATTACAATAACAAAAGGATTACAACTTACTCATTTAGTATTCGTGACCCAAATAAGTGGTTCCAATTCTGTGTCTAATTTAACTCAGTAGATACAATTTTCGTTCTAATTTAGTGTTATTCCAACTATGTTTCATATTAAGCTGTTTATTCAAGGTGCCAGAGCGAAAAGATTAATTTATGTAATCCTATTTAGAATTCGTTAAAAGCAAATAATTCCTTCGTTGGATAATTTTCGAAGCGACTAATTTGAATTTATGGCGTTTTTCCACGGTACTGCATTTTGGGAAGATAAATCATGGATTAACTATGACTTTGTTGACGGAGCATGGATCTAAAAATTTATAACGGTAATTTATTGGAATATAATAATAGTAACAGGTATTTTTTAAACTTGCAAAGAAAAAAGGGATGACGAAACTTTTAACATAAACCTAACTGCCAATGAAAAAGGGAGATATTTTGAAAGTATAGGTATGTGAATAAGTAGTATATTCACTGTGGAAGGTGTTTAATACCTTTATTTATTATGTTTGTTGCTCTTGTGCATTGTTGTGTAAGAAAATCTTTGGAGATGAAGAAAATCTTTGGAGATTACAGTCATCAATCTAGCTCTATGGTAACGGCTCTATGGTATGTAATTTGAGTATAATGCATTACTAGCGGTTTGCTGCGAACACTTAGAACTATACTTAACTATACTTGGTACTATTTTAAAACTAGCAGCCTTTTTAGGGATCCTTACCCAAAGGGTAAAAACGGGACCCCATTACTAAGACTTTGCTGTCCGTCATACGTCTGTCTGTCCGTCTGTCTGTATGTCATGAACCATAATAGCTAGAGAGTTGAGTATACGTAAAATCTCAAAGCGTTATTTTTGTAATTAGTATGTCAAAAATCTGAGGCGAAAGCAGGATTTGATCCTGCTCCTTCGGATCACTAGCCCGACGCTCTCCCAACTGAGCTAGCCCGCCTCCTACGTAAGCGCCAAATTTGTGAAGTGCTTATCATTACCACTAAATTATAGCGTTGATATACGTAATAGCCGCGAGTACGTAATAGACCGAGTAATAGCAGAAGCCAGCATTGAAGATCTGTGTCAATGCGAACGCCATGATAAAGTATGCTATTACAAAAATCAGTTTCTATCAGTTAAGACATTGCAGACCATGCGTAGTATAAAAAATCTATAGGTAAGCTAAGCGTAACGTAAACGCAGCGGCAAGGGACTTTGTTTTAAATTATGTACTTACTTAGAACAAGAGATAAATTGTTTAAATCCATCGTACCCATACATCAGCCGTAGGACGTTCACTGCTGGACATAGGCCTCGAAATTGAATTTCCCATAAGACCGGTTGAAAGCGGCCTGCATTCTGTGGTCTTATTTATATTGT
Source organism: Hypomecis atomaria (assembly GCA_964007245.1). Taxonomy (NCBI): domain Eukaryota; kingdom Metazoa; phylum Arthropoda; class Insecta; order Lepidoptera; family Geometridae; genus Hypomecis; species Hypomecis atomaria. Next base: position 4,192,163 of record OZ023297.1, read on the forward strand.
CAGTCCACCTATTTGATGGACGTCTTACACTTCGCATGCTGGTACGTGTTCTTTACTCGACAAAACTGATAAAATTTATTGTGTACGTTTACTTCGATAATTTATATTCTACTAGCGACCCGCCCCGGCTTCGCACAGGTGTATTATGCATATAAACCTTCCTCTTGAATCATTCTATCTACTAAAAAAACCGCATTGAAATCCGTTGCGTAATTTTTAAGATATAAGTATACATGGGGACAGACAGCGGGAAGCGACTTTGTTTTATACTAGTATATAGTGATGATGCGATAATGTGGCTGAGCAAAGTAAGCGAGCGATATCTTGTGATGAGTTGTTCGCAAATGAGCTCGTTGGAATACAACGCCAAGTGCTCGATGACAGATTTCGAGATCATAGGCAGTTTGAGTTTCAATGAATTTTTGTCAATTTTCCTAGATTCTGAACTATTTCATAACAGAACCAGCAAACCTGAGACTGGAGACTGAGCTTTGAGCAAAATATATCTATTTCTATCGATTTTTCACGTTAGTTTCCATAGTGAGATATTTCTATCGATGTTTTTGTTTTGTTCTTGAAATATGCCATTTTTTCTACGAATCTACCGTCTATAACTCTTTGCCTAGTTTCACATATCTTGGCTCCGCTCAATATAATTGTAGTCTGGGCCTAACAACTATTTTACTGACATAATGTACGTTTACAACATGACCAAGTTTACGGGTTACATAGCATAATTAAGATTATAAAATGAAAATGATTACTTAAACAATAATAATTAGGAAAAACAAATTAAATTATGACAATAAATATTTTTGACTACCTTACAGCGAAATACTCCATACTAAGATTGAGATAAGTTATACGAGAAAGATGTAATAGTAATTATTTTTTTAATTAACGGATTTTAATCGTTCTTAAAGTTTCAGAATAGTAAGCTATCTGATATTTTAAAATAGTTACTAGGCAGTGTTAGGCGAGTTACTAGGCAGTGTCAGGCGAGTTACTACGCAGTGTCAGGCGAGACTAGGCAGTGTCAGGAGAGTAGGTAGGTGGTAGAGGCAGGAAGGTGATTAGAGAGTCTTATTTCTTTTTTAATATTATTTTTACAATTTTACCTAAAAGTCGTCTGAGTTGAATCTACGCGTTCGTATTTTCTCTGTTACTGCCCTCTTTTCTACTGCCTTTAAAATATCTGTCTCAATCGCCTACAGTAGTTGAGAACCTCTGTTCTAATCAGTAACGGATTGAAAGACGCGTGTGAGTAAACGAGGCGTCAAACGCCCACCAGCTCTTTCGATCGACGTTATTGTAAAAATTTTGAGTCGAAGTAAGACAACACTGGTCTAAAAACGAGTGAAGAGGCGTGAAAAGTGTAGAAAATTCTTGAAAAATACAGTTTATACTGGGTTCAAACAACTATACTGACCTAGTTGTTAGCAGGTCACAAGTTCAATAAAATACCTGGCTCAACAAATGTTTCGATGATTGTTTAAATTTTTGCTATGTTACTCATTTTATTTTGTGTGTCAGGTACTTGGCAACTTCTTTTTATTATTTAGAGACTACGGAAAATGAGTCACATTTTTTGCCTACCGTGTAATCTTGGTCGAATCAAACTCAACGTCGTCTGTGAACACAAAGCGAGTCATTGCGCAGTAGCAAATCACTACATAGTATAAAACAAAGTCGCTGCCGCTGTCCCCATGTCCCCATGTACGCTTATTTCTAACTACGCAACTGATTTTGATGCGGTTTTTTCAATTAGATAGAGTGATTCAAGAGGTTTATATGTTAAATGTACCTGTGCGAAGCCAGGGCGGGTCGCTAGTTCATTCATAATTCATAATCATTTCATAAGTTTCAGGTATATAAAAGGTGGTTCATTTTTAAAGTGTTTATGCCAAGACTTGTCATTTCAGACATACAAATACATTTTAAAATTGTCAAATTTAAATCAAAATACAATACTGTTGTTTTTTTTCTGTGTTTTATGATTTGTTTGTTCTGTTGTTTGTGTATTGTATCTCTCATTTTTGTTGCAAATAAATTTCTGCATTTCTGTATATTTCTGTACAATTAATAATATTTGGTCATTATAATACTAGTCATTGTGTCAGTGGTATCGAGGAATAGGGATTTGCGCAGCTTTCAGCTAGCTTTGCAGACGCCATTAAGTTCGACTTAAAGTCTCTATTGAACATAGCAATAGACATTGTCATCTGTAATGATATTACAAGTCGCAACATACGTAAGAATAAACTTGGACTCGTATGAGAAGCGAGGAAAGCATAACAACTACCCCACAAGCACGGCTAACCATCTTGCTAGTGTAAAACGAACGCTGACCAAATCGGCAAAACTTACACATATTATGGGCCCTGATATATACAACAACCTGCCCGAATACGTCACTGAAGCTCCTAGCTTGCCAAGTTTTAAAGCTAAAGCTACAAAGAATTCTATAGACTTTTAAGTTGAGTTTTATGTGATTGATTTTGTATATATATACATTATTTTATATCAGTGAACCTTGACATGTAAATCAGCTTTATGAATAAATGACTATGACTATGACCATATCCAACACGCTGCCTTCATCACCGTTCACCGCAAAACGCTCGTGAGTCATTCGGGTCAAGTGTACGCACTTTGGTTAGTCTATAAGCTGGGTGACACAATTAGACTGCTTCGGTGCTCTAGTAATTAGTTACTCTAAGCTGACTCTTAGGCGAAAGAGGCGTGGGTTCGATTCCCACCCAGGGCAAGCATTTTTGTGATGAAGATACGTATTGCTCTATGTCTGGGTGCATTATTGTATCTATGTAAGTATATTTTTAACATGTATTAAATGAATATATGTAGTATATCAGTCTCTGTCAGCAATTTTACAAGCTTTGCTTAGTTAAGGTTCACAAACCGTGTGTAAGGTGTAAAAAAAGTAAGTCAAAGGTAAAGTAAAGGTAAGGTAAAGGTTAGAATAACATATATACGAGTATATATGACTGCCTCGGTGGCTCAGTGGTTAGTGAAGGGTCACTAACCACTGAGCCACCGAGGATTGAACCCACGCCTCTTTGACCTAGTAGTTAGGGAACTACTAGGTCAAAGAGGCGTGGGTTCAATACCCACCCAGGGCAAGTATTTATGTGTTGAACATAGGTGTTTGCTCTATGTCTGGGTGTTATTTAGTTACTATCTAAAAAAGTATGTGTATAAAATATGTTTAAGTAGTTTATCAGTCTCTGGCAGCCATATCGCAAGCTTTGCTTAGTTTGGGGTCAGAGGCCGTGTGTAAGATGTCCCCTAATATTTATTTATTTATATACAAAATTCATGCAATTATTTTTACAGGCGTAGTTAAGAATCATTGTGTGAGGCTTATAAGCGCCTATAACAGATGATTTGTTGAGCTATAACAACGATTATGTTGTTATTAATTAGCGTTTACGCGTAGTTCGGTTTTCATGTGGCAAATTTCGAAGGAAATTACCTGTAGATCCCCACTAGATTGAGATCATAATTAGCTTATATCTCAAAATATGTAAAAATTTCTTTTTTAGTCCAAAAGAGTATACTTCTAAGATGGTCTCTATCAAATTTTATCGAAATCGGCTAAGCCGTTTTTTATAAATCAACAAAAATATACATGGATGTCACATTAATTCGTGCAAATTATTCCAATTCTGTACACGGTGGAAGCCGGTGTTGCGAAAAATAATTATGACTCGACAATTTTACTTTCAACTCCGATGTTGAGTCTCCAGTGCAGCTCACATTTTTTAACGAGTCTTGACAAAAATTGTCTGTTCTTTTTGAATTGCGTGAGGGAGGGGTATTTCTCAAAGAAAGTAAATTGGATGTAGCGCTATTTTTATCAACAGATTTTGACAAACAACATTTTTTATTCTGAATAGGTTTGCGTTTGACCACATACTGCTTGATGTTGAGAAGATAAGCGGTCTAGGTTGTAGCACGCTTACCAAGAAGATACCTATTTACTCGGGATTTGAAGACACCCACGTTTTACTTTAGCGGGAAGACAAACCCAGGCAAAGCGTTCCACATTCTGGCTATTTGTATGAGAAATGAGGATTCGAAACGCTTGGTTCTAACGCGCGGAATGTCCACCATAAAAGGGTGGCACTTTGGTCGCGTCTGTCTAGCCGTACGATAGAAGAAAGGGGCAGGTGGGACCAGATTGGCAACTCCTGGGCGCACTCAGGCTAAAGGCGTAGTTCAGAGTAATATTCTATCTTTCAAAATCTGACACAGCTAAAATTATTATTTAATTAGATTATCTCTATTAACTTATCATTTAAGTTTGATTTAAACGCAAGGGTAGAGACGTACGAGTAGTTCGTTCGACTCCTAAATAGCATAACCCCACACATTTCAATTAGGCAAAACTACTAGAACCTGAAATCCAGTCACCGTTATCATTGTAAACGCGAATGTTACAAAATCCAATGAATATTTATCGTGGATTTGACTCAGAAATGGTAATTGTGAGAGCCTAAACTAACAAGGCCCGCTGATCAAAGGGAACGGGCATGAGTCGAAGTAACTTATAAAATATTATTTTATGTTGGCGTCAATGCTATTTGTGGAGGAATTGGCTTTTGAAATTATGGTTGTTTGGCTGTAGCATTTTTTCGTGGCCTTCGCTGGTCTATGTTCTCCTTGTACCTACGATGAGTTTCTTTGATTCTTACTACTGGCTTTAATGGTGGGAGAAAATATTGTGAAGGAAAAAAAGGACTAGCCGGGCTGGTATAACCACGAAATAATTCTACGTGTCAGAATGAGACAGTTATGGTGAAGCATATACTTTTTCACATATTAATGAAACTTTTTTCGTGGTCGGATGCTAAGCTAGCTAGACAGAGTATTTTTTGTAGATGACGAACTTTGTATATGTTCATCGATATTTTCGCCAATTGTAAACCAAATAAAAAATGGTTGGAATTTCGTACACGATTGAAGTCAGCTTTGCAATTTTTTGCAAAACCTAATTATTATTATGAAGCCAAACTCGAAATTACGAAAAAAATACCCCCTGTTGCGTGCTCTCGACTTTTCCCAGATATCCGACGAAATGTGAACAGCTGATTCTGTTTTCGCATTTATCTATATTTCTATTCACTTGTATGTTTAATTGTACGTACCTACCTGCACATAATTTTGACTAACTTTTACTTTGAGGCTAACCTCAATATCGTAAAACAAAATCAGCTGTTGTATACATTTTGTGGAGAGTTGGCTAACTCTTTGTATGAAATAACTAGTAAAGTTTCACAATTTTCACGCTGCTGGCACCATATTTAAATTGATCATATTTTTTTGATCAATAATAAGATAATTGAAAAAGCCGTGGTGGTCTAGAGGTAGTGACACCCGCCTTACAATTATGAGGTCGTGGGTTCAAATCCCGGTCCGGTACCAATGAGTTCTTCGGAATTTATGTACAGAATTTTCTCACCACTGGCTTTTTGGTGAGTGAAAACATCGTGAGGCAACCTGCATACGTCCGTAGAAGAAATTCGATGGCGTATGTGAATCCACCGACCCGCACTGGGCCAGCGTGGTGGATATGGCCCAGTCACCCTTCGTGGGTGGGCCTACGTCCTGCAGTGGATTATTAAAAAGACTGTTACAGTACAGTTTGGTTCAATAAAATCATAATCTAAAATATGTATGTCGTCTGTAAAACATCATGTCTAAACGTAATATATTTTCAAGATTCTTTATTCAACGAGGTGTAGGTTTTTTATCAGCTAGTAAATGAAAACAAAGCCTATTATAAATAAAGATAATTTTAGACATCCTACGCTTTTTGTGTTAAAATTGCCTTTTGAATTAACTTTGGGGATTGTAGCACTTTAACGTGATCTTTGATATTTAAAGGTGAAAATATTTCGTTCGTATTTTGCTTTTATGTTAAAATATAAGGATTTATTCCAAATTTTAAGTTTCTATTCAGTCGTTGCCGTATGGGCCGTGGTGGTCTGGTGGCAGTGCAAATTCGCAGTGTGGCAGTGTAAAAAATTGTGATGTCGTGAGTTCAAATCTCGGTTCCAATGAGTTCCTTGAAATTTATGTACGGAATTTCACAACAATGTCTTTTTGGTGAAGGAAAACATCGTGAGGCAACCTGCATACGTCCGTAGAATAAATTCGATGGCATATGTGAATCGTCCAACCCGCACTGGGCCAGCGTGATGGATATGGCCCAATCCCCCTTCGTGGGTGATTGGGCCATATCCATCTCCATCACGTTCGTGGCCTACGTCTAGCAGTGGATAGTTAAAAAGGCTGGTCCAGTACAGTATTCAGTCGTTTGGTGTCATGTGTAAGTGTGGCCGAAATGTCACCTGTTGGTTTTTTACGGGTAATGAGTAATACGATTTCAACACTAAGAATTTCAGACTATCGTCATCGTCGTTCGTCGTCCTTTCAGACATAGGACGTCCAAAGCTGGACTTTTTAGGCTTCTACCATTAGATCTAAACTGTAAGTGCAGAAAGCAATTGCAATCAATAAAATGTAAAAAATAAATAACATATAGGTAAGTAAAATTTTTAAACGATTTCCAAAAAAAGAGGAGGTTCTATTTTCGTCTGTATGTATTTTTTTTGAGTATGCTTGTCGATAATTTCGCCAATTATGAACCGAATAGAAAAAATCTTTTTGAGTTCGAAAGAGGATACTCCTGAGGTGGTCGGTCCTATTTAAATTGACAGAAATCGGCTGAGCCGTTTTTGAAAAATCAACAACAATGTAAACAATTCGAGCGAAATATTCGAATTTTGTACATGATTGAGGGCAATTTTGCAAATTTTTTGCGAAAAATTATTATTGATTAAGGCTTTCATCATCATTTATATGTCTATTCATTTTTAGTTTAAGTTTTCATTAATATGTTTTTGTTTGTATTTATAGTAATTTGGTAGTTGTATTTTTAATTAGAATGATAGTTAAGTTTTTGACAATAAAAATTAAAAAAAAAATCTAATGAGACCTGGGGCCTTACTGCGTAAGCGCTCTGAGGTTCGGCTTCGCTTTTTCTCGTGCTCGCGCCAGTTACTCACGCCAAGGAGCGAGCGGAAGGGAAAGCGAAGCCGAACGTCAGAGCGCTTCTACAGTAATGCCCCTGTTAGCAGCAGCTTGCATCCAGCGCAACCCTCAAGTCTTGATGAGGTCATCCGTCCACCTTGGCTTGGGTACTGCGCTTTGAATTCTAATATATTATGAAGATCTTAAATCTCACTGCCCTGAAATTTTTCTGGAATTATTGCCTTTGATCCGGAAAATAATATTTCTTGCAGTTTAAACAACTGGCAAATAAGTGGTAGTACTTTCCCAGCGGGTTATGAATAATGGAGAACAATTTTTAAAAACCTAACGTATGTGACAAAAACGTCGTTAAGAGCCTGTATAATATTTTCCCCATACTTATCATGAAATATGAAGAAATAATTAATAATTATAATAAGCTTATCCACTCATGTAGCAACAAATTATGGGCCGTAAGACACAATAAGCAGACACCCCTACAGCTGTGTTAGTTGATTCGTTATTAAATAACAGTGATTAAATAATAAAGCAAATGACAAATGCTACCTTTATGAGAAGAAGTAAGGCCAATGATAAGCTATAAAACATACATTATGAAGCAGCATGTGCGACAAGACATTAATTAGTCACTTCCAAGTAAGTACACACAATTTTAGATTTTGGATAAGATTTAGTATGTATGTATAGATAAAAAACATATTGTGCATTAACGTACTGTCTAATTTTTAAATAATTGAATTGTGACAACGTTTCACATTTTGAGATGGAATAAAATTCTTCATAAAACATGTAATATACATATGAAAAAAAAAAAGAAAAGCATTTACTGAACAAGAACTCGCCAAGATAAATTTAACGAGCCGAAACTCGATAGGGTAGCGTGAGTTGCGTCCATCAATACGGAAACAGAAAAAATGCCAGTTCGATGGTTTGGTTGCGTCGTTTCATTACACAGTTTGTATGACTACTTTCCAGCTCCATCATCAGAGCCTGGTTACCATTGAAAGACAAACTATTCGCCAAGACCATTCAAATGAACCCAAACTCGAAGGCTGTGTCGTTTCATTGCTAAGTTTCTTTGTCTACCTTCCAGCTCCATCATCAGATCAGCACCATGTCATCATAATATTGCATTGTCACGCGATTTACACATGTATGCCAAAATTCAGCTCGATCGGTAACCGTGAAGTGGATTAAATTTTACTTGCAAGATTCGATTACAGACAACGGGACAGGTGAAACTAAATAAAAGCTTATATTATGGGTTTAATTATGCCTAGTTTGGTATATAGGGGCCCACATAATACTATGAAGAACTATATTATCATGCGATAAAAAATAAATTAACTTTTGATATAAACAAACATATAAAAATCAATAAACTTAAGTGGCAACATAATATTCAACATAAAACAAGGTAAATAAACGCCTGGCAGTAGGTATTACAAATGAAATAAAAATCGACCAAGTGCGAGTCGGACTCGCGTACGAAGGGTTCCGTACCATATGGGAGCCCCATTCGTCTAGCCTTTATTAATAACGCGCAAAAAACTCCTGAAACTCACGTTTGTTGTATGGGAGCCCCCCTTAAATATTTATTTAATTCTGATTTTAGTATTTGTTGTTTTAGCGGCAACAGAAATACATCATCTGTGAATATTTTAGCTGCCTAGTTATCACGGTTTATGAGATGCAGCCCGGTGACAGACAGACAGACGGACAGACGGACATCGAAGTCTTAGTAATAGGGTCCCGTTTTTACCCTTTGGGTACGTATCGCTAAAAAGGTATGACGTTCGTATCTATAAAATTAGGCTAAGTTTGTGGCATGGCAAGCCGTTTCATTTTATGGAAAATTTTCCCACCTCATCCCTCATAAGATGAAGTATAGCTAATCATAAACTACCCACCCATGTAGCAACATATGCGACGTAAGACACAATTAGCAAACGCCCTCTAGCGTGTTAGTTATGAAATAACTTTGCTCATTACGTTCCCTCCTCGTTACTCATGGCAAACTCTAGTTTGCGACAACACTTTGTATGGAGTGTGCTAAAATGTAGAGGAATACGCTTTGAGCTTATACAGGTTTATCCAGAAACAGTGTACTTAACTAAAAGGAGGTAATTTAGACCATGATTATAATATACTTTTGTAATTATTTTTCGCTATAAATGACAAAACCGCCTTCAATCGTGTACAAAATTCGACTATTTCGCTCAAATTGTTAACATTATTGTTGATTTTTCAAAAACGGCTCCGCCGATTTCTGTAAAATTTTAACAAAACTATTTCGGGAGTATACTCTTTCGAACTAAAAATAATTATTCGATTCGGTTCACAATTGGCGAAATCATCGATGTTCATCTTGTACAAAATTTGGATATTTCGCTCGAATTGCTTACATTATTGTTGGTTTTTTCAAAAAGGGCTAAGTTAAAATATACTGTAAAATTTAAAATTTGGGATCCTACCTTTTCAAACCAAAAATTTTTTTTTTCGATTCGGTTTACAATTGGCGCAATTTTCGATAAACATACGCAAAAAAATACGAACAGCCGAAATAAAATATTTGGAAGTCGGTTAAAGATGAGGCCCACCCTCAAATCTAGAATAAAAATACACCTGTTCATACATTTTGTGGATTCCGAGTTGCAATATTGTAAGGAACAGCTGATATTTTTGTTGAATTTTGGGTTGGCCTCATAGTATAAGTTGTTCATAATGATGGTCAAAATCACCCCTTTTTGTTTACAACAGGCAAGCAGATAACCCAATAGTATAGCATAACTACTGCGAGCAAATATCTACAGAGCCACAGTCTCTAAGTGAAAGTAGTAAAAATAATTCCGAGCGCCGTCATACATACCGACTTAGATATTCACATTAAATAATTCACAATGAGCCGTTTTCTCGAATCTCGACGTTATGTCACCTGATTAGTGCTTGTAACCGAGCACTTTAGCATCGCGCGGCGTTTTAGTCGGCTTGCAATCGCCTTACGACCAACTAAAAAGCTTGCCCACTACGTAGCTTGGGTAGAGTTCTGGTTCGGACACTTTTTTTTTGCATGATTGTGACTCTATAGATATTTGCTCGAAGCATTACCAACTCTATTTGTGCTTGTAACGTAACGTGACTAGGTGTTTTTAACGATCAAAGAAGTTACGCAACGTTCAGTACGGTCTGTCTTCGGATGGGAGACCGCGAGTAAAATTTACAATTGAGCGCTACCGTGGCTCAGGTGATTTATTAAATTGTAGGTCCTGGCTGTAACAGTTAAGACATGGTAGAGACCTGCAGGCGGTTTAAAAACTCTGACTCCAGGGCTAGCTACCTGGCCTATACGAACTTATTTACTGAAAGCGTAATGTGATTGGGTATTTACTAATCACCGAAGTTAAACAACTTTCTGAACGGTTAGTTTTGGGATAGGTGACCGCTAGTGTCTATTGATGAGTGAAGACAAGAATCTTTTCTTCCATTCTGTCCCCCGGGGGACAGATCCGGGGGACAACCTGGAATAATCCGTATTTACAAAGGAACGCTACCATCACGACAATATTAAATTGTTAGTTTCGGTTGTCTTTAGAATTCGGTCGGCTTATAAACTTAAAATACCAGTGCTAGCCGCCCGCCCAAATACCTTTCGTGTCTAGTTGAAACTAACTCTACGAACTTCTTACACCATAATTTGTTGCACACAGTTATATTAACCTTCAAGGGTCTGTGGATGATCCAATTGATCTTTATGTAGTAGGTAGTTGTGTATGTATTCACTACATAGTATAAAACAAAAACGCTTCCCAGTATGTCTGTCCATATGTACTTGTAGCAAATCTTTAAAACTACGCAACGGATTTTGATGCGGTTTTTTTAATAGATAGAGTGATTCAAGAGAAAGATTTATATTATGTATAATACACCTCTGCGAAACCGGGGCGTTCGCTGGTTTTAGGTTATAAAAAGTATTGTATTTCGTTGTAGTTAATAAAGGCACTTTTGCCCGTTATAAAAAAAATTCTTTATTGCAAAAAGTTCGCAAGAACGTCTGTCAATTTCATAAGTAACTGACTTCCAAAAAGGAGGAGGTTCTATGTTCGTCTGTATGTTTTTTTTGTGTACTTATTATGTTCATCGATATTTTCGCTAATTGTGAATCTAATCAAAAAAATATTTTTTTCGTTCAAAATGGTATACTCCCGAGGTGGTCCCATTTAAATTTCATCGAAATCAGCTGAGCCGTTTTTGAAAAACACAAAAATGTTAAAGGTTGTGGACGTAAATTCGAGCAAACTATTCGAATTTTGTACACGATGGAAGTGGGTTTTGCCATTTTTTTACAAAAAATAGTTAGCCATACTACCAAGGATTATGCATCCATACTACGCAGCAAATAACTGAATCGATTGACAATACAGACCTACTGTCTATAACTCTGTCGTGGTTATTGTACAAATGAATGTTCACCTTCATTAGACTTTCAAGAGTACACAGCGTAAATATTTAAGCAGTAGCTCAATACTGGAATGCAACTAGTAGTTCTCCGTACAGTAGACCTCCTGGCACATCTCTTGAATCTTCATAAGTCTAAATCTACTGGCTCTTGACCGATTCTGTTCATACTCTCATACTCATACTCATTTATTGATAACAATAGAGTTTTATGTCAAAAATTTAAAAAAAAAGTAAAGTTACATTATTAAACAAATACAATAGTTTTAAACACCAATTAAATGAAATAATAGTCAAACAAAACAATAATAAAATGTCATAGATTCAATCAATAAATAAAAAATCAAATTGTTCACATTATTAAAATTAACAAAAACCGAATACTATAGTATTTGTTTAACTTAAAATTGACAGCACTAAAAAACATAAATTAACTTAAATACTAAACTTAAGACCAATAACTGATTTAAATGTACTATGTAACCAAACACATTTATATCTTGTTAGCATTTTGGAGAAAACTCCAGATACTTAAGGAGCACGGGCGAGGGAACTCTCACTAAAACTACTGTTTATAGTCTGCTAATTGCAGTGTGCAAGAGCTCATCGATTTATTTCAATACTGAACACCCTACCAATACACAGAAATGTAACGCTTGCGCGTGTTAATTTGCTGTGTGGCGCCATCTCTCGACAAGTTGGGAACTAAATGTTCCTTGCATTGGACATACCGCCCACCAAGAACGTCATTAAACGTTCTTCGAATAAAAGTACCGCCCACCATGAATGTGGTTCGGACTTGAAACTAATACTTAGCTAAGATTTAAGAAGGATGGCGCAACACGAGTTTAAACAAAGAAAAATATACTTGTAACAAAATTTACAATCTAAATTTACAAGTGCTCAGTCTGTTACTGGCAGTACGCATAATTTGGATGTGGGTCTCTTAAGGAGAGTGCCGTTACATTTTAAATTGACTACTCTTGTAATTTGGTCCAAACCTGGATGTTTAGTAACCACTCTGCCCAATAGCCATCGAGCTGGAGGAAGGTTGTCCTCCTTAACAAGAACCACATCGTCAATTTTTGGTTTTGGATTGAATTTTGTCCACTTATATCTCTGCAAGCAATGCACGAGATATTCATCCGACCACCTACGCCAGAAATCTTGCAACATCCGTTGTGTTAGTTGCCAACGTTTCAGAGTACCGATGTTGCTCAGTTCATAATTGTGTTTGGGTACCACAATCAGAGGTTCTCCGATGAGGAAGTGTCCTGGCGTGAGGGGAGATGGATCGTCATGATCGTTGGGTTGGTTATTGGTGGTGGCTGCGTGTCGTACACAAATGACACACTTGTGAACGTGCCTTTTTACTAGTCCTTTGACTGATATTATCCAGTATTTTGTGCGAAGATAATTGACCATCAGCAAAGGGCCACCATGCAGCGTGTGTTTGTGAGCATCGTCGATTATGAGATTGCTTAGATGGCTCATGTGCGGAAGAATTATTGTGTGCTTGACGTTGTCGGAGAGATTAGAATGTTGGATTTCGCCTTGTTCTCTCAAAATTCCCTTGTCTTTGTATGGATTGAGAGGCTTCAATTTGCTCTTATCTTGTTCTAACTCCGTGACCTGACATTGCCTTATGCAAGTGTCTAGAGCTACATTCAGTTCTGTGCTTTCAAGGTAAGGTTGGAATTTGTGGCGATTTGATTTGACATCTTTAATTTTCAGGAATCTTCGACAGAATGCCACGACGCGAATGAGTCTTTGCAAGGGTGAAAATCTTGCCCAGATGGGATCGACAGTAGAATCTACGGCAACGTGAGCTTTAATGTTGCGTTCTTCTAGGTCAGTAGATATAGATTTCGGCCTGCTATATTCCAGAGTAGATCTTTTGAGCCAAGCTAGACCCTGAAGCCACATGTCATTCTGAGCTAATTCTGTAGGAGTGCAACCCCTGGATGCAAGATCTGCTGGATTCCGAGAAGATTGTACGTGAGACCACTGGTAGCTATCTAATCTTGTCAAGATTTTGGATGTCCTGTTGGCGATGAAAGTTTTCCACCGACTTGGATGACTGCTGAGCCACGCTAAAACGACGGTCGAGTCAGTCCATCCATGAATGTTTGCTTTGTCGATATCTATCTTCCCGTCTTGATTTCCTTCTCTATCCGTTACATTTATTATTTCTGCCAACTCCTTGTTATTCCTTACCCATTTCTGTAACTCAAATCCTCCTTTCCTTAATATTTTTGTCATTTCCTCATAAATCCTTATACCTTCTTCCACTGTTTCACATCCTGTTAAAAAGTCATCTACATAATAATCTGTTTTTATTTTTTCAGGTGTTCCAGATCCAGATTTATCAGCTTCATCGACGGCCAGTTGCTGCAGCGTCTTCACAGCCTGGTAAGGAGCAGAAGCCGTGCCTAAGGTAACTCTTATTAATCGATACTCTTCTTTTTCAGATTCAGGATCATCTCGCCAAAGCAGCCGCTGGAAGTCCGCATCTTTCTGTGCGACGAGCACCTGGCGGTACATCTTTACAATGTCTGCGCTCAGACATATGGAGTGAGTACGCCACCTCATGGTGACGTGGCGTAAGTCCTGTTGCAATGCAGGTCCTACCATCAATGTGTCGTTGAGAGATACGCCATTGGTTCCCTTGCCTGATGCATCAAATACAACGCAAACCTTGCTCGTCGTTTTGGAGTCACGGATAACAGCGTGATGTAGCAGATAAACGCCACCAGTGTTGTCATCTGTGTTCTTGATGCGCTCCATGTGACCAAGATCCAGGTATTCATGTATCACCTCGGTATACCTTTTCTTGATCTCAGGATCCTTCTTGAATCGATGTTCAAGATGGTGAAATTGGTTCAGGGCAATATCTCTTGAATTTCCGTATTTACACTGCGGATCTTCTTCCTTGGAAGGAAATTGAACAATGTACCTGCCTGCAGAATCTCTTCGGGTTGTGTGCTTGTAGAAATCTTCACATTGTTGTTCTTCGTGAGTGAAGATTTTCTCTTCGAAGAAATCAGATTCGATATCCTTGAGAAGCTCATTTTCTTCTACATGAGCATGCATGCTTATTGTCACGTTATGATAAGATTGTGTTGAGGACGATTGATCATTATCATTGCGATATGTGGGGCCTGATAAAACCCATCCCAAGGCTGTATGTTGAGCGATTAATCTTCCGTTGGGACCCTTGATCAGTCCTTCTCTCAATATCTTACCATATACATCTGCACCAAGCAAAATATCTATTTTGTTTGGTGTGTTGTATTCTGGATCAGCCAAACTGATCTCAGCTAGCTCTGGCCATTCTATGGTTTCAATCTCCTGAGATGGAAGCAGGTTTGTGATTGAACCTAGTACGTGAGCTTGTACCTCCATCCTAAATGTAGGATCGTAACGTGATTGCACGGTGATCATCACCATGTACCTTGACGCTAAGGTACCTTTGTCACCACCCAAGCCTGATATTATGCTTTTACTTGGAATCTTCTTAAGTCTGAGCAGTTGAACGACAGCATCTGTGACGAAAGACGCCTGCGAGCCCTGATCCAGCAACGTCCGCAGTAGCTGAGTGTCGCCGTTCCTCGCTTGTGTCTTAACAATTGCTGTTGCAAGAAGAATTTGACTGGGTGTGACTGCCTTCGAAAAAAGTGTGGCAACGTTCGATGCTGATGCTGCATTTTCGGAGGTTGTTTGAAACTTTGGTGAAATCGAATTTACTTCCAACGCCACCTCTCTCGAAGAGTCGGATGACCGTGATTCTGACGTTGGTTTTGGATGCAGTAGTGAGTGATGATTATGTTTACAGATGCGGCACTTGGTAGACGTTCGGCAAACTTTTGCAGAGTGGTTTCTGCCTAAGCAGTTGAAACAAAATCCATTTGTTTGGACGAAACTATGTCGAGCGTCATAATCAAGCTTACTAAAATCTTTACATTGCCATAATTTGTGATTACCATTTTTACACAATGAACATGTATCTGACTCAGTATTGGAACTAGTTGTAATCGCATGCAGTACTTTCGGTTTTTGGGTTGAAAAACTTGGTTTAGGTTTCACTTTAGGATCAAGAAATTCGAGAGAACGAAATCGTGCTTCGAGAAATTCACGCATCTGAAACAAGGTTGGTAGTTCATCGGACACGCTAATCTTTACCTCCCATTGCTTTCGCGTTTCAGAATCTACTTTCATGCAAATGATGTAAATGATGATGACATCCCACGAATCTACTTTAATTCCTAAGTTTTTCAGTCCATTAAGAGTGTCGTTAGTTGTATCCAACAACTCTTTGATGGCGCTGCATGATTCCATTCCGATACTGGGTTGATTCATAAAACGCCTCAGTAGACCATTGGCAAGATATTTTTTATTATTATATCTCCCGTTCAGAATACTCCAAGATTCTTGATAATTATCTCCTGTGATAGGTACATGTCTCAGAAGTTGCTCTGCTTCGCCTGAGAGATGCCCCTTTAAGTAGTGCATTTTTTGCACATCATCTATGGAGGCATTATTATGGATCAATGATACGTACAAATCTCTAAAACTAGGCCACTCTGAATATTGGCCCGAAAATATTGGAATATTAATTTTAGGTAAGTGAACATTACTATCATTTGTACACATTGTTTTTACGTTACCGCTTGAAGAGCTTTTTGGTGCAAATTGACATAACGCTTCCTTAATATCCGATTTATAATTTATATACATCTCTTCCATATCCGAAAACATATCTTTAGTGAAATATTCATGTGATAACAAAGCATCCGTTACCTCATTAATTAACTCAGTGTTACTATCCGATATTGTTTTCCATTGACTTTCTAAAGTTTCCAATCTAGTTTGCAAATAAGATTCTTTAGCAAGACGATCTCTGGGAGATTTCTTGTAATTTTCGTATGATTTTTCTAAATTACTTTTCAAACGTATCAAACCTTTAATACAAGCTGCCATATTTAATTAGTTGAACAACAATTTTAAAGATAAACAATGTCTAAACTCTAAACAATAAACTAGCACACTTCTATTTATGTTAAACAACAAGTTATACAATTTTAAAATTTAGTCGAAAGTCGAAAATTTTACAAGTTGATGGAAAATATCTTCAAATTTTTCTATGTGTTTGAGTTTAAATACACTTCTGGGTGAAAACCGGCGTGGATTCCCCGTCAGAACACTTTTTGAGAAATTATTCTAAGTTAATATTTAGCATGCAAAGTTAAAGTCCAAGATGAATTCATTGATGAAATTTTTCTATGTCTATGGAACCTTGTCAAACTTCACTTTTGTAGAACTTCGTCACTTTAAATATAGGAACTTTGTCACAATAAATTTATAGAACTTTATCGCGCTGATTTTTGGAACTTTGTAATAATCACAAATGTACTCACGATTTATCACTGGCAAACCTCACTGACTGCTGCTGGTTACGTCACTGCTGTGACTACTGCTGCTGAAGCTACTTGTTGCTGACTTCACTGCTGTATTTGCTCGCTCGACTCCTTCCTTCCGATTGTTCTTCCTCGGTTGGTGGTGCCCCGCGCACCCCGCTCCAACCAGTCGTATCGACCTTCTTCGATAGGTCGAATACGATGAGCACAACGTTCAGTGGCAACCCGCCACCGGTTTCTAGTGCTTTCCGGAACCGGCAAGTATGTACGCTGACACACTTGAAAATTATTTAACCCACACACACTGGTGAATTCGACTCGAATAGGACCATGGAGAAAACTCCAGATACTTAAGGAGCACGGGCGAGGGAACTCTCACTAAAACTACTGTTTATAGTCTGCTAATTGCAGTGTGCAAGAGCTCATCGATTTATTTCAATACTGAACACCCTACCAATACACAGAAATGTAACGCTTGCGCGTGTTAATTTGCTGTGTGGCGCCATCTCTCGACAAGTTGGGAACTAAATGTTCCTTGCATTGGACACATTTAGTTACCTATTTAATGATCTTGTCAAATATTATTCAAATCGGTAGATAAATATCGCAACAGCAAACTTCCCCTCTTTTTGAGAGAAATAGGCCGAATCATACAAGTCGGCGGAAGCTAAGTTAGCTACATGTCACGGCATATAACTTTATTGTTATTATGGTGAATATGGCGGTCACCATGCGCAGCTATCTCTCCACACCCAAGCTGCGCAATATAAAATCAACACGTCAACAATCTATGTGAGCTTCAGTTAGGATCGGATATTGCTAGGTAACATCACATCCGCTGACATATATGATGCAGCCTGTAATATACAAAATTTGGGTACCAAGTATCGTCGAGAATCGTTAAAAAATGCGACCTATCGACGAAAACTAAATCGTCGAGTTAAAACGGGGATCTCTCACACTTCGTTTACTCTATCAATTTATTAGTACGAGGAAAATTTGCCAAAGGTTTATATTTTGGTAACATTGCACAGTCAAAATAATAACAGATATATTCACGTTTACATTAATAAATGCTGTCGCCTGTTATTTTAGGAACGAAGAATATTTTTAGATAAAAGGAGTAAAAAGAAGATACCTTATGAAAATATTGCTATTTTTGTATGTACTAGCTGCGTGACGACTTAATCATTTTATGAATTAAATAAGTTGGAAGTTAAATATAAAAAGTAAGAGTTTGAAAAGGAGACCTGCTTATGGTTTTTTTTTGCGAACCACAAGCTCACGCATTTTAAAATTTACGAGTACAATTTCGGACGCATGACTATGTGCAATTTGATTTGCAGTATTATATTTTACAGATTTAGCTATTGCTGACATTTCATACAAACAAGATTGATAAAATTATTGCAGTGTTACGGTCGATATAAGACGGACACCGATATCTAAAGAAATCAGAGCTTTAGGTAATCTTTAAGGTTGTTTGTGGTTGACTTTTAACTAAAAATCTTTAGTATTAGGTAGCGTGTTTATCGGCCTTTTACCGGATCCACTTCGGAGAGTGCGCCCAGGAGTTGCACAATCTGGTCCCACCTGCCCCTTTCTTCTATCGTACGGCTAGACAGACGCGACCAAAGCGCCACCCTTTTATGGTGGACATACCGCGCATTAGAACCAAGCGTTTCGAATCCTCATTCCTCATACGAACAGCCAGAATGTGGAACGCTTTGCCTGGGTCTGTCTTCCCGCTAAAGTACAATGTGGGCGTCTTCAAATCCCGAGTAAATAGGTATCTTCTAGGTAAGCGTGCTACAACCTAGACCGCATATCTGCTTAACATCAGGCAGTATGTGGTCGAACGCAAACCTATTCAGAATAAAAAAAAAAAAAAAAAAAAGTATTCCTGATTAATAGAAAATATACGAAGCTCCCTTACTATTTTGTTGATCATACGTCTTATCGGCTTAGTATCAAATGTCAGTCAACAACTAGAACTCAATTGTCTTCTCGAAATACTTGATAGGTATCAGAATAGTTCGTTCAATTTTGATATCTTGTGAATAGTACGTAGTGAACATGAAAACCTTTAGTAATATACATACCTATTCTTCAATAGATAGTTTTCGAAGACTTTGATCTAGTCAGGGTTAGTTGAATGCGTAAGTTTTCTAGGTTTCTATGTTTACTCAACTGTACACAATTTTATCGTTGTTGAAAGTAAATATTTAAGTGAATATGAAACAGATTGATAGATAATTATTTACTAGACTACTGCATTAAAATAAACAAACAAGTTACAATAAAATTACTAATTAATGCTCAATTTTGTTCGCATATACAGGGATATTTCTAATCAATTAGCATCATTTAAGAGGCCTTATTCTGTACATCAAAACTAACAACTTTTGTTCTGAACCTTTTGTCAGAACTCAAAAAAAAAAATCTGCTGTTCCATACATTTTGTCGCGGGTGAACGATATTTTTCTATGGAACAACAAACATTTTTTTTAGTTTTGACAAAAGTCGCAGAACAAAAGATGTTAGTTTTGGTGACATAATAAGCCCCTAAAGGATGCTAATTGTTTAGAAATAACCATGTATGGTTAGAGCTATTCATAAAATAAAATGCCATACATATGTGTTCTTATACTTTTCATTCTATCAATCTATCTACCAGCCGTAGGACGTCCACTGCGGGACATAGGCCTTCCCCATGGATTTTCAATAAGGCCGGATGGAAGCGGTCTGCATCCAGCGCGTTCCTGCGATCTTTATTATATCGTCAGTCCTCCTAGTCGGTGGACGTCCTACGCTGAGGCTGCTGGTCCATGGTCTCCATTCGAGAACTTTACGGCCCCATCGGACATCCGTGCTTCGAACTATGTGTCCTGCCCATTGCCACTTTAATTTGCTAATCCGCTGGGTTATGTCAGTAATTTTGGTTCGTCTGCGGATCTCCTCATTTCTAATTCGATCTCGCAGAGAGACGCCGAGCATAGCCCTCTCCATATCACGTTAGGCTATCTTGAGCTTATTCAAAAGGCCCATTCCAAAAGACCACGTTTCAGATACTTTTCATTAACATGTAATATAGGCTGAATCAAAGTTTTTGGCAGCGCGATACCCACTCCTCTCTCAGCTGTTAAGGCCCATATCACAGCGAAACCGCGATTTTGATCAATTTTGGCGTTCTTTTTCTGAGAAACTTACAACAAACAACTGCTTTAACTTACTGAAAAATTTAAATCAAATATTATTATTGTCGGTAGCATTTTCTAATTTTAGATTTTGTTTTCTTTTTTCATATTAATATCAAAATTTCAAAGCGAGTCTTTCGAAAAATGGGTGGTTTTAGAGTCCATTTATTGAAGTATAGTGCAAAGCATATAAAATAAAATAAATATTTTATTATGTGTTATATTCTTAATTGAACGTTAGCATTTTCAAAATTTCGATAAATGTTTGTGTTTTTACAAAAAATAATATCTAATTCAGCAGCACAAAACTGCTAAAAACGCCCTGAAACAGCTGCGAATATCTCTTTTTCACATTGTTATTTTGATGCATATTTTATACCAAAATAAAGTTTAATTTATATATAATTAGAAAATTGTAATATTTTTTAAAATAATATCTCAAAAAACTTAAAATAAAGCCATCTATAACGGCCGAAAATACTACAAAACGCGATGTATTGACCGTACGGATTCAGTACCGCGCGAGCGCTCGTCGAGGTCGGATCTATGTCCGATTTTTGAATCCCAGACAATAGTGCGTTAACGTTATAGTGCGCTCAACAAATATTGATCTCGTGAGTATAAATTTATTGATTAATATAATATTGAACAGTTTTGTGTGGTGACATATTTTATGATGTTTATAATCTGAAATCGTGAACGGTACCTATTTTATATTCATTACATTTTGATCGCGCTGGATGCAAGCCGCTTCCAGCCGGTCTTATTGGAGATCCATAGGAAAGGCTTTTATCCAGCAGTGGACGTCCTTTGGCTGATGTATAGATGGATGGATGGATGATATTTAAATCTTAGATGAAAGCCGTATTATTTTTAATTAATTAATAACTTTTGTGTATTTTCAGTAGGTATTTATTAATATGTTTAATGTGAGTACGACATGCAAATATTTTTGTAAAACTTGATTGATATTGAACAATTTGGATTTTATTGAATACAGTCTATTTCTTTATTTTTTAAAATTTTGGTTGTAATATTGATTGCGACTGTTTATATCTTAGCGGCAATGTTTATATAATCTGAAATTGTGAATGATACACTTATTCATTACACTTTGATCTTAGCCAAAAGTGCGGAGACATAACCTAGCATGTAACTATTACTTTGATATTTTGTATGACAATAATATTTTGATTTCATTGTGACTGTATCTGTTAAAAACATAATAGATTCTAATCTAAAAGTGAGAGAATTAAAGTTCAATACAATAGTGGCACGTGCTCCAAGCAAATAACAAAAACAAAAGAATCTTGCTATTTATGACTTCAGGTGTCTATCTTAGAAGACATGCCAAATATCAGGGTGTATTTCCAAGAACAAGACCTGTGGTGTAGGCAGTTATTTGATTTTTTTTATATTTCTAGCATGGGTCGAAAAGATCCTGTGTACAGATGTGTGAAAAAAGAAGATTTCCTGCATCATTGAAATAAGCACATGAAGCAAGGCAAAGCTACGTTTAACATCATTTATCATAATATGTACATATTTATGAATTTGAATGATACTTAATATGAATCTTTATGCCTTATTTTAAAGATATTATATATACCAATATTATAAAGTGGAAAGATTTGATTGTTTGTTTGCATTGAATAGGCTCCGAAACTACTAAACCGATTTGAAAAATTCTTTCACTGTTGGGAAGCAACACAATCCCCGGGTGTCATAGGCTATATTCTATTTAAAAAAATGGGGAGGCTGCTAGTACTTAGTAATTATAGTTATGTTTCAGAAAAAAACTCAAAGCCGATATGGCTTCATGTTCATCTCCAGTAGATAAGGAAGACGTCGATATCGATGGAGATGTATGTAATAATATACTTAGGTATCGATATAGATAAATTAAGATTTCAATGTAAGTAAAAGTAAAAAATGTACCTAAGTGTAGAAGTATGGTTGCATAGTTATAATCCGTGACTTATAAAGATATAAATAGATGTGAGTGATTCTAATTTCATCGAATGTAAATCAAATTATTCGAATGTAAGGGAAAATAAATGTGTGAATTAAATTACATAATATTATTTAATTTTTAATCAATGTTCCTAAAATATAAGATCCTTACATTGTTTAGTATCAACATTCCTTAAAACAATGCAATTCAAAAAGAGCGCCGCAGGTGTTTCGACGATTCGCAATAAAAATAGGGCAAGATTTATGACCTCAGGTATCCTTCTTAGAAGTTACCGCATCTTGAAGATTTAGTACCTACAAAACAAATTACCTCTTTGTATACTGACTCAATAAATAAATAATATTGATTATAATTCCTGATTAGAATTAACCAAATACTGTGATTTGTAATGAACCAAACAAATAGAATAAATTTTCTATTTATCAGTAAGTCGCTGCGGTGATAATTCGGGAAAAATGATAATTTAGATAGAAAATATGTTAAAGTGTAAATAAACAGTTACAGGAAACAAAGATACAAAAATAATTACACCAAGCCACAGTTCAATATCTGTATCTAATAATTAAATAATAGTAAAAGTATCAAGATTGTTCAGTGACTGCAGCTGCACAGCGCCGTGGCCATAAAACTCCGGTCGAGTCGCCGCCGTTCGTAAAACCCGATTTTGAGATAGACAATTTCGCTATAGCCCTCTTAAATAAGCTTCGGTCAGGATTGGGTTTTGTGCAGCTTATACTCGTAGCTAACATCACAGCCGTCATGAACTTTGATTCGGCCTAGACTTACAATATACAGGGCATTCTGCTTAACCTGTACCAAGCCGAAAGGAAGCCCGATTACAGAGGCGCCAGCGTAAATTTAATAGCAACGTAAAAAGCGTTCTCTCTATCGAATGCCCAAAGTGAAAAAGAAACAAAACTATGCTTTTTAGATAATATAATTACGATTGCGCCTCTGTGATCGGGGTTAGGAGGTGATTAAGACCATCACCATGAATAACTTTAAATATGGGCCGCACCCAGAATTTTGAAAAAAAATTAACTGTTCCATACAAAATTGCAACTCAAATCGACAAAATGTATGAACGAGCTGTTTTTTTTTCAAATTCCGAGTTAAATTCCGAGTGGCAAAGTATAGTAAATTCGTTAAGGTCTGGTGTCAGAGTTTTTAAGCCGTCTGAAGGCTCTTGTTCCATAGAAAAATATCGTTCACCCTCGACAAAATGTATGGAACAGCTGTTTTTTTTTTTAGTTTTGACAAAAGTCGCCGAACAAAAGTTGTTAGTTTTGATGTGCAGAATAAGCTCCTAAGAGGATGCTAATTGATGAGAAATAACCCTGTATATTTATTTTCACACTCACTGCACTGTGTACCTACTGACATAGACTTCTTTGCTCTGACCATCGACTTGGAATTTTTCGATGGCTCTGACACACTGACTTCTTAACTGACGTTCTCGTAAAATACTGGCAGCTCCGATGCCAAGCCAGCACATTAAATGTAAGTCAGTGCAGCTTTATGAAACTGGCTTAGCTTTATAAATTAGCCAGATATTCATTACAGAAATTGGTGTCAAATGGTTGCACAGATTTCACTTGCCAAGATTTTTTGAACACAGCATGTATTACTGAGAAAAAAAAATTAAAATGCTTATAGAAAATAATGGAAGTTGCTCCGCCGACAAGAGCCGCGCTCTTAAATCCTGAATGAAACTGGCTTAGAAATATGGATAATTATTTTTCGCAAAAAAATGGTAAAACAGCCTTCCATCGTGTACAAAATTCGAATATTTCGCTCGGATTGTTTACATTATTGTTGATTTTTCAAAAATGCCTCAGCCGGTTTCTGTAAAATTTTAATGGGCCACTTCGGAAGTATATTCTTTAGAATTAAAAAAGAATTTTTCGGTGCGGTTCACAAATGGCGAAATTATCGAGAAATATACACAAAAAAAGATACATACAGACGAACGTAGAACCTCGTCCTTTTTGGAAGTCGGTTAAATATACGTACATACGTAGTGGAAAGTATGATTTTGTCTTACTACAGAGTTTCCTAATAGGATTTTCAAGAAATTGAAATTGCGACTAATTGTTAGCAAATTTAAATCCTACGGTCAAGACAATTATTAATCAACTTCCAAAAAGAAGAAGGTTCTATCGTATGTTCGTCTGTACATTTGTATTTTTTTATGATATTTTCATTGACATATTCGCCAATAGTGAACCGATTTTAAAAATTCCTTCTATTTAAATTAAATTTAAATCATGTAATTTCCGAGATGCTCCCATTTAAATTATATCGAAATAAGCTAAGCCGTTTAAGATAAAATCGGCCAAGTGCGAGTAGGACTCGCGCACGAAGGGTTCCGTACCGTATGGGAGCCTCATTCCTCTTGCCGTTATTAATAGCGAGCAAAAAACTGCTGAAAACCACGTTGTTGTATGGGAGCCCCCCTTAAATATTAATTTTATTCTGTTATTAGTATTTGTTGTTATAGCGGCAACAGAAATACATCATCTGTGAAAATTTCAGCTGCCTAGCTATCATGGTTCATGAGATACAGCCCGGTGACAGACAGACAGACAGACGGACAGACGGACATCGAAGTCTTAGTAATAGAGTCCCGTTTTTACCCTTTGGGTACGGAACCCTGAAAAATCAACAATAATATGAAAATTGTATACATCGATTCGAGCAAACTATTCGAATTTTGTAGACAGAAGTCGGGTGTGGCATTTATTGCGAAAAATAATTCATCATCATCATCCTGTCCTTATCCCACTAGGTGGGGTCGGCACAGCACGTTTCTTTTCGCTACTTCACTCTATCATACGTCATCTGATCATCAACTCCTTTCTCTCGCATATCATATTGCGAAAAATAATTATTTCAAGTTATTATCCCAATATAAAATATTTTAAATAATCTTAGTATGGAATGCACTTCAAATAAAATAGTTTCATTACCTACCGAATTAAATATTTTATTAAGGCAATGATTTTCATTTATTCTAATTTAAGATATTGAAAGTGGAAAATGGCCTGATATAACCAATGATAATTATTAAAAAATTAATTGATTACGAATTATAATTAAGCACAATGTTTTTAAACCACAGATACGTTAATGAACTTAAATAAGTATTTATATTAGGTATATTGTTATACATAGTTATTTAGACATGTTATGTCTATTTGAAGCAAATTAGAACATCAATTTACTCGTATCAAAGATTATATCGAATTGGATACTGCTGGGATTGGAATAACATATTAATTGGAACCATAAAACTTTATTGGCAAGGTATTAATTTGTTTGCTTCTGCTCTGAATCAGATTGACTTTTATTGTAATTTATCTATTGTACTTAAATAATGCCTACAGTTTCAGACATTGTATTTATTTTGTTTTGGAAGAAAACACATTAAATTTGTAACGTGATATAAAAAAAAATTAATTTAAAAGAAGAAGGATTAAATGTTGCGATTTAAAAGGGGTCGTGGTGATGTAAAACGTTACCAGTTAGAGCAAAGGGACAAATGATACAAAAAGGGACTAGTGATACTAGAGGGGACAAATGATACAACACCTTCGAAGGTGTGGTGTCGCAGTTACTTGACAAATAAACAAAATGTTACCTGGATAAACTAAGTCGATAAGAACAAAGAACCTCTGTTCCCAAAGACCGTATTATTATCTACCTGTGAGTTGTTGAGTGAGGACAAAATTAAAAGATTTTGTTTTGTAATTTAAATCACAACAAATTTATTTGTAATGACCTTAACTCTTTGAATTTACATTAAATTATCTTAAGTCTAAAGCGGGTAAGTTTATTCGGTGGTGACCAGAAGGGTCTTAATGCCAACGGGCTTAAAATTACACAGACTTAACCGTTGTAAAGTTTATCAATACTTATTGATATATTTTCGCGGGAAGATCCATCAGGTCGCGGGAAGAGGCTATGGACAAACCAGACGGCAAATAAGTATCACTCGTATTTTTCACCGGGATGATTCCAAGATCAAAAAAATGTTTTTTCCAGCGAATCAAAATTCAGATTAAATTGACGAGCGAATCACTAGATCAACTGACTAACCTCAATCGCCTCTTTTTAAACGCTTCCGCCCTAAGGCAGATGGATGTCCGGAGCACCACATTCTTCAACGAAGTCTCCAGAAAAAGCTTTTTGCCAGTGCAAATGAAAATTTGCTAATTCACTTGTCACCTTTCAACCGTTTCGAATCACGCATCCACTTATGACGTCACCGCACTTAATTTACTACGCCTTGTAAACAAAACATACTTATTTACGTTCCATTCTCCCAACAAGGTTATGAAAAATACAGACACAAATAATTTCTTTTTTTTCTTTACGGATCAGTCCGAACAATGACAGCGACAAGCAGTCCATACATGACAGCGACAAGCAGTCCATACATGACAGCGTCAAACCAACTGTCACTTTTACTGTCTCATTACTTGCTAACTTCAAAGTCACTGCATTTGCAATTTCATTTGCTATTTAATGTTTACGATTTGTTTATTAAGTAAAGTCCAAAAGTGCATAAAACGAATGATTGTGATGTTTAAATGTCGTGCAACGAGAAAGAAATAAGTATTGTTAGTAGCTACGCTACAAATTTTATCTTGTCAATCTGTTCTTTAATTTACCGACTTTCAAAAAGGATAAATCGGATGTTCGTCTGTTTAAACATTTGTTTTTTTCTATGGTTTGTAAGGTTTATTCTCACCTTTATATATGCTAGACCCAATCAATCAATCAATCTGGGTCATTCTTCCTTCCAATTTTGTGGAAGTCAGGAGTCCCTAAGACGTCCCCAAGGAAGTTTGATTAGGGGTGTATGATATATAGAGTATGACCACGAGAACACGTACATTCTCACGGTAATAATTATTGGTATGACCACAAGAACATTTCGTGGTCATACTGGCATGACAAATTAGTATGATCAAACATGTTCTTGTGGTCATACCAATAATTATTACCGTGAGAATGTACTCGTTCTCGTCAACATAAGTACTCTTTTTTTACCCATATCGCAACAAACGAAAAAACCGTTTTCGTCAAATATGATGTTACAGTATGATCACAAAAAATTCCAGGTTTTTCTCTTGGCAAGTTTTTCGGATGGTCTGCATTTTTTTCTCACATGATGTGCAGAATAGAGAGAATGACCACGTAAACAAGTGTATGTGGTCATATTGGTATGAAAACTAGTTTTTCATACTTACAAGATCACAAAATATGCTTGAAATTTAAAGTTTGCTAGTACTTGAACCACCCGTGTAGGTGGACAGCGCCTCCGGCATCTCCAACTATTTAAGCAATACTATGTAATTCCGTTATTAACTATGTTATGGTTTTAACTCAAATACAGTTTTTAATTAACTTTATACTTCCATTTTTTGTAAATTAAAAAATCCAACCCATCAAACTTTTCATAACTTAGAATCTAATCACTAAAACGAGCTTTTGAGCAAAACTTCGAAAAACATTACCTTTTAGAACAATTTATGAATTGATCAAACTTTGTTTGCGTTTATTTCATGCTATAAACTAAATTACTTGCAAACTTATGCAAACAACGAAAAATTTGAGAACTATTATAATAAGTCTAAAATATGTTCGGTCCCAAATCTTATCTAGGCACGATTTTCGTCTGAAAACTTTAAGTTTCTATTAGTGTAATCAGTAGTTATAGCCTAAATAAGAATTTAAATATTACTAAGTAGTTGCTTACCTTTTTTAGGGTTCCGTTCCCAAAGGGTAAAAACGGGACCTTGTTACTAAGACTCCGCTGTCCGTCCGTCTGTCCGTCTGCCTGGCACCAGGCTGTATCTCAAGAACGGTGATAGCTAGAACGTATAGTAGATAGTAGTCTTTCTTCTGTGGCTGTGTGTAAGAGTAACAAACAAACCAACAAACTTTCTGATTTATAATATTTGTAAGGCTTAGCATGTCAGCTGCAAGGACGTTAGACATTGTTTTAATAAATTTATTTCTTATGCTGATCATGTGATAAGTTTGTGCCGTAGTACAAGAATTTAAATGTAGGATTTCCATTATCCAGTAGCGCTCGTAGCGTAGTTTGACTAGGTGATTGTCAGCGATCACCGAAATTAAGCAACGTTCCGCAAGGTTAGTACTTGGATGAGTGACCGCGGGTGGCATTTTCCAACTGAGCGCTACCGTGGCTCGGATGACACGTTAAATTGTAGGCCCCGGCTGTTTCAACCGTTTAGCCATGTCAGAGGCCTTCAGGCGGCCTAAAAACTCTGACACCAGGGCTAGCCACCCGGCCTATACGAACTTACTTACCTACTTATTATCCAGCAATGTCGTTGATATAGAACCTGCGGTCGAATTATTATCTAGATAGAATCGCATACATTTTTTTTTCTTGCAAAATGTTAAAACATCCAACGTTTTTTCGTAACTACCTTCTGTGACAGCTTTTGCAAGGCGGAAAAAAATCTAAATTTTGTACTACTGGATCACGACACATCACTACATAGTATAAAACAAATTCGCTTCCCGCTGCCTGTCCCCATATATGCTTTTATCTTTAAAACTACACAACGGACATTGATGCGGTTTTATTTAATAGAAAGAGTGATTCAAGCGGAAGGTTTATATGTATAATACACCTGTGCGAAGCCGGGGCGGGTCGCTAGTACTCGTATATAGTTATTTGCTTACCCTGTATTAAGCCAAAAGAGGATAACTAAGAACATCAATATAACGACTTTCACTATGGGGCTAACCCAAGCTTCGAGAAAAAATACTTGTTTCACACAAAACTGCAACTCATTATCAAATAAATATATGAAACAGGCGTTTTTTTTTGAATCCCGGGTTGGAACCATAGTAAAAGTTGCTCATAATTATGGTCAGAGTCGTCCACTTTCGTCTTAGTACATCAGTTCTGGATAACCCTGCATAACCAGTCATATTATTACATATACAGGGTTATTTCTAATCAAATGGCATCTTCTTGGGGGCTTATTCTGTACACCAAAACTAACAACTTTTGTTCTGCGACTTTTGGCAGAACCCAAGAAAAGAATCAGCTGTTCCATACATTTTGTCGCGCGTGATCGATATTTTTCTATGGAACAACAATTTTTTTTTTTTACTTTGACAAAAGTTGTATTGATGTACAGAATGAGCCCTTAAAAGGATGCTAATTGAATATAAATAACCCTGTGTAAGGGAAGTATATGTCTATAAGTGGACGTCTCATGGCTGAGATTATGACAATGTTAGAATTTAGAACGCACCGCCGAACTCTGAGCATTTGACAAAAGAGCCCTAAATAGCTCAAAGTTACCCGACGCCTTTAAACATTTGAAACCTTTCACAATTGTGAATCAAAATCCTCAGCTACAGCACAATGCACATCGGAACACTCGAGACCTTGCATACTTCTGACACACAGTTTCTGAAAGTGGGGTACGCAGGGGTTCGAAGCAATATTGATGTAACACACTTTTATTACGCGGCGGAAGTCAATACGGTTCAGAAATAACCGACGCCGCAGCCAATAGCATGCCAGCCAGCCGCCAGCCGACACGCCCCCTCGCGCGATGCCTCGTGTAGCTCTGCCCTGCAGCCTGCCTGAGAGGGGACGTGTATAAATGCCAGCCAGCCAGCCAGCAGACCTCATTATTGCTTGAAAAATAAAAGGATAAACTACCACTCTGAGTGTTTCGTCTTTTATCTCGTTTTACTCAGAAGTGTGATATCTGAAAAAGACTTCTACGACGTCTAAACCCACGTGCATCAGCTGCAAAATTACGAAAAATTTCTGCCTACATGAAGCCCTGACCATCAAAGAAGACAAAATCACCACGCCACCTGCGAGACCCGCTTTAGAAGAATCGACGGAAGAAACATCAAGACGAAAAAGCCACGCCGCAATTTTGAAGAAATATTCAGCAAGCGCAGAGCGGTCATCGAAAAAATAAGCTAACCACGTGAGCTGCGACAAATTATGAGGCTAAAAAGCGATGCAAGTTCAAAATGAGCTACAAAGACTAGATTTCCATGGCATCGACGCGAAGCTACTACTTGAAGACGACTGCAATGGCGACATATTGAACAGCAAGAAAAACATATTCACCGTTCTGTGACAACCGCCAGCAAAACAAAGACATAGCAGCAGGAACCAGGAACATTATGATATCAAATAGCATGGAGAAACTATTGCCGGCCTGTGGTTCCCACAAACCACGTTTTGAACAACCACGCGATGAACAAAAGAAGAATCGACAACTACCCACGTGACGACGCTCCACGGTGTCCACTGAGCTGGTCTAATTGCCAGCCTGCCCACCTGCCTGCTGATCTGCATGCCTGCCGACCAGCGTGCTTGCCTGTCTACCTGCCTGCCCGCCCGCATGCATGGCAGCCTATTCGTCAGCCTGCCTACCTGCTGGCCAGGCTGACCATCACCTCCAGCGGGCTCCTGATACGGGCCGCCACCAGGGAGCCTCGACAAGAAGCCTCAGCCAAATAGCCAGGTCTGTATGTTTATGCTTGCCATCGTTTTCCTGTGATTAGTTTCTTTACGAAATCAGTGCCACTATTTTTATAAGGGATTGTAGAAAAAAGCTAAAACAAATTCATCTTAAATAACAATTTGGAGCGTAGCATTTGGGTTAATAGATTGGTAGGCGGAATGATTCCATTTGGCGTAAAAAGTCTAAAGAAAAGAAAAATACCGCATCGTTACTTTTGGATACCTGTTTGTCATCAGCCAATGAAAACGAAATACGCTAAGGCGAAATAGGCTAAGGCTTTTTCACATAGGTACCTAGTCACTTTAGTATGAAAACCATTGCATTTTTCAACTTAGTAGTCGTGCAAAAATAGCCACAGTGAGAAAGAACATACACACTTATGACACTCTTAAAACTGAACTAGCTCGTATCACCATTCTGTTCTGCAAGTATGCTGTAAAACTCATAATCATTTGCAAACATTTACATGAGTTACTGTCAACTTCAGTACCTACATTTACTAGTCTGAGTTGGTTTGCTTCATATTGAAAATCTACTGTATGTGGGTAGCTTTGAGCCAGTGTCAAATTCACGCGAATTTCAAATGTAGGTAGCTTTAAATATTTTAATTCGCCAAAGTTGTAGCGTTGATTGTTCGGGTAGTCAAGAAAGTAATCAGGGTTGCCGTTCTAGCTGCCTGATGACTAGATCTAGCGCATTTTCGACGGCCTTAGCCATACAATATTTGGGTTGATCCACTAAAGTGAATCTAGCCACTTCTATCTGTTTTGTGATGATACGCGAGTGATTCTAGCTACTTTTTATCTGTAATCATTTTAAATAAATGACTATGGCAAAATCGTTAAAAAACATCGAGGCCTGCATATGTTTTTAAGTGCTACTTGTAGCAATAAGTGCCGAAAAGTATTTATTTAGCTGATAACTTTCGCGAGCAGTCTATATCTTTTCGAGTAGTCACATGTATTAAGGACGTTCCGCTAGTTAAAAAGTCAAATCAATATTTGTTTACAGCCATTCTTAGCCGAATTTCGAAAGTAAGTTATGTTCAAAACTAGCTACTTTTTCCTAATATGTAGTCGCAAAATAGATGGACCTAACGGCAACACTGAAAGTGACTGCGCTATTGAAATGTGATCGGAACATTTTCATCACCGGTAAACATTATTTTTGTATGTAGGTACTTATGATTGCGTGCATTACCGATAGCAAAACTCTTTTCTAATAAGTTGAATTTTCTGTAAATCACTTTAATAGGTCATTATAGTTGTGCGCATTGAAACATTTGTAGTGCTGAAACACTTATAAGAAAGTACAAAGTGCTAGATCTTTTTCTGCTTCTAAGTTTTGTGTGATACTAGTATAGCTGTATGTCTATTGCTATTCTCATAGAAACGCGTCTATTTTGTTCTTAGTACCCAGGTGATAATTATAGTGGTTTTTATATTGTATGATTTACAGTTCAACTTGATGTAATGAGCTAATAATAGTCGTCATATCTATTGACACAAAAGTGAATTTGCTGTAGCGAAACAGTATACAACTAGATAAAAGTAGACAATATTATTAGTGGCAACGCTCTAAGCAAATATTTCAAATCTGTAGCAACATCTGAGTGGGTACAAAATCAGTTAATCAGATTTATGAATTCTTGGACAAAAGACAGCGTATTAGATATTAAAGTATTCTTGGAATGATAAGTGTACTTCTTACAATTGGAAGCTTTTACAATCTATTGATATATCATAACTGGAACCAAGTTTGTTATTTTATTAGAAAGTTTCGAACATTGGAACCATATTCATACCCCGATTTTCTACTTCAATGTTGGCTTAAGCTTGTTATTTTTTAACTTTTGAATAGCTGGGTAACTGATAATAATTGCTTTGCCGTAGTGCTTATTGCAATCACTATCACTTTTGAAACATAATGAAACTTCAGTAAAAAGACGTCTTAGTTAATGGTTTAGTTTTGTCATCTACCATGAGGTCATTTTACCAAGCAAGTAGGTATGTCTAGCCTATGACACGGTGTTTTAAGCTGTACCTATAGTCTATATCCATATTTATAACAGAGCCGTAGATACACTATATTCGATTTGCTTTGTCAGATGAAGATTAGTGTTCTCAAGTTGATAATAATTAGGTACATTGATAGTTGTGTCAGATCAATTGTTTTGCGTTGTCCTTTAGACATGATTTGTGCTTATTATTATTAGCATTAAAATAAGTAAGTAATCATAGTAGGTAGACTGGACACTTCCGTTAGTGAGGGTAAATGGCAAGAAGTCTGTTTAAAAATATTTTATTGTAGGTTATTTTATTCATAGTAAACTATGTAGTGACATCAACACTTAGCAGCAGCGTTACAAAATAATATGTAGTGCCTACTTATCATAGCAATGATATAGTTAAGTTTTGTGTCTGACTGTGATCTTAAAGGCATTTATTCTATTTGTTTGACAGCATGACCATAAAGTAGCTAATAGTCATTCTAGTCTGCCATTTTTGTAGTGACAACAGTCTTTGTAGGTACACTGGTAGTTTCGATGGCGTGAGTTGACATAGATAAAACTAGTAGGTAAAATAATATTCTTGATAGTGCCACAGCCCCAAAGATTCCAATGCTATTGATTGCTTATGATGCCAATAGCCCTGATGGTACCTTTAACCCTGATGATGCCTATAACCCTAACAATGCCTATAGCTCTGATGATGCCAATAGCCCTGATGATGCCCAGAGCCCTGATGATGCCTATAGCTCTGATGATGCCCATAGCCCTGATGAAGCCCATAGCGCTGATGTTGCATATTAACCCTGATATTAGTCCAGACATAACTTGTAGCCGTAAATTATCCCTGAGAATGTAAGCAGCCATGAAAAACTTAGTAGCTCGGAGAATATTAGTAGCCACAATAATACCAGTAGTCTTTGTTGTGTATTGCCATTGGAAATGCTAAACTTTGTCGTTTGTTCCCATCGCGGGAGCAATGGTGTTTCAGGAAGGCCGATATTACGCGGCGGAAGTCAATACGGTTCAGAAATAACCGACGCCGCAGCCAATAGCATGCCAGCCAGCCGCCAGCCGACACGCCCCCTCGCGCGATGCCTCGTGTAGCTCTGCCCTGCAGCCTGCCTGAGAGGGGACGTGTATAAATGCCAGCCAGCCAGCCAGCAGACCTCATTATTGCTTGAAAAATAAAAGGATAAACTACCACTCTGAGTGTTTCGTCTTTTATCTCGTTTTACTTTACTATAACGTATTAAGACACACACTCAATAAGTTTTGCGTAAAAAATTACAACTGCTAACAGACCAAATGATAATCATAATTTTAGCGAAAATATGTAGGTATTGTGGTGCTATTTGTGATATCAACGTAACAAATATAATTATCATTTCTTTTATTTAATGATCATAATTTTATTGTCAGCTTAGTATGGCCTTCTGCAAGGCCATAATTGCACTTCAAGCATAAGTCTTCTCCCTCTTCCACTAATTTTATGTCTTGCGCTAGGTTTTTTTTTTTCTAATCTTTAATTCAGACACAACGATCCATGTACAAAAAAAAATAATAACGGAAAAATACAAGAAATCAGGTAGCAATAGCTACCCATCGTTTATAGGTTGCAGACAGCAGCTGCCGGTCCGCTAAGCTTCTAATGATCTTGTTTTTACACGATTTAACCATACTTTATCTTCCAACAATACCTCTAAAACATAATACCTACAAAAGTAGTGGATATGTATTTTATCACCATTTGGAGAGTGAACACATAGTCCTACGTGGCCTATGACGGGTAGGCAATGCTCTGTAGTACGCTATTAAACAAATCCCAAAACAGTTTAGTTAACACACATCTAGTAAGGCATTGAGCATGGTTCAAAAGCCCCTGATAGAGGGGCATATCCACAAGTTTGAGAACCCCAGTCCTAACATATTAAAGCTTCGCACTTCCTCGAGGACCCGAAGAAAGTTAGTCGAGAGTTGGCATAGTTAAAATATTCTCTTTCAACTTGATCCGTCTTAATGCTGGCTTGAAGAACACGTACTGAACTTTGAGCAACTATTTCCGGCAAAATGTTGAGGGAGAAGATTTCTTGCACAATTTTCTTGGAGAAAGTTATTTGTGATGAAAAATAATAGACAAGTTGAATAGTAAAACTCGTGGAAATAGTAGGTATATTGTGTTTCTCTAGACGAGGGACGTATTTTAGGACCAACTTTCGGGATTTCGAGTTTGGCCACATAGTAAAAGTTGGTCGTAATGATGATATCATTGTATAGGTACATATCCTTCGAGCAAATATCTACAGAGCTAAGTGAAAGTAGTAAAAATGTCCGAGCACCGTCATACATACCGACATATATATTTACATTCAATAATTCACAATTCACCCATTTTCTCGAATCTCGACGTTAGTCACCTAATTAGTGCTTGTAACCGAGCACTTTGGCATCGCGCGGCGTCGTAGTCGGCTTGCAATCACCTTACGACTAACTAAAAAGCCTGCCCACTACGTAGCTTGGGCAGGGTTTTGGCTCGGACACTTTTTTGCAAGATTGTGACTCAAAAAATATTTGCTCGCAGTACATATCCCAGAATAATCATGTTCAACGTTCAGACATCCTGCAGCCCTAGATTGGGTAGAGTGACATTAATAAAGAAACCATCATCATATCAGCCGTCATAGCCATAGCTGTAAATCCGCCCTTTTCCTCTATCGTACGGCTAGACAGACGCGACCAAAGCGCCACCCTTTTATGGTGGCCATCGCGTCAGAACCAAGCATTTCAAATTTATATTCCTCATACAAACAGCTAGAATGTAGAACTGTTTACCTGACACTGTATAAAAACAAATAATCGGCCAAGTACGAGTCGGACTCGCGCACGGAGGGTTCCGTACTGTATGGGAGCCCCCCTTAAATATTTATTTTATTTTAATTTTATTATTTATTGTTGAAGTGAACTACATATTCTGTGAAAATTTAAAGCATCTACCTGTTACCATTATTAATACAGAGCGAAAAACGGCTAAAAATCAGGTTTGATGTATGGGAGCCCCCTTAATTATTAATTTTATTCTATTTTTAGTATTTGTTGTTATAGCGGCAACATACATACATCTTCTGTGAAAATTTTAGCTTTCTAGCTATAACGGTTAATGAGATACAGCCTGGAGACGGACAGACAGACATACGGACAGCGGAGGCTTAGTAATAGGGTCCCGTTTTTACCTTTTGGGTACGGAACCCTAAAGAAACATCAAATGACCAATTTTTATACCTCAACACGAAAAAGCTTTTATTGCATGTGCTATGCATTAATTCAACAATTTCTTATTAAAATAACAAATCCAAAGAACCACGTTTTATCTAATATTAGCTCCTTTCATAATATCTATCCGTTCGTCCGTATCAATGTCGTCAGTGGTTTCTTGGCAGAGATCGCTGTCAGTGATAAGGCCACCATTTGTGGCATTAAGATGTAAGCTTTGTACCTTTTGTTAAAATCATTAATATTAGGACACATTATAAAGAGTTCTGTCTGTAGCTTTGTACCTACCTTTTGTTAAAATCATTAATATTAGGACACGTTATAAAGAGTTCTGTCTGTCTGTCAATGTCACAAATACTTATAATTTCCATATTTATGAACCAAATTGGATGCTTTTTAAGATCTTAGACACTGAAACTATACAGATAAAATATTAATTATAGTTACGCCGAAATAAACACATTTTTTTCTCTTACTTAATAGAGTTAACCTCCTATTATTAAGTAGATACTTACCTGTTATGGATTCATAGTTTCCTTAAACGTTTTTTCTTAGAATCGTGAATAGATATGATATTGGTAATAGCCTGTAAGTACATAAACCTTTAATAATATTATCTGAAGGCAATTTTTCCTTTACCCAAAAATGAGAACGATATTTTTATCTCTGTATTATTAATCTTATTCTCTCC
Source organism: Hypomecis atomaria (assembly GCA_964007245.1). NCBI lineage: Eukaryota > Metazoa > Arthropoda > Insecta > Lepidoptera > Geometridae > Hypomecis > Hypomecis atomaria. The sequence continues at coordinate 4,228,799 of OZ023297.1, forward strand.
TTTATTGAGCTAACATTTAATCACCTACATTATGTTATCAAAATAGAAATGCAAATAATAATTATTTTTGGCAAAAATGGCAAAGCCGCCTTCCGTCATGTACAAAATTCGAATATTTTGGCTCGAATTGTTTACATTATTGTTGATTTATAAAAAACGGCTGAGCCGATTTCGTGAAAATTTTAATAGGCCCACGTTGGGAGTACCTATACCCTTTTGAACTACAAAAGAATTTTTCGATTCGGTTTACAATTGGCGAAATTATCGAAGTTCGTCGTGTACAAAATTCGGATAAATTGCTCGCTTTGCTTGCATTATTGTTGGTGTTTTCAAAAATGGCTCAGCCGATTTCTGTAAAATTTTAAAAGGACTACCTCGGGAATATATACACTTTTGAACCAAAAAAGATTTTTTTGATTCGGTTCACAATTAGCGAAATTATCGATGAACATATTATCATACAAAAAATACAATCACACGAAGATAGAACCTCCTCTTTTTTGGAAGTCGGTTAACAATACATAGTGGAAAGTATGATTTTGTCTTACTACAGAGTTTCCTTACAGGGTTTTCAATAGTATATAGAAATTAAAATTACGACTAATTGTAAGCAAATTTAAATCCTACGGTCAAGATAGTTATTAATCAACTTCTTTGTTAATACTTCAATTAAAAATTTTAATAAGCAATTGCTGATAGCGCGCATCGGAAAGCGCAGCGTAGGGCGTCCACCAACTAGCATATCTAATTAACCGAGGATATAATTAAGACTGCAGGAGCACGCTGAATGGAAGCCGCTTCCGACCGGGCTTATTGGAAGTTCATCGGGGTGGCCTATGTCCAGCAGAGGACGTCCACACGATTGGAAAAAATATAGAAGCATGGCACTACAATAGAGACTGTACCAGCCTTTTTAATAGTCCACTGCAGGACGTATGCCTACCCACGAAGGGTGATTGGGCCATATCCACAATGCGGGCCCAGTGCGGGTTGGTGGATTCACACACGCCATCGAATTTCTTCTACGGACGTATGCAGGCCTCACCATGTTTTTCCTTCACCGAAATGCCCGTGGTGTGAAATTCAGTAGATAAGTTCCAAAGAAACTCAATGGTACGGGACCGGGATTGAACCCACGACCTCAAGAATGACAGGCCAGCGTTACAACCACTAGACCACCACGGCTTACGACAATAGAGATGCCTATACCCAAAACAAACAAAAATACCAAGTCGATAACCCAGCATCCCAGCAGCATAATGATAATTGCGGTTGATGATGACGTTGCTGATTCCAAATAATTTTTAATGGAGATTCCGAAAAGGAGGTTTTTGTATTGTTTAATCAACAATACGGTTTTCAAGTCGACGTGTATATTTTTATGTATGAAAGTGCATTATTTTTTACAGAGAAGCAAGAGTATAATAATATCTCGAAATGAGTTTTTAATATTTATAAATTGATCGAAATTGGTTTATTTGTCTTTTTAAAATCAACAGTAATGTATAAATGGAATGTTCGAGTGAATGATTTGAATTTTGTATGTAGATTGCAATTACAAAGTCGGTTGTGCCATTTTTTGCGAAAATAAATAATTATTTGACTAGCACAACTACAGCCTATCGTTTTTCAAATGAATTCAATGATAAATCAACGTCCATTCAAAAGCTAAAATAGAGACAAGAGTGTGAAATTTGAAACGAAACTAAACTAAATGAATTTATACTTGGGAGCGATATTTTAAAATAGTACCTACTCTGTAATTACTATTCTATTAAGTTTATTTATTGATTTTTACAAGTAACATTCATCAAAAAACAAAGAATGTAACATTCAATAAATATAACTTTCCAAACTTTCGTTGAAATAATTTAAAGTAAACTTGTTAAAGTTTAACATTATTTTAACATGAAGTTGATGTTTTTTCTGATGTACAAAATTATTAGCTATTATTATTTTGCAATACTTGGAATTTTTGGTTTTAAAAGCGGCTTGCATACAGCGTTATTTAGCAGTTTTTATCGGGTCATTTATCTACCTTATGAGTGGACGTCTTACTCTATGCTTAACTATAAAAGTTGATATTTATTTTAGACGGCTTAATTTTAATGTCATAAGTTGTAAAGTCTATTTTCTGTGCGCACTTAAATAACGGACTAAGTATAGTAAAATACATAGTAATATTACATCACCATAATATATTTTATTGAGTCATTGGGTAATTCTTCTGTTTGCTATGAAATCCCAGTCAACATAACAACAACTTTGAAAAACCTATCACAACATCAGTTGTTTTTCCGGTAGCTCTAACAGTTTTCCACATTAGAAAAGCTATTGATTTTAAGGGCAGTAATACTCGTAATAAAGCCAAAACTCCACAGCAGCTGAACGGAGCAATAATGTGCATGTAATGTACATGCTCTGCTATGTAAGAGCGTTATAGTCTGTCGGGCCCATGCCATATTTTTTAGCGAGAACCAGAAAAATCTTAACCAGAACGGTAATTCTTTTTCACCGACTTCAAAAACTGTATATTTTTTTTGTACAATTTAAGTTACACGATTACTAAAATTATGAACCGATTTTGATGATTCTTTTTTGTTTGGTAGATCATGATTCAGAGGTGGTCCCATCACACATACATACTCTCTATCTCCCACACACACACACAGAGAGAGAGAGATCGAGAGAGAGAGAGAGAGAGAGAGAGAGAGAGTTTGTGTGGAATTGTATGTGTATAGCTATTCTTCTTCTATTCTTATTTTATTTTTTCTTATTCTAATTTCAGTGATATATTTCTTGTCACGATGTTCTAAAATTTGGAAGAGAGCATTCCTGATACAGGCATAATATGTTTATTTATTTTGAACTACATTGCTCCGGAAGCTCGCTTAACTTCACCTTAGTGGAGTTTGAGTATTAGGGCAGTAATAATACCTATCGGCAAGTAAAGTTAGCGTGTCTATCATTACCTATTCATGTATTCATGTTGTAGTCATTACTTTATTCCCCACTGAATTCCAGGAGCGGTGAACCGAACTACAAAGTGAAATTAGTTGAAGTTTTTGTTAAACATTATCGAAATTGAAATTCTAAGAGTACTGTTAAATTAGGCTTAATTTTGAGTTTTAGTGTTTTGTGTTTAAATACTTATTAAAAATGAGTAAGTGTTTATGTCAATGCCCAATAATTAATATGGCCTAGCTTTGGCGCTAATTTGATAAAACACGAATTCTTGATATAGGTACCTAATCCATTTACATAAACGAAAAACAGATAATTTAACAACAGTTTTTAATACTACACTTACGAGCAGTTTTTAATATTAATAATGCTTTCGGCATGATTGTAAAATATCGGTGCGTGCTATGTATTTTTTATAATAATTTTCTTTCTTAAAATTATTTAGGTTTTTGCGGGTATCTTGAGTAAACTTGGTCCTGATTTACAGTGTACTAAAATGATTAATATACCTTACGTCTTGCGTGCGTAGGTATTTTAAATTTAATCGTGTGTATTAAAATTTCGTCACGTAAGACTTTCACCTCAAAACAAAGGTTAGGTTGGCAGACATGCCAAATTCTAGAAAGGTTAAAATTTTATCTTTACAATCGGGTCACATATTCGAATAAGTGTAGGTAAGAGTTGCTACACACATAAGCGCGCCGGCACAGTCAGTTCAGCAGAATTTTTTGAACGACAAAACGACCCGAAGCAGTGACTACTAGTACATTACATTAGGCATCACTCTGCTTGTGCCGATTTGCACCGATCGGGGAGGATCTAATAGACTTAGTTCGGTTTTCATTCGGCCTTCACGCGTCTCTCACTGTGTCGCAGTATTCCCGAAAAAAAATTCTAATTCGATGATTCGTGTCCCTAAATACAATACATTTGGTTTTACCGTCTGGCTTTTTTAAAAATGCCGATCGAATCGCTGCTGATTAGCAAAAGCCGATCGGCTTTTTTCCCTCACATTGATCTACATATATTCGATTGATGATCGATGCCGGCTCGCTTATATGTGTAGCAAGCCTAAAAGTACACAAAGCATTAGGCCGCTTCATCTAAACCACCTGTCTGGAGCGTTGCAAAAATAATATGTGAAATAAAATTATTTCAGTATCTAGATAGTTTTTAGGCATTTTAGTTGGCAAAGTAAAATTGTATTACAAACATTGTTATTTGACGATTCCAAGTGCAATTGTAATGTCTACGGAATAAAGGAACTTTGACTTTTGACCATGCGTCTCTATCGCTTGTTCCGCGCTCTTCCGTGTACTCGTACGTCCGGCACAGGCGGAACGTGACAATCAGTCATGCCTTTTCGTACGTTCAGCCGGCGTTCATAATGATTCTTTGATGCATGTCCTGCAGTTTAATATCTGTCACCAAATATTTTGCTTTAAGTATTTGAATTGTAGAGAAAATAAAACAAAAATTTATAAAAAAAAACACTCTTATATAGCTTGATGAAACTATAAAATACGCTGTCAAATTTCAAGTTTACTTTTTTATGAAAACTACTTTAAAACTTTTAGTAATGTTTATGACCCTAACTGCAACAACCGAAGCACTTTTTCCAATAGCATAGCAATACTAAAATAATTGTAAAAAGAGTAAATCACACAGCTCAAAAAAACAAGTCGATCAATAAAAAGTTTCTTTCGTAATGCCTATCATTTTAAAATGTGTTTGCCATTTATTATGACCGTAATAGCAACAACTATAGCAAAGCAAATTCGCAGCAAAGCAATAAACAGAGATCCGAGAAAAAGAGAAAAAATCTCGTGCAATTACTTGCCGGGGGCTGGCGTCAACTCGCGTATGAGGTGTCACAACGTGCGGAGAATCAAATAAAACCTAATTTTGACGTCGACGTACTATTTATTATGATCCCTTTGAGACGTGACTGAGATTGCTAGAAGTGTGCGGTTTTATCTGTGGACGCCACTGGATAAGGAAATTACTTTTTTACGGGACCGGGTGATGAGCCGCGTAAGTTTCTTGTAGCAAAATGTTAGATCGGCTTATTACGATGTAGTCACTGCAAAAGTTAATAAGGTTATTAAGAATGTCATTATTTTTTCATGCTGTGTTTATGTAATAGGCCAAATCACGTATGTGTTAAATAGGTATTATTACGAGTATATGTGCATTTATCAGTAGCTTCTACGTGATGACTGCGAATTTATTAGCAATACTTTAGGATGTAGGTGTGGTGTAATATCTGGGTTGATCCCACAGTGAAACTGATTGCAATAGCGAGTAATAAATAAATAACCTGGAGAATCGGTAATAAATTTCAAGTCGCCCTGTATACCGGTATGTACTTATCGTTTGCGTAACAGTAATACTTAACCGATATCGCTCTACCGCTGACAGGAAGCGGTATCGTCATTGTAGACTGGTATCCCTTTAAACATTATATCTTTCCCTTTATACATTGCAATTACGTCATTTAATCTCTGTAACAAAAATATCTATTACGCTCTACAACAAAACCTGCCTGAAAAAAATCAACAAACAAGCAACATATGCAGGTACCTACTAAAAGACCAAAACATTAAAAATTTTAATTATTCCTACTCTTTGGTTACTACGGTTTGGTCAAACATAAATTTTAAACTAGGTACTTGTAATTTGGCGCCGAAAATTCGCCATCGTTTTTTTTCTGTTTTCAGTACCCATTTAAGGACATTTGGATTTTTGAAACGAATTTAATGATAGGTATCTTAATTATTGTTGGCATCCATCCAGCTGTTTGGAAGATACCTGCGTGGGAATAAATAAATTTATAACCACATACTCGTATCTACTTAACATCAGGCAGTGTGTAGTGAAACGCAAACTTAAACGGAATAAAAAACATACAAAGAAACATACTCGTACAAGGTACGCGCGAAAAACAATATCCGTCCTTGGTAGTTGGGTCCAAATATATATATACACTTATAGCTGAGATGATGTTAATAGAAGTAAATATTCGTACACCTCTGACTGCTCAGCTTTATCTTTACGCGGCAGCTGACTGTAATATAAAAAACCTTTCCCGGCCTTTTCTGGTGTTGCAAAGAGCCTGTTTATAAAACAGCGTAAAGTTTATGTTATTTCCTCGTGTTTATGTAGGTAGATGTAGGCCGTGTCGTAAGGAACAAGATTTATGGTGTACGAAAAGTTATAGGCGGCATATTAGGTTCGTATTGGTAGCGACGTGTTTTTAGGCTTGGATACTAATATTTTTCTCTGACGCCTTGGTGAAATATATATAGGTATATATCTAGGAGTACTCAGAATATATCTCAGTTTCAATTTGAAATGAAATTTCACTGGATCTCGATCTTTTCAGTTTGTACTTCTGGCCACAAAATCGGTTTAATTTGTTTTCTCACATATTCTTGCCCGATCTTATCTCAATTGTTTTTAATCTTTATTCATAAAATAATTTTGGTATTTATTAACTTTGTGTAACACTGTATTCGTCAAAATTTCCCTGCAAAATTTGTGATAGACTCGCGACGTACTCACTCATTAGCATAGAAGAATATTGTATACTAGGACCTCATTAGACGTCAACCGACTATAATGTAAGCACAAAATCTGATGGATACCCTAAAAACACGACGATGAGAGTAGATTCCGTGCGATTGATCTTATTTAATTTTTTAGGGACACTTAGGCACGGCAGTGGACGTCCTATGGCTAACAAAATGTGGTGACGATGAAAATAATAATATCATTATTTAATGAACGTTTGTTGGACTAATTGATATAACTTACAGCATTGCAGTACAAGTTCCTGTTTTATATCTCATTGTTCTGTATTTCTTTCCGCGATTTATAGCTACGATAATAATTTATCCATCCAGAATCCTATCGTATTTTCTGAACTAGACAGTTTTTGAGACTCGAAATGCCCATGAAAGAGTGTAATATATCTTAGGTAATGTGATTACAAACATTTGTAACATTATTATGACATTTCTCATTTGTGTGTGCTCTTAATTTATGATTATGATAATAGTGGCGTTTTTTATAGAGCTGGGCTTAGTAGTTTTTATTTAAATTCGAATTAATTCAACTTCTTAGTGATCTGTAGCAAATAACTGTTTAACAATTACAATGTACATCTCGCCTATTTATGATCCGTCTACACCTTTAACCCCTATTTTTTAATCGTAGGTAGTAGGTAGGCTTTAGGGTTCCCAAAACGAAAATAGTTTAGTTTCACAAATGTGTGATTTTCAATTTCCATTTTGACAAATTTTTTGATTGTATTCAAGCTACGTTGCGTTTTTTTTGTACTGCGTAATAATTTTCTCAATAAACGTTTTTGATTTTAATATATCTACCAACTGTACGTAAATAATTTTGCATAGGTGTCATAACTTAGTATGTAACGTAACTTAGAATATTATACAAAATCAGGATCTCGATTGGCCGTTGCTATTTCTTAGCTACGCTTTATAAATTAATATTTGACCCCAACGCAATTGTCGTGATGTTCTCAGTTTTATTCTAGAAAATTTACACAATTTCATTATAATTTATAGCATATGTTTTATTCTGATATATAAGCTATGTTGTTGCAAAGTTGCATCTCAATCCGCTCAGTAGTTTTGCGTGAAAGAGTAACAAACATCCATCCATCCATCCATACTTACACACTTTCGCGTTTATAATACGAGTATTAGTAGGATGTTTCAGCCAAACGCGATTGTCGTGATGTTCTCAGTTTTATTTTAGTATTTGGTATTCTATTTTCCTTTTGCGCTAAGTCCTACTTTCAAAAACACCAAAATTTAATCCGCTGATGTAACCTCGGTTAACCCCCGATTAACAGATGTCAATAGAACTCAATTAAGTGCGTCTGCTTCCACCGTGCTTGCTTTAACGGGGCCTGCTTTACCAGAGCCGGCTTAATCAAAGCGGGCTTAACTGACGATTTGCCGAGATCAAAGCTCATTTCAATTACGCTTCTACTGTATTGAACTAAGCTCTTTGTGGATTAAGTTTTTGTGTGGAAACTGGATTTGGTGTGTCTGTGTATTTTTCTGCGTTTAAATGTGTATTTTCAGTATTTTAATGCGTTTTTTTTTCTTGCTTGGAATCTATAGTTGCGTGATTCCAACATTTTAAATTATAAGATAGTTTTACCTCGCGTGTCTGGTTAGTGAAACTATTACGACTTCTATATTTGTAGACAAGAATCTCCTTCTAACGTGCCTATAAATATACTTACACACTTGAAAATTATAATTTTGGAAAAATTTCTGATTAAATGGCACTTTATTACAAACCAAAACGCAAAAACCCTCAAGATAAGCGTCCCCACAAAATGGCCGAACCCTCATTTATAATCAATGCGGCGATTAATTTAGCTTATAACTTGTAAAGTTTGGTCGACGTGTTTACCCCAATCGATGCGAGGGACAACCGCTACCTGAGGGGTTAGTCCAAGTTAACACGTAAATTGAAACTACAGCTTACAGATTCCGTATGGCTCTATACATTTTTGTACAGCGCACCTGGCAAAAACGAGGAAGAACTAGCCAAAATGTATGGAGCCACACGCGAACGCGAAAGTTTAAGTAAACAAGGACATACCGCAGAAAGAGGGAGCTTTTATCTTAGACCTTGAAGAAGATGTACGAGAACATAGCAAAATATATTCATACTTTGTCTATATAAATACTACTATCACAGACAAAAGTACCCACTAAGTTTCTGAGGGTTTCAAATCTTATCTTTGTATTATCTCTTATGCAAGTGCAAGTGAGAGGGTACCACATTTTTGCTAGTTATGTACCCGCCAAGCAATAGCATCACTTCGTTAAATGTTTTCAGTAAAGTATTATAAAGTAACCTGAGAAACCTGAGAAACCTGAGAAGTATAGAGTATTATAAATAACCTGAGAAATCCGCATTTTGTCACCATGCATGCATATTCATGTCCATATTGACCATTTACGGTTTTTGGTTTGGTTTTTTAAATAAAGGATAACATTAATTACTAATGTATTCTAACTAGTTCTGATCACTTTAATGACAATACAAAGTACCGGCACTGTCAGACCCGAGGTATCGGGTGGCATTTCCAACTGAGAGCTAACATGGCTCCGACGACAAGATAAATCTTAAGTGCCGGTTACCTTAATTTTTTAGCCATATCAGAAACCTTCAGGTGGCTTAAAAAGTCGAAAAACAGGTCTAACAAAACTACTTTAGTTACATTTACGGTTGCGAGACCTCGTAAATACTGTACTCACCATAAACATTTTCTGAAAATGATGTCACACGAATACATTTAATAATATTTTACTCCGTTACTCCGTTTATAATATTAACAAAGATCTCTCCTTCCCCGTATATCCATTTGCGCCACGTAAACCTATTTACAATAAAGTTCTCGCCTGAAAGTTCCAAGAACTGTGTCAGCTGTGACGGTGGAACAAAACATTGGAACGACGCTAGTTTCTCTAACTCGCTGAAATATTGTTGTGAAGAAGAATATAACTGGCTGTATTACTAAATATATTTATATACATTTATGTACTTGCTGTCTAGCTTTAGGCGAGGTTTTAAGCCGTCTTAAGGCAATCGTGAGGTGCCAACTTGACCATCTAAAAACAATAAACAGTATTTAAACTAACCTCTCTCTATAGTACAGTCGAATTCTTTAAAATGTAACTACTCAACAAAGAGCACAGACCCTGGAGTCTGTGGGTCAAAAATGTAAATATAAAAAAAAAAAACAAGAAGCTGTTATCTACCTCTAAATATTATCCGATATGAAGGTTTTTTTTAAATGTGATCCGCATTTCAATTGCTAGGATCAAACGTCTTAGTTTTGACAGTTTTTGAACTTAACTGAACTTAATTGGAGTAATTAGCCTCTGACAAGTCATATTTTACGCAAAAACTTGACTGAATGTATACATAAACTAAAAACTTTCAAAAAAAATAAGACGTACGAGCGTGCCATATTTCTTACTAAAGCGATTGACACTAAAAATGATGTTTTTTTATAACATTTTGTTACAATTTAACGGGTGAAAAGAGCTTTTTCCCGGAACGTAAGTTTTATCAAAAATTCCCTCGATGTTTTACAAAAAAAATTAAAAAAACAGTGGATTCGCAATCTTTTTAAAGCTATTGACATTTTTGACCTTGGTTTACCAACCAAGACCGCCAAAAAATATTGCTGTTTTTATACATGATAGATTATGTTTGCGTTTGATTATAGCCTGACTGATTTTAAGCAGATATACGGTATGTACTTAAGGTGAAGCACACATTATACATGTTTACTTGGGATGTGTAGACACCCATCGATATTGTAAGTACCAACCTGTACCGGCCTTTTTAACAGTCCACTACTGAACATACACTTACCCAAGAAGGGTGATTGGGCCATATGCGCCACACTGGTCCAGTGTTAGTTAGTGGATTTTGACGGAAATTTGATCCTACGATCTCACGATTGCAAGCTGTTACTTCCACTAGATTACCATATCAAATATCTCTGTGTATCTGAGTGGAAAGAAAAGCTTACGTAAAGCGTTTCGCAACCTGACTGATCATATACAGGGTTATTTCTAATCAATTAGCATCCTTTTAGGGGCTTATTCTGTACATCAAAACTAACAACTTTTGTTCTGCAACTTTTGACAAAACAAAAAAAAAAACAGCTGTTCCAATCATTTTGTCGCGGGTGAACAATATTTTTCTACGAAACAACAATTTTTTTTTTTTGGATTTTAACAAAAGTTGCAGAACAAAAGTTGTTAGTTTTGATGTACAGAATAAGCCCCTAAAAGGATGCTAATTGATTAGAAACAACCCTGTAGAATGTGGACTCGAAACGCTTGGTTCTGACAAAAGAAGTGACAAAATCAAGCGTTAAAATCAATTTTTATACATCCAGAGTTAGAAACCAACTCTTTCCACAAATTTACCACAACCGGATAACAGTCATACAGTATTTTTCTGGAATAGATGATGGTACGTAACTGCAGCAAAATTCGGCAACGCAACAACGCTCAGCACGGTCAATTTTGGATGGGACACCGCGAGTGGCAATTTCGACTGAGCGCTATCGTGTCTCGGATAACAGACAGACTTAAGTAAAACGCTCTATATTCTGGCTTTTTGTGTACAGAATGAAGACTCCACACGCTTGGCTTCAAAATAGGAAATTTAAAAAAAAAACTACCTACATACATAGATATGTACCTACCCTACACACAGAGTTAGAAACACTTTCATAACACAAAGTATGATAACAAAGAGTAGAATTTGGCCTGAACAGATAATGGTACGTAACTGAATTAAAAGTTCCTCCAGAGATACTGTTCCGAACTACGATCTCGAGGGAGGCACCTAACTACACTTGTTTTTGCCGTTTTGCTACCGGGGTATAAAAATTTTGGACATTTTCTTAAATGCGATCCCTTGGTCATTGTACTGCATGTTTTGCTATTCGTTCTAACTTTTCAGTGTATTTATTAATTTCAGTTAAAGCTACCGTTTTTAGTAATTTGTGCAGTTTGAAAAGATATTTATAAAAAATTAGTATTCAATTTAACCAACAAAAATAAGAACAAGCTACAAAAATATTAAAAAGTTGTAAAAAAATATTACATTAAATATTAAATTGAAGTAATAGAAGAAAAAAAATAGAGAAGAAAATCACAAAAAGCAGTCTTATCAATAATATCGATTACGTCCAGACAGCCGCTGATGTAAATTAGAAACATATAAATTGATGTAAACGCAAACAAATAAAGTATTGCTAACAAATGGTATTTTTATTAGTCTTACTTATAAACAAATGGTCAGTATTAAAACCTAGCTTTTACCTGCGGCTTTCCCCCTATTTTCGTGATATCCCCTCAGGACCATTTATAAAAAGTAGTCTTCGACACTCTCCGACATTTAATCCATTTTCGTTCAAAGAATCAAGTAGATTTTACCCTTTTCCTATTGCTGGGTGAAAGATTAACAAACATCCCGACAAACACACTTTTGTATTTGTAAGGAAAAGCACTCTTCTAAATACCACCTCTACCTCTTACTCTTGTAAGTCAACGGAACGCTTGATATTGTCCAATATAGCACGCAACTTTATTATACACCCACATGAAGTGACCAGTTTTTTATTAGTTCCCAAGATTATGGACGTAGTTACTCGTGACGTCAGACTACGAAGTGCTACGAGATTGTCTACGAGTTGTAGCTAATGAGCTACGAGGCTGCTACGGACGATGGAGATTTGGGTTTTAGGATGTATTAACAGTAACTCTTGATCTGTTTCTCGACTAGTTAACGCCTTTGTTTTTGTTTTTTGTTTTTGCTAGAATATAATATTTGTACTGTAAATTAGTAAATTAAATAATAAAGGTACTCTTGCAAGCTTTTCTTTAGTTTCAACTGTCTTGTTCGCTTTCCGGTTTTGCTTGATGTTTTTTTTACTCCTATAGGTATAGGATAAAAATGCAATAATATGATGATACAGGACTGAACTAATGATGGAAGTGGAAGGTGGCCATAGGTATAATGAAACGATGGCTTTCAATCGAGTTCGGGCTCGTTTTATTCGTTGTGTCAAGAAGGTTCTTTGTTTTTAGATGGTATAAATGACATATCAGAACGAATTTGATTTTTTTTGTGATAAACATTTCAAAAATTGCCGCGCTCGCAGGTTTTGAACCGCTCTCATCATCATCATCTCTCTGGAATTGGCGGCAATTTTTGAAATGTTTATCACAAAAAGAACATTTCTATAAACCTAGTGTGTGCACGATAAAAGCATTTCATTAAATTTGAGCTTGTAAGAATACGATTAATAATAATAAAATTATTATATTCTACGGACTCAACATGCATGCTTGCAAAACATACTTCGCAGAATACGTTGTATAAGAACATTTGAATAAATTATTTGTTGCGCTCTGTCAGCAGCAAATTGTGGGGTTACACATAATTTCACTAAATGACAGAGTATGAAGTCGTCATTTTATACCCTAACAAATTCTACATACCTAACTAACAAGCAAATAGCAAGTACATTTATTTAACAACACCACTCTACGCGTTATAACGATAAACCAACAAACTATCACCATATTGCTGAATTCAACATAAAGCAATAAAAGTTTGTCTATAAACCTCCATGGTACCATAGAGTTATTGTCGTGAAGGGCAATATTGTCAACATAATTTTTTTATTGACCTGTGTTATGTTTTTAGTAGTTTTGTTTTCAATAGGCTATTTAAAGTTATTCGTCTTGTTTGTACGTAATGGCAGAGTTTATGGGCTGATGCTTGATTGTATTATGTAATGTCTTTTTGTTATGTCAGAGTAGGAACTTTTTTCAAAGTAATTTAGCGATTTAACAGTCACAGTACACGCATTTTTTTCAGGTTTCTGAAGTTTGATGCAAATAGCGCGCCGTGAAAGTAGGCGCAAGTTTTCCACGACGTCTTTCCAACACCTAAATTAAAGTTCTAGAGCCCAATTAATTTGAAACCTAAAGAAATGACTCATAATTATCATCGTGCTATAATATCATCGTGTTATGATCTCATCGTGCTACAATATTATCGTTCTATAATATCCCGTTCCTTCTGGATTTTAAATGTTTAAAGATTTTTTAGTATTTCAATTTCAAAATTCTATAATTTCAAATCAGGAACATTTGAAATCTTACTCTGTCTTGTGACTATTTAGGTTTACTCAGGGCACTTGAGTTTAAAAAAATAATCGGCCAAGTACGAGTCAGACTCGCGCACGTAGGGTTCCGTACTGCATGGGAGCTCCTCTTAAATATTTATCAAGCATCAACCTCATTTCAAGCATCTACTTGTTCCCATTACTGATAAAGAGCGAAAAACGGCTAACAAATCAGGTTTGTTGTATGGGAGCCCCCCTTAATTATTAATTTTATTCTGTTTTTACATAATCTGTGAAAATTTTAGCTTTCTAGCTATAACGGTGCCTGAAATACAGCCTAGAGACAGACGGACAGACGAACAGCGGAGTCATAGTAATAGGGTCCCGTTATTACCCTTTGGGTACGGAACCCTAAAAAGATCCTAATTGACTGTTCCTATGTAAAACTTAGTAATGACCAATGCTTTTACCTAGCTTTTTGACATATTAATTTACGTTCAAACACAACACAAAACACAATTTCGGTACACGAAAAATCTCATTTTTCTCTGACAGAACCTACCATTAACGTCTAACGACTTCGACAGAAAAACTTCAAGTCACTCGTATATCCATTACGGGAATCTTATTTTCTACGAAAAAACCTATGAATTTCATCACACAGTATCAGATTATTCGATAGCACATAATACACCTTGAATAGTGGATAAATCACCTCCCTCAGACGTTAGGAGGGCACGAGAGGGCTAGAAAATATTTGGGTTAAGGGTTGCTCCAAGTAGGGTCACCATTGTCAGGATTTTCCCTGAGATGTTGGAGTTTTTAGGCTCATCTTACAGTATTCGGTTACCGTATAGGCTAGGTGGTCAGTTCTGTCTGGCTAGCATACGCCCTACTAAATTTTTTGATCCTCAAAAATTTTAATCTCGTAATTTTGGAATTTTAATGTTTATATTATTGTAATTTTTAATAAAATGTTATTAATAACTAGGAGACCATGATTTGATATTTAAAACGATTTAAGATTAGTCAAACAAACTATGTTATCATTAAATAAAACAAACATTTTGTCAATTGTTGAGGGGAGCACGGATTCCCAAGAAACAAACTAAGCTTAGTTTAGAAATCCGAAGCTCAAGATAACCATAGTAGCAGGTCATATTATGTAAATTATTTTGTATAACCTTATATTTTTATATGCTGCTTATCGCAATATTGTTTTATGTCAATAAATTAATTTTGTAAAAAAAAAATTATCGATGTGTGAAAATGTGACAATGTATCTCACCATAACTTGGTTTCGTTGTGACGCGTTGACAAAATTATGTCGTGTTGTCTTTGCTATGCTACTTTCAGAGTTTTAAGCCACCACAAGGCTTCATACATGTTTAAACAGAAAAAAATATGAGACTTACAATCTAGCGCATCGTCGAAGTCCAGTTTTAAATGCCATCCGCATTATTATGGCCGTGCCGATCATTGTTTAATTTCGGTGATCGCACTTAGTTATCATAAGTGTAATTTATGTATGCGGTACACACAATTTAATAAAATAAATTAAATTAGTAATAAACCTAGTCAAATTAAATTATTTTATAATTGCACTACATTTTATCTCTTAAAATGGGACTTTTTCCTCGGACTTTTAAATTGTCTATCTGGTAACCCTCGCTCCAAGTTGAGTTACGTAAACGACACAATGCGTATTAGAGTAGTGGAAATTTTGGGTGCGTGGTGCGCGTATTTTTAGGGTTTTAGGGTTCTGAGCCCGAGAGGGGAAAGAGGTCTATTGTTGATAGTGTTCTGTTTGTATATTGCGGTTTCTGGCTCTTACATGAAAACTAAGCCGTGGTGGTCTAGTGGTTGTAACGCTGGCCTGTCATACTCGAGATCGTGGGTTCAATCCCGGTCCCGTACCAATGAGTTTATCTGGAATTTATGTACGGAATTTCACATCACTGGCTTTTCGGTGAAGGAAAACATCGTGAGGCAACCTACATACGTCCGTAGAAGAAATTCGATGGCGTGGGAATCCACCACCCGCACTGGGCCAGCGCGGTGGATATGGCCCAATCACCCTTCGTGGGTAGGCCTACGTCCTGCAGTGGACTATTAAAAGAACTGGTACAGTACATGGAAACTATTATATTTATTTGTAAGAGTGTCTCTAAAATGAAAACAGTTTAGTGATAAAAATATCAAAATAGAATTGCAACCACTGAAATCCTAGTTATGTTTAGTTTTGAATGAAAATTTAATATGTATACTGAATTAATTTAATATTACTTAAAACTAAATGTACTAAAAGTAACTGAAAAGTATTATTTTCAAAGATTTAATATACTATATACCTAACAATAAAAAATCCGAGTATTTTTGTGCGATTAAAGACTTCTAAAATGGTTGAAGGTTGAAAAGACCTAAGCCTACTAAATTATTACTTAAAATTTACTTTATTTTATTCTAGACAACAAAATTGTTTAATATCAGGTGTAACCGTAAAAACCGTAAACGTAAACCTATACTAAATTAAAAATTGAAGAAATTTAAATATACAAAAGTTTAAATACACAAAAAAGATAGATCTTCAAAAATAAACAAATATTTAACTCTATCAAAATTTATGAATAATAATTTACACACAAACTAACAATCAATCACATTATTCTAACCCTGACCTCGCATAGTTAAAGGTAAAATATGTAAAAAAAATATCTGTATTTATAGGATTCAGGTCATCCTCAAACAATTTATTTTTATTATACATTTACCACAAAAAAGCGGCTCTTTGCTGTGTATCATAAAACCTGTAACTTCAAAGCTAGCAAGCATTCTCCAGCTACCTACCGCCGACCGCATATTCCGGAGGACGTCTGTAAACACAATTACACGAGTCAAAATACAAAATGTCAGTGTACACAGCGCAGTCCCATTGTAAACTTCGCTGTTTGTTTCGACGAAAAGTTTCAGACCCTTTTTAATGAAGATGACCCTTGTGAGTTAAGGTTGGACCGTATTTGAGCGACGCTACGGAGCACTGCGCTGCTCGTCAAGTTCTTTTAGAAGAATCTTTACTGCGAAACGCAGTGTCTAGCTTGTATGGTTTATAGCGACAGCTGCCATGTTGTCACCTATCAATTTGACACATGTCATTTCCAAATAAAAAAATATTTTCCGATAAAGTTCGGACTTGAATACATTTTGATGTTTTCAACGTTTTGAGAATTCAACATTTCGGCAAGTTCTATTTGTCGGGCCTGAAGACTTTGATGGTGCTTGCTTGATGGTGACTGATTGCCAGTGACGCATAAGTAAACGAGTTGTACCGTCAATAGAACTGATCCACTAGCGACGTAGATTATGTAATTGAGTTGTACCATCAATGTTGCAAATCAATGCCACTACTGACGTTTAATCAAAATAACATTTCAGAGGCGTTCGATACGAAACAGCGCGACATGAGATTTTTATACAGGTATTGGATATATCTGTGGTAGCAACACTAAACTTACACATTTGCACTGCACATGCGTATTATATGACAAAATCATAACCGTCTACTGCTGTGCATAGGCCACTCTCAATATTGTGCAAATCATGTCGAAGTTTGACCGAAGCTTATTAAAATATCGTTGAACTTAGTAAGTGGGCCACTTATGTTTTATTTGTCGTTATGCGGACACGAATCCGTCAACGTTTAAGGACCTCCCGTCTCACTCTGACTGACTACGTACATACCTACACCATAAATTAAGTAAGTTCATATGAACCATGGGATTAGACCTGGTGTCAGTGTTTTAAGCCGCCCGAAGGCTTTTTTAAATAGTAAAAACAAATTCTTCAAATATTATACAAAATATAAAAAAATAGACGTACTTTTCTATCGCGCAGCCGCGCTCAAATGTAGTCCGAAGTTTACACGATGGCGGACAACGAGAATAGTGTCCTTGACTTGGTGACTTTACGGAACTCATTTAGACCTGGGCTTGTATTCTAAGCTCTAAGTAGAATTTTTAGTTTGCTTTTTGTGTCCCTTTTTATTGTGAAAGGGAGAGATAGGAATAAATTAATGTGTTTCTGTGCTTTGATGGTGTGAAACGGCGTATTTTGAAAACGTTTACTTACTAAAACAAATATCAACAATAATGCAGCTTTACTTTTTTTTATTTTTTTTTTATTTGCGTTTGACTACACACTACCTGATTTTAAGCAGATATGCGGTCTAGGATGTAACACGCTTACCTAGAAGATACCTATTTACTCGGGATTTGAAGACACCTACATTGTACTCTAGCGGGAAGACAGACCCAGGCAAAGCGTTCCACATTCTGGCAGTTCGTATGAGGAATGTGGACTCGAAACGCTTGGTTCTAATGCGTGGGATGTCCACCATAAAAGGGTGGCGCTTTGGTCGCGTCTGTCTAGCCGTACGATAGAAGAAAGGGGCAGGTGGGACCAGATTGTGCAACTCCTGGGCGCACTCTCCGAAGTGTATCTGACAGAAGGCTGATAGACACGCTACGCAACGTCGATGCTCGAGACTCTGCAGCTTCGACTCAGTCAGAGTTTCGTTGCCTATCAGCCTCCTGGCTCGCCTTTCAATGGAACAACTTCAACTTGTTTTTGAAAATTCTGATTTTAATAACACCCTTCGTGGGTAGGCCTACATTCAGCAGTGTTCTATTAAAAAGCCGGTACGGTACAGTATATTTATTTCAATTAGTGGTTTTATTGTATTCTAAAACGTGAAATTGCGTAGGCGAGAAGGAATTTAGCAAATATAATCGCTTTAAAATAAATTATGATATTAAAAAGGTTGCATTTACCTAATGTACTAAAAGATAATGACTGTAAACATATCGTGTCCAATTGAGGCTAATTTATATACTATACTTCATGATTACTTTATAATTACTGCTTTGCATTGATACTCACTTGATTACCTGTTATTTTCGACTCTAGTCAACAGTTTGTTTTAAATACTGTTGTTATCGTTTAAAAAACCTATACTATGAGACTATAAATGTAGGTAACATACTAAGTTATAAAATTAGCATACAGAAACAAGGGAGCTATTTTTTCAACAAAAAAGATGTGAGTGTATGCGGGTAGATGTATTTGCTTTATCTGGGCAATCTTACCACAGAGTAGAAAACCTTTGTTTCTGATGTTGTAGTGCGTTAAATACTATTTCAATCTGAGTTTCCCAGCTGCATAAAGTTGACCACCGTTACAGAAATTCGTTAACTTAGCTATGTGTTTCTGTAAAATGTGTAGTTTATCTGCTTTTTTGCTGCGTTGAGAAATTTCTCATGCATTCTAATTGAAACTAGTTTGAAATAATAGTACATTGTTCACCGAGAGGAGAAAGTGACCGATTACCGTCGAGGGTGTCGTTTGAAGCCAGAGCCGTAAAAAAACACCCGAGATCGGGAATCGCACTTTCTCTCGAGTGATACATAGTGCTTTATACTACACCTACGAGGAAAATAAAAAACTAAATTTTTACTAATTGAAATTTATATTGAAATTGTTGCAGTTAGTGAAGCTTAATGTAACACTTGAAAATGGCGCCAATGGCGTCTGCAATTTTCACATGTTCTTTTTTCAAATTGTTTGACACCATCCAACACACAGCTAGTGGCCAGTGTCATTTTGCGAACTTGGAGATAAAAACTCACTGTAAAAACTTTTTGGCTTTTGATATTTAGGTTACCAGCGCATAGTCTTACCCAAAATTAAAAAAGAAAAACCACGTAAGAAATGGATTTTCATGCACTTTTCTCTCCCGCTCAGATGCGTTTTCTCCCCGCATATTTGTTCGATATGCAATGACGTACTTTCTACCGTAAATTTGATAAAGTATCAAGGTACTTTCCGAGCAGGTGTAGTATAAATCAACATTACGTCGTAAAAGGTCTTGAAAGGATAGTAATTCCACTATGTCTAATGGAGGACTTATGTTACGTTTGTCCTAACTCGAAATAGCATATTTTAAATATGAGCTAACTTTCAATACAAATAATAACACTATAATTTTAAATAATCTGCCAAGTGCGAGTCGGACTCGCGCACGAAGGGTTTCGTACCGTATGGGAGCCTCATTTCTCTTGCCGTTATTACTAGCGAGCAAAAAACTCCTAAAAACCACGTTTGTTTTATGAGAGCCCCTCTTAAAACATTTTTAAATTATTATATTTTTAGTATTTGTTGTTATAGCGGCAACAGAAATACATCATCTGTGAAAATTTCAGCTGCCTAGCTATCACGGTTCTTGAGATACAGCCCGGTGACAGACAGACAGACGGACAGACGGACCCGTCCCGTCCCGTTTTTGCCCTTTGGGTACGAAACCCTAAAAAAGCAATATTTACTTTATAAATTGGGATATTACTGATTTTACTAGTCACAACGATAAAATACGTTAGTTCCAAAGATAATCTTCCTTTTTCCATCGCAGTCGGATAAAAACACTAACAAACCATAAAAATTAAACAACATACAAGAGCCTAGCTATTTCTCTGCCCTTTGCTCTTCCTTGATCTTTCTCCATTGACCTTCAAAGGTCCATAATCCTTCTTATTCATGAAACATGTATTATGACGAGGGTGTACTTACGTTAATCCATGTTTAATGGTATATACTTTTGAATATTTTATACGTACGTAAGTTATAAAGCTTTCTGCGTAGCTTTGGGTTTGGTTAGGCGGGATTAGTAGGCAAGTTGTTTATGCGAAAAGTATGAACAAGTTTGTTTTCAGGTAATTATTTAAGAGCTAAAGAAATATGTGTTTTTTATTTTTATGTTTTTATTTATTAAGAAAAAAATATGGCTCAGCGCACATTTTTTTGTGAGACAAGAACTTGTTTTGTTTAAAATTTGAAGTTTTTGAAAAATATCAGTTTGCTACTTATATTTTTCATTACAATATTCAAAACTAACAGTAATCCTTTTATACCGTTGACATGCTGCTTGCAGTGCCATCTTCAATCTAGACCAACCCTAAGAAGGTGGATATTATAGTTTTCGAAGATCGGCTGAAATATCTGATGGAAACTCCCAACATTTTATTTACAGAAATATCCGTGGATTCATCAAGCTGCACAAAAACAATGATATAACATGACCAGAAATGGATAAACCTCTTGCGAATTTTATTACTCAATTTTAATACTCATTGGAAAATCATTTTAATTTTACACTAATCAAATTGTTTATTTGCAGACATATCCGTGCACAAGCACTCATTAGCTTAAAAAAGACCGCCAAATACGGTCGAAATTATATGACTGGTTCAATAATTCAGTGATTTTCGTTTTATAAAACAAAAAAAGATACTGAATAAACGTTTGTTAAAAAAAACTTACGACTTCAGCCCTCGCGGTTTCAGTTGTACCTACCTACTTATTTGAACATCAGTCATTCAACAAAGAATACTGCCCGAGCCGGGTGTAGTAAAATTTAATGTCTTGAATTCTTCAAAGCCCAGCAAAGATGGACAAAAGAAAACATGGACTTGTGGCCCACGGGACATGTAAAGCTGAAACTTTTATTTTGAACTGAGAACTTTTACCAAAAACATTTTTTTATCTAATATTTAATGCCGAAACTAAATTGGTATTTGTACTTATTGTGTACACTATCGACAATGTACTCAGATAAATGTTCTATCAATAGCACTTTTATCCAAGATATTTATTGCTATTTTGGTCGTCAATCGAGCAAAATAGCTTACTTAATAATACCGACTTATTTAATATAACCGAGGGCTTCGTACGAAAATTGTGACTATAATGGACAGAGCCACATGAAAGCTACAATAGTTTTCGTGTTGCTATTTACATTTTTGTACAGTACTAACGGAAATGAGGAAAAACTAACAAAAAGAAAACATAACTTTGTACTATGTTTCAAACTATAAACATATGATAAATATGGGTGGCAAAATTTTGGCATTTTAATATTTAGGTAATAGTAGTTTATGCAACTGTCATATAATGAAGGGTATTAAAACACGAGTGTGAGTTTATGAAACGAGCGCAGCGAGATTCATAATAGTAACGAGTGTTTTAATACCCGTGTTATATGCGGTTGCATACACTACTTTATCTTCACTAATAAAAAAAAAAAAAAAAACATATTGCGAAACATTAAATTCACGCGTACGTGTATTGTCACAGTGAACTTGGCGCCATTAAAATCTAACCAATGAGAGCGCAGCTGCGCGCGCAGGGCCAATCAGGAGCGAGCGTGCGATGTTATAATGAGATTTTACGATATCGATGTGGACATTATAACATCATGTGAAATTGCTTAAATGTTGTCTGCGCTATAACAGTAGTCATTTTAAGTCAAGTATTGGAAACATAAGTAGAATGTTACAACATTAGTGTAGATAAAAGTCTGAATTTATCTACACAATTATCGTACTGTTTCAAATACTTCTAGCGTTATTGTTGCCTCAAAAAAACGGCTTTTGACCCGCCGCCCGCACCTGTCTCAGTCCCCCTTTGTCGTCTACCCCCACGCCCCTGTACCCGCGCAGGCGAGGACTCAGTTAAACGGTCAGACTATAACGTAGCATACATACAAATAATGTAGGTCTCTATTGAAGAAACCATTTTTAAATTGGCTTAAATACTTAAGACCCGGACGGCTAACACAAAAAAATATTAACTAGTGTAGATGTAAATAATTAGTGTGTATTTAAAGATAGATTTGTCTCCAACTTTTCTTTTTTTTTTATAGTATTCTAGTACAGTACGATAAAATAATAATAAATTGAGCATAATAGCAAAGCCAGAATGTGGAACGCTTTGCCTGGGTCTGTCTTCCAGTTAAATAATTACGTGGGTGTCTTCAAATCCCGAGTAAATAGGTATCTTCTAGGTAACGCTCATCTGTTCAACATCAGGCAGTATGCAGTAAAACGCAAAACCTATACGGAAAAAAAAATACGTTTTTCATCTTTTTCCTTACTGTTGAAGTTGTATCTACGCCTCATAATTAAAAACACATTTCATTATTATTTCAAACGATTCAAGTTCAGCGGTGTATTTATCCAAGGGGAAAAAGAAAGAAATCTCATCAAACCGTGGCAGCCGCTGGTAACAAAGGGCCAGCAGGAAACCTTCAAATAAATCTTTTTTTTTCTTCAAAAACTCGTAACAATTGAAACAAAAGTAAATTATGGGGGTCCCGTTCACCGGACGGCGGAATTATGAAAAATGGTGGAATTCCCTGTTACGTAACCTTGCAAACATAGAGCGGACCTAAATGGAAGATCATTGGGTATTAAATGGCTTCAAATCAAGTCAAAATCTATACTGTACCAACACGCAATGAACCAGCGTGGTTGATAATGGATCTATCACCCTTTGTGGGTAGGCCTACGTCCTACAGTTGACTATTGAAGGCTGTTACAGTATAGTGTCGGTGGCGACAGTTATTGTATAGTACGACTGCCTCGGTGGCTCAGTGGTTAGTGACCCTGACTTCTGGATCAAAGAGGCGTGGGTTCGATCCCCACCCAGGGCAAACATTTCTGTGATGAACATAGGTGTTTGCTCCGTGTGTTATTTAGGTACTATATATATATAAGTATGTATTTAAAATATGTATATGTAGTATATCAGTATGACAGCCATATCACAAGCTTTGCTTAGTCTGGGGTCACAGACCGTGTGTAAGATGTCTCATAATATTTATTTATTATTATTTATTAGTAGAATGAAGAGTTTTCGAGTAAAGACCACGTACCGCAGTAGAACTTCCTCTAACAAGGTTGACGGATGACCTCATCAAGACCGCAGAATAGCGCTTGGTGCATCCGGTCTTATTAGAGATCTAAATGTACCTAAATGATGTATCTAAATGAACCTTTATTGTCATATTTATGAAATAACGAATAAAGACGATATTTAGATTACTGGCTTGTAAAATTATCTACTACAAGCTTTTGAAACAAATAAATAGATTTGGTAAGTAAGTAAGTTATTATAGGCCGGGTGGCTAGCCTTGGTGTCAGACTATTTAGGCCGTCTGAAGGCCTCTTACATAGCTAAACGGTTAAAACAACGAGAGTTGATAGAAATATAGGTTACACAGGACTTGTACCTTATTTATTTGAAATAAAAATAGATCACCAGTGTCAGCCATTGCCAGTTTTCGTCCATTACTAGTTTTGACCATATACAAGTATGCCTATTCCAGGTCATGCGTTCTACAGCTGCAGGGCAAACGCCAATGTAACGAAACTTTGTTCCTTTTTAATATCATTTTATTTAACCACAATTACAATACAAAAAATACACGAAAAATAAAAACATTACAAAGTTATACTAAATGGCGGCCTTATCGCTTCAAGCGATAACATATATTAGATAATATATGTAACGGGACAATAGCTTTAAGTTTATTTTAAATAGTGCCACTTAGTATAATTTCGAAGGACTAGGAATGGAAGTGGCAACATTACTGGGGTAACGCTTGTAACAAACGCTGCTGATTAGTTCCAAGGAGGTGACAGTGACATCGCATGATCGGCCGATGGGCGGGAAAATGCGAAGTGACATGTGAGATGTCAGAAAAAGTTGTAAATAGAGCTTGTTCGGAAGAGGTTGTGGAAAACTGAGATTAGAACGGTTCAAGTCTGGTGATTCTTGATAGAATGCTGGCTAAAACATTACCACATTGAAGCAGAATCATAACTGATGCGGAGCCTTTTCATGGATTCGATATACATATATATATATATATATTAGATATATATTTATCACTTACCAGTTTTAGCCATTAGGTATACTAGTTTTCGTCCGTTGCTAGTTTTGGCCATTTACTCGTATGTCTATTCCAGGTCACGATTCTACGGCTGCTTAGCTAAGGCAAATGTAACTCGATTTCAGCGGTCCTCTTTGCATTGCACGGTCGCAAATTACATGGGTTATTTGGATTGTTCGACCTTAGTTTCCTTTCGCACCTAAGATTCAAAGAATAAGCGTTTTCTGAAAGGATGGAAGTGTAAAACTAAGGAAGTTCCATCATTATTATCAGGTGTAGAACGTTCACTGGTAAGCATAATTCTCTGTTTGGTTTTCAATGTTCTCTGTTTGAACTGGTAGTTTCTAGAAGTGTTTTATTTTTAACCGACTTCCAAAAAGGAGGAGGTTCTATGTTCGTGTGTATGTAATGTTTTTTGTGTACGTTCATCGATAATTTTGCCAATTGTGAACCGAATCGAAAAAATCTTTTTTTAGTTCAAAAGGGTATACTCCCGAGGTCCCATTTAAATTTTACAGAAATCAGCTGAGCCGTTTTTGATAAATCAACAATAATGTAAACAATTTGAGCGTAATATTCGAATTTTGTACAGAATAGAAGGCGGTTTTGCCAATTTTTGCGAAAAATAATTATAAAATCAATACACGAATGTTTTTTTCTTGTTGCTATTATAAGTTTGGATATATTTTAGGTAGGTAGGTATTAATAAAAATATCTACCGTCAAACAAACGTAACAATTTTATAAAAACAATCAATTAGTATATTAAGTGTTTTTGTATAAATTATGGTATCCATAATAATTTCCAGAACTCAAATTTTGTCCCGAAACATTTCATATCGGTACCATATGGGCTTAGTACGTATGTCCCTATATTAAATATCACCCTTTGATATTCGGCTGTGTTTTTGAATACATTTTTGTAATGGTAATGAAGCCCACATCAAAGATGTGCCCCTATCTAAGTATGAATATCAAATTTTGCGAGCGAAATAAGCAATAGTATTTTTAAGGTAATACGGCAGAATTCATAAATGTTACGTGGTTATATCAAAGTGCATTAATATCGTTGATGTTTTTAATACATAAACGGTTTAAATTAATTTACTTAGAAGATTTTTAAGGATGGAAAACAAGATTATGAAGCTGTTAAAAAATAGACGCCAAAAATTTTCGACAAATGGCGTCAAATAGAACACGATTAGTAGAAACTACTGTAGGTATAAAATCATCAATAATATATAAAATACCTACTAGCCGACCCGGCGAACTTCGTTTCACAGCCGGGCTGATTTGTGAATCTAAACCATCCAGCACGGGAAGCATGGCAAAGGGACAAATAGTCTTTCCACCATTTTATCCCCTCGAAGAGAAAATAAAGTATGGATTGACAATGACAGTTGACGTTAAAAGTGGATAAAATGGTTTTCTCCCCTTGCTGTGCTACCCGGGCAGGGCGCCATCTAACCGCATACAAAAAATCATTCAAATCGGTCCAGCCGTTTAAGAGGAGTTCAGCGACATACACACGTACAGTAGAATTAAAGAAGAAAAGATATGACGTTAAATTTGAAATCCACTTCAAATTTTACATTAGTTACCCATCCCAATTTTTTTTTTTTTTTTGACAAATATTTGGTCCCATAGTAAAGATGTTGATAATGATGAGAATATACCCCTGAAACACCAACAAACTAAACACAAACTTCGCACTTGGAAATGTTTGAGAAATTGCGCGTAATGAGAACAAAATAAATTCTATGCTAATAGGTATTTGAAACAAGTACTAAATAGTCCTAAATATTTTACATTGCTACTACTACCTAGCCCTAAATATTTTACATTTCAATGAAGAAAAATAATAGAAAATTAATTTTCCATTGAAAAGGTTCCACTCAGATCCGAAAGAATTTATTTCTTCAGAACGCGGGTATTTGGCGATTCTCTGAGGTCAAGCCATAATGGACAAGGCTGGATACAGAGCTCAATATATCCGCCGATGGTATTTATTTAAATTAATATTAGGTATTATTTGTAGCGCTCATAGCGTAGTTTGACTAGGTGTTCGTTAATGGTCATCAAAACTAAGCAACGTTCTGCGCTTTGCGGATGGGTGACCGCGGGTGGCAATTATAACTAAGCGGTAGCATGGATGACACGTTAAATTGGGTAGGCTCCGGTTATTTTAACCGTTTAGTCATGTCAGAGGCCTTCAGGCGACTTAAAAATTCTGACACCAGGGCTAGCCACCTGGCTTATGCGAACTTACCTACTTTTTATTCATTTAAAACATAAAAAAGATTTTTATCTATATATTATTTTATTATCCATAGATTATTTATTCTTATATTACGGGACCTATCGCACGATGAGAATATGGGATAAAAACGTAAAATAGTGGTTGTAGAGTAGGGTCTCTTCAAACTATAGGTATAGTTTTCAATCATTAAGGTATACTAGTACAAAAATATATCTGAATCCGCGCCACACAATTCGGCGGATGGGAAGTTAGTTTCTGAGAGATATAATCTTCTTCTAAAGCTTTTCAAAGTCAGAATGAATGGGTATATTTTAAGTCAGCCTGCTTCTTCGACCACGACGTCACTTACCATCAGGCGAGTTCGTGATGTTTGCATTTAGCACAAAATCTAAAGGTATTAGAACGTTAGCTGTATTGATGTGATTGTACCAACGTATTGCTGTCAGTCAAGCTCTGAAACCAGCCTTATTCCCAGGGCTCAGGCAATAACGGTTAAAGTTCAGGGTCTTTTTACGACTACTTTTATTTGACCCCCGCCCTCGATTTGCTTTTATTGTTTTTCTTTTCTCATAGATGAAATGAAATAATCAGTGTTTAACTACAATTATTGGTTTTTAGACTTTCATATTCATCAATGACGTTAAAGTAGGACGTCCATCTATAAGGTGAACAGATTAGATGATCTCATTAATGTTGTTTTTAAACTTTTGCGAAATGGACACATTATTATTGTATATACTACGGGACTAATCGCGCACTAAATTTACGGGTAGACTTCTTCTTCTTCTTCTTATCCTAAGTCCCCACATATCGGGGCAGAGGGCTAATACAGTGCTTCGCCATTCTTGTCTGTTCTGGGCCTTGCGTTTCATTTCGCTCCAAGTTAATCCAATGCTTTTGGCTTCGGAAATGATCGAGCGCCGCCATGTCTGCTTTGGGCGACCAGGTTTGCGTCTACCCTGCGGATTCCAGTCGGAATGTGGTCCGACTCTCTACGCAGCGTATGGCCAATCCAGCTCCACTTACGGCGCCGTATTTGTAAATCGACAGGATCGACAGGATCCTGTCGATCCTGTCCTGTCGATTTACGGGTAGACTACTCGGTCTAAACGACGGAATGATTAGGTATTTATTTATCTTGTAATTTTAATGCGCGGTTAGTCCCGTAGTATAAAATGATACTGTGATCTCATTAATATTGCTGAACCAGGATGAACGTAAGCCACCAACTAATCTTATTAGAGATTCGGATATGGGGAGGACTATTTTCATCAGTGGATGGCCTATAGATCTTCAACAAGACCGATAGGGATCCACATGCAACCAGTGCGATTTAATAAGGTCATATTTTATCCACCTAGTAGGTCGTCCTACGTCCTACGCTGCACTTGCTGGTATACCTACGTACAAGCTGTATACTCGATAACTTTTCGACCCTATAGGTCATCAGTCTACCTGTACCAGCCTTTTTAATAGTCCACTGCAGAACGTAGGCCTACCCTCGAAAAGTGATTGAGCCATATCCACCACGCTGGCACGCGGGTTAGTGGATTCACATACGCCATCGAATTTCTTCTACGGACGTATGCAGGTTGCCTCACGATGTTTTCCTTCACCAAAAAGCCAGTAGTGTGAAATTCCGTGCATATGTTCCAAAAAACTCATTAGTAGGGGATTGGGATTTGAACCCGCGACCTCACGATTGTAAGGCAGGTGTCACTATCTCTAGATCACCACGGGCTAGCAACATTATCAGTCTACCTGCTTAGTACCTATTTCTTAATCTCTTAAGGTACGAGGATTTTCTTTGAGGTGAAAAGGTATTTTTTAAATTATTGAATGAAGTGCTTAGACTTTTAGCGTGATTAAGGATGAAAGCTTTAATCATTCTTATTTCAAGTTGGTAATTTTAATGCGAAATTAACCGGAGAATATTGAAATTTAAACCTAATGTAACACGCTGTAAGGTTTCGATTCCACTACATACGTATTTGAAATCAAAGTGGGTTGAAACCTTTGTGTATCTGAACTTGAGTAGTACTGTATGAAAACGTTTTTTGTCAAGCGAAAGCTTTTTATTTATGTAAATGTAGGTTTCATATTTTTTTTATTTCAGGCATTTATTACTGCAAAGAATGAATTTTAATTTGAATTTCAAATTATGTAAGCCTGTAACTTATTGTCCTGTTATGCAATCTAAACAATTTGATTTTATAATTGGGAGTACCCAGAGGCGTCTGAAACTAATTGCATTAATTAATATCGAACCTCTCTATTGTAGGATCGTATTTATTTACCTTAGATACATAAATTGGCTGAATAGTGATTTGTTAAAATTTGTATTTCAATTTGAATTTAATGATTTTTAATTTTAAAGAATTTCAGTATTTATATATGAAAGTGTAATATAATTTTAGTATGTCTATGTTTATATCAATGAAATATTATTATTTAATGTTATATTAATTGATTTTATTGGATTTTTAATTTTATTAATAATTGAAAATGAAAATGTTATGTAAATATTCTAATACCTATTCTAATTTTCATCTGACTAATCATTTTATTTTAAATATTATAAACATCTAAGGGAAGGCTATCCACCAAAATACAGGTGTTATACCTAGTTTGGTGGCCATGGCTGAATCTTTCTATGATTGTACCTACCAAGCAATAAAATTATTTTTAGTTTATTTTTACATAAGTACACAAAAAAATATACATACAGACGAACATAGAGCCTCCTTCTTTTTGGAAGTCGGTTAAAAACGGGTCAGAAGTTGCCAAAAATGGGAATAGTGACTTTTTCCGTGATCCATACATTTGGCCATTGAGCCTTACTGACTTCTTTAGTGTTAAATTTTTACTATGATAAATATTCAAAGAGGAACCAAAGAAATACCTACTACTTATCGTAAATGTTTTGTCAGTTCATCTACTTGAACCCGCGACTGACAACATAATTGGAAACGTTTGTGTTAAAGAAACTCAACTAACTTATATCATTATCGCTTAAAACGGATCACAACTTGCCAAAAGTGGGAATCGTAACTTTTTCCATGATCCATAGATTTGGTTATTAAGCCCCTCCCTCAAGATAAATACCGCCAAGTTTTAATCTCCGGAAAGTTACTGGAGCGAGCGACTGGAATTATTCCTATTCAATTAGGAAGCTTACTCTGCAGTTCCGCTTATCTGTATGGAAATACGGATTTATAACTTGGAAAGTAAACAATGGGAGTGTTCAAGTGTTGGGAATTACCCTATTTAGTGGGGGAATCTATTTCTTCTGAGGTTAGATCAAAATAAAACAAAATATTTAGATATCCGGTAGAGGACCACATTTTTATGAAAAATAATGTAACCATTGTAATTTTTATGTGAAATGTGTAAATTTAGAACTTTAAAGTCTTATTACACACGCAATATATGTTTTTTATCATGTTTTATTTTTGAGAGTTTATTTTAGCAGTGTGAAATGTGTGTAATAATATAAAAACTCAGATTAAATTACAAAAAAATATGTAATGTTTTATGTTGGTATAGGTGCCTATTGAATTTTGGCAAAATTCCAAATACCTAGAGAGATGTTGTTTTAAGAAGCCATTTTTGGAGAATATTTTTTTTGAAAAGACTACATATATATGGAACGTATTTTGGAAGTGGGTACTTGAGACTATTTTCATACAATAAAGAACATTAATTTATAATAAAACTAGAGAGGTATTGTGATTGTGCAACAAAAATCACTTAACTGTCGTGTCGTTATGTGTCCAATGTGAAAGTGTATTTATTATCCACGCTTGTTTATACAAATTACCCACAGACTTTTATTCAGATGTGGACACCGCATTTGCGGTGCAGACACCGCAAATGCTCTTCTTTTGTTCTTTTTTGTATTTATTGAAAAATCTGCTTTAACTTATCTTATAAAATCAATTGTTCTTTCAAAGTTTGTCATAAAATTTTACAGATAATTGTTTTGTAGGTAATTGTGTTTCTTTTTAGTTTGTTGTGTAGATCAATTTGGAAAGATTCCCTAAGCTTGGGTTTTCCTCAATATACGTACTACGTAGGGGTACCTCAATCCAAAGTGATCACAAAGAGGCATCTAGTAGGGTGGTGCTTTTTTCGAAAAGCGTATTTTATTGAATTTATTTTGCCCCTAAAAAATCAGTTTATCTTTAATTAGCAAATTTAATATTGGTGCTAGAAAGGAAAGGTATATTATGCTCCCCAAAAAAATCTCCAGGTAAAAATAATTATTAACATAACATAACACACCCTGGAACAGCATATCTGCTCAACATGTCAGTATGTAGTCAAACGCAAACCTATACGGAATAAAAAAAAAAAATAATAACACAGTAATTTTTTTACAAAATAATCTGTAAATTCAGGCATACATAAAGATTCTAGTAATATAGCTTACGTTGTCTACTTTAACAAATGCCTGTAAATTTAACAATAGAGCCTAAAACGGGAGAGAAAAAACTGTCGAAGCATCAAAACAAATTCAATATGTAAACAAATCCCCCGGGAACTGATTCCACTCAGCGTGGTCCGATGGAAAAGGAAAATAATTTATTGCCCATCGGAAGTACTGAACGCGCAACGAAATTGCCACTCCACGTTGTTTGGGAATTGAAATTGGATCTATGAAAGGTTAGGAATGAACACGGTAAAGTGCAGTGTAATTTATTTAAGCCATTGATATGGGATGGTCAAAAAATATTTTAAGTCGATGATCGAAGACCTTACTGAAATGTATTGTTTAGTTTTTATATTCAGAACGATTGGTTTTTGGATGAGTGACTGCAGGTGGCAATTACAACCGCGGGTTGCAAGATATGTAAAATTGTGGATCCTGGTTGTTTTAACCGCTTAACTTTGTAAGAGGCCTTCCGGTAAAAAATGACACTAGGGATCGCCATCCAGCTTAGTCGTACAGTGCAGTATAGAATAGAATAGAAACGCTTTATTGTTCACACAATCGATAACATTACATTAAAAGAGTACAATATAATTATAATACTGCGACAATCGGCGGCCTTATCGCTTAGAGCGATCTCTTCCAGTACAGGACCGCAATCGACTATATTATGTGTATATATGTTTTACATTGTAAGCTAATGCTTATAAGAAAATTAGAAACGTTGTAAAAATCATTGAATTAAATGAAATTATTTTGGTATACGGAAGAGTAAAACTATATTATTCGTTTATAATGATCTTGTCAAATTGTTTACATTGTCACTAAATTTGTAGCTATTACAATTAGTAGGTAATCAGAAAGAAACTCTTTCAACAAACTTTAATTATTATTTTCAATCCATTGATGTCCAAAGTAGATTGCCTACACTAATGAGACCACTTTTAATATTATATTAGTAATGAAGCTTACTATCCGCTGTAAAATTTATACTTCCTTTTATTTTTAAAGTTGGATGGAATAGTATGATAAAATATGTTAAGTTACATTTTTAGACTTAAATTTAATAACACACGGTTTTTCATTATAATCATGTATTTTTATGAGGCGTGAACTTATTGACTAATTGGTTCCATATAGTAACTTTTATTTTGTAACTAGGTTTTGCCCGCGGCTTCACCCGCATGAACCTTTTATTGAAACCTTTAATTTTTTCGGGATATAAAGTAGCCTATGTGACTTTCCGTTTTTTAAACTATTTCTATGCCAAAAATTAAGTCAATCCATTGCTCCGTTGCTGCGTGACAGAGAAACAAACCAATAAACCAACATCATTAGGTATAAGGAGACTACCTACTGAAAGTCCATCTGCCTTTTGCAAAACAATAGAAAAAACAAACCTTAGAAGTGATATTGTTATATTTTTGACGTGATAACGTCATTACAAATTAATGAAAGCAGGTTGCACGCACAAAAAAGTGTCATTTTCTGCCTTAACCGAGCGTGCAAACGAGAGCGCTGAACAAGCGATAGAGAGGCACGATCGACCTAAGCGTTCGGCTTGTTACATATTTTGTAGATTCAACAATATTTTCTAATGACGTTATCAAGTAAAATTATAAACCACCAACCCGCACTGGGCCAGCATGGTGGCCCAGTGCGGGTTGGTGTAGGCCTACGTCCTGCAGTGGACTATTACAAAGGCTGGTACAGTAAGTAAAATTATCGTCCCTAAACCGACTTTACAGACAACAATATTTTTTTATGATGAGCAATTAAATAATGTGTAAAAACGTGACCACGTTGTCGTTAAAAAAGAATGGTCGCACTATTGGGTACGTGTGCGACAATTTCGAGCACAATCGACACACCTAACGGAGTGATTTTGCAATTTTGGCGAGGCGATATTGCTTATATGTTAGTTACTTAGAAGTTTTTGAAACATTGTTATCATCATTATTACCGCTGTTTACTGTGAAACCGGTTTGCTGAGATACTAAAAATAAGGTGTACTGACCAAAAAGTTCATTGATAGGTATTTGATGAAATCGGAGGGATAGCGGTTTTATTTTTTTGAATTTATTTCAATTTAACGTTTGATCTCATGGTAAAATTCGGTCATTAAGATATCCTAGAATATGTCCTTCGGCTAAACTCTAAATGTTCTCGTAAAACAATAAATTTTAGAAAAAAATGTTCTGAAATCAACTGACTAACGATGTACTATTTAGTACTATTGTAGATAATTTAGAGTTATAATATAACATAACATTATTTTTTATTATCGTGAAAAAAATAGGTACACAAGCAAAAGATACAAAATAGTAAACCTAATTTAATCAGATTCTTCAGAAATATGATCATTCGTTTTGATATGCAATTAATTGGCGTGTAAAATGTGACTCTGTTGGCGTTAAAATCGAATCGTTTCGCAAAAAAAAATGTGCGAAAATTTTTAGCACATTCGATGCAACAAACGCAATGGAGCGATTTTGCGATTTCGGCGCACCGCCTTCCCGAGCCTTTACAGAGTGCCAAGTGGGAGTTTTGCAAATCAAATCGAATTACTTTTACGTCGCGTTGACCGAGCGCGCCGAGCACACACGCGAGCACATTGACACACAAGCTTGAGTTAGCCAATCACTGACGTTGCCGCGCTTGTGTTGGATCGGTTTGGCGCTCGTTACATTATCGTAAAAAATACTCACACTTAGCTATTCAGTTTTCTGTACGTGACACAAGATGGCGCTGTGCCATTTCCATAGAAATCACATCAAACGTTAACGCGATCGAGTTCGAGCTAGAAACTCCCACTTAACCCTCAGGTTTTGTATAGATTACTTGCGCGTTTGCGTGTAGCTCGAAACATTTCTATTAGTTCTTACTCGTATACGCCACTGTAGTTAGAAACCACTGTAGTTTCAATTTACGTGTAAATCTGTAATAACCTTTCAGATGTTAGTTACTTTGAAGATTTTCGTTTACTGACCAGAGCTCTTTTCAAATGCTTTTCTAGGAAATTGTATCAGTTTTAGAATGCTGGCATCAAAATAGATTATGCATTATACCTATATGCATTGCAAACATGGATTATGCTTAAAATGTACGGAGTTAGATTACGTGGCCTTGTAAATGATTTTGCCATTATTTTCTTTAATTGATAGTTTAGGTAGACAATATTTTCCGATCGTATTACAATGAAATTACTCGAACAATAACTTAAAGAAAAAATATTTTAGAAGTAAATAGCAATTATATGCCGATTTTTGGTAGTACCACGCATGGTACAAAGTATGTGTCTACGGTGAAATATTTCCTTATAATTCATATCTTTCAAAATTTCCTAGCTAAAGTGTTCTATTTTAAACTATCGTTTGCTCGCGGCTCCGCCCGCGTATTATTTTGAAGTTTGTGCCATCCCATGGTAACCTTTTATTTTTCAGGGATAAAAAGTACTGTGTAACTTTCCGTCTTTCAAACTATGTCTATGTTGCAGCGTGAAAAAGGAACATACCAATAAACCAACCAACACACTTTTGGATTAATAATTATAGTAAGGAAAGGATAAGAATAAAAATGCCATTGAGTTTGTTTAGTGACACAAGTAACTGGCTTCCGAAAAATATGGTTTTTAATTCAGTCTTTTTTTTTGGGTAAGATATTTTTCTGTCAATTGAGGGCTGAATAAAGCAAATGTTTGTTTTCTAATCTATTCATTTTACGGAATAGTTTCATAACGATCTACTTAATTATTTTTATGTGATACAGAGGCTATCTATTACAGCAGACGATTATATTATGGATTTTTTTTTTAGAAATAACTGAATACTTTTCAATCGGTCAAATGCCTTTAATAACTACAACAAAATACAACACTACTTACATAAGTTAAAACTACATAAACTACTAAGTACATAAAAAGTAATTGGATCATCCACAGAACCTTGACGGTATTAAATAAGTAAATTATTTGAACTTTATGCATCTAACTACACAGAACAGCATTTAAGCGCATTCTTGTCTTCTCTTCCAACTCTAGTATTGCTATTTAGTTGCGTCGCGTCCTTTTCTGATTGAACCAATCTCGTTACGAATGTATTTTCCATAAAGAAGATTAAATTTCAATCCATCAAAGAATGACGATTGTATTGTTTGTCCTAAAACTCCTCATTCCATTGCCTTTGATTAAATATATTCAAATCATCTCCAATGGTTACAGTATTTTCCGTTCCAACACCAATTCATCAAGTCGGAAAGGGAAAAATCCGTTCCGAAATGCGCTTATTGTCATGTTTTTATTGGAATTCAAAGTAAAAGGCGCTCAATAAGAGCGTGGAGTGATTTCTTTCGATAAATGTGATGAGAAACAACAAGTGACGTGCAGCCGCGGCTCTGTGTGGAGCGGGAATTTTGCAAAGCTATAACAAGGTTTTTTTTTGCTCCGGAGGAAAAATGACAAGTGAAAATGTTTCATGTGTGATTTTGTATTTGTGTAGGTATATGTGCATTTATATGTATAAATAAATAGTGACATCTTACAGACGGTCTCTGACACCAAACTAAGCAAAGATTGTGATATGGCTGCCAGAAACTCATATACTACATAATTATACATGTTTTAATCACATAGATACTCATATAGATAATACCTAAATAGCACCCAGACACAGAGCAAACACAAATACTTGCCCTGGGTGGGAATCGAACCCACGCCTCTTTGATCCCGTAGTCAGGGTCACTAGCCACTGAGCCGCCGCTGCAGTCGAAATGTATGTATCTATGCAGGGAAGCTTTGTTAGATAAAGGAGCTTTTTCATATATCATGTGTCTTTTTGTCTACGAGTATGAATCTATGCGACATCTAACTATATCTCAAACAACAATTAGGTAAGTACATAGAAAACTTAAATCAAATGTGATGAAAATAGCTAATAGAATAAACTGTACTGGCACAATACGTTTAAATACTACATACACTAGAGTCAATGTACACATCTTTTTCTCACAGACAAACACTGTGTTATACTAGCTACCTACTTATTTTGTTTCTTAAAATATGTTCAAATAAAATAAATAAATTCAAGCAAAATGTAACCGAAAGTGCTAAGCAAAATAGGTATAAATTACATTAGAGGCCACGCAATTTGTCAATTATGAATTAAGTAGGGTCATAATTTCTTTTAAAATATTTAATTTTCAAACCCCTCGGAAGATAGACAGAGAAAGCGTAATAATATTTAACGCCACTAAGTGACGATAAAAGGCAAACATTTACCTGGATTATAAGCCCGATTACAGAGGCGCCATCGTAATTATAATACCTAAATAGCATTTCTGTTTCTTTCTCACTTTAGGCATTCGATAGAGAAAACGCTTTTTACGTTGCTATTAAATTTTCGCTAGCGCCTCTAGAGGTATAATCGGGCCTTTTAGATACCTATAAGATATTATGATGAATTTGTGATAATGATCATTCATACAGGGTTATCTAAAACTGGCGCACTAAACCTCATCACAAACTTCGCAAAATGAACATTACATTTCGCATGGTTTGTGGTTTATTTTTGCGACTTTCACGTGTAACTAAAAACCACTTATTTTAACAGAAAAAAATCCCGTAGAAACTAGGAAATCACTAGGAATCGCGGAAGCTATAATCCCGAGTTGCCTGTGATGGATGAATCCAATAATAAGTCTTTGTAGCCCGTACAGATTTTGATTGATTGAACGATATATTTTTTGCGGTTAGAGGTTTTTTATACAAAGATGTAAGTACAAGATAGATGGTGGAGATAGGAAAGAAATCTACCTATTCTGATGTTGTCTACTCAAGGTTATTTTTTACCACGGATTTGAGAAGTGGATGTTCTAACTTCAAAGTAAATATAAAATTATCTGTATTATGGACTGCCTCGGTGGCTCAGTGGTTAGTGACCCTGACTTCTGATTCAAAGAGGCGTGGGTTCGATCCCCACCCAGGGCAAACATTTGGGTGATGAACATAGGTGTTTGCTCTGTGTCTGGGTGTTATTTAGGTACTATCTATATAAATATGTATTTAAAATATGTATATGTAGTATTATATCAGTCTCTGGCAGCCATATCACAAGCGTTGCTTAGTTTGGGGTCAGACACCGTATGTAAGATGTCCCCTAATTTTTTTTTTTTTTTTTATGTAAGTATATATTTGTATACAGGTGAAAACGCTGAGTTACCATAGCTTACAAAAGGATAGAACAATTACCCTACTTCCAAAGAGGGGGAGGTTCCATGTTCGTCCGTATGTATAAATTTTTTGTGAATGCTAATCGATATTTTCGCCAATCAACCGAATCAAAAAAACATTTTTTTGTTCGAAATGGTATACTTCCGATGTAGTCTAATTTAAATTTTATCGAAATCGGCTGAGCCGTTTCTGAAAAATCAACAATAAATTTAATATGTAAAAATTATACACATTAATTTGAGTGACCTTTTCGAATTTTGTACACGATGGAAGTCGGTTTTGCCAATTTTCATAATGGATTCATTTATTTGAAAGTTGATATTTTTTCTATACATCATATACTGAGTAATTTATGGTTACCACCAAATAATGATTTGTGATTTTTTAAATATCTTAACTTTTTAATGAATTTTGAATGACTACGATTTTCTCTGAGTTGTATTTGTTTCAAGCGCATGTTGCGCTATATTATACTGAAAGAAAATGTTTTATACAACAACACCGCCAGGTATCAATTTAATTAGGCCGCAAATAGACATCTTAATATGTCTTAGATATCTTATATGTCTATTTGTAATATTTTGACCTCGTAGGTCAAGGACATATAAGATATCTAAGACTTGTAATCTGTTTTTTACGGTTTTCTTAAAAACATGAATTCGTGTTTTTTTCATTGGCGCAAATTATTTCAAAATAGTCTATTTCAAACTCAAACTAAGTAAAACCAATCGCCATATTATAAAGTCTTTATATCTTTGCCAATCACCAATAATTTATAACAAAGCATAAAAAAAATTAAAAAAAAAAAAACTTTCAACGCACTCATCAATGTTCGTAACATCCCTTGTACTTTACAACATCTACCAAAAACAGGTATTATATCGTGTTCTTCAATAAAAGCATGTTACTTACCTTCACAACCGTAAATAAAAATACGTATCTTTTGCTTACCTGTCTAGACCGAACATAAATTTACCAGCCTGGTGATTAAGTTACAGAACTTCTAGTCTACGTACATTCCATAATAATAAACACACCCTATGAGCTGACGAAATAAGTTATGGATATGAAATACAGGCAAAATGCAGTGTTAGTGCTTGAAATGTAACGTAGTGTAAATGAAACGGTAGTGTAATATTATTAGCAAACTATTAATACTAATAAATGAATTAGATAACTACAGAATAATACAGATACAGATACAGATTCTTTATTAATCAATAAAAATTTACAAGTCAGATGATGGTAAATACATTTGTACCTACATTGTACAATTCGATTATCAATTACAATAAGTATATATTTTAATTTATTTAGCTATAATTTATCATTCACATATTCTTTAACCGAATAGTAAGCTTTACTCAGAAGTAGTAGTTTTAATTTACGCTTAAATATGTTAACAGAAGCTGCATTTCTGACGCATTCCGGCAGATGGTTATATAATTGCGGACCGCACACGTACACTGACTTGTCGGACTTCGCGAGCGAGTGAGCAGGTGTCTTTAATCTGCCCTTATGTCTTGTCGTCTCAGGGTCCCGTGTAGCCCCGAATTTTTCAAAACTATCCAGATTTAATCTTACAAATACACAAAGTTGGTAGATGAATATTGAGGGAACGGTAAGTATGCTAAGTTCTATAAAGAACGGCTTGGCGGATACGTCCCACTTAACCCTGGCAATTGCGCGAATAGCCCGCTTCTGGAGTATTAGCGGTCTTTCCGACTCCGCCGCGTCACCCCACAGCTCAGTTCCATACGTAAGTAGGGAATGAACCGTGGCGAAGTAGCAGCTGAGTACCGCTTGCCTCGGGGCTGATGCAGCCACTCGACTGAGGGCATAACACGCCTGGCTCAGGCGTGTGCACAGCGATTCTATATGCGTGTCCCATTTTAAAGCGCGATCCACATGGAACCCGAGTAACTTTACGGATGATACCTGCTTCAAAGCAACATCACGTACAGACACTGCCAGGGCTTGTTGTGGTCTATTCGCAAGATTAAAATGGATACAGAAAGTTTTATCCAGGTTCAGTGCAAAACCATTTACCGCAAACCACTCCTGTAATTCATGTGTGACCTTCGTGACTTTCTGGATTAGTGCAGATAAGTTCGGTGCCGTGACCAGAGCTGCGACGTCATCAGCGAACATGTACACCTCAGCGTCTTTCACCGATCCAGGTAGGTCATTCATCAGGAGCGCAAATGCAGTATTAGAAAAGCAAGATCCCTGGGGGACGCCCAGATCTGGGACTCCAGGTTGAGATCTAGCTTTACCTGAGTCTCCGATAACTGTTTTGCATCTTTCTGTGACGAAATCCGTCATCAAGTTTGCGGCAGGCCCTCTTGCACCATAGTGCTGGAATTTGGCTCTCATCAAGTTGCGGTCAGCTGTATCAAATGCACGTGATAAGTCACAGCATATCGCCGCAACCTGATGTTTTTTTTCGCGCGCCTGTAAAACCGTACTAACGAACTCGCGAAGTAATGCAGTAGTAGATCTACCAGCGCGATACGCATACTGGCGATCAGATAAAATATCATATTCATCCAGGAACTGGATGAGTCTTTTATTTATACCTACCTCGAATATTTTCGCCACTACAGGGATGATAGAGATAGGGCGATAGTTTCTTGCCTGCGCTTTGTCACCTTTGCCCTTATAAATAGGTGTGATTTTTACCTTTTTAAGTGCCCGTGGGTAACAGCCACTCTTTAGACATCGGTTAAAAAGTACTACTAATGGAAAAGCTAACACATGCGACACATGGCGAATGAGAGGCATGGAAAGGCCATATAGGTCAGACGTTTTTTGGGTGATATATCTACATTTATAATTTTTAATATTTCCTCATAGGAAAAAGGTTTGAGATACATAGATCTATTGTTATATTGTATCGCACCGGACAGGGCTGCCATACTCGTAGTCATACATACGGCGGGGGCGCCCGCCTGTGCTCCGGCTGTCAGAAAGATATTATTTAAAAAATTAGCAACTTCACTTTTGTTTGCGAAAGATTCTCCGTCATCTTGTCGCACCTATTCTGTAAAGTCCGTCCTGTCGTATGCAGCACGGCCAGACTCTTTATTGACAATAGACCACATGGTTCTGCATTTGTTCGTGCTGTGGTTGTTTTGCTGCTCATAGAATTGTTTTTTGGTCGAAATAATTCTATTGTTGTATGTCGTATTAATTTTTTCATCAAATATTTTAATGTCATTATTGAATGGAAATTGTATTTTTAATTTATAAATGTCACCAATTAAATATTTTAAGTCAATTAATTCGTCCGTAACCCAATGGGAATCGGGTTTTCGTACAGGCAAAAACCTTATTGGGAAAAATATTTCGAAATGCCCTATTAAATTATTAATAATTTTTTCAGCGAGTAAATTACAGTCGTAGTTTGTTTTAAGGATATTATTCCAGTCGATATTGCTTATCGCCAAAGTAAAGTCATGTATGTGTGAGCGACTTATGACCCGGCGCTGGACGTGCTTAGGCTTGCGAGGTGCCTGGAAGTCAGTGATACAAGCGCGAAGTCCGTAATGGTCACTTACGTTCGTGGCTATCGTGCCCGCAATCACGCGGCTCGTGGGTATATTCGTGAATACATGATCAAGTATAGTCGAACTTGTGCCCGCTACACGGGTTGGAGAATGTATATGTTGAGTAAAATTATGTGATGTAAGTATATCATTTAGTTTCCTACGTGATAAGGAGTCTACGCTGTAATCAATATTCGTATCACCAACAATAACGGCGTTGTAGCGGTCATTGTTGATTTTTGTCAATAGTGCATCAAACAAGTCGAGGAATTCGTTTACACTTGTCAGATTGGAATGATATATACCTACAATTAGTGTATTGTTATCGCTTATAAACGAGGCGCAGATGTTGTAATATGGTCCATACTTTTTCGACCAATGTTTTTTTGAAGTGAAACTTCTAATACGACTTCCAACAAGGTTGCGTTAAACGTTTAACGCTATCATGGAGGGGGTATGAAAGCACTGTTGCGTCGAAGTTTCACTTCTTCTCCACTTGTTTAATAGTTTTTTTTTGTTATTTTACTACCATTGTTTTTACGATATTACTCATGTGATAATTATATGTATGCACATCTGATGGCTAATTTCAGCAGTAAAATCTGGTACTCCGGATTTTTTTACTCATAGCCGTCAATGTGTCACCTAAAAATTTTGTGCCTATGAACAGTATCAAGTTGCATTTTTTTCACCAAATTTTCGTTTCGCAAATATTTGATTATAGTGTTACAAATTATGATCTAGCTAAATAGTGCCGCATTTCACAACCGACTACAAAATAAAAATAAACGTTTTCAAATACATTGTAACATAACATGAAATATTTGTAAAACCATTAAAACACGTAATACTCCTAACGGTTTATCTCTGTAAGCCATAATTTCTAAACAGCCTTATAAAACCTCACAGTCACAGTAAATAATAAATTTATTTTTAAAAATTAATTGCACTTTGATTCTATCAATCCAAGAGTAATAACAACAGAGAGTTTGGTTTCGTGAGACTCCCCAAAGACGTGTTGAGTCTCCGACGAATACTATTACTAAATATAGTCCAAGAAGTTTATTCGTCCAAGGCCCAAACTTTCTTCGTCTCCATTTCTACGAATTTCTGTTTTCAGACTGTTTGTCATTCGAATTAAAAAGAAAAAACTTAATTTTATTTTACTTTAGTCCAGAAAAGGCACAGAAAGGTCATTAGAAAAACACGTTTGGGTGTTAAAGTAATTAATCAAAGCCAAAGTGACACGTACACCTGAATTTTTCAGAGCTTTTCGGCTTTTAGTTTGGAATGTACTACGTTATTGAAATGTCAATGTTAGAAGGTATTTTTCAACGTAGTCTTTACATTGACGTAATTAAGGACTAAATTCCACCAAAACTAAGCTGAGCTGGGTGGAATGTTGTAGTCCACTGCATAAATGTTATACATGATTAGCGAAAATTAAAAAAAAACGTGAGCGTGAGCTGAACAGAGGTTTTGTTTTTGTATCGCTCGTAGCGTAGTTTGATTAAGTGTTTGTCAGCGATTACCGAAATTAAGCAACGTTCCGCACGGTCAGTTTTTGGATGGGTGACCGCGGGTGGCATTTTCCAACTGAGCGGTACCGTGGCTCAAATGACACGTTAAATTGTAGGTCCCGGTTGATTTAACAGTTTAGCCAAGGGGCGGCTTTCAGGTGGCCTAAAAACTCTGACACCAGGGCTAGCCACCAGGCCTATATGAACTTACTTACTTTGTGCTAAATATGACATTTAAAGAGGAGACAAATGACGTTCCACTAGATCAAAATGCACTTTTATACTATCACTGTTTTTATGGATTTGAAATTATCAAATAAGGTTTGATTAGATTTGAAATGATCGCTTATCATTTGGCACTGTTGTCATCTTCAAAAACTTACAAATATCCCAATGTGTTTCTTTGAAGGTGATGATTTGCAAAATGCGCAAAAGTAATGATAATGAGCAAACACATATCTAAAAGTCCATGCATTTTGCAACAGCACATGCGATGGGTTCACGGACTACGCACGTACACCTCTTCGCTACGCATAGCCCCGTTTTGGTGGAATCTAGATTTAACTTGAAATGTAGTATATTATTAAAATGTCGATTCTAGAAAGCATTTTTCAATGTAGTTTTTTTTCGTGTGCGTAATTTATGGGTGTGTGTTTTTTTAATAATGAGTACAAATAGACCGGCGGCGTTTGCAAAGGGCATATTATTTTGTTAGTGTTAACCAGTACACTTCGGCTTTTCAATTTATTTATGTTGAAAGTGAAAACGTTTTTTTTTCTTTTGGCCACGTTTTTAACCGTATTTTGTAACCCGTTTGTGACTGAGTAACGAGAGAGGAGTAAACATTCTTCGTTTGTAGCGGGTTACAAAATAGGGTTACAAACGCGGCTGAAACGATTTTTATAAACTTAATTTATTATGGAGTCTGGACTCAGTCTGGCATATTCTCGGTAATCTCGTTATCTACATACTACAATATAGAGCATATTGGCGTAATTAGATAATACTAGAGATTGAAAACCGGGCCCAGCTGGCATTCCTACCGGGTCCGGTGACCGGGCAACCCGGCCTATCTAATCTAAGTTGATATGACACGTTTAGTATGTGAAGCTGCGTTATTAGTTTCTTATTTTAATACTATGTTTTCAAATAGACACTACAAAGAGTAAAGAGAAAGTCCTGCTTGTTACTTAAAAAAATACTAATGTAACTTTTCCGTCCATAAGTAAACTTCTGTATTAAGTGTGCTTTTGCGACTTGAGTGAGAGTTGGGACTGAATGTTGTGATAATTGTTCATAAGCCAGTTTGAACTAAATATTCACCTTGAATCATTGTCTTTTTCCATTCATATATAGAAAATATTCATAAAATACTTTAAAGGTTCAATTGCTAAAACACAACCCGGCCGGGTCCGCCGGGCCCGGCTGGTTGGCGACGAATGCAACCGGGCCCGGCCGGGTTTACAAACATAGTTGCAATCTCTAGATAATATTTATGACGCCGAATATCCAAAGGATACGAATACATATTAATGTTAATGAGTTCTTCGGGCACAAAACTCTAATAATTATTTTTCACAAAAAATGGCAAAACCGCCTTCCATCGTGTACAAAGTTCAGATATTTCGCTCGAATTGCTTACATTATTGTTGGTTTTTTCAAAAACACCTCAGCCGATTTCTATAAAATTTAAATGGGACCACCTCGGAAGCATACCCTTTCAATTAAAAAAAAAAAAATCGGCTGAGCCTTTTTGATAAATGAATAATAATGTAAACAATTCGAGGGAAATATTCGAATTTTGTAGGTACACGATGGAAGGCGGTTTAGCCATTTTTTGCGAAAAATAATAAAATTATTGATGAGACCTTTATTAGGTCACTTTACGTATAAGGTACTTACTTAGTA
Source organism: Hypomecis atomaria (assembly GCA_964007245.1). NCBI lineage: Eukaryota > Metazoa > Arthropoda > Insecta > Lepidoptera > Geometridae > Hypomecis > Hypomecis atomaria. The sequence continues at coordinate 4,273,147 of OZ023297.1, forward strand.
TTGATTGATCACGTATTAGGTACTTAGTATTGATATGCGTGATGTGTTATTTTCTTCTAAAATTGATTCGTTTTACTATCAAACCGAAACAAAATGTGTCAACAAATCAAAACAACACTTATCGAAGATATTAAAACAATTTACGTTGTTCCCATCCCTTTCCCACAAATACATTAACGATTCGTAGCAGCGATAGGATCAGATACAATGTCGGTCGCGTGTGTCATGATTCTATCGATGACTGTGTGTCATTAAAATAATTCGTTCAATAAATGAACGGAGAGAGCGATTGTAGAGCCACAGACAATAAATAATTCACATTTAAAATTTAAATTCAAAAAATGTTTTCATGAAAAAGTGCATCAAGTTTTTGGTGGTTCTAGCTGCCAAACTGGGTGCTGGAATTCCGTGTTCTGGAAACTAGTGAATGAAGTAATAATCGGCCAAGAACGAGTCGGACTCGCGCACGGAAGGTTTCGTACTGTATGCTGTATGTAATATTTTGTTATTTTTTATATATTATTGAAGTGAATATACATCTTAATCTTCTGTGAAAATTTCAAGCATCTAATACCTGTTACCATTATTTATATGGAGCGAATAACGGCTAAAAGTCAGGTTTGTTGAATGGGAGCCCCCCTTAATTATTAATTTTATTATGTTTTTAGTATTTGTTGTTATAGCGGCAACAGAAACACATCATCTGTGAAAATTGCAGCTTTCTAGCTATAACGGTTCTTGAGATACAGCCTGGAGACAGACGGACAGACGGACAGCGGAGTCTTAGTAATAGGGTCCCGTTTTTACCCTTTGAGCACGGAACCCTAAAAATGAACCATTAAATTTAAATTATGAACTTCATACTAAACTAATCACTCCCCGCTGAAGCCGCAAAACTTCGCGGTCACGAAAATGTCATGGAACACATTAAAAGACAGACCACTTTCAACAAATAATCTGATAGTCACAACTTAAAATCAAAACTAATTATCATCAGTAAATAATTGAACCGTATAAGATACGCATCTGCATAAGTACCCCCTAAAGATTTTCTATAGCTGTTTCCTATTTCAAAGACCTCATTATAGTAATATTTCTTCTAGTCTGGTGTCTTCTATGGTCAATATGCTTAATATGTCAAAAGATTTCCATCTGTCCTAACCTAATCCGTGTCAAGGACGACTGCGATCGATCCCAAAATGCCAATAGTCGAGGTCAGCCTGCAGCTTAATTATGTTTATACTACAGGCCTTTCTCTGAATCCTAGTGGCCTCCTATTAATACCACTGGCCTTTCTATGAATACTACTGGCCTTTCTGTGAATGCTATCGATTGATTCATTGAAGAGATTAGCGTGGCTTATAGCCCGGGAGGTAAGCGCAAAAAATGCAACTTCTTTCTAAAAGCTGAATTTTTGGTATTAGGTAGTCATGGTGGTGTACAGTCAGCTGAAATGCTTTGCATTTGGTGGAGATACTCGTTGGAATTTTTAAAAATATAAATGAGTATCTTGCAAGTACTTACTTTTAAAAGCTGATTATTGGTGTACGAATAGATATGTAATTTCAAAAGAGTTGTAACTACCAAAACATGTAACAGAGCTTTTCAGTCAAGCTTTAAAATGCGGCGCTACTTTAAAACCTGACTGACAGGCCTTGTTACGTCTTTCAGGTAATTTGCTGCGGCTGAACTTTTTTCTTAGTTATTTTCCTACCCGCACGCCAATTTTCAGCTTTTAAATGAAGGTGCAAGTTACTCATTTATTTTTAAGTAATTCAAACTGGTATCCCTACCAAACGCTAAGCATCCCAGCTGACTGAATCCGGGGTATTGTTGTACACCACCACGTCTACCTAATACCAAAAAATCTGCTCTTAGAAAGTAGTTACATTTTATTGCGCCTATCTCCCGGGCTATTTTATGAGCTTTGGGAAATTACGCTAGTGTCACACCTGCGTGTGTGACCACCACGAATACGTGAAACATTAATAGGAAAGTAGCTTTACATAAATAAGTAATATGGCGAAGACGTCCTTTGCTTGGTGAAATTGAAACATCTGCACTTAAAAGTTAAACGTTCGACATTTTGTTTATTTATTCCATCATCAAAATGTTATCCTGCAATGTACTGATATGTATTTTTTATAAAACTTGTGTTACTTAAATATGAGTGATAATTTATTAGTGATAATGATAAATTGTAGTGTTTATCAATTATATAACGTACAATATTTTTTACCCGAGCGATTGACACTAAAAACATAGCATTTCGTTAAAATTTAAGGAATGAAAGAATTTACGGGAGAACCCGTAACGTAAATTTTATAAAAATACGAGTATACCTACTCGTACCTAAAATTATCTCGATGTTCAACAGAAAACCCAACAATCTATAGAAAATGGCGTTATTTAGAAAATTTAAAAATGAAATAAAATAAGTTAATGTTATCTTTCCATGCATACTTTATTCTACCTCTAGGTCGAAATAGTAAATCGCTTACTTGGTAATTAAACTAAAGCAAATGCCATCCATTTTCTTGTGCAAAATGATTTATAATTTCGACATAGGTGTAGCATCGTTTTGACAATAAAAAATAAATATAAAATATTCAAAAATATACCTAGTCTATGTATTGTTTTTTTTTATCGGGCAAAAGTGCCTTTATTAACTACAACAAAACCACACTACTAATACTTAGAAAGCATTGGATCATCCTCAGACTTTTGAAGGTCTAAAGATAATCCAAATGCTCAAGCCCACTGCTAGTTGGCAGCGTGCCCAGCATGCTGCCTGCATTGCCACGCTGAATGGCAATGCTTATGCGTTGAGCCTAATAAACACCAGCATTTTGATCACGCGTCGTGTCCACCAGACGCTCAGAAAGACAATTGTTGATTGTCTATAGTACATAAGCAATATTCAGACTACTATTACAAATACTCCCTTCGGAAAGCAGGGATAATACCGTACGCAACATACAAAATGTTATAAAATTTTACTAGCACCCTACTTTACGTGCACTATAGCGTGATTTCTACCCTTGCATATTACGAGTTCCCCTTGCGTTATAAAAAACAAACAAATTTTCCTTGATACAAATTTTACAACTACGATTTCGTCTACCCTCGATAGGCTCACCATGGAACATATAATAAAATAGATGCGACTGCTACATTTTCTTCTTTGTACGAATTGATCAAGATCATAAACTTCGTAAGCACTTACGTTGATAAGTTGTTATTGGTTTCAAAACACGCTTATTATTACTAAGCCACTATCGCATCGTAAACGTATTTTTAATAGTTTTCCGTATTATTTGAAAAATAATAAACGCAATGAAATTAAAAATAAACATTTTTGACGTGATAACGTCTTTTAAATCGATGAACGCCGGCTGCAGGTACGAAAAAGTGTCGCAATTCGCCTGACCGAAACCGCGAAACAAGCTATGGAGAGGCACGATTCGTTCCATTTATTTTTATTTTTTTATTCTGAATAGGTTTGCGTTTGACCACATACTGCATGTTGAGCAGATATGCGGTCTAGGTTGTAGCACGCTTACCTAGAAGATACCTATTTACTCGGGATTTGAAGACGCCCACGTTGTACTTTAGCGGGAAGACAGACCCAGGCAAAGCGTTCCACATTCTGGCTGTTTGTATGAGGAATGAGGATTGGAAACGTTGCTGATTCAATCATATTTTCTTATGACGTTATCACGTAAAATTAACGTCAGTAAACTGACTGTAATGTAGGTATGTCTGTAAAGACAACCAATTTGTATTGTACTCTGTGCGCTGCCTGACAAGATCTCACAAATAGTAGACCATGTCAATAGACTTTATACTAAAGCATTTACTTGGTAGTTTTTAACATTTATCTACCTATAATTTAGTTTTCATTAATATTGACATTCTCATTGTAAGATCTCAATTTTAAATGCATTTATTCCAATGACTTGTTTGTGGATACTTTTGTAATCGTGTTAAATGTAGGTATACCTATTACTGATATGAAGTCATTTACATAATAGTATCCAGCAAGTGCCTACCTACAATACTACCTACATAATGAAGCTATTTTAAAACTATGTACTTAAATTATAGTAGCTTAACATAAAAAGCAATTGGATATCCACAGACCCTTAAATTGTATCTATCTATAAATTTATATAATTAAGGTACGTCGTTTTATAATAAAACATTGAAATTGTCATCAAAATCAAATGAAAATCGTCGTTCAATACAAGAATAAGAATTTATTAGACAAGAATTTATTATTTAAAAGTTTGTGATTTGACCGACGAAATATGTATCTATATCTTTCCAAAGTAATCAGAAACCGCAATCACTATGATACAGCTCTAATGAATCATTCGGTAACTTTTTAAGCATTTGCATACATTGACGATTAATATTACGCTCACGTATCACTTACACAATGTTGAGCCCGCAATGATATCTTGTTATGCGATTCAATAGGTTTGAATTTTGATAGTACCGAAGACTAACCAAGGCACTTACCGATATAGCCCGATAGATTAGCGAGTGAAGTGGCAATTAACAGAGCATCACACAGAACTAATGGCAGATAGAGCAGCAAATTTTCTCTTATAGAGATCATAGACTTGTAAGCTTAGAGTAAGATATCCTACCTATCAATTAGGGTTGAACAAACTGACTAACTTTATATTTTTTTAAATACTTAAGTTGTTTGATAAAAGCTTTATAACCGATTGCAATCGAGCTTATGACAAACGGCAAGTGAAAGTAGCAATGTTGTTATTCATTTTCTGTAGACACTGTAACTTTCATCGGTTTTGTGGAATTGCATTAAAACGGCAAACTACAGAACCAAAGTGAATTAAAGTTCTATGGACCCATTCTACGATGTTTTTCTAGAGATCGTAAATAAATTTTGCATATAGGTCCACAAACAACGGAGATATAAGCGAAGATTGGAACAAAAAATGCATAATCGGATTGAGCATTTCAATCATTTTGGAAGTAAGTTAAAAAAGCAAAGGAGCCGTTTTAGTTTACCTATGGTCATTTAGTCATCTCATTGTCGAAATTGCGTAACTAGATAAAACGTATTGAAAACCTTATTTTTTTCGTTGGTTTATTTTTTTAACTAACAAAATTTTCGAACATACGAGTACTATAGCACCTCCATTGTATGTTTAAAAATTTAAGTAACAAAAAATGATATTGTATATTGTTCGAATAGAAAAAATATGTTTAATTTGAAAAGTAACTTCAACTTACTACTGTTTAATCAAATTAGGCCCAGTCATAAAGGCGCCATCCATGCCATTTAAATTTAATAGCAACGTAACAAGTGTTCATCTCTATCGAATGCCTAAAGTGAATAAGAAACAAACATTCTGATTAGCTTTTATAATTACGATGACGCCTTCATAATTGGGTCTATTATGTTCTATAAGATCTCACATAACTAAAATTGTTAATTCCTGTAGAGAAAATAAAATTCTTTAACCAGAAGTTTTCTCAATTCTTTGCTACACTTTTTTTTGAACAAATTGACGCACAGGGCATATCTATATACGTGCGAAAGGGCGTCAATACACCGATGATACTCATAAACAAGAAATTCCGTCCCTTCACTAAAATACCTATAAACCCGTCACTCCACAAAATATTCCTTCAGTCGCGACATAAATTTCCTTTCTACATCCGTATTTGCCCGTAGGGACATAACTTGAAGGTGAAATAAAAAAGTACGCCTAAACAGACACTTGTCATATTTCCTATGAGATTTCGCGTAAGACGAAAATCTTGACAAAATTGTCCCAAAAGAAACATATTTGTCGAGTATTCTAATGAAACTGATTCAATGTTATTGTGAGAAAGTTGATGGTGGCAATTAGGGGAATTCAGTTTGTTATTTTGGCGACTTTTTGCTTTTTATTCGGTCTTGAATATCAAATTTAAATTGGACTCTACGAGGGAAAATATGTGCAGTGTTTTGAGTTTCATGTTAGATTGTTTACTTAGCATAATTATTTTAATGAAAAAAAAAACTAATAATTAAATTTATTCAAGGGTACTATGATTTAGTAAAATCGGGGATTTTACTAGTACATTTAAATAAACCTATGCAGTGACCTATGCGATGCAGTTTTGAGTTTCATGTAAGATTGTTTTTAATTGGTACTCAGCATATATTAATAAAATAATCTGCCAGGTACGAGTTGGACTCGCGCATGAAGGGTTCCGAACTGTATGGGATGATCCTCCCTTAAATATTTATTTATATTATTTTTATTTAATTATTTATTATTATTGTAAGCAAGCAGTTGAATATTTTGTGAAAATTTCAAGCATCTACCTGTTACCATTATTGATATCGAGCGAAAAACGGCAATAAATTTAGATTTTTTGTACGGGAGCCCCCCTTAAATATTATTTTTATTCTATTTTGAGTATATGTTGTTATAGCGGTAACAAAAATACATCATCTGTGAAAATTTTAGCTTTCTAGCTATAGCGGTTCATGAGATACAGCCTGGAGACAGACGGAGAGTGGAATCTTGGTCATAGGGTCCCGTTTTTACCCTTTGGGTACGGAGCCAAGAGCTAACATGAAACTCAAAACACTGCATATACTGCTTTAGTCATATTACCTAATGTATGATCATAAAAAAATACAATGTAAATCTAAGCAATAACATAAACCCGTGGCTTACCTGGGTCGCCATATTTTGTTCTAAGTCGAATACTTTTCAAGCAAAAAGATTCAAACTAGCGACTTTGAATCTTATTGCGGTATCATAAGCGAATAAAGACAGCCATCTTTTGTCCCATTTGAGTTTTCCGCGTATCAGACGTGTTTGCGTTTGCAGTTGAAACACCTCCATCGATTAATAAATAATTGATTGAAATCTCACTGAGAAAACATGACATCTACAGAAAAAATTAAAAGTGCCCTTTGTTACTAAAACTATGTTTGGCAGTGGACTATTAAACACTTTAAACAGACTTGTAATGTAAGGTAAACACCAATTAGGTATAAATATTGTTCCTACCCATAACGCCGATCAAAAAGCACCTTGACATTTAAAATTAAACTTTACATAAGACAAAACCTTAACATTGACCTATTGTCATTTATTTCCCTAATGAACAACATGTCAAACTACTATAAAAGTTAAAGTAAATTCACTTATTTTCGGGTGAAAATTTAGTAAACATGTCGCGACGATAGATCGTTGAAAATTTAGATTAGTTTGGTGTGAACAATAACAAATTTATTATTCTTTAATACCTAACTGTATTCATTTGAATAATTAATCAAATGAAATTTTTGACTACCTAATCACTATTTTTCGGTATTCACCGAACAATAATAACACAATTTTATGCTGTGTATAGATTTTCTATATTTTTTCGAAAAATTACATTTATATTTCGCTTGTAGTATGATTTTTAGTTTGGTTCTTAGATGATATACGTTGAAAGGCTGGTGATCGAATGTGTAGATGGAATGAATGAGTGAATGGAAAGATGACAGATGAATGAATAGTTGAATGAATCGTAGAATGATAGTATGAAAGTGTCTATACGTGTAAGTATAGGTAGATGAGTTGACATAGATATTACAGGTATGATTTAATTGAAGTAGGACTTGAAGACGGCGCGGACAACCATAATATTGTTCAATTTTATTTGTATTTTATTTACTATTCGTCTCATCTAGAGATATATATTGGTACGCCGTATATATGCTTTTTGTACCTGTATCTTATGCTTTATCCTTACATAGTATAAAATAAAGTCGCTATTTTCGTTTGTTTGTTTGTTTGTTTGTCTGTATGTTTAAATCTTTAAAACTACGCAACGGATCTTGATGCGGTTTTTTTTTAATGGATAGAGTGATTCAAGAGGTAGGTTTATATGTATAAAAATTCCCGAAATTCCCACGGGAACGGGCACAACGCGGGTAAAACCGCGGGGCGCTGCTAGTGAGTTTATTAACTAAAAAATAACTTTATATACGAGTATGTACGAAATTGGTTAAGAGCGAGTCGAAATATGTAAAAGTTTATGAAGATAGATGAGAGATGTGTCGCTAGGTTTAGTGTTAGAACTTATTAGTTCACACAGAATAATAAAGATAAATAGAAAGTAATCACCATTTCAGCTAAAGCACACATTGCTGGACATAGGCTTACCCTCCAGATCTCCATTTTGAAAAAAAATGGTACCTAGAACAAATAAAAATATTTTCTAAGTTCACATTCTTCGTATTTATTAATGTTTTCCAACAAAGATATTCTCGTATAGCACCCAGGCTAGACATGAAGTGTGTAGTGTCACAACGTCGCAATAATCTTGAGAAATGTTTTTGGAAAGAGTGAAATATCATTGGGTCGGCCTCTCGGCCCACTGTAATGTCAGACCGGGAAGATTTTGCGTCAACCTTTGGACGAATTAAGATTAATTAGCTATACCTCTTTCCTGTTACATTTATTCTTTTTACGTTTATGTATCATAATAAATTCTTAGTTTTTCACCCTGTACACAAAAAGGAAGCATGATATACAGGGTTAATCCTAATCATTTAGCATACTTCTAGGGGCTTATTCTGTACATCAAAGCTAACAACTTTTGTTTTGCGACTTTTGTCAAAACTCAGGAAAAAATCTGCTGTTCCATACATTGTGTCGCTGGTGAACGATATTTTTCTATGAAACAACATTTTTTTTTTAGTTTTGACCAAAGTCGCAGAACAAATGTTGTTAGTTTTGATGTACAAAATAAGCCCCTAAAAGGATGCTAATAGATTAGGAATAACACTGTATAATTATGTACATAAAGTTAACTAACTGGAATATAAGGTAGCTTTCAAAAATATTGCTGCCATATTAGTTATTTACGTTAAAGATCTATCTTCAAATATAATGCAGGTATTTTTAGACATCTAGATGATATAAATGCAAAAATATACTACTGGCTCAACATGGACAATGGTTAAATAATTTAATCATTAAATAGACAAAGTTCCAAGTTCTGAAAGAAATAGTGACTGTATCTATTAATGTGATATTATTATTTACAAGCTTTTGTAATTTAATTTAGAAGGTATGACCTGTAATTCAATGTGACATTACCAATAAAAATGATTATGATATTTGAGAAATTTTAATTGCCAAAAACGCAAAAAAAGAAGCACTGAGCGAGAAATTTACTTAGCCGATATCGAAACGTCAATAAAATAAATACAAATAGCAATTCTAAGAGTCGAAATACTATTAACAATGTAAAGAAAACACATAAATCAAGCAAACTAAACACAACGTTAGATGTCTCCACCATTATTTTGTTCAGACAGTCCAAGCCAAAGAACAAATATGTACAGAGGGGACATTCACGTACTTTTTGCGGAGTATGCGAGTCAGAACATTTTGTTTATAATAATTCCGTTCAGTAATAATAATAACGAATTTATTTGTAACCAATAATAGTATGGTTAACATAGTATTTAGGTAACAAACGTGACATAAAATAACAATTCATAGATATAGAATATTATAGATGGTTTTACAATTTTGACATGGATTTTAAAATACTATTTAATAAACATTGCTCATTTTTTGTAATGTAAAAGCGTTTTAACCAAAGAAAATCTGCTGCAGGAGTCATCAATAAGACGATATGAGAGTCAAACATTTTGATAGTGCAAAGCTCGTTTATAAAATCATTTAAGCCATTGAATATCGCCGTTGCAAGACAAATAGATCTCCCTTTATAGGATCTCCAATAACATCGATTGGAAGCAGCTACCTTATAGGTTCTATGTTGCCTTTTGTGAGAATGGGGTCTCCAATCGAAAACTCTACAGCAAATTAATCATCACTTCTTCGATACTTAGTGAAATTTAGTAACACTCAGAACAAAACCTTATTTGACCCAGGAAAATCCTTTATAGAGACCACCAGCCTGGGGAGACCGGTGGTTATGTGGGAAACCCCGCCAATCCTAATCAGCGGTATACCTAAAATAATACCTGGTGTCTTTACGCCTCTGCGCTATGTGTCGGGGCTACGAGCACGTGGCTCCGACAGCGTTGTCTGCTTCCGGACCCACCTCAGGGAGCTTTTACTCTACCCGGCAATGCTACGATGTGACATTCAGCAAAAATCCTAATGGCGTATCTTTCTATAGTAGTCTTTGGTTTAGACTTAGTCTCTCTTTACTTTTACTTGTATTTCTTTAGGTCCATTATTCTTGATTATTTATTTGTGTAACACTATATCACATTATAGTGACAAACGGCCAGTCTTGTCTGTCTGTCTATTGTTATCTTGGTTCAGTGAATTATATTGATTGTAACAGTGTCTTTAAGTGCTTTAACGTTCAATATAAATTTTGATAACTAGCGGTGCGCCTTTAAATAGACATTGTATTTTATTTCTATTCTTATAGATATTTTATTTTAGGCAACGATACGAGTATGATAAATCGATCTTCTTACATACATTTATAGTTTAGAGATAAGTAACGTAACGTTTATCACACGTCTACGAAACGGCTTAATTAGCGGTCTAATTATGAATTATGGCACAGATTGAGCAGAAGCATAAGAAATTACATTATTACATTAATACTTGCTTTTTTCTGCGGCTTCGCCCGCGTGATTTATGAATTTTGTGCTATCCCATAGAAATATTTTACATTTCCGAGATAAAAAGTAACTTATGTCGCTCGCCAACTTTTGAAGTATATTTTTACCAAAAACCAAATTTTTTCGCTGCTCTCTTGCTGCGTAAAAGAGTAATAAATGAACTAACACTTAAAGGTTTACCGCCTTACCACAAAAGATGTAAACACGCTTTAAACACTGTACAACCGAGCAATTTGTAGTGTTAAACATTGTCTAAATAAAGCGTGCGTAAAACTCTTGTGATAAGACGGTTATAGTTTTAGTAAGGATTAATAACTTCCATCTCTCACAACAACCTCGTTCCAACACGTAATTTAATTTCGGAACAGCGCCCACTGAAAACCGCAGCATACAAAACCGTATCAGAAAAACCTTGTAAAAATGCTTAAGCATTCGCCCTCACCACATACCCCTGGGCTTTAACCCTTTCGGACTCCCTTTACATCCCCGAAAAATTCCAAAAGTATTTCATTGAAATGTTGGTGAAAGTTTGAAAGGGAACGGCTGAATGGCTGCTTTCACGGGCAGCCGACCACGTTATCTCTACGAAGGTTTCAACTATAGAGGCGTAACATAAAGGCTCTAGCATGATTGAGTAGACTGTAGAGTAAAGAAATCTAAAGAGGCTTGGGAATCGGGTTAAGATTGCGTACACAGATTCGATTCCCACCCAGGGCATTTCATTTTCGTGATGAAAATAGGTGTTTCTTCTGTGTCTGGATGTTATTTACTATACAGGGTCATAGATATTAAACGCAAAACCTTTTAAGGGCGGGTCTAGTACATCTAGACCAACAAATTTTGTTCTAGGACTTTTGAAAAATTACGAAGAAAAAAACAGTTTTTTCAAACAAAAATTTGGCAACGCGCGGCAAAATATATAGAGAAGAATTACTTTTTGCGAATTTTCTAAAGTCTTTGTACAAAAGTTGTTGGTCTAGTTGTATTATTATTATTATCATATTTATTGCAAATATATACATAATTCAGTTAAAAACTAGTTTAACTAAATATATGGCATATGTACCCTGTATTGAGGGCGCAGCAAGTACAAACTTAAGTTACAATTACAATATTACATACTTAACTTAGGTACATACACAATTAAGCAAGAACAATTTACATTATAATTAACATTACAATTTACATTATGTACTAGACCCGCCGTTAATTTTTTTATACCTATGACCCTGTAGAATTATGTGATTAAATGATCACAAACTTTACTAAGTTTGAGGTTAGACACCGTGTGTAAAGATGTCTCCTAATATTTATTTATATATTTGTACAGCTTGTATGTTGTTAGTTATAATTATACAACATGTGAGGAATGTATTAATAATTATGAATAACTTTTGCTGTAGAACCAACCCTACAATGGAATAGTACTTACCTGTGAAATCAAATTGTAAATTTTTGAATCGTTCAGTTATCATAAAATATTTTTAAATGGGATTTATAGAGAGTTTTTCATCCAGAAGATCCAAACCTAGTCATAAAAAAATTTGAGAGCATTCGAAGCATACCGGGGGAAGCATTCAAACATACTTTTATTATGTGAGTCGCTGCTGCTCTTTTTAACAATTTCAGGTTTATTTCAATAGTAAGTGATTAGTTGTTAGTACAGAATTAACCAATTTTGTCACTACTTTAAAATATAAGCATACTCACATAAGTATACACGCCTCTTCAAATTAAATCATTTATGTATGAACTTATATAATTTTATTAACTACAACTAAAAACAATACTACTTTATAAGCTAAAACTACATGCAATTGAAGCAATTTTATTATTGATTGAATGTTTAAATATTCCTGAACTACTTTTCAACTAGCTAAATCCCAAACTAGTACTTACTCATACTTATTAGGGTTACATAATCTTATTTCACCTAAACATCTAGTAGATTATTCATAATATTTAGCCGGATTTAGGAGAAACTTCTCTAGCCCGCAAGGTACTGGAGATTGAAGGAGTTAGCCCCACCGGGATCCAGTCGTTATTTACTTGAAGTTTAATCCTAACCTAAAGATCAAGAATAAAGCTAGTTCCTTCAGAATCTAGCAAAATTCTGCAAGCAAAATCTGTGAAACTAATACGGGATTAGTTTGAACTAGCCCCGTTCTGTTCTTTTACTCGATGTTTAACAAAAACTGGTATTTTGTGATGTTCTTCAAAATATTTAAGCGGCCAAACTGTCAAACACTGATTTTATGTATATTGTGAATTGTGAAACTACTTCGCTCAATCATTGCTTTTTATTGTAACAAAGTAACAAATTACCATTTTATTTATATACAAATAATCTAAATCAATAGCTGGCTATTCAAATTTTATTATGTATACATCCGAGCTTTATACAGTATCTTCGTACGTAGAAGCCAACCGAGAAACACGAAGAGTTCGAAAAAATATCAGTTTTTCCGTACAAAATCTCAACTTGATATATTATATTATAGACAAAATATATGAAAGAGCTGATTGATTTGTTTGTCTCCAGTTCCGGGTCGACCCACAATAAAAGTTATACATATTGATAATAATCTGCATCATCTCCTTTAGATTTAGTACAGTACGAGTACGAATAGCCCTGCAAAAGCTTCAAATACGTAAAATCTAGCTGAAAAGACAATGCTATTTGGATTTCCACGAGACTATATCGACCGAGGCCGAATAAAAGCGGCTTGAATTCTGTGTCATTGTCGATCCATCAACATTTAAACCAAGTTCATAAGAAAATATACTTTGTCGCCTTCGTTTAAGCCATAGGATATACACTGATGGACATTGGACTCCTTATAAATCTCCAATAAGAGCGGTTGGAAAAGAGTTGCATCTATCGCAACCCTGCTGCTTACCCATTCACCTTGTGAGTCGACGTCCTACGCTGCGCTAACTAGTACGTGGTCTCCACTAAATCAATACCTAAAACTTACGAAGCAGTCCCTTCAATTTCGTGCGCGATTTTCCCTCCAATTAATCTCCCAGATTTCGCGTCACAGACGTAACAAAAAGCAGACGTGGAAAATTAAATCGCTCCCAATCCATCTTGGCCGTATTTTTTCCCTTTTTCCGAATCAAAGCCGAGAACAAAAAGTATCTTATTTCGAAAGAGTAATTTTCTAACACGCAGATGTGATGTGTACTTTTTCACACGAGGAAAAGAAGCTAGTACATTACGCATTCAGTGAAAGTATACGTTCTGAATACGGTACCTACTAGATACGAAGTTGTGCCGACACCGTAATAACTAGCGGTGACGTGGAACGCAGACTACGTAAGTTTCATATCTTGAAGGAAATTACTGGTAGTCTTTTTGGCGTTGTGAGTTGTTCAAGTACCCAAATCATCCATTTATCCATCAACTGTAAGACGACTAGTGGCTGACATAGGCCCCCCCTTTAGATTTTCAAAAGGACCGGTTGGTAGCGGTTTGCATTCAACGCAGTCCTGCGGTTTTGGGGAAGTCATTTGTCCCCCTCGTGGGGAGACGTCCTACGCTGCGCTTGCTGATTTGTGATCTACACTCAAGAACTTTTCGATGCTATCGGTTATCAATCTCCCGTGCTGTGTGCCCTGCTCACTGCCACAACATACCGATCCGCTACCAAGCACTTTATACGAGTATGGAACATACGCGGCGTGTCTTATTAATAACTAGAAAAAAAAAACTTTTCCAATAATTTAGTAGTCACTCTGACTACCTCAAGCAAAGAAAAATACCTAATCTACTGTTCATAGCATCTAAATCAGTGCTATTCATTGCTATTACGGTATACAACTTGGTACCTACCGTAAGATGCGATTCGAATACACAATACACGTGTTCTACGAACTAGAGGTAGGTACTTCTTAAAAAACTGGATATCTATTTGTCTGGAAGAAAAAAATCTGTAATTAATTCAGTTATTTCGTCGTTTGACTTAGTCAAATGAAAAGTTATTCTTAGAAAATGTTTACAATATGTTTAATAAATAATATTTAATAAGCATTTTTCAAAAAGCTTTCAAGTAGCGACCATAGCGTAGTTTGCCTGCGGTTCCAGAGTTTATTTACATATTTAACCTGACCGTTGTTTAACTGATTTCTTGTTTGAGCGTTGACGTTTACAGCCTACAGGGGGACATTGTTTCGCCCAAATTATTTATATTGTTTGTAATGACGTACAGTACACGGTAGTTAAGAAATAAAATGAGTAATTGGATAATAAGTGTTATATTGTCGCTACATGACAATCACAGTTGGTTTAATTGCATGAAATTAATAACATTAGTCAGCCATAGGACATCTAGCATTTGACGTCCTACGTCTGATGGATAGATACGTGACGGAAAGACACTAATTAATAAATTTTATTTAAGATTTAATTTTATATTTCTGTTTAGTAGGTAATCCTTCAGTTATTTGTTTTAAATATTGTTGTGAAAATTACACCTTAAATTAAATGCGTGTGTGTCGTTTTATCCCATTTCAAAAACGTTTAATAGGTATACAAATTCTGGATGATTAGTTTGTACACGACTGTACGCGAGACGCTCGTCAATTCTCATCTTTGCACTTTGGTGGCACGACTGGCACGCACTTTAAGGCCCTTCTCCCATTACGATACGCCCGCGCGACTCTAGTATCGGAGACTAGTCGCCGCGAAGTATCTCACATACATTTATATGGAGACTCTCACACTACGATACTGGTATTCTACGCGTTCGCGATTAGTCTCGCGATACCCGCCGTGTTGGTCGCTTGTGCGTCGCGTCTCGCACGTTTCGATGTAACAAACAAGATGCAAGTAGGTCTCTTTAGACATTCGGTAGAAAGATAAGAATTTCTTATCATCATGTTGAAGTTCTTGTGCGGCTACAAAAACTCTACAATTTATGTTTCTTTCAATAAATGGTATCCAGTATTTTCTACTCTTGCGTTGACGTCTTCTATTTCTATAAAACAGAAAAACTGCAAGAGCTTCTTCGTCACTGGAGTCGCTCGACATAACGTCCGTCTACAAAAAACGAGTTTGCACAAATGATGAATTTAGTAACTTTTCAGTAGCATAATATGCGAGCGTCGGGTAGCGAACATGTATCCAACTAGTATTATACTAGAGTATCGTACCCTACAAGTATCGTAATGGGAGAAGGGCCTAAACATAACCGTTTACATGGAAACGATCAGAATGACGGGAAAACCCTTACTAATATTCTAAATTCGAAAGCACCGAAAGTGAATAATTTGTTGTTTTGTTTGAATTTTTTTCACGCAGCAACGGAGCAGTGTATCGACTTGACTTTTAGCATGAATTTAGATTAAAAGTTAGGAAGTTTAACTGACTACTTTTCCACCCACAAGGTGGACGGATTTAAGCCGCTTATAACCGCTCTTATTGGAGATCCATAGAGGAGGCGTATGTCTAACAGTGGACGACCTTTGATGGATGGATGAATGGAAAGTCGCAGGTAAACTAATGTAACATTTTAAACCTAATATGGACAATAATTACACTTTGATTACATAATTATATAACTCAGATATATTTCAAGCATGTTTTGTTAACGTATGTTGTGTGGTATTTTTTTAAGCTTAATTTAAGGATACATTTTCTTAGATATTAAGTCCTTACATACTTATGTTTGCAACGCCCTAACAGGGTATGTACCTAGCTATTAAGATTGCTTTGTACATAATGCAAGAAATAAATAAATACTAAATACTAAACACTAGTCTGTAGGTACAAACTTGCTTTACCTACATTACCTACATTTGAGTTAGTGAAAGCTTACCCTGTATACTTAGGTTTGGGTATTATGAGCTAGGTTTCCAAAACTCTAGTGTATTCAGTAATCATTCCTTCAATAGCTCTATAATTATAATATTCAGTAGAGCTTAGTACAGAATTTTGATTAGTTTCGTGATTTCCACGGTTTAATAATAATTGGTTGTGTAATTTACCTAGTCGTAATAACTTTTTCAGAATATTCAAATCTCAGATAATATCAGCTTTTTCATATACCTACTCGGTTGAATATCAATGCATTTTTAACCAACGAAGCGAGGAGGAGGAGGTCCTCAAATCGACAAGTATATTTTTTTATGACCACGCATAACTTTTTGCGGAGAGCCCAATTTCAATAATTCTTTTTTTTTTTGGTAAATCATTCTTTAGTAGTGGTCTATAAAGATTAATGTCAAAGTTACTAGATACATAGATCCGTGCGTACTATTCGAAGTCTGTACTTAAACCACGCCTAAACGGTTGAAGACGGTTATACCATTTTTAGTAAAAAATAAATTCAAGAAATTTTAAACCGGTTTTAAGATTAGTCTCGTAGTAAAAGATTTTTAGCGATGAAAATATTATTTACTGCTTTTATCCTACAATCTCATAAACCTTTTGTAAAACTTAGATAAATTACTTAACGTGGCACGTGGTCACATAAAATGAAGATCCTGATCATGATTCGGTCACGCAAATAAACTCCAAGCATAGCTTTATATCAAGCTCGTTGGGCTACTTCAAGCTTACTAATAAGGCTACACTGTAACGAAGCTGATAAAATAATTTAGCAATCGCCCAAAGGTCCACTTTCCTCAAAGCTCAAGGCAAGAATGACTTATATAGGTGTAGAATACTTTTCCCCATGCACAGTTAATCATGCCACTCGTAGATTGCTCCTTAGTGGAATCACTACACTGACATACATACCTTTTGCGGAAAAATATCCTAAAGCAAATACTCCACCAACACGAAACGATGATGTGCAGAGCTGGGCAGCAAATCGTGAATCCACTGTATAATTGCCATGTTAGCTTCATCGTCATTGACAGCTCGTCTCGACTTACTGCTGTAGCGCTCATAGCGTAGCTTGTCTATTAGCGATATTGGTACTATACCAGCCTTTTTAATAGTCCACTGCAGGACGTAGGCCTACCCACGAAGGGTGATTTGGGCCATATCCACGACGCTGGCCCCGTGCAGATTGGTGAGAATTTCTTCTACGGACGTATGCAGGTTGCCTCACGATGTTTTCCTTCACCGAAAAGCCAGTGGTGTAAAATTCCGTACCTTAACTCGAAGTAATTCATTAGTACAAGACCGAGATCTGAACCCACAACCTTACGATTGTAAGGCGAGTGTCATTACCACTAGACCACCAACGGCCTAGCCGATAGATAGCGATATTGGTATATTGTAGTTAATGTAGGTTCTATCCGTTTAGTCGTGTTAGAGGCGTTCAGGTGGCTTAAAAATTCTGACCAAGAGCTGAACTCTGAAGAAGGGCTCTTTGAACTGAACCAGGGCTAGCCACCCGGTCTATATGAGCTTACTTACCGAAGTTAAGCTACGTTCGGCACGGTCTGTCTTCGGATGGGTGACCGTGGGACATTAAAAACAGAACACGCTGTCGGCTGACGCTCTATAGGACTCGGGCTTTATTTGTTTACTCATATCAGACCTTTCAAAAACTTTGACACGTCCCCGTCACGAGAAGCTATAAATTTTGTAAACAAGTGTTCAGGAGTTCACAACATTTGGACCAACAAAAAAAATGATTTTTTTTAAAGATTTAATAAATTAAGTAACAAATATTAATATGAACACATATTATTTAAGAATAATTATTCGCTTTATAAGCTATATCTCCAGGTATACCAATTAACCTAACCAATTACTTCACAATTTTAATTAACACACAAAATTAAGGTACCATTTCGTAAGACTTCTTTGCTAGGAAACAGTGTACTATGCATGGCTCCTCAACTGTATAACAATTTGCCAAAATTCATTATTGACACGAAACTCACTCATTTGTTTAAACATAAATTGAAATGTTTCCTACTGGACAAAGCATACTATACTGTAATTGACTTTTTGAATGACAAATTTTGATGTCGTTTCGATTTTTTGACTAAACAAAAAAAAAAAACAACATTCTTGCATGCTGACTGTGAAAATAGAGTACGTTATTTGTAAGTTATTTAAGATCACATTAAAATTGTATAACCTATTTTGCAAGAAATAAATGAATATGAATATGAATTTAAAACCTACTTCTAATATTAGAAGTTTCCAAAGATTAGCGCGTTTGAACAAACAACTCTTTCTTTTTATTTATTATATATTTTAGATAAATTGTATTACGCACCTTTTGACGTTTTTTTCGAGGCGAATTTATTTCCTTAGATGTACTGGCTACTGGCTCCATTATACGTAATAACAAATAAAATTAACGCACCAA
Organism: Hypomecis atomaria; assembly: GCA_964007245.1. Classification (NCBI taxonomy): domain Eukaryota; kingdom Metazoa; phylum Arthropoda; class Insecta; order Lepidoptera; family Geometridae; genus Hypomecis; species Hypomecis atomaria. The sequence goes on from OZ023297.1 coordinate 4,292,071, forward strand.
TTAAAGTAACAACAATAAAAAAGTGATAACGAAACAATAACAAAATTAACAATAACGACCAGATCCGCGATATATGCAAAGCAATGAAACAAACTCGTACGCATTCCCGATAGTTTACAATCCCTGCGACGGACGCGTTCCGGTACCAAAAAACACAAACGATAGCGCTTTGCGTCGTTAAAATATGATCCGACTAAATTAAATAGGTTGTTACTTTCATATAACCCGTCTATATTTCGTGTCGATTGAATATGGTCAATTTATTATTATCTCGCAGTATAAAATGTTTACTTAGTAAAAGATGTTTGTTTACATAATTTATAGCTTCTCGTGACGGGGACTTTAGGACAAGCCACCCGGCTCATAGATATACCTACATACAAACTTACTTAACTCACTGTTAGATATAACCACCTCTGTATTTTTGACTGCCTCGGTGGCTCAGTGGTTAGTGACCCTGACTTCTGGGTCAAAGAGGCGTGATGAATATAGGGGGTTTGTTCTGTGTCTGGGTGTTATTTAGTTACTACCTACATAAGCATGTATTTAAAAATATGTGTAGGTATGTAGTAGGTAGGTATTTCAGTCTCTGACAACCATATCACAAGCTTTGCTTAGTTTGGGGTCAGAGATCGTGTGTAAGATGTCCCCAAATTTATTTTTTCTTCAATCACCATTTGCTTAGCATGGAAGAAACATCAGTCAAAGGAAAAAAATTCTCGCCCAATCTCAGTCAAGTTTTTTTTGTTTTTCGAGCAAATGTAGCATTCACATCGTAGACTTACAGACTACTATGCTTTTCCCTTCCTTGGAAATTCCTACTCCGCTCGCTTCTCGTATAGCCTGACAAACTGAGACACATACCTTTTCCGGAAAAATATCCTTATCCTGATGCACAACTCACTATCTTACGTCTTATTAAATCAATTTGCTGCTATCAGGGATAGTTGATAGCTTGACCACGATAATTAGTTGTGCACAAATTGTTGAACGATGTTGAGTAACGCTACCTACATGAGGCAATTTTTTTTACAAACAAACATACTACGTTACTATTTGACATTGAACGTTGAAATAGTTGAATTGTACTTGTTATTTCATTAAATGACTATTTGATATTGTTGCTAATTCAAATGCCAATTAATTTGATATTAGCTGAAATAAATTTGACATGTTAAAAGCATTTAGGAAATAAATAAATATGTTATGACGTCCAGTCTTCAAAAAGGTGGACAGACAATATGATCAAGACCGCAGATTACATTGGCATAAGTAGGTACCTACTCCGAATTAAGCTTTCATAAGTTGTTTTTTAACTGATTGATGAAGCAAATACCTTTGGTTCGCTTTGGTCAATGTTATTTGATTTCTTATTTTGTTACCTCTGACCCAAAAACAGGTCTATAAAGACGTCCTATTTTATGGATCCTCCTATCTATGTCATCTTTAGACACTACGTCTTTTTCTGATAGATTTGGTTGCAGTTCAAAAGACATGGTTTACTCGTAATTATGGATGTCATTCAAAAAAATCTGATATTTTAAATTATACCACCAAATTAAGTTGTGGTTTATTATTCGACTTAGTTATTTAAATTTATTATTTCTGTTACATTGATTTTTATTTCTCTTATCGTCAACATTATGACCGTCGTTCGTTCGTCGTCATGTAAGGTTAAAGTTAAACTGACTTTTCATCTTGTTGTTTTTTCCCTCCTAATAATAGTAATTTGTTTGCCGAATAACGAAGTAACGCAGTCAAGCTGTACCAATCAGTAATCTCTCTCGACGTTGCTTTGAAGGAAAAAACGCTTGTTACGCTAAATTATTAGAGAAGCTTTTAACCTTCCTTCGTATGATGAAACCATAGATATAAAGAAGCATTCCCTGCATGTGGTGCGCATGGCACTTATATGTAGTAAAAATCATACACTACTATAATCCGACACTGAGACAGGTGCGGGCGGTGCCGAGGGTTCCTTCCGCCCCTACCTGTCTCATTCCCCTTTGTCGTCTACCCCCGCGCCCCTGTACCGCGCAGGCGAGGACTAAGTTAGGCGGTCGGATTATAAAAAGGTAGGTTTTAGGTTTATTATGTTTACAATAAATAATTCATTGTAGAATGATTTGCTGTGTAAATGCACAAATAAGTAATTTTGTGCTCTGTCTGTTTTAACAGATGAATTTTCACAGATGGTGTATTTTTATTGCCGCTATAACAACAAATACTAAAACATAATTAGAATCAGACAGAATTAGAACAAATAAAGAAATTTATTTATTTTATTAATCAATAATAAAATTAATAATTAGGGGAGGCTCCTATACAACAAACCTGATTTTTTAGCCGTTTTTTGCCCGATATTAATAATGGTAACAGATAGATGCTTGAAATTCAATAATAATAAATAAAAAATTTAATTTTAAATAATTATTTAAGGGAGAGAGAGAAAAATTAAATTTAATTTTAAATAATTATTTAAGCTCCCATAGAGTACGGAACCCTCGGTGCTCGAGTCTGACTCGTACTTGGCCGATTAAAACGTGTATCTGATATTTTAACCACAATTCCAAAAACAAACGTAACTAAAATTACCTGACCTGTTTTTTTTTCCTCTTGTACTTCCCCCGACATAAGTCGGAGACATTGTCAAGTTGAACATTTGCTTACGCGGTTTTCTGTTTTATTAATAAATAGGCCAATTACATTGCCTCATGCAAGTTTTATAATTTGTGAGCATAAATATGACATGAATACATAAGAACATATAGCTTAAAATATAATAAAATACTGTCAAATTTCCTTTGATCTAACCAAAGCCTATGAAAACAATGAAAAAACCCGATACTGATCCCAAGCAGCAATATCCTACGCTAAATATTTTCGGGCCAGCGGCGCTACGCAACGTGTATTATTGGGCAGATATGACGCGGATAATCAGGAAATATGTCGGGCCTGGAGGATCTTTATTAAAGACTAGCTTTCATACGCGGCTTTGGCCGCGTACGCTTATTTACTTGTCAATTTCATACTCATACTCATACTTTTTTATTAATAACAATTAGTTACAGGTCATATAAATCTTACAATATTTCACTTTCAATTTAAAAACATTAAAATTCACTCAACAACATAAATTAAGTAGTTAAGAATAAATACAATTAATAACATTCATATCAATTAAAAATTAAAAATCAAATCAATACAATAATTATCTACATATCTCAATTTAAAAAAACAATTACATAACTAAATTATATCAGTGAAACTATTTTGTCAATTCAACAACACAACAATGAGGTATCAGGGGAACACTGAAAAAATAATAATAAAAATAGTAATAAGTACTACTAATAATATTTATAATTTGAAGTACAAATAAACTTACTCTGCCTTAAACTAGACAGTCCTGTAAAAAATTACTCTACCTTAGGTAGAAAGTCCGCCACCTTATAAAATGCTTGCTCAACGAGCCAATTCTTTGCTTTATTTTTAAATGCACGTCTTGTTGGCGCTTTTTTTATAATTTCTGGCAAGTGGTTGTAAACTCTTGTTGCCATAATGTGCACCTGCTTGGACGTTTTCTCTAGCCTATGGACAGGCGTGCACAATACGCGCTCCTTTCGTGGAGGCTGCACGCGTCGCTCGCCGCATGGCTTCATGTCATCTACTTTTTTTTACAACAAAACTACACTACTCTTACATAAAAAGCATTGGATCATCCTCAGACCTTTGAAGGTCTGAAGATAATCCAAATGCACAAGCCCACTGCCAGTTGGCAGCGTGCCCAGCATGCTGGCTGCATTGCCACGCTGAATGACAATGCTTATGCGTTATGTCATCTACTTATCTTAGATCGTATGACCGTATAAGTACTTACTGTACCAGCCTTTTATTTTAATAGTCCACTGCAGGACGTAGGCCTACCCACGAAGGGTAATTGGGCCACAGCCACCACGCTGGCCCAGTGCGGATCAGTGGATTCACATACGCCATCGAATTTCTTCTACGGACGTATGCAGGTTGCTTCACGATGTTTTCCGTTTGCCTCTAAGTGTATGTGCATGTGGTCGTTTGAAATTTAGCGCCAAATATTTAAATTAATTCAGATTTGACTCGTGGCGCTAGTGATGAGTGACTTTGCTATGTCGTTTCTGTCGACGTGCATTCTTATAGCAATTTGGAGTGCTAGCTCAATATAATAAATTAAACCTTGACAACTTTGCAGTTGTAAATAACTTATATTTTTATAAAACGTTACTAGCTAATTTATTTTTGCTAAAACTTATGTGTTAAAATAATAATTACATGAGCTGATGACAAGACAAGGGCTTCATCATCGCCAAAATATTGCGTAAGTAGAAACGTGAGCTGATTGTGAAGAAAATTAAAAAAAAAGAGATGTCAGATCATTGTCTTTGTTGAACTTGAAAAATAATCTCTAATTTTGGTTGTAATCGTTCCATTTTTAGTATTTAATCAATAAATTGTGAATTAATGGTTTCTATTTGTATTATTTAGGTTCCTGTCTCTCAAAGCAGCGGTGCTGGGATATCCATCATGACCTTTGAAGGGCTGTGTGATCTTCTGCGTACTGCAACTTGCGAACACGTGAAGAAACTGAGGAAAATCTGAGAAAGCCTTGAAGATTTAAACTTTTCGCAAGGAAACAAATCAGGTGATGTGTTTTGTTCAATATATTGGCAACGCAGAGTGACGAGATCGCAATATTTTACTTCTAACCTCAACTTTGTTCTTCTTTGGTTTGTGATATAGAAACGGTAGCTACCTAAATATTACATGCCATTGTGACTGCCTGTAAGTACTTTCAAAGGACTACACTCTCCTGTTGCATCTAGGAAGTGTTTTTGATGTAGGTAAAGTATGAGAATTGCAATAGTCTGTTACAGAGTTTTCTGCCGAGTGCTGGTCTTCAGCTGACATGGAGGATGATCCATACGGTTTACTTCCGTAGTCATTACATTATGACAATTGTGATATTTATCTCTTTATTTTCCTTCAAAAGCATTATCTGATCGTATAACACTCACAAACAGACGTACAAGTCACAATTAAACCTTGAAGACCTAGTTTCCTATTCGGCTAATTTAGAGTTAAAATTAACTAGCTACTTGGTCCGGCTTCACCCAGCTATGATTGAATTATAGGTATAAACCTTTTGAAAGAAATGTTTTATACAATAGCGGAAAACTGCATTGCAATCTGTTGTATAGTTTAGGTCATTTAAGAGAAAAAAAAAGGCACACAGAGATAGAGACTGCTTTATAATACGTAGTGATATTGTTATAGAGCTAATGCAAGTTGTTTTTCTGGCAGAGAATGAAAAATGCAGTTCTATGCTGAGGCTGATCCAATGGCTCGGAAAGATGCTGCAGTGCTGGAGCAATGAGAGATAAGAGTGCTTCGAGGCATATGCCTCATGCTAACGGCTACATACTGTCTTCAATTCCCCGTGCAACATGATCATCTACGCTTTCCTCAAGAACAGAGAGCTGAAATCTAACAGTGGATTTTATATGATAAGAATGAGTAATAGGTAAATAATTTATTTTGTTCATGTTTATTTTTGATTGTTGCAATAATGCCAGAATAAGTGTTGGAGGTACTAAAGTATTTATTAGTGACAGCTGGCTATCTTCCAAAATTATTTTTAATCTATAATAATATTACAATTTTACTGTTATGTTGGTTGTTGCAATGGAAGAACTGATAATTAATACATATGTTGTAATAAAATACCTTCGCTAAAACATGGCCAACCTATCATGGCTGAACTATCTGTCTTTACTGCTATAGAGGAAAATATTCAAAGACGTCTAATATCAGTCTACTATTATCATTTTCATAAATTGAGATCTTAATGCTGAGACATTTAAAAAAAAATAGACCTTATGATATATAATTGAATATAAACAATGTAATACAATATTGTAAGATCAAATACTAATCACTACATCTTTGATGCTCATAATAAAGAAATATAAAATGGAAACCAAAGTGTTCTGTTTAGCCAACTTCACATAAAGTAGCATGGTTTTCACCTTAGATCTTTAGAAAAACTGATTTTATCAAAGCTGTCTTGATATTTTAAAGGTGTGATAGTGTAAACTGTACTGAACATCATTTCATTATTAGGCTTAGAGACAAAATTAGATTTTTGACACAAATAAGTTACAAGATAACTAATAAATCCACTGGCTGTGAACTAATTTCACATATGTAATTTTCAGCCAGTGGCTTTTCTCAAGCTTTAACAATGTAAGAATGTGTAAATTAAATTCATGTTTTCATAGAATTTTACTATGGAAACTAACAGCTTTTTTTTAATACACATTTTAATTCTTTGTATAACGGGTGTCTACTCATGTATTAAATTAAAAAGAAAATTATTAAACTTTAAGAAATATAATTCATAGAACCAATAGATAAAATATTTGATATCATGTATTTTAAAAAAAAAAAAAAAAAAGAAAGAACTTGGTTAATTCGTAATTTTGTCAAAATATTAGTAATTAGTGCCTGAAATTAGTAATTCATTCCTGTCATAGCCTTGCTTTTCAGAAATGTGGAACGGGTTACAGGGCTGATCGCCAAAGTAGAACTAAAGTTATTGTATAAGTGTGAACCTGAAATAAGTTCACTTTCAGAGTTTTGTTTTTCTGTTTACCTAATTGAAGTTATTTTTATTGACATTACTTACATTTGCTTCTTTACATTCAAATCGCTCTTTCTTATAACTTCGCACTATTTTAAGCAATATTTATTGAACGACAACAACAAAGATCCCCTATTGCCTTTATTATCTTTTATTATAACGTTAAAGTTGGCATTTGAGTTAGATCTGCTTTAAACTTCGCTATGGTTAACATGAGACACTGATTCCTGAATTGGAAAGTTAAGGACACCAAATCGGAATTTCTATCAATATTTGTATTCGCTCGCCTCATCAAATAAATCCTTTTTTTTTATGTCATCACTTACTGAATTTTATAAATTTTGACTTAATTACGAAGTTCATTTGTTGGCAATCTGTCACCTTCCTGTAAAGGCGACATATTAATTTTGTTTTTGTTTTTATTATTATTATTTTGATGCGTTGTAGTTCTGTAGATGCGCCGTTCTAAAATAATTGCTTTTGAATGTACCTAATAACCATTTCTTGACTGTCATTTTTGTGTCGGGTTATTTTTAATCTACAGATAAGTATAAAAGTACCTATAGAAACTCATTGGAAATTTTGAATAAGAATGATTTAAGTATTGGCCTTATAACATAACTAAACAATAGAAATAAAAATTACAAAATAAAAATTTGCAGAAGCTTTCATTGATAATGATTTTAAAATGACTTCATAGCGGATCAGGGATGGTCGAGCAGTTTTACATTCTGATTGTTTTAGTGCCTTGGTTGGATTAATATGAAATATTTGATGTCGCTTATTTTTTTTTTTATTTGTAACCAAGTCAGTTATACTAAATTAAAATCCAGAAATAGTCTGTATAGTACAGATATTCGATTCTTAGATAAGATGATGTTTCATTTCAGTAATGCAAATAATGTGAATGTAACTTTACTTTTCCTGTAAGTTAATGCGTCAAGTGTTATTTTTGCCTATTGATATTGCCACTATTTTGATGTTATGGTATATGGAATCTAGTAAGTAAAAATTCTAGGTAAACCTTGATTTTTATGTGAACAGTATATACAGTGGAAACTCCATTATCCGGATTTTTGAATATCCGAATGCTCAACGACACTAGTTAGTCCGGTTAATCGAATCTCCACGTAGATTGTTTTTGAAACTGATGTCTTTTTTTTGCAACCATGGTTGAGCTAAGCATATAGATCATTTATTGATTATTATTTATTGATCATTTATTGTTATAATCTTTAATATTTCGAGAACAGCCGGCTGAATAAGATAGACATGCCATATCTGTTGTCTTTCCGGTAAGATTTAACGTATTTTCGCAATGCTTGCACTGATATATGTATGGTTTTTACGTGATTCTACTATTTCCATATCCTTGTCCTCTTTCCTTCTTCCTTCCTACTGATTCGCCAAAGTGAGATATCGGAATGGTTGAGCTTTGGCCTTCCTGGGCAATATGTCATGTGATTGTGATGAGCCTGGGGTCAGTAGGTGATACCTTTTCCTTCATCCTCTTTACTGATTTGATGAGCGAGACACCGGAATGGTGTAAGCTTGTAGTGGTGGTTGACTTGATTGGTGGTACCTTTCCCTTCATCCTCTCTACTGATTTGATGAGCGAGACACCGGAATGGTGTAAGCTTGGAGGGATGTTTGACTTGGTCGGTTGTACCTTTTTCTTCATCCTCTATACAGATTTGATGAGCGAGAAACCGGAATGGTGTAAGCTTGAAGTGGTGGTTCACTTTCTTTATTCTTTCTGATTTAAAAATATATCTATCCGCGTTTTTGCAAGCCGTGTTTTACCTTTACAATTTTTTTTTTACTTAAACTTACGACAAGACAACGGAACTGGCAGTGTTACTTCTGTTTGTTGTATCGTACATTGTTTGACTTTCTATTACATCTCCATGCATCTTAAACTTCTAATTTAATTATTCTCTTCATAACAAATCAAACCTATTAATCTATTGTTTGCACTGTGAAGTTATCATTGCACTATCTACTTTTATTACACTCAATCAAAATGTTTCACAGTGAACATAATAACTGTGATTTTAAAATGTTTATAAATATAATTTTACGCCATGGTACCCACTAAGCATGAAACTTGCAATAAGTTGTAGTAAGTTTGTAAATGTCACATTTGTAAATTTCAGACATCATGTTGCAGGAACATGTCAGTTACAAAAATCTTATTGTTATGTTGAAACTTATTATAAGTTATTTTATTATGTTACTGATATATTTCGCATGAAACTTTACATTTCAACTTTGCAGGGATATAGCCTCCCAAACATACCTAAATTTGAGTAATCAACATTGTTGCAACATTGCGATTGGAACGTTACAAATAAAACTTTGGAGCAATATAATTTTACTAACTTCACTGTCTGGTATTGCCTGTACTTTTGCGACAACTAAAGACAAGTTTCATTTGTAACCTTTTAGCAAGATAGATGAGACAAGTTACTGTTATCTTTCAAATTTAAAGTTGTAGAAATGTTAAACGTTATACTTGCGGAAAGTTAACTTTACAACTTTCAGATATATTTCATGTGTAATGTTACTGCAACTTCACGTTTTAAAGTTATGCAAAGTTTTGGAAATCAGTTCTGGGCAAGTTACATGGTTTATCTACAGCATGGCCGTTAGGGCTTCGTTTCAAGCTCGCTGTAAGCTTGCATGAACTTTGCGGCCTTATGTTTGTAAGTTACAAGCTCGTTGATGTTATTTTCAGTAATGTTATTGTAACTTTTGCTGCTTAGCGGGTAGTGATTATTTACTGACAATGTTATTACTATTACCCCATTTGTGAATAGAAGCAATCTTATTAATCAATATAATTAGGGCGCAATCTTATTAATTAATAACCTTTAGGGCTGTTATATTGTGATTTTGACACATTTCCTGATGTTTGTGTTTTTTTTTCTTAAATTATTCAATTAAGCTAAACCGTAATAATTTTGTCGCATACACTTTAAAAAAAAAAAAAAAGTATTAATTGGTTAAGACAGTACTGCTACATTATTTCCTACATTGTTTATTGAACAACAAATTTAGATTCAAATGACCATGTGGTCGTAAAATATTAAAATAAAAATAAATGTTATTCAGAATGTCTTCCAAAATTTATTGTCTCTAATTTAAGTGTCTCGCACAATGCAATTTTGGCGTCGTTTAATTTACGAATAAATTCCGTAGGTACCGAACATGACATGTAAATATTATAAATTATAAAGAGGATAAAAATATCTAAGATATTGTTAACTTATTAATTAATTAAACGTTGTGAAAAACAAATAGAACAATCATGGAAAATTCCATTATTTATAACCATATTGTAAAACTTTCCAGTACTGTCTATGTTTGTAACATTGTAAGGTGTAATAATTTTACGCCCTTTCTTTGTTTAGACTTAATTTATTTGTTTTATAATTGTTAGTTAAGGTGTTGATGATCCTTGTCGATGCATTTGACATGTTATTTTCACGTATTCTGTAAAGCCATAATCGCAAGGTCGCGATTGAGCAGAATGGCCGTGTGGTCGTTTGAAATTTAGCGCCAAATATTTAAATTAATTCAGATTTGACTCGTGGCGCTAGTGATGAGTGACTTTGCTATGTCGTTTCTGTCGACGTGCATTCTTATAGCAATTTGGAGTGCTAGCTCAATATAATAAATTAAACCTTGACAACTTTGCAGTTGTAAATAACTTATATTTTTATAAAACGTTACTAGCTAATTTATTTTTGCTAAAACTTATGTGTTAAAATAATAATTACATGAGCTGATGACAAGACAAGGGCTTCATCATCGCCAAAATATTGCGTAAGTAGAAACGTGAGCTGATTGTGAAGAAAATTAAAAAAAAAAGAGATGTCAGATCATTGTCTTTGTTGAACTTGAAAAATAATCTCTAATTTTGGTTGTAATCGTTCCATTTTTAGTATTTAATCAATAAATTGTGAATTAATGGTTTCTATTTGTATTATTTAGGTTCCTGTCTCTCAAATGCACATGGTCAAAATCTTAATTTAGGTTAAATACTTAAGACTTAGCAAAATACACGCTAAGGTGCTACAATACAATAAAAACTTATGACATAATCGCTATCGGGTAAAATTTGCGACAAATGGGGAGAAATCTGCAGAGACCGGAAGATCATTATTAAAGATATATGAGAGGCTCTATCTAGATGCTGTAACTTGGTGCTGCGTCATTGGGCTTTGGTGATATTTTGACATTTTTGAGGCTACAGTTTGACACGCAATTGGATATTTGCATGGGAATTTCTATTCATTGGATCAAATGGTACTCAAAATGTTTATTAACTGCTGCCTACATTTTTAGAAAATACAAAAAAGATAATAATTATTATCACAATCATGAAACGTCGATTTCTGTACCCCGAGTCAATTTTTTTACGCGCTTCATACTCGTATGAGTAGAGTTAACGTACAGCTACAAAAAACTTGAAGCTAAACGATAATTTTGTAGAAATTTAGAATGAGTAGACTGAAATCCTGTAGAAAATAATCCGAAGGAAAGTTAAAATCCATACAAAATAAATAGTCACAAAAAATGGTTGTCTGTAAAGACGATTTAATAATTTTACGTGATAACACCATATGAAAATTGTTGTACCAACAACTGAAACAAGCCGAACGCTTATGCAGATTGTGCTTCTCTATCGCTTGTTCCACGTTCTCGCTCGCACGGTCGGCACAGGCGGAACGTGGCAGTTTTTCACGCGTGCAGCCAGCGTATCAATTTATAAGACGTTATCACGTCCAAAACCTAACGCAGTATTTCCAGGTCAAATTCGGAAACTTGTATCGGAAAACGAATTCAAAATTCGAATGTGCGCGGCCAGTCTCACAGAGATTCTCCGCCTTGAATAAAGACCCGATTAAAATAACATTCAGTAAAGTTATCAAACTAAGCTAACTGCCAACTTATTAACCCCTTCACGTATTCATAGTCAGCATCACCCACTAAACCGACATAATAACACTAAAGCAACGAGCTAAGAAAAAAGAGGAGGCGTCCACAGCCTTTTATCAATGTAATTTGACATTTTATCAGCCACACTTTCTCTATTATAATGTTCCTATTGTTCCCATGTTTCTTTGGTAAGTTCATTACTTGTATTGCAAAAATGGTTGGTTTAATAGTGACTGGGAGTGCTTATTTACTTAAACAAGTGTGAATAGCACATTTCTATAATGCATAAATGCATGATGCATATCGATGCTTCTTAGGTTCTTCTCTCTTCTCTCTCAGTAATTTATAAGTATTTCGTGTCTTTATACTTATATGTCTATGCACTAAAAACTGTTATAGCCCAGTTCGCGACCCCCTTAGCTTGAAATTAGCTCGTTCCGCAGAGAAGCAACTTGAGGAGATAGGCACTCAATTAGTAGTAAGTACCAACGACCGGTCTTTGGACAATGACATAAAACGAAAGTGTTTTAAGAGTGCCAAGTCCCTAGGTGGTACTTTGGACGAAAATGTTTAAGTTTGTTGGTCTATGTTTATGAAAGTTCTGGACCGTTAAGGACTTGCTTAACTAAGTCCATAGATGCCGAATTTTATACCTACTTTCTCAGTTTTGGTGGATAGGAAAATGGGTACCGCGAATCATTAATTAATTTACTTAGCTCAGATCAAATAAAAATCAGGACAGAATGTTATGAACAAACAAGTGCAGCCAGCAAAACTATGCCTCGCCGTGTACAGACACAACACACACATGTACACGTACAAAGAAACTATGCCTTGGCTCGTCAGTCGAACTATGGCGGCGCAACACCGACGCACTCACACATGTATAAAAAACAGGACTCATTTGTCTGTTTACGACGGTCCGTCTTGATTTTCGTATTTGCTCTGAGTTACTCAATTACTCGATTATTAATGCGGCTAGTTTTTCTGACGTTTCCAGTGATATTTGCAACCGTAAATCCAGAAACCAGAATCTGGTCGCTTAGTCATAACTTTTTGAATTGCGTTGTGAATCGATCCAAACTAGAATTAGTACAACGTTTTAGCAATTATTATTAAGGCAAGATCTCTTTGTTGTGACATTGCCACTACTGATACTAGAATCTTTGTATTCTTTTCTTCGTATTCTGCCCAGAATCAGAGTTATTGTTCTGAGGTATTCATATTGAGCTAAGCTGGCAAGTTTTATTTTCGCCTTCCACTGAGAGCGCAACGGACCAATTACGATAAAATTCTTACATGTTAAATAAGCCCCTTTTCAGTTACTTCAGGCATTATTATTATTATCTAATAGTAAGTAAGTACGTTCGTTTAGGCCAGGTGGTTAGCCTTGGTGGCAGAGTTTTTCGGCCGCCTGAAGGCCTCTGACATGGTTAAACGGTTAAAACAATTGGGACCTACTATTTACCTTAATTTTATTTTTTCTAAATAGTTGTATTGTCATAATCATAATCCTTACATAGTATAAAATAAAGTCGCTATTTTCGTTTGTTTGTTTGTTTGTCTGTATGCTTAAATCTTTAAAACTACGCAACGGATTTTCATGCGGTTTTTTTAATGGATAGAGTGATTCAAGAGGAAGGTTTATATGTATAATACACCTGTGCGAAGCCGGGGCGGGTCGACTAGTCATTTATAAAGTATACTCAACTAATGCAAAAACAAAAAAAAAAATGTAACATGTAGAAAAAAAAATCCCACTACATTCCAAAGAATTCTCCTGACGCTGCGTGATCTGGCTCAAAAATTAGTCCATTTCGACTAGCACAGTCAGAGAGTCAGATGGGCACTTAATTAGTCCTAAGTGCGTCCGACATTTCCTTGGGTACGGCTGAAGCACTCTTCGCCAGCTTTCGAGGCAAAGTAAAACGTTTTCGAGTATGTCGACTGGTCGGAAATGTTGGAATGTTGACCGACAAATTCTAAAAATTGCAAAATTTTACTTTAAAGTTGATCTATAGCAATGTAAAGCTTACCTTTTTTTATTTCGTATAGGTTTGCGTTTGACTACACACTGCCTGATGTTAAGCAGATATGCGGTCTAGGATGTAACACGCTTACTAGAAGATACCTATTTACTCGGGATTTGAAGATACATTGTACTTTAGCGGGAAGACAGCCTCAGGCAAAGCGTTCCACATTCTGGCAGTTCTAACGCGCGGGATGTCCACCATAAAAGGGTGGCGCTTTGGTCGCGTCTGTCTAGCCGTACGAAGGAAGAAAGCCACAGACTACCTACTACAGATAGATAGATGCGGACGCGTGGAAAAACAAATCGCTCCACTGAGCGAATCTATATTATTATTTTTCGCAAAAAATTACAAAACCGACTTCCAACGTGTACAAAAATCGAATATTTCGCTCGAATTGCTTACATTATTGTTGATTTTTCAACAACGGCTTAGCCGATTTCTGTAAAATTTATTTTTTTGGATTTGGTTCATAATTGGCGGAATTATCGATGAACATACACAAAACAATACATACAGACGAACATAGAACCTCCTCCTTTTTGGAAGTTGGTTAAAAATGGACCACGTTATAATATCCTCACATACTCGTATGAATACCTAGGTGTAAGAAATTATAAGTCATTGAGAAAGTGGTTAATACAAGGTTATCCAGAACTGAAGTACGAAGCCGAAGGAGATGATCCACACCATCATTATGAACAAATTTTAATGTGGGGCCAACCCGGAATTCGAGAAAAAATGTTGTTTCATACATTTTGTCGATACTGAGTATTACAGAATTGCGTTTTTTTATGGAACAGCTAAGTTTTTTTTTCCATTATAACATGCATGTTGCTGAATGCTGAATTATGGATGATGATATGTGTACTTAGCCGGATGTATTTTTTCTTAAGGGTATTGTACATAAATATGTTTTGCATGCAGGTATAGCGAACTTCTTCATTGTAAAATTTCTTTACAACCCATAAACGAAACTAAATTATTAATATAAAAACTATACACAAGCTCTAATCGGGACATTTTTTTTCACTGACACATCTGTTCATAAGTGATTTAATATTATGAAACATGCACATATAGCAGCACTATTAATAAGTGATGTGTAACAGAAAGCTACAATTATATTATTTCCAGTAAGTACCTACTTATTTTGCCAATTTATTCACGCACATTCAAGAAACTATTTACCTCAGCTAAACAAGCTTACTAAACAAAGCTTGTCTTGCCTACGTTTAATGGGTGAAATAGGTAACATATATGTGCTGTGTATGGCGGCTATAATTATGTATAGTTCGCTTTTGAAGTCCAAAATTATTCAGCAACACCCTCTGTACCTACGACGCTCTAACTATTGCGGTAACTTGTATATGGAAACAGTATCTAAGGTTTATAATAACATGGTTGAGTGCTAAAAAAACATAATTGGCTAAGAAATGTGTTTGTGAGGTCAACAACCTCTGAGCTATATTCAAGTTTAAAAATTTCAACTTAACTTTCATTCAAAAAGTTTTTATTCTACAGTGCTCAAAATAATTTTCAGAATAAGTTTTTATGTGGTCTATAAACCCAGAAAGTTTGAACAACCTATCTTGTATACTTTAGAAACTAAAGGGGGGGAAGGACTCTTTCTTTTTCTTCTTTTTTTAATTTTGGCGCCCTATATATCACAAATAGAACACGTCACTAAAATATGGTAAGAAACTTGACATTTATTTATCATATTAATATTTTAATGCAAAATTACGTTAAAATAAATTATAAACCTAGCTCCTGTTATTGAAAAAAAAAAAAAAAACATTTCACACGAGTTTCTTAAAATAAAGAGGACATAAGAGCGCGTAACGTGCTTGTTTTCATACAGAATCAGGGGCCTGATTGTAATAACATGTACCTATATATGTAATTATGATCTTTTTGAAATAAATAAATCTCTAAAAATAACAATGAAGTAGGTACATAAGTCACTGTATCTCCCCTCTACAGAGATGATGTGGAGCAGAAACTGGGCCAGGCTAGGTGTTTACGTATGTATCGCAGCTCTCGGCCTTTGTAGTGAGAAATTTACAGGAAGAAATATTTGCCAACGTTTTTCATAGTCGGCGCAAATGTAGCGTTTCGCTGAAATTCTAGCCGTACGGAAAAAATGATAAGTTTGTTTATAGGGGTCATAAATATTTTAGGCGAAGTAAGACCTCTTTTAATGTTTGTTATACATGTTCTACAGTCTTCAAATCCCGAGTAAATAGGTATCTTCTAGGTAAGCGTGCTACACCCTAGACCGCATATCTGCTCAACATCAGGCAGTATGTAGTCAAACTCAAACCTATACGGAATAAAAAAAAAAAGTAAAATACAGTTTGAATTCAAAATTACTCTAATTCGCGTGCTTTTAAAGGTTCCGTACCTCATGCAAAAGGAAAAAAACGGAAACCTAAGAGGCTCACTTTATTGTTTGTCTGTCAGTCCGTGTCTGAGTCCGTGGACGCGTAAAGTTACGATTTAAAATTGACACCATATAGGTATGTACTATATCAATAGTCTCTAGCCAGTTGTGAAAAAAATAAACTTTTCATTTTTCGTAGAAAAAAGTTAAAGTTACCTATGTAAAAAAAACAGTATATTTCGACACTCACAAGGGAATCAAAATTTACAGGAAACTAGGCCAGGCTAGGTGTTTACGTATGCATCTATAGCAGCAAACAGGAAGAATTTTTTGTCAACGTTTTTCATAGCTGCGTAGCGTTTCGCTGAAATTCTAGCTGTGCGGGAAAAACGATAAGTCTGTTTATAGGGGTCATTACATATTTTAGGCGTAGTAAGACTTTTTTATGTTTGAGAGTTTACATTTCCTACAGTAAAGTACAGTTTATAATAAAAGTATGTACCCACTTACTAAAAATCCATAAATTCAAAAAGACGTTTATTGTACAATCCATCCACCCATCCATCTGCCAAAGGACGTCCACTGCTGGACATAGGCCTCCCCCATGGATCTCCAATAAGACCGGTTGGAAGCGGCTTGCATCCAGCGTGATCCTGCGGTCTTAATGAGGTCATCCGTCCACCTTGTGGGTGGACGTCCTATGCTGCGCTTGCCGGTACTTGATTATAGTACGTAATATAGTTTATCTACACTAATGTTGTAACATTCTACTTATGTTTCCAACACTTGACTTATAATGACTACTGTTATAGCGCAGACAACAAAACACTCAATTTAAGCAATTTCACATGATGTTATAATATCCACATCGATATCGTAAAATCTCATTATAACATCGCGCGCTCGCTCCTGATTGGCCCTGCGCGCGCAGCTGCGCTCTCATTGGTTAGATTTTAATGGCGCCAAGTTCACTGTGACAATACACGTACGCGTGAATTTAATGTTTCGCAATATGTTTTTTATTTTTATTTTTATTAGTGAAGATAAAGTAGTGTATGCAACTGCATATAACACGGGTATTAAAACACGAGTGTGAGTTTATGAAACGAGCGCAGCGAGTTTCATAATAGTAACGAGTGTTCATTTCATTATATGACAGTTGCATAAACTACTATTATTGTACAATAATTTCAGCCATTTATTGTAACTTATTTTTGTTACTTTTATAAATTAGTAGTTCTCCGAATAGTATACTTCAAAAGACGCCAAGAAGTATGATTTGGCCTGTATCCATTATTATACGAAATATTTTGGAACATCTTGGAATACCTAAGTCACCTAAGACCTAAACAATAAAGTGCTTAAGAAAATAACAGTCAGTGATAAGCTAACTTAACACTTAACACAATTTTTAACCGACTTCCAAAAAGGAGGAGGTTCTATATGTTCGTGTGTATGTTTTTTTTGTGTGCGTTCTTCGAAAATTCGCCAATTATGAATTTGAATGAAACCGAATAAAAAAAATATTTTTTAGTTCGGAAGGAAATACTCCCGAGGTGGTCCTATTTAAACTTTACTGAAATCGTCTGAGCTGTTTTTGAAAAAAACAACAATAATAAAAGCGATTCGATCGAAATATCCGAATTTTGTACACGATGAACATCGATAATTTCGCCAATTGTGAACCGAATCGAAAAAATATTTTATAGTTCAAAAGTGTAAGTTCTCAATGTAGTTTTATTTAAATTTTAGAGATATCGGCTGAGCCGTTTTTGATAAATCAACAATATTGTAAACAATTCGAGCGAAATATTCGAATTTTGTACACGATGAAAGGCGATTTTGCCATTTTTTGCGAAAAATAATTATACACTTAACAATTTTATCGTCACGGCTTATACCGTGGGCTATTCCACAACATTTTACGTCATTCGGACCAAACTTTTAAAATTCATCTTACTCCGAACTTCGTCCGAAATCCCAAACTTTTACGACACTCATTATAACGTACTTTTAACGATAAAAACATTATTTTAACGGAAACTCCATAATAGCGTTCCTTATCTATACCACAGATTGTAAAAAGAAACATAGATTGTAAAAAAAGTGGATCAGATAAAATATAAGGTCACTCGATAAATTCCGCCTTGATGTTGTCTACCATTTTAGAAAAAGATTTGCTAGAAAAGTATTGTAGTCAAGAGATTTTGAGTGATTGACGCATTTGCCTTTGTAACGATAAGATGTATCTTCAAATTCAAAATGTTTATTGCAGTTTGCATGTTACATTGGTGGTATAAATATCATAATGATATAATGATGGCTTAATACAAACTCGCCTATTCATGGCGTGCAAAGTAACTGGCAGCTGTATTTATTATTATCAAATCGAAATAATATAACAAAAATAAAAGTCTGAAATTATGTTTACATTGATTCCAATGTCAAGTTTAATTATTCAATTACAATGTCAAGGATTAATGTCAATATTATGTTAGTAGATTACATGAATAATGAATAATTGTATGAAAAGATTACATAGTCAGTATCCATCAGTTTACAATATCTAGTTTTTGCATTTATCTGAGAGTGTATTAAAATCTATTCAATGAAATACTTCAAATGTGCTTATTGTGCTATTTATTTTTAAAAACAACACGATATTTTGACTATTGAAACCGACGCCATTTTAAAAAAGATCCTAGCTTCAGATTCACTTTATGGTCGATTCCCTCTTTTTCCTACATCCATGCACAGACGCAGTTTTCACTGAAAACAATTGGAGGAAATTCAACTTAATTAACAAATGGAATGATTTAACAACCATTCAAAAGGAGAAAGAAAATGGGCTCTGATTGAAGTAAGTGCTTTGGATGAAGTCTTTTTATTTAATTGCAACAGATTTGGAATGTTTCTGTAAACAAACAATGACCCGTTTTAAGGGCAGATTTGCACTGTTGCTGTGGATAACTGATAACTGTGCTGTTTAAACTGTTTATTCTTCCAAAGATCCTCATATGAACAGCCAGAATGTGGAACGCTTTGCCTGAGTCTATCTTCTTGCTTAATGACAATGTAGGTGTCTTCAAATCCCGAGTAAATAGGTATCTTCTAGGTAAGCGTGTTTCACCCTAGACCGTATATCTGCTTAACATCAGGTAGTGTGCAATCAAACGCAAACCTATATGAAATAACAAAAATATATAAATATTTTACATCCGAAATTGTGTTTGTTGCATAATTAGTTTGTTACTTTTTCACATAGTGATCGGATCGACTTAACTTTGGCATTCAAAGATTGCAGAATGTCATAAATTACTTTTCATCCAAGAAAAATTTAAGGATTCTGTAGGAAGTTTTTGGCATATTTTCCAAATAAGTGGATCACCGTCATAAACAAAATGTAACCACCAGTCAGTTTTTTTTGATCGGTACTTTTTGCATTCAATGTTTTTGAAGGTATCTCATTTTTTATTGGTGATGGCTACTCAATATTCCAAACGCAAAGACCTAGCCCACGAACTTCAAAACTTACTTATAAGCATGATATTCCCGTGTTTTGACACATATTGAAGTCCCTGGTTTCATTTTGTAGGCCAAGTACCTAACTTCAGTAAAATATCACTGACTTGTACTATTTCTTATTCTGCGATTGAAGCGAAGACGCGATAGACCCGCAACCAACGATAAAGTAGCCGATCAATGTTCCGACTTTAATTTCTTACAAACTTTTGATGAGTCTATCAAAGCTATTAACTTGCCGAGCTTTGAGCAAGAGAGAACTTACAGTGAACTTAGAACGATTAGGTACGAATAGATACGATACCTATCGTGCGGAAATTTTATAAAAACTAGATTAGTTATTTACTGCCGACGGTGTAAGGTTTATTTTAGAGTAGCTGCGCCCGCGGTGTTAGCCGCGTTAGCCCGAGAAAAAACGTTTTTTCTAAAATAATCGTAGCCTAAGTTACTCCTTACTACGTCATCTACCTGTCAATAAAAATCCCGTCAAAATCGGTCCAGCCATTTCAGAGAATAGCCGGTACAAACAGACAGACAGAGAGGCACAAATTGTAAAAAATGTTATTTTAGTGTATGTACCGTAAATATATTCATATACATGTAGTAAAAACGGTTACTTCAATATTACAAACAGACACTCCAATTTTATTTATATGTATAGAGTATAGATAGATGTTTACCTAGAAAAATAGGCTGGCGGAAGACCGCAAGACGTGGAAGTTGCTCCACCGACAAGTGCCGCGCTCTTAAATCTTGAATGAATGAAGGTACATGTTATGTATTAACTGTAAATTCATTGTGTTAATTACTATCTGAAAAAAGATCTTGTTAGTTTTCTAAAACTTTTTTAGCACAAAATCATTCAGTATAGAGGAGCTTACAGTTCAACAAGTAACTACAAGTACAAATAACATTTTTTTTCATCTATTTGATTTAGTATTTTAATCGCAAAATTTGAATTCCAATGTCAGGAAGGTGGGTCGACGATATCGTTAATATCGCAGTTACGATTAGCAAAAGAATAAAGTAAACGACACTACAAAAGAGGGCTTACCCAGAAGTATGGTAAAGAATGCAACTGATGAATACGAAGATGAGGGCTTACCCAGAAGTGTGGTAAAGAATGCAAATGATGAATACGATGATGCTTAGTTTCAATCTTGACGCGACAGTAAAAATTTTATTTTATTATTAATAATTAGATGATAATAATTTTTATTGTCTAATTTCCAGCACGATACGAGTACTGTGTATCGAATTATCCAATTCTTAAGAAAGTGGAATATAACGTGCAATATGAAGCTTTACTATTAACAACAGAGAACTCAGTTCCTTTGGTAACTTATGTATGTAGTTTGGTAATCAGGAATATTCCTTTGTTTTGGTTGATGTTTCCTTAGGACGGCTTCGATATTACGATGTAGTGACTGCGCATAAATAAAACATTAGAACATTGTTGTATTACTTTGTTTTGCACTACAAACTTAAATTACAAGTTATTGGTATTATTTTTTTAACGGCTAGCGTACAAAATAAAACAATAAAACTTCACTTTTTGGAAATACAATAAAACTTTAGTTATTAATTTTCAACCACGCAGCTAGTAATTTTAATCATATTATTAAACGCACTAAAACCTTTAAGCATAGACAAATAATTATTACCTATAATATAGCTATATTTTTAACAAAGCATGCAAATATAAACATTACAGAAATCTATTACAACATGACTGTACAAACATACGGTGTAAATGTACACACATGAAATTAAAATTATTCGGCCTACCCTCACATTATTAAATGTTACATTCATAAAGCTTGCATGCTGCCACCAATTTAATTTCATTTTAACTTTTTGCAATAAACGTAGTATAAACTGAAATAACTAATTTTAAAACGGCTCTACTCGCATACCTAATTGAATTACACTAGGTCTACACGAGACTGCAAATTAAGACATTTGATATTACTACAAGTTCTAAAATAATAGAGATAATATTAAACTGAATGCAGAAGGTCATAAGGTGACGTTATCACAGTTCGCCACAGAATAATACAATAATATTTATCGAGGCAATGCTGCCAGCATTCTGGCTACGTTACCTCCTACAAATGGGCTTTTAGTTTAAGTTTTATGTATTTTTAATTTAGTTTTGTTTATAATTATATTAGTTTAGGTATTGTGTAAATATTTTAGTATAAGTTAGAATAAATTATGTTCAGTAAAGTTTTGTGAATAAAAGTTTTATTCACTAACTATTCATAAACTAACCTACATAAATCGTAACTTGAGAAAATTTTAAACGCACGTTTTTGATGTCGCTTCCAACGTTAATAAAGATATAATGTATAATACATGTGAAATGCCAAAACTACAAAATATATTAAATGATAAAATGCCACACGATTTGTAATATACTTATGTTTTAAAAAACTGATAAGACGATTGTGAGGTGCTAACTTGTCCATACAAAACAATAAGCTGTTACTTGTACCTCTAAACATTATCCGATTTGTGTCCGAGTGATTTTTTCTACATTATCAGCAGTTCAATCGCTAGGCCTATACATCTTGGTTTTTTACAGTTTTTTTTGATGTCCTTAAAGTTATGAGCCTCCAAAATGTCACATTATAATGGAAACTTTGGCTGGAAAGTAAACATTAACTAAAAACATTTCTACTCGGAGCATGCAATATTTCTTACTTACGAGGTTGACACAAAAAACATAACCTTTTTTTTACAATTTGAGGGGTGAAAAGAATTTTCTCCCAGAACGTAAATTTTATCAAAAATGTGCCGCGAATTTTCATGATGTTCTACAGAAAACGTAAAAACACTGGTCAATTCACGACCCTCTTAATTTGACAGGACAGATCTATTAAAACTATTATTATTTTTCCTATCTCTACAATTAAATCAAAATACAAAATAGGCTTGTAACAAAAAATATACAATTAGTCCGTCAAATAGATTGTCAAAAAATATTAGACACGTATTTTTTCTTTTGTCAATTTAACAAAAATTGATGAAGAAATAGCCCGTTAAATTTCCGCGTGACGTCACTAACCGCTATCAAATGTACCGGCTAGTGCCGTCACGAGCCCCCATCTTTGTCACTGATTGTTTTATTGACAAAACAAAAATATGTGTCCAAATTTTATTTAAATCTAACTGACGGACTAATTTTTATACCTAGTAAACATCCCTATTATACCAAATACAGCTTTTTTAAATTACTACTGGGAGTTACGAAAACGACAAATAAATGCTTAAATCTGATTGAAAAAAATCAATGCAAATAACAATAGAATTAAGTAAAATAAAATAAACAAAATAGCTCACGATGATAATGACGATAATTGTAAACAATTTCCAATATTCTTTTCAAATAAAATGCACAGAAAATAACACGATAACAGTCATCAATAAAAAACCTTCTAAAACGAATTTGTGTATAAAATTACTTAATTATTACTATCATAGTAACGAAATAATGGTATACAAGAGCCAGGGTGGCGTGCACCTCACGAAGTAATTGGGTCAAACCATAGAAATCTAGAGAGAGTTTCTCATCACCCGGTACAAGATATATTTATTTGTAGTAAATAATCATACAACAAAAAATTTATGTTGACGAATGCCAGTATGAATACATAAGTGGTTTGTTATGTTAAAGCACAACGAGGATGCCAGCAAGTGAAGATACTCGTAGTTCGTAGGTTTCGTGATTTTTTCATTCACTTTTTACGCAACAATAGAGGGATGGTGTTGATTATTTGCTACATTTTATTCCAAAACTATGTCAATGTTTATTGGGCACAAAAATAAAAAAATCTATCGAGCGAAGCCGCAGGTAACATCTATTGAGTAATAGTCGTACGTATATAAATTTTCAATAGGCACACTTTTTTTTTAATTAGGTCCTAGCTTGGTAGAGATGACATGAGCCATATCATGAGATCCGTGTCTGAAACGTTTAGAGTTTTCACGTGCCTGTTTTCCAATAGGCAAACAATGTTGATACTGTGTAATGCCGGTTGCAGACCAAGAGCTAAACTAAGTTAGTTAAGCTTAGCTCGCATAGCTGACGCAGTTTTTCATAGATCGTGCATAGCTCGCAGTCTGCACAGATCTATGGAAAACTTTTTCAGTTATGCGAGCTAACCCCGAACTAACTTAGCTTAGCTCTTGGTCTGCAGCTTGCATAAGGGTACTAGCAGAGTAACTCTTTAAGTTGTATTATGTCCTTTCAATCGCCTATAGCTGTTTCACTCGCATATTTCCGTATAAGCCGTTGTGGTCGAATAGTAGTGACTCCCGCCTTACAATCGTGAGGTTGTGGGTTCAAATCCCAGTCCCATACCAATAAGTTCTTTTGAATTTATGTACTGACATTCAGTGTGGCTTTTCGGTGAATAAAAACATTTCATATGTCCATAGAAGAAATTCGATGGAGTCCACCAAACCGCACAAGGTCAGCTTGATGAATAAGGCCCTATTTTCTTCGAGGGTAGGTCTACGTTCTGCAGTGGACTATTAAAAAAGCTGGTACAGTATATTTCTAAATGTTTTCTATGTTGGATGTAAAATTTTCGAAAATCGGACAAGTAGGTTGCATTTTTCAATCATAGTCCGCAAAATTTATCAAAGTGAGAGGTTATATGGATTTCTTGTACGTAAATAAAAAATGACAAAACAATAATTCTTATTTTTCTATCTACAAACACTGAGCTACAATGTAGACTTAATTTACTTTGTTACAATGATGGGAGAGTTGTTACGAGTATAGTTCAAATTTCCGAAAAAGACATAAGACCAAGTGGAACCAAATTTTAACTATTTTGACATTCCAACTGGTGATTTTAACGTATGCGACAGACATTGCGTTTTTTTTTTTGTTCCACTCACTCTCGCGTATGCTGTATAACCAGATATGAATAAAACAGCTGTAACGTAGTTTTTATTTGAGTAAAATTTAGAAATACTTCTATCACTTGTCATTCTTCTGGGGTCCGAACCCATCTACCATGGAACATTTTACAACGCTTACAACCCTGCAGCGAGGTCGAAGTGGCCAAATATTGCGAAAAAAAACTATTTTTGAGTGTTAACACGCGAAGAATTTCGTTTCACCTTTCGAAACACAGGACCCTAAAAACACAAACATACTCTCTCAGAATCTTCCCCATTGATAAATATTAGTTCAAGGTGGAGGTGAATTCCGTACGGAACCCTCCGCAAGCCGATATGAGAATTCATTATTTACGGCGAGGGATTAGAACAAAGGAACGGAATCTTCACTCGAGAGATTTCTTATGCCTTATTAAAAATTCTTACGTTTATCACTTTTATTAAGTACAATTATTTTTATGCTTCTTTGCATCAAAATTAGAATATTTGCCCAAATTATTTTGATGTCTCAAAGGTAAACATTAAAATTTACGAAGTGCTTTCAAAGATTTTGGTTAGTTATTTTTACTAGCATTTTTTTTTTACAATTAGCTCATAATTTTGGTAATATACCTACGTTAACATAGTAAACGGTGAGAAGTACGTAGAATTGGTAGTTAAGTCTATACTTTCCGTTAAGTATGAAATCTGTTTAAAACCTAAGAAATACACAGTGTGTTGAACTCTGAAATCGCCTATAGATCTGCTGATCCATTTTTGAAATGAACTTTTGTATAGAACAGTAGATTTTTTTTTCGATTCTTGTCTACCGGGAAATAGAAAGCCAAAATCGTTTTAAAATAAATGTAGCTGTATCCGAATACCAACATCTAGTCAATGCGGATACGCATCGCTCCCTCTAGTCAATTGATGAGAAGTATTGATTCCATTTTCTTCCCTTGCCAACCTAATCTCCACAATTTTCTTTATGTTATTTTCGCTGATCAAAACTGGCACAACGCAAATTATAGAGGCAGTGAAACGAACGTCAAATAAGCAGCAGAGCCACGTTTATCTCCCGTAAACAGTTTTTTTATCAAACTTCTTTGTTTTTAATATCCACTTTTGACGTGACAACGTCTTATAATTCGATAGAGCCGGCTGCCACGCACGAAAAAACATGACTCATGCGGCGTTACCTCGCTCTGAGGCGTTCCATGTAAGGCTTGAAGTGCAAGCGTGAGCGTGGAACGAGCAAGACAAAGAAACACAATCGGCCTTTGCGTTCGGCAGCGTTCGACATACGTTGTCACGTTCAACTATCGTCAGTAAACCGACTTTACAGACAACCAATTTTTAAATTAATTTACGACACTAAATCCTTACTTCCTTACGTAATATTATAAATGAGAAAGTAACTCTGTCTGTCTATCTGTCTGTCTGTGGAAAATGTTACGCCAAAACTACTGAACCGATTTAATGCGAAAAAAGTGTTTTAAGGGGTTGAAGTACGACGTCGAAGACGAAAAAAATTTGTATGGAAGTATCGTCATTTGTAGAGCTTGAAACTTATTTACAAACATATTTATTTACTTAGTAGTACTGTTTCTACTATTACAATTACTAGCTATTTCTTTCAACATTTTCCAGCAGTGATCCTTTTCTGTTTATCTTATTTTCTGTGACCAAAAGTGACACAACCCAAATCTGAAGTCCAGCGGAGCGGACGTCAGATCTTTGCCGGATTTCTCGTACAAAATACAGCTGGATAGAGGACTTTAATTTGTTTTATGTCCCTGATTGAAAATCCATTAAAAGGTTCCCACTGGGTGATTTACCGCGGTTTTTGGGAGATTTATCATGGGGGAAAATTCGGAGTGCTTTTTCTCTATTTTATTATAAGATACTAGCTGACCCGGCGAACTTTGTTCCGCCATATTTTCTAAATCCAATGACTTTGTTTTATGACAACAAAAAAGTAAATAAACAATAGCTTCTATTCAACAATTAATACAATTAAAACAATTAATAAACAATTTCTGAACCATAAGAATTTTCAATATTGCAAAGTCTTTGAACTTAGAAAATATGGCGGAACAAAGTTCGCCGGGTCTGCTAGAAAAGAAATAAGGCCAGCATAGTAGCGTCAACAGGAATTCTCCCATTGCCAATGTCTAATACTGTATTTGAATTTTGCAAAACATTTCTGCCGATAACTATTAGGCATTTCTTTCTCATCGACTCTTAACTTTGGCTCTTAATTATAGAGTCAAAAGCTCAATTAGCCTTCAAAAAACTTGATGTTCTCTCTAAGGTGAGGCGGTATTTCACACCTGAGCAACTGCTTAGTCTTTATAAAGCACAAGTCAGGTCGTGCATTGAATACTGCTCTCACCTTTGGGATGGCTTTGCCAAATATCAACTGGATGGAGGCTCTGGAGTCGATTGAGAGGCGAGCCAGGAGGCTGATTGACAACGACACCTTGACTAAGTCGCAGCTGCAAAGTCTCGAGAATCGACGTAAGGTAGCGTGTTTATCGGCCTTTTATCGTATACACTTCGGAGAGTGCGCTCAGGAGTTGCACAATCTAGTCCCATCTGCCTCTTTCTTCTATCGTACGGCTAGACAGACGCGATCAAAGCGCCACCCTTTTATGGTGGACATTCCGTGCGTAAGAACCAAGCGTTTCGAATCCTCATTCCTCATACGAACAGCTAGAATGTGGAACGCTTTGCCTGGGTCTGTCTTCCCGCTAAAGTACGACGTGGGTGTCTTCAAATCCCGAGTAAATAGGTATCTTCTAGGTAAGCGTGCTACACCCTAGACCGCATATCTGCTCAACATCAGGCAGTATGTAGTCAATTGCAAACCAATACGGAATTTAAAAAAAAGTCATTTTGCAACTCCACTCGCATATTGGTTGTTAATTTAAGTTTTTTTACGTATCAAGCATTTATTTCATTAGCAGCTGTTGATCTGGGAATGACTGGTAGCGTTTGGCGAAAATCACCAGACATTTAAAATCATCGCACCTCCGAAGAGGTTCTGATTGCTACGTGCCTAAATATATCAATGTTCGATCGAGTGCCTCTAATGCTCGTTTGTGCGACATCGTACGCTCATACCAGATAATTAATTTACAAATGTAGCAGCGATCCCGGATGAAGATATTGCTAGTGCAATTTGTCAATAAAAATCCTCCAAAATTAATCCTCCATTTCCATCATTTTCTGCTTTCATAATAGTATCGTTAGCTGTTATTTGCTACCGATTTAAAATTGGACTTTCCTCTGTACGGATTGACTCAAAACATTTATGTCATATTGCCGTTCTCGTTCAAATTCTCGATTTAATGCATCGTGCATGGGTCGATTAGGTGCAGGCATTCCTAATTGGTGCAGCATCTTGCCGGACAACATCTAGGACAAATCTTCTAATGATATTAATACCTCATTATGTATTTCTGCGCAAATTTCAAGTTCAAGATTTTCTGTTATTAAGCATATCCTATGCAAAATGTCTTCAGCCATACTGTCTTTGTATTTGTTCCCCAAATTATGTTTATTTGATGGAAAGCAGGTTGAAATAAGGATGGCAAAAAGTGACCGAATTCTAAAAATTAGAATTAAATTTGTTATTTTTTTTTTAGATACAAACCTTGTCCTGGCTATAACGAACACAATAAAAGAAAAAGAAAAAGAATTAGCGAAATCGGTCCAGCCGTTCTGAAGTTATGCGCGTATATACATTTCGCAGATTCATTTTTATATAAATAGATTGAATTATCTACTTACTTAATTTCTGATCGTCAACTAGATCTAACTATTGTTAACACAATAGCTGGATAAATGAACTATTGTACATTATCCCATACATTCATCAGCCATAGGACGTCCACTGCTAGACATAGGCCTTCCCTATGGATCTCCAATAAGACCGGTAGGTAGCGGCTTTCATCGTTATCCTGTGGTCTTAATGAGGTCATCTGTCCACCAAGTGGGTTGACGTCCTACGCTGTGTTTGCCAGTACATGGTCTCCACTTGAAATTTTTTCGACCCAGTTCTCCGTGCTATGTGCCCTGCCCACTGCCATTTCAACTTGCCAATCCACTGGGCTATGTCGGTAACTTTGGTTCTTCTACGAATCTCCTAATTCCTGATTTGATCTCGCAGAGAGACTCCAAGCAAAGCCCTCTGCATAGCTCGTTATACTACTAGGAATTTATTAATAAGGTCTATAGTAAGAAACCACTTGCACACATCAAAATTAAGACTAAGTAGATGCATATGTATGGGAAAAAGTCTAACCCGGTGGGATCTAAAATTAAATTCTCGAGTGGGGAGCACGTACCAGCTAGCGCAGCATACTTTAGCTTCCAATCGGTCTTATTCGAGATCTAAACGGAAAGGCTGTGTCTAGCAGTAAGCGCTCGTGACGACGTTGACGACGAGATACATAGGCGCTTTAATATGTTAGTACTCGTAGTATGAAAATTTAAAAATGAAATAGTACAGGTTGAAGATATTACTTTTATAAAATTTTGCGTATTTCTCTGATCTTGAATCAATGTAACTCATTTTTAGGGTTCCGTACTCAAAGGGTAAAAACGAGACCCTATTACTGAGACTTCGATGTCCGTCTGTGTTTCTGTCACCGGGCTGTATCTCATGAACCGTGATAGCTAGGCAGATGAAATTTTCACACATGGTGTATTTCTGTTTCCGCTATAACAACAAATACTAAAAACAGAATAAAATAAATATTTAAGGGGGGCTCCCATACAACAAACGTGATTTTTAGGAGTTTTTTGATCGCTATTAAGAACGGCAAGAGGAATGGGGAACGGCACGGAACCGTTTGTGCGCGAATCCGACTTGCATTTGGCCGATTTTTATTTTAACATGGCGTAACGTGTAAATTGTTCATTACTCATTATTCATGTTCTATTTGTTTTGTTCTCAGGTATGTTTACAGTCTACAATGGATGGCGACATGGCTACCTACTGGAAAGTTCAAACGCAACCTTCTGTAAAATAAAACGATCAAAGGATTTGGAAGGTACGGCTGTTCACCACCAATTTTTAAGGCGCCATCGTAAATTTAATAGCAACTTAAAATATTGCTGCTTCTTTTATACACTATACATTTGAAAGAGAAAACAATATTTTAAATTGCTATTAAATATACGATTTGAAAAGCTGTGGTGGTCTAGTGGTAATGACACCCGCCTTACAATCGTGAGGTCGTGGGTTCAAATCCCGGTCCCGTACCAATGAATTCCTTGGAATTTATGTACGACATTTCACACCACTGGCTTTTCGGAAAGGAAAACATCGTGAGGCAACCTGCATACGTCCGTAGAGGATATTCGACGGCGTATGTGAATCCACCAACCCGCTCTGGGCCAGCGTGGTTGATATGGCCCAATCACCCTTCGTGGGTGGGCCCACGTCTTGCAGTGGACTATTAAAAAAGGCTGGTACAGTATACGATAGCGTCTTCAAAATTGGCTACAATACTTACACTGTTCAAAAGTATCAAATCAATAAAAAAACTGGATAGCTGTGTAGGTACTTACACTATTTGTAAATTAACAATAGGTAGGTACCTCAAACGCTAAAGTAAGCTCTCGCTGCAAATTTTTATCTTTTTCTCCCAGAAATTCTAAAATATATTATGCAATTTTCCGCAACTAAAAGTTCTCATAAACTAGGTACCCGTTCCACGGCACTCCCAAACGCGGCACTTATGCATAGTCATTATTATGATGTCCATAATTTATACGACAGCTCATGATGATAATTCACTGCCTAGACGCCGGCGTAACGACCACAAAAATTAATTTTATACCTCGTGAACTCGACTATGATACTTTAATTTAAGCTCTTTTAACTGCCAAGCTCTTTTAACTGGATACTTATGTGGTTTTTTAGCGGATAATAAGCCCGATTACAGAAGCGCCAGCGTAATTATATTAGTTAAATATCATAGTTCTGTTTCTTTTTCACTTTAGGCATTCGATAGAGAGAACGCTTTTTAGGTTGCTATTTAATTTACGCTGGCGCCTCTGTAATCGGACTTACTGTACATAATTTAGGCTTATTAAAAATGGGTGTTCTAAACTTTTTTTTTACCTTTGGGCTAACTCAAAATTCGAGGAAACAATCAACTGCTTCATACGATTACGGCAGATAGCTAGTAAATATTGTTTAGGCCGAGCGGCCTAAACAATATCTACAAGCTAATTTTGTTAATCGGATAAACATTAGATGTTAGATAATACTTATATTAATAAATTGCCTGCGAGTTGGCTAATTAAATTCAAATAAGCTTCATTTCAAGGCCGGCAAAGATCGGAATTCACCCATCTGATTAGATGAGACCAATTTTTTTAATCAAATTTTTGTTTTGTAGAAATTAGTTAATCAAGAAGTAATTACTACAAAAATAAATTTCAAACTCATCATCATCAATAATATTAAACCTGTGAAAACCGACTATTAGAGATAGGACACCCATTATTTAATGACTCTAATTAAAAAAAAAAGGATCATCAAGCTTAATTCAAGGTATAAAGGTTAACAGGGTCCTCACAATCTGGGTTTACTGCCTAGTTTAATACCTATTACAAGTTTATTGCCATCGATCACCTGACATTGTTCACGGGATCAAGAGATAAGACATCGCAAGTTCAGTCTTTTCTCATGACCACGGCTTGGCTTGCAATAAAATACATAACTACTTAACCATTAAATGCATCACACACTTCTTAACATATGAAATTGCAGCAAAATCAGCTTTTTCTTTTGGGAGGCACTTATATGTGACTCTGAATATCTGAAGCCAAATAAATCTACCATAAAAATGAACTGAGGGGTATTATGACATAAATATTTATCACAAATAATTACCTAAGTAGTAAGTAGATGTGTTTTCATTATTATTATATACTACGGGACTAATCGCGCACTAAAATTACGAGATAAATAAATACCTCATCATCCCAACGTTTCGACCGAGTTGCATCGATCGTGGTCGCGGGTAGACTGGAATGTGAAACAGCTGGTACCTATAATAATAATGTGTTCAAACCGCGAAAATTTAAAACAACAGATATGTTTTTATATCATACAGCTGCAAATACCGAGTCGTATCAGAGCTTTAGAAATTACTGAAATTTCTAGCCTAAAAAAGTAAACAAGTTTATTTCCCAAATCATTCTTCAGGTTTCTTTGTCGCAAAGTACCTACCTCTCAACGCAAAAAAAAAAACAATTGAAGTTGATAATTTCGCTTTGCTATGCTCTAGGAGTCACAAATAAAAACAAAACAAGAAGTTTTGCTAACGCCTTTTGGCGTCAGGGATGTCCACAGATCTTGTTAACATTATAATTTCACCTGTTTTAAACTAAACTATATTGAAAAGATATCACATCTAGACACGCGGCAGCGTGTCCAGCCAAAGTGTTCAAAGAAAACTGGCGACGCAGCGGCCGTGTGTAATATTACACGAACCATTTGGAGCTACTTTTGACCCCCTCACAACTCCAAAACTATTTAGTCTACATACATGAAATTTGGCACATTTACTAGAGTCTTTTATCTTATCAAGAATCCAAAATTTCATAAATTTTGCTCAATCAGTTATTGATATATTAACGTTTAAAAACTCGTGTTTCATTGACTGATTCACTCACTGATTCACTCACTGACTTATATATCAATTTTTTTTACCAGGGGAAATCTTTTATAGATACCACCGCACCTCGAGGGCAGGCGGGTGGTTATGTGGGAGTCCTGCCGACTGGACAGTATACCCACCAAAATCCCTGGGTGTTCCGCCACTGCGCTTGGTGTCGGGGCTACGGGCACGCTTGCGCACTCCTCCGCGGCACCCGACAGCGCTGGCCCAACTCGGGCCCCACCACGGAGCTTCGGCTCCCACCAGAATGACGATGTGCCGAACACCAGACACATCGTCATCCACCACCTGGGACCAACCAGCACTGGGCGTCAGACAGCACCCGTGTCCGACAGCCCTGGTCCCGATGCAACGGGTCAATTAAAGTGGCCCCGCGCCTGCCACTACGGCTGCAGAGGATAGGGAGAACGGCCGTCGCGATACCGACACTCCTCTTCCCCTGCAGCCCCACCGCCTCCGCCAACACGTTGGCGGCACCCGTTAGGGCCGCTGGCAGGGCGGATAGACAGCGGCACACTCGCCGCCCGTCCATCCCGTCGCCGCCCCCGCCTCGATGGGCTCGGCCGCGGTATCGCGGCGAGCGCGACACCGCAGTCCACCTCAGTCGACTTGCGACCTACTGGCCAGCCTCCGCACGGGCTTGTCTGGGCCCTAGACCCGGAGAGGCCGGCCCCACCTCGGGTTCCTCTTCGTTCACCAGGCTGGCGAGACCTGGCTACTAAGCCCCCCCGCCACGACAAGGCGGGAACCCACTCGGGGGGGTGTAAAATTTACCTAACCTATACTCCAATAAATGGCGGTAACGTCGCGAGGCACTGAGATTTTCGATAGATGAACCATGCCATTTGTGATAGTAATATAATAAATACTAGATAATTTTTTCAGAGATAGTGTACTATGATAATCATGATGTAACTAATAATTATTTCTGAACAAAAAGTTATGATATCTCATCAAAAACATAAATGTGAAATGGGAGCCAAAGTGTCGCCACCAAAAGAATTGAGATCTAACACAGGGGCCAAGTGTTCTGTAGAAAATCCTAAAGTTTAAGCTACGAGAATATACCTACAACATTTAAAAGAAATTTACTTATGTAATTCAAGCTTAAGATTTGGTTTGGCTAGTTTACACGTACAGACAAATGCTTATTTGCACTGTACTTATTCTTAAACTAGCCAAGTCAAATCACGAGCTTGAATTACATAAGTAAATCCCTTTAAAATGTTGTAGGTATGATCTTGTAGCTTAAACTTTAGGATTTTCTACAGAACACTTGGCCCCCGTGTTAGATCTCAATTCTTTTGGTGGCGACACTTTGGCTCCCATTTCACATTTATGTTTTTGATGAGATCATCTTTACGCCGAAAAGCGAGAGTAATAATATTCATTTTAATGCTATCTGCCAGCAAACATATTATCCACAAAATCTGACATCGCACGCTTCATGAGAATTTAGGGTCGCACGTCGTGAAAATGTGACACAGTACGCTTGAAAGAAATTTTGGCGGCGTCTATTTAAGTCTCTGGTCTTATCCACAGATTTTTCTACGAGACATTATATGGTCACAGTCCCTCGGGCAATGAAAAATAACTCCCTGCTTAAAATCATAAAGCTTAACGTTGTAAATAAGTAGGCAACGTCAATATCCCTTTACAACCGGCTCAATATAGGCATAAAATCATCAAAAAAAAATTGACGGAAAAACCATGGTGATTTTGTGAACGCAACCGGTTTCATACGATCGTGCGGTTTTCTGCTCATCCCGCACGAACGTATGAGACCGGTTGTGTTTACAAAATCAATATGGTTTTTGCGCCAATTTTTTTATCGATCCTCACGATTGTATTGAGCCGGTTGTAAAGGGATATAATTGCACAATTATTACTCACAGCGCAAAACAAATCATTATTTATTACAAGCTTTTATTTCCTTTCACCTTTCCCGTTGTCTGTAATAAAATCTTGCAAGTTAAATTTGATCCACTTCCCGGTTACCGATTGATCTGAAATTTTGCATGCATGACTGTGTAAATCGCGTGACAATGAAATATTATGATGACATGGTGCTGATCTGATGATGGAGCTGGAAGGTGGCCAACGGAACTTAGCAATGAAACGACACAACTTCATCGAGTTTGGGTTCATTTAAATGGTCTTGGCGAGTAATTTGTCTTTCAATGGTAATGGGTCTGATGATGGACCTGAAGGGGATCATAGGAACTCTGTAATGAAACGACGCAATCCTATCGAGTTTCGGCTCGTTTGATTCGTCTTGGCGAGTACTTGTTCAATAAATCTTTTTTTCAAAAAAAAACTTTTTTTTAAATACTTAATACATGTTCAAATGCTCTCATACAACATTGTGTTGTGCGATGTACAATACTTGTAAACGGTTTGTGGTTTCGCAAAACGCAGTGCAATGCGCTCATCATTTGTTAGAAAAACTTTTACTATAAAAGTTTTTCGAATCGAATTTTGCAATTAGTCCCATAGTTAAAGTTGCTGATAAAGATGAGGTAATATCACAATGATGCAAATATTGATGCGGTGTATGAGATTTTACTCAATATAGGAAGTGTCTCGTACGCTAGGGTAAAGAGAAGGCCAGTCTGTTTATCTTTATGGTCTGACCCTTATCCAACCATAGCCTACTCTCTCAAGGGTAGCAAGTGTAACAACCCTATTAAAACGACTGTAAAGTTAAATAAAGTGCTTTAATTTGGTGAACGATTTTCTTGAATGAATTCAATTAGATGCAGCTGTTCCAAGGCAACTATCGTTAGATAGTAATTAAGTAGGAATAATTTATTTGTGGAACCGTGCAAAATGAACTTTTAGAATAACAAATGCTGTGTTTACGTGATCTTGCATCAATTGATGAAAATCAAGAAAGTCGGTTTAAAGCCAGTTATTGTTATTTTAATAGATTGAGTGATTAATTACGAATCAGGAATGAGGAGATTCGCAGAAGAACCAAAGTTACCGACATAGGACAGCGGATTGGCAAGTTGAAACGGCAGTGAGCAGTGCACATAGCGCGGAGGACTGAAGACCGATGGGGTCGAAAAGTTGGAGACCACGTACCAGCAAGCGTAGCGTAGGTCGTCCACCCACAAGGTGGACGGGTGACCTCATTAAGACCGCAGGATCACGCTGGATGCAAGCTGCTACCAACCAGTCTTATTCAAGATCAATAGGGGAGGCTTATGTCCAGCAGTGGACGTCCTATGGTGGATGAGTGATTAATTATAAATGAGTAGATAAGTATAGGTGGATTTTTATTACGTCCTACACGTTCTGTTTAGATCATCTCATTCCTAAGGCTACCGGGATGGTAAGTGATAAGTTAGAACAATAATGCGTTTTATCTTTTAAGTGGGTCTTACGAAAATATACATAGATGCGACTCCACTCATCGATCCATCAGCCATATGACGTCCACCAAAGGTCATAGGCTTCCCCTATGGATCTTCAATAAGACCATATTCTGTAATTACTCCTGTCCAGATGTTATTAGTACTCGGCGTACCACAATTTTTTAATGCTTCGACCCCATAGTCCAGCGGGCTTAGCATAAGGACCATAAAATAACACTATTGACGTGTCAGAACGTGACAGAGTTATGATGAAGCATATATCTGTCACCTTTGCACACGTCGATAAACTCTTGTCGTGGTCTTGTATGCTAAGCTTAAAAACACGGAACGTAACGTATTGGCAAGTTGAAATGGCAGACGTGACTATTTAAAAATATATAATACTGAAAATAAATAAATTAGAGTATACATCATTTGACACAACAACAAATAATCAATAGTCTAATTCTATTTTACTATAGAGACGTACTCGTATTCTATTCTCGTTTTTATCCAAAAACATAACGTTTTATAGATTGTATCAATACCTAGTTTCTTTTGTGGCTAAAATTAGTATTAATTGAATTGAACCTCAAATATAAAATATCGTAGCATCGTAGTAGAATATGGTAATATTTTTATCGTATTACTATGAATAGGTTTGCTCTTGAATACGTAGTAATACGCACTTGTTGACCCTAGAGTGGGCGCTTCTTTTTTTGTAACGCCTGTGGGCGCGTGGGTATTTTTTGCCGATCTTTTTCACTTATCATTTTAAGTAGGAAAACAGCATTTAATTGAAATCATTTTCTCAAGATAAAAGTAATACGTATGTAAACTGTGAAAATCCAACGTATTTATTGAACTCTGATTTACGAATTTTGGTTCATGAACGATTTTGGAAAACTTTATCCTATGTAATACCAATTATACGATGGAAAATAATATATTTCTTACATGTATAGTACCTATATGTCTTAGCAAATCAGTATTCACATAAGCGATGTTCATTGTACAGTAAGTTTCAGCAACTGTGGCACCTTTTTTAGTGAAATCTTCATCAATTTTCCTGCCCATACGATCTTTTATTTTGTTAAATATTTTTCATTTTTATCACATGATAGTTATGAGCTAACAAATAATTAATTTTGCAGCAGTGAAGTCTAAAGTGTTACAAATACTTGTATTTAATTCTAATATTTACAGAAATAAAAGCTTATGTTTTGGAAAATACGAACTCACGTTATCGCGATATTTTGAGGATTGTTCCAATCCTCTAAATACGAGTAAGTAGGAAATTCTAACAAAACCGGGATAATTCAGAAATATAGGTAACACGTAAAGCACCATATTTGTAGATACTAAAAGTTACAAACTATTTATATGTAGATTTTCATACCGACCTAGCAAAAATAGGAAATCCTAACACATCAAAATTTCTATCATAATATAGTATACTAGACGACCCGCCCCGGCTTCGCACAGGTGTATTATACATATAAACCTTCCTCTTGAATCACTCTATCCAATAAAAAAAACCGCATCAAAATCCGTTGCGTAGTTTTAAAGATTTAAGCACACAGACAAACAAACAGACAAAAATAGCGACTTTATTTTATACTATGTAAGGATAGTGTATAGAAATTTGAAACTACAAGTAGCGTAAGTCTTAAAAATCGATAAAAGCGCATGCATGTCCACGGAACCTTTTATTGACACTAGCAAGAGGCCTCCAAAACGACACCCCTACATATTTTACAGGTGAAATTTGTATGCACAAGTAAAGCAAGAGTTATTGAGTCACCTATCTGCCCGAATAGAATAATAAATCTGCTACACTATTCGACGTGGCAAGTTGGCAGTGCGCCCGAATGCGGGCTATCGCTCGAAGCACAATAGGTACCTTATTCTGTTAGCTAAAAGTATTAGAAGTGTTGGATTTTGAAGTTAGTGAAATGGAAAACGTTTTATGGAAGGACTTCATGTTTCAGGTATAATTTTGTGATGCATCATTTTAAAGTCCACTAGATCCATCTGCCACCCAACCAGCACTATCTCGTCGCTTGGTGTCTACTCATTGACTACAGGTGCTCCACGGTTTGAGCTACGTGTCCACAAATTTCTTGGAGATCGCATATTTCCGTAGGTACTTACCTCTTCTATAAGTTCTCCTTTATTCATTTTAAAACAAAAAATATGGCTAGCACATTATCACCGTGGTTCACTTGCCGTCCGCGTACGGTTAGCTTGCATGCGAGGGGCTTGGGAGCGCCGGTTAATAAATGTATACCTTTATCGAATGAGATCTTAGTCTTTATAAAGCACAAGTTAGGTCTTCCATGGAATCTTCAAGGTTAGCGTTCTACACCCTAGACCGCATATCTGCTTAACATCAGACAGTATGTAGTCAAACGCAAACGTAAGCTAAAAAATGTTCCATGCAACGAATATTAAGCACTGGAGGCGAGGCGTTGCCAGTTAGGTGTCGGTTGGCTCTAATGAGTAATGACCTTTAGTCTAAAGGTCATTACTCAGTACTCATTACTCATTACTCTAAGAGTGAAACAGGCACTGGCTACTAGACTACGAGCCATGTCCCAGACACCTCTCTTGGCCATAAACCTGTGTATGCGCGTCAAAGTCATCGTGTGGTAATGCGCAGCTCTTGTTTGCGTTGTTTGCATATGTGTTGTTCATTGCTATTTTTTAATTAACCTATAATTGGCTTCTTCTTCGTCTTATTGATGATCCAAATGTCTGTTTACAAGGCCTTTTCCCAACGCTTCGCCACTGCCACTCCGCGAGGAGATGCTTGGTACAGGTAAAGTTGGCTTCCGTTCTTTCTCGCCATTATTTTTGGTCAAATGCAAGCCTTATCCATTGCCTTCCGATATATTGGTTGTACTATCCTGGCTTGCTGGACTCTGGACAGTCTTGGCCAATTTGTTCCGTCTAGCGTGTTATTCTAGTAAATATGAATAGTCGGGATAGTAATACTAAGTAGTACTACTAGTAATACGTAGGTCTACTATCTTCTAATGTATAAATATCTTATGTCTCAGTGTTTTTCTAACTCCTCATAGAAGAAGATAATATAAAGTCGTTGGCTTTTTTTTATACCCCTAGGTGAAAACGTTTGCCCGCTCTCGATTTAATTATATTACTAGCAACCCGCCCCGGTTTAGACAGGTGTTTTATACACATAAACCTTCCTCTTGAATCACTCTATCTATTAAAACAAACCGCATCAAAATCTGTTGCGCATTTTTTAAGATATAAGCATTCATAGGGACAGACAGAGCGGGAAGCGACTTTGTTTTATATAATGTAATGATGGTGATTATCAAACAACGTCAGCCAGTCAACTTGTAATAGTTTCAAACTTTTTTAGCTCCAGTTAAGAATCTAAATAACGTGTTCAATCTGCTTACTTACAAACTTACAACAACACCCAATTATGCTCACCCGTGAGGCTGCCCATAAACAAACAAACCGCGATTAAGTTGTTAGTATTATAGTAGGGCGAGTTTGCCAACGATAGCGTTGTAGTAGGTACATATTATTATTGTAGGTATTTAGGTACTGGGTCGGTTAGTGGGTATCACAGATCTTGTTAGACAGGGCATGTCATTTTCATTTAGCAGGAACATAATTTCGCACGATATTCTTCAACAAATCTGAACTACGCTTAACACCTTTAGCTACGAACTATTCATTCACAGAACGCTGCAAATGGCACATTTAAGTGAATTGAAACTAAGTAATGTTATTTGTAATTTAATTCAACACCGGAAGCATAAGTAAGTACATTTTAAGTTACATTAGGAAAAAGTAAGAAATGTCAAAAAAAATCATCTCATATTTAATGTTGAATGTTAGGAGGTAACTACATATAACATTACATATGCCTTCACACAACAATACATTCCGCAATGTATTGTTGTGTGTCTTTATGTCGAAAATGTCAATGTATGCGTTGAAAAGAAGAATTTTGCGGCGTACGTACCTAATACAATTTATTTTTGTTAAATCGGAAAAATAGAAACCGGACCGCTAGTAATTATAGTCTTGGTTCCAACACACCAATATCTGCATCGGTTTAGGACTGATATTGATCGTCCAATATCAATCCAAGACCGATCCACACATTGGTATGTTGGAACTAATAGGCCAGTGGGGCCTATCAGTTCCAACATCACGTCAAATAAATAACATCCATTCGATGTTACGAGTCTGACGAGTCTGCGACTTCGTCGATATAAATGGCGACTTTTCATTGGTTTAGCGAGCGTTTTAGAGCCAGTAATATTATTTATGCAACTTGTCTGATAACTCTCAAACTAAATCATCTGTGGATTTATCGCTATGTACATTGTATTTATGGTTACCTATATCTTAAAACAATGTATCTGTAAAAAAAATAGTCTAAACTTAAATTCAATAAATTGGCAACATTACAGTGCGACACAAAAGAGTAGAAATGAATTATTCGGGAACTAAATTATCACTTTTGCTGGAACCACTATCTGAGCTGTCAATCATTGCTAATATCTTAGCATTTTTCTCGTTTTGTGTTATTTTGTGGATTGTGAACAGAAAAACAGTAACATTATGAAAAAAATAATGCAAAATATGCCAACAAAGCGATGGTGGTGACCTCATTTATTTTCAACTCTTTTATGTCGCACTGTAGCTACATTCATTTGGATGTCATCCATTTAGCGTGATGGTCAGGGGCCCTATAAGACCATAATTTGTAGCCAGCATAGCTGATTTGTGGCCCGAGCATACGGGTAAGACGGGACTGGGCAAGGGAAACCCTCTCTCAGAACTCTATGGCATACACTTACTACTTAGGTAGTGGGAAGGTACGGATGTGGTCGGATTACTAGCCTGGGGAGGGTTGTGAACACAGAGGACAAGATTTGCTAATAATCCGCCGCTGTTACACAACATATCTACGCACTGTACTCGTAGCACACTGAACACTTATAGTACAGATGCCGCATGTAACATTTGTACGTATTTTATTTTTACAAAATTTTTACCAAGTGTTTCTCTGGACGACGGAATTTTTATTTTCTTTACTAAGTTTTTTTAAAATTAACATAACAGTACACGTTGTAAAGTAAAACTGAACTATTTATATTTTAGGATATCATTGTGTATCTATCATTAATCGCTATAACACAAATAAAATGGTATAACTCAATTCTTTTTGCTTCAATTCAAACAAACAATAAGATAAAAAACGTAATAATATACAGGATCATAGGTATTAAACGCAAAATCTTTTAAGGGCGGGTCTAGTACATCTAGACAAACAACTAATGTTTTAGGACTTTTGGAAAATCACGACGAAAAAATCTGCCTTTTCATACAAAAGTTCGTCAGGCACAGCGAAATGTACGGAGAAGTGATTTTTATTTTTTATTTTGCGAATTTTCAAATGTCGTATTACAAAAGTTGTTTGTCTAGATGTACTAGGCCTGCCCTTAAAAGATACCGTTTAATACCCATGACCCTGTTTTGTGTACACACAATCTGGTATTTACAGTGAGTGAGACTTGCAATAATTTTATTTCTGTGTGGTTCGAGTTCCGTGCTGGGATATCTATATGAGAGACATATGTCCAGCAGTGGACATATTCCTGGAATGATGATGATGCGCGATATTAGTATGCGTTGCTTGAGTGTGCGTAGTTACGAGTATGTATAGTGTGTACTTCTAGGGGTCTATTTTTGTACCGACAG
The DNA here is from genome assembly GCA_964007245.1 of Hypomecis atomaria. Taxonomy (NCBI): domain Eukaryota; kingdom Metazoa; phylum Arthropoda; class Insecta; order Lepidoptera; family Geometridae; genus Hypomecis; species Hypomecis atomaria. Next base: position 4,333,338 of record OZ023297.1, read on the forward strand.
CCACGAGACCAAATAAAATAATCAGCCAGGTATAGCTCGGACTCGCACACGAATATTTTTAGTGGGAATATTCCGTAAATATTTCTTGCATAATCTTCCTGTTGCCGTTATCGAGCAAACATCTGGTATTTTGTCCCCCTTCTTTTTTTTCTATTTTTAGTATTTATTGCTATAGTGGCAACAGAAATACGTCATCTGTGAAAATTTCAACTTTCTGGCTTTCACGGTTAACAAGATACAGCCTGGTGACCGACGGACTGCGGAGTCTTGGTAATAGGGTCCGGTTTTTACCCTTTGTGTACGGAACCCTAAAAAGAGCAACGGCATAGAAACTATTTTATCGCGAACGGGATAGCTTAGAAAGTGATTAAGTTTATAAGTTATTTTCTTAAGTTCAAAAATTTAACTTCTGTTCTTTCGCTGTTTTGTACCACTATAAAGGTAAATAATAAGTTACCTACTAGGCCGGTCATGTTAAGCCGGAAGGAGATTGTTGTACTAATTGTTATGAATATAGCAATGTTAGGTGTACAATGCAACTAACAATGTATATTATAAACATGGTAGAATAAGATAATCCTCCATAATAATCGTGCAAAGTGAGGTTCAATGATTGGCGAGTAAACGCGTAACCTACTATTTTGAAATCGGTTAAAAAGGTTGATAGCTCTGGTCCGTTTCTTATAGGCTCCACTGACTATTACGCCAAATGGATGACATCCAAATGAATGTGGGTTGTAATGTTGCCAATTTAGTGTATTTAACCGTCTCTCCGTCTGTCTGTCACCGGGCTGTATCTCATGAACCGTGATAGCTAGGCAGCTGAAATTTTCACAGATGACGTATTTCTGTTGCCGCTATAACAAAAAATAATAAAAACAGAATAAAATTAATAATTAAGGGGGGCTCCCATACAACAAACCTGATTTTTCTGCCGTTTTTCTCTCTATTTAATAATGGTAACAGGTAGATGCTTGAAATTTTCACAGAATATTTAGTTGTAAATTCACTTCAATAATAAATAGTAAAATTAAAATAAAATAATTACGATTACGGCCAATTACGAGTTGGACTCGCGCTTAAAGGGTTCCGTACCGTATATGAGTCCCTCGGCAAAAAAATCACGTTTGTTGTATGGAAGCCACCCTTGCATATTTATAATGTCCTGTTTTTAGTATTTGTTGTTATAGCGGCAATCGAAATACACATCATCTGCGGAAATTTCAACTCTCTAGTTATTACGGTTCATGAGATACAGCCTGGTGACAGACAGACGGACAGCGGAGTCTTAGTAATAGGGTTCCGTTTTTACTCTTTGGGTACAGAACCCTAAAAAGAAATAAACAAAAAACGGTGCGTCTAGTACTTTAATCGTTTTAAGTCCGAGCTGACAGCCTGCCCTAAGCCTGCCCATTAGAGAGGCTTTGTTCCAGCGGAGTCGCTATCTTTGTTCACTAAAACTCATTTCTAAAGTAACGCTCTAAACTCGTTCCCGGAATGACGTCATTGTTCACTTGAACTTGTTTTCGGGATGACGCGGCAGAAATGAGTCGATACATTGTTCGAATGATTATTTTGTGATTCGATTCGAATGATCATTTATTCGCAATTGAACAATCACTATATTTTTTATCCTATCCTACTTATATTATAAACGTGAAATTTTGAAAGGATGGATGGATGGATGGATGTTTGTTACTCTTTCACGCAAAAACTACTGAACGGATTGAGATGAAACTTTGCAATTATATAGCTTATATATCAAAATAACACATAGGCTATAAATTATAACGATATTGCGTAAATTTTCTATAATATAACAATAAGTGTTAAGTAAGTAGGAAAAATTCTGCCATCTACGATCTATTATAGCGTGCGCTCCAAGAAATGTCAAAAAAGAACTGTCGAATCAAACAAATGTCAAATCGATTTTTTATTTTCCACCTCCTTTACTAAGGGTGGTAAGGTAGGGCCTCGAAATATCATGCAGGCGAAGCCGCGGGCAAAAACTAGTATTACATAAATGTCGTTCTCCAATGCGATGGCGTAACGAAATCGAGAGGTTTAATTAAAAAGAACTGGGCAGGGGTAACAGTTATTAGAAAGGAGTGAAAAATAAAGTGGGACACACTTGCCCAGGCTTGAGACTGAATAAAATAGGTCACAGATTAAATAAATAATCGGCCAAGTACGAGTCGGACTCGCGCACGGACTCCGTGTTGGGCGCCCCCTTAAATATAATTATTTTATTTTAATTTTATTATTTACCATTGAAGTGAATTTACAACTTAAAAATTTAAAACTTTCAATACTGTAAAAATTTAAAGCATCTACCTGTTACCATTACAAATCTCGAGCGAAAAACGGCTGAAACATAAGGTTATATGTATTATTATTATTGGTTATATGTAAGGTAATATAATGTTGTATGGGAGCCCTCCTTAAATATTAATTTTATTCTGTTTTCTGTGAAAATTTCAGCTTTCTAGCTATAACTGTTCATGAGATACAGCCTGGAGATTGACAGACAGACGGACATCGGAGTCATAGTAATAGGGCCCGTTTTTACCTTTGGGTACAAAACGCTAAAAATGTTACAATAAAATTTAACACACAAATGTTAACAAAAAATAATTATGGTGACAATTCAATTCATAATAAAAAAAGTTATGACAATAAAATCGTCATGTCCATTTAGTTAGAAATCGTAAAAAAATACTACAATAACTGAAATTTTGCAGCACATAATAAGTATTTAGTTTGCTGTGGACGATATTTATTAGGTACCTACATACCAAAACGGACTTTTCATTCCAGAACTTTAAGACCAAGCAGAAGTCAAATTCTACTTAATTTTACCAATTACACTTACTCGATTTCTTTAGCAGCTCGGAATTAATCGATTCGATTCTTTTTATTCCCTCAATGAGTTAGTTCAGGCGATTGTGTCTAACAGAATCTTCATTATTACCACAGAGATACTAGAGGGATAATGTGGTCGATCGAGAAAAGAAAGAAAGAAATGCATTGATATAATATGACATGAGTCAGAAAGAAACATGAAAAATATCTCTATTCAGCTAGTTGTCGTGTTTAGTGTCAAATTCTTATCAAATTCCAACACATATATTTGACAGTTGACAACTATTGATAATGATTGTCCATACATTTTTGCGGTTGAGAATTGCCTCGAGCTACAACAGCGCTATCTCTCTAGTTTGTAATAGCTCTGTGATTATTACCTACAGTGCAAATGAACATAAAATGATATTAAATTTTGCACAGCATAAATATTATGTATTAAATCAACGCATCTCTTTCTGGCTATCTCGATTTACCAGATTATACCTCTGGAAACTGTGAAATTTTGTTCTAATTGACCGAGTGAACGAAAAGAGCAAAACGTCTCAATCATGGATGTATTACATGAACAATCCTTGGTCTCAATTTTTACTTGACACTTTTGCTTTCATCCGTCCGGACGTTCGTTCTTCTCCATAGGTCGCATTTTTTACGATTCTTGATGAAACTTGGTACACGGGTTATATTTGTTTTTGGATTTTTTTATCGACGGCGATTTTTTATTTCCCTCAAAAAGGGTTCAAATTCTGGTAGCGCTATTTATCAACAGATTTTGTTAATAGTTGACAAAGTATCTACCTATTTAATGACCAAATCCTATCAAGACGCCATAAATTCCTCTTACAGCCCACACCATCAAAAACCAACACTGCACACCACATCCTCTGCAATAGTTGTCTACAACTGGAACAGGTTGCCTGAGGATGTAATCTCAGCAAGGACTTTAAACACATTTAAGAATAGACTGGATCTTTGTATAAAGAAAGAAAAAAATCGTAGACAAATAAATACTAATTTAATTCGACTCTGCTTGATATAGGCACATAAATAAATAAATATGTTTATGTAGAAACATGAAAAGTGAGTTGTTGATATTATAAGCTTACGAAAATTCAGCTCAACAGATCTTTTTGGTGAAATTCTAGTAAAATTCTCAATAGAGGCCCCGCTTTACTCGTGTCCCATCTCTAAAAGTGTCTTGGCCGGTACCATACAAAATTACAGTTTAATAATTGAGTTCAGCGTTGCTCCAAGTTTGTGAGGTTGCGGCGCCTAAATATTGGATTTGTTGGCTGAGACAGTTTGCTCGCTGTTAACTTCGCTGTGGCTACTGAAGCAGCTGAAACTAATTGTACATAAGTGCATTTTAAAGACGCCTAAAGTTTGACAGCTCAGAAATTATTGCTTTCATTCGAGAGTGTCTAACCCGAGGTGTATGATTTTATGGGTACAGACTCGTGGTTACACCGCTTTGTTACACCAGTGTGACTACGAGTAAACTTTTTTACTCGTGGTTACACTACTCTAAAAGGATCGCGCTTGACCAAACAATATATTAGGTAGGTAGTGATATGCCTGATACTTGAAAATCTTTTCAAGGTCAAGATGTTATGCTGTTGCAAACTGTTTAGTAATGTCATGGTAAATAAAATGTATCCACCAACATTGAAGTATAGAGTTTTTAGTGTTTTAGCTTCTTTTCAAAGAAAACCAAGTGAAACAACAAATGGTAAAAATAATTTAAAAAAATTCAGATGGAAACCGGAAAAGATCCACCTAGATTTTGAACCAGCAATCTCCAAAGCTATCAAAATAATTTTCCCAAACATCGAAATAAAAAAATGCCACTAGTTACTTCACAAATAGTTTGTGGCGAAAAACAAAATTTATAGGCATAATGACAAAACTTCATCGCCGAATAGTAGGTTTGTGCACTGCTCTTTCACAATGCGCTCTTTTAAACTACATACAATAAAATTAACGCTTTCATGAAGTATATGAACAGTACGTTGCTTAAAATGATGCATTTATAAGAGAGTGTGGTGTGTCGGCAATGAACGTTCGTTAAAATCACGACGCTGTGCCGTTATCGGCGTATGTTTCAATATGTATCTGCATTATTTAGCTACATACACATAAGAGATTCATTTAAAAAACGATGAAGCGGGGGAGAGGCGACTCTGCGATCCGCGGCTGATTGGCGATCCCTTACGCAGTGCGCGGTTACGTAGTAAAGTTTTTAATTTTTCAATTTTAATAAAAAAAAAATATAATATTGTTTGTTTTGTTTTTAATAATTAAAATATATAAATGTTACTGTAACATTTATACAAAAATAATTAAATGCATTCCTATTATAGTTACTTTTCTATGGAATTTATAATAATGACGAAAATGGCCGGCGCACAGGTGGATACGGGTTATTCATATTTAGCCATATTTCATAATTGTTTTATTTTTGTTTCTTAAAAGACCTACAATTATTATTTTTGTTACTTAAAAAATGACATATCGGAAATTCTTAGAATTTAGTTAAACACGTAGTATGTACTAGCAAAAAAAATTTAGTATGGTACTAGTATATATTCTGAGCAATATATATTTAGTCTCTGGGTTTACAAGGTCATCTTATGTATAGTACAGATTTGTTTTATTTCCCCACACTAGCAGTGTTACCACGAGTCCTACGTTTTATTAGTTTACTCGTGGTTACACCACTCAGTGTGACCACGAGTAAAAAAGTTTACTCGTAGTCACACTGGTGTAACAAAGCGGTGTAACCACGAGTCTGGACCCGATTTTATTATGATTGAAAATTGATTTTATTATGATTTAAAAGATCGCGCTGGATACAAGCCGCCTGGATGCATTTATGCATGCAATGGGTCTTATTGAAGATCCATAAGCCTATATCCAGCTTTGGAAATCTTATGCCTGATAGATGGATGGATGAATGTATTAAAAAGCGTATATCACTACATGGTATAAAACAAAGTCGCTTCCCGCTGTCTGTCCCCATGTATGCTTACCTATATCTTTAAAACTACACAACGGATTTTGATGCAGTTTTTTTAATAGATAGAGTGATTCAAGAGGAAGGTTCATATTATTATAATATACCTGTGCAAAGCCAGGGCAGGTCGCTAGTATCTATATATTTATCGCCCCGTCATCAAAATCGATTCATAAAATTTGCGGAATAATCTCGTAACAAACATACAGTCGAATAGAAAACCTTCTTTTATGAATTCATTCGAAAAAGGTCAAATAACATAATATTTATTTATCTACAACAAAATACTTAGGTACTTAAGCTAAAACTACATAAACTACTAGAATATAAAAAGCAATTGGATCATCCACAGGCCCTTGAAGGTTCCAAATGCACTAGGTACCCCACTGCCAGATTGGCAGTGTGCTCAGCATGCTTCAAGCATTGCCACGATGAATGGCAATGCCCATACGTTGAGCCAAATAAACACCAGCCTTTTGGTCACGCGTCGCGTCCACCAGACGCTCAGAAAGATTTTAGAAAACCAAAGGAGCTCCCGGCCCCCACGGACCCAATATCTCAACCCCAAACCGCCTAAATATGTAACATTTTACAATTCACTATGACCCGTTTTCTGGCATATCGACGTCATCACCATTCACAGCCTTCTTTATCCCAATGCACGCAGCATTAGGCCTCTCTCTGATAGCGCCATCTGTCTCGACGTAATGTCACCTAATTAATGCCAAGCACTTTGGCGCAGCGTTGTAGTAGGCTTACGTTCGCCTTACGACTAACTAAAAAGCCTGCCCACTACATAGCTTGGGCAGAGTTTTTACACGATTGTGACTCTATAGATATTTGCTCGAAGCCCTGCTCGATGAGTTTTGGACCCCATCGGAGCTCACTCCATCGTACTGTGTCCTGCACATTGCCGTATCAACTTACTAATTTGCTGAACTATGTTAGGGTAGCCTTATCAGGTTTGTTGATTTCTGATCTAAAATAAATCTTTTAATTGTCTTAAGAAGTTAACAATTCACACAATATGCGACTGGTCAAATGACGTGAGACATAACTGTGTTTCAAATCTATCCCAAAAATAAATAATCGGCCATGTACGAGTCGGACTCGCGCACGGAGGGTTCCGAACTGTATGGGAGCCCCCGTGTTTTTTTTTTTTTTAATTTTCTTATTTATTATTCATGTGAATATACAAATGAATATTCTGTGAAAATTTCAAGCATCTACCTGTTACCATTATTAATATAGAGCGAAAAACGGCAAAATAATTAGATCTGTTGTATGGGAGCCCCAAATATAATTAATAATTTTATTATGTTTTTACTGTTGTTATAGCAGCAAAAGAAATACATCATCTTTGAAAATTTCAGCTTTCTACCTTTAACGTTTCATGAGATACAGCTTGGAGACAGACAGACAGACGGACAGACGGACAGCGGAGTCTTAGTAATAGGGTCCCGTTTTTACCCTTTGGGTACGGAACCCTAAAAAGAACGATTAGTCTGTATATGTAACGGACGATTATTAAATTATGCATTGTTGAAACAACAACTGAAATAAGCCGAACGCTTAGGCCGACCTATGCTTGTTACGCGCTTTAGCTTGCACGCTCAGCTCAGGCGGAACGTGACACTTTTTTGTACGTGCAGCCGGCGCTGATTGAGGTTAAGATGTTACTTATCACATCAAAAAACTGTGAAGTTTTTTAATCACGGCAATCTACAAAATTATTACCCTAGTAAAATACTGGAAATTTCCGCATAGAAAAATAAACGGAAGAAAAATGACCGCTGAAAACCGTTAGCCATTTTCAAATAAATCACTCACTTACAAGGCGCGAAACCGAGCTCTACGTTAAATTCCATGCACTTTTCACAGAATTCCTCTTATAGGTATTTTTCATGATTTAGTGAAATTATGTGATGTGCCTTTAAATTAATGTAAATTGTGATATACTAAATTATATGGAAGTGATTTTATATAAGACCATTATTAAATAACTTTTACTATGGGAGCAACACGGAATTTGAAAAAAAATTGCTGTTCCATACAAAATTGCAACTAGGAATCAGTTTTTTTTTGGTTTATCATGATTGTCTGAATCACCTTCTTTTGGCTTCGTATACCAATTCTGGACCATCTTGTTTTTATTTATGCAACTATTTATAAATATACTGTAATTGTATTTATATAGGGTTATTCCAAATCAGTTAGAATTCTTTTAGGGGCTTATTCTGTCTATGAAAACTAACAACTGTTCGCCGTTCATTGGTCCAAAAAGGATATGTTATAAATTTTTTGACCGCTACCTCCTGTTTTTACCGAAAGCTCGCTTCGCTTATTTTAAAAAAAAATTATATTATTAGACTATTTTAACTACGAACATAGTCACTCATTTTTACAAACCTATAAAACATGAAAGTACCTATCTAGGGAAAATTTAGAACAGTGCCACCAACTAAGCTGTTCAAGTGGGCAAAATTGGAACTACATGTGCGTCAGCCGATATTTTGAATTCGTCATTAGAATTTGCGCCACTAGCGACGCCGTCAACTGAACAGCTAAATGGCACTGTACTCTGAAATCAAATTGCGAGAATTCATTTTAGTTCACTTATTTTACCAGGGAAATGCCAATAGAATCGGGAAATTCCCGATAAACGGGGAAGTTACGTTATTCCGATGACTGGGCACGCATTAATAGTCCAACATGTCCGTAATTTTCACGGGAATCCGAAAGTTCAGCCATTTGATGCTAATTCATTATTCGTTGAGGAATACAGAGAAACAAAGTACTAAACAGGAAATTTTTTACAGTGTATGAATAAACAAAATATCGTGTATAAATCTATACTACTACTAAATTTTTGGACCAATTTTGTAGCTCTTTCTACGAGATTTGTTCAGGTATTTATGAGGAGATTCCTAGAAGAATCAACATTATCGACGTAGCCATAGCAAGTATTAGAACGTTGAATAATGACAATAGACAGGGCACATAATTCGTGAAACGGATGTTTATTAACTAGTAATAAATTTCAAGGAACATTTTACACACGCTGCCTCCAGAGACTGATACACTACATTATAAAAAAATTAACTACATATTTATATAGATAATATCACCCAGACAAAGAGCAAATGCCTATGCTCACCACATAAATATTTTCCCTTGGTGGGAATCGAACCCACCCCTCTTTTATCCAGGAGTCAGGGTCACTAACCACTGGACCACTGAGGCAGTGTTTGATGAGGCCGTAAAGCGTAAGCGAAGAACGTCCACCGACAAGGTGGACTGATGATCTAATCAGGGCAGCCGAATCCTATTTCTTTCCTATGAGTATCCAGCCGTAGAACGTCCTCCTCTGAATATAGGTCCAGCAGTGAACGTTATACGGCTGATGACGATCATAGCTCACGTGCTTTTGCGACGCCTGATAAAAAAATATGGATTTATAACAGTTTGTAAATAATAAGATAACTCTTTGAGACAAAACCCAGTGTGGAAAACACTATAAATAAAAATTATATCATTGATTTAGAAGTGCGCTATCTCTTGTCGATCTTGAGAAGTTCTAGTTCTTCCAGTAATGGACAGGTCATAGAATAATAACGCCGAGAATGATAGTTGCATATCAAAAAAATCTCGAGAGTGAAGCATCAACACGATTGATGTATGCGCGAGTCATACGTATTTACACGCGGCAACACGCACACTACGATACAAGTAATGTTACTATCAGAATCAGATTACCCCAAAGAGTTGGGAAATTGTTTCAGAGCCTTTAGTACAGATTTTGCATAACTTATACTTGTGCGTTTGAGTGTGGCTCCAAACATTTCTGTTAGTTCTTCCTCGTTTTCACCAGGAGCGCTTTATTTAGCTTCCCCGTTGGTTTTCTTGGGTGAAATTTAGTCATTGAAATGTTACCCTTTTCCTGTCAACCGATTGCTCTTAAATTTGGTATACTTCCTTGGTTCTTGTGACAATAAAATTATGTTTATTCAATATTATTGTAAAAACAAGATGGCCGCCGCTATAAAATGGCGGATAACCTTTTTTTTTTAATTCCATCAGTATGGGTATTACATGAAAGGGCTTTTCGTGTGGAACACAGTTTGTAGTAACAAAGTAAATCTAAAAACACAAAAATGAAATTGGTATTTTTTTTAACTAAACGGTTTTATGTACTAAAAGATAAAAAATAATAATTCTAAAATAATATCGTGGGGCGCATCATACATAATGAAATCTTTCAGGCGAAGGCCTCACGATTTTATTTTTGAGCTATTATTTTTTATCTTTTAGTACATAATTATAACCGTTTAGTTAGAATACGATTTTTACCAATTTAATTATTGTGTTTTTAGCTTTACTTTGTTACTACGAACTGATTTCCACACGAAAAGCCCTATCATGTAATACCCAGTTTAAATTTAAAAAAAGTTGTGATTTTTGTCGCTTGCCTCCTGGACTATAATTGCCTACTTGATTATCGTATGAAATCTCTTTAAGATACCTGCATCTGTTCCATGTAAAGAAGTAACGTATTATGACGTTCCAAATCAAGACATTGTCGCTCTGTCATAACCTAAGGTCATAACCATCATGATTGTATTATGATGATAATGTCTCGCTTTGGTACTTATCAAGCAAGTAGTATGAAAACATAATAATACTGATAATCCCGTGTCAAGGCAATGGAAGTATATTTCATTACTAATTTCAATTTCAATATGTGGGGAAAAAGTTTTACCCTTTACTTGCAACTTTTAGTCATTATGGCGTCTGTCGAAATTTTGTGAATTTATATTTACATTGGAAGGCGTTTTACATCAAAATATTATATAATTTGTAATGTGACATGTGGAATGTGATGTTGCATTGTTTGTTTTGTTTTGCCGATTCACTTTGGCACCCGTTTACCACATAAACCCGGGTCCAGACTCGTGGTTACACCGCTTTGTTACACCAGTGTGACTACGAGTAAACTTTTTTACTCGTGGTTACACCGAGTGGTGTAACCACAAGTAAACTAATAAAACGTAGGACTCGTGGTAACACTGCTAGTGTGGGGAAATAAAACAAATCTCTACTATATAGGTATATAAGATGACCTTGTAAACCCAGAGACTAAATCTATATTGCTCAGAATATATACTAGTACCATACTATATTTTCTTTGCTAGTACATACTACGTGTTTAACTAAATTCTAAGAATTTCCGATCCCTACTCAGCAATAAAAAAAATATGTCATTTTTTTAAGTAACAAAAATAATAATTGTAGGTATTTTAAGAAACAAAAATAAAACAATCCACCTGTGCGCCGGCCATTTTCGTCATTATTATAAATTCTATAGAAAAGTAACTATTATAGGAATGCATTTAATTCTTTTTGTATAAATGTTAGAGTAACATATATATATTTTAATCATTAAAAACAAAACAAACATTTTTTTTTAATTAAAATTGAAATTATAAAGACACCTTTCTGCGAAAAATAAATACTTTACTACGTAACCGCGCACTGCGTAAGGGATCGCCAATCAGCCGCGGATCGCCGAGTCGCCTCTCTCCTGCTATGGCCACATCTGCGCCCTACGGCGAAGTTTTCGTCACTGGGGGCTCATTCATCTAATTCAAACGGTAGTAATTGGTTGTTCACGATTTGAACTACTACCTGAAGCTGGGCACACACGCTGCGATGATCGCATCTATTCATCAGATCAGTCCAGCGAGGTCCTAATATAGTTGCATTGCCAGTAGGTAGTTATTGAGGAATCAAAATGACACCCCTATTTTAATCGAAAAATATTGATTTAACAAAAAAAAAATTGGCATCAAAGTTGTAGAAAATCAAATTTTAAACAACTTTTGTTCCTATAACTTCTGCTGAAAAATTGAAATAACACAAGTTATTGAAGAAACGAAATGGTACAACCAACTATTTAAAAAAATATCGATCCTACAAAAAGTTGATGGGAATCAAAGTTGTAGAAAATCAAATTTTAAACAACTTTTGTTCCCATCAACTTTTTGTAGGGTCGATCTTTTTTTAAATAGTTAGTTGTACCATTTTGTTTCTTCAATAACTTGTGTTATTTCAATTTTTCAGCAGAAATTATAGGAATAAAAGTTGTTTAAAATTTGATTTTCTACAACTTTGATTCCCATAAACTTTTTGCAGGATCGATAATTTTTTAAATAGTTGGTTGTACCATTTCATTTCTTCAATAACTTGTATTATTTCAATTTTATAGCAGAAGTTATGGGAACAAAAGTTGTTTAAAATTTGATTTTCTACAACTTTGATTCCCATCAACTTTTTGAAGGATCGATATTTTTTTTAAATAGTTGGTTGTACCATTTTGTTTCTTCAATAACTTGTGTTATTTCAATTTTTCAGCAGAAGTTATAGGAACAAAAGTTGTTAAAAATTTGATTTTCTACAACTTTAGTTCCCATTAACTTTTTGTAGGATCGATATTTTTTTCAAATAGCCGGTTGTGCCATTTCATTTCTTCAATAACTTGTGTTATTTCAATTTTCCAGCAGAAGTTATGGGAACAAAAAATGGTTAAAATTTGATTTTCTACAACTTTAGTTCCCATTAACTTTTTGTAGGATCGATATTTTTTTCAAATAGCCGGTTGTGCCATTTCATTTCTTCAATAACTTGTGTTATTTCAATTTGCCAGCAGAAGTTATGGGAACAAAAAATGGTTAAAATTTGATTTTCTACAACTTTAGTTCCCATTAACTTTTTGTAGGATCGATATTTTTTTCAAATAGCCGGTTGTGCCATTTCATTTCTTCAATAACTTGTGTTATTTCAATTTTTCAGCAGAAGTTATAGGGACAAAAGTTGTTTAAAATTTGATTTTCTACAACTTTGATGCCAATAATTTTTTTGTTAAATCAATTTTTTCGATTAAAATAGGGGTGTCATTTTGATTCCTCAATAACTACCTACCGGCAATGTAACTATATTAGGACCTCGCTGGACTGATCTGATGAATAGATGCGATCATCGCAGCGTATGTGCCCAGCTTCAGGTAGTAGTTCAAATCGTGAACAACCAATTACTACCGTTTGAATTAGATGAATGAGCCCCAGTGACGATAACTTCGCCGTAGGGCGCAGATGTGGCCATAGCATCCCGCTTCATCGTTTTTTAAATGAATCGCTTATGTGTGTGTGTAGCTAAATAATGCAGATACATATTGAAACACACGCCGATAACGGCACAGCGTCGTGATTTTAACGAACGTTCATTGCCGACACACCACACGCTCTTATAAATGCATCATTTTAAGCAACGTACTGTTCATATACTTCATGAAAGCGTTAATTTTATTGTAGTTTAAAAGAGCGCATTGTGAAAGAGCAGTGCACAAACCTACTATTCGGCGATGAAGTTTTGTCTTTATGCCTACAAATTTTGTTTTTCGCCACAAACTATTTGTGAAGTAACTAGTGGCATTTTTTATTTCGATGTTTAGGAAAATTATTTTGATAGCTTTGGAGATTGCTAGTTCAAAATCTAGATGGATCTTTTCCGGTTTCCATCCGATTTTTTTAAATTATTTTTACTATTTCTTGTTTCACTTGGTTTTCTTTGAAAAGAAGCTAAAACACTAAAAACTCTATACTACAATGTTAGTGTATACATTTTATTACCCATGACATTACTAAAGAGTTTGCAACAGCATAACATCTTGACCTTAAAAAGATTTTCAACTATCAGGCACATCACTACCTACCCAATATATTGTTTGGTCAAGCGCGATCCTTTTAGAGTAGTGTAACCACGAGTAAAAAAGTTTACTCGTAGTCACACTGGTGTAACAAAGCGGTGTAACCACGAGTCTGTACCCCATAAACCGTCATTTTAAAATATAAATTACGGGAGCTGTTTGTATCACGGTACGACTGTGAGTACTGCCGCGCGCCGCTCGCTTACAAAGCTTTTAAAGCTTTGTATTTCTTGCTTCACTTAGCGTGCTTGTTCTCGGTTTCTCGGCGTTATTATTCTATGGGACAGGTTAGGTTAGGTGAGTGATATGATAAGTAACCTGTCTAATACGGGCTTTACAGGTGGCGCCGCCAACGATATAAGATGGTGGTAATTTAATGCTGGCCCTTGCGTAGGAGGCGGGCTAGCTAGTTGGGAGAGCGTCGGGCCAGTGATCCGAAGGGGCAGGTTCAAATCCTGTATTCGCTTCGGATTTTTGAAATACTTACCACAAAGATTTGAGATTAAATCTAGTGTAGAAAGCACTCTAAATAAAAATTTGTTTGAAAACAGTTTTTCTTGATTATAGGCATCTGCTCATTATAAGAGAGAGAGATATTTGCTGTTTGGTTCTAGGCAACACACATACGTACGTTTGAATCCAATTCGAAAGAGTTTTCAAAGTCATGACTGTTTAAATCTATATGGCTATTTAATATAGCTAACTAATATATATTGAAGAAAAAAACATGTATTTATACGTGAAATCCCAGAATTTATAACTGAGCGCTACCATACCTAGCTCTGACAAAACGTTATATTCTAGGCCCCAGTTGTGTAACAATTAAACCATGTTAAAAGCCTTTACGCAGCTTAAAAACATCAAGATTATCTACCCGGCTCCGTCTATATTTGCTAACATAATCCTAAAAAATCGGCCAAGTAAGAGTTGGAATGAAGGGTTCCGTATCGTATGGGAGCCCGTCGGCAAAAAAATCACTTTTGCTGTATGGGAGGAGTGTATATTTCAGTTTTAAGTTTATGTTTGTTGCTAAAGCGGCAATTGAAATACCTACATCAGCTGTGAAAATTTCAACTCTCTAGCTATTACGGTTTATGAGATACAGTCTGGTGACAGACAGACAGACGGACAGACGGATGGACAGCGGAGTCTTAGTAATAGGGTCCCATTTTTACCCTTTGGGTACGGAACCCTAAAAAGCACCATGTTCCTCACACAAATTCTGAAAATCCCAGTTCGCCATATACCAACATATCCGAAACATTGTCCCTAAACATAGCTCGATCATTTTCTTCCAATTTTCTCGACTCGTAATCCGTTTTGTTGACAATTTATGCCGTCCACTGGGCTTTAGTGAATATTACGGGCCATCAAGGCTTCAATGAAAACCACTGAGGCGGCATTGTGCCTCAGGGCTTAGGGTATTTATAGGTAAAGACAGTATCTAAGCTGACCTGTTAAAATGCTGAATAATATTCGGTAGCTTTTGTTGTAAACATAATTATGAAATGTTAATAATCGGCCAAGTACGAGGTGGACTCGCGCACGGAGGGTTCCGTACTGTATGGGAGTCCTCATTAAAGATAAAGATTCTTTATTGCTCTCAACTGAGTACAATTAGATGTTACAACAATATTAAGACGCAACAGCTTATCCTAGCGGACATGCAATATTTAGTTTTGGTGTAACTAACAAGCTTTGGATGTTATCTTACACCACAAACTTAAGAGATATATATTATAACTATTATATATACAAAAACTATTACATATACTAAATATTTATTTAATTTTATTGTTTATTATTCAAGCGAATATACAAAGCGAAAAACGGCCAAAAAATTAGATTTGTTGTATGGGAGCCCTCTTACTAAATAATTATACTGTTTTTAGTATTTATTGTTTTAGCGGCAACAGAAATACATCATCTGTGAAAATTTCAGTTTTCTAGCTAAGTATAACGGTTCATGAGAAACAGCTTGGAGATAGACAGACAGACGGACATACGGACAGAAGGACAGACGGACAGCGGAGTCTTAGTAATAGGGTCCTGTTATTACCCTTTGGGTACGGAACCCTAAAAAGGTTCTCTGTTTCTAAAAATGTACAGCAGTCATAGCGTAACTCGACTAGCGGGCTTAGCATACGGACCATAAAATTATACTATCGACGTGTCAGAACGTGACAGAGTTATAACGAAGCATATATCTGTCACCTTTGCACTCATCGATAAACTCTTGTCGTGGTCCTGTATGCCAAGGACAAAGGTGTTCCTCATATTTAGCAACGTACGGCACGGGCAATCTTCGGATGTGTGGTCACCCAGCGGTTTGCATTTCCCCAAATTAAAATAATTTCGTATAAGCTGGGTAGCTAGAATATAACTATTATTAAATGTTCCAGGTATTTTTATAACAAATATCTTTATCATAATCAAATGGATGGCCAGGTTAAGGTTTTTTTTGGGGCACTATAGTCTGTTCAGTAATGCGACACGGTTCTAGAAATAAATACCTACCGCTCGCGTGGCCACGTTGTGCGTAACGCGCGCTAGGGTTGCCAGCCTGGCAGGTAAATCGCGCGCTTACTGAATACAAACCCACACGTTCGTTTGTCACTACGCTACGGTGCGCCCTTGCGACTGTTGTGTATGCAAGTGTGTCCCGAACTCCGAGGTGCGTAGTTATGATTCGCGTTTCGACCGTTTGTATCAAGACGGAATACTTCATTAATACCATTACCGTGCTATAGTCCGTTTATATTACACTAGAGTATGACTTTTGTTCATTTTTTAGGGTTCTTTACCCAAAGGGAAAAACGGGACCCTATTTCAAAGACTTCGCTGTCCGTCTGTCTGTCTGTCTGTCCGTCTGTCACCGGGCTGTATCTCATGAACCATGATAGCTAGGCAGCTGAAATTTTCACAGATGATGTATTTTGGTTGCCGCTATAACAACAAACACTAAAAACAAAATAAAATAAATATTTAAGGGGGGCTCCCATACAACAAACCTGAATTTTTAAACGTTTTTCGCTCTATATCCCTTTACAACCGGCTCAATATAGGCATAAAATCATCAAAAAAAAATTGACGGGAAAACCATGGTGATTTTGTGAACGCAACCGGATTCATACGATCGTGCGGTTTTCTGCTCATCCCGCACTAACGTATGAGACCGGTTGTGTTTACAAAATCAATATGGTTTTTACGCCAATTTTTTTATCGATCCTCACGATTGTATTGAGCCGGTTGTAAAGGGATATTAATAATGGTACCAGGTAGATGCTTGAAATTTTTCACAGAATATTTAGTTTTATATTCCCTTCAATAATAAATAATAAAAATAAATTAAAATAAATATTTAAGGGGGGCTCCCATACAGTACGGAACCCTCCGTGTGCGAGTCCGACTCGTACTTGGCCGATTATTGTTATCTTCGTTTCATCCATAGGAAGTCTACTGCTGGACAAAGGACTCCCTCGTAGATCTCCAATAAGACCGGTTGGAAGCGGCTTTAACCTTGGCAGTCGTGCGGTCTATGATGAAATCACCCGGAAACCTTGTGGGTGGACGTCCCACGCTACGCGTTATCTTTTTTAGGGTTCCGTACCCAAAGGGTAAAAACGGGACCCTATTACTAAGACTCCGCTGTCGATCTGTCTGTCCGTCTGTCTCCAGGCTGTATCTCATAAACCGTTATAGCTAGAAAGCTGAAATTATCACGGATGATGTATTTCTGTTGCCGCTGTAACAACAAATACTAAAAACAGAATAAAATGAATAATAAAGGGAAGCTCCCACACAACCAACCTGATTTTTAACCGTTTTTCACTAAATTAATTATGGTAACAGGTAGATGCTTGAAATTTTCACAGAATATTTAGTTGTTTATTCACTTTAGTAATAAAATTAAAATAAAATAAATATTTAAGGGGCCCGTACTCGTACTTGGCCGATTATTTAATCTAATTAGGCCAATATTCGTTTCCTCTTACCTACCTACTACTGCTTATTTGTGAACCTGCACCAGCCCTGACATTCAAAAGTCTACTTTTGTATAGCTGAGATATCTGATGAACAAACGTTTGAATTGAATTATAGGGCTGCGCTGTCAAAATAGCTTGTGGTCAAATCTCAGTCTCTGTTAGTTATAAATACATTGTGTCCAAGAGTAACAAAGTTCACACAACTTAGTTTATCACTCGCCATGCAAAAGGCAAGTTGGACATTCCACCCCAATCGAATTTTGGCTTTGACGAACCAGTTTAAAGTCAAAGTCAAAACTTCTCGAGTATTCCCAAGTTTGCGGACTAGACGTTGGTTAGCGCCGCATTATCTAGAAAATTCTGTTATGATTATAAGAAAATCTATCTTGAAATTATTTCAAATGAATAAGGCAAGACTTTTGCTAAAACAACTACTACATAAAAAGCAATTGGATTATTCACAGACCCGTGAAGGTTTAAAGATAATTCAAATGTTTGGCAGCGTGATCAGCACGCTGGCAGCATTGTCACGCTGAATGGCAATGTTACCAGAATGTCAGGTCATTTTTTTTATTTTTTTATTATTATATTAAATTTCCTTCTGATAGGATATGAAGGGACACGTAGAATTAGAAGATACCTAATCACTCTAACTTTGAAAAGCTACAAATAACATCTCTCAGGAAACAAGATAAGCGCTGGTTTGTTCATGTTTCTGGCTGTACGTACGTTTCGAAGGAAATTCTACAGTGTAGGGATGCCAAGTGAAGAGTCTTTCTAATTTATCGGGCAAACAATGATAATGAGAGAGGAACTCACTATGGGCCTTATTAGTAAGCTCCAAGTAGCCCAACGAGCTATGAAGATGGCTATGCTCCGAGTCTCTCTGCGAGCATAGCCCTCTCCATCAGGAATGAGGAGATCCGTAGAAGAACCAGTTACCGACATAGCCCGGCAGATTGGCAAGTTGAAATGGCAATGGGCAGGGCACATAGCACGGAGGACTAATGATCGATGGGGTTGAAAAGTTCTCGAGTGGATACCACGTGCCGGCAAGCGTAGCGTAGGACGTCCACCCACAAGGTGGACGGATGACCTCAATAACAATAAAAATTCTGAATTAAGAGTTTCAGAAACTATTCCACTGCTGAACCGTAGGCCTACCGTCAATTGACGACTGGGCTTTATTCACCACGCTGGACCATTGCGGATTGGTAGATTCACATGCGTCCTCAAATTTGTTTATGGACATAGACGGGTTTGCTTACTTACGATGTTTACTTTTACTTACCGAAAATGCCTAAAAGCAGTAGGTAATGCGGGAGCGGGATTTGAACTTACGACATCACGACTGTAAGGCAAGAGTTCTCCCACTAAGCCAGCACGGCTTTAGCTTTCAAAATTACTTGGCATATATGATTTTATTTAGGTATCTGTTCTAGGCAATAAGGCCGCTATTTGTTACACCTGTTATAGTTTTAAGTTGTTTTTGTCTGTGTATTTTTCTTGGTGAAGAATTCATCTAAGTAGGTATAATATACCTATATAATATCTTTCTTAACTTGTACAGAAAATAGAAATAGCCACACAGACCTAAAAATGAAATAGAATTATTTATGAAATAAAAACATAGCAAAGGTTCCTTATCTACAAAGCAATTTCTTATTTGAGCTCCGCGAAGCGCGAGGGTCATAAGTATCTAGCCAAAAAAATATGTTTAGCTCCAGACATCGATTTTCGTACTAAAGGTCTCTCTTTTGGTTGTCTGTTTTTAGTTTTGTAAGATTTTTTTGTAGATTAAAATAGTAAATAAAAATCTGTATACTACTATGGGCCTTAGTAACAAACACCATCGTTCGGAGTCTGAAAGATCGAATCAGAAATGAATATATCAAAATTACCGGCATAGCCCAGTGAAATGGCACTTAGCAAGGCACATTATACGAAAGACTGGTGATCATCGAAAATCTCTTAAAAGGAAAATCACGTACTGGCAAGCGCAGCGTTTGACTTCCACCCACTAGGTGGGCAAATCAACTTTAAGGTTCAAGTCGCTTCCTACCGGTATCCAAGGTCTATAGAATCCTACACTGCGCTTGCTGTTACGTAGTCTCGACTCGAGAAACTTTTCGACTCCGTCACTTACCAGTCACCCATCAGGCTATATCGGTTATTAAGGTTCTTCTACAGAGGGCCGAGTGTGAGTTTTTAACTATGTTCGAAACCTGCTCGATCGCGTTAACTTGCTGTTATTTCTATGGAAATAACACAGCGCCATCTTGTATCACGTTAAGAAAACGCTTGAATAGCTGTGTGAGTTTTATTTACGGTAATGAACAACGAGCGACAAACCGACCGAACACAAGCGTGGAAACTTGAGATTGGCTACCTCAAGCGTGTGTGTCAATGTGCTCGAGTGTGTGCTCGACGCGTTTGGTCAACGTGACGTAAAAGTAATTCGATTTGATCTGCAAAACTCCCACTCGGGAGTGAGTGCTCTCCATTTTTGACTTAATCTAGCAGAAAGACTTCGAACACAGCGTAAAGGTAAAATGCTGTTCTCTATAACGCACCAATAATACTTATTATTCATTTATTTCAGACATTCCTTTGTAGAAACCAAAGAATTTCATTAGAACTAAAGTAATAGAATACTTACTAACCTTTGCTCAAATAAAAACTATGTTACAGCTGTCTTATTTATATTATTATGTTGAATGGCTGTTATCACTATCTTACCAAAATACCGAGGACTTAATTACAGTTATAACTTGAATGCAATCATCACACACACGCATACACTCACACACATACACACACACACACACTCACAACCACGTACACACAATTAAAACGGCTATTGTTGTCTAAATTATGTAATTTTGATTAAAATATTGTATTTTTTGATAATTTTATGTTATCCAAATTCATAATGTTGCCTAAATTCTTTTGTCGGAGGTGGGCGATGCTGCCCGCGGCACAGTCTTTCTGACTACTGCAGGTAGTATCGTTCCTTTGTTTAGAACTAAGTTTTTGTGCCAAATAAAGAATTTTATTATTATTATTTATTATATCTGGTTATACAGCATACGCGAGAGTGAGTGGAACAAGAAAAACGCATAATCTGACGTCAAAATCACAAGTTGGAATAATCAAAATGGTTAAAAGTGGGGGTCAGTAACGGAATTGTCAAGTGGTCCATAAGCATAGTCCCGATGCGTATCTGGCTCGGTCAAGGTCTGCCCATTATATCATACCATACTTTATTAGAGGGCAAACACTATCCATAGTCCATTTAAAAATATAATATGTCAAGGCCGCAGATTCGAAATACGCTAAACTCCGTAGTCAAGGCCTATCTATATTTTTAGACCTTTATTCAAAGCTATAGACAATAGCCCAATGCTGTGAAGCGTAAGGCCAATCTATTCATCGAACAGATAAAGACAGATTAGGTAAGTCTATTTCAACGTTTCTGTGCCTATTGAAGCCATGTTCATTCATTCGTGTTTGATACAAATCGGGTGACAACGTAACTTTGGGTAATAGACCCTTAATTCAATATTGCTGATATTATCGTTTGTTTGGGACAAAAATAACTTAGAAATGTTCCTAATCAGTTGTAGTATGGAATCAACTCAAAATATTGTAACAACCAAACCATTTGGCGCGCATTCTGTGGCGCCAATAACGGGCCAATCAGGGGGCTTCGCGCCCACGCTAAGGTCGGATGATGCAATATCGACCCCCGCCTGCGCGCGCAACCCCCGTGTTCGCCCTCAGCGTGAACGGCGACTCCCGCGCCGTCTCGCTGATTTCGACAAGTAGTTAGAAACTAGCAATCAAGGGGCGCGCCACGGCCCGCGCTGTGCGCAACGGCCAACGCCCTTCCCTTATTTTACACCCTTTTTCTTTGTAATTATACGGTTTGATTATTAACAAGTAATTTGTAAAACGTTATGTGAGTTAATTAAGGCGTAGTCTGGCGCCCGTAATGAAGACAAACAATGTGAACAGTGCAAAATGGTGTTTCAATATAAAATCCAAATTCACCTTGCTAGTGACTGTTAAAATATATCTAGTTAAATTTTCTTCATTCAAATATTGGAGACCAAATTATACCTAAAACATTGAGCATCGAGTTTGTTGGAGTAGCAAGTTGAAATGGCACTGGGTATTAAACAAAGCTTCAAACAATTGAAATTAAGTATAGGATTCCCTAACGCTGTCCACAAATAAGATTTTGGGCGCATTTAATAAGCCTTTTGTAGCTGCACCTTTGACTACAGTTTAGATTGGCATGAAAATAATCGTACTATAAATGAAGCCAATCAATACAAACTAACTTTCAATTTAAAATACATACTTTTTTTTCACACTGCAATATTTTCTAAAATATCATTGCACAAGCTCTAAGTTCAAATCAAGATTGTAATAATAAGTTATCTACATTATCTTAATTTTCCACTTTGTATCTCAACGGGGACGTTCCATAATTATTATAGAAAGCTTTGCAAATTCCTAAAAAGCCCTTGTCAAATTCCTGAAAGCCCTCTGTAGTTAAATTAGTTGCAAAAAGGTCGCAGCCGCTTGAAAACGTAACCCCATCGTTGAAGCAGAAAGGGTTTTTCAGACTATGGTTCAAGGTATCAATGGAGAACTTATTAGCTTGGTTCATGGTAAAAATTTAAAAATTTCTTTCCAAAAAACGTTGTAGCTAGGTGTTCTTGTCTACAAGAGATAAGCCGCATTGATGAGGGGTGTGCAAAAAAATACTATTCGAATCAATCCACTTCACATTGCTTCATAGTTATAACTTACAGTCTTACCAACTTAGCTGTTCAGTTGACGGCGTCGCTAGTAGAGCAAATTCAAATGATGAATTCAAAATGGCGGCTGATGCAACATGTAGTTCCAATTTTGCCCACCTAAACAGCTTATTTGGTGACACTGTAAAACTGTTTCATTTGCACATGTTTCATAACTTTGCTACGCATCTTTGAACAATTTACCTATCACAATTCTAGTAGAAAAGCAGCCTTATATAGATCTCCAGATAAAGATCATCAGCTTTATTACCTATAGAAATAGATAGACTTCAGCGGGGCAATTCTGTCAACCGATCTCGTCACCGAAGTGATACGCTCCCGAACCTCTCTCGCTTTTTTGGCAGTTTTAATGGCTCAAAGCTGTCAAAAATACGAGAAAAGCTCAAGAACGCGTCACCTCAGCAACGAGACCGGTTTACAGAATTGCCCCGCAGATCACTTTTAGTGTAACTTAAATAATACGAAACTTCATGGGCGTGAGCTGTCAAAAGACCATTCTTAACGTGGACAGAGTGTAATGTCATTAGTTGGCAGCTTAATTCATGTTGGTCATATATTAAAATCTTGACGAATTTAACTGTGCCCTTATCTGAAAAGACCTGTAGGGGCGTCCTAATCACAAAATTTAGAACCACTGGCTGAGATAATTATCTCCATTCAATGAATGTAAATGGCTCTAAATACTGAAACGGCTTATATTAATGTCTATGCTATTGTTTCTCGAACGTTTTCAATTGAAATGAAACAATTAAGTTGCCTCTTCGGCTCGCTTATTCGTATTTAATTCAAATCTGAACGCGCACTGATTTATTAATTAATCAAATTTAATTATGTCTTCGTTTCGGTAGCTAAGTGCTGAAATATGTAGCGGATAATAATTTCTGAAGTCTGAAGAAGTGATTAATTCTAGAAAGACGAGTATTTCATAAATCGGGATTTATGAAGTTTATAACGGTATTTTTAAAAGGCGTTGTTTTGTGGGAACACGAGCGTAACATGGTCGTGTTACAATGTAATAAAATGTATATATTTCTTTCCTTACGAAAGGGATTTAAAGTCGGTTTGTTCTTTAGACAATGGACATGTTCTAGAATCACATTCTAATTATGATCCTAGAATCTAAAAGGGTGTTGACGGCCCTTAGTATGGGACGCAACTTGCGTCAATACTTTGACGCCGTTCCAATTTTAAGAGACTCAGAGTAGGGCTGGAGCGGCGGTCAATTCGGCGGAGCAACACAAGCGGCGCAAATATGCTAACCTCAGTAGTGGTTACATATTTGAGCCATTTGGAGTTGAGACATTGGGTCCGTGGGGGCCGGGAGCTCATCTCGTTTTCAAGTCTTTCTGAGCGTCTGGTGGTCGCGACGCGTGACCAAAATGCTGGTGTTTATTTGGCTCTACGTATAAGCGTTGCCATTCAGCGTGGTAATGCAACTAGCATGCTGGGCACGCCAACTGGCAGGGGGCTTGAGCATTTGGATTATTTTTAGACCTTCAAGGTTCTATGGATGATCCAATTACTTTTTATGTAGTAGTAATAGTGTAGGTAGTTTTAGCATATAAAGTAACAAGTGACCCGCCTCGGCTTTGCACAGGTGTATTATACATTTAAACCTTTCTCTTGAATCACTCTATCTATTTAAAGAAACCGCATCAAAAGCTGTGTAGTTTTAAAGATATAAGCATACATGGGGACAGACAGTGGGAATCGACTTTGTTTTATACTATTTAGCGATAGTGAGGATATTGTATTTTGTTGTTGTTAATAAAGGCACTTTAGCCTGATAAAAAAAACTTATGATTATGACCAATTTTCACTATAGACCTCAACAGACCATTTTTTTTTCTATTTTAGGTTCTGTAGTTACTGTTGGTCATAGTAATGAGGAAAATGAAACCTATGCTTTGATATGAGTATCAGTCCTCGAGAGATACATTCCGTATATATGTATTATGAGTAGGATGTTTACTATCTCTCCCCGTTTGTGATCTCAGTAGGTATCTGGTTGCGCCCGGCTTATAAATTGGGTTATTAATGCTACAACGTATTGACTTTGTTGAAGGCGTGAAAATATAATACGACAAAAACGAAATAAGTTTAAAATTGATTTCTTCATTCAACATTTCAGTGTTTATATTGTAAAAACTAAAACTTATAAGATTATTTAAATACTTTTAATTTAACATTAATTTTACCTATTGTATTTATTTCTTAGGCGAGGGTAAAAATAAGCACATCACTGTCATACCTGAAAAAGAAAAATATTTATTAGCACTTACCATCATAAATGGAGACCATGTACATTTGCACATGGTCTCCATTCGAGAATGTTTATAGCCCGTAATAGGTTAGATGACAAAAAATATAATTACCTAGTCTGTCAGTTGGATCTAAAAAAATTTAGACACGTATTTTTATTTTGTCCATTAAACAAAAATTGACCAAGATAGTTCCGCGTAACGTGACGAGTGCGATACAAATGTGCGATATAACTCCCAAATTTTGACAAGTAAGTCATTTATTGTTTGATTGATAAAAGAAAAAATACGTGTCCAATAATGTTTTTTAATAATTTAATTGACGGAATAATTATAATAAAATTTGTTTTATTATTCATGCCTATTGTAGAGATACTTACAAACCATCATTCCAGACATGGTATAGAACGGTATAACACACCCCATGTTGAGTAGTATAGGAAATGTGATGTTTCCGACTAGGGTTCCTATTCTTCCACATACCATCATCAGGGAAATCGCTAACGTTCTGAAAAATCAAATCTTTTTTTCAGTTGAGAACAACCTCACAAATCTCACATTTAATTAAAAGATTTGGATTATATTATGTCCGAGTTTCAAAGATATCTAAATTAAGCATCTGTATAAAAATGAGAATTGACATGGCCAAAATATTAATAACAGTGGACAATAGGCTCATTTTAGTTGCGCCATCGTAATTATAATCGCAATTTAGAGTATTTCTGTTTCTTTTTCACTATATGCATTTGATAGAGAGAACGCTACGTATTTACGTTGCTATTAAATTTACGATGGCGCCTTTAAAATTGGGCCTAATGTCTATTATTATAGACATACAGTTAAGACGTCTTCTAAAATCTATTTCAACAATTTTATTGTCTTTAGCAGCCTGTTAGGTGATGCATGAGTGTCTTTCAACAGCATCCCTTATTATGTTGCTTGGAAAGTATTTGAATCATGTTCTAGTATCGAAAAAAATGCGTTTGACCACCAACTCGCCTGACGACAACCGATGTTCGTTAGTGAAGCAAGAAGTCCTATTTATAAGTTGTAGGTATGATTTTTGTATCTGCGTATGTTCGTGGAATTTCCGTCACAAAATAACCAAGTCGAAATGTAATAATGAAAATTACCAATTAATGATTTGTATTTGTATTTGAAACCTATTAGTGTGATACTATTATAATTGGTCAAAATTTAAGAAAAAAAACATTAAACAAACTCTAGCTATTGACAAGAGATGAATTAATGGGGCAAGTGCCTTCAATTACTACAAAAAAAAAATAGAATAATGCATACTTTTGCAACAACTAAATACTTAAACTACTATTACGTAAAAAATGGATCATAAACAGAACTTGAACATTTGAACTGACAGCCTCGGTGGCTCAGCCGTTAGTGACCCTGACTTCTGGGTCAAAGAGGCGTGGGTTCGATCCCCACCCAGGGTCAACATTTAAGTGATAAACATAGGGGTTTGCTCTGTGTCTGGATGTTATTTAGGTACTATCTATATGAATGTATATTAAAAATTATGTATATGTAGTATATCAGTATATCTCTGGCAGCCATAAAAAAAAACCAACTTGAAGGAGTAAAGATAAATCCAAATGCCCAAGTCCACGGCCAGTCGGCTGCGTACTCAGCGTGTTGGCAGCATTGCCACGCTGAACGGCAATGCTTAAATACGTCAAGCCTAATAAACACCAGCATTATTATAACATTTATTTATTACTGAAATACCTGGTTGTAGTCGGGAATACTTGAACAGTAAGTGCCTGGATCAGACTCATGGATATCTGCGCTATAGCGATAGAAGTAGAGAATAGAGCCACTATCACGGCTTTAGTATTTGCCCAGCGAATTCCAAATATTGCGCCAACGCTTATCAATCCAGAAGCTGAAAAAAACGTTTTAGTTGACTTTTTAACCGACTTCCATAAAGGAGGAGGTTCTATGTTCGTCTGTGTGTTTTTTTTGTGAATGTTCATCTATAAATTCGCCAATTGTGGACCGAATCGAAAAATTCTTTTTAGTTCAATAGTTATACTCCCGAGATGGTCCCATTGAAATTTGACAGAAATCGGCTAGACCGTTTTTGAAAAAACTAGCAATAATGTAAGCAATTCGAGCGAAATATCCGGATTTTGTTCACGATACACATCGATAGTTTCACCAATTATGAACCGAATCGAAAAATTGTTTTTTTTAGTTCGAAAGGCTATAGGTACTCCCGAGATAGTTCCATTTAAGTTTTATAGTAATCGGCTTAGCAGTTTTTGAAAAATTCAACAATAATAACAATTTTAATGAAATATTCGAATTTTGTACACGATGGAAGGCGGTTTTGCCATTTTTTGCGAAAAATAATTATAGTGTCAGTGAAACCCCTGCTATCCCTGGAAATATTGTTCCGCTTGTGAAAGAAAATCTTTGTACTTTTTTTAGATGTTCAAGTTTGAACTAAGGATCGAATCAGATACCTACTTGACTATCATCCTACTGTTACTGATACTACCGTTTTTTTTCGTATTATAAAGTTTAGTAATACCCTGAGTTTTAGGAAGCTAATAATTATGTGAAACAATGGTGCACATGCAAATTTGGTTTTAGGTTTTCTTGTAATTACGGCCATAATAAATAATATTGTTTGCCCGTTTCAACATTTAGAGCTCCATCTCTTGCATTGTTTAAGGAAAGCGTTAAAACGCTATATTTCCCACAGGCGCCATCTCAATGGGTTAGTTGTGATAAATGTTGTTCTTTTCTATTTCTTTATTTTTTTATCACATTGTAGATTATCTTACATCATAAAATAATTATTTTTCGCAAAAAATCGCAACACCGACTTGTACAAAATTTGAAGAATTTGCCCGTATCTATGTGACATCCATGTGCATTTTTGTTCATTTATCAAAAACGGTTCAGCCGATTTCAATAAAATTTTAACGGGATCGTACGCAAGTTGCCTCACGATGTTTTCCTTCACCGAAAAGCCAGTGTTGTGAAATACCGTACATAAGTTATAAAGAACTCATTGGTACGAGACCGGAATTTGAACCCACGACGTCACGAATGTGAGGCGGGTATCACTACCACTAGACCACCACGTCTTCTTCGGTACGTCACGGATGGTCACAGGTATATGTGTGCCATAACGGTATTTCAAAATACATACCTACAGGTATATTATGCAAATAATACTAAGTACATAACGGAACAAAATAGTGGAAAATCAGGCAAAAGCAACAAAAAAGGGAAAACATTTTATAAATGATCTAATCGGGTTTAACTGATCACATACGAGGAAAACACGGTTTTTTCCCTAAAAAATCAAATTTCCTTACCTATAAGCAGCAGTTTCTTGCCGACCCGGTTCACTAGGACCCCGGTCACGAAGTAAGGTAATAGGCACACGCAGCCCATAATAATGCTGTTGATGTACGTTTCAGCCCCACTCTTTGTCTGTAATGCAAACACTGCCTTAGAACTGTAGACTTAAAAGTTTTCGTGAGGGTTCGACTAGAATTTTTTTTCTAAAATTAAATTAAATTTTGATGGTAAGCAACGATATAGTGGAAGATGAAGCACGCAGATTATTCGTGCAGGTATTTAAGAGGATCCCAGTTGTCCCACTGTATCCCAGTTACCAAGTAAGGTAATAAGCTTACGCAGTCCATAATAATGCTGTTAATGTACATATGTCTCAGCCCTACTCTATGTTTGAAATGCAAAGACTGGTTTAGAAGTCATCCATCCATTCATACATCAGCCTTAGGACGACCGTTACTGGACATAGGCCTCTAAAGATCTTCAGTAAGATCGGTTGGTGGCGACTTGCATCCAGCGCAATCCCGCGGTCTTAACGAGGTCATCCTACCCCTTTGTGGCTGGACGTCCTACACTGCGCTTGCCGGTACGGTTTATAGGTACCGTAGAATGACAATAATTTATTTTCTAAAGCTCCTACTAGATAGACGAAAAACATAAAACCTGAAACATAAAACCCAATATACGTCGATTATAAAAACAGAGTTTTCGATACCAGTGAAATAATTAGCTACGGAAAATGTAATCGAAGATTTAAGATGAAGCAAGCACCTTAATCTGTTCGAAAGAAAAAAGACATGAATTTTGAATAAAAGATTAAAAAACGTTCCACTTGTACAATATCGTTGCAGCTATACCAATAAAAATTCATAAAATTTTAGAGTAGATGACATACATTCATAATGTTCGTATGGATATATCCTTATCTTGAAGTTCTTTGCATCAAATGAAAGCATAGTTTGAAACGTAGAAAGAAAGGGTACATCTAAATGTGTCTAAGAAGGAAAGGGTGGATCTGGCTCAGAGAAGCTACAAGGAAGGGTTACTAAATGAGGGGAGGCCATTTTTAAGGGAAACTTTCTAAATGACGACCCTTGAGGTAATGTATGGTGCGGTTGAGGAAAAAAAGATGTTTGAGAAAACTGGGCCTTTTTAGTTTTACTTCGTTAGGTCTACGGGATTCCAGTAATTTGTTACTTTCTACTCTTACCAAATAGATTTGTGTTTGATTATAATTATATTGTCTCAAAAACTAAGTTATTTAGATAAGAAGACGTCAGTATTAAGCGGAAACGGACCTTCATTACAAACAACACAAGGTCAATCTGTAATGCGTGAAAAACGGCTGTTTCTTGGTTATATTTTAGCATTTTAAAGTCACAATTTTATATGGAATTGTTGATATTTTTATGGACTCCAGGTAGACTCCATAGTAAAAAGGATCCATAAAGATGGTCTGAAACACCTCCTTTTGACCAAGGTCAATGTTTAAATGCGTTAACTTTGATGTTTGATTATTACACAGCTTAAAGAGGTAATAAACGTGAGTAGGTATTTAGCCCAGCCAGATGGACAGCCAAGTTATCTTATAAAGATTATCTTTGTTATTTTTGTGGTGCGGAGCCCCTAACAATAATTTTACTTTTCGTTAAAAATGGCATAATCGACTTCAATCGTATACAGTATTCAAATAGTTCGCACAAATCGATGTTTCGTCAATGCGCTAAGTAGTATTTACATAATTGTTGATTTTTCTAAAATGACTTTGAGGATTAATATTCATGATACAATTTAAATAGGATCATGTCTGAAGATTTACCAAGCAAAACAAAAATATGAAAATCGGTTCATAATTGGCAAAGTAATTGCGTAACATAAAACCAAAAAATTGGCCAAGTACGAGTTGGACTCGCACATGAAAGGTTCCGAACCCTATGGGAGACCCTCGGCAAAAACAATGACTTTTGTTGTGTGGGAGCCCCCCTTAAATATATATATTATTCTGTTTTTAGTATTTATTGTTATAGCGGCAATTAAAATAAAACATCTGTGAAAATTTCAACTCTCTAGCTATTACTATTCATGAGATACAGCCTGGTGACAGACAGAGGAACAGCCTGACAGACAGACGGATAGCGGGTTTTTATTAATAGGGTCCCGTTTATTACCCTATGGGCACGGAACCCTAAAAAACATACTGTCGAATTTAAAATCTCTTTTTTTGAAGTTGGTTAAATAATAAACAGTACTCACAGGAACACAAACATCAGACGTTGTAGCGTTTTTAGCAGCAATTCTCAAGTCATTGGTGTATGAGTCCAGCATGTTGCACATGTCTTGGTTCTCGCTTCCCACGCTGTAGTGCTCTACTATAGTCGACAACTGCGGAAACCAGAGCCTTATTACGTTGTACCTGAAATTAAAAACAACAATTATATTATATGATTTTTATTTTAGAGTGCTTTCCACACTAGCGTTAATCTCAAAGAGAGTGGCGCCGCCAACTCTATAAGTTGGTGGTAATGATAAGCACTTCAAAAATTTGGCGCTTGCGTAGGAGGCGAGCTGGCTCAGTTGGTTAGAGCGTCGGGCTAGTGATCCGAAGGGGCAGGTTCAACTCCTGCATTCGCTTCGGATTTTTGAAATGCTTATCACAAAGATAACTCTTTGAGATAAAATCTAGTGTGGAAAGCACTCTAAAATAAAAATCATATCATTGATTTGGCAGTGCGTCATCTCTCGTCAATCTTCAGAAGTTCTAAAAACTTCTAGTTGAGTGATAACCTGTTTAATACGGGTATCACAGGTGGCGCCGCCAACGCTATAAGTTGGTGGTAATGATAAGCACTTCAAAAATTTGGCGCTTGCGTAGGAGGCGAGCTGGCTCAGTTGGTTAGAGCGTCGGGCTAGTGATCCGAAGGGGCAGGTTCAAATCCTGCGTTCGCTTCGGATTTTTGAAATGCTTATCACAAAGATAACTCTTTGAAACAATTTTTTTTTTTTGCTAAAAATGCTTCGAGCAAATATAGAGTCACAATCTCTAGAGATAAAGTCTATAGAATCACAATCGTGCAAAAATGTGTCAGATCCAAAACCCTGCCCAAGCTACGCAGTATGCAGACTTTATAGTTAGTCGTAAGGCGATTTCAAGCCGACTACAACGCTGCGTGATCCCAGAGTGCTCGGTTACAAGCACTAATTTGGCGACATAACGTTGGGTTCGAGAAAACGGGTTATTGTGAATTATTTAATGTAAATATCTAAGTCGGTATGTTTGACAGCGCTCGGATTTTTTTTACTACTTTCACTTAAGGACAGTGGCTCTGTAGATACTTGCTCGAAGTAAAAATGGCATAACCGACTTTAACTGTGTCCAGATTTCGAATACTTTGTTCGTATCTATGTCGTATGTATGAATCTATGTCGTAATTTTTACATTACTGTTGATTTTTTTTAAAACTGCTTTGCTGAATTTGCTAAAATTTATTGATTTAATGAGCCCTATTGAATTTTGCTAAAAACTCCTTATTATGGGAACTTAAGAGAGATAGAAGGCCTAATTAGAAATGTAAATAAAGTTGCAACTTAGTTATTAAATAACAATAACTTTACCTATAAAGTAAAACATACGTCGAAAAATGAAAAATTGAAGAACCTATATTTGATAGAATGAAAATATCACAATATAATTTCGAACAAATTGACCTGTAATTAATAATGAAATAATGAGTTGTTGCACGTTTTGGGTCGTATTTATCGACTGCCCTAGTTTTAAATTGCGTAGTTGTTTTGTTCTCACTACCATGTTAAGGTATTCAATAAGCCCGATTACAGAGGCGCCATCGTAATTGTATTAGCTAAATAGCATAGTTCTGTTTCTTTTTCACTTTAAGCATTCGATAGAGATAACGCTTTTTACGTTGCTATTAAATTTACGCTGGCGCCTCTGTAATCGGGCTTAATGAAGGGTTACTAAACGTGTATAGCCTCTGGCGTTCCTTTTTATCGATTTCCGAAAAGGAGGAGGTACTACGTTTGTCTCTATATATTTTTGTTCTTGTGCAATTGTTCTAAATTGTGACAACACTCAATAGTCTCTCCTTTATTGAAACTAATTTGTAATATTTAAAATAGTTCTTTTTTTTAACCGGGCAAAAGTGCCTTAATGTGTGGTTCTTAAATAACATATCTTGTGTAGTTTTACATTATAATTTTATAAGGGTAGTGTGTAGATTATACTTTTATAAGGGTAGGTATGGCAATTTTAATATTGTTTGTATTGGAACAGTTTTTGTTGTTTCCAAAATTAAATACATTTTCATTCAAAAATTCGTCGAACGTGTTCATTTAACAAAAACAGTTTTGTATTTTAATACGTTTAGAAATTTATGAATATTTTATAGCTATAGAATTTGGGCTAGTACTGTGCATTTGTAATATTTACGATCGCTCAGAGATTACCCTGATGCTCTATTTCTTTTTTTCAATTTATTTGGAAGGACTCTCGAGAGGCTTTTTAACAAACTTATCGATTAAGACACTTCAGAGTTAAGTACCGAAGTTCAAGTTTAAGATAAGAACAAAAAAGAACATTTTACAGACGAATTGACAACCTCCTCTATGTATTTGGAAAGTTCATGGCTGTCCCGATACTAAAAAATTGTAGAAATAAAAAATACCTATTCCCTATTTTCAGTACCCTAAATTGGCTTTAGCTAAAAAATAAATACTCTTTAGCAAGGCGATATCAATTATGTAACAATGTAGAATTTTCATTAAGAACTAACTAGTAACTTAGAAAATTAAATCAGTTTCTTATCTCAACTTTAACCCGACGTTCTGAATATTAATTTTCAGAATCATTGTGTCAAGAGGCCTCTGTTTCCAATTACGGATGACGTGTGTAAATTGTTGATTAATTAATTATCTTAACGTAGCTGATTAAATACCTTATTGTTCAGTGACCTGCTTGTAATGTCTAATTCAATTTGGTAATAAAATTGACTGCAAGGTAGGCAGATTTAGTGTAACTAATATTACTATAGACGCATTTGCAAATGCAAATATACATTTTGAGCTAAACATAAAATTACAAAAAAAAACTTGTTTTGATTTTCTTTCCGATACTTTTAGGCGGCGTAGCAAAGCATTGAACAGCGGCGTAGAGGCATAGCAGCGTAGCGCAACGCCGTGCTACGCAGCTACGCCGAGTGCTCTAGCAAATTGATTTATGCAAAATATAGCGGAACACTGTATTTATTTTGCCCTTTTATGTAGGTATACTTGTTCATTTAAAATGCTTTTTTCGTTCTATCGACGAATACAGAAGAAGGTAATTATGTATCTTCTTCTATACATAAGCATCTTGAATAAACATCACGACCTGGCAAGCGTAGCATATAACTTTATTGAAAATACACAGAAAAACTAGCAATGCATAGGAAAAATGCTTATAAGTTATTTATCTTTGATCATCATTTGTGTCAATGATACAGATATATTATGTATACATTTTTCTTATTTATTTGTTAGATATCTACTCTGTCTCTACCTTCAAAAATAAATCTCTTGTTTGCTTGAACAAATTAATGTGATGTTTCTATTATGTTACATGAACATTGAAAAATAACGTGGATCAGTAATATAATTGAACTAAATAAATACAGCAATTGTTAGTAGTACTTTATAGTAGTTTCATCGAACTATTGACACGATTTTACACAGTTTACGAGCATTACCTTTCACGCAAATTATCAATAAAATATAGTAGGAGCAGTAAATACAAAGCCGAAACTCCACCAAAACCAGGCGGGCCGGAGATTTGTAGAACTGGGCAGTGCCTTGTGGCAGTACGCCATATTATTTTATCGATGCCGTAGGCCCATTGCAGAAATGCATTTGAATAACGAATTTTGACAAAACGAATCTCCACTTTTTAACATAAATGGTATTTATTACATTTAAGATTGTTTTGTTTCTTACTAATCAAAATAAAGTAGAAGATTATATGAGAGGGCTATATCTAGCAGCTATGGCCAAAAATAAGAAACAAAATAACACTCAAACCCGTGACCGCATTATTTCCAATAGGATATCAGACAGAAAGTGGTGGCGCTTTCTAGGGTTCCCCAATTGTTTGTCTTTTGGGTTTGTTGTTTTGATTTTCATGTCAGAGCATTCCCACATTTCTCACTCACAATCTTTAGACGCTCTGGAATTTCATCGGAAACATCGTGTATTCTGGAACGCGTGTTTGCTTCTATTTGATAGGATAGGTAGAACATTTCAGATCTTACTGTCAACAAAAATCATATCATATCTCAAAAAAATACAATATTTTTAAAACTTTCGATAGTCACGCGTTTCAGATGATCTTTCTTTTGGAAATTCTCCGTTGGTGCAAGGAAGTCGTATTTAAGATCACTTTATGATTGTACTTTGATCTATTCTGTTTTTAACCGACGTAACTATGAGGAAGTTGTCAATTTGACTCGTATATACACGGTTGTTCCTAATCAATTAGCATATTTTTAGGGGCTTATTCTGTACATCAAAACTAACAACTTTTGTTCTGCGACTTTTGTTAAAACTCAAAAAAAAATATTGTTGTTCCGTAGAAAAATATCGTCCACCCGTGACAAAATGTATGGAACAGCTTTTTTTTAATTTTAACAAAAGTTGTCTGTTATGTTATGTTATGTTGTACAAAATAAGCCCCTAAAAGGATGCTTATTGATTAGGAATAACCCTGTATACATTTTATTTTATTATTATAACTTTTTACAGAGTAGTCTGATTTCTTTTTAAATTTTATCGAAATCGGCTGACCCATCTTTCAGAACATCATCGATCCGTGCAAACTATTCAAATTCTGTACAAGGTTGAAGTCGTTTATGCCATTTTTTGCAAAAAATAAATTATGTTAGTAATTGACCGGATATTTAGATGGCATACGACGAGAGATTCCTGCCTCAAAGGCGAATTATGTGGCGTGTGAGTTTAGCCACGAAATAATGATGATGATAATCTCCTTTCAGTCCCGCTTTGGTAGAGTATAGTCTAATAGTGTAGGCGTGGCTATCGGCTATAGGTAAGTCCCAGGAGGCTAGGCGGATAGCGCCTCGGGCGCTGTTAGAAGAAGGTCGTTTCCCGTAAACAACCTTGATGTGACAAGCCCTTTTACCAGTAATTAGGGAGTATTTTAGCTTCATATATTTCCTGTCTTGGTACAAACATGCTGACTTGTGATTATTTGCAGATATGTTTCAATATTTGAGGGTATACCTACGCGAAATGTAGCAATATGTATTGCTTATTTTTTACGATGATCACAGTGTATCTCTAGATTTCCGTTAACTTAAGGATCATTGACACGACGAGGAAGAAGCTGTTTTTTTGATTTGCTAAATACAGGGTTATTTCTCATCAATTAGCATCCTTTTAGGGGCTTATTCTGTACATCAAAACTAACAACTTTTGTACTGCGATCTTTTCAAAACTCAAAAAAAAAACCAGCTCTTCCATACATTTTGTCGCGGGTGAACGATATTTTTCTATGGAACAAATTTTTTTTTTTTTTGAGTTTTAACAAAATTCGCAGAACAAAAGTTGTTAGTTTGATGTACAGAATAAGCCCCTAAAAAGATGCTAATTGATTAGAAATAACCCTGTCTGTTTCCTGTCTTGGTATGATCGTGGTGACTTATGATTGTTTGCAGATTCATGTCAAGATAATGACGAAATACCTTGGCTATTCCTAGTGGTAAATGTGAACTCTGTAGATTCAAAGTTGAGGAATCAGTTAGTGGTTTAAGTTATGTGAGTGCTTTAAAAGTAAATTTATACTTTCCGAGTGGCTAGCCCTGGTGTCAGAGTTTTTAGTCGCCTGAAGGTACAATACAACAATACAATAACACTTTATTGACACCACAAGAAATAAAACATAACAGAAGAAGATAAAACGACAAAAAAAGGTACAAAAGGCGGTCTTATCGCTAAAAGCGATTTCTTTCAGAGAACCTCTAAAAAAGGTGTGAAATTTTACATGTCATCCAAACTACCGTTACCGTCAGCGTTGATTTTTTTTAAGTGGCTAGTAACTTTGACTATAGTTATTCTGTACTTACAAAGCCATAATAAGGAAGTTGAGAAAGCAGATGAGCATCAGGTTCCCTAGCAGAGGTTTCTGGAACATGGGCTTCACGTTGTGGAGGCCCACCACTAGTTGGTGCCGGATGCTGTGCTCCTCCTCTTCTTGCACTTCGGACAATGGCTGCTTCACTTTGTCCTTCCATATGTTTGCGTACTGGAAAGATTTACAAAATAAATTGAAAGAGACCTAAAAATTCAAAATTATTCATATTATTCGAATGAAATAGACTTTTTCAAAATACTTTTATTACAATCCTAATTTTTCTGTATTTTCTTTCAATATTTTTTTCACACTGCTTCTATCAGAACCTATTAATATTAGAACTTACACAAATGGGTGGTTTGTTATTGGGCTGCCCGTTTTTTTTTTCAGGCGCCATTTTGCTACACTTTTAATCACAAGTCAGATTAAACCTCAAATTAGTGGTTTCAAAACTATATTCTTATTACGTTATGTTCTGAGCGCTGATAAAAATTATAACAGGCAAAGCTTTAACATAATCAGATTTAAATAAATTTTTAACCATGACTTTGAATAACAACTAAAAACTTTGTTTTCTAAAACATATTGTAAATTGCACGTAGACGACACAATAAATTGTTTTCCATTAGCAGGTATGTATGAGAGTGAAAAAAAAAACAATTTAAATGATAAAAAAGATGATAATTTTTATTCGCAAAAAAATGGCAAAACCGCATTCCATTGTGTACAAAATTCGAATATTTCGCTCAAATTGTTTACATTATTGTTAATTTACCAAAAACGGCTCAGCCGGTTTCTGCAAAATTTAAATGGGACTACTTCGGGAGAGCATCCTTTCGAACTAAAAATATTTCTTTCAATTAGGTTCACAATTGGCGGAATTATCGATGAACATACACAAAAAAACATACAGACGAACATAAAACGTCCTCCTTTTAGGAAGTCGGTTAAAAAGCCAATTACAATGTTCACATTTTCAATTCAGTATCACCGTACACAATGAATCTCAAACACTGTCCACACAAAGCACTTAAGCGCGTCTAAATTTTTAACTAACCCCGGAAGGCGACGTCCGCAAACAAGTCCAATACTCGTACAATAATAAATGACAGGCTACGTTATTTTACTCTTAAAAATGCAATCGACAACTCTACAAACCTTTCAGACTTTCAAATAGTTGAGTTGAGAACCATTTCTTATATATATGAAATCTGTTTTCAAACGACGGTTGGGGTTAAAAAAGTTTCATCCCCACTTTACATGTATGGCCACCACTTAAATAAACAGTTTTGAAATTTTTAAGTATTTGAAATTGAGATCTGTTATATACTAGAACTATTACGTTGTCAAATTTCATCCAATTCGGTTCATAAATGTGGAAATTATAAGAATTTATAGCTTGAAGACGGACGGACCGCTAAATGAAATTTCGTAAACTTAAAATTAGGTAGTCTGTAAAAGGCAAATAAAACAAAAATAAAATGAATTTCGCGTTGTCGAGATAATCAGCCATAAATAAACCTTACAATTACTATCATTGTAATCTTGTTTCATTAATCTTTTGAAAATGATGACATCTTTCAATTTAATCACCCTATTTACCAAATGTATCACCACAATATTGATAAGCAACAATGTAAAATTTATGTCTACACAGTGCATATAAATGCGTTTTTTTTTAACTAACAGCGAACTAACCAGCACCACCGAGCTAGACACCCACAAGCTCATCAAAATAGAAAAATAAACAAGCATAGTAACATAATAAATGACAAGCCACGTTATTTTACTCTTAGAAAATGCAATTAACAACTCCCTACCAGCCTTTCAGACTTTCAGATAGGATTACAGCGCAGTAATAAAACTTCAACTCAATTTCGTTTCGTGTGAGACAGGAAACTTTGTTTCGATAGAAGCTTTTATAATGTGGGTGTGTAGGTGTTTAACGTTATTATCTTTTATTACGTTTTATTTGTCTAGTTTACTTTACTTAGCTTGTGTAATTCATGTTTAGAAGCAAGCAATTGAATTATAATTATCATTTAAAATGTTTTTAATAACAGAATCCAAGTATATATAGGTAGGTATCTTCTAGGTCTGCGTGCTTCATCTTCGAAAACAACGTCGCTTACCATCAGGCGAGTTGGTGGCCAAGAGCGGACTTATTCGCGACATTTTTTGTTTGTTTCGTGAATCATTTTATTAATCCTTAGACTTTCTCTGCCAATACTATCTCTTTGGATTCATGACAGTAAAATGGAATCTATCAAGTGAAATAATATGTTAATTTAACCCCTGCAAATACAGAATTTATTCTCTGTGAAATCTAAAATTTACGTAGAATACTGATTTGCACTTTATATTTAAAAAAATGTAAAAATTTCCATCCTCTCTTAAAACAGAACTATTGAAAACTTGCTATTTTGTCAATGAGATTTTTTGGTACAGATATTGTTGAAGTTCATTTTTGACTTGATAACGTCTTACAAAGCGATGAACGCCGGCTACACTAACAAAAAAAAATTGTGTAATTGTTACGAGATGGGTTATTGGATAATCAGTTAAAATGCCGATCAGTCACTTTGCACTTTATTACACATAATCCCTTAAAAAATTACAAAACACACGACACAATTGGTTCGTACAAAACACTTCACACTGGCACTGATTTTCACACACTTCACTGTACACGAAATGCTTTCGCTTCAAAGGTAATAGCGGAAACTGAGTCAAACGACAGATCATCGCTCTATTTATATCTGAATTACAGTCGCCTCGATACGACGCTATTATATTGTTATTGACAAAGTAAACAAGTGATAGTTCTAGAAAAACCTATTGTTAAATACAAAAAAAAAAAACACCAAAAAAGACCGTAAACAAAGAGCGATCCCGCAACCGTCATAAAACTACAGCTTATGGCATAGTTACTATTCTACTAATTCTGCGGCAATTTTATATATACTTTCAATTTGATATGTTAAAATGACTCATTATTTTAGATGTGAAAACCTGGTGTTTATTCCCGTTCAATTTCCTGTTCGTAACAGAGCTTCCAATTGAAACCCTGAAGTATATAAAAGTTTAGGCATTTATTTACTTACAGGATAAGTATGGGCAGGCTTCCACGTGTTCTCCCTGTACATCTTGATGAGAATCTCTCTCGCTTCGTCGAATTTGTCGTGCGTTATCAGAAATTTCGGGCTCTCTGGTATAAGCAGGCAATATAATAAACTGGCAAGCAAAGACCAAGTTGACATGGCGAGTAAGTAGAAGTTCCACGTATTTAAAACTGTAAAAAAGATAAATAAATAATTCATAAGGTGTACTAGCACGATGATTCGTTGTGTAATAAATGCTATTTATCATAATTGGTCTGCTAGTTATGTTTTAAAATAGTAAAAGATACATATTTTTGGCAAAAAAATATGCCACATTTTTTTTCATCAAATAAATACATATAAAATTAAGTTTCACTTTATCCACAGTTTGTCTTCTATGTATCTAGTATTTTTTTTTTTTTGCAAAAAATCGCAACACTGACTTCTACCGTGTACAGAATTCGAATAGTTTGCACGAATCGATGTGACATCCATGTACATGTATTTATTTATCAAAAACGGCTCAGCCGTTTTCGGTTTTTAAATGGGACCACTTGGGGAGTATTACCCTTTTGATGTAATAATTACTTAACATTAATGCATCAGTCGAAACATCGTGCGTTTTACATTACATTACCGCACAAGTGCCGTAATGTTTCTCACTCTCATGAGTGAAAGTAGGAGAAACGAGACCACAGAGTTCTGCAGTCGGTGGCAGCGTGCGTTTTACATTACAATAAAGCACAAGTGCGTAATGAAATACATTACGATATTGAAATTGGTGTAATTACAGCCACTTTACGAGCAAATATGTTATAAACATATTTACAATTTTTAAACAATGATTAGCCTCATGCTAGTAGAATTAAATTAAACCTAGTGTTAGTGTATACAGTATTTATGTTTATATAGGAATCCCCTGCACGTTGAGCCAAATAAACACCAGCATTTTAGTGACTCGGCGCGTCCACTAGATGTTCCGAAAGACTTTTGAAAACAAGATGAGCTCCCGGCCCCCACGGACCCAATGTCTCAACTCCAAACGGCTCAAATATGCAATTATATAGTTATGTAATTATATGTGATGTTTGATATGTGCAATGTATATATTTTTGGTAACACATTATTTTGTATTTGTAAATTTACTGACCCATCCAGCCGCCGAACAAGGTGTACTTCCAATCATTGGTGAGGATTCCCCAAGACATGGCCGGCACTATGATCTGAGCTATCGCCGCGAACGAGGATTGAGTCAACATTACGCGGTCTCTGATGCCATCGTGGCAGAACTCTGACGTCAAAGTCACCACTGCACTGAATGCTGTTGCGAATCTGAAACAGAAAATTATAAGTACTTACTGTACTCTACTGCTCCTCATAGCGTAATTTGAGGTGTTTCTTAGCGATCACCGAAGTTAAGCGCTAACTGTCAGGGTTAGTTTTCGGATGGGTGATGGAGCTTATAATCAAGCGCTGCCATGGCTCGGATAACACTTTGAATTGTGAGTCCTAGTTGTTTTAAACTTTTAACAGAACAACGGAGACACACCTGGCCTACGCAAACTTACTTACATGTACTCATTTACCAGCCTTTTTAATAGTCCACTGCAGGATGCAGGCCTACACACTAAGGATGATTGTTCCATATCCACCACGCTGGCTCAGTGCGGGTTGGTGGTTTCATATACGCCAACGATTTTCGTTAACGGACTTATGCTAGTAGCCTCGTGATATTTTCCTTGACCGAAAAGCCAGTGGTGTGAAAATCCCTACATAAATTCCAAAGAACTCATTGGTATGGAACCGGGATTTGAACCCACCACCTCACTATTGAAAGGCGAGTGTACTACCATTAGAACACCATGGTCTTTTAATATTCCACTGCAGAACCTAGGCTTTCCCACATAGGATGATAACACAACATCTCGTCTTGATGCAAATACTCGATTGACTTTAAAAAAACATGCTATTTTATAAATGACCTTGCTTTTGAATATTAATCCTATGTACTCTAATGTACTCTACTTGTATTCATAACAAAAACACTGCGACAAATGACAATATAAATACCGGGTGAAAGAAATTAAACAAAAACAAATTGTAACGCCATGATAAACAAAAATTAAATTCGCGTCATTGTGAAATCAACCCTATTTTGTAGTTATAAAATTCGTTCTATAACTTTAGGGCATGGTCACATTGAGAGACACATAATGCAAAGTTTGCAAGTTGATTATGAAGACACCTTATATGATTCAGACCCAATAATAGCGTTTCGTGAAAGTTTTAGTTACATGAATTGTCCCAATATTTGAGAATACGTATTGTAGAATACTATAGTGTTGTGTGATCGAAAATGAATTAGCAATGGTATGTACAAAAATACTCATTGATCAATAACGGTTTATTTATTACGCACTTCAAGCAAATATCTACAGCGCTACAGTCCCTAAGTGAATGTAGTAAAGAAATGTCCGAGCGCCGTCATATATTTGACTTAGATATTTACATTAAATAATTCCCAAAAAACCCGTTTCCTCGTATCTCAACGTTATGTCACCCAATTAGTGCTTGGTACCGAGCACTTTGGTAACGAGCGGCGTTGTAGTTGGCTTGCAATCGCTTTACGACTAACTAAAAAGCCTGCCCACTACGTAGCTTGGGTCAAAGAGGTGTGGGTTCGATCCCCACCCAGGGCAAATATTTATGTGATGAACATAAGTGTTTGCTCGGTGTCTGGGTGTTATTTAGTTACTATCTATATAAGTATGTATTTAAAAATAAGTATATGTAGTATATCAGTCTCTGGCAGCCATATCACAAGCTTTGCTTAGTTTGGGGTCAGAGGCCGTGTGTAAGATGTCCCAAAATATGTATAAAAAATGTTTATAAAAAGGTTGGCTCGGACACTTTTTTGCACGATTGTAACTCTGTATATATTTGCTCGAAGATTACGCATATTTATTTTTATAGTGTTACTATGGGCTTAACATGTAGTTGTAATATCGTGCTATCTTTTTAACTACAGTCAAACCTGGCTAACTGAGAACTGGATAAGTGAGAAACCTCTATAAGTGAGAGAAAATGCCAGGTCCCGTCATTTTACCCCTCAAATACCTCTATAAGTGAGAGACCAAAACCTCTATAAGAGAGAGTCGTTTTTCCCTCATGGACCCCTATAACTGAGAGTACTACTTGTCGGAACCTCTATAAGTGACAGTTGAGGGTAATAAAACATCTGCACTTTATGACCCATTCTTAATGTTCTTGGAACTAACTGCCGTTGATTTCAGATCGTATTCTATTCAAACATTATTTTTGTATTTTGTGGAAATAAGTAACATTGTTTTTGTATCGACTTTTTTTTTGGAATTGCCACACGTACGTTTACACTATCTTATTGGTCAAACTAACTACAGTTGATAAGTTTCAATTGAGGAGAAAGGTTCGGTGTCAACAAATCAATCTTTAGGAATAAACAAATAAATCGCTAAGATTGAATGCATTCAAAAGGGGAAAATCATAAAATAAAGTGCGCAATGAATTGAATTTAGTAGAATCCAACTTTTATAAAATAATAAAATCAAAAGACCCCATACGGCCTCAGTGCTCTAAAGGACATGGAATTATTAAAAATATTTTTGATTTTCTTAATTTTAAAAAGAACCTTTTAGAATGAATAACTCTATCATCTATGTTCAATTCTAATCAACACATCCCGAACAATTAGTACCTATTTACTACATACAAGCCAATGGACCAACGTACAAATTAGACGGATTTTTAACCTCTATAAGAGAGAGAAGCCACTTCTGAAACTGGATAAGTGAGAAACCTGGATAAGTGAAAAACCTCTATAAGCGAGAATTAGATGGCGGTCCCTTCAACTCTCTCTTATCCAGGTTTGACTGTATATCCACATAGATAATAAGAACCTCCGAACGGCCTATACGAACTTGCTTACATAAAATACTTTTTACTCGTAATATCGTGAAATATGCGATTTAATCCAAACCATTCGAATGGTAAACAGTAACAAATAGTGCTTTCCTTTTTCTTTTTCCTTTATTTGTGTGTATTTTAATACAGTTTTTCTTTTACTTAAATTTGATGGTAATGTAATCGAAGAAAGTACCTATAGCAATATTCGAGTATTTGTAAACTAAAGTCACGGTTACAATGTTTAATTCACTTAAATATTACATCCTCAGTGTACCCTAATCTTTACCCAAAAACACATTGTCACTGTTAGTACTCGTCAGCCTTTGTGTTTAGGCCGAAATGAAAACGGTTTTATTATTTCCTTATCTCTATAAATGTTATGACAGACCACATTGTTTGAATCGTAAAATGCTATAACAGAGTTTATAATTGCCAGAAATTTAACGACTCGCTGTTAAATGGAATCTGAGGAATATATTCATAGTGTTTCGTTTGATTGCGGTTCCAGATTTGCTTTTGTACAGAATAAGCAATTCTTTTATTTTCGGTACATTTTTATGGTTTCACTCGAAGCAAGTGGACAGACGCTCTATTACCGTGGAATATGAAGAATTTGAACACAAAATGACCATTCCTTTTATTTCTATGTCAGCTTTGTTACCTTCATATTGTGGCGCTAGTGTTGCCGTCTCCTGGCGAAACGATTTTCAATTTTCGTCCGTTGCTGGTTAATTAAGAAGTATCAAATGTACAGAACAGATATTTTGAAAGTCCACATTTTTGGCTCCCAAAATTTAACGAATTCTTTGCTACACTACCGAAACTAGTAGGCAATTGATGCCTAAGGGACCTGCACCATCATTCAGGTGAGCGTAGCAGCAATGCAACCTTGCAACTAGTTTTCAACAAGGCGTGTGAAAATTACCTAATTAGCGCATGAAAGGCTTATTACACAATTGATTGTTTGTAAAGCAACTTTTGCAAACGCATTTAATTTTTACTACCCCGTAAAAATGGGTGTTGTATTCATAAGTTGACATACCTACTTACCTTGCGTATATTTTTGTTACGTTGCCTTTCATACAATTTTAACTGCAGGTCTCAGTTGTTTTAATCATTCAGCCAGTGTCAAACAAAGGGTTTCAGGCGATTTAAAAACTATGACACTAGGGCTAACCACCCGGCCTATAAAAACTTACCTATCATAAAATTGGCTACTAGTAAAATAATATCTACTTACAATAGACCTTCAAAGAACTTGGCAGTGATCAGCAGTTCGTAAGTCTGGCTGGACGCAGATATCAAGCTAAAAAAGCAGATGCCCCCGTAGCCGACCACCACGAATATCTTTCTGCCAAAAGCATCTGTCAGGAAACCGGCCACCACTGACGACAGAAGCATTCCTGAAAAAATAAATGTAGGTATTTAATTAGCTCAAAGCTAAGTATTGCAATTGAGCGAGGCAATGCCGCCAGCATTCTGGCTACGTTACCTTTTACGCTTTTAGACTAGGTTTAATTCTGTGTTTTGTTTAGTTTAATTTCTAGTTTTTTTTTTTTTTTCTTACGTAGTTTATTTAA
Organism: Hypomecis atomaria; assembly: GCA_964007245.1. Classification (NCBI taxonomy): domain Eukaryota; kingdom Metazoa; phylum Arthropoda; class Insecta; order Lepidoptera; family Geometridae; genus Hypomecis; species Hypomecis atomaria. The sequence goes on from OZ023297.1 coordinate 4,378,138, forward strand.
TTTTAGTCTTAGTGGAAAGTGTTTTTTTTTCCTGTGTAAATATCAATTGTAATACGTATAGAAATACATTTCTAAAACTCAACGTAGGTATGTTACATGTCACACAGATTTGAAATATATTAAACAAGAGTATCAGATAGATTCCTGACAAAAATTGTCAGAATACAGGCATTATAAAAGCGTACAACAAAGGCAGCAATACATAATATTGAGAGCAAGCCTGTCCTTCATTAGGATACTCCGTTGGGAGTATACGATACAAATAAATTAGAAATAGTAACACGCGACTCTAGACCAGTCAGCGAGATTCCGATATATCCACACTGTCTCTCCTAGGAAGAGATGGTCTCCATAAAAAATACTCCCCCGATAAAAGTACCTTCTAAAACTAAAAATAATATACTACAGCATAAAATCTTCTTTTTCCGAAAACCTAGTCTGTTTTCGCCATAGCCCGACAGCCCGTTCATTTTAAAAATAAATTGGGAATGCAAACAGCCTAACCACAAATCTCCGAAGCATGTCATGTCAGCTGCACTCTGTCCAGGCGTATTTTTTGCGTGGCCAACTGTTTGCGAGCAAAGCTCTTGAAAATTCCATGAAACCATTTAGGAAACCTTTTACCGAATTAAATTGCCTAAAATAAAGAGAGATCACGATTTCTGTGAACGTAGGCGTAGATAGATAGATAGCACACCAAGAAATAAACAAAAAGAAGAAACAAAGATACATACACAGTGTAACAATGGGCGGCCTTATCGCTGATAGCGTTCTCTGCCAGGCAAGCGTATTAAGTTTTTCACAGAATGTTTTTGCTATATTTTGTTTTAAGTGTTTTACTAACAAGCTTTTGATAAATGATCAGCTTACATAAATACTTTACCTATACGTTGTTTTAGAAAATAGTAGCTTATGACAATATATTATATGACCTTAAACTATATCAATGCTTAAAAAATCATTCCATCGCTCTATTGCGGTGTAAAAAACAAGAAACAAACCAACAAACATACTTTCGAATTTATGACATAATTAAGGTGATCATTAAAGTCTGTTCTCAATTTGTTCTGTCAGTACCCGAATACGGGTTAAAAAGCAAACCACTTTCTAGAAAGTAATGAAATTCTCCTTAACTTTTCATCAATCTCTTTTAAAATTATATAGGTACCGTAAAACTATAATTATAAAGTTAACGCTTTAAACTTATGTTTAACAAAAAAAAACATTTACATCTTAAATCCTAACTGTCTATCTCTACGACGAAACTTACGTCCGTTTTGCCCAGTTACCGATAAGACAATCTTCAGCTACTCAGGTCTTGTCGATAGAAATTCCTTAATTTACACATCACTCAACCTCAACTTTTGCTGCAAAAACACGGCCTATTTGGAGGACGTGGCCTCAAAAGCCTAACTTAACATAACAAGGCCATCGCCCTTCACGACCTAATAACGCGAGAATCGCAAAAACTAATTAAGGGCGGTTGTACCTCCAATTTTGTAGAGCTCGTGGCGTAGCTTAATGCAAGCGGTCCTACATGACGAAAATATAGCTACGCGAGGAAAAGCGAGGCGTCAGTCATAGGAATATAGTAACGTCTATAGTACAGCACACACATTATGCACTGTCAGAATACAATACATCTCATGTAATACAATACATACACGAATCAGTTTAGTTTCTCTGATCCGGCCTTATTGTGGGGGTGTGTTTGTACAAAAACTTAGGCTTTTCCAGCTATATCGTCTCGCTTTGGAAGAATATTTCTTTCCCAGCTTGTTTTCTTGTTTTTGTTGGATAATTTTATGACTATTAAAGTACTCCATGTTTTCAGGAATAAACAGCATGTTGCACGTAAGCATCAAGTATTTTTTTTTTGTACAATATTTATCTTTTTTGTTGCCTGATTGAAACATGGTCATGTACAAGCTGTGTATGGTGCTACCCCTCAGTCATTTTTTTTTAATTTCTAATTGCAAAATGGAATCTAATGAATTATAAAAATCAAATTATCGTTTAAAATCGAGGAAGTCAATATTTATTTTTATATTGACTCCTTTAAACTTGATACTTCAACTTTATTCTGAAATGTTGTATTTGGACTATATTATCTTTATCTAACATTTTTTATCTCTAAATGTAACTAGTTTTTATTAGCATTGCATTGTATAGCACGACTTGCCAAGGACATCAGCAAAAGTTTTCAAGGCTATTAACAAAATGAGAGTGTAATATCTGCTAACGTTTTAGTTCCCAGTAAGTTTAGTTTAATTACTTAATTGGATAACCTTTGGGAGCTTAGTTTGTCGAGTAAAAACAAAATGAGACCATGAAGGCTACATAAATGTACACAAAAAAGGGTTATTACCTATTACTCTACATTATAATAGACTAAATTTATTAAAATAAATACTCGTATCAAGTAAATAAAAACAAAAAATACTATCCGAGATAAAAAAAAAATCAGCTACGTGCTACGTTGTTACGTAGAAGTTACGTGTTTTTTTACAATAAGTGTTCATAGAAATATTCATGTTGTTAATTCTGGAAGTAGTATTGTAAAATCATGATATCAGCCTTAAAGGGAACAGATAATCTGATCAAGGCCCTCCTGCAATCTTGATCTGATCTTTTGTTCCCTTCATGCGTGAACGCCTACCTTCCATTTCCCATATTAGAACAGTAGGAAATCCATGTACTTAAACTCTAAACTTTTGCTATCTTATCAAAGTTTCATCAACAACTAAAACCGCCTTACTTAGCTCAATTGCGACAAGATTGTAAGTGCATTAAACTAATCAACAAACAGAACCGATCAATCCCGATAAGCTTCACACAGCGACACAATTAACACATTATATCATTTGTCTACCATTGATTGCGATGCCATCTATGCATCGGTTTAATTAATAACGCTCAAGAGAGTACAACGGTCCCTTCTGCGACTGGTCGCAGCCATATCAGCCAGGTGCGAGTCGAACTCGCGCAAAAAGGGTTCCGTACCGTATGGGAATCCCCTTAGCCCCATTTGAAGTGCCTACTTGTTGTCGTTATTAATATGGAGCAAAAAACGGCAAATAATTACATCTGTCGTATGGGACTACAGAATAAAATTAGTATTTAAGGGGAGGGGCCTTTAATATTTATTGTGTTCTGGTTTTAGTATTTTTTGTTATAGCGGTAACAGAAAAACATCTGTTAAAATTACAACCATTTAGCTATCACGGTTCCTGAGACACCCTGGTGATAGACGGACGGACAATGGAGCCTCAGTAATAGAGTCCTGTTTTCACCCTTAAGGCTGCTGGCTTTCCTGTTTCCTGGGAGGTATTATCTGAAGCTTTTCAATAGCAGTGAATTTTCTAACTTTGCATGCTTCGTCTTCGACTAAGTTGGTGGTCAAGCACTGACTTATTCCCGATAAAAAACTCTATAGCACTTTAGATCACCTGATCACTCTTAAGAAAACTAGCCGTGACGACCGTTGCTTAACTACGGTGATCGCTAAGAAACGCATAGTCGAATTAGTACTAATAATAACATTAAGTATGATAAATTATCTATAATGCTCACACGCATGCCTACTCGTAACAATCAACATTTTCGGGAGCAGGCTCCTAGACCTAGTATTTTTGTTTGATAGTTTTATGCGTGATGAAATTTAAGTTCAAATAATATAAAACATGCCACCTACATAGCACACTACGAAACAATCTATACGTAAATAATTTTATCGCTGTTATCTTGTTTAACATGCAAAACTTGCCTCGTATTTTAACCAAGAGACAGTTTAGTCAATTTGATTAGAAGGAACAGTAATAACATAGACTAGAGTATATAAATGCCTTTTACAAAAGCGTTTTTTTTCGTACGTTAATTTCAGCCATAGGACGTCCACAGTTGGACATGGGCTTCGTAACAAATTAGATCTCCAACCAATTACAAGACATAAATCTATTCTATCCGTTGTCGTAGCTCTGTTGCTGCAAACAAACCAACCAAAGAGCAACAACCCAAAAAACACACTTACGGATTTATAATAATAGCAAAGATTCTAAAATAATTATATTTTGTTCCAAAAATGCTTGAAAAATATCAATTACATTTATTTTTTTGATCTAATAACTCATTTATGTCTTTGTATTGTCCATTTTAGGAGATTTTAATTTTTTGCACGCGCTGTGAAACAAGCTTGTCGCAAAACGCTGCGACATGTCGCATCAACAATAGACTAGAGTATATAAATGCCTTTTACAAAAGCAACTTCGTTCGTACGTTCAGTTTAACTATATGGCGTCCACCATTGGACATGGGCTTCGTAACAAATTAGATCTCCAACCAATTAAAAATACAAAATCAATTCTATGCGTTGTCGTTGCTCTGTTGCTGCAAACAAACCTACCAAAAAGAGCAACAACCCAAAAAACACACATGGATTTATAATAAAAACAAAAATTCAAAATTAATTATATTTTGTTTCAATAATGCTTGAAAAATATCAATTGCATTTATTTTTTTGATCTAATAACTAATGTCTTTGTATTGTCCATTTTAGGCGCTTTTAATTTTTTGCACGCGATGTGCTAAGACATTTACAAGCTTGTCGCAAAACGCTGCGACATGTCGCATCAACAAAATTCGGTGCATTAAATTGCATGATAATCCGCCAGTTGATTAATATTTGACGAACCGATGGACTGTTTACTTGGTTACCGTATTTAATTCAATTAGTTCTATCAATATGCAATTCGGTAATAATTACCTATGCACGGTTACGAAATAGTGTACTTTTAAAACCAGGGGATTTTTAAACTAAAATGTATGCTATATTTAAGAAAGATATTCAAAATTAAAAGACACAAATAAATAGAATTTATGAAGCACTTCCTATAATTATAACAAATTATTTCAGAATAATTAGTTAAGAACGTATTGAACTGAAATAACGCTTAGTTAACGAGTTCTTTTGTTTTTTATAACAATAAGTATAAAAGATAACATAAACAAAAATTACAAATACCGATGTTTAGCAAATATCTATGCGCTCTAGGGTTTCGTACACTGACATAGAATATACTTATTTAAGTACTCGGAATTTGAAGAGCATTGTACTCTAACTAAACGGGTTACTAATGGATAAAGCCTATGAAATATCCAAATGTTAGATGCTTATTTTGTTTGTAAAACATCCAATACGATTAAGTATTAAAATAAATATCATTTTTTGCGTGAAAATGAAATATGAGATATCTATTTAATACGCGCCCGACCTTTCATCACATTTAAGTTTTGCCATCATGTCAATTGGTTCTCAAAGTTTTCATATTTAAGTTGAAGAGTTTGAAATTGGAAATTTTCAGCCAGTGAACAGTTTGTTGACTAGTTTTTGCCGATATTTTAATAAATCTTTGAGAATTGACCTTTCGTCTCAATACTCGTAGATTCATTCAAAACTTCATACTCTTTAATGGTAGATTGTTTGATATTGATATTATATCTGATATAAAACGGCAGCGCAACGTTAACTACAGGTTTAAGCTATGTATTCACTGAGCAACAATGTTTCGGATACACAGTTTCTCAATCATCACGTAGATGTTACCAGGAACATATCAATAAACAAGAAGTGTTTACAGAAATGAAATAATTGTCTCTGAAACATTACGATTTATTTCAGAAACACGCAGATTTTGTTTCTGTAACAAAGTTAACAAGCAATTTTTGCTCAGTGAATACATGGCTTCGAGCTCGACAGTCAGCTTCTTACCTAAATATGGTATAGCATTTAGCAGCCCTTTTTGTAGCAAGCTCATTTTCAGGTCACATTCTGCCATCGGCAGTAGATATGATGTGGTATTGCTAACCAGGACACCTGAAAAATATTTAAAAATAAATGATTTAAGAAGTACCAACATCATCATTTTCAGCCTGTAATTGCACACTGCTGAGCAGCCTCATTTTCTTGTACCTGCTCTTCTTCATTTATTATAATATGAATTAAGGAGTTTGACACACTGGATGCGTTCTGCGGTCAGGTCAAATTGAACGCAGCATGCATTATGTAGGTATATGCATAATGCATCCAGTGTAGCAAATCCTCAAAACTACATAAATATAAATGCCGTTGTACTTTCTTCGATGTTTGATGAAAGGAAATATTGATAAATATTTATGAAGTAATAATTGATATATTATATTCTGTACCTGCATTGTATCCAATAAAAGCTATAGCTAGTAGCTTTATATGAAAGAGGCCGAACTTGCTAGCTTTGTACGCGGAGTTGATTTCTTGCATAGGAAGCCTGGACTTCGCTGGCGCTGGCCGACCTATTAAACACAAAAAAAAAAAATTATAAACAAGACGTAGATTTTCATTCTTGCCTAGTTTACAAAGAAAGACACATTTATTCATGGATTATTCGAATAACTTTAACTATGACTAAGGAAGCAAAACTAGTTTAGAAAAAATATCATCTTCATCATCATTGTATCGAAATCTAATTTTTATTAAGCCAAAGACTTCTAATTTAGGTAATTATTTTTGAAAAAAAATTACACCACCGACTTTCACCGTGTCCAGAATGTGGGATACAGCCTGGTGACAGACAGACAGACGGACAGCGGAGTCTTAGTAATAGGGTTCCGTTTTTACCCTTTGGGTACGGAACCCTAAAAACATACAGACGAACATAGTAACTCCTCCTTTTTGGAAGTTGGTAAAAAATAATGTACATCGTTTACAGCGTAAAACATTCGCCAAGCACCATTACCAAGAATAAATCAAACCGGGCACTTATTCACGGAAATTTTAACGTAAAACCCCTTCATTTTATAGTCCAAAGTTATTTTAGTTATTTTAATACGAAACCAATTTATTAGTGAAATATTAAACCCGCGTCTGATTAATTCGGAGAAATCAAAATGCTAGTAATTTTCTCTAGGGAACTGTGATTAATATCGGAAGGAGTTATATTTAATTTGATGTTTCAAAATTCGAGCAAATATCTACAGAGCCACAGTCCCAAATCGAAAGTAGTAAAAAAATGTCCAAGCGCTGTCATACATACCGACTTACATACATATTTACATTAAATAATTCACAATGACCCGTTTTCTCAAATCTCGACGTTACGAGTATGTCATTAGTGCTTCACCCTCAACACACAAACTAGTCACTAGCCAAATACCTTTGATAGCGAATGAATGTTTTTAGGTATCGGAGTTTCCTGTAAAATTATCATACTTCTGAATTTGCGTCAAAAGACAACAAAGAAGGTGTTATCATTTCACAATATTTTCACAATAGTTATAATAGGTATTTAGCCTACGTGTCTTGTTTGCTTCCTGTAAAAAGGTTTTGCGAGATTGAGATATATAAGCGCGTCCAAAAAGGAGGAAGTTGTACGTTTGTCTGTAGATATGTATTTTTTGTGCATGTTTATCAATATTTTTGCCAATACTCCCGAGGTGATCCTATTTAAATTTTATAGAATTCGGCTGAGCCATTTTGGAAAAATCAACAATAGTTTTAAAAAGTTATATGTCGACTCGAACTATTCTAATTTTGTACACGATTGAGATCGGTTGTGCCATTTTTAAAAATAATTATCTTTTATCTTTTCTCCTCTCTTTAATAAAAATCTTCCAATTATGTCTACATTCCGTCATTTTTCTCTTCTTTCGCTAACTTATTTATTTTTTTACTAATTATCCTCCTTATTATTATCATCACCGATTTTAATCAGATCACACAACACCGACGCACTCACCACACCACATGTATAAAAAACCAGCCTTACTTGTCTGTTCACGACGACTGTCTTATTTTTTTTTTATTTGGTCAGAGGGTAACATGTGAACTTTAGTTTTATTTTTCAGTTTTCATAGTACCTATGTGGTTTAATTAATATTTTCTTACCGTCTTACCACATAAGTTTTACGCACACTTTAAATAATGTTCAACAGTACAAATTGCTCGGTTGAACTGTGTTTAAAGCGTGTTTGAATCTTTTGTGGTGAGGCGGTCTATGTTTAAGAAAATTCGGCTGGCTGACCTAGTGTCTCAATTTTTAAATAGAAATATCAGAGAAGTAATAAAATATAACAAGGGATCGAATTTGACTTCGCTTCGCTTCTAGAGTCTGACCAACGAAAGATGTCCAAGAAAAAAGGCGGGAATTTTAAAAAATCAAGAGCTGTTAGCTTGTTTTCTAGTACCGCTCAGCTGATCTCCATGAAATTTAGCATGCACGTAGTTTATAGAACTACGTGCATGCTAAATTTCTTAAATTAGTAATAATATTTTTTTTTTAATTCCCGCCTTTTTTCTTGGACAGCTTTCGTTGGTCAGACTCTATTATAAATCCCACCAAAATGATCACACAGTCGCCTTTCGTAGTCGGGCAAAGTTAAAACAGACGGCCGGTACCAAATAAAAAAAATTAATTTCCAAAAATTCCAAAGCACTAATAGCTACGTAAACGCCTCAGCAGTTTAATACCATCTCAAGGTAGGTAAGCACCATCCCAAAGTAGGGTGAGACATTCAAGTTTCTACTTTTAATTAAAAGTAATATCTAATTTAATCTAACGTACAAGGGAAAGCAATTTAGACGCGAATCGCGCGATGTCTCTTTACCCGTGGAATGAGCTCGGATATTACATAATAGGTGAAATTGCTGCGATGTTTTGTACGTATGGTAAATTTGAACACCTACAGAACCATTATCGTACGTGCTTTTAGTATTATGTAGATATGCTTTAAAACGATGGGTCGAACATATTGCATATATATTAAGTGTGCTTAGCTAAATAGCATTGGGAGGTCAATAGAAAGTAGAACTAACTTGCAACCGGCTACAGTTGCCAATATCATCCATGGATTTGCAATTTTCTGTATAAAGCATTAGATTTCCAAAAATCATGACAGGTACTTAGTCTGCGTTTCATAATGGTAATGAAGAGGTCAACAAGTTTTTTTTTTCAGTTGTTGATCGCTTAAATTGTGTTGCAGAATTTAGGCTGCATGCGGTTTCATACTAAAGCCTTATTAGTGCCACACGGTAATCAAAAATGAGTAGACTTATTTTATGACTTTTGTTCTTAAAAAAACGAAATTACGGGACTGATATTACGCGACTGACAATTCTGAAAATAACGCTCGTTTGACCTCGCCCTAGCACGTGTAATACATGTAGGTATTAGCAGTTGATACCACCTATTCGACAATGACCTATTACGTATCGTCCAATCCAACGTAAAACATTGCTTATCACCATAACACAATTTCGAGGGCTACTTAGTGGCATAATGTTGTATGAAAATACGCAAATACCCCAGAATAATAAGGACTAAATTATTCCGAGGAAAATACCTAAGAAATACCTAGGTGTGAAAGTGATTTGACTTTGGAACTTCTTTAGTTAGAACAGACATCGAACTGGTCACCATACACAGCTAAGCAAAGAAAATAGGCTGTAAAGTACTTTAGGCAATACTCGCAACGAATGACGGTTTAGCTAACTTTGAGCTCTATTGCCTACATTTTTGAACCTTTATTTAGGCTTATGTTAAACAGTCATGATACCAAGTAACAGCAGACACGAGCTTTAAAAATCTGTGTTAGTGCAACCGGGATAGCGAAATAATTATGGTATGCGATTCGTTTCTATCGGTTTAAAAATTGAGATCAAACTTGTCGCGTGCGATTTTAACAGAGATTTTTTTAGTTTGCCATTGTGTTTGTTACGTATATTAATATTGTTTTACTGTGAAAAATAGGTATATTATAATTTATTTGACTTTATTGTGAAGTGATTTAGTGAAGATATAACAGTGTTTGGTATTATCCACAGTATTTATGAGTATTTATTCTTTCGCACAAAGGTATTCAAGTAATATATTACCTACGCACATGCAGTAAAAATAAAGAAACGCCTGAATCAATTTGCCAAATGGTTCCTACTTGGTACCATTGGCAAATTGATTCAGTAAAATTGAAACAGTAACAATATTTTTTGTTAAATTAGAGTTTAGATGAATTAGGTATAATATTATATAGCAAAGCCTGTAAACAGCGCGGCTAAAGACCCAAGAGCCAAGCTGACCCGACACTTCACCGAAGACATCCCGGACTTCAGCCTGTACGAGATTAGAATGGCCCTGAACCAACTTAAGAACAACAAGGCGCCGGGTGACGACGGAATCACTTCAGAGCTTCTGAAAGCGGGTGGTAAACCGGTACTTAAAGTCCTTCAGAAGCTTTTCAACACCGTCGTCCTCGAGGGCATAACGCCAGAAGCATGGAACAGAAGCGTGGTGGTGCTATTTTTTAAAAAAGGTGACAACACCTTATTGAAGAATTACAGACCCATCTCGCTTCTGAGCCATGTTTATAAGTTGTTTTCAAGAGTCATTACGAATCGTCTCGAACGCAGGCTTGATGACTTCCAGCCTTCCGAACAAGCCGGATTCCGAAAAGGCTTTAGTACCATTGACCACATACATACGCTGCGGCAGGTTATACAGAAGACCGAGGAGTATAACCAGCCACTTTGCTTAGCGTTTGTGGACTATGAGAAAGCCTTTGATTCGGTCGAGACATGGGCTGTGCTTGAGTCCCTTCAACGATGCCGTATTGACTATCGGTATATCGGAGTGTTGAAGTGTTTGTATAATAACGCCACTATGTCGGTCCGAGTACAGGAAGAGAGCTCCAAGGCGATCCCTTCGAAGACAGGCGTAAGACAGGGAGATGTTATATCTCCGAAACTGTTTACTGCTACTCTGGAGAACGCCTTTAAGCTCCTGGAATGGAAAGGATTCGGCATCAACATCAATGGCGAATACCTCACTCACCTTCGGTTTGCCGACGATATCGTAGTCATGGCAAAGTCGATGGAGGAACTCAGTACGATGCTCGAAGGCCTTAATCGAGTATCTCAACAGGTGGGTCTTAAAATGAACATGGACAAGACGAAGGTCATGTGTAATTCCCATGTTGTACCCACCCCTATTTCAGTTGGGAACTCGGTTCTTGAAGTCGTTGACTCGTACGTCTACCTAGGACAAGTAGTCCAGTTAGGTAGGTCCGACTTCAAGAAAGAGGCCAATCGCCGAATCCAACTCGGCTGGGCAGCTTTCGGAAAATTGCGTAACGTCTTCTCGTCCGACATACCTCAGTGCCTCAAGTCGAAAGTTTTCGACCAGTGTGTGTTGCCAGTGATGACTTACGGCACAGAAACGTGGTCTCTCACTATGGGCCTTATTAGCAAGCTTCAAGTAGCCCAACGAGCCATGGAGAGGGCTATGCTCGGAGTTTCTCTACGCGATCAAATCAGAAATGAGGAGATCCGTAGAAGAACCAAGGTTACCGACATAGCCCAGCGGATTGGCAGGTTGAAGTGGCAATGGGCAGGGCACATAGCTCGGAGGACTGATGACCGATGGGGTCGAAAAGTCCTCGAGTGGAGACCACGTACCGGCAAGCGCAGCGTAGGACGTCCACCCACAAGGTGGACGGACGACCTCATTAAGACCGCAGGATCGCGCTGGATGCAAGCCGCTACCAACCGGTCTTATTGGAGATCTTTAGGGGAGGCCTATGTTCAGCAGTGGACGTCCTATGGCTGAAAGGAAGGAAGGAAGGTATAATAAAATCGGCCAAGTACGAGTCGGACTCGCGCACGGAGGGTTCCGTACTGTATGGGAATATTTATAATAAATAAAAATTTTACCCTTAAATATTTATTTTATTTTAATTTTATTATTTATTATTGAAGTGAATATAAAACTAAATATTCTGTGAAAATTTCAAGCATGTACCTGTTACTATTTTTAATATAGATCGAAAAACGTCTAAAAATCAGGTTTGTTGTATGGAAGCCCCCCTTAAATTTTTATTTTATTTTGTTTTTAGTTATTTTTGTTTAGTTCAATTTGTTGTTATAGCGGCAACAGAAATACATCAGCTGTGAAAATTTCAGCTGCCTAGCTATCATGGTTCATGAGATACAGCCCGGTGACAGACAGACAGACAGACGGACAGACAGACATCGAAGTCTTAGTAATAGGGTCCCGTTTTTCCCTTTGGGTACGGAACCCTAAAAATGATAAAAAAGACAAATTCGGCAACAAAGCATGAAATTGATAAGCGATAATTTGAATTGTTTCAAAACAAGTGGGTAAACAAATTATTACCCTAATATTCTTATAAGTATTCACAAAACAAAAAAGCATCACAATTTCACAACATTTAATTGAGTAATGACGTAATTTACTCGTATATTTGATTACACATTACACAAAAAAATCCCTTGTTTGGAAATCGGTTAAAACAATAACATACCCGATTCAGCCAAAGCCGGTAAACTAATTTCACTCATTTTTACCTCAAAATATGACTAACAAATTCTAAAAATAATTTTACTTCGCAAAATGTGACACAACTCGACATGTCAGCTGTTCCTCTTATGAAAGATAACTCATCTCGTGTTTTATAATTATGACGAAATTATTATCTAGACCTTGCTACTGAACCAATTTAGTTTGAACTGCTCCGTTATGTGTAATACTTAGCGGCTCACCCGACTTTTCCCCTGTTCTAATAATTTATTTATTATTTTTTAATAAAAAAAATATTAGGGAACTTCTTACTCGATCTCTGATCCCAAACATGGAATAGTTTATGGCTGCTTAAGACTGATACACTACAAATCTGAGTGCCGTGTGTAAGATGTCCAAAGGACCTTAGGATATCATCTATTTTTTAATCAAACATATCTAAAATTAAAATAAATAATAATAATAAATAAAAATTTGAGGACATCTTACACACGGTCTCTGACCCCAAACTAAGCAAAGCTTGTGATATGGCTGCCAGAGACTGATATACTACATAGACATAAATCAGTTTTGTTCAATAATAGCTCATCGTCACTATCATTACTATCACTACATTGTATAAAACAAGTCGCTTCCCGCTCTGTCTGTCCCTATGTAAGTATGCTTCATCCATCCATCCATCAGCCATAAGAAGTCCACTGCTGGACATAGGCCTCCCCTATGGATCTCCAATAAGACCGGTTGGAAGCGGCTTGCATCCAGCGCGATCCTGCGGTCTTAATGAGGTCATCCGTCCACCTTGTGGGTGGACGTCCTACGCTGCGCTTGCTGGTACGTGGTCTCCACTCGAGAACTTTTCGACCCCATCGGTCATCAGTCCTCCGCGCTATGTGCCCTGCCCATTGCCATTTCAACTTGCCAATCCGTTGGGCTATGTCGGTAACTTTGGTTCTTCTACGGATCTCCTCATTTCTGATTCGATCTCGCAGAGAGACTCCGAGCATAGCCCTCTCCATAGCTCGTTGGGCTACTTGGAGCTTACCAATAAGGCCCATAGTGAGAGACCACGTTTCTGTGCCATAAGTCATCACTGGCAACACACACTGGTCGAAAACTTTCGACTTGAGGCACTGAGGTATGTCGGACGAGAAGACGCTACGCAGTTTTCCGAACGCTGCCCAGCCGAGTTGGATTCGGCGATTGGCCTCTTTCTTGAAGTCGGACCTACCTAACTGGACTACTTGTCCTAGGTAGACGTACGAGTCAACGACTTCAAGAACCGAGTTCCCAACAGAGATCGGGGTGGGTACAACATGGGAATTACACATAACTTTCGTCTTGTCCATGTTCATCTTAAGACCCACCTGTTGAGAAACCCGATTGAGGCCTTCGAGCATCGTGCTGAGCTCTTCCATCGATTTTGCCATGACTACTATATCGTCGGCAAACCGAAGGTGGGTGAGGTATTCGCCATTGACATTGATGCCGAATCCTTTCCATTCCAGGAGCTTGAAGGCGTTCTCCAAAGTAGCCGTAAACAGTTTCGGAGAAATTACGTCTCCCTGTCTTACGCCTCTTTTTAAAGGGATCGCCTTGGAGCTCTCTTCCTGTACTCGGACCGACATAGTGGCGTTATTATACAAGCACTTCAACACTTCGATGTACCGATAGTCAATACGGCATCGTTGGAGAGACTCGAGCACTGCCCAAGTCTCGACCGAATCAAAGGCTTTCTCATAGTCCACAAACGCTAAGCAAAGTGGCAAGTTATACTCTTCGGTCTTCTGTATAACCTGCCGTAGCGTATGAATGTGGTCTATGGTACTAAAGCCCTTTCGGAAACCGGCTTGTTCGGAAGGCTGGAAGTCATCAAGCCTTCGCTCGAGACGATTCGTAATGACCCTTGAAAACAGCTTATAAACGTGGCTCAGAAGCGAGATGGGTCTGTAGTTCTTCAATAAGGTATTGTCACCTTTCTTGAAAAACAACACCACCACGCTTCTGGCGTGATGCCCTCGAGGACGACGGTGTTAAAAAGCTTCTGGAGGACTTTTAGTACCGGTGTTCCACCCGCTCTCAGGAGCTCTGATGTGATACCGTCATCACCCGGCGCCTTGTTGTTCTTAAGCTGATTCAGGGCCATTCTAATCTCGTACAGGCTGATGTCTGGGATATCTTCGGTGAAGTGTCGGGTCAGCTTGGCTCTTGGATCTTTGGCCGCGCTGCTAACAGGCTTAGCGACCGAAGCGTATAACTGTCCATAGAACCTTTCGATCTCCTCTAATACCTCTGCCTTGGTCGACGCTAAACTTCCATCTTCTCTCTTCAGCTTTGTCAATTGGCTTTGTCCAATAGACAAATCTCTTGCGAACACTTTGGAGCCTTTGTTCCGCTCTATTGTCTTTTTAATATGTTTAGTATTAAAAAGACGGATGTCGTGCCGCAAGGATTTCGAAATTTGTCTATTGAGACGCCTATATGACTTTGCATCATCGGAAGACTGCAATCTTAGCGAGCGTCGTTCGGCCATGAGATTTACGTGTAAGTATGCTTATATCTTTAAAACTACCCAACGGATTTTGATGTGTTTTTTTTATTAGATAGAGTGATTCAAGAAGAAAATTTATACATAAAATACACCTGAATGAAGCCGGGGCGGGTCCTTGTTTTAAATAAGACATGAATGAAGTGGTGACGTCCCGGGAAATATTTAAATAAATATATATCAGAGGAATATCTTCATTCGGTCTGTGACCCCAAACTTAGCAAAGCTTATGATATGGCTGCGACAGCCTGATATACTAGGTACACACACATATTTTTAAACACATATTTATATACAGGGTGGGCCTTAACTGTGTTGACGTTTTGTTTTGTCTATTAATCACAAACCCGCAGGGGTACGCGAGCGAGGGGGGGTGTCGTTAGACGCACCATTTCGTGGAATTGTTAGTCGCCATGGATCCGTTCACAGGAGCGCAACGTGCGTTTTGTGTTCGCGCGTATTATGCAAACAATAATTCTGTGACCATTGCTAGGCGAAAGTACCGCGCTCACTTCCATTTACGAGACATCAGCGAAGCACCAAGCGCAAATTCGATTCGTAAATGGATTAAAATGTTTGAAGAAACCGGGTCCACGGTAAGAAACATTAACGCGGGCCGTCCAAAGTCAGTGCGGACACCGGAGACTATTCGACGTGTTAGTGAATCGATTAAAGAAAATTTGAAAATCAAAGAGGAGTTGCTGTGACGGTGAGAGCTGAGAATTATTGTCAGATGCTGCAAGATTTCTTGGTCCCAGCTCTTCAAGAATTTCAAGGTTACAATTCCAGGACCTGGTTTCAGCAGGATGGAGCCACTTGCCACACTGCCACAGTCTCAATAGACCTGTTGAAAGAGATGTTTCCTGAAAACTGATCTCACGTAGAGGAGACATTCAATGGCCCCCAAGGAGTCCAGATCTCACTCCAAATGATTATTTTTTGTGGGGATACTTGATATCAAGAGTTTATGAAGATAATCCGACAACAGTAGAGCAATTAAAGCAAAACATTGTACGGGAAATCAACTCTATTCCAAGAACAACTTGTCAAAGTGTGTTTGAAAATCTGCGAGTCCGACTTCAAGAATGTCAACAAGCTGGAGGCGGTCACTTAAATAACATAATCTTTAAAAATTAAATGATAATATTTGTATAGTATACCTAAATAATTGTAAATGTTAGTTAACAAAGGGCACAGACCCTGGAGTCTGTGGTTAATAAATTTTAATCTAAAAAAAAAAAAAAAAATTAAATGTCATTTAAATTTCCATTTCTTGTAGTTTTTAAATATATAAATATTAAATTCCTATGATTCATTGTTATTTTTTTATTGCATATTGAAACTACGCATACAGTTAAGGCCCACCCTGTAGATAATAACACCCAGACACAGAGTAAAATCCTATGTTCTTTACACGCATGCTTATCCTGGGTGGAAATCAAACGCACGTGTTAGATCAGGGTTAAAAGAAGCGGTTACTTTATCTATTTCTACCAAAATATTACTGTTAGGATGGAAATCTTACTTTAAACTAATGCAGCAACCCTGATTCTAATATAATAACAAAGAAACTCTTCAATCTGATCCTTTAAATGTTTGTGAGGGTAGTTACCTAACTTGAGGTTTCTAAATTAGTAAAGGAAACAAGTAAGTAAGTATACTTTATATATTTTTTATACTTCATGGGTCCCTCGAGGGTACCACCATGTATTGCAATAATTATGCCACGTTCGCAAGGCCCTAGACGTTTTGAGAAGAAGTGGCAAGAAACTCAAGACGCCATCAGTATAATCTTTTGATCAGTCACCTTAATTTAGATATTACACAAAGTACTTAACTTTAGCAACATGGCGACGTCCACTCGACTTGGCTTCGAATATAAAAGTACCGACACTCAGCATAACTAGCTAAGCAAGACTCCAACGTTATTATCAGAATACCGGGAGAACACTAAGAGAGATTCAAAGATACTAAGAGATATTAAGAGATATTAGGAGCCGAAGCCGCGCCAACAGACTGTTTTATACTCATTTCACAAGCTCCCACCATGCCTTACCACCACTGCTCGATGTAAACATTGCCAACAACCAATAGGGAACGAGCAAGATGGCGGGCACGGTGGTAGCCTCCATTTTACACAATTGTTAAACATAAAATCATCTTAAACTGTATTTCATACTTATTAGAATTATTAGAACAATTATTGATACGTTTCAAGTCATCTATAACATTATGAAATCACAGTATTAAATAAATGGTATATGTAAACAACAATGGCCGACATTCGGAACTCATGATAGCTACCAATAAGTCTTATATTACTCAATACATCTTGTAATCGTTATTAAATTAAATATTATAATAACATTATTATTCTAACACGGCCAGCCTGACAGTACTTCGTCCTCGAAGTACATACAACCTCATCTCCACCATTACACTACAATAAAACTTAATACCATGTTGTATTGTTGATGACATATTATTGTGTTTATTTTTTTTATTTCATATCATATTTTACTATTCTATTGAGATGAAACTTCTAATACGACTTCCAACAAGGTTGCGTTATAAGTTAAATTAATAAGTTAGATTTAGTTGAATTTATAAGTTAAATTAATCAAACAAAAACCAAAACACCTCGTCCATCGACGGAGAAAGTAAATACCGCGGGCTAACTTGACGCCAACGCCATCTACCTCTAGTTAAGAGTTAACTACTAAATTTCACTTCTTCTGCGCGGAGGGACTCCACGCACAATTTTTTTTATTTTCGATGTCAAATGATCTCCCACTCAAACCATCCAATGATTACGTGGAGAACATCTAACAAATCAATCACAATTTTATTATTTGTAGGATCCGTTAACAAAGCCTTTTATTCGTTTATATTTTAAAGAATAAGATCTTAATTTGAAGTACCCTCAATATTTTTTCAGCACCTTTAAAAATTGGTTTGCCATTATCTCGACAAAATATAAATAATGTGTTATTTTTCAGAATGTCAATAAATCAACTGATACACACCTAATTCTGCATCATTAAATAGGATATCTTAGTCAAGTCATTTCAGTCAAAGTAACACACAGTTCACCCTTCATAAACTTTTTCCGGCCATACAGGACCATTCCATATTTAGCCAGCATTTCAAACATTCCAATTTCTCATTCCACTGTGACACTGTGTTCTTAATATTGTAGTGAACAGATTTCCCAATAATGAAGCAGCTATGTGAATCAGCTAACTATTGTTTGCATTTTATTTTTCACTTTTCTCGTTTTACTGAAGGTTTACGTCTTTTTCAGACCGCTCGGTTATTCTGACACATTTATAACCAGTTGTCTTTCAAACTTCCCAATATATATATTTGTGTAGTATGTATGGTCTTATGTCGTTAGATAAAAATAATTACAAAATGAACAGAAACTTTCTGCAATATTTTTTAAGCAAAATTCTTCTGGTTTTGTTAACTGATCCCACATTACAAAATAAACAAATTATGCAAAACATTTTCTAATTATATATAACAGGGCTCAGCCCCTTACCTCCTTTATCGTCAGAGCACTGTATTCACTTCACTATTTTAGTGATACACTTCACTATTTCACTGATTCACTTTACTTGGCCAGGAAGCCCAGTAGTTCTGGGACCTGGAGCCACGCGGCAGAATTTCCCAGGCAATCATTGCCAAGAAATCGAGTAGCCGCTGCACAGGCAGCCTTTCAGCATGGATATGCAAAAAACTTGTCGGGATTCTCTGAAACACAATGAACGGCATTAATGTGGGTCTTTCGGCACCACTTCTGATGTTAGATCAGGGTTAAAAGAGGCGTTTTACTTTATCTATTTTCTATCAAAATATTACTGTTAGGATGGAAATCTTACTTTAAACTAATGCAGCAACCCTGATTCTAATATAATAACAAAGAAACTCTTCAATCTGATCCTTTAAATGTTTGTGAGGGTAGTTACCTAACTTGAGGTTTCTAAATTAGTAAAGGAAACAAGTAAGTAAGTATACTTTATATATTTTTTATACTTCATGGGTCCCTCGAGGGTACCACCATGTATTGCAATAATTATGCCACGTTCGCAAGGCCCTAGACGTTTTGAGAAGAAGTGGCAAGAAACTCAAGACGCCATCAGTATAATCTTTTGATCAGTCACCTTAATTTAGATATTACACAAAGTACTTAACTTTAGCAACATGGCGACGTCCACTCGACTTGGCTTCGAATATAAAAGTACCGACACTCAGCATAACTAGCTAAGCAAGACTCCAACGTTATTATCAGAATACCGGGAGAACACTAAGAGAGATTCAAAGATACTAAGAGATATTAAGAGATATTAGGAGCCGAAGCCGCGCCAACAGACTGTTTTATACTCATTTCACAAGCTCCCACCATGCCTTACCACCACTGCTCGATGTAAACATTGCCAACAACCAATAGGGAACGAGCAAGATGGCGGGCACGGTGGTAGCCTCCATTTTACACAATTGTTAAACATAAAATCATCTTAAACTGTATTTCATACTTATTAGAATTATTAGAACAATTATTGATACGTTTCAAGTCATCTATAACATTATGAAATCACAGTATTAAATAAATGGTATATGTAAACAACAATGGCCGACATTCGGAACTCATGATAGCTACCAATAAGTCTTATATTACTCAATACATCTTGTAATCGTTATTAAATTAAATATTATAATAACATTATTATTCTAACACACGCCTCCTTTGCCCAGGAGTCAGGATAACTCACCACTGAGTCGCCGATGTTATAGAGTTAGGAGAGCTATTATAGCTCTACTTGGGGTTTGCCACAGGATCTTTAATTTGTTCCTAGGTATAAATAGTATCTAGGCCTTTCTACAGAACACATTTAATTTGAACTGCTCGCTCCGTTCTGTGAAATACTAATTGACCTGATTTTAGCCCAGTTAAAAACATTTATAATAGCTACAAGCTCTACCCGCGGCATTTTCAAGGAATCTTAATTGTTTCCTGGATTAAAATGAACTCTTACACCCTTCCTCCCCCTCCTGCACCTTTGAACTACATTCATGCCAATAATCAAGTTGATTGTTTGTTGCTATGTTGCTGAGTAAAAGAGTAAAAAAATCACACCTTAAGTTTTACAATATTTGTAAGGATGTTCGGCTACTGAACCGTGGTCTTTCACTGTGGGCCTTATGAATAAGGTTAAACAATCGTCGGGAGGAGAAAAAGAGGTACTTAATTACTTAGCTCATATCTGAAGTTTTATTGCGCGATAAGTCCCGTGTAGTAGTAAGATAAAATCCCTTGTGCTACGGAGAACGTTATGCTCGGAAAATCTCTGCGAGGTTGAATCAGATATACATTGTCTACCAGATTAGCAAGTTGTAATGGCAGTAGGCACGGCACATAGTTCAAAGGACGGATGCCCGATGTGTATGTAAAGTTCTCGAATAGAGACCACGCATCAACAGGCGCTGCATAGGACGTCAACCGACTATGTCCACCGACGAAATAATTATATAATTTGGTAAAAAAATACGCAAATAATCCAAGCAAAATATGCAAAGAGGCCAGCAAAAACTAGACTTTGTTTTAATATGTGCACGAGATAAGGCTATCAATGGTTTTCTGTTTCCGTAATACTACTTGTACCAGATTTTCATATCACAAACATCTTTTGATTGAGGTTAATGCTCCCGTTACAATAATGAAAAATCATGAAAAGTTGAGTAATAGTACTAGTCCACCAACCCGCACTGGGCCAGCGTAGTGGATACGACTCGATAACCCTTCGTCGGACTATTAGAAATATTACTAAGTACGATATATTACAGAACGAATGATCGCATTTTACAAAGAACCATGACGAAACTTTGTACACAGGTTCTGTGTGTAGTACTATTTATACTGTGTCCACCGTAGGAAAGCCTTTTTGACAGCTCATTACTTGAAGTTTCGTATTATTTATATCAAAATTCCATCTCTAAACAGTATTGTACACAGAGCTGTAATGTACTTCATAGACGTGTGATGACGTGTGTCTTAGTGAAGTGTCACACCGATTACTACGATTGTGTCACAGTTTACAAATAATAATTGGTAGTGTAAGTGACGGGTTGACCGTGCCCAATATCTCCCGTCCTTAATCCTTACCCCTGTCTCCCCACATCTCTGCAGCCGGCCCTGCACGATGCACATTTTGCTTGCACGGCCCAGGCGCAGGGCGACAGGGGCTAGCGATGCCATTCAGCCGGCGACCTTCCTATGCGACACTTTTTTGCATAGTCGCGAGCTAATCACATCACACTAAGCTATACATTTATTATTCTAGCTAGTACTTATTACTTTTATCCTTTAATAAGACTTTAATTACTAAATTCAGTGTATTATCCCCAATTGGGGTCCGAGTTTTGGGGCGGAACGTTCCGAGATTGGGAGCAGGACCTTATCCTCGCCTCCACCTATTTCACGGCACGACCCGATGAGGACGTTCTCCTCGGTTCCCGCTCTGGACTCCGGCGGCGCCACTACCGCATTCTTCCGCCGCGTCGCCGCGTCGTTTCCCGTCAGGAACAAGGGAAATGCTCGGCTATAACTACCTAGTGGCCGCGTAACGCTATACCTTGATGATCCGGGCAATTGTCTAAACCCGCAAATAAATTTTGTTTATCGGACCACCCTCTTTTATTTTCATTTAAGTAGGTGGCCCCGTTACAGTAGATATAAATGCTATTATGTAAATAAGACTTATACAAAAATGAATCAAAATAGGTTTGTTAAACGAATAAATTAAAATATTAACTTCATAAAAGGTTTTATTTTCTTCTTAGTAAAAGGCATAAAAAATATCACAACTGAAATAGTTCGATTCCTTTTATTAAACATGAGTCTTCAGAATCATAATTTATACCTACTAGATTCGTCTGATGAGTCTTCAATCATGTTATATTGATGATTAGCTCTTGAATGCATCATCATCACTACATAGTATAAAACAAAGTCGCTTCCCGCTGTCTGTCTCCATGTATGCTTTTATCTTTAAAACTACGCAACGGATTTTGATGCGGTTTTTTAATAGATAGGGTGATTCAAGGGGAAGGTTTATATGTATAATACAACTGTGCGAAGCCGGGGCGGGTCGCTAGTAAATTATAAAATGCTATGTCACGGTCCCAATCAGACATTATCTGAATCTCTATCGGCCTTTTAATAGTCCACCGCAGGACGTAGGCCTACCCACAAAGAGTGATTGGGTCATATCCACCACGCTGGCCCAGTGCGGGTTGGTGGATTCACATACGCCATGGAATTTCTTCTACGGAAATATGCAGGTTGCCTCACGATGTTTTCTTTTACCGAAAAGCCAGTGGTGTTAAATTCCGTACATAAATTCCAAAGAACTCATTGGTACGGGACCGGGATTTAAGCCCACGACCTCACGATTGAAAGGCGGGTGTAACATAGACCACCATGGCTGTAAGGCATTACGATTTTCGTAATTTTCTTCGCCACACTTGCCAAGTACTCGGCCTTCACGTGAGTGTAAGCGTTTTTGAGTAATTACTATATCTTATTCGTTGTGAATGGGTATAAAAATAAGCGAATATTAAATGAAAATGTACGTTTCTCAATGTCGATTATTACGTTCTTTAGGGCTTCTCTAAAATTGTCAGTCGTGAGAACTGTCAAAAGAGCGTTCTAAAAATGGAAATAGATATATTAAATAAATGATTTGCAATTTTTGGATATAACGATACGAATAATGATATTGAGGATCACAGACTACTATAGATACTACGTATCAGACAGGAATCTACGAACAACCAATAGCGGACTGTTAATTTTGAGTTTGACATTTATTTACTTTTTGAAACATGGCGACCGAAATGGCGACAGTACTTTTTTTGGCTTCATAAATATTTATTAATTCCTGTATGCATAATATTCAATTCTCCAATTAATTTATTATATTATTATTATTTTACCATTTTTAAAACCTATGTACCTATAGGAAGTTAATAAATAAGACTAAATATTGTGCTACTTCATATTTATTCATCATTCACATCAATTTCATCATTCACATTTTTAGGTTAACTTTCGTAAGATAAAGTTTTTCAGTTTTGCACAGTTATTATTGATACTAGACAGTAGACACCCACTTGAGTCCTATTTAACTATTTCAGAATACGTTGTATCCTAATTATGCTTCGCCTGCAGTTGAAGTTCGGCATACGACACAATATTTTACAGGATGCAAAAATACACTTAAAGACCAATGTATGAACACCAACGCATAAAACACAATGAATGTGTGGTTTTGTAACAGTTCAGTGGAGACGATAAGCACGAACACTTTACATACCTAACTAACACAATAACTTTAATAAAACATTAAATAACATGGCACAAAAACTGCTGAAAATTTTAACGGAAAAGATTGATTGACTTTGACATTTTGCAACTCGAGCAGCCTTGAATGGGCATAGAGAATGTAATTAGGAAAGTCAAAATGAAAATTACCATTTGTAATTACAATTTGTTTGGTGGAAAATAAGGGCAATTATTTTGTCAAAATTGAGATTGAATTAATAGATACTAATTTGTAAAGAAATATGTACCTATAATTGAGCTATTCCTATTCCGTATCCTGCATGTGTTACACATACTGTAATTAATAAAATCAAGAGGAAGAAATCTTTTTCGTGTCATAGCAACTATAATAATAATAAACTTCACTTCAAAGTAAGTTTGTTTCATCTTATAAGTGTCACATACACGTCGCAAGTACATTTTCTTTTTCTTTCCTTCAAATAATTTTGCATTCTTACAGATTTTCTTGTGTTTATTATCCATAACTTGGTTTTTGTGAAATCATTTTATGGAGAAGAAATAAAAAAAAAATAAGTTCGTATAGGCCGGGTGAAGAAAAAAAATTATTCAAATTATTTAAAAAAAACTTTTATTAGTTAACCTGAACCTTACCTAACCTTAACCATGTTCGAGATCGTCTAGATTTTGTATTATTGTAACTATTCTACAACCAAAGATTTCAATTCAGATTCTATATTGTTAAACTTAACTATTGACAAAAATACTTATAAACTAATTAAGTAAAAAGATAGTAATTTTATTTACATTTAAGTTAATTTAAAATCAATACACCATTAATATTAACCGCTTAAGACCCGAGTTCACCAACGCTTGTTTAAGTTAAACATGTGATTACTATATTGAACAACGGTTAAACTCGGGACTCAGACACGATTTCACCAACAGATGTTTAATTTATAAACCGTTGGTCAAATCTTAAACGGCTTGTTATCAAAATTTTGTTTTCACCAAGCAAAAACCGTTGTTTAAATACAGTAATTACACGTTTAAATTAAACAGGCGTTGGTGAATTCGGGTCTAAGTACCTAAATGTGCTAGTTAGATTTCGTATGATTACATCGAAATTTATTCTATAGGTACATATAATATACACAGAAATGCATGTACTTATTTCGTAAAAATAATTGCTAAATAGAGATAGACTTAGTGCTAATTCGTAAAGTAGTAGGTATGTATAACACATTGTAAAATTGTAGTCATATTATTTCTAAATGTATTTGTTGAGTTATTCCTATACTGTACATTGCATAAAATGTGTTATACATGTATACCGTAATTAATAACATCAAGAAGAAGAAATCTTTTTATGTCATACAACAAAATTAAGATCGAACTTCACATAAAAGTAAATTCGTTTGATCAAATAACCATCATACACATCGTAAGTACAAAGTTGGTATTTGCAGAGTACCTACCTAACACTCACTAGACACTCAGTAGCTATTCCTATGAATTGTACGACGATGCCTAATGGCACTAGAATTATAATGCTATGACTACATCTGTGCCCGAAGCTTCGCGCGATGTTCATCGTCGTCGCGCGCAGACGATGTTCCTGGCTACACATGCGGCGAAGATTGGCGCGCTAAGCATCGCGTCGCGGATGTCCACCGACTTGTTGAAACATTGAAATAAGCCGATGGATGCAAGCCGCTTCCAACTGGGCTTTTGAAATTCCATCGGGGAGGCCCATGTCCAGCAGTTTTGGACATCTTACTGCAGATGATGATATTTTATTAATACTAATTGTCTAAAATTAATAGAACTAATTAATTAATAGCGCTAAGTCCTCCTTTTGTACAAATGATGTGCAATAAAATGGTAAATAAATAAGCAAATGTTGTTGTCAACATTGGACTCTGCGCGACAGGGAAGCCCAAGTGTAGCCACCCAAGCGAATAATATTGTCGCGACAAGCCGACACTGCGCGCGATAATTCGTGTTGGCGCGATGTACCCGGCTACATTATCGTCCGCAAACGAATATTCGCTGTTGAGCGTAGATGTAGCCACAGCATAAAAAGATCATTTTGTATTTGAATAACCAACAAAGATGCGACTCTTTCAGTTATTACTAATTATATTATCTCTATTGTGGTTGCTTCTTCTTCGGCAATAATATTGACACGACTGTTAAAGCTGAAACAGACAAAAACAAAATGATCAGAACTGAATAAAATAACAAGATAATTTTCATCTTTACTAACACATTGGTAGCACGTTTACATGCAAATTAGAGAAATTTTTCAGCTTTGCGTTTATACTCCTACTTCAAGCACAATTTGTTATAAAATAAGACTCCAAAAAGTACCTATATCGGGGAAACATTGGCATATCTAAAAAAACACAATCTATTTCACATCTATAAGCAAGAGTGATACGAGTTTGAATTGGCTTTGAATTATAATTGTAAAGGATGCCTGGCAGAGATCGCTTTTACAGATATGGCCGCCTCTTGTTACACGCTATAATTTTAGGGTTTTTGTTATCTGTGTTAGTTGTTCTCTTTGTGTTAACAATAAAGAATCTATCTATCTAATTGTAAAAATGCTAAATCAATAGAGGGTTTGTTCCAAATCTGACCCGAAATCCTAACCAGGTCGTGGGTCAGGTTTACAATGCTGAGTAAAAAATTGTTCCGAACATAACCCTCTTCCCAACCTGACCCGATACGTCGTTCCTATCATAACCCGAACTGCGATATAGGTTATTTTTTTCTCTCGCCTCTGTCTTAAACGTAAAAATATGAGTGAAAAGAGTTTTTCAATTTACTATGGGTGTGAATAAATTAAAATAATCTGCCAAGTACGAGTCGAACTCGCGCACGGAGGGTTTCGTACTATATGGGAGCCCCCCTTAATTTTTTTTTATTTTTTATTATTATTTACTATTAAAGCGCATACAACTAAATATTTTCTGTCAAGAATCTACCTTTTACCATTATTAATATAGAGTGAAAAACAGCTAAAAAATCAGGTTTGTTGTATGGGAACCCACCTGTATTATTAATTTTATTCTATTTTGAGTATTTGTTGTTATAGCGGCGACCGAAATACATCATCTGTGAAAATTTCAGCATTCTAGCTATAACGGTTCATGAGATACAGCTTGTAGACAGACAGACGGACAGCGGAGTCTTAGTAATAGGGTCCTGTTTTTACCCTTTGGGTACGGAACCCTAAAAATAACAAATGTTTTATTTATGCTTGTATAATGGATTAGGATTTTGGGTCAGGTCCGGAATTTACCCAATAGAGTTGATGTTATAACACTACTAGAATCAAACCTGTATAGACAGACTTACCTATCAAAATTCCAGCCATTGTAAAGAAAGGTACGACACAGCCCATGTCCAGAAGTATCGGAAAGCCAATGTTTCCGCTTAGTGTACCCAGACGACCTAACGACATAGTGCAGGCCATGGCAAAGGACCTGAAAGAAAAAAAAACACTTAGCAAAGGTAGTTAGATCATTAGGTCAGCTGAAAAACTTTCACTGCCGTTCAATAGATTTCCTATTATAGTTCGGCCGTTCAGAGAATGCGTTCCTGACACGTCATCTTGAAAAAATGTTTTTGGCCGATATCTCGGAAACTATGTACTTTAGGGCAAAAAAACATTAAAATCATTATTGTAGAAAATAAAATTTCGCATCTTTTGTTTCCAATAAACTTTTATGTTAAACTTACAGTTTACGATTTATGGACCAGATTCGCGATAAAAAAAATAGGTAGATGGCATGTCGTACAGGGATGTTAATCACTGGCAGAAGACAGCGAGACATGGAAACTCGCCGACAAGAGCCTTGCTCATAAATTTTGATTAAATTCAAATATCAGTTTTGAGCTTGCCTGCCTAGGCAAGCTCAAAACTGAGTTTCCCTGTTTCAATTAGAGCCTCATCCTTTTAGTGGCTTAGTTATCAAAGCATCTAAACTACGGATATCATATAAAATTAACAATAAAATATGGCGGTGCTCTGTTAGTGATAAGGCCGCTTGTTGTAATAGCTAACTTAACGGTCTGCTCACTATAACGTACCATAATATGACCGTGCCAGGAACGTATCAGGGACATTTTATAATATAAGGGAAGGATATTTTAAGACGTCTGCCGTCTTAATAGTTTTCTTGTCATGTTAGTTGTTGTACAAGGTACATCTGGTGCAACCCTACAACATAAAGCATTTGTCTGTTAATAGTTTCATTTTTAATGTTTGGCGGGGACCCTAAAATAAATTAGTCTGAATGTAGCTTGTGTAGGTGGCTAGACAATGAGAAACTTATGACTTGAGCAATGTCTGACTTTGGTGTTTATGAATTTCGCTTTAAAGTTAGAACAGAATCATGAGTAAGTTTGAATTAGAATTTCTGATGTTGTAGCTCTAGACTGGGTTTCGGTGTTTTACTTTGCGATTTTATTCACGATTTTCCAATTAATTTACTGAAATTCGCCGTGACACTGATAATAGGGTCGATTTTGATTTTTGATAAAATCAGGAATTGATATTTTTGTAACTTAGTAAGTACCTACTTACTGATAAGTTTTATTTTATGTTTTTATTTTTTATATTTTACGATTTTGTGTCTACTTAGTCCTCGTTTAAACCTTTTGACCAGAAGTAAATCGGGAGAAGGGGCTCTAAATTCTGCTGGACCTACATTTTTTTGTATGTATTGTATTTACGAGTTTTTTTCTACAATAACACGTTTTTCTTTTTCAGGTAAGCATCGACACGAAGCTCGCACTAGCCGTTTTCCAAAATGAAAAAAAAAACAAGACTCTTGGTAAGATACCTATATTGCAGTTTATATAAAAAACTCTTAAGATTGTGTTATCTGTGATACTAGTGTTACAATAATCTAATAGTGGATCTTACGGCGCAACCATGGTCGAGCTACCAGCAAAATGAATCACTATATAGTATAAAACAAAAGTATAAAAGTATATAGTAAAACAAAAGTATAAAAGTATATAGTATAAACAAAGTCGTTTCCCTGTCTGTCTGTCCCTATGTATGCTTATATCTTTAAAACTATGCAACGGATTTTGATGTGGTTTTTTATAATAGGTAGAGTTATTCAATATAAAGTTTTATATGTATAATACACCTGTGCGAAGCTGGGGCGGGTCGCTAGTTGAATAGTATAAATGTTATCTCCCATAGTGTACGGTGGTTGCGCAACCAAGTAGATAATTATCATTTAAATAGGAGGTTACCCCAATCTAATGTCTTAATGAGATAAAACTATAATCAGATATACAGTATTTAATACTAGCTGACCCGGCGAACTTCGTTTCACGCAATATCTTTATAAATTATAGCCTATGGGTTTTTCTGATGTATAAGAATTGTTATTGAAAAGCTTCATCTCAATCCGTTCAGTAGATTTTGCGTGAAAGAGTAACAAATAGCCATGCATACTCACAAACTTTTATACAGCAAAAAACATTAACTCTACCTAGTATATACATTCTCGAATCAGCAATGTTGGTAAAAAATATCCTAATCATTTTACCATCTCCGAAAATCCTCGTCAAAAAAGCAAAATAATTGCACCAGAGCCGAAACTAGAGCTTGTAAGGAGAAGCTCTGAATATATGTTGATAAATATTTTTAATAAACTACCTGAATATCTACGAAAGGTAACGAACCACCGAAAATTCTATAAAAATCTTAAAGAAATACTTATTAAAAAATGTTACTACCGTATAGAAGATTACTTGAAAGACAAAAATGTTTCTGACTCGCGGAAGTAAGCAGACGATGAGTGTTATAGTTATAAGTCCCATAAGTTCCTATTTGCTTTATAGTTTCTATGAGTTTCTCATTGATTGTATTATAATTATACTTGCGACGCCATTACAGGGTTGAATATGTACCTAGTGCTAAGTGAGCAAATTTTTACATATTTATAAATTTAATGCAAGGTTTGAAATAAAGAATAAATAAAGAACTTTCACGTTAATAATATTAGTAGGATTTAATAGTACATTAATGCAGCGGTCAGCAACAGAGGCATTGATCGACATCAACAATAGGAAAGTAATTTAAACTTGTATGCACTAATTCTAGCAAACGAATCTACTATTTTGTACTCGATTGAGGTAGATTGAAGATATTGTTTTTGAACTAAAAAATCGTTCCATTTTTAGGGTTCCGTACCCAAAGGGTAAAAACGGGTCCCTATTACTAAGACTCCGATGTCCGTCTGTCCGTCTGTCTGTCTGTCTGTCACCGGGCTGTGTCTCATGAACCGCTATAGATCGCTAGATAACCGCTAAACCGCTAGATATCTGAAATTTTCATAGATGATGTATTTCTGTTGCCGCTTTAACAACAATACTTAAAACAGAATTAAATTAACATTTAAGGGGGGCTCCCATACAACAAACCTGATTTTTTAACCGTTTTTCGCTTTATATTAATAAAGGTAACAAGTTGATGCTTGAAATTTTCACAGAATATTTAGTTATATATTCACTTCAACAATAAATAAAATTAAAATAAAATAAATATTTTAGGGGGGCTCCCATATAGTACGGAACCCTCCGTGCGCGAGTCCGACTCGCACTTGGCCGATTTTATTAAATCACACGACAGATATGAGTTTGCATAGTAATTTATCTGGCCGCAAAACACGACAGATATGGATTTTCATACAACTTTTGCCGGCCGCTGCTCGCATGTTTTTGGTCAGTATAGCAATGTTGATTTATCTCAAAGAAGGCTGACAAAGTAATGCTCACATTCACAATTCGAGATCAATAGATATATATGTTCATACCTTATGCTAGTAGGGAAGAACTCAACCACCATGGCTTGATTAAGGCTCTTCATGAGCTGCAATATAGCTGTGTCGACTGCAAACAACGCGACCATGGCTAGCTTTGAATTGGCCCATCTTAGGCCTAAAGTAGTTCCTAAACCTAGAAATGGAACATAAAATAAAATAAATAAAAATAAATAAATATTTGGGGACATCTTACACACGGCCTCTGACCCCAAACTAAGCAAAGCTTGTGATATGGCTACCAGAGACTGATATACTACACATATTTTTAAATACATACTTATATAGATAGTAACTAAATAACACCCAGACACAGAGCAAACACCTATTACATGCTTTTATTATTTACCCAGTAATCTAGATATTGAATATGCATGTAACAGTCGGGAGCTCATTTTATCTTTGAAATATTTGTGATCGTCTAGAAGATGCTACTTGTGACCGCAAAAGCTGAAGGCTGTAGTTTAGTATGATACATATTTTTACATTTACACTGAAAAAGGTAATCTAACATGAGCTACATTATTATCATCAGTCGTAGGATATTCAGTATCCATCAGCCGTAGGACGTCCACTGCTGGACATAGGCCTCCCCTATGGATCTCCATTAAGACCTGTTGGAAGCGGCTTGCATCCAGCGTGATTCTGCGGTCTTAATGAGGTCATCACCTTGCGGGCGGACGTCCTACGCTGCGACTGCGGGTACGTGGTCTCCACTCGAGAACTTTTCGACCCCATCGGTCATCACTCCTCCGAGCTATGTGCCCTGCCCACTGCTATTTCAACTTGCCAATCCGGGCTATTTCGGTAACTTTGGTTCTTCTGCAAATCTCCTCATTCCTGATTCAATCTCGCAGACAGACTCCGAGCATAGCCTACACACAGACACACTTAGACACAGGCTGTCTCAATATATTTTCAATACAACCTGGGGCTCAATATTTTGAACTACATAAGACGCAAACGTAAATGATCACAAGACAGAGAGAGAGCAAGCATTGGAAATGTATTATAATTGACCGAGCGTAAGCAAGGTCTGAGTCTACTGGGATGAGCCGGCACTTGTGTTGTCAAATGTATGTTTGTATGTTTCTTTGTTCGACGATAACTCAAGTGCCTCTCAACCAATCTCTATGAAATTTAGCATACACGTAGTTTATATTTATAAAGTTTTTAGGTTCGAATATGAGCATCTTCTGTTCAGTGGTGTCGAAGATACCAGGACCGTGGTAAAACGAGGCAAAACGGCGCCACTTTCTGCGGGAGTTGCGGAAGACGTAATATTACTGCACGCTCGAGTTTTTTAAAATTGTAAGAATAACCGCTCATCACTTCATTAAAACTACCGTGAGTATTCATAACTATAATATTATAATACGGCTAAAACTCACGTTATAGTACGTGCGCCAGTCGACGGGGGCGCGCGTATTCCCTGAGGATGGAGTACAGAATTCTCCGAAACCGGTCGGATTCCCATTTGATCGACCTTACTATAACGTGAGTTTTAGCCGTATTATATTATAATAACCGCTCATATTCACGCTAAATTCAGGATTATGTTTTATTTGTAATTGTTCAGGCAAATTTCATGATAATATTCAATTTGTAACAATGTTTATGTAATTATCAGTCCAATTTTGGACGCCTAGCGTCACCTAGTGCTAATATAATGATGCTAAACATACCTATAAGTCCAGCAACAATTTGAAGGCTTTTCTTCCCAACCTTGTTGACCAGCACTCCAGTGACGGAGTAGGGTAACAGGCACACCAGTCCGATGATCATGCTGTTTACATATGTCTCTGTTCCAGTCTTTTTCTGAAATAATACATAATAACGATTTACCGTCACCGTTACGTTACTCTTAAAGGTTATTTTTATTTAGACTGTAAAGTTAATCAACGTGAATCAAATCAGGTGCTCAATACACAATATTATACGTTCATTGATTTTATTTGGCAGAATGGGTACACCAGCTGTTTTTTTGCGATTTCAGGCTAAGTTCCACAGTAAAAGTTGTTCATATTGATAAGTTCAGTGAAATTCAGTATCTACTATGATTCTGTTAGGGCTTTATTGTCACACACCGCTCAATTGCTCATCTGATCTCTGGTGTCAAATCTAATTTAGGTTGTGTTTGAACCAAAGATGTGTGAGGGTACGAAGCCAAGGATGTGTTTGTAAGAACAAATAGAATCACTTTATATATACAACCTCGCTCAGCGCAGCTCCTGTGAAACAGGCTTAGCGAGCGAGGCTAGGTAAATGAAACGGTTCTATTTGTTTTTACAAGCTTTTATTTACTTTCACCTGTCCCGTTGTTTGTCTGTCTGTAATCAAATCTTACAAGTTAAATTTGATCGACTTTCCAGTTACCGATTGAGCTGAAATTTTGCATACATGTGTATATCGCGTGACAATGCAATATTATGATGACATGGATCTGATCTGACGATAGAGCTGGAAGGTGGCCAAAGGTACCTACTTAGCAATGAAACGCCACGACCCCGTCGAGTTTGGGTTCATTTGAATGGTCTTGGCAAGTGGCTTGTCTTTCAACGGTAACCAGGGTCTGGTGATGGAGCTGAAAGGTGGTCACAGGAACTCTGTAATGAAACGACGCAACCCTATGGAGTTTCGGCTCGTCTGTTTCGTCTTGGCGAGTACTTGTTTGTTCAGTAAAAGCTAGTATTAAAAAAAACTTTGTAACAAACATCTTTTGCTACGCATTCTCGCCAACCTCTGGTAGAAACTCAACTTTATGTCAAAAAATATCTATTTTTACGTACGGATAAAAACCTTATAGATAGAGTTTCATGCCACTGTTTTTGCTATCGTAGAATAAAGACGAGATAATCACTCGTCATGACCTAAATAATATCGCAGTTCAGACAATAGTGGCATAATGTCTGGTCTGAGCTGCCAAATTGAGTCCGGTCACAGTCCCAACGTACTTGTGCAAAACACTAATAGCGCAGAAGTGGAGCTCTTTACAAGGCGACGAGATATTAAAAATATTAATATATTTCAATGTATTTGGCATGCCGAGATTAATCAGCAAACACAGTGTAGAACGTCTCTCCATGAAGTACACAGATGATCTGATGAAGACCACAAGATTGAGCTGGACGCCAGCCGCTTTCAACCGGTTTTATTAAACAACTGTCCAGCAGGCTGCACCAGACGTCTTGTAGCTGAAATAATCATGATAATAACATAATTATTTTTCGCAAAAATAGCATGACCGACTTCATCCGTGTACATAATTCGCGATTATTTCGAATCGATGTTACATTTTTCACATTATTGTTGATTTATCAAAAATGGCTAAGCCGATTTCAATAAAATTTTAATGGGATAAATTTCGAAGCATACTCTTTCCAATACAAAAAGAATTACTGAAATTATACATAAAAAATACATACGCGTCGAATTGAGTACCTCCTCCGGTTTGGTTCGTAGTTAAAAAAATGGCTGTAGTTTTGAGCCAGTATAGATATAGAGCTCTGAGCTGTCATGGACATCAGTTGAGCAATATTATGCTGACTTTATTATTACTCAATAATATGAATAAAAAGATTCTGAAACCGATGATACCAAAATCATATCAGCGAGGTCGTTATCCTAATAAACATTGTATGAAACTAGACTTCTGTAGTCTCGGTGTTTTCTGGTACTTGTAAGTACTTGACCAGAGGCATGAACTCTGAACCCTATTTCACAATAAACATGAAACGGTCAAGAAGAAGAGATGGCATCACATTTTTTTAGTGCCAGCGTTATTTAAATGTGTGAAAATCCACGTCGTTAGAATTTTTACAAAGTTTGAACGCACTTTTTGGAACATTACCAATTCAAGGCACTTTTTGGTACATTGGGTAGGGAAAATGCAATATTTGCATATTTTTGGCCACCTTGAATGTTAAAATAATATTTTTAAAGAAAATTTTATACTTTGACATTCACACAAACAACCCCTATGTATTTATAGTGTTACATTATTATCATTATTGATTATGATCTATTGCAATAATTTTGACACTGAATGGCCATTCAGTGTCCCAAACCCAGGCAGTGACTACAACCGAAGCATCTGCTATGTCATGCGTTATTTAATAATACATATTACAAGTGTTCTAATTAAACTTTAGTTGTCTAATACTAACGTACACTCGTGCAATTGTACATTGTACAGTGTAGGTACAAGTACATTATACTTAACAACATTTCTTCTGTATTCTCTGTAGTATCAACGTTATTTGATTAGTCCGTCTCGAAAACTAAGATCACGATTGAAGACAGTACATAAAGTCGAAATGTGATTGATGGAAAACTAGATAACACCAAAGAGTTACTTTTTATGATAAACATTTCAAAAATTCGTCGCGGATGCAGGATTCGAACCTTTCGTCTTCGGATAACTAGCCCGACGCTCTGGACCACTGAGCTAACC
This sequence comes from Hypomecis atomaria, assembly GCA_964007245.1. Lineage (NCBI taxonomy): Eukaryota > Metazoa > Arthropoda > Insecta > Lepidoptera > Geometridae > Hypomecis > Hypomecis atomaria. The sequence goes on from OZ023297.1 coordinate 4,412,675, forward strand.
CGCTATACTGACTCGCGACGAATTTTGTGAAGTGTTTATCATTTTAACCAACTTATAGCGTTGGCGGCGCCACCTGTGATACCCGTATTAGACAGGTTATCACTCAATTGAAGTTATAAGAACTTCTGTATTGACGAGAGATGGCGCACTGCTAATCAATGAAATGATTTCAATTTTATAGTGCATCCACACTAGGTTTATCTCAAAGAGTTACTTTTTATGATAAACCATAATAATATCATAAAAAGTAACTCTTTGAGATAAACCTAGTGTGGCATGCACTATAAAATTAAAATCATTTCATAGATAACACCAGTTTACTAGGTCTTCCACTGAATACTGAACAAAGATAGGTAACTCGTTTGCAAGACTCTCATAAATTGTGTTGCGAAGTTTCGTCTGATATAAAGTTTTGAAGAAAATATACTGACATGTACGTCATATTATCTTACGTGAGTCTTACCTTACTTTTGATTAAATCTCAAATATTACATATGAAAGTCCAAACTAATGTTATGGAGACAGAAATAATATTACCTACTCTTAGATATTAAACTAGAATATGAGAGATACAGTCAGCTCTAAAATTGTTTTGAAAAATTAGTTCGTAAGTAAAAGAGTTGGCGTATTTTGATTGAAAATTCAAGATACTGTGTGTGAGCTGGGCTAGTTTTATGTCATTTTGTTCTATGACATGTTTTATTTTATGCTCTTGGACAAAGGTATCAAATTAAAGCTAAGTATCACAGTATTCACAGTGATATAACACAGGTCTATTTGATTTGGAGGTCATATACGAATCCCAACCTAAGGATCAGTCGTTTTCAAAGTTACACTTAAAATTTGCTGATTGCCGCTAGTTTCAAAGGAAAACATAGAAAGGAAAAGGTATACTCTTTTTCAGTTTTCGAAGGCCTAGATAGATGTTACGACTAGATTATGTTTTATGACAGACTAGATTTTTCCCGCGGCTTCGCCCGCATGATATTTCGAGGCCCTTACTTACCACCCTTAATAAAGGAGGTGAAAAATAAAATAACAGAAAAAATCGATTTGACATTTGTTCGATTTGACATTTCTTGGAGCGCACGCTAGAATAGCTTGCAGATCGCAGAATTTTTCCAACTTACTTAACACTTATTGTTATAATATGGAAAATTTACGCAATATCTTTATAATTTATAGCCTATGTGTTATTCTGATTATAAGCTATATAATTGCAAAGTTTCATCACAATCCGTTCAGTAGTTTTTGCGTGAAAGAGTAACAAACATCCATACATCCATCCATCCATCCTTACAAACTTTCACGTTTATAATATTAGTAGGATATTCAAACGAGAAGAAATCGCGTCCAGCAATATCAGCTAATCTAGCTTGGTAGCAGCATGAGTAGATTTCAGGGTTTGTCCCATGGTAAAAGTCATTCACGACGACTTTCTTGAAGTAAGCTTATCGGGGTTGATCCCATATTAAAAGTCGGTCACGTCGAAGAATACATCAACATTTGTAAAATTAAATATTAAAACAACTTGTACCAGGAGATCAGAATAACGTAGCAGTTTTAGTCCGAGTTCCATCACTGTGTTAGCTGTCTAATATAAGTAAAGTCTAATCCTAACTTCGTGTAGTGCTCACCGGAACATAGACATCCGACGTCGAGTAGTTGGGCCGAGTTTTCAAGTCGTCTGTGTAAATATTCTACATTCACTATCATCATCTATATCATGAGGACAAACAACGAAATTGTAGTTGAACAGTTGATGTGATTCCTTAGGTACCTATTCATAGCTTCTGTGAGGCTATAGAAAAGTGTATTCATAACGATAAATATTTCTGCATCTGTGATAAAACAGAGAAGCTAGGACAGCTTGTGAAAAAAAGAGGTAGTTTTTCTCTACCACCGTTTAACGGTCTTTACGGATAGCTGTTAATAACCGGAGGTATTACCGATGTGTTGTTTATTATGTAATTTAAAGTGAGGTTTCTGTTCACATTGTAAAAGCTATCTAACAGATCACTTCAAGAAAAATATGAATCGATTTGGTGATCATATTTGTATCTGACCGCCATATTCAAATATCTATATTTAACAAATTGATAACACTGCTGTTACGTGAGGCAAATCTCAACCGCAAAATCTATGGAATGTTTCTCCTTTGTCACTATCTTTATGTATTGAAATATGACAAGTATTTGACATTATCGGTACAAAAATCCGGCAATCGACACCAAATCAAGCCAGTTATTTTTCGTGTCTCTTTCTAATTCATGTTATTTTAAATCAATGCATCTCTTTCCGACTTTCTCGATCGACCACATTCCTCTAGTACCTCTGTGCCCATATCACAATATTTTTAGGGTCAGAGGCCGTTAATTTAAACCATTTTTATTTCGGTTCAAAATTTTACCTTTAATTTACAGTATTTTGGGGATTATTTTTGAGCAAAGATATGTCTGAATCAGAAATCCCCGCTCTTTCAGAATAAAGAGCATCGAAATAACTAAATTAATGCGTCTTTATCTGGTGATCACATGACTATGATAGCCATATATGTATATCACAAGCTTTGCTTTTTTTGGCTTAGATACCGTGTAGGCTTTCACGAATCTACGGCATGTGGAATTTGGATGAACTCTTTCTCTCTATCTCTATCTCTTTCTCTCGTTATTCCAATCTTAACTTAGTTTACGATCCTTACCGGAACACAAACATCCAAAGACGAAGTGTTGGCTTTCAAGCTCCGAGTTTTCAAGTCGCCTGTATAAATGTCCAGCATCGCACACATATCGTTGTCGGAGTCGATCTGGTAGTGCTCCACGATGGTCGAGAGTTGCGGGAACCAGAGACGGACTATGTTGTATCTGAAATTGTAGAATTAAAACAAACTTTAGTTGGACGATTTGGATCCTAGGTTAAGCCATAATGTGTCGGCTCAATAATTTTAGTTTGTACGCACTGATGTATTTATATTACTAGTAGTTCACCGAACAGTAGACCCCGCATCTATTCATAAGCTTGGGTCGCTCTTCTCCGATTTGCTTCATAATCTCAAAAGGGGCATTCCACGCTAAGCGGACAGTTATTTAAAAAATAGGTATTAAAAAAAATCTTTTCTAAAAAAAACAAATAATAAGCTCATAAAATGAAGTAATAAATTAAGAGGTTTTATTATTTTAATCTATAATTTTATGACTTGGTATTCGGGTTTGAAGGACTGCGTGCCCACCGGTTTGACAAAATTTCAAAGCCCCATAATTCCTTAACCATTCATTCTATCTATCTATCTATCAGCCGTAGGAAGTCCACTGCTGGGCATAGGCCTCCCCCATGGAGTTCCAATCAGGTCGGTTGGAAGCGGCCTGCATCCAGCGCGTTCCTGCGATTTTTATTATATCGTCAGTCCACCTAGTCGGTGGACGTCCTACGCTGCGCTTGCTGCTCCGTGGTCTCCATTCGAGAACTTTACGGCCCCATCGGCCATCCGATCTTCGAACTATGTGTCCTGCCCATTGCCACTTTATTTTGCAATTTGAAACTATTCATTATATTACAAAAATATTTGGCACACGTATCAAAGACATGTAGATAGGTAGAAAATACTCAAATATTACCGAAATCGAAAACGTCTATTTTTTTACCTGTCCGCTTGGCGTGAAATTCGCCAAGATCGAGATTCGTTGAAAAATAAGACTTGTAGATGAGAATCAACATCCGAAATATCCGAAGGATGGAAAGAAAATGTTGTCGATCTCGAAACGGAGTTTGCTCGGTTAAAAAAAGCGCTACGAGTTTGAGTCAGATTCACGCAACACTGTTTTTTTACTGGAAATTTCTCTAGATGACGTACCCATATGTTCTATGATATCCTAGTATCTACATGCCATTATGATCACATTTTACTATAGGATCAAACCTAAAGTGTCTGCCTATTTGTTGAATATAATAATAATTGAACATTTTTTACAAAATAGCTCATATTTTCTTCATTTCAGGGTAGGTTTCTTAGTAAAAGTGTGTCAGTACAATCACTCAAATAATATCCTAAAATATCCAAAAAAAATTGATTAAAATAGGGTCATACTTATTTGCCTTGTCTTGTTTTGACAAATATGCCCTTGTCTTACCGAAGGCGCTATATGTTCATCGTCTAGGAAAACATCCTAGACCACAGATCTGCGTGACATCAGGCAGAACGTAGGCAAACCTTCCTATCACTATCACTTTACTTCACTACTAGTATAAAACAAACTCGCTTCCCGCTCTGTCTATCCCTATCTATGCTTATATCTTTAAAACGACACAGCAGATTTTGATGCGGTTTTTATTAGGGTTCCGTACCCAAAGGGTTAAAACGGGACCCTATTACTAAGACTTCGATGTCCGTCTGTCTGTCACCGGGCTGTATCTCATGAACCGTGATAGCTAGGCAGCTGAAATTTTCACAGATGGTATATTTCTGTTGCCGCTATAACAACAAATACTAAAACTTGAATAAAATAAATATTTAAGGGGGGCTCCCATACAACAAACGTGATTTTTAGGAGTTTTTTGCTCACTATTAGTAACGGCAAGAGGAATGGGGCTCCCATACGGTACGGAACCCTTCGTGCGCGAGTCTGAGTCGCACTTGGCCTAATATTAATAGGTAGAGTGATTCAAGAGGAAGTTTTGTATAGCCAATGCAAAGCCGGAGCGGGATGCAATCATGATATAAAAAAAAACCTTATTATTATTTTAAAACTTACAATGCCAGCACGAAAAACGCGATCAACCCCAGCATTGTTACATAAACAATCAATGGTTTATGGAACAGAGGTTTCGCATTCTGCAAGCCGGCGGCGATCTGTCGAACGAATCCTTTGTTTTTCTCTTCGCTTTTCTCTCTGGGAATGTTTTTCCAGATGTCTTTAAACTGAAAGATAGATACATTCATTTATGACAAGTTACATTCGTAACATCAGAGAAAAATAAAAAAATGTCCGATAAATCCAAGAGTGTGTTTGTTGGTTAGCTTATTCATTCAGGAATGGAGCAACGGATTGACTTGATCTTTTGTGAAGCGTCATAAAGTAGTTACTTTGAGTTTTTAATAAAGTACGAGGTATATTTACTACAGTATTCAATTACAAACGGCTGCCGGAGGGCACGATGTGCCGCTGTTACTAAAGTTTATAGTTATTTTAATCAATACTAGTAAATAAACATACAGAGAACATGACCAAACCCCTGACCGTGTCATAAAAGTCACCCACCCTTTAATAGGTGGAAAATAAATTAGGGGACTAGTATCTACATAGTAGGTATTTTTTTGATGCATAATAGGGCTACATTTGGCCACCAACTCTCCTGATGGAAAGCGAAGTTGTAGCCGAAGATGGCGTATGTAGACCTAGAAGATACTTATTCACTCTTGACTTGAAGATATCCAGATTGTAAAAGTCAGGAAACAATGACGGAGGCAGGGTATTGCAATGCCTGGCGGTCCGCATTATGAAAGAAGAAGCGAATCGCTTAGTATGAGCAGGTGGTACGTCGACTATGTAGGGATGGTATTTATGCGACTTCCGGCTTGTTCTGTTGTGAAAAGGAGATGAAGAAATCAGGTCGTGGGGTTCGATCGCTGACCCAGCGAAATGGAGCCTATGGAAAATTGCCAAACACGCCATTTTATGCCTGCATTCCAGGCTATTCAGTTTGGAAGGTATGTACGTCGTAGACGTAGACGTTTAGTACAGCTGACGAAAATCTACCAAATTAGATGGATCTGGTAGGTTTTCGTCATTCCTACAACTAGCACCTTGTTGTGTCTTCTTGTATTTATTATTAATTATCTAATGTGATTAATTGTTTTTTGTGATTTAATTGATGGGAATTAAGTTTAAAGTAATGATTGATTGTATAGCTGCAATTAATATTTATCGTAAGTATCTTGCTAAGTTTTTGCCATTATGTAGATTGTCTATTCAAAAGTGTGTCTCTGATACCCATTTGTCAAATAAATGAAATGAAAATGAAATGAAAAACGTAAAATATTACTAATCAAGTTAATTTTGTATAGCATTTTAAATAGGCAACCAATAACACAATGTCATTAAATCAAAAAAAGGGGCACTACAAAGTAAGTAAAAACCAAAAGAAACTCCGAAAGTTTGATATCTTCCCGCGTACCATTCGGATAGAAGCGAAAAATAAACCCATTAAAACGAAATCCAGCTTAAATGCTAGCTTGATTCATTGCTATAAAACTTTTTACCATCTGCTTTACTAGATTTTAAAACTTTAAAAATACATTGTAGTTTTGCCCATAAACATACTTCCTGCCTTTTACAGGAAGCTAAAATAGCTCAAATAGCTGAAACCAGCTTACCGGATAGCTCTCAGCCGGTTTTCTTGTATTTTCTTTGTACATTTTTGTCAAAATCTCTCTAGCTTCGTCGTATTTCTTCTTCGCTACAAGATATTTTGGACTCTCCGGCAATGTGAAGTAGAGAATAAAAGCCCCGAGAGACCAAAGGGACATCGCTAATAGGTAGAAATTCCAAGGATGCAGTACTGAAACATATTACAAAATGTATTTATTAGAATTTGCTTTTTAAAAGTTTATAAAGTCGTGAAAAGGTTCCTACCAGATCGATTTTAATCGCAATTGCAATACATTATCCATAACCATACGTTTCTCCCTTATGGAATACATAGTAGTTTATTGTTGATATTTGACTGTGCTGATATCTGAAATCAAACTGTGTTCATAATATAAAACCGCATTTTCACAACCTCAAAACTAATAAAATCGGCCAAGTGCGAGTCGGACTCGCGCACGAAGGGTTCCGTTCCGTACTGGAGCCCCAATTCTCTTACCGTTATTAATAGCGAGCAAAAACTGCTAAAAATCACGTTTGTTGTAATGGGAGCCCCCCTAAATATTTTTTTTATTCTATTTTTAGTATTTGTTGATAAAGCAGCAACATAAATACATTATCTGTGAAAATTTCAGCTGCCTAGCTTTCAAGGTTCATGAGATACAGCCCGGTGACAGACAGACGGACATTTATAATAGGGTCCTGTTTTTACCCTTTGTACCCAAAGGGTAAAAACGGGACCCTAAAAACTGAATTTAGAACACGTGTGGTCATAAAGTTTCGTCAAATCAGCCGTAAAACGTCCACTGCTAGAGGTACACCATAGGCTAGGTACACCAGCCCGGGTAGCACGGCAAGGGGAGAAAACCATTTTACCCACTCTTAATGTCAGATGTCATTGTCAATCCATACTTGATTTCTTCTTCGAGGGGATATAATGGTGGAAAGACTATTAGTCCCTTTGCCATGCTTCCCGTGCAGAGGCTGCTACACCATAAATTATCATTAAGACGGTTGGTCAGTGGACGTCCTAAGCTGCGCTTGCCAGTACGTAGTGTCCATCCAAGAATTTAGCTGCCCTAACGGTCATCCGTTCCCCGAGCTATACTCGTATATATGCGTTGTATAAATTTCAAATTAGAATCTTAGCCTTAGTAAGCATTTCATCATCATCTTCATCGTCAGCCCGTAATCGCCCACTGCTGAGTATAGGCCTCTCTTCTCGTGCGCCAGTAAACATTTACTCACCATTAACTTATTGCAGCACACTCTATAATATTTTACACAATTCAGTAATTACTTCACTATCAAAAATAAAGAGGTCATCTATTCGATTTTCTTAAGAAATATTATTCATTGCTTACCAAACCGTTCGTCAAATGCTGACCAGGTCCAATCCTGGGTGAGGATGACCAAGGCCATGGCTGGGGATATGATCTGAGCTATAGCCACGAAGGAAGCTTGGCAGAGCAGCATCCTGTCTCTGATGCCTTTGTGGCAGAACTCTGAGAGAAACACGGCGTGGGCACTTATTGATGTTGAGAAACTGAAAACAGGGGCAAGATTCTACTATATATATAAGTAAAGTAAAGTTTTCTTTGTGTTTGGATGTTACAAATACAGGGTTATTTCCTATCAATTAGCATCCTCTCAGGGGCTTATTCTGTACATCAAAACTAACAACTTTTGTTCTACGACTTTTATTAATTCTCAAATAAAAGTTGTTGTTCCATAGAAAAATATCGTTCACCCTCGAAAAAACGTATGGAACGGCTTTTTTTTTTTTGAGTTCTGACAAAAGTTGCAGAACAAAAGTTGTTAGTTTTGATGTACAGAATAAGCCCCTAAAAGGATGCTAATTGATTAGAAATAACCCTGTATATCGTTTAGAAGTACGTATTTCAAATTATATGGTAGTTGTAAATTTACAAGCTTGAGATCTTCTACACTGTCACAATTAGTCAGTGTGAAAGATCTAAATAAAAATGATATTGCTGCACTGTAGCCTCTAGTAGCAGTAGTTCGGTTGTTGGTCCGGTTGACCAAACTACTGCAACATTTCAGTCGCAATAGTTCGGGCTTAACTAAGCACCGGACTATCGACACCGTCTAGTGGCAGTAGGTAGTCCGATTGTTAGTCCGGTTGACGGAACTAGTTACCTACATAAGTATAAGTTAGTAGTTTCTATACTCACAACATGCCTTCAAAGAACTTAGCGGTCAGCAGCACTTCATAAGTCTGGCTCAGCCCTCCCACCACGCAAAACACGAAGATCCCCCCAAAACCAACTTTCAGGAACAACATCCTCCCAAAATTATCCGTGAGGAATCCCGCGATAAGTGATGTCACGAACATACCTGGAGAATTAAAAAAAATACAGTTATTTAATCCTTAAGATAACCTTTTAAGGGCGGGTCTAGTACATCTAGACAAACAACTTTTGTACTATTCGCAAAAAAAAAAATCGTTTCTCCATGCATTTTGCCACGCGTTGACGAACTTTTTGTATTGAAAAAGCTGATTTTTTCTTTGCGATTTTCCTAAAGTCCTAGAACAAAAGTTGTTTGTCTAGATGTTCTACACCCGCCCTTAAAAAGTTTTGCGTTAAATTATTATTATGTTCTACGGGACTAATCGCGCACTCAAATTACGAGATAAATAAATACCTCATCATCCCGACGTTTCAACCGAGTTGCATCAGCCGTGGTCACGGGTAGACTGGAATGTAAATCAGCTGGTACCGCCAATTAAACTTAAACTTGCAAAATTGTCACTACGACACACAAGACTGACGGTATCTAATAATGTCTTGCTACCTACACTACGCGATTTACATTTGTTGACAACAGGACTTTTGGGTCGTGGATCTCGATCGATTGGGTGCGCGATTAGTCCCGTAGTACATAATAATAATGTGTTCAAATCGAAACAACATTTGCGTTAAATACCTATGATCCTGTATAGCGTAATTACTCAAGAAACGCATGTAAATGTTACATAATAATATGTTGCAATAAACGATTGAGTATTGAGTAACCCCTGTTCACTGTTTGGAACGAATGAAAGAATATTAGAAAGAAGGAAAGCTATAGTAAGAACCCAATAAAAAGGGACCTCTATGCTCGTGGTTAGTCGGAAATAGGGACATCCAGGACATCCACTCAAACGGACCCTGGAGTCTGTGAAAAAGCAATGTAAAATATTAAAAAACAGGCCCTAGGAGGACAACAACGTTGTGTATGAAATGTGTAACCACGTTGCCGTTGGAAGCAGTCAAGCCAATGTAGACTGGAAACTAGTGGAGACTTTAAGAGCAATGTTCTGAGAGCTCTGGTATGTTCTCCAAAGATCCAAGAGCTCCCAAGAGTGCACAATAACAGGCCACAGAGGGGTTTTAGTGTGGTACAATACTATACATCCGTACTGCATTCCAAAGCAACTGGGTATCTTGAGAAGCTTCACTACATAGTATAAAACAAAGTCGCTTCCCGCTGTCTGTCCCCATGTATGCTTATATCTTTAAAACTATACGCAACGGATTTTGTCTCCAAATTCCATTGCGTAGTTTTAAAGATATAAGCCGGGGCTGGTCGATAGTTCCCTAAAAAAAAAAAAACATTTTCAGTTGGACATAGGCAACCAGGGCATTCTTAAATCCAATAAATGAAAATGAACTACCTGAATATGGCGCGTTCTTAAGGTATTGGTTAGATATATCCATTTTTTTTTTTGCAAAAAGTAGCATAACCCACTTCACCCGTGTACAGAATTCGCAAATATTTCGCACGGATCGATGTAGCATTTTTCACATAATTGTTGATTTATCAAAAATGGCTCAGCCAATTTTAATAAAATTTAAATGGGACCATTTTCGAAGTATACTTTTTCCAATAAAAAAAATATTAAAATCGGACTACTATGAAAAAAGTTATGCGTTATACATAAAAAAAATATATACGCTTCCAAATTGAGTACCTCCTCCGGTTCGTCGGTCAAAAATTCAGGCATGATAGTCTTGATCCTAGTGTAGATCTGCAGTTAATTATTGAACTTTTGCATTTCCATCATATGTATGTAAACTATGTAATTATTTCTTGTGTGGGTATAAGTTTTAGTGTATTTGTAGCGCTCGTAGCGTAGTTTGATTAGGTGTTTGTCAGCGATCACCGAAATTAAGCAACGTTCCGCACGGTCAGTATTTGGATGGGTGCCCGCGGGTGGCATTTTCCAACTGATCGCTACCGTGGCTCAGATGAAACGTTAAATTGTAAGTCCCGGTTGTTTTAACCGTTTAGCCAAGTCAGAGGCCTTCAGGCGGCCTAAAAACTCAGACACCACCCAGCTAACCACCCAGCCTTTACAAACTTACTTTATACTTAGTTTTAGTGTGCCTTAAATATATTTAACAATTTGTGGACATCCTACGTATATATTCTTTATCGGACGTCTCCCCACCTTTCTGTGGACAACCTACGCCAATAAAACCCTCTACAAATTAAAAAAGAACCCCGCTTTCAAGAACAACTTTCTCTCGAAATTATCCCTAAGAGCCCGCGATCAATGACGTGACGAACATGCCTGAAAGAAGATAAATAAGGTTACCTAACTTATTGAGAAGTTACTTGTACATTTCGAATTGATGTAGAGATGGTAAGTTTGCAAGGTAAAAAAAAACTCATACAAAAAAGTTCCTTAATTTTAGTATTAGTTTACGAGCCAAACCTGCACGGCTAGCATACGCAAAATAATTTTATACCCAAGAAATAATTTTATCGACCTGTAAAAATATGTCTCGTACTATTTACTGAGAGTTGTTGAATTTTCTGCACGACCGTGTGAATACAATACATTCTATAGTCGAGTTTTGACGGAACAGTGCCCAAAATATTAGTTTTTGTCTCTTCTATACCTATGTGAAGATTTTTTTCGCCTACCTTATTACCTAAGATGCATACCTATAGCAATTTCATCAACTCCTATAAAATTGTTCTGACCGCGGAAAAAAACAGCCAGCCATCATAAAACAGCTGTTTTTTTCGCTGGTCTTACAGGATAGAAAGTTTTAGGATAGAAAGATAAATAATTCACGATGAGATTTTTTTACGAACAAAGCAATGGTTTTCAAACTGCTGGCTATATTAGATCCTGATCCCAACGTTAAGCTCTAATGCATAAATATGTATAGCTACATGTTTGTATCTCACATTTTATACTTATTTCATAATTATGTAATTAGTTATTTACCAATCTTACTTGTTGCATAATATAAACATCAATTTCTGTTTATACCTACAACTTAAATACCGTTTATTTTGGAAATATCGTATATTTTCTTAAACAATAATTTTAACTCTTCACAGATATAAGAAAATTGTGTAAAAAAGAGATCTAACTAGTCTTGGCATCTATAATATCTATATTTTTTTATATTTTTTTTGTTATTTAAAAATTGGCATCACGCGTGAACGCCTGGAACGATTTCGCTAATTCTTTTTTGTTGTGTTTGTTATTGCCAGTAGAAGATTCTTATGAAAGAAAAAAAAAAAAAAAAGTGCGCGGAAAATAATAAAAACATCAATTTAATTTTCCCATACAAAATGTTCCTACGAGTAAAAGTTTCCGTATCTGGCCATTGGTGGCGCTAATCGCCATCAAAATAGAATCGACCACAGAGGCGGATTAAGCATTGAGAGCGCAGCAGGCAAGCATCTCATCGACGCCCGTATATTCAAAATAACTCATAATATATTGACCAAAACCACTGTGCTGCACCTTAGGAAAACGCGGTGGGATGGGGTGAGAAGAGAAGGAAAAAAGAGCATGAGTTTACGATTTACAATATCTTACGATTTCGGTTTTTTTTTTAAATTCCGCAAGCGCGCTTTTGTACTCTCGCGCCCCTAGGCACATTATTTTTTATTTGCCTTTAGGATACGCCACTGATCGACCAAATTAGTGAGATAAGGTGACAATATGGAGTTCAACGGGTCAGCTAGTTTTAAAATAAAAATATCGGAAAAAGTAAAGCTATGCTCTAAACTAAACTTTACCCATCTCTATTATTTAATATTTTACACCCGCAAATAAGAAGTTGCCATCAATCATCCACCGAGCACTCGCCCCTCCGAGGCTGTTTTCTCAACATCCTTTCACCATTCTGTTTCTTATTTTCTAATTTGATCTTGTTTCAATTTACTCAGTTTGAACTATTTCTGGGCAAAAGGCTTGCGGTAGAAGCTTGGAGTTTTTTGGCGCAATCGATATTGTATACTACACTAACCGACTTACCGTCTTATTCATAAAAACTTAAAACACTGTTTAAACATTTCTTATTTAGGAAAGCACTTTTTTGTATTCACAAACGTTTATTAACGCTAAAAAACATTTAAAACATTCTCTAACTTTAAAATGCCTATACTATAACCATACAAACTATTATCTAACTGTGACCATTTTAAAATTAAAATGGCGGCGACCGATTAGCTGTTTGCTGGTGAATCGTGTTATTTGTCAACAAAAATCGGTTGCATTTTTGTTCCAGATTTTATCTATTGTTTTCATATCCCAGCACAGCCTAGATTCTGTATCTACATCCCAGGCTTAATTTTATTGTTCTGGAACTGTTCTGGAGTCAGGTGAAACAGACTGATTTATACCTTCTGTATTTCTGCCTATTATGTTAAACATGTTGTTGTTTACACGTTCCTAGATAGTCATGCAAGGGGCAGATTTTAACGCAATCCACACGGCAAGCACACTACGGTACTCCAAGCTATCCATACGGCGGATCTTAGAGTCGGTAGGATTTATTCGTGGTGGTGGTTTTTACATGACACCAATTATACAAACCTTGTCTTCTTCAAACCAATTTTCAGCACCTTGGCGTTTTTCCTTCGACATCCTACTTGTTTTATTGTACCTAGTGCCTCCGTAAACACAACTTAAAAGATAAACTTTTTAATTGAAAGAGAAAAGCACAGAGATTATGTACTACAAAACTATTCTAATATTTCTATTTCTAAATACGGTGCGACAGGCGTTTAAATTAAAAGATTCGACCAAATGTCACAGTTTTTCTATTGTCAATGTCAAAAACCATAGACAAATCAACACAATGAGGAATGCTTAGAAAAATAATGCCATACGTAGTTCACAATTTTTTAGAGTGTGGAATGAGCTTTAAACAGTTTTTTCATTGCTTGACAACACACAAAAATGTCACAGTTATTCTATTGTCAATGTCAAAAACCATAGACAAATCAACACAATGAGGAATGCTTAGAAAAATAATGCCATGTATTTCACAATTTTTTAGAGTGTGGAGTGAGCTTTAAACCGTTTTTTCATTGCCTGACAACACACAAAAATGACCAGTTAAATAATCCTGAATCCTGCAATATATTTAACAAACTGACTCAGTTATCTTGACAAATATTTAACCCTTTAAAATTCGCGAAAAATAATAATTCAGTTTTGTTCGTTAACTTTCACAAACTCTGTAAATAAATGCTTTTTGTAATGAACACATAAAACTATACAGGGTTATCAGAACTGGTGCACTAAGCCGAAAGGAGGTAATGCGTACCATCATTATAAATAACTTTTACTATGGGAATTCGAATAAAAAAATCAGCGGTTTCTTACAATTTCTCGATTTTGGGTTGCAATTTTGTACGGAAAAGCTGCTTTTTACAAGCTTTTATTTAACCTGCAATGGATGTGTGTATGGACCTGTGTAAGTTCCGATGAAATCTTGCAAGTTGAACTTGACCAACTATCCGGTTTCCGATTGTGCTAAAATTTTGCACACATATGCATATCGCGTGACAATGCAATAATATAGTACCATGGAGCTGATGATGATTTATGATGGAGTCCGAAGGTGGCCATAGGAACTTCTGTACTAAACAAGTTAAGTAAACCCGTCGTGTTTGGGCTCGTTATACTTGTCTTGACTAGCATGCTAGTCAAGACAAGTATAACGAGCCCAAACACATGCTAGTCAAGACAAGTATAACGAGCCCAAACACGACGGGTTTACTTAATGCACTCTGCTGCTACTTTTTATCCAGGTTCTCAAAAGCTTGTATTTAAAAAAAAAAATTATACGTCTAAAATTCTCGGTTGACCCCATGGTAAAATTTGACTATTGTGATGGTCTTAATCACCCCTTTTTGGAATAGTACAGCGTAAGCAGATAACCCTGTATATGAATGATCATAGCAGATATTAATTTTATTTCAGTAACAAGAATCAGTAACCGGTTCGTAAAAATAAAACCGGAATTATTTTAACGTCGCACCGTTTTCTTTTCACGTTTATTTTAACAGCATTGCTTACGTGCCAGTTTGCAAAAAAAATCATGGAACTACCCACATAGTAAAAAAGCGGTACGCGTCCAGCAAAAAGTCCCCAAACACTGGTTAAACACACATCAAGGCGTTCTTTTTATTCGAGAACTCTCGCGCCAAGCTTTGGTGCTAAAACAGGGCCTTTGAATGCCGTATCACATACCCGCAACGTAAGTTCGGACAGCTTCCGGCATGTGAAATAGGGACTGTTGTTGTGCTAAAACAGTATCTTGGCTTTGTACCGTTCTTTTTGTGCGGGTTTACTGACAAAGCGGTATGCCGATATTCAGGTCGATGTCGTAGAGCTTCAGCGAAATATGTTAGAACTATAAATGCGCAAAACAATAACTATTGATTCGAAAGATGGCATTATACGTCTTTACTATTAATTACGTATTTAAAATGTAAGTAGATAACAAACTTTCTATTTATGCTTTTGTACACTGTTAAGAATAAGTCTAAACTGGGTAAATTTTTCGGATCATAATTAGTACTTAACAATTAATATACCCAGAGTTATAAGCTATTAATAATTGTCAAATTAAATGTACCTATATTGTTTATGTGAGTCGTATAAATAAAGGCTTTTTTCTGTAACTTTTTTACTAATAATATAAATCGTGAAAGCGTTAAAAGCCTGCATAGCATGCTATCCTTTGCGAAGGTTTTTTTTTTTAATTTGAAAATCAATTATACCGGAATTAGGGAACTTATTTAACATATTTTGCTTATCAACTAACTTTTAAATGTAATTTTAACAATTTACCTTTGCGAAGGTTAGAAACGATATTAACCTTTCAAAAATTGGGCTCTTCTACAATACTCGTTTTTCCACGAAAAAAAAAACGATAGGCGTGGTGGTCTAGTTGTAGTGACACCCGCCTTACAATCCCGTAATCGGTTTAGAATTTATGTACGGAATTCCACATCACTGGTTTTTCGGTGAAGGAAAACATCGTGAGGCAACCTACATTTGTCCATAGAAGAAATTCGACGGCGTGTGTGAATCCCCCAACCAGCACTGGGCCAGCGTGGTGGATATGGCCCAATCACCCTTCATGGGTAGGTCTACATTCTGTAGTGGAGTATTAAAAAAAAAGGCTGGTACAGTACAGTACTATACTCATTTTTGCAAAGTCACACGGACCCAAAGCACTGCTTTCATTAACATCCTGCCTGAATATTGAGATACTTTGCAAAAAGGCCCATCAATCGCAGTAGATGAGCCGGTATTGATGCTCGCCTACACTTATGGCTGTATATTTGTTTCGGCCGCTGAAATATGGTTGACTTTGTGATTTTTTGACCGACGAACCAAACCGGAGGAGGTACTCAATTCGTAGCGCTCGTAGCGTAGTTTGACTAGGTGATTGTCAGCGATCACCGAAATTAAGCAACGTTCCGCACGGTCAGTACTTGGATGGGTGACCGCGGGTGGCATTTTCCAACTGAGCGCTACCGTGGCTCGGATCACACGTTAAATTGTAGGCCCCGGTTGTTTTAACCGTTTAGCCATGTCAGAGGCCTTCAGGCGGCCTAAAAACTCTGACACCAGGGCTAGCCACCCGGCCTATACAAACTTACTTACTTACTCAATTCGACGCGTATTTTTTTATTTTTTTTTATTTGGTACCACGCATAACTTTTTTCGTAGTGTTCCGATTTCAATAATTATTTTTATATTGGAAAGAGTATACTACGAAATTGGTCCCATTATAATTTTATTGAAATCGGCTGAGCCATTTTTGATAAATCAACAATAATGTGAAAAATGTAACATCGATAATGCTAAATATTCGCGAATTCTGTACACGGGTGAAGTCAGTCATGCTATTTTTTGCAAAAAATAATGATTAATCCAGTTGACATGTTTTGACGACGGAAACATGCAATTTTGCCCATATTTTTGCTGTTTTCAATGATAGGTACATGTCAGATACCTACATAGACAAATATTTCGTTTAAAATCACTGTTGTTTTAATTCTGAATTGTTTTTAGGGTTCCGTACCCAAAGGGTAAAAACGGGACCCTCTACTAAGACTCCGTTGTCCATCCGTCTGTCTGTCTGTCACCAGGCTGTATCTCATAAACGGTGATAGCTAGACCGCTGAAATTTTCACAGATGCTGTATTTCGGTTGCCGCTATATCAAAAATTACTATAAACAAAATAAAGTAAATATTTATTCTCCCATACAAGAAACCTGATTTTTTAGTCGTTTTTCGCTCGACATTAATAACGGTAACAGTTAGACGCTTGAAATATTCACAGAATATTTATTTGTATGTTTACTTCAATAATTAATGATTAAATGAAAATAAATAAATATTTAAGGGTAGCTTATTAATACAGTACGGAACGCCTCGTGCGCCAGTTCGACTCGAACTTGGCCGATTATTTAAGCCTGTTGACATGTCCAACGACGCGAATATATAACTGTGTCCATATTTTTTGTAATTTTACGTCCATATTTTTGCAGTTTTATATAGGTAGTAAGATTATTTCGTTTTAAATTAAGAGCCATTCGAAAATCGCTTGATAAAATGAAAGTTCTTGCTAAATCAAAAGCAGTCATTAATCCACCAATCAGCCATATTACGTCCACTGCTGGACATAGGTCTCCCCTTCGGATCTCCAATAAGACCGGTTGGAAGCGGTTTGCATCCACCGTGATCCTGCAGTCGTAGTTAGACGTCCTGCGCTGCGCTTGCCGGTACGTGGTCTCCACTCGAGAACTTTTCGACCCCATCAGTCATCATTCCTCCGCGCTATGTGCCCTGTCCACTGCCACTTCAACTTGCCAATCCGTAGACTGTGTCAGTATTCAGTCAGCTGATTGGCAACTTGAAATGGCAGTGGGCAGGGCACATAGCATGGAGGACTGATGACAGATGGGGTCGAAAAGTTCTCGAGTGGAGACCATGTACCGGCGAGCACAGCGTTGGCTCACTGCAGTAACTCCACCAACGAAGTAGACAGATGACCTCAACAAGACCGCAGGATCTTTTGGAGATAGGGGAGACCTATGTCTATCAGTGGACAGGCTATAGCTGACAGATGTGTGGATAATATTATTTTAATCTTCACGCATCAAAAGTTTTACAAGTCTAATATTATTTGACCTTGGCAGCCTTGGTTTGTGGCATAATATATTTTGTGAATAAATTGTCGGGTCAGTAAATTGAGATTGAAGGGTGTGTTTGATGTTCTGCCTCGAGAATATATTGATACTTCTATCCCGTAATATGATAGCGTTTATAATGAGGAACCGACTCGAAGAGGTATGTTGACTTGGAGGAACATTTATTGGTTATGTGTCTATCGGTCTATCAACCGTAGGATGTCCACTGCTGAACATAGGCCTTCACTATGGATCTACAGTAATACCAACAGGAGAGAAGAGAGTTTAAAATTAATTAATTATTTTTGGTTGCGCGGTTATTTCCTTCAAAAATTTGCTGTCGCGCTATTTACCAGCCAATTTCGATAATATTTGGCAAAACTGTTAATTATTAAAATTCAAACAAGATTTGCCAGTATGAACCAAATCGTTCAAGAGCGAGTTGAGGTATAAGCTTATGAAGTTTTAGTTAATGAGATGTGTCGCGAGGTCTTTTGTTTGGAGAACTACTTGTTTAATAGATGTCATTATCTATCTTTGATATTTTATACCTATATATCATAATTATTTGTATGCCTATCTAACTAATATTATATAATGCCATTCACCTACCGCTTTCGGTCCCGCTAGGGATACTGCGGTAGTGTGGTCTATCCGAGGCATCTGCGGCAACCGTCGTCACTTGTCTAACCTTTCACCCTCGGCTAAAGCAAGGAATTCAACGTGAGATAGTCCTTTACCATAGAGATGTAGCGAGAGAGGCCATCCTATTTGCCCAGCGCGTGAGACAATCAAATTATATGTAGCAAATACTCATCTCATTTTTCAGTTCAAAATTTTACCCCTCTCTACCAGAGGTGGTACCACATATTGTATAGGGCTTAGTGCTACGCACACAGGTAAAAAATTGCAATGTGTTTTTTTGTTATGAGCTAATCCACTTGTGAAGTTAAAGTAGGAGCAATTCACAGTTTTAAAGTTCTAATACTGAAAGATCCCTGCCGTAAAACGCATTACTAAACTACATTATACATATGTAGTAAAAGTATGTGATCGCATGACTACGTGATTAGTTGTTCTATATGATGACCAATATTTGTGATTTCAGGCATTTTACAGTTTTCGACGAAATTATAATTAAAAGACGTGCCTTCAAGAAGCGCACTTCTGTAGACGATCACATATTCCCTTTACTACGAGTATTTTTTTTTTTGAGTAGAAAATGCGTTTTGCAATCCTTTCATCGGGCATTCGGAACACGTGCCCACACCATCTCAGCTGCCGCCTCATCAAGTACGCCTCCACTCCGCACACATTCGCACGCCTGAGAACATCTGTGTTCTTGACGCGGTCAGACCACTTGATGTTCAGAATATCGCGTAGACATTTTAGGTGGAATCGATCAAGCGCACGGATGTGACGTCGATACAAGCACCAAGTTTCTGCCGCGTACAAGATGTTAGGCAGGACAATGGCCATATACACCTTGATTTTTGTTTCTAGCTTAATGTCATGTGATCGAAACACTTTGATGCGCAATTTGCCAAATGCAGCTGAAGCGGCACCAATTCTGCTGTTAATCTCACAGTCGAGGTCACCTTTAGATGTCACGGTGCTACCCAGATATTTAAATTTTTCCACGCATTTCAAATTCGTTCTGTTAAGCTGTATATTTGGGGGCTGCTGGGAACGGCTGGACCGATTGGGCTAATTTTGGTCTTGAAATATCCGTGGAAGCTAAGGGAAGGTTTAAACGGTGAGAAAATATAAAAATATAGTGAGTAAAATAATAAAGACATTCATTGAATTTTCCCATACAAAATGTTCCTGCATGTAAAAGTTGTCATTAACAGTTGAGAGATGGTGAAAATAAGTTCATCGGGTCAGCTAGAAAAAGGGAAGCGAAAAAGCGGAGGCCAGTTTCTCAGATATAAAGATGTCCTGAAGAGGCATATGAAGGGGTGTGGTATCGAACCCTCGTCATGGGAATCTCAGGCTGTCGATCGTACGTCATGGAGACAACAAGTACATACCAACGTGTACGCATTTGAGGATCAAAGGAGGCGTGATTTAGACCTGAAAAGAGAACATCTCAAAAACAAACCGCCGTCAAACATTACATACAACTACATAAATGGAGTCCTCACATGTAGTCACTGTCCTAGGACATTCACCGCTAAAATTGGTTATATCAGCCATGTGAGGACCCATCAGTAACCCACATATGGAAAATGGTCGCCGAAGCCGAAATCGGCGTGGAAGCCATCATGTTTTTTTTACTCTATCTCGGAACGTAAGAAGAGTAACACGTGGCTAGTTCGTTTTAAAATGTAAATTATGCATTAGAGTATATTAATTTTATGTGTGATTGTTATGATTCAATTTTATAAGAACGCGACCAAAGTCTTAGGACCTGTCTATTCTTTATAACCGTTGAATTTTTAAGCAATGACCAGTTCGTCACGTCATAACCCATCTCGAGAAATCTGTGTCCCAGAGCTTGTTCTTGTGATGTCGACCGTAATCTTTGAAGTGCTTACCTTGAGTTGGACCAGTGCTTCTTGATCTTGAGTTTTGGAAGTTTTAGGAAAAATGTAGAGTTCTTTGTAGTTTTTCTAGTTATAAAAAATCTGGCAGAGATTACACAGTCTAAGGCTTTATTCTTACATTCTAAAGCTTACTCTTTGAGAAACCGATTGGTAAGTAGGTAGGTATATAAGTGGCATCAAAGTTAGGTATTTCTAGATCCAACTCAAAACTAGCCCTTTAGATTTATAATACGTCTTTGACACTCGTAACCTATTGTAATAGAAGATGTTACGAAAAATGTATATTTTTTTGCCTATGTTCTAGAAACAATATTATTTCATTTTCGCTTTTGGACATCTATAATTAGGTTTTTCTTACACAATTAACTTCTAGAATAAATAAATAAATATTAGGGGACATCTTACACACGGTCTCTGACCCCAAACTAAGCATAGCTTGTGATATGGCTGCCAGAGACTGATATACTACATATACATATTTTAAATACATACTTACGAGTATATAGATAGTACCTAAATAACAGCCAGACACAGAGCAAACACCTATGTTCATCACACAAATGAAACTATTGAAAGTCACTTTATAATTATATAAGTCAATCCGAATCACGGTAGCGCTAAGCTGTAAATACCACCCGCGGTCACCCATCCGAAGACTGACCGTGCCGAACGTTGCTAACTTCAATGATCGCTGACAAACACATTCTCAAACTACGTTATGAGCGCTACACAAACACTATTAGGACACAATTTCTTACCCACGAAAGGCGCAGCATTCAACAGTCCTTTCTGCACCAAATCCATGTTCAGATCGCATTCCGCTGCAGGGAGCAAATAAGACGTGGTGTTTGACACTAGGACCCCCGCGATGCTTCCCAAGAACGCCACACATATCAGCTTGACGTGAAACCATCCGAAAGAACAAGCCTTGTATGCTTCTTCGATCTCTTGCATTGGAGTCAGCTTGGCTGATGTTTCAGGGCCTGGAAATGAAGAAAATAAGATATGATAAATACCTACCATCAGACTTTCTCCATCTCTTGCTGTTTTCAAAGAACAGGTAAAAAAGCATTACTTGCAGTTGTCATCTCGTTGAAAAACGATAGTGCTGTTGTTTTTCTTTTAATTTTGTGGGTGGTTTTATAATTATTTTTTATTACTATTTTAATTATGTATATTTAGAAATGGTAGGTAATTTTATGTATTTTATGTGTATGTATTTATTAGTATGTACCTAGGTATGTGTATGTTTTATGAGTACGAATTTATTTTTGCTAACGCACACCCTTACTTGTTCTATATTCCTATTCCATCCATAGGTTGCCTGGCAGAGATCGCTATTAGCGATGAGGCCTCTGGATATAATCTTGTTAAACTATTCTTATATTTCAGTATATTATGTAATAACGCGGAGCCGACACTTCAAAAGCAACTTAGTGACGTAGCTACCACGGTGACGTAATGACAATGGCGTCTGCTGACGTCACGGCAGCTGTCACTGGAGACGAGGAGGTATTTCATTACGAGGCCTTCGAGTGTAACCTTCCTTCCACTTCAAAGAGGTAATGATGTATGAGCATCAGTCATAGCATCATTTAAGGTGTCTTTATACTCCTAGGACGAACCAAAGTTACCGACATAACCCAGCGGATTAGTAAGTTGAAATGGCAGTGGGTAGGGCACATAGTTCGGAGAACTGATGGCCGATGGAGCAGTAAAATTCTCGAATGGAGACCACGAACCGGCAAGCGCAGCGCAGGACGTCCATCGACTAGGTGGTGACGATATAATTAAAACCGCAGGAACGCGCTGGATGCAGGCCACTTCCAACTGGGCTTATTGGAAATCCATAGGGGAGGCCTATGTCCAGCAGTAGACGTCCTACGGCTGGTAATGATGATGATGAATACTCCTAGTAGTAAGGTAGGTTTATGTTCGTATAGGCCGGGAGGCTAGCCTGTCAGTTTTAAAGCCGCCTGAGAAGGCCTCTGACATGGCTAAACGGTTAAAACAACGGGGACCTTCAATTTCACAGGTCATCCGAACCACGGAAACCGCTCAATTGTAAATGCCACCCGCGGTCACCCATCCGAAGACCGACCGTGCTGAACGTTGCTTAACTTCGATGATCGCTAACGTACACCTAGTCAAACTACGCTATGAGCGCTACAAGGTTGTTGTTTTGTGTGTTTGTTTTTGGTTTGTTATTTGTTGACGCAATTGTAACAGCCGATTTTAAACGCGTATTGTATCTTAAATTGATTGTAAGTACTTGATCATTTACTAGATTACAATTAAACAATAATGTTTACAATTAAAAAAATCAGATGAAAAATAATCATTACACAAATAGCTATACAGGGTTACTGGTAATCAATTAGCATCTTTTTAATATATTCTGGGCATATTTTGTACATCAAAACACCATCTTGTGTTCTACGACTTCGAAGAATTCGTATTCATTATGTTCAACTACCAAATTTAATAAAAAAAATACCTTTCTAAGCATTATTATCTCTAAAAAGCGCGCGCCGCCACAGCGAGACTTAGACCTCAGAGGAGATACTGTGTAAATATGCAAACAAGTGTAAATATTAGTTAGGTACCTATGCTCACATCAAATTTAAAAAAATCAAGACAGAATGTTGTGAACAAAACAAGTGAGGCTGGCAAAACTAAGCCTCGCCGTGTACATACACAATCACACACACCTACACGTACAAGAAAACTAAGCCTTGGCTCGACAGTCGAACTATGGCGGCGCAACGCAACACCGACGCACTCACCAAATGTATGAAAAACCGGCCTCACTTGTCTGTTCACGACGTTCTGTCTTGATTTTTTTATTTGGTCCGAGTGCCTATGTAAAAAACAATTATTTCTATCTACATAATTATGCTGATTACACTTTTTTGAATTAGGAAATTTGTTGAGATTTGGAGAAAGTTGTCGAACACAAGTTGATTGTTTTGATGTTCAGTTGGTATGTGCCCTTAAAAGGATGCTAATTGATTACTAATAACCCTTTATATTAAGACTGCGTGTGAACCGGCCAATAAAGTGCAAAGATACCGTATTACTGTTAGCGCGCGAGTTGAATGCAGAGCTTAGGAATGCGAATGTCTCCCCCCGCTATCCGCACGCCCAACCCGCCCAGGCGCGTGAGGTGGGGCGTGCGGATAGCGGGGGGAGATGCTCCCGCTCTTTACCTCAGACCCCGACTGCATTCAACTCGCGCGCTATCAGTACATACACACACAAAACACATGTACAATGAAATTGTCAACTTCTTTTAACGTGATAACGTCTTATAAATCGATGAACGCCGGTTGCACGAACGTAAAAGCATCACTCATTGTCACGTACTGCCTGAGCCGAGCGTGCAAGCGAGAGCGCGGAACAAGCGATAGAGAAGCACAATCAGCTCAAGCGTACGTCTTGTGTGTGATGCATATTATTATGAATTACTTACTTTTTAATTTTCTTATATATGCAAAACTTCTTTAACATTTCATAAACTTAACTATATATTACAACTACTATGCTATATGTACGTACAATCCTAAACAAATTAATCAAAAAAAACACTTGAACTAAAAATATTAGTATGCATAGATGACGATGAAAACCCTAATCTAATAGCCCATTACCAGCGGGCACAGTTCCCAAAATGCTGGCCTCATTGCCACGTTGGATGGCAATACTGAACCTTTGGGCAAAATAGAGGCCAGCATTTTGGTCACTTGTTGCGTCGACCAGTCGTAATGAAAGATCTTTGTAAATGTTTTTTGCTCCCGGTCCCCACGGTCCTAAAGTTTCTTATTACTTATTACTTACTTGTATCCCCATTCGATGCTATATCCACTTCAATCATTTTCACTCAAAATATTGAAAATCAAATTTAAATTTAAACAAACACTGTTTCGGAGTTACCCTTCTTAATTTGTCGAATTAACTGAAGGTTCACACTACGTTATGATATATTACAGAGCTATCTCCAATGTAAATATGATAATATTGTTTTAGTGTAACCAGTTTTAAAGGAGCTCGTATTTGCTTAGCGATAAGGTCGACTATCGTTCTAATTATTTTGGCATCGCATAGTAAGAAGCACGTCGAGGTATTATTATAGATATTCTGCCGCATGTTGTCATAAGATATCACAGGAGGTTTCCACGAGAGCAAATAGTGTTCAACGTAACGTTGCGAAACGAAATTCGTCATAGTTTGTCTTACTACTGCACTTCAGTTTTTAAAATCGGCAGGTTTTGGTGAAATATGATGTAATATAAACACGTTCTATTTTAATGAAAATGACAATTTTAGTAGGTACTTTGGGGGCATCCGTTAATTACGTGAGGCATTTTTCATGATTTTCTGACCCTCCCTCGCTTTCTGATGAGACATAGAGGTAAAGATGTGAGATTTGTTTAGACCCCTCTCCCCCCTTAATAAACCCTAATCTCAACAGTTATTCTTCAAAAATCGTAGTATTACTGTAAAGTAAATTGGATATGTTTTAGAAAATACTTTTAGTATTTTCTGAAGATTCTTAACAACTCTATTTTTTGCTGATTTAGGCAGAAAAAAACGTGATGTATTCCAAACCCTCTTTCTCCTCAGTGAGATTGGGTGAGATTCAACTCAACCTCCCCCCCTACCCTCTATAGCACGTCACGTAATTAATGGACGTCCCTTTTACTGAAATGATACGCCATACGTATAACGACACAATTTAACGACGTGTTAAAACGAGACAAGTGTGGTGAGGTACTTATATCTGTGAAACTTTCTTACGTCTATAAAATTATCTCGTGGTGTGTATGCGAGCCGTGCAGGACGCTACAAACAGAATCGAGACTCTTCTAAAACTCTTGATCGACGTACAAAATAAAACCACAGTT
This sequence comes from Hypomecis atomaria, assembly GCA_964007245.1. NCBI lineage: Eukaryota > Metazoa > Arthropoda > Insecta > Lepidoptera > Geometridae > Hypomecis > Hypomecis atomaria. Next base: position 4,437,963 of record OZ023297.1, read on the forward strand.
TTAAAGTTTTCTCTGCGGTATGAAGGTAAAAAATAAACTTTAAAACCGCGGTTTTATTTTGTGCGTCGATCAGGGGCTTAAGAGCGAATGTTTTACGATCCCCATCAGCCCTGCCTTTCCTGCGTCACCATAAAAGAGCCTTTTTATTTACAGCACGGCCAAGAAAACCTCGGATGTATTGATTCTATATTACGGATCAATAACAATTACTCTAAGTTTAGATACCATAAAATGACCTTACTCATACATTCTAGAGTAACAAGTGCCTCAACTATTTTATTTGTAGTGCTTTTCCAGATCAGGTTTTTTATGTAGAATAAGGCTACATTTGGCCACTAACTCACCTGATGGAAAGCGAAGTTGTAGCTGAAGATGGAGTATGTAGACCTAGAAGATAACTATTCACTCTTGACTTGACTTGACGTGTTTGTCAGGAAACAATGAAGGCGGCAGGGCATTCCAATCCCTGGCGGTACACATTATGAAGGAAGAAGCGAATCCCTTAGTACGAGCAGGTGGTATGTCGACTATGTAGTGATGGAATCTACCTATGCGACTTCCGGCTTGTTTTGTTGTCAGAAGGAGATGAAGGAATCAGGTCATATCTATTTCTGTGGGTTTAGGTTTCTCACATCTGAGACCGTATGGGAAAACCTATATAGTACAAAAAAATAATAATCGTGAAATAAAACACCCTATATTGAATGTGTATTTAAAAAATACTGTACGACTACTGACCGTGGAAATGCTTTTGTTTCGTCACCTTTATTTATACTTAGCGTGGTGGTAAACTCATTTTGTAGGTCACATCAGATGGACTGTGGTTTGTAGTCAAACGTCTATTATGTTTTAATATAATTATTTTTCGAAAAAAATCGCAATACCGACTTCCATCGTGTACAGAATTCGAATAATTTGCACGGATCATTGTGACATCAATGTACATTTTCGTTGATTTATCAAAAACGGCTCAGCCGATTTCGATAAAATTTAAATGGGACCAAACCTCGGAAGTATCATATTTTTAAACTAAAAAGATTTATTTTTTTAAATCGGTTTACAGTTGGCGAAAATATCGATGAACATACACAAAAAAAAAACATACAGACGAACATAGTACCTCCTCCTTTTTGGAAGTCGATAAAAAGTTTCAGTAGCCACATATGTAGTGAAGTGAAAAGTGGGTGCAGTGGCGTAGCAAGGCGTGACGTGGGCCAATTAACGACCTCGCGCCTTCGGCATGACAAGCAATTCTCTCTATCGAATTAGACATTGAAATTTTTTTGCACTCGCCACGTTTGTTTTAAGATGTTTTTCTTTACTCCCCTCTGATATTAATAGTACATTATGAAATAAGTGCGGTAAGTTGTAATTTTCAAAGCGCACGTATGTCATACGACGTTTTATAACATACTAGCAGCGCCCCGCGGTTTTACCCGCGTTGTGCCCGTTCCCGTGGGAATTTCGGGAATTTTTATACTTATAAACCTTCCTCTTGAATCACTCTATCCATTAAAAAAACCGCATCAAAATCCGTTGCGTAGTTTTAAAGATTTAAGCATACAGACAAACAAACAAACAAACAAACGAAAATAGTGACTTTATTTTATACTATGTAATGTAAGGATTTGCGTGGAAATTAATAAAACTCTGACTTTGTGTGAAAGTCGTGCATCAGTCGAAGCATCGTCCGTTTTACATTACAATAACGCACAAGTGCGGCAATGTCAAAGAATAACAAGATACGAAACTATGAAATTCCTTTAAATTGTGATTTTTATTTAAGAAAATAATAGGAAAAATTATTTTCCGAAACAAATAAAGCAAATAATTAAATACTGTACCAGGTAATGGCCTAAGCTTGATATATTCTTGCATTATCTCTTTTCGGAATGAACAGCGATAAATTATTTTTAAACCCTATCTTTTGGTGTGAAGGCTTTGCAAAATATATTAAGTTGCCGACCTAAAATTTTGGTCCTGCTACGCCACTGAGCGTTGTGTAGATCATAACTACTTTGGAAATATTTTTATCATAGCGATATCATAATAACTTGACGTGTTTCAAGATTTTTAGTTTTAAACAATTCAACAAATTGAGGTGTTTAATGTTACTAGTACTGGCGCTGGGACTGAAATCATAATTGCGTAGCAAATAAACTGGTTCAAATCTTGTGATCTCTAAATTCTTTTGGTTACGACAAAAATTCTCTATATTTTTCTGTAATCGTTTTAAAACATTTTTTCATTAAAAGATACAATCACAAAGCACAGTTATTTTATATTTTTCCATCCCAGCTCGCAGCTGCCAAATAATATGGAAAGTTTTCAACTTTTCGTATCAATGGGATATCAGACTCGAACATAGATTTGCAAACTTATGGAGAACAACTTCGCTAGTGTATGAAAGTAATACTTCTTAACTCCAATGTGTATTGCTTCTGGAAACTTTACAGATTGTATTTTCTGAACAAGTTTCAAATTGAGTTTTGTATTCGTGATTTTAAATGAAAAGTTGGGAAAGTATTGATTTATACTCAAGTAATATTTGTTTGAATTTTTCATTGTCGCCGTGTTCATTAGTTCATTATACGGCTGTACTCGTAATAGCTCTGTGATTATACCTATTGCTGATGTTGACACGCTTACACCTTGTGTCAATGACACATGACACAATTTCTTTAAAGTGGTAATGAATGAAAACTAAGCATGTCGAAAGCGTGGTTTTTATTACTTTTGCTAGCATCAATTTGGTTATTTTTGTTTATAGCCGACTGCTGTAAAAATGCGGGTGATTAACACCGATGTTATATTGGTACTTGCTTAAAAATGACAATGCGTCATAATACTAACTTTCTTTACACTATTTTTCGGTGAATTCACATAACGCTATTTTTTAGGAATTTTGCATGCATTTCGCAAAGTTTGTAAAAATATTAGTAGAGGATTGGATCATTCTATTATCTTTGTATTAGTATTTATATAGTATTTATATTTATATATTTATTTTCTTGTGTATTATTTTATTAATTAGTTAAGATTAATACCATTCGTCTTAATTTAATGTGCTGTTAAAGAATGCACTATTCCGTAGTAAAAAAATATTGATAGAACATTTCACGCCTAACTAGCAAATCAAACAATTTTACGTATTTCAATATTGAATTTTCATACTCCGTAGATTTGGTCCTAAAAGTATACGACGAATATTCAAAGGAAATATGACGAAAAAGTTTAATTAATATTTCGCGTACTCGTATCGCGAATGTAATTTACTTTGGAAACAAAATATCCTTCATAAAATAGCAGTTCTGTCCTGAAATAGACATGAACCATGAACTTTGGCACGTACTTACAAATTTCATTACATCATGATACATTTTTCTTTTCGTCTTTTGTCGTTTCAGGCATCGGACGTTCATTGTTGGACATATGCATCCCCCATAGATTCCTAGTAAGATCTTTTGGAAACCACTTACATCGAGCGTCATCTCTCTGTTTCGTCTTAGAGAGATCATCGGTCCACCTTGTGGAATGGACGTAATACGCAACTCTAGCCGGTACGTACATAGTTTCCACTACCGACAACTTTTCGACCCCATCAGTAGTCAGTCCTTCGTGCTATGTACCCAATCCACTATCATTTCAACTTTGATACTTCTACGAATCTCCAGATTTCTTATTCGATCTCGCAGAGTGATTCCTAGTTTAGCCTTCTTTCTACTAATATGAACCACAGCTCAAGGCCTCGCGTCTACCACGATACTAAATATACTTAAATAAAAAAAATATATAAAAATCTGTTCATAAAAATGTAACCTTTTTTGCTTTGATAGTACTCCATGTCGCCCTTCGTTATCTGAATAAAGAGTGACGGGATATGATAGGAAAGGGTAGGACGGCACAGACATGTGAATAGAACATATAATTATACCAACATGCTATTTTTATTTTTATGTGATCTTAAAAAAGTTTTGCCTACGTTAGTAATATTATATTTATCGAGCATATGGACTGTGTAAGCTCATTGTACAGAAGATTAAACTATGGTCTACCACGTTGGATAAATACGAGTATAGGTAGACAGACAACGGTCAAGAAAATTTAGAAAAATATTCATGAGCCGATTCGAGCCGACGATTTGTGTGGCGCGGACTATACTAAAACGTTAACAGAAGACTACGAAAACAGTTTTTTAGTTAATAAACAGCTTTTCAATTTTTTAAATAAAATTTAAATTATGACGTTGGGGCGATTTAAAAACTGATCTCAGAGCCCAAACAAACTTACTTTTTATTCATCCGAAACTTGATGTATCAACTACATTTGGTGGAAAATAGCTAGCTTACAAAAAACAAAAAGAAAAACGGCCATAACAGATCGAGTTTCACAATAAATTATTAACTTTTTTATTTTAGGACTATCAATCTCATGTTGCCCTGAAATTTTCCTATAAACTTTTGAGACCTTGGAGCTATTTAAAAGCTGGCTCCAGAGCTAGCTATTCGGCCTAGATGAACTTACTTTTTCATCCAAAACTTGACGTATCGACTACAACTGGAATACACAGCATAGCTAACTCACAATAATCGACCAAGTACGAGTCGGACTCGCGCACGTTCCGTATTGAATGGGAGGCCCCCTTAAATATTTTTTTAATTTTAATTTTATTATTTATTATTGAAGTGAATATACAGCTAAATTTCAACCATCTACCTGTTACCATTATTAATATAGAGCGAAAAACGGCTAAAATTTCAGGTTTGTTGTATGAGAGCCCCCCTTAAATATTTATTTTATTTTGTTTTTAGTATTTGTTGTTATAGCGGCAACAGACATCATCTGTGAAAATTTCAGCTGCCTAACTATCATGGTTCATGAGATACAGCCCGGTGACAGACAGACGGACAGGCGGACATCGAAGTCTTAGTAATAGGGTCCCGTTTTTACCCTTTGGGTACGGAACCCTAAAAAGCAAAGAAAAACAGCCATAACAGAGCGAGCTTCACAATCTATTTTTACCTTTTTATCCTAACAACGTTTTCCCCATCGCGGACACATTCTGAATATTTTGAACGTCCCAGAAACAGAGTTACGAGATCAAACATGTCCCATTAACTTTACATACGGGACTAGATTGACATCACGGACCCAAATTGAGTCAATGGACTTTGTGAATAGAGGGTTCAGTAGGAATTGATAGGAGTAGGACGTAGGTATTTTGTGATACGGCTTAGTTGTCTACTTACCAAGTCGTTACTGGTGACCGATGGCGTACCTTTCTTGAATGCCGATGAGATGTGAGGTACAAAGTTCTCGAATGGAAACTACGTAGTAGTAGTGTAAAAGTAACGTAGGAAGTTCATCAGAAAAGTAAGCAAACGACCGCAGGTTTTATTTTGAACGTCGATCAGAGGCTTAAGAGCGAATGTTTTACGATCCCCATCAGCCCTGCCTTTCCTGCGTCACCATAAAAGAGCCTTTTTTATTTTACAGCACGGCCAAAAAAACCCCGGATGTATTGATTCGATATTACGGATCAATAACAATTACTCTAAGTTTAGATACCATAAAATGACCTTACTCATACATTCTAGAGTAACAAGTGCCTCAACTATTTTATTTGTAGTGCTTTTCCAGATCAGGTTTTTTATGTAGAATAAGGCTACATTTGGCCACTAACTCACCAGATGGAAAGCGAAGTTGTAGCTGAAGATGGAGTATGTAGACCTAGAAGATACCTATTCACTCTTGACTTGACTTGACGTGTTTGTCAGGAAACAATGACGGCGGCAGGGCATTCCAATCCCTGGCGGTACACATTATGAAGGAAGAAGCGAATCCCTTAGTACGAGCAGGTGGTATGTCGACTATGTAGTGATGGAATCTACCTATGCGATTTCCGGCTTATTTTGTTGTCAGAAGGAGATGAAGAAATCAGGTCATATCTCTTTCTGTGGGTTTAGCTTTCTCACATCTGAAACCGTATGGGAAAACCTATATAGTACAAAAAAATAATAATCATGAACTAAAACACCCTATATTGAATGTGTATTTTAAAAATACTGTACGACTACTGACCGTGGAAATGCTTTTGTTTCGTCACCTTTATTTATACTTGGCGTGGTGGTAAACTCATTTTGTAGGTCACATCAGATGGACTGTGGTTTGTAGTCAAACGTCTAATATAATTTAATATATTATTTTTCGCAAAAAATCGCAATACCTACTTCCACCGTGTACAGAATTCGAATAATTTGCACTGATCATTGTGACAATCATGTACATTTTTGTTGATTTATCAAAAACGGCTCAGCCGATTTCGATAAAATGTAAATGGGACCACCTCGGAAGTATACTCTTTTTAAACTAAGAAAAAAAATTCAAATCGGTTTACAGTTGGCGAAAATATCGAACATACACAGTTTTGTGACAGGGATACTATATAGGTGTAATACTGTTGTTTTTTTGTGTTTTATCATTTGTTTTGTCGTTATGTATTGTACCTCTTATTTTTGTTGCAAATAACAACTTCTGTATTCTATATTCTGTAAAAAAAATATACTGACGGACATAGTACCTCCTTCTTTTTGGAAGTCGATGAAAAGTTTCAGTGGTCACAAAGTGAGGTGAAAAGTGGGTGCAGTGGCGTAGCAAGGCGTGACGTGGGCCACTTAACGACCTCGCGCCTTCGGCATGACAAGCAATTCTCTCTATCGAATAAGACATTGAAAATTTTTTGCACTCACTACATTTGTTTTGAGATGTTTTTTTACTCCCTTCTGATATTAAATCAATTTTACAAAGAATATCATGCAAAGTGGGACCGATTGTGTACAGTAGCTCAAAAAATCCATTGAAAATGGTAAATAAATGCGCTGAGTAAAACAACCGCATTGAATGAATGCTAAAGAACATAATTTTATATTTTTAATTTGATTTTTGTTCAAGGCAGCCATCACACTGCCCTATTTTACAATCAATGTCAAAGAATAACAAGATACGAAACTATGAAATTCCTTTAAATTGTGATTTTTATTTAAGAAAATAATAGGAAAAATTATTTTCCAAAGCAAATAATTAAATACTGTACCAGGTAATGGCCTAAGCTCAATATATTCTTGCATTATCTCTTTTCGGAAAGAACAGCGAGAAATTATTTTTAAACCCTATCTTTTGGCTTCGCAAAATATATTGAGTTGCCGACCTGAAATTTTGTCCTGCTACGCCATTCAGCGTTGTGTAGATCATAACTACTTTGGAACTATTTTTGTCATAGCGATATCATAATAACTTGACGTATTTCAAGATTTTTAGTTATAAACAATTCAACAAATTGACGTGTTTAATGTTACTAGTACTGTATAATAGTCTTATAATAGTACTGGCGCTGGGACTGAAATCATAATTGCGTAGCAAATAAACTGGTTCAAATCTTGTGATCTCTAAATTCTTTTGGTTACGACAAAAATTCTCTATATTTTTCTGTAATCGTTTTAAAACATTTTTTTATTAAAAGATACAATCACAAAGCACAGTTATTTTATATTTTTCCATCCCAGCTCGCAGCTGCCAAATAATATGGAAAGTTTTCAACTTTTCGTATCAATGGGATATCAGACTCGAACATGGATTTCCAAACTTATGGAGAACAACTTCGCTAGTGTATGAAAGTAATACTTCTTAACTCCAATGTGTATTGCTTCTGGAAACTTTACAGATTGTATTTTCAGAATAAGTTTCAAATTGAGTTTTGTATTCGTGATTTTAAAAGAAAAGTTGGGAAAGTATTGATTTATACTCAAGTAATAGTTGTTTGAATTTTTCATTGTCGCCGTGTTCATTAGTTCATTTTACGGCTGTACTCGTAATAGCTCTGTGATTATACCTATTGCTGATGTTGACACGCTTACACCTTGTGTCAATGACACATGACACAATTTCTTTAAAGTGGTCATGAATGAAAACTAAACATGTCGAAAGCGTGGTTTTTGATACTTTTGCTAGCATCAATTTGGTTATTTTTGTTTATAGCCGACTGCTATAAAAATGCGGGTGATTAACACCAATGTTATATTGGTACTTGCTTAAAAATGACAATGCGTCATAATACTAACTTTCTTTACACTATTTTTGGGTGAATTCACATATCCCTATTTTTTAGGAATTTTGCATGCATATCGCAAAGTTTGTAAAAATATTAGGAGAAGATTGGATCATTTTATTATCAAACTCTAGGTATAGATCTCAGATCTAGGTGTCAGTAGATGAATTACCTATTTATTTTCTTGTGTATTATTTTATTAATTAGTTAAGATTAATACTATTTGTCTTAATTTAATGTGCTGTTAAAGAATGCACTATTCCGTAGTAAAAAAATATTGATAGAACATTTCACGCCTAACTAGCAAATCAAACAATTTTACGTATTTCAATATTGAATTTTCATACTCCGTAGATTTGGTCCTAAAAGTATACGACGAAAATTCAAAGGAAATATGACGAAAAAGTTTAATTAATATTTCGCGTACTCGTATCGCGAATGTAATTTACTTTGGAAACAAAATATCCTTCATAAAATAGCAGTTCTGTCCTGAAATAGACATGAACCATGAACTTTGGCACGTACTTACAAATTTCATTAAATCATGATACATTTTTCTTTTCGTCTTTTGTCGTTTCAGGCATCTGACGTTCATTGTTGGATATATGCATCCCCTATAGATTCCTAGTAAGATCTGTTGGAAACCACTTACATCGAGCGTGATCTCTCTGTTCCGTCTCAGAGAGATCATCGGTCCACCTTGTGGAATGGACGTAATACGCAACTCTAGCCGGTACGTAGTTTCCACTACCGACAACTTTTCGACCCCATCAGTAGTCAGTCCTTCGTGCTATGTACCCAACCCACTATCATTTCAACTTTGATACTTCTACGAATATCCAGATTTCTTATTCGATCTCGCTGAGTGATTCCTAGTTTAGCCTTCTTTCTACTAATATGAACCACAGCCCAAGGCCTCGCGTATACCACGATACTAAATATAATATAAATATAAAAATCTGTTCACAAAAATGTAACCTTTTTGCTTTGATAGTACTCCATGTCGCCCTTCGTTATCTGAATAAAGAGTGACGGGATATGATAGGAAAGGGTAGGACGGCACAAACATGTGAATAGAACATATAATTATGCCTACATGCTATTTTTATTTTTATGTGATCTTAAAAAGTTTTGCCTACGTAAGTAACATTATATTTATGAGCATATGGACTGTGTCTTATTGTTGCACAAGATTAAACTATGGTCTACTACGATGGATAAATACGAGTATAGGTTGACAGACAACGGTCAAGAAAATTTAGAAAAATATCTATGACCCGATTCATGTTTTTTTTAATAAAACTCTGTGACAAACCATCGTACCACCACAGGTGCCTTCCTGCAATAGCATTAAAATTTGTATTTCTCACTTCCACGCATGATTGAACTATCAATTAACACAAAATCTTGTGCGACGCTTCCCCACCCCCCACCCTGAAATTCCTGTTCCCTAAAAATAAGGTTTTACTTAAAACATCTTCTTTCATGTCAAAATACGCTAACTGATATTTTCGAACTAAGTTCTTAATGACTAAGCGTGTTTGTCGCCAAAGTTCAGAAATGTTTACTAAGATTAGTCTTCGAAAGGGTGACCGGGCGTATCATTTACAACATTATAACTGAGTGTACTGTGGCTCAGGTGACACGACAAATTGTGGGTCTGAGTTGTTTTACGCGTTTATCTATGTCAAACGTTTTCAAGCGACCGAAATAATCTGACTCCGGCTAGCCAACCGGATTACACGATTTTACTTACTAATTCTTGGCAATGCGGTCTAGTTATTTACTAGAAATGTGTAGTTATCCCAGGCGGGCACTACGGAAGAGCCTTATCTACCTACTATTACAAAGACTACGAACAAAGTCCGCGCCATACAAGTCAGCGGATGAGAAGTTATTCGCAGAACGTTGCGCAAGAGGCAAAATATAGGTATGCGCGGGTGCCAGAGAGACAAGACGCCAGGGCACACCCGCCCGCCAACCTCATGCCTTCCACACGCTCTCTACGCCCGTGCTCACCACTACGCCACTTGCGTCGGCATTGTGCAGACATGCGCAATAATTAGTGAATTACAGCGAAGTGTCATCTGCGGTTAATTTCTCATCCGACGATTTGTGTGGCGCGGACTATACTAAAACGTTAACAAAAGACTACAACAGTTTTTTTTTGTTAATCCCCCGACCGACCCGTTTCGCACAGGTGTATTATACAATAATAATAATATAAGCCTTCTTGTTGAAACACTCTATCTATTAAAAAACCGTATCAAAATCCGTTGCGTAGTTTTAAAGATATAAGCAAACATGGGGACAGACAGCGGAAAGCGACTTTGTTTTATACTATGCAGTGATGATCGTGAAACAGCTTTTTAATTTGTCGAATAACATTTAAATTGGGGCGATTTAAAAACTGATCCCAGAGCCCAAAGGAACTTACTTTTTATTCATCCGAAACTTGATGTATCAACTATAGTTGGTGGAAAATAGCTAGCTCAAAAAAGCAAAGAAAAACGGCTATAACAGTGCGAGCTTCACAATCAATTATTCACTTTTTTATTTTAGGACTATCAATCTCATGTTGCTCTGAAATTTTCCTGTAAACTTTTGACACCTTGGAGCCATTTCAAAGCTGGCCCCAGAGCTAGCTAATTGGCCTAGATGAACTTACTTTTCATTCCGAATCTTGACGTATCGACCACAACTGGAACATAGCATAGCTAACTAACAAAAATCGGCCAAATACGAGTCGGACTCGCGCACGGAGGGTTCCGTACTGTATGGGAGCCCCCTTAAATATTTATTTTATTATAATTGTATTATTTATTATTAAAGTGAATATACAACTAAATTTCAACCATCTACCTGTTACCATTATTAATATGGAGTGAAAAACGGCTAAAAATCAGGTTTGTTGTATGATAGCCCCCTTAGTTATTAATTGTATTCTGTTTTTAGTATTTGTTGTTAGAGCGGCAACATAAATACATCATCTAGGAAAATGTCAGCTTTCTAGCTGTAGCGGTTCATGAGATACAGCTTGAAGACAGACAGACAGACGAACAGACGGACAGCGGAGTCTTAGTAATAGGGTCCCGTTTTTCCCTTTGGGTACGGAACCCTAAAAAGCAAAGAAAAACAGCCATAACAGAGCAAGCTTCACAATCTATTTTTACCTTTTTATCCTAACAACGTTTTCCCCATCGCGGACACATTCTGAATATTTTGAACGTCCCAGAAACAGAGTTACGAGATCAAACATGTCCCATTAACTTTGCATACGGGACTAGATTGATATCACGGGACCCAAATTGAGTCAATGGACTTTGTGAATAGAGGGTTCAGTAGGAATTGATAGGAGTAGAACGTAGGTATTTTGTGATACGGCTTAGTTGTCTACTTACCAAGTCGTTACTGGTGACCGATGGCGTACCGTTCTTGAATGCCGATGAGGTGTGAGGTGCAAAGTTCTCGAATGGAAAACTACTTAGTAGTAGTGTAAAAGTAGCGTAGGAAGTTGATCAGAAAAGTAAGCAAACGACCGCAGGAGCATGTGGGATGCAGGCCGTTTCCTAGAGTATTGCGGAGTTTCTATTGGAAGTGTGACAGATGATGTTCAATATGTTCAACAATGGACGTTTTGTGACTAAAATTTTGATAATCCAATAAAGAAGTAGACAAAAGTGATGCTGATCTGTACTGTACCAATCTTTTTAATAGTCCACTGCAGGACGTAGGCGTACCCATGAAGGGTGATTGGGCCATATCCACCACGCTGGCCCAGTGTGGGTTGGTGGATTCACACACGCCATCAAATTTCTTCTACGGACGTATGCAGGTTGCCTCACGATGTTTTTCTCACCGAAATGCCAGTGATGTAGAATTCCGTACATAAATTCTAAAGAACTCATTGGTACGGGACCGGGATTTGAACCCACGACCTCACGATTGTAAGGCGGGTGTCAGTACCACTAGACCACCACGGCCTCTCTGCTGATCACTTCTAAGTATTATTGGAGTATTTGAAGTCTTAATATGGAAAGGTTCTACATTAGACAATACTGTTGCGGAAATGATGATGATGAAATATTTTATTATACTAATATTACAAGGTTTTGTTACCTATTTCGCAAGTTGATATGAAAATAATTAAACTTACGCATATTATTTTTGAAAAATATGTTTGAAACACTTACACAAAATAAAATACCTTATAGCTTAACTTTGACCTGGTCCTGTTTTTGTATCTAATTGAAAAAACCTGCACTGCACTGCACCAAAAAGCAAAGTCCAAAATTCGTCTCATCATCATTAAGACAACAAAGTCCGACCCAAATCGACGCCAACCAAAAAGCTTCCTTTCAACCTTTTCGGCGCCCAAAAAAACCGGAACAAACTGGAAAAAACCGGAAATTGAGATACAAAAGTGTAAGTTAAAGGGTTTGGCACAATTGAGTACGGTCGAGCCTAGAGTAATTTAAGAAGGTCCACTTGAGGTATTTAATTAGGGTACGAGGATGCCTATTTATGCGATTTGGGCTTATTTGAATTTTAGGGCTTTGGTTCTGACATGATGAGGTTTTATGATGAGTACGGGTTTGGACTTGGATATTCTCGGGAGGAAAATTCTAGACCCTTGTCTTGTGCTAAAGTACTGAACTTATGTTACACCGTTTGCTGATATGGGTCGCAATTAGCTAGGGAACTTTATTGGATGTATTGATAGGGGGATCGCGTTCCGTTAGGTATCTTTAGTCTAGTATAGGCCGAATCAAAAAGTTTGGCGGCTGTGAAATCAGCTACAAGTTGCGCGAAATCCAATCCTCGCGCACCTGGTAAGTGATGTTCAGTCAGGTTTAAAAACTGAAAAATCTCTGATACCAGACTTAGGCCACCTACCATTTTTAGGGTTCCGTACCCAAAGGGTAAAAACGGGATATAATATTCAGGCAGGATGTTAATGAAAGCAGTGCTTTGGGTCCGTGTGACTTTGCAAAAACGAGTATAGTACTGTTATACTGTACCAGCCTTTTTTAGGGTTCCGTACCCAAAGGGTAAAAACGGGACCCTATTACTAAGACTTCGATGTCCGTCTGTCTGTCTGTCTGTCCGTCTGTCACCGTGCTGTATCTCATGAACCATGATAGCTAGGCAGCTGAAATTTTCACAGATGATGTATTTCTGTTGCCGCTATAACAACAAATACTATAAAGAAAATAAAATAAATATTTAAGGGGGCTCCCATACAACAAACCTGATTTTTAGACGTTTTTCGCTCTATTTTAATAATGATAACAGGTAGGTAGATACTTGAAATTTTCACAGAATATTTAGTTTTATATTCACTTTAAAAATAAATACAGTACGGAACCCTCCGTGCGCGAGTCCGACTCGTACTTGGCCGATTATTTATCCAGCCCAACAAATACACAACGCCGCTAAAAAGTGTTCACTTCAAAAAATAGACAACTTAACGTTTGCATATTCTATTGGCTTCAAACTTTCGATTGGTATGAAATTTGTATGTTAACAAACCAGTGAAATGTTTAAAAAAATAAATAAATTAATCATATTCGTGACTGAATTCTTTTTTGGACCCATCTGCAATATATTTTTTTAACATACTTTTCATCCACTATCCAGCTCGCTGAACCTTCACCGATCCGGTTTCATGGGGCGATCCCATACTTTAAAAAACTACAATTATAATCAAAATATGGTTGGTACACATCGATTGAAACGAACTATTCAAAGTTTCTTTAATTAATAAACAATTTCCATGTATTTTCAATTCCAGATCGATATAGAAATCAAAGGGAAAGTTTTCAAGAAATACAAACTGCAAAACACGTGTAAAGTTCAGTCAAGACAGCTTGTTATAGCAGTTAACAATAAAGTTTAATTCAGGTTTCTGTACCTAGAGGTCGAAAATAACCCTTTGTTACTAAGGCTTCGTAATTTTTTCTACTTCATTTTTAACCGACTTCCAAAAAGGAGGAGGTTCTATGTTCGTCTGTATGTATTTTTTGTGTAGGTTCATCGACAATTGCGCCAATTGTGAACTGAATCGAAAAATTCTTTTTTAGTTCAAAAGGTTATACTCCCGAGGTGATCCCATTTAAATTTTACACAAATCGGCTGAGCCGTTTTTGAAAAAACCAGCAATAATGTAAGCAATTCGAGCGAAATATTACAATTTTGTACACGATGAACATCGATAATTTCGCCAATTGTGAACCGAATCGAAAAATTATTTTTTAATCCAAAAGAATATACTCCCGAGATGGTTCAATTTAAATTTTGCAGAAATCGGCAGAGCCATTTCTGAAAATCAAAAATAATGTAAACAATTCTAGCGAAATATTCGAATTTTGTACACGATGGAAGGCGGTTTTGCCATTTTTTGCGAAAAATAATTATATTTTTACTTAATATAGGATCGACTTTGACTACACTATACGTTAAGGAAAATCGAATTAAGGTGAAACAAGATGACGGCACAAACTCATATTTGGTGTAGCTTAAATAAGTTATTTCTCAGGTGTCTTGTCTGAAGAAGAGATAGGTTTGGTGATAAACAGTAGATATAGTGCGTGGGCAAGGCCAATATGAACATTACTAATATATTTTTATGAAGATATATTTTTTGTATCGGTTGATGTAATACTAATATCACATCTTATTGATCGAACAATCGCGTCCGGCAAGCTCTGAACCGTTTTTAGGGTTACGTACCCAAAGGTTAAAAACGGGACCCTATTACCAAGACCCCGCTGTCCGTCTGTCTGTCACCAGGATGTATCTCATGAACCGTAATAGCTAGAAAGCTGAAATTTTCACAAATGATGTATTTCGATTGTCGCTATAACATCAAATACTGAAAACAGAATACTTAATATAAATATTTAGGGGGGCTCTCATGCAACAAACGTGTTTTGTTTTGTCGAGGTGCAATGTAGGAAAACTAACCTTTTCCTATGTTTTCGATAGAAACCTCGTTTTAAATCATTGACTCGTAAGTAGTACAAATCTAAACATTTGAGTTTGTAATTCTAATATTTCTCACTGACACAGTCAGTCCAGAGCCTACTCTGGTCCAAAACGGATCGATTTCTTTGATTTTCTTATTTCTTCTACTTGGGAAGTGCCTACGCTGGCCACCCCCAGGACTTCTAAAGTCGGCATGGTCCTAAAATCTCTACTGAAGCATCCGCATGCCTCTGCTTCGGGGTCCGCCCGCCGAGAGAAGCTCTCCCTCCCGCTATATAATCCGTGCTTTTAACTACTTCAACGTGAAACTCGGTGCTATCGTCAACTTTAAACCTTAAAACCTAAGTATCTAAGTCCAGTAGTATCTAAGTAGAGTAAGTCCAGTGTCCCTATATCTTTACCCCTGTGTGTTTTTTATATCGTCATTCTGTGTGTATTTTGCATCGACTCCTGTATTAAATACTCTATTAACTGTATAGAGTGCTTGTTCCCTTGACAGCGGCTAGTCTGGGCAGGTCTTGGACAAACGTATCATTACAGCTCGCATACGGTACGGAACCCTTCATGCGCGAGTCCAACTCGTACTTGGCCGATTTTTATTTAGACACAACCAAACAATCGAAATTCCCATCAAACTATCGAACCAACCAGCTGCCTACAATTTGAATTTCAAATGGACAATAAGGTGAAGTTTTCACGTTCCATTCGGGGCGTATTCTTTATCATTCGAGAGAATATTGAACAATATATTTTTTAAAGAAATAGTGAGAAAATTCTTATGGATCGTTCTAGCAAATCAATCCTGACACGCTTTTAACCATTTTTTATTCAGACCGAAAAATCTAATATGGCAGTAGGCATGGTACATATCACGGAGAACTGACGACCAACAGGGGCAAGCGCAGCGTAAGACGTCCACTCACAAGGTGGACGAATGACCTCGCTACGACTGGAGGATGCACTCGATGCAAGCCACTTCCTATTGGTCTTACTGGATATTTAAAGAGGCCTAAGTCCAACAGTAGATGACCTATAGATTACGCAGAAGATCGTCAAATACTTTATTTGTCAAATTCTATAATGGCTGAAACAAAGAAACGGCCAAAACAATCTAAATCCCCACCACTCGATTCCGGGAAACTATCGAACCAACCAGTTGTCTACAATTTGAATTTCAAATGGCCAATAAGGTGCAGTTCTCACGTTCTATTCTGGGGCGTATTCTTAATCATTCGAGATTATATCGATCACTGATTTTGGAATAAAAATGGTGAGATAATTCTCAAAGAAGAATTGTGGTGTAGATGACATTAATAATCGAGAATTCTAATCGACCAAATGTATTATATTCCCAAACCAGGGTTATCTAAGTACTACTTGCCCTGTGCTAAGTCAAAAAAGGTGATCAAGACCGTCACGTTATAAACAACTTTTAATTCAAGAACTACCCAGAATTCAAAAAAAAAAACAGCTGATCCATACATAATTGCAACTCGGCATCGACATACTTATTGTATGAAATTTTTTCTTGAATTCCGAGTTGACTCCATATTAAAATTGTTCAAAATAACTATTATTATTATTTATTAAAATCAAGCACAAAATATAACTTGCGAGTAACCATAATTTCTTTAGTACTATTTACGCCGCATTCAGCAACCATCAGAGATTGCTATAAGCAGTATTGCCATTGTTGCACTAGTTTTAAGATAATTTATTTCTTTCTTCTATTTAGGTACTGATGTCTTTTTGAGGTGACAACGTCTTATATATCGATGAACACCGCAGGCTACACGCATGAAAAAGCATGACTCATTGTCACGTTTCGCCCAAACCGAGCGTGCAAGCGAGAGCGCGGAACAAGCGATAGAGAGGCACGATCTGCCAAAGCGTTCGGCTTGTGACATATAATAAAATAAAATAATATGATAAAATTTTATATGACCATGTCACATAAAATTTTATCGTTCGCAAACCAACTTTACAGACAACTATTTTTTTTCATACTATTGTATTGTTGTGAACAGAACAGATGTAGAGTTCATTCATTCATGTGTGTACACAGTTCAACACAAAAAAAATATTCTGACTCTGATTCATTCAACAATTCACGTCAGCGTTTTCAAAATAGTAATGGAAAATCAGAAATAAACATGTCACAAAAATAAGAGAGACAAATACGATCTCGAATGTTCCAGAATAGGTACCCATCTATTCCTGAATTCATCATTTTGGATTCTGACAGCGCAAACTTTGTGCAAATAGAGTGTTAAAGCTTGAGAAGGAAGCCTATTAATTATGGAATGGTGCGCTCCGACTGCATTATAGAGTTGGAAGTGGTTGAAACTGTTTTTTAAATAATGTCGTACAAAAATATTCCCCAGATGAGCTCTACAAAAAGTTTCTACAATTTTGTAGGGCTACAAACTGGACTTTGAAAAGTAACAGAATTGTACTTTTTTACAACCCCAACCCCGAAATCACGAAAAAAATAACAAATGTTGTATACATTTGTCTAATTGAATCTTTTCTATGGAACAGCTGATATTTTATTAGATATTTTGAAGTTGGTCCCATAGTATAACTTGGTCATGATGACAAGACAACTATATCCAATAATAAAATGCTAATTTTAATGATTTTTTCCGTACCTACACATCTCAAAGGTGTCTGTCACTAAAATACCAAAATGTAAGGTAGCATATGTATGACTGTGTGAGGCAAAAAAAACTTTCTTTTGAAATTATTAGAATACTAGCGACCCGCCCCGGCTTCGCACAGGCAAGTGTATTATACATATAAACCTTCCTCTTGAATCACTCTTATCTATTAAAAAAACCGCATAAAAATCCGTTGCGTGGTTTTAAAGATTTATACATAGGGATATAGAGACAGAGAAAGCGACTTTGTTTTATACTATGTAGTGATAGTGATAGTGATAATAGTGATAGTGATGTCCACTAGACCGTACCATTACTGACAAGCCATATCGTAGCGCGCGAGCCATGCACGGAGCGTTTAGACACCGGATAAATATTCTCGAAGACTAATTGTCGACGTACATACGTTGATGTTACGTTGTTGTAGTATAGGCATTGTAGAGCGTATCACTTTTTTTCCGTGCTTGATGTTTCTAGCACGGTCATAGTGTGGTACGTTATGTTTATCAAGCACCATTAATCCCTGCACTTTGCAATACAATACCTTATACAGATATACCTTATACATGTATACCTTACCTATATATGTATACCTTATACATTGTCCATAACTAGTAAGTCAAAAAGAGGTGAATCAGACCACCATCACTACATAGTTTAAAACAAAGTCGCTTCCCTGTCTGTCTGTCCCTATGTACTAGTATGTTTATAATCCTTTAAACTACGCAACGGATTTCGATGCGTTTTTTTTAATAGATAGTGTTTCAAGATAAAGGTTTATATGTATAACACACCTGTGCGAACTGCGAAGCCGGGGCGGGTTGCTAATTATTATACAAAACATACAGGGTTATCTTCTTACCCTAACCTAAGCCTAAAGGGGCTGTTTAAGACTACCATTATGAAGTACTTTTACTATGCGGTAATGTGGGAAACCAGATATTTCATACGTCTTGTCGATTTCGAGTTACAATTTTGTATAAAACAGCTGTTTTTTTCTGGAATTCCGGGTAATCCCCATAGTAAAAGTTGTTCATTGAATAATGATGGTCATCGTCATCCTCTTTTGACTAGTTCTAGAGCAGAGAGTAAGCAGATAACCCTGTATGTTTTGTACACGGTAGACAGGGTTATATCTAATCAATTAGCATCCTTTTAGGGGCTTATTCTTTACATCAAAACTAACAACTTTTGTTCTGTGACTTTGTCAAAACTCAAAAAAAAAATCATCTGTTTGATACATTTTGTCGAGGGTGAACGATATTTTTCTATGGAATAACAATTTTTTTTTGAGAATTAGTAAAAGTCGCAGAACAAAAGTTGTTAGTTTTGAAGTACAGAATAAGCCCCAAAAAGGATGCTAATTGATTAGAAATAACCCTGTATACCATGTAGGTATACGTATGCAGCAACTCTTAAAAGTTACTAACCATCCAGCATCCATGCATCTTATAACACAACCGCCAGCTGTCGCCTCAGCTTATTGCTATTATAAAAAGGATGCTAATTGATTAGAAATAACCCTGTATACCATGTAGGTATACGTATACAGCAACTCTTAAAAGTTGCTATTCATCCAGCATCCATGCATCTTATAACACAACCGCCAGCTGTCGCCTCAGCTTATTGCTATTATAAATTCTTTAAGTTTAATCCGGTACGCTCCCAGCGCTTAATATGCAAGAACTTGGCTTGCGCTGTGATTTAAGAAATAGCCTGCTCGGAATGAGGTCGAATTGTTAATGAATCGTATGCAGAGCTGGAAATGAGAATCCTTCTGTTTATAGTGCACAATATTATAGAACATAATAGATTGCAATTTAACTGTAGCCTTAGATTAAAGATTAGTCTCTCTACTATTAAAGGAGATATTGCAAATATGCATAGAAATTGGGCCACTAAAGGGTATTTTATGTTTAGGTTTATTTCATAATTTGCTTTGTTTCTTTCGGAAAATGATTTTCCCGTAAATTTTTACAATAACAGTGTCCATTTAAAGTAATTTCGTGTATTCAGGTATTAAGGTTACATGTGACCAAAATGACAGTAATTCAATGACTGAACAAAAATCAAATTGGAAAATGTGAAATTACTCATAAATTAAGCATTTGATGTGGTTGTTTTACTATAGTTTAATTTATCATAGTTTAACGGATTTTTTGAGCCACTGTACCAAGTCTGAGCCCATTTTGCAGTATCTCCTTTAAATAGATAGCGCCGTCATACTTGGAGAATGTGGCAATTGACAGTGTACCAGGAATTCAGAATAAGGAAAAACAGTAAAAGTGACATAGGTAAGGTAAAAAAGTTGTGATGCATGATTCCACAAACAAGGCGTCGAAAATCTATGGAAACTGCTATGTAATCTAGACACAAATGACACTTGAACTGCTGATCAAATGTCAAATTTGATTTCACAAAGATGGTTTACAAACTTCAAACGTCTCCTAGGTAGGGCTTTTATTTTGAACTTTATCATTATAGCAATAATGCCATGTCATTTCAAACACCGGGCCAGTTAAAAAGATAGTTGTCACAAGGGCTTTAAACACACAATTCAACAATGAGTGGACGAATTCACGGAGGTATTGTTTAGTGCAAAATTTAGTAATGACCGCGCCACACAAGTTGGCGGATGTGAAGTTAGCTACAAGCTACGCTATAGCCAATCAACGTGCGGCTTTATGTGAGCATCAGTCAGGATTGGATATTGCGCAGGTTGTAGCTAAATTCACATGCGCCAACTTGTGTGGCGCGGCCTATGTAAATATTACAGTAAAATTTCGGCACGGTCAGTTTTCGGATGAGAGATCGTGGGTGGTATTTACAAATGAGCGCTGCCGTAGCTAGCTGTTCTGTGTAGTGCCTGCGCACGGTTGTTTTGTGCGTTCGCGCGCCTATCACTTGTTGTTCATTTTTGTGTTGCATTTTTATCTTACCAAGCACTAAACAAAATGATTTAGTCATGTAGGTACCTAAATATGTTGTGTAATTATTATAATATACTTTAGGGAACTATAGATTGTCTAGATAAACTTAAGTTAGATTTTAAGGCAATATTGTACTGAACTGTCTCATTGTAAACTATTAAATAAAGGAAAAAAAAATTGACACGTGACAATATGGATCCTGGTTATTTTAAGCGATTAGCCATGTAAGAAGCCTAAGCTTAATTGATTTATTTTGTTAATTGATTGGTTAAGGTTGATTTCCACTCCCAAATTACTAAAGTACTGAGGTAATTGTCAGCGATCACCGAAATTAAGCAACGTTCCGCACGGTCAGTATTTGGATGGGTGACCGCGGGTGGCATTTTCCAACTGAGCGATACCGTGGCTCAGAATACGTTAAATTGTAGGTCCCGGTTGTTTTAACCGTTTAGCTAAATCAGAGGCCTTCAGGCGGCCTAAAAACTGTGCAATCGGGGCTAGCCACCCGGCCTATACCAACTTACTGGAATTTTGGGCAGAGCAATGGCGATAAGCTTCAATTTGGTCCATATTGTGTAGCTCACATATAATGTAAGTGCCATATAATATAGAGGGCGCTGTTCGGTCGCATTGCAGTGCACTCGAGTGCGACGTGTAATGTACTAGCAGTTATGTAGAACGGCCAATTCAGAGGCGCTAACAGAATATATTCGCTAGTAAATTTAATGCTGTTTTGTATGCTTCGTCCTGTGGGTGTCAAATGATGCTTTAACCCTGGAAGCTGATATTTAAGTTCCAAAGTAATCGTAATTTATTTATGAACTAGCGACCCGCCCCGGCTTCGCACATGTTTATTAATCATGCAAACCTTCCTCTTGATCACTCTATCTATTCAAAAAACCGCATCAAAATCCGTTGTGTAGTTTTAAAGATATAAGCATACATGGGGACTGGGGACATAGGGACAGCGGAAGCTACTTTGTTTTATACTATGTAGTGATACCTACCTCTCATTGAACTTGAATTTGTGAAAGAGAAATTAAATGTTAGAAACAAAAAAATACATTTACGAGTAAGTACTTATAGAGTCAATTTTGAATTTATAGTGTCAATTTGGAACCTCAGACCAAAAAAAATCAAGACAAAATTTTGTGAACAAGCAAGTGAGGCCAGAAAAACTACGCCTCGGCGTGTACAGAAACAATTTCACACACAAACACATAGAAAGAAACTACGCCTTGGCTTGTCAGCCGAACTGTGGCGGCGCAACACCGACGCATTCACCACATGTATAAAAAACCGGCCTCACTTGTGTGTTCACGATGTTCTGTCTTGTTTTTTTTACTTGGTCTGAGTATGGAACACAGAAAGTATGTTCTTTCTTTTACATGTGTGTTAGTTAAAGCTTCATTATCGAAATTCTAAAGAAAATGACATTTAACATATTCGTTCGTTCGTTTCAGCCATTCACTGTTCGTTCACTGTTAGACATAAGCCTCCCCTATAGATCTCCAATAAGACCGGTAATATCGGCTTGCATCCAGCGCGATCCTGCGGTTTTAATGAGGTCATCCGTCCACCTTGTGGGTGAACATATTGCTTACATATTGCAATGAAGAAAAATTAAATTGCTAATATATGCAATCCCAAATCATTCGCTCTAGTTAGTAAATAAATTAAAGTAAATACATATATTTTTCTTCCAAGAGTTTATTTTCCTCGTTTATCGTTATTGTTTACTTTGGCTTTCATTTAAATTCTAATAATTAATGATCTAAATTTACAAAAGCACATATACCTAATATACTCCTAATTTTATCATTTACCAATTCCCTGACACGTAAAAAAATAATTTAAATCTCGTCGTCAAAGAGAATATTATACAAAAGGAGTGTTTAAACATTTTCACCCCTTTTTTGTTCTCAACTCATTTTAAATATCCAATTTCGTTCTCGGGCTAATATTGGTAAACCGCTTGAATTGAAGATTCCGTGCAACTCGTGGGATATTGTTCTGGAGATTAAGGTCATCTCTCGTGTAAGCTGAGCTCTACTGCAGACTATCTGTGTAGTTATTATGTAGTTCTTATATCAGACTAAGTCGTCCTTCGTTTATATGCAAGACATACAATACCAGATAATTGACCAACGAACCACCGGAGGTCTTTTTTTTTATTCTGAATAGGTTTGCGTTTGACCACATACTGCCTGTTGTTAAGCAGATTAAGCGGTCTAGGAGAAGATACCTATTTACTCGGGATTTGAAGACGCCCACATTGTACTTTAGCGGGAAGACAGACGCAGGCAAAGCGTTCCACATTCTGGCTGTTCGTATGAGGAATGAGGATTCAAAACGCTTGGTTCTAATGCGCGGAATGTCCACCATAAAAGGGTGGCGCTTTGGTCGCGTCTGTCTAGCCGTACGATAGAAGAAAGGGGCAGGTGGGACCAGATTGTGCAACTCCTGGGCGCACTCTCCGAAGTGGATCCGGTACTCAATTCGACCCGTATTTTTTTTTATGTATAACCACGCATAACTTTTTTCCTAGTAGTCCGATTTCAATCATTCTTTTTTATTGGATAGAGTATACTTCGAAATTGGTCCCATTTAATTTTATCGAAATCGGCTGAGCTATTTTTGATAAATCAACAATAACGTGGAAAGTGCTACATCGATCCGTGCGAAATATTCGCGAATTCTTTACACTGGTGAAGTCGGTCGTGCTATTTTTGGCGAAAAATAATTATTTTAATAGAAATTATGGTCTACAATAACACAAACAGAATTTTCAACGGAGTTTGGTTGCCTACGCAGTTGTAGAAATTAAGTTGTGTTACAAATTATCTTAAATAATAAATACTCGTAACTATGGGCAATTTATCAATTAGTGTTATTAGATAAAAATAGATATTGTTTATTAAATTTATAATTTAGTGCTTTTTTAAGCTTGTAGGTATTTGTAAACCGCTTGAGTTAAAGATTCCGTGAAACTCGCGTGATATTGTTCTGGAGATTAAGGTCAGCTCTCGTGTTAGCTGAGCTGAGATCTACTGCAGTCTATGCTATCTTTACTAGTTCTGATATCAGATTAAGTGTTTCTCTATTACAATACAAGATAGCAGCTCATATTATTTTTAAAAGTCTTTCTGAGCGTCTGGTGTACGCGACGCGTGACTTAAATGGCTGGTGTTTATGCCCGACACCGATTGAAAAAAAGTACAAGCTATAAAAAATATATCCATTAATTTTATTTAATAACACTGGTCAACAGTGGTTTTGTTGCCCTGGATGTAAAATAGGTTTCGAGTAGCTCTATGCGTACGTATTAGCTCAATTTTTTTTTTAATTTTAAGTTTAAATTTTTTGTTGTCAGTACAAATGTGAAAAACATAACAAGTAGGTGTATATACTTGTACTTTAATACATTTTTATTTCATTTAAAAGATATATATTTTCATACTTAATTGCTGTGTATAAATGTAGAAAAGAAGAAAATAACCGGCCAAGTACGAGTCGGACTCGCGCACGAAGTATTCCGTACTGTATGGAAGCCCTCTTCCTTAAACATTTTATTGTAGTTTCATTATTTATTTTTGAATACAATAATTATACAATTTACCTGTCACTGTTGTTAATATGAAACGAAAACCGCTAAAAATTCAGGTTGATTGTAGGCAGCCCCCCTCAAATTGTTAATTTATTTAAAGGTCTCATTTTTAAACAAATCTTGATGATAATGGTACACAGATCCTACATATTAATGGATTTTTTTCTTTTATTTATTTTATTTCTGGACTTTTAGTTTGCTGTTGCGCTATTTACTAGCCTAGTTCAATAATATTTAGTAAGATTTGGAGTGAACGGGTCGTTTAAGAGCGTATCGTCCGTAGCCGCGCTCCGCGAACAAAGTAAGACGGAGAGGGGACGAGGGCAGCGCGTCTTCGTATGGTGAAATTAACAATAGAAATTCCTATAAAATGTTCGTATATAGGTATTCAATTTTTTAACTGTTTTATGTGATTCGTCAATACTTTAGCTACTACTTAATACATTAAACATATTTTAAATAATACTACTTTAAAAACTCGTCAAGAAATGAGATTTTTGTTCAAAACAGAGGTGACTTTGGATTTTTTTCGATCGAGCAAAGTTATTCTTTGTATGTATCAGATATGTTTTGCTATCAGAATATTTGCTCCAGAATAACATATATTTTTTTCTTAAAAAATGTTTTGTTACTAAATTCTTGATTCTGTTAAGACATTTTATACACAAACGAATACCTACTTAATATCTAAATCCTGGCAATTTTTGCATTATGAAATCGATCGAGATGTTGTCGAGATTGCTAATAAAAGTTCAGTTAAACGGATGCAAGGCCCACTGTTTGGAGAACTACTTACTAATTATGAGTAGGTAGGTTCCAACAATCAGCTCCTTTCAGTTCATTCCCACCGTTCTAAATATCCTTATAGGTATTTGTTACAGCATTTATCTCCAAACTCCACACAAATCAACAGCACTGAATCAACGACAACTAAATTCACGTATTCAGCCATTGCTAGTTTCGGAGCGTATTTCGACGTATCTACCGAAATGTGCGTTATACATTGCTGTGCACGTCACTTTATCGCGTCAGCTCGCATTCTGAGCGAGCGATGGAACGCTCGTAATGAATTGCTGACTTAACATTGTAATGGTGTAAAGGGAATGCTAGAAAACGAAGCGCTAGGGATGTTCTTGCTTCAGAAAGTTTGAAACTATTCAAATGATTTTTTTTAATTTCAGTCTCGCAATATGTAAATTACCTACAGCAAAATTACAAACTACGTGTACTTAAGCAAGCTTCTACTTCTTATTTAAAAAGCAATTGGATCATCTACAGACTGTTATAAGGCCCAATAATAATCCAAATGTTTCGTGTCGACGTTGCTTTAGTTTACAAAAATACCTTTTCATTGATGTCATTTTGAGTAAATTGCCGTTTCAAGCTATTGTATTGTGTGTATTCAATATGGGAATAGTGAATACGTACAATACATCCCATACCTATCTGTTTAACTTTTTTACAAATTGTTATTACGAATTCCTATCGCAAGTATACCTACGGAAAAAAATATTTTTCCATGGCAACTGGTTGCCTACGAAGGGGAAAAACTCTTCATACGCAACCAGTTGCGAACATTGGTTGCGTACGCGGCCGAAAGCGTATTATAAGTACCTACTTCTATGTTACGATAGATCACACACGCAAATATAATTAAAATTGATGCTCACACACAAAATCCCAGAATAGATCTACCATTCTTCATTCAAATATCTTGCTCTGTGGGAATCGTACCCGGAATTACTTGATCATTAGTACAGGGGTAGGTACGTACTGCCAACTGAGACGGGAAAGTTGAAGGGAGGAGCTCAGTAGGGTTTGACATGAAATGAACCTAAGATATATAAGATTCGGTCATCCTCTAACTATGTACCTACGTACATCATTGAAGTTAATTTACTTTCTAGCACTTTTATACGACATTATTGACCGGCCATAGCCATCGAGATTGTGTTATGATAATAATATCTTGTATACGTAGAATTGGTAATTTTCGAACAGGTAGTATGAAAATGTTAATAAAATTGAAACCCTCACGCAAAATCACAGAATAGATCTGCCATTCATAATTTAATTTATTTTTTTTCATATTTTTTTTCCACAATACAACTATCTTGACAGGTTCTATCACCTAATTTAATCTGTGGAAATCGAACTGATCTGATCGATTTGGTTATTACGAGTAGTACAGGTACGTGCTGCCAACTGAGATAGGAAAGTAGAAGGGGGGAGCTTAGGAAGGTTTGACGTGAAATGAAGTTTACATAACTATATATTATTATTATTTTATAAGCCTTCTATATTTCCCATCACTTAAGTATTACATGCATAGTTTTAGTCGTAATATAACTTTACGAAATATGTATTATACAATTTTTTCAAAATGATATAATTGAATGTACAAAACTGTTTTTCTTCGTTTCGTTTTTCTTTTCTTCATGGTACATCTTCTTGGATGGAAACCCCTGTTTGGGTAAAGGCCTCCTCCAGTGAGGTCCAGTTTTCCGTATAGAATACACAAGATCTAGGTATCTAATTGTAGATTCTAAGGATCAAAAGCATGCATTAAAAGTTCCATTGTGTAGTGTTGTTTTTTTTTTTCACTGAAGGGTTTAGGTCATTTTCCCCCACGGGGACCAGCCGGCTTGGGGGAGTGTTTTTCTGTATTTTTGTTGCAGTTTCGTATAATGATGGTTGTTGTTATTCCGGTTTTGGATGTGCATCAGTCATGTGAGTCATTGCTATACATTGGTATTCTCTCTCAATAAGTTTGATCTTACACGTGCCATGTACTCGTTTGCATTAGTTGTATTAGCTTTCTTTGGGGCTACGTGTAATAGTTTTTCTGTCTGCAATGTGCTAAGATTGGGCGAAGAAGATGGCTCCCTTTTCCTCTTTTCTCGATTTGAATCTGTTTGATTCTTGACTATCAGTTTATCTGTTTTTAGGTACGCTATGTTGCCCTTCTTTCGCTCCTCTTCGGTTTCGGTTGCAATGATTTGCATGTTTCTAATATTTCCTTTGTATAGTCTTCCTTAACATATATGCCTGGAGGTAACATTTTTTTGCAACTTAGTACTTCCATTTTCCTCCAGTACGTTACAAATGAAATTAAAATAGGACGCGGAGAGTTTTTTGCATTTCCAATTCTAAAAGCGTTCATAATTTCATGTTCTCGCAGGTTGAGTTCTAGGTAGCCACTAAGTTTTTCAGTTAAATTTTTCACTATGTTTGAATCTTCTTGCTTATCTTTCTTTAATTAATTTAGTCAAATTAATTTATTTATTTAATTTAATTTATTTAATCCGAACAAAATAATGTTGCTTTTCTTTTTAGCCATTTCCAATCCTTTCATGTTTTCTTTCAGCTCTTTAACTTCGTTTTTAAGTTCTTTGTTTTCTTCGTCCAATTTTTAAAACGCTCATCAATTTGTTGTACTACATTTTTTGTGACTGCTTCCGTTATAGTTATAGTCTGTTGTCTCATTTGCTCTTGAATATTTTCAAATAGTATTTGCATTTGGCTATCCATATTTCAAAAAAAGTCTTGATAGTTTATTCCCCTGTTTTATGGGTATTTTATGAGACCTCACAGCACTTTTAAAATAGTTGTTTTTCAAATTCTTGTGGTGGCAACACTATTTGTCAGAATTATTTCTTATAGTTGTCTAACTTGGTTAATAAAATGGTCTGTGATTTTGAATAGTGGGCGCACTTCACTCTGCACTTATTTTGAGGTTTTCTTGTTCTAGAAAATAACACTTTTGCAATAATTTTGAGTTTTGCTACGTTATTTCACTGTGCAATGTCTTTCAATGCCTTTAGTTGCAGTATTGTTGACGTTTTAACACTGGATAACTTGTGTATTATGGATAAAGTGAATATTATTGTAGGAGCAAATGACAGAACTTCTAGTTACTTTGACACCGGAAACCGGAAAAAAACTATATATAGGTTCGGTTTTTTTTGACGTATGCAATTTTGTATTAATAAATGAGTATGAGTATCTAAGATTCGGTCTTGTAGTTTTGTATACCTACGTACCTTATCAAAGTTTTTAATTTTAGGTACAAAACCTTCTCTCACATTGAATACAAATATTTTTAATACAACCATACACAATCTTTCCAATTGTGATAAATAGCGCTACAGCTAATTTTCCCTCTTTTTGAAGTAAAAACATACCGCACAGGTGGAGTTTTTATTAGCTTTTATTTAACTTGCAATGTACCTATATTGTAGACCGATATGTTTCATTTTAAATTGTTAACAAACAAAAACTGATATTAATGTTTAATGATTGGTTCAAAATGTTTAGTTCATATCTTTCGATCATTTTAGCACACTTCTAGCACATCACTATTCAATGCGGTAGGAACACGTCGCTGCATTCGAATAGCTTGGTTAAGTATTCTGCCGCCTAATTTGTATACAAAAGGTTTATTTGCACCGGCTAAGCAATAATTAAGCTTCAAATATCTTGCAGTTTGTATACGTTAATGAGCGGAGGGGTGGGGGTAACAATTAAAGTTAGACTTGTGTAGTGGAGATAGGGAGAAGTGAACGGTTTAAGTATCTACAATAGGTCCAGTTGGAAGGGGCAATCCCGCGGTCTTAATGAGGCTATCTATTCTTTAAGCCTTGTGGGCGAAAATGCTACGCCACATTTGACGAAAATTACGTAGTCCCTATTCGAGAACTTTTTGACCCCAACGATCACCGATTGATGTTCATAACTGATGAACGGCAGTGGGCAGGGTGGTGCTCTGTCCACTGCCATTTCAGCTTGCCAATCCTATCTGCCAGCTTAAATGTAATAGTAGGTATATTTAACAGCTGACGATAATCAGTCATCTAAATTAAGAGTCATCTTAGTATTCAATTTGAAAATAATCTTGCTTCTGACACAGACTACCCTCTCAAGCTTCTACTTACCATTTTAAGAAAACATATTTTTTTATTTCACAACCTAAATCCAGCAACATACAGGAACATTAATTTTAATCATAAACAAAGCCCCAACAATTTCACATTTCGCCACTTAGTAAACACCTATCTCAATTTCAATTTGATGACGTAAAAAGTACTCCAGACAGACACTTAAGCTTGCCACATTAAACGATAACCTAATTCTAAAGTTACTTTTCAAAAAGGCACAAGAGCGTTAAGCATTTTTCAAATTAAAAAGAAAGGTCGGCTTTTAACCTACGCTGTAGATTTTAGGCATTCATTTTTCAATGGAAGGGTCTATTTTTGTAAGACCCGGAGCCAGCTACGAAAATTAATGTTCTGAAAGATACTTACGGTTCGAAATGTCGAAAGCCTGCGTCGAAATTTCGAGGTATTTTTTTGGGATGCATGAGAATTTTGTTTGTCATTCTTAGGTGATATCGGGACTTTTAGTTGAATGTGCCTACTTAAGTAACTAAGCTAAGCTATCTAAGGTAGAGGTGTAGCAAAGTTTTAGCGGGTCGAACCTGCGGGCTTAGCATAAGGACCATAAAATAACACTATCGACGTGTCAGAGCGTGACAGAGTTATGATGAAGTATGTATCTGTCACCTTTGCACACGTCGGTAAACTCTTGTCGTGGTCTTGTATGCTAAGCTAGCTGGACACTATTGATAAAGAACCACGACAAATGGTGGCATAAGAGACAGATATGGGTAATTGGGTATAGACCTAGCATTGGAATAAAGAAGGCTATATAGTCGTTGGCTTCATCAATATCGTCATCAATAGATAATGAGAATGATGATTTAAATTTCAAAGCTTTACAAATATTTAATTCCTTCCACAGCTCAACTCAGTTTAAAACCTGTAAATGGTCCATTCAATGATGTACATATGCGGAAATATCGAGACTTATAATTATTTTTCGCAAAAAACAGCATGACCGACTTCACCCGTGTACAGAATTCGCTAATATTTCGCACGGATCGATGTTACATTGTTGATTTATCAAATATGGCTCAGCCGATTTCAATATTTAATGGGACCAATTCCAAAGTATACTCTTTCCAATAAAAGAGAATTATTGAAATCGGACTACTACGAAAAAAGTTATGCGTGGTTACACATAAAAAAAAGTATAAACGCGTCGAATTGAGTACCTCCGGTTGGTTCGTCGATCAAAAATAAAATTACATCTTGATAAAATACACGCTAATGTTAAAACAGTTGGTCTATTTTAGCTCTACAATTATATTTAGCCTAAAACCCCTCCGCCAAACATACACCCTTACATAGGTACGTGTGTAAACAAAACGTCAAGTAGGTATTTTGTTTACAAGAACGCTGATCGTAAACCCTTCCAAACATCCCCGCAAATATGTATCTTAAAGTTGCCGTAACTTGGGCCAAAGAGTTAACATAACAAGGTATGGTTACACGGTACCCATCAATTACAAGCCCTTTGGGTAGAGAGATAACCCCTTTAAGCTGGCTAACAAGATAGCTTGAATTTCATGTAAGGAAGTTCGCCATGGTATGCCTTAGGGGTTTTTGCGCTTTGGCCAACAAGTTATAGATTGATAAACTTTTTACGGCACAAAGACGTCGACGACGACGGTCTCTCAATAAGAGCTTTACTAATAAGCTACAAGGAGCCCAACGAGTTATGGAGAGAGCTATGGTCGAAGTATCTGCTAGATCAAATCAGGGTAGATTCGTAGAAAAACTAAAGTTACCATCAACATCCAGCAAATTGGCAAGTTGAACACGTTCAGTCTTATTCCAAAACACGTTTTAACTTTAGTACTGGACTTAATACTGAACTTGAACCATGCTCTAACATAAATGTTATTATAAAACGAAGTTTATCACTAAACCACGTATCAACTATGGTACTAAAGTTGAACCTGCGAGACCCCTTTTTTTTTTTTTTTTTTTTTTTTACCGGGGGAAATCTTTTATAGATACCACCGCACCTCGAGGGCAGGCGGGTGGTTATGTGGGAGTCCTGCCGACTGGACAGTATACCCACCAAAACCCCTGGGTGTTCCACCACTGCGCCTGGTGTCGGGGCTACGGGCACGCTTGCGCACTCCTCCGCGGCACCCGACAGCGCTGGCCCAACTCGGGCCCCACCACGGAGCTTCGGCTCCCGCCAGAATGACGATGTGCCGAACACCAGACACATCGTCATCCACCACTTGGGACCAACCAGCACTGGGCGCCAGACAGCACCCGTGTCCGACAGCCCTGGTCCCGATGCAACGGGTCAATTAAAGTGGCCCCGCGCCTGCCACTACGGCTGCAGAGGATAGGGAGAACGGCCGTCGCGATACCGACACTCCTCTTCCCCTGCAGCCCCACCGCCTCCGCCAACACGTTGGCGGCACCCGTTAGGGCCGCTGGCAGGACGGATAGACAGCGGCACACTCGCCGCCCGTCCATCCCGTCGCCGCCCCCGCCTCGAAGGGCTCGGCCGCGGTATCGCGACGAGCGCGACACCGCAGTCCACCTCAGTCGACTTGCGACCTACTGGCCAGCCTCCGCACGGGCTTGTCTGGGCCCAAGACCCGGAGAGGCCGGCCCCACCTCGGGTTCCTCTTCGTTCACCAGGCTGGCGAGACCTGGCTACTAAGCCCCCCCGCCACGACAAGGCGGGAACCCACTCGGGGGGGGGAACCTGCGAGACCCCTAGTTTAACCATGGACTGACTTCGGTACTTAGATAATTTTAGCTTAGGATTTGATTTGAATTATTTCACTCCGCACTGGATCCGTGCGAAATATTCGCGAATTCTGTACATGCAATTTTTTGCAAAAAATAATTATTTATTAAGTAAATTGATTTAGGAAATCTCGAAAAGAGATCTGAGTGTAGCAGCCCGGGTTGCAGCACGGCAAGGGGAGAAAACCATTTTATCCACTCTTTATGTCAGATGTCATTGTCAATCCATACTTTATTTCCTCTTCGAGGGGATATAATGGTGGAAAGACTATTAGTCCCTTTGCCATGCTTCCCGTGCAGCAATGGACTAAAATGACTTCCGAAATCTCTAAAAGCTGTAAAATATTATCCATCTTACCACAAAAGTTTTACGCATGCTTTAGACAATGTTTAACAGTACAAATCACACGTTTGAACAGTGCTTAAAGAGTGTTGAAATATTTTGTGGTACCCGGCAGTATGTTTTTTTTTTGTTTTCAGTGTGTACAGATAACGGTTGAACGATGATGACGTGAACGTTTTTTGTCGTCGTCGTTTCAGCCATAGTAGGTACCTTCCTACGTCTACTGTTGGACATAGGCTTCTCTTCCAGGTCGAATTTCCAGAATTAATTTTTAGAATTTCCGTAAGGCGTAAGGTAATTTCGGTGAGTGCGCCCAAGAGTTGCACAACCTGGTCCCACCTGCCCCTTTTTTCTATCGTACGGCTAGACAGACGCGACCAAAGCGCCACCCTTTTATGGTGGACATTCCGCGCGTTAGAACAAAGCGTTTTGAATCCTCATTCCTTATATGAACAGCCAGAATGTCGAACGCTTTGCCTGGGTCTGTCTTCCCGCTAAAGTACAACGTGGGCGTCTTCAAATGGATTCAAATGCCGAGTAAATAGGTATCTTCTAGGTAAGCGTGCTACAGCCTAGACCGCTTATCTGCTCAACATCAGTATGTGGTCAAACGCAATCCAATTCAGAATAAAAAAAGGCCTTTTGCAAGCGTTTTGCTTCCATGGGGGCTTTCAAAAAGAGTCATCGGCAATTCGCCCCGCAAGCCGAACAGCTTGCGGGGCGAAACGACGACATAGCCCCTCCAGAGGGACCCGACCCCGACAGTTTTGATTCGTTAATCTACGTTCCACACTGCGCTTGCCGGTACATAGAGTATTAGAGTCATAAATAGATCACATTAGACGTATCTACTTATCTACTTTTCTCTATAATAGAAACATCTAGTCCGTCTCTAAATCTTGATACAATTTACAATATCATTTTAGAAACAGACAAGTTCTCTGTTACTCCATTTGTTATTCAACCTACGTTATAATGCTGCCCATGACATTTCAATTTGAGTCTGCCTGGGGGACATCGCTTCTGTCATGACACAAAATGATGAAATTACTTTGAGCATGCAACTCCGCGGACTTTTATTTAGTATTGCTATATATTACGTAGCCATGGCAGCGGTAGGATTGTTTTGGTTCGTTTGCGGTTGAGTATGGACTCAAATCTTGATGATTTTTGTTAGCTGATGGGCATAGTGCTCCAACAGCATCATTAAGATTATAGTAGACACTCCGATGATACACCATTGGACAATAATACGAACCTCCAATATCTCTGCAGTCATTATAAAACTCAAAGTACTTACAAGGCTTGCTCTAACTACTGGCTTATCAAAGTTTCACATTAACACATACACCACTGATCACTGTCACAGACTGCCACTCCAGCCCGTCGCCCAAACCATCTCTCTGTCTACTCTCATTCCATATACTCCTCACCGTCGCAATACCGAAGTGTGTTGCGAGTGTGTAGGTACCCTCTTTAATGAGCGCAGCTAACACTTTAATGAAAGAACATTTGATTATGTACTCGTATCTGTCAAAGAACGTATTGAATCCTTTATATTATTAAAATTTTTCGCAAAAATGGCAAAAGCGCCTTCCATCGTGTTCAAAGTTCGAATGTTTCACTCGAATTGTTTACATTAATATTTAAATGGGACCACTTCGGGAGTATACCCTTTCGAACAAAAAAATAATTTTTCGATTCAGTTCACAATTGGCGAAAAAAATACATCCATAGAACCTCCTTTTTTTGTAAGTCGGTTAGTTATACATCATTTGCAATGATTGTATGCACAGAACAGAAGAACTAAATTGTATGTATTGTGTACCTAGATTTGTATAAATACATCGCATCTTGGTAACGGCTATTTCATGAAAGATAATTGGTATTTTGCCGTAGACCTATACTTACTTTTTATGAGTGTAAAAATATGGCAAACAAATAAAGTTCCTGTAGTGACATAGTTGTATAGCTTAGCGTCCCCCCTCCCTTTAATAAGAGACAATTAAAGAAACGTAAAAAGTAATTCTTTATTTTACTTGAAAAAACCCAGGACAAGTAGTTCGTAACCTATATATATTTATAAAGATAGGTCGCGACATTCCTATTCAAAAATTGGCACTTTATGCTTATTTACTTCGTGCATAAAATATAATCTAAATTAAATTTTTGTTTGTATGATTGCCATATTTTTAGAGCAATTTTATATCCGAACCTAATTTTCTATGTAAAACTGTTAGCAGAGTTATTTAAGCAATAGCAAAATCATTTTACAAACAATCTAATATTCATATACGGTACAAGGAAATTGCCCATTAGGCGAATTAATGGTAAAGCATGGTCATATTCGCGTTTAAAAACATTTTTGCAACGTATCTTTTTTGACCGACGAACCACCGGAGGAGGTACTCAATTCGACGCGAATACATTTTTACGTACATATAACCACGCATAACTTTTTTCATAACAGTCCGATTTCAATAATTACTTACTCGTATTTTTTATTGAAAAGAGTATACTTCGAAATTGGTCTCATTTAAATTTTATAGAAATTGTCTGTGCCATTTTTTTTTTCGTAGTTTTGCGTTTGACTACACACTGCCTGATGTTAAGCAGATATGCGGTCTAGGATGTAACACGCTTACCTAGAAGATATCTATTGACTCGGGATTTGAAGACACCTACATTGTACTTAAGCGGGAAGACAGACTCAGGCAAAGCGTCCCACATTCTAGCAGTTCGTATGAGGAATGAGGATTCGAAACGCTTGGTTCTAATACGCGGGATGTCCACCATAAAAGGGTGGCGCTTTGGTCGCGTGTGTCTAGCCGTGCGATAGAAGAAAGGCAAAAAAATACAATAAATCAACAATAATGTGAAAAATGCTTCATCGATCCGTGCGAAATATACCGAATTCTGTACACGGGTGAAGTCGGTCGTGCTATTTTTTGCAAAAAAAAAAAATATATTTAGATAGTGTTTATCTTTATATTAAGCTTAGATTTATGATTGGTCTCTAATCTAAGACATTTCCGAGAAAACGGAATTATTGTACAACGCTATCCTTTTTTTTATTTCGTATAGGTTTGCATTTGACTACAGACTGCCTGATGTTACGCAGATATGCGGTCTAGGATGAAACACGCTTACCTAGAAGATACCTATTTACTCGGGATTTGAAGACACCTACATTGTATCTAGTAACTAGATACTGCATAGGATATCTGAGTTACTTTTCTTTGCTCGTGGAAACCAATCAAGAACATTTACAGAGGACTAAATAGGACCAAAATACATACAATATGTACATGTCCATATTGTCTTTAGGACGTCACTCAAAAATTCGATTTCCTCGTACCTGAACTAAACTTAAATGGAAATGGACAACTTTACAACTTTAAAATTTTATCGTAAATATAAGTAGGTACCTAGTTATAATTTCATCCAGCCCAGTTTAGCCCAGCTCGGTCCTGTAAATGCTCACTTAATTAAAGTTTAAGTACTCGCCACGGTTCAGCTTCGCCAAATTAAAGTTACTTCGTTTGCTAATGCACCTGCGAAGCGCGGCTTTGCATGGAGTGTGGCTTACTTAATGTTTTCAGAAACAATTAAACGAAATGAAAATAATATATAATTTGTAGTATTTAAAAACTTAAATTTAAAATTTAAAAAACCCCCGACACAAAAACCTACCTAAAAAAAGTAATCTTATCTTTCATTTGACAACCATTTTGGGCACATTTGTAGAATTTTGGTTCTTCCATCCCCACTTTAACCCACCACGGCTCAATCGATTTTTATAAAACATAGCTAAGAACACTCTCGATTAAGTCTCCTTTAATCCAAAAAAAAAAAACTAAACTGAAATCGGTTCAGTGGTTCAGGCGCTATGATGCCACAGACAGACAGACAGACACACAGACAGACACACAGACAGACACACAGACAAACAGACACGTCAAACTTATAACACCCCTCTTTTGCGTCGGGGGTTAAAAAAAGCTTTTTTCACAACAACTTCTACTTGGTCCAATATTTTGGGTTCCTCCACTTTTTTAATGCTCTATATTCTCTCGTTTTTCCCATCTCGAAATGTGTCCATTTAAAAATAATCGGCCAAGTACGAGTCGGACTCGCGCACGGAGGGTTCCGTACTGTATGGGAACCCCCCTTAAATATTTATTTTATTTTAATTTTATTATTTATTATTGAAGGGAATATAAAACTAAACATTCTGTGAAAATTTCAAGCATCTACCTGGTACCATTATTAATATCGAGCGAAAAAGGTAAAAAATTAAGGTAAGTTGTATGGGAGCCCCCCTTAAATATTAGTTTTATTCTGTTTTTAGTATTTCTTGTTATAGCGGCAACAGAAATACATCATCTGTGAAAATTTCAGCTTTCTATCTATAACGGTTTATGAGATACAGCCTGGTGACAGACAGACAGACGTACAGCGGAGTCTTAGTAATAGGGTCCCGTTTTTATCCTTTGGGTACGGAACCCTAAAAAGCTTTTTTCGCAACAACTTCTACCTGGTCCAATAGTTTGGGTTCCTCCACTTTTTAATATTTTAATTATTAATTTATTTTTTCTATTATATTTTTTAAACGTAGCCCTGGTGTCAGTTTTTAAACCGCCTGAATGCCTCTAACACGACTGAACGCTTAAAACAATAGGAGCCTACAATGTATCGTCTCACCCAAGCCACGGTAGCGCTCAGTTATAAATGCCACCTGCGGTCAACCATACAAAGACCATCAACTTCTTCCAAATACGTGTAAAATACATCAACCTCCAAAACCGGTCCCGGTTTTTTTAACCGATTAGCCAAGTCAGAGGTCTTCAGGCGGCCTAAAAGCCTGACACCAGGGCTAGCCACCCGGCCTATACGAACTTACTTACCTCCAAAACAATATGTGGCAAGATATTAAAGCACCTAATATATTAAACTCTGTAATCTAAAGCACGTCGTAGCCAGTTTGAGGTGATAAATGCTCAGCGTAGTGTAGTTATCTCGATGTCGATAAATTATATCGCAAGCTTATGACGAGCTGTGAGGTTGGATCACTGATGAGTTTAGCGATGAGTAAGTTCGTATAGCCCTGGTGTCAGAGTTATTCGCAGAAATCGGGTTGAAATCGGACTACCACGAAAAAAGTTATGCGTGGTTATACATAAAAATATATAAATATATATGCATCGAATTGAGTACCTCCTCCGGTTTGGTTTGTCGGTCAAAAACAACGTTTAGCGGGTTATCTAGTCTACCTATAATCAATTATTATTTTACCTACATATCATTAAGTCTTTAAGAGGAATATTGTACCTATATTGCGGTTAATATTGGCCTATAGGTAATTTTCTCTCCAAATATAAAGAATTAAAATAGGTACCTAAACTAAATGTGTCCGGTGATCTATTTAAACGGCAAAAGTGCTTAATAATTTACCCACAACAATCAATTATTCAGCAGACCTAGCCGGCACACTTCAATAATAAATTTACCATTTTGGCCAACATTTTGTTAAGTCCTACCCGATCCGATGAGAAACACAGGTTATGTAGTCGGTGGATGGCTCGCAATTACAAAAGTAGGTAGGTATAGCTACTTGAGTTCTTGTAAATTAAGGCTAGGCCATGTTAACCAAGTTTTTAAAACGCCTCTGACATGGCATAAACGGACAACCAGGACCCAATTTAACAGACCGTAGTTGTAAACGGTCACCCATCCGAAGAATGGCCGTGCCAAACGTTGCTTAGCTATTTAAGTCAAGGGTCACGTATGTCCTCACAATAAAATTATTACGTAATCAACACAGTGAGTTAAATATCTGTCAATATTTTACTTGCTTTTTCATAATTATCTAATTAAGCTGAAAACTTTTGTTACACTTATTTTGACACAAAAAAGTATCTCAAGTTTAGGCTTGGTATTTTTTTTATTTTATCCTAAGAGAAAGTACGAGTATGCCGCGTGTTCAAGTCCGTCAAAGGTCAAAACAATCAGTGGTTTTCCAAATTGTTCTGTGTCTATGATTTTATTAATACAGCAATAAATATCGAGCATTAAATTTTCTACAAACTTTGTTTCACACATTTTGAACCTTTAAACTTCTTTGGTAGCCCTAAAAAACTGAAGAATCTATATATTCTATTTTCTAGGTTGTTTTTCTGCGTCCATATTCACGCGTAATCTACCTACTTACTTTATTATCTCTTGAAAGTCAGCTTTGGTGGACGAATCCGGCTATCTGATAGGAAGCGGGGCACCGGACGTCGGGGTAAGGGAAGGGCTACTTTTAAATCATGCAAAAGTAGATGCTTTTACCCGAGAATAAGGTTCAATTTGGGCATTTATAATTTATACCTATCGCAGGACTAAAATAGGACTTTATGTTATCGCAGGACAAACGTAGGACTAGTTAGAAGTGATGAGTGCGAGCTATCTCGCTCGCTCCAATAGTGCACTCACTATGGGATGATTTTCGTCAAAATCTAAAAATATTAGGGGAATCTCCAGGGAAATCTATTAGATAACTGCGAAACACAATGATATAAAATAACCTAGGTACATAAACTAAATCCTACTAATATTTTAAGCGCGAAAGTTTCTGAGTATGTATGGATGTTTGTTACTCTTTCACGCACAAACGGCTAAACCAATTTGGATGAAATTCGGAACGAAGGTGGCTTAGACCTTGAGTTAACGTGGGTAACACCGCGAGGCGCAGCTAGTAAAACTACAAATTAGAGACTTTTTAAAATCTGTCGAACCCAGCCTACTATTTGATTAACTAGGTAAACTAATACCTACAAAAAAACGTTTATGCTTGCCGTTGCTTACTCTTCATTTCATTTTATTTTCATCTTTAAATTATTTATAGAGTACTTCCAAAGTCAACGTTAGAAGAAGAGCTCAACGCAAACATCTTCGAAGTGTTTCAACCCATAGAGCGATCAATCACGTGTGTTCACAACTTTGTTCTCTAAACGGTTTGTGTTTTGAGTTGGAAACCCGTTTACGCGTCATATACTTGAAAGTATAGGGTTAAGATAAAAAAATAAACCTGTAAAAGTCTTTACCTTTTGGTGCCGCCATACTCTCCACGAGGTGACACGAGCACCGCAGCTTTAGCTAACTTCACATCGATCGTAACCAAGTGTACAAGTCGGCGATGTGATGTTAGCTATAGAAGCTTCTCAAGAAACTTCTGTAGCTAACTTCACACACTCCACGAGGGACACGAGCACCGCAGCTGTAGCTGACTTCACATCGATCGTAAACAAGTGTACAAGTCGGCGATGTGATGTTAGCTATAGAAGCTTCTCAAGAAACTTCTGTAGCTAACTTCACACACTCCACGAGGGACACGAGCACCGCAGCTGTAGCTGACTTCACATCGATCGTAACCAAGTGTACAAGTCGGCGATGTGATGCTAGCTACAGAAGCTTCTCAAGAAACTTCTGTAGCTAACTTCACACACTCCACGAGGCGACACGAGCACCGCAGCTGTAGCTGACTTCACATCGATCGTTAACAAGTGTACAAGTCGGTGATGTGAAGTTTGCTACAGAAGTTTCTTGAGAAGCTTATATAGCTAACATCACATCGCCGACTTGTATATTTGTATCCGATGTGAAGTTAGATACAACTGCGGCGATCATTTCGCCTCGTGGAGTGTGTGAAGTTAGCTACAGGAGTTTCTTGAGAAGCTTCTGTAACTAACATCACATCGCCGATTTGTATATTTGTATCCGATGTGAAGTTAGCTACAGCTGCGGTGCTCGTGTCGTCTCGTGGAGGGTGTGGCGGCACCAATAGGATATTCGAGATGGAATATGTGTGCAATAATCCTACGTGGCGGCAAAAGAATTAAAACTACAGTTCGTTCACAGTTATTTTATCTCTGACATGTCACTGTGTCTCTGTCCAACCTGTGATGGTGTGAAATGACTAGACAGAAACAGCGACAAATGTCAGAGGTAAAACAACTGTGAATGAACTGTACTTTCTGTGGTGGCGGCGTTAGTTCCAATTTTGGTGCGGTGGTGATACTCTTGTGCTCTTGTACATGTGCTCTTGAAACTATTTACCTAAAATCACAACTACGTTAAACGCCAGTTAGATACCTACATAATTTTACTGTTACTCACAATGCACAACAAACCACTTATTACGAGTAAATATGCATTTGGTGGTGTTTGCGTATTTACTACATGTAAACAAAACTAAGTGTATTGCGCACCGGGTAAAGAGACAATGCCTTTCTCTAGATATTTATGATTAGACGTCATAAAGAAGAATTATTATTCTTCATCTCCATAATTTTTAACCGACTTCCAAAAAAGAGAAGGTTCTTTGTTCGTCTGTATGTATTTTTTGTGTATGTTCATCGACAATTTCGCCAATTGTGAACCGAATCGTAAAATTATTTTTTGTTCGAATAATTATAATTATTTTTTATACTCCCGAGGTGGTTCCATTTAAATTTAACAGAAATCGGCTGAGCCGTTTTTGAAAAAATCAACAATTTGAGTGAAATGTTCGAATTTTGTCCACGATGGAAGGCGGTTTTACCATTTTGTTCCGAAAAAATATTTTAATCATAATCATTTATGTCATAATTGTTAATTTCTTGTCGTTTGCCATATCGATGACAACTCTCAACTAATATTTATAACAGAAATGTTGTTGTTTTTCCAGGTACGTCCCACACAAGGCAGGGCCACGACTTAACCAAACTTCATTGCAAAGGTACCTAGAATATTTTTGTACCTAAACACACGTGCACCTACTTGTTCATAAATTATAAAATATGACACTATAAATAGTTTCAAAGTTTAAGCCCTCATACACGTTCCAATTTTATTAAACTCAACCAATTAGGATTGACTTTCGATACTTATTGCTACAGAAGTTACAACTACCTATATGCCGAAGTACCTACTTACGGTGGGCTAGTTGGATGCGACCGCCTCCAACCACTTTTAATAGTGATAATGTTGGATTGACCATGCTACACACAATCCGTTTAGGCGGTTGTCTCAATCCAAATCGGAACGTGTATGAAGCCTTCAATTTTATTTCATTTATTTATTTTCCAAATTACAACTAAATAGTTAAAGGTGTCATTCTCATTCTACGAGTATATTACATTATTACTATTTCATCCGAAAACTGAAATATTGTAGCACTTAATTATAAAACATCTTGTCCTTCGCAGTTAGCCAATAAATTTTATTGAAGAAGTAGGTACGAACAATGTGAAGTTATCGATTTTTCAAACGCTACGAGTATGTCTGGCACCGAAATTCTAAATAGAAAATATTGTAATCAAAACACGAATAGCGAAACATTTTGCTCTAAAATTCCAGTACGTGACTGTCCTTGGATAAAATGGACATTCAATTTATATTCAAATTTATTTGACTCCTATTTCGTAACTTTAAAAAGTTTTAGTAAATTCGCTTTTTGGAAAATTCGTTACATTGAAATTAATTTAGAAGACATTTTTAAATTGAGTGTAAGTCATAGCGGTATTGTCATCATCATGTCATATTCATCATTGATGTAAGGATTGGTAATTTTTGTGGCAGAAAGTGTACTTTTAGATACCTACAGGTTTTGTAATGTATGTTAAGCTAGTTAAAAGCTTATTATTATAAACTATAATGAATTATCAGTTCTTTGGAATTCATGTACGGATTTTCACACCACTGGCTTTACGCTGAAGGAAAATATCGTGAGGACACCTGCATATGTCCGTAGAAGGAATTCGTTGGCGTAAGTGAATCCCCCAACCCGGTCTGGGCCAGCGTGGTATGTGTGGCCCAATCACCCTCTTGGGTAGACCTACATCCTGCAGTGGATTATTAAACAACTTGTTAAGCGCGTGTCGAGACACGCGCTTAACAAGTGATAGGCTTCCGTAGATGGTGACGATGATTATGATGATGATAAAATCCAATTTTTATGATGTCAATAGATGGCTACTGGGGGGACATTCTTTTTTCAACTTTGACGCCCTATATCTCACAAATATAATACACGTGACAAAAAATGTTTATTTCTGGTCTAGTCAGGTCAAAAAACCTTATATACATTCATTTTAGCAACCCTATTCAACGACGCCCCACATGAGTGGGTGGAGTTGAAAAAAGGTTTCATCGCCACTTTACATGTATAAGAAAATACTAAGAATAAAAATTGAGAGCTTTTGTAAAATATCATATATTGTCAAATTTCATTCACTTTTGGTTCATACATGTGGAAGTTATAAGGCTCTGACGGATAGACGGACTGACGGACAAACGGACTGACGGACAAACGGACAGACGGACGGTCGGACACGATGAAGTTATAAGGGTTCCCCGTTTTACTACGGAACCCTAAAAAGGCTGGTACAGTACAGTACAGAACAGTACAGTAATTAAAAGCACTATATTTCAGACGACGACTCAGAGGCAGACACCAGCCCGATTGATAGATGATAGTACTAACTATGTCGGATGGCAATGGATGATGCTTTCACAGGACCGGAAAGAATTGCGTGGAAGAGAAGAGGCCTATACGCAGCAGTGGATAGAAACAAGCTGATTAGATAGATAATAATTAAAAGCAGCTGAAATTTAGTAGGATTCTGCATTTTTCAGTCAAATGAGTCAATCAATCAATCTGTCTACCTGAAGATAAACACCCTAGACGTACGTACTCGTATTCTCCATTTGAAAATCACATATATATTTTTATTGTTTAACGATGTTGTAGGTACATTTAAAATATAATCAATGAGCTATATATTGGGCAAGTGCGAGTTCTTTAATTCATTAACTGCAAGCTATTATTTAATCATCCACAGACATATACTACCGAATACAGAGTCACATGTTAGTAGGGAAGACAGGCGGCTGCGACATTAGGTTTTTCTATGAAAATGTCCACCTAC
Organism: Hypomecis atomaria; assembly: GCA_964007245.1. Classification (NCBI taxonomy): domain Eukaryota; kingdom Metazoa; phylum Arthropoda; class Insecta; order Lepidoptera; family Geometridae; genus Hypomecis; species Hypomecis atomaria. Next base: position 4,481,222 of record OZ023297.1, read on the forward strand.
ACACCAAACATTTATTTTTTGAAGAAGCAGATTTTTTTTCAATCCTATTTTGCGAAATTATAAAGACCACTTTACAAATATTGTACTCGATTCGATGAGCGTACAAATCTACAATGCAAATGATATTATTTTATTCACTTCATCAATAAAAGCGACAATTCTGTATAGTTCTAAAAACTTTTTATATCAACATGCAAAAGAAATGAGAATATCTTCAGCGCAAGCTAGTAAATACATAATTCAACTTGAACTAAAACGAGTCGGTCACTAAAATAACACAAACTCCGAAAGCTATCTCAATATTAATAACTCAATGATATTATTTTATTCACTTCATCAATAAAAGCGAAAATTCTGTATAGTTCTAAAGCTTTTTATATCAACATGCAAAAGAAATGAGAATATCTTCCGCGCAAGCTAGTAAATACATAATTCAACTTGAACTAAAACGAGTCGGTCACTAAAACAACACAAACTCCGAAAGCTATCTCAATATTAATAACACGCTTCATTTAATAAAGACATGAAGTAAAATAAAAAGAGGCAACTTCATAAAAACTCTCCAACATATAAATATAAGATCAAAGAACGTCTGAACAAACTTCGACGCAATGGGCGGGATCCCTAAACTTATAAAGAATTCGGTATTTGCAGTTCAAGCAAATTGTATTAAGTTTGGTCCGATGGTAATAAAGGAGCTATCAAGTTGAGTCCGATCTTTTGAGTAGTGTTCAGTAGGAAATTAATCGGAATGTCGTTAGAAAGTGTGGTGACTTTGACATGGCTACTATAAAAAAAAAAACAGCTTTCTAACTATAAAGGTTCGTGAGATACAGCCTGGAGACGGACAGGCAGACAGACGGACAGCGGAGTCTTAGTAATAGGGTCCCGTTTTTACCCTTTGGGTACGGAACCCTAAAAACTAGTTGAATTTTCAGGGAATAACGAAAGTGTTTAATTTTTTATTTATTTAAGTACAATGTAAAAATGTAACTTAATTTATTATTAGCCAACTTTCAAATGACATTTATATAACATGTTACACGGAATATTGTAGGTATGATTACAACAAAATCACCACATACTTTGTACATAATAGAGCTACTAATTAACTTGCTCATTTTTACACAAGCGTTACGTCACTCATTTTACAAGTTTTTACGTTACCTACTTGACATAAATAAAAAATCCAGCATCACATAAATCAAACAAAATATACTTCCTGTTAAAGTAGGTAGTCTACAAACTCATAACACCATTAAATTTAATAGCACCGTAAAAAGCGTTCTCTCTATCGAATGCCTAAAGTGAAAAAAAAACAGAACCATACTATTTAGCTAATATTAATACGATGGCGCCTCTGTAATCGGGCTTATTATAGAAGTACCTTCTCTACAAGTTACATTCTTGTAAAATCTACAGAACTGCGTAACCTAAAAACAAACTATTTTCCCGATTTTACAGCAACCTCGTCTTTTTTTATGAACGGTCGTTCCTACAATGGGCTAGGGAACCCCAAATGGGAATTATTTAACATGGGCCGTGGCAGGACGTGGGACGGACAAGGGACACGGTACAATAAGAGAATTCGTAAAGTTTGCCCCGTCTTAATTTGTAGTTTCTAACGCTTGGACGACGTTACAGGGTTTTTAGGCAAATAGAATAGTCGTTTTTTTTCTTACCTTTTTTTAGGGAAAATATGTTTTGGTTTTGGATATTTTGAAATTTTAGAGCTATCGTATCTACGAGTATAATAAAGGGATTCGTAAAGTTTGGCCCGTTTTAATTTGAAGTTTCTAACGTTTGGATAAAGTTGCAGGGTTTTTAGGCAAATAGAATAATTGATTTGTTTTTTCTTACCCTTTTTTTGAGTAAACATGTTTTAGTTTTCATTAATCGGAAGATATTTTTGGATATTTTGTTATTTTAAAGATTTGTTTCATTAAAGGAATACGTGGCACGTCTAAATTTGTAGTTTCTAACGCTTGGACGTAGTTATAGGGTTTTGCAAATATAATAAATAAATAAAATAAATAAATGTTAGGGGACATCTTACACACGGCCTGTGACCCCAAACTAAGCAAAGCTTGTGATATGGCTGCCAGAGACTGATATACTACTTATACATATTTTTAAATACATACTTATATATATAATGTTATTTTTACCATTTTTAAATTACCTATTTTGATTACCATAACTCCATAATTATTGGTAGGTATTCAAATTACATTTTTTTTTCGGCCTGATTTGAGAGTTTTAAGCCACAATGCACATTTTGGTAATTTACTCATACACATTTTGCATAATATGAGTACTATTTTGCTCACATATTATAGACCGGAAGGTGTGCATTTTTTGTTAAACTACTACCTACTTGTATCTACAAATACGATTAGTAAAGATGAAATATTTACAATTCAAAATAGTAGTAAGACAAGTAAACATTTAAAACCATCAAAAACCCTTGTCAAGCTAACTCGTTGAACCATAGTACTCTACAATAGAATACAAAGCTCCAATCATCGTGTCATAATGAATAGAGTAGAAAATGTATACGAGGTATAATGTCAAGCATAATGCTCAGCCCTGAGGCACTTCGCTACTACTTGTAGATAAGGGACTGGTAATGTTACATAAAACAATATACTACGCTACTATGTATTGTGTATTAAAGGGGCAAAGCCGACAGACTGTTCCAAACCTGTGCCTAGATCAGATCTGGCTCTGGTAGAGGTTTGGTTTACGCAGACCACCGCCGCCTAGAAACAAATGGAGAAACATACATTTCCCGGAAATTTTCTCCTTGCTTGCGGTTGTCAGACGTGCTAATGCTTTTTACAGCTATTTTGTAACGTGATATCCTGAGACCATCGTCTTTTAGTCCATACAACGCAGATGCGTATGTAGATGTGGATTTAAAGCGACGTAAATAATACTTTTTGGTAACGTCTATAGTATCCGCCATTTTGTGTGGAACATCATCGGAAAAAGAATTAAAACTTAATTTATTTAATTTTATTTTATGATTAACCACATTACTAAATATTACTATGGAAATTAACGTGGTTTTCACACATTTTATACTATAAATAACGGGACTATACTCACGTGTACGGATAGTCATAACAACGACTATAGTTTCGCTCGCGTTCGGCGACCTTTCTCGAGTTGGCGAGTGCTAGCACGCGGAGCCGTCTCGCAATTCACTCAATTACTAAATCTCGAACCAAAATTGTGAACAATTCAGATCGTCCAGATGGTCGGCGACCTTTCTCAAGTTGGCGAGTGCTAGCACGCGGAGCCGTCTCGCAATTCACTCAATTACTAAATCTCGAACCAAAATTGTGAACAATTCAGATCGTCCAGATGGTCGAATTATAACTAAATAGCTGCCCTCGCGGTATTACCTACCCGCGTTAGCCCGAGATAAAAAGTAGCCTATATGTTAAACCAAGGTCCAAGCTACCTTCATACCGAATTTCATTCAAATCGGTTCAGCAGTTTGTGCGTGAACGAGTAACAAACATCCATCCATACTTACAAACTTTCGCGTTTATAATATTAGTAGGATTGTTACTATAGCTTTTACAAATATGTAGTTTTGACTTCGTGATTGCCCATGACGTACTCCCACCTTTAAACTTTAAACTATACTCCGTTGCTGCGAGAGTACAAACAAATTAAAAAACAAACCAATAAGATCCTTTGTTCTTTATATTATTAGAAAAAATTATGAACGTGCCATTTTCAAAGCGTGAAGTGTAAATAATTCCTTTTGCGAACGTAATACGCAGAATTAGCATAATATCAGTATCATTTACGAACGCGTGTGTTAGAATAATAATGTTATTATAATATTTAGTTTAATAACGATTACAAGATGTATTAAGTAATATAAGACTTATTGGTAGCTAAATCATGACTTCCGAATGTCGGCCATTGTTGTTTACATATACCATTTATTTAATACTGTGATTTCATAATGTTATAGATTACTTGAAACGTATCAATAATTTTATTGTTCTAATAATTCTAATAAGTATGAAATACAGTTTAAGATGATTTTATGTTTAACAATTGTGTAAAATGGAAGCTACCACCGTGCCCGCCATCTTGCTCGTTCCCTATTGGTTGTTAGTAATGTTTACATCGAGCAGTGGTGGTAAGGCATGGTGGAAGCTTGTGAAATCAGTATAAAACGGTCTGTTGGCGCGGCTTCGCTCTCTTAGTGCCTTTTGGTGTTCGCTTCAGTATCTCTTAGTGTTTTCCCGGTATTCTGATAATAATGATAATACGTTAGAGTCTTGCTTAGCTAGTTATGCTGAGTGTCGGTACTTTTATATTCGAAGCCAAGTCGAGTGGACGTCGCCATGTTGCTAAAGTTAAGTACTTTGTGTAATATCTAAATTAAGGTGACTGATCAAAAGATTATACTGATGGCGTCTTGAGTTTCTTGCCACTTCTTCTCAAAACGTCTAGGGCTTTGCGAACGTGGCATAATTATTGCAATACATGGTGGTACCCTCGAGGGACCCATGAAGTATAAAAAATATATAAAGTATACTTACTTATTTGTTTCCTTTACTAATTTAGAAACCTCAAGTTAGGTAACTACCCTCACAAACATTTAAAGGATCAGATTGAAGAGTTTCTTTGTTATTAAGTTAGAATCAGGGTTGCTGCATTAGTTTAAAGTAAGATTTCCATCCTAACAGTAATATTTTAGTAGAAAATAGATAAAGTAATCGCCTCTTTTAACCCTGATCTAACATCAGAAGTGGTGCCGAAATACCCACATTAATGCCGTTCATTGTATTTCAGAGAATCCCGACAAGCTTTTTGCATATCCATGCTGAAAGGCTGCCTGTGCAGCAACTACTCGATTTCCTGGCAATGTTTGCCTGGGAAATTCTGCAGCGGGGCTCCAGGTCCCAGAACTACTGGGTTTCCTGGCCAAGTAAAGTGAATCAGTGAAATAGTGAAGTGTATCACTAAAATAGTGAAGTGAATACAGTGCTGACGATAAAGGAGGTAAGGGGCTGAGCCCTGTTTTATGTAATTAGAAAATGTTTTGCATAATTTGTCTATTTTGTAATGTGGGATCAGTTGACAAAACCAGAAGAATTTTGCTTAAAAAATATTGCAGAAAGTTCCTGTTCATTTTGTAATTATTTTTATCTAACGACATAGGACCATACATACTACACAAATATATATATTGGGAAGTTTGAAAGACAACTGGTTATAAATGTGTCAGAATAACCGAGCGGTCTGATAAAGACCTTCAGTAAAACGAGAAAAGTGAAAAATAAAATGCAAACAATGGTTAGCTGATTCACATAGCTGCTTCATTATTGGGAAATCTGTTGACTACAATATTAAGAACACAGTGTCACAGTGGAATGAGAAATTGGAAAGTTTGAAATGCTGGCTAAATATGGAATGGTCCTGTATGGCCGGAAAAAGTTTATGAAGGGTGAACTGTGTGTTACTTTGACTGAAATGACTTGACTAAGATCTCCTATTTAATGATGCAGAATTAGGTGTGTATCAGTTGATTTATTGACATTCTGAAAAATAACAAATTATTTATATCTTGTCGAGATAATGGCAAACCAATTTTTAAAGGTGCTGAAAAAATATTGAGGGTACTTGAAATTAAGATTTTATTCTTTAAAATATAAACGAATAAAAGGCTTTGTTAACGGATCCTACAAATAATAAAATTGTGATTGATTTGTTAGATGTTCTCCACGTAATCATTGGATGGTTTGAGTGGGAGATCATTTGACATCGAAAATAAAAAAAATTGTGCGTGGAGTCCCTCCGCGCAGAAGAAGTGAAATTTAGTAGTTAACTCTTAACTAGAGGTAGATGGCGTTGGCGTCAAGTTAGCCCGCGGTATTTACTTTCTCCGTCGATGGACGAGGTGTTTTGGTTTTTGTTTGATTAATTTAACTTCTAAATTTAACTAAATCTAACTTATTAATTTAACTTATAACGCAACCTTGTTGGAAGTCGCATTAGAAGTTTCATCTCAATAGAATAGTAAAATATGATATGAAATAAAAAAAAATAAACACAATAATATGTCATCAACAATACAATATGGTATTAAGTTTTATTGTAGTGTAATGGTGGAGATGAGGTTGTATGTACTTCGGGGACGAAGTACTGTCAGGCTGGCCGTGTTAGAATAATAATGTTATTATAATATTTAGTTTAATAACGATTACAAGATGTATTAAGTAATATAAGACTTATTGGTAGCTAAATCATGACTTCCGAATGTCGGCCATTGTTGTTTACATATACCATTTATTTAATACTGTGATTTCATAATGTTATAGATTACTTGAAACGTATCAATAATTTTATTGTTCTAATAATTCTAATAAGTATGAAATACAGTTTAAGATGATTTTATGTTTAACAATTGTGTAAAATGGAAGCTACCACCGTGCCCGCCATCTTGCTCGTTCCCTATTGTTGTTCCCTATTGTTGTTCCCTATTGTCGTTGTTAGTAATGTTTACATCGAGCAGTGGTGGTAAGGCATGGTGGAAGCTTGTGAAATCAGTATAAAACGGTCTGTTGGCGCGGCTTCGCTCTCTTAGTGCCTTTTGGTGTTCGCTTCAGTATCTCTTAGTGTTTTCCCGGTATTCTGATAATAATGATAATACGTTAGAGTCTTGCTTAGCTAGTTATGCTGAGTGTCGGTACTTTTATATTCGAAGCCAAGTCGAGTGGACGTCGCCATGTTGCTAAAGTTAAGTACTTTGTGTAATATCTAAATTAAGGTGACTGATCAAAAGATTATACTGATGGCGTCTTGAGTTTCTTGCCACTTCTTCTCAAAACGTCTAGGGCTTTGCGAACGTGGCATAATTATTGCAATACATGGTGGTACCCTCGAGGGACTCATGAAGTATAAAAAATATATAAAGTATACTTACTTATTTGTTTCCTTTACTAATTTAGAAACCTCAAGTTAGGTAACTACCCTCACAAACATTTAAAGGATCAGATTGAAGAGTTTCTTTGTTATTAAGTTAGAATCAGGGTTGCTGCATTAGTTTAAAGTAAGATTTCCATCCTAACAGTAATATTTTAGTAGAAAATAGATAAAGTAATCGCCTCTTTTAACCCTCATCTAACACGTGCCTCTGAGTGGGTAATTTTGAGAGTATGCCGATCCTGTGTCGGTACAATACGTGGTTTTGTTTTAATGTCAAAGGTTTCGTAAGCGTTTCTCTAAGGTTACGTGAAACGTTATATTGCCCGGTAAATCATTGACTGAAGCAAAGCGAAGGTCTCTGCTTCAAGTCGACGATTTTGCTATCTTCTGTCCTGATGTTTTTTTTAGACTACAGGCCGACGAAACTTGGTACACAGGTCTTAAAATATACAAGTATAATATTTACAAAAAAAACCTTTTTTTTTTCTAAAACAAGGTTTTACTGACCACCTTCCAGCTCCATTGTCATACCCTTGTTACTATTGAAAGACAAACTACTCGCCAATATCATTCAAATGAACCCAAACTCGGTGAGGTTGTGTCGTTTCATTGCTAAGTTCCTTTGGCCACCTTCCAGCTCCATCATCAGATCAGCACCATGTCATCATAATATTGCATTGTCACGCGTTCATTGTCATGTATGGAAAATTTCAGCTCAATCGGTAACCGGGAATGGGATCAAATTTGACTTGCAAGATTTGATTACAGACAGTCAACGGGAAACTAAATTAAAGCTTGTAATTAATAGATATTTTTTTGTCCGCGATTTTTGATTTGCGTATTCCCACTCAAAAGAGATACATGTAAACCTTTATCTTGAATCACTCTATGTATTACTCGTAAAAAAAAACCGCATCAAAATCCGTTGCGTAGTTTTAAAGATATAAGCATACATGGGGACAGACAGCGGGAAGCAATTTTGTTTTATACTATGTAGTGATAATGATATTGGCTTACTCTGCAAAGTCTCACTACTCTGTGTGTAAGGCAGGGATTTAAACAGGCGTTGAGTACAATAATAATTATAAATTAAGTACTTCACCGCTACACTACTTAAGATGTATATACCATACTAAAAAAGTCGAAAAGTCAATTTATACCATCCATCCATCCATCCATCAGCCATAAGAAGTCCACTGCTGGACATAGGCCTCCCCTATGGATCTCCAATAAGACCGGTTGGAAGCGGCTTGCATCCAGCGTGATCCTGCGGTCTTAATGAGGTCATCCGTCCACCTTGTGGGTGGACGTCCTACGCTGCGCTTGCCGATACGTGGTCTCCACTCGAGAACTTTCCGACCCCATCGGTCATCAGTCCTCCGCGCTATGTGCCCTGCCCATTGCCATTTCAACTTGCCAATCCGTTGGGCTATGTCGGTAACTTTGGTTCTTCTACGGATCTCCTCATTTCTGATTCGATCTCGCAGAGAGACTCCGAGCATAGCCCTCTCCATAGCTATATTTATACATACAAATTCAATTGCCTTTCGACAAAATGTATGGAAGGGCTGAGTTTTATCGCGATTCCGGTAAAAATCTCATTTAAAAAATATTTGTAATGATGATAATGTAGGTACCTCTTTTAATGCCTATCTCAATTTCACCAGATTTAAATGGTTACTAACCACACCGAAATCGGACTATCGTTCAGGAGTTATGATGCCACTGATAGATAGGTATAGATTTAGACACCGATACAGATTTCAAACTTATACACAAAACACCCCTCATTTAGGCCGTGGACAAAAAAAAAATTAAGAAACTTTTTGAAAGCCAAAATGATTAAAATTTAGTGAAAAAAAAAATTCATTAGGCCCAATTATTAAGACGCTTTCCTAAATATAATAGCAACGTAAAAAGTTTTCTCTTTGTCGAATGCCTAAAGTGAAAAAGAAACAGAAATATTCTAAATTGTTATTATAATTGCCATGGCGCCTTCATAATTGGGCCTGTTGTCACCTTAAAATCGAGAAAACAGTGGGCAAAACCTAAGCCAACCCTTACTTAGAATAAAGAAATGCTTAAGACTTTTGACATAAATCCCCTCAAATTGCTTCTACTAAATTGTGAGTAAAAAATCTCATCCGGCTAAAGTAGGACAATAAGTGACAAGGATAATAAAAGTGGAGGGGAGGAAATAAAAACTGGTGTCAAAACATAAAAATAAAATCTCGTTTAAGTACTCGCCGCAAAAAATAGCAGATGCTCGCTGTGATATGAAGTTATCTTCTAAAAAGTGCGGTACAGTAAGGATGGAATAGTCTGGGAGCTAACGGAATACGAGTAACAATAACATTATGAAACAAACAATTATTATTTACATTCTTTACAAAAGACTTTACAAGGGAGTTGATGTGCCCATCATGATAAATATGTTTTACTGTCAAACAAACCTGGATTATAATCGCAAAAAATAAGCTCAGCTCAGCTGTTCCGTTCAAAAATATTTATACGACAAACTCGACAGATTTAATGTATAGAAACCACAGTTTTTCGCATTTTCAAACAGGCTCTATTTTAAAAGTTTTTAATTTTTTATAAAATGTTGGTTTTTTTTTTAGCAATTTTAGGGGTTTTATTAGCAAAAAGATTGGGCTCGTCGAGTGACCGTGTCAGTACCCGGTGGGCACGTGTGATCAAGCAAGCAAACTTAATTTCAAAAGTTGACCAAAATATTACAGGAACATAGCTAATAATATTTTACTAACCGTTGTTCACATAATAAGTTTCATGGTATTAACTTTCTACGTTTACTGCACCATAAACCACTTAATTTCATAATTTTAAGCAGATGTCTCCAAATTAGATTTGCGGTGAATACTTGTCTGAACAGCTGATTTAGTCAACAATTTTAAGACAACAAATATAGCTAAATAATTTAAGCTTTAAGGTGGGTCTACGCTAGCGATCCGAACACGAGCGGAGCACGAGCCGAACCAAAATTCGTGTAGTGTGGACCAACTTACGAGCCTCGAACGAGTGCTCTTGGGCTTGTGCACGGCTCGTCTAGCGTAAACCCACTTTTAGTAAGTTACCAAGCCATTAGCTCCCATACTAAGCTCAGTAAGTCATCAATCATGCGCGGAACAAACGAGTCCGCAATAATTCCTCGAGTGTACACGCCACGTTGAAATATTATGTTTGGATAGTCCAGGATAAGGAGGAAAACGCCAAATGGAATTTATACGTGTTTTCGTAAAAATATTGATATGTGACGTAACATCTCTATGAATAACGATATAAGTAACTTCGTATACGCTGGGTGGATATCTCTGGTGTCAGAGACTTTAAGCCGCTTGAAGGTCTTTTAGTTGGAATAGCCACCCGCGGTCACCCATCCGAGGACTGACAGGTGATGTACTTCGATTATCGCTGAAAACAATTAGTCAAACTACGCTATGAGCGCTGCAATACATATAATAACGATATAAAACCATATAGTGATTATATTAAGACTAGATAAGTAAAAGTACAAATTATATGCAAATAATATTTTATATTATTTAAAAAAATAAAATAGAACCCCTGATTTCTTGACGGGCCCGGACAATACGCCATGCGCCGAGACATTATAAATAATCAGCCAAGTACGAGTCGGACTCGTGCACAAAGGGTTCCGTACCATATGGAACCCCCTTAATATATTTTATATTAATTATTTATTAATTTTTGCAATTAATCCGCAACTTAATAGGTATTCTGTGAATATTTCAAGCATCTTCCTGTTGCCGTTATTAATATCGAGCTAAAAATTCACGTTTCTTGTATGGGAGCCCGCCCCCCTTAAATATGTATTATATTTTAATTTTATTATTTATTTATGAAGTGAATATTTTACTATAGAAGATCTTGCAAAGTGGGTTCAGACTATGTACAGTAGCCCAAAAAAAGTTTTAAAATCTGGTAAACAAATTCACAGAAAAAAACAACGGTATTTAATTAAAATGGAATTTCGTAGTTTCTTATTTGACTTTTATTTAAGGCGTCACCATATTTTACAAGCAATGTCGAAAGATAACAAGAACCGAGAATATGAAATTCCATTAAATTGTGATTTTAAATATAGAAAATAATAGGAAAATGATTTTCCAGAACAAATAAAGCAAATAATTAAGTACTGTACTAGGTAATGGGCTTAGCTCGATATACTTTAGCATTATCTCTTTTCTGTGAATATTTCAAGCATCTATCTGTCACTGTTATTAATAGCGCGAAAAACGGCTCAAAAATCAGGTTTTTTGTATGCGAACCCCCCTAAAATATTGTTTTCTGTTTTAAGTTGTTATTTGTTGTTATAGCTTTAACAGAAATACATCATCTGTGAAAATCTCAACATTCTAGCTATCACGGTTTATATTCACATTCATTATACGATACAGTCTGGTATAACAGACGGACAGACGGACGGACAGCGGAGTCTTAGTAATAGGGTCCCAATTTTACCCTTTGGGTATGGAACCCTTTTACACATTTTATACCAATTTATGATTATTATTAATACTCGACTTGTAGCTAATGGTGACATGAAAAAATTACTTTATGACTACAAACTTGTATTTTATCGTCATGAACAATCTAGATTACCTATGTATCCGATATAGTACACAATATTCAAATAAGTAGAACACAGACTTAGCTCCTTACTTTTCTATACGCGTAATGCTTGAAAACCGTATAAATATGTATTTTGCCGGTTGATATAATATTACAATTTGGTTTTGTGTTATCGCCTCGTATATTTTTGTAGTTCTGTTTCCTCGTATTTCTGCCAGTTATGGTAAATCGATATGAAATAGGTAATCCTTTGTTTTCCGCTTAGTTTATTGGTATTACTTATGTCGGGTTAGTTGTGCTATTGTTGTACTTAAATATTATAAGTATGTACCTACTAATCATTATGAAGAACTTTTACTATTAGGAAAACCTCGTAATCGCGTAAACTGTTTCATTCCATTCAACAGTTTGTTTGGGATAATGATTAAATTTATATAACAATATCTGAAAATATGTTATAATTATGACTGGGTAAAAAAAATATTATCATAATTAGTCCGTAAGTTAGATTATCAAAAAATATTGGACACATATTTTTCTATTGTCAAGCAAACAATAAATTACAAAGATAAACCTTGTCAAAGTTTGGGAGTGGGGGGCTCGTGACGTCACTGGTGCGACGTTGTCTGTACATTTGTATAGCACTGGCCTCGTGACGCTACGTGGATCTTCAACGAGCTATATCTTCGTCAATTTTTGTTTAATTGACGAAAGAAACAATACAAGTCTAATATTTTTTTTTAAATCCATATTATGACGTATAATTATTATATTTTTTAGTCATCATACCTGTTGTATAACTTTAAGCTGAGTATCAACTATTATCTTTTTTTTTCAAAAGTTTTACTCGCACAGAATCAGTTAAATGTTCTACGCAAAAAGTTCGTCGAACTTCGACAAAATGTCTAGATCAGCAATTTTTTCATCACAATTTCCGAGTTAGCCCCAAAGTAAAAGTTGTTCATATTGACGAGAACAACTACATTCTAGAGTAATGACATGTGAATCAAGTGTTGCCAACCCCAACCTTGATTAAAACTGTAAAAAAGCTTTCAAAAGCTAAAAAGTTGTTGAGAATTATAGGGACTTAAAAATCTGTATACAGTTTTTCTTTTCTTGGGTCCTAAACTGAAAACTCTAAAGATATCAAAAAAGTTTAGATCTACACTTAAAACAGAAAACTGAGGCGAGTAGTTGCGTAGTAGCAATATACTCATATGTTGGCATAAAAGTACTCCTTGATGTTAGCGGCGAAAAACAGTTAAATCTATAGAGACATGTAAAGGGCCGTTCAAGTATTACGTAAGAAGATTTATTCCAATTATTTACCCCCTTCCCCCTCTACCCCTCCAATTCTTACGTAAACATTGGTACCTGTATGTATCTCTCTTTTTTTATTGATTCATGAGCAGCAGATTTAATTCTAAGAAAATATATTTAGAATAGTGGACTTTAACACACATATGCGTAAAAAGAAATACTATATTGCTGACGTAATCACCATCTAGACCCCCCACCCCCCATGTCATCAAAAATAAGCAAAGGATAAATCCCCCCTGCCCCCCTTTAGTTCTAACGTAACACTTGAACGGTCCAAAATGAATTCACAGTTACCGCATGCATTGTAATATTACGAGTATGTTTAATATTGTGGTATCACACCACTGTAAAAATGTGTCAAATTTCAGTCTGCTTAAGAAAAAAATTCTCAAATTCTAACACCCAAGTATAACTTCCAAGACATGAACAAAGTTACCAAAGCATATAACTTGTACGCTTGAACTCAAAGCGTGTTTGAACTAAGTTGTGCCTCGGTTGGCTGATTACGGAGTATCTTTGCGCGTCTACGAATGATGAATGTTCTTGGCATGCTGGAAGCTGTATTTGCTACATTACTACGTTGTGAGCAAAGACTGCCTCGGTGGGTCAGTGGTTAATAAACCTGACTTCAGGATCACAGAGGCGTGGGTTCGATCCCCACTCAGGGCAAGTATTTATGTGATGAACATAGGTGGTTGCTCTTTGTCTGGGTGTTATTTAGGTATAACTATATACGTGTGTATTTAAAATATATCTATGTAATATAAATGTATGTAGTATATCAGTCTCTGGCAACCATTTCACAAGCTTTGCTTAGTTTGGAGTCAGAGACCGTGTGTAAGATGTCAAGAAAAAAAAATGAATCTTGCCTATTAACTTGCGTGGAGTAGTAAGTCTGTTAATTGGGCTTGTAAACAACTTACCAGTAAAAGGAAATAGATAATATGTTCGTAACAGTATAATGTTTTCTTTCTTTTCTTCTTGATATCTGCGCTCTTGGTGGAGCAGTCGTGGTCTTCACGAAGATTATTTATTAATGGTAGGGGCAGATGTAACAAGCATTTTTCTAAGGCAGCACATCTCTAGAGCAATATTGAGAAAAAAAAAGGTAAGTATCTAGAAGGTAGATACTTGCCTTGATATCTTGGAATCCTAAACACGGCAGAGGTAGCAAATTATCCCAATGGAATCCGAAGTTCGGATAACACTTTAAATTGTAGACTTGTTTTAATAGTTTAGCCATGCCATTTTTACCAATTTTATTAGTTAAGGTGAAGCACTAGAGGCAGCGTGCAAAATATATTTTTTTGTTTTTTAGCAATTTATTGCTAACTGGACTACTCTACTCGCCTTGAATTTACGAGAACTATTTTAGCAACAGTGAATTGCATCTATTTAATTATTACGGCTACAATTGTCACCTAAATTGGTTTATTTTAGCGAAAACTATCACTTGATTAAATTTCATCACATTTTTTATATCAATTTTTACATAATTATATTGACTATCTTATTGGTTTTTTGACGTATGTTACATGTAGATACGACTTATTTAGTGCCGAAAAATCAGTTATTGTAAATTCAAGGTGAGTAATTAAGTAACAAATTGGCACAACATCTGGCACTCTACAGCTGAAATGATGACTACAAGGCAATCTATAGGATAAACAAAACAGCTTTACAGTAAGTTGAACAAAATTTTGCAAATATCGCTCCAGTTCTGGAAATTGAAATGTAGCTTGTACCAGGAACAATCTGTCTGTTCGTGGAATGGAAATTTGTGTAGTACTGTGTAGGGACCTGTATTATGACTTAGCGAACATAGCTCAGTGGTTGGTTTGAGGGGTTTGCATCTTTGAACTCTCGAAAAGTGCGAGCCTGACTCGCGCACGAAGGGTTCCGTACCGTATAGAAGCCCCCTTAATATATTTTATAATAATTTAATTATTTATTTTTGAAGGGAAGTTATAACTTAATATTCTGTGAATATTTCAAGCATCTTCCTGATGCCGTTATTAATATCGAGCAAAAAAATCATTTTTTTGTAATTGGTCCCCCTTGAATATTTAATTTATTTGAAATTAATTATATGTTTAGGAATAGATAAGATAAGATAAGATAATTTTATTTCACAGAAAAATCATACAAAGAATACAGTAGCTTAGATTACAGATATATATATATATTGTTACGAGATGGGTTCTTGGATAATCAGTTAAAACGCCGATTGTTCACTTTGCACTTTATTGCACAAAATCACAGTACACACGACACAACTGGTTCGCACAAACACTTCACACTGGCACTGAAATTCACACAACTATTCACTTTACAATCACTGGTACCGCACTTGAACACGAGATGTTTTCACTCCGGTATAAAACGCGATAACTGCCACAAACGAAAACCATCGCCCTATTTATATCGGAATAAGGGTTCTCTAGAAATCTGTAGAATATTCGGTGCCATTGTGACTGACAAAGTAAACAAGTGTAAAGTTCGAGAAACCCTATTGTTCCTAATTATTACGGAAACACCACAAAAAATCTAACAAACAACAAACAATAGACGCGACACAAAGGCCGGTGCCGCCTGAGTCATAAAACCATAAATCTCGCGGTTAAACAACTAGCCGTCGTACCGCGCGCGGCCACAGATTAATAAATAGTTACTAACGGCGTGGCCTACTGCGTAACACCACCTCCTCCCAAGACATGCTCGTCCCGAGCATCGTTGCATCCGTGATATCGCGCCAATCGATCCACATGAACTATTTTGGGGGCACCTCGAGGTCCTTTCTGTATGCGGAACGTCACGTCGTTGATCTTGGTCACCACTCGGTACGGTCCATCCCATTTGGCTTGTAGCTTTGGAGACTTTCCTTTGCTGCGTATGGGATTGTGCAGCCATACCATAGAGCCTTCCTCGAACCCAGGATTGTTAGCCCTTCTGTCGTATCGAGTCTTCATTCTTTCAGATGCTTGCTGGCCATGCTCTCTAATGTGCTCATAGATGTCGTTCATCTTGTTCCGGAGGTCACTGGCGTACTCAGTTATGGGTTGTGGAGAATCCGGTGGAATGCCAGTTATTAAGTCGGCTGGTAGCCGTAATTCACGTCCAAAATTGGCAAAAGCGGGAGTGACATCTGTGCTCTCATGAACAGCACTTCGGTATGACAACAAAAATGGCTGGATATGCTTGTCCCAATTCCGTTGTTTGCTTCCGACTACTTTTGCCAGGTACCTCTCCAGAGTTTGGTTGAATCGCTCCACCATTCCATCTGATTGCGGGTGGTAAGACGTTGTCCTTGTTTTGTGTGCACCCATTAACCGGCACGTCTCTTGAAACAGCTGAGATTCAAAATTTCCTCCTTGGTCACTGTGGATTTCCAATGGTACTCCAAATCGACAGAATACTTCATGCACCAATTTGTCTGCTATCGTCGATGCCTCTTGGTTCGGAATTGCGAAGACTTCCGGCCACTTGGTGAAGTAATCCATGACGACAAGGAAGTACTTGTTGCCACTTTCACTCACAGGAAATGGTCCGGCCACATCCAGTGCGATTCGCTCCCATGGTGCTCCAACATTATACAGCTTTAATGCTCCTCTGCTGCGGGTATGCGGACCTTTCACTGATGCACAGCTCGTACATTTCCGTACCCAGTCTTCTACGTCATCTCTGCAGTTGATCCAGTAAAACCTTTCTCGAATTTTCAAGAGTGTCCGTTTCACACCCAGATGTCCTCCCGAAAACCCTTCGTGGTACAGCTTCAAAACTTCAGGTATCTTTGTTCTGGGTACAACCATTTGGAGATGGCACTGATTGCCACGAGCATTTTCCCATTTTCGGCAAAGTACTCCCTCCTGAAGCACCAGACTATCCCATTGCGCCCAATAGCTCTTTGTCGTGACACTCATTGAAGCGATAGCACTCCAGTCTGGCTTAGGGGCATCTGATTCCATCCATTCAAGAATCGGCTTGATGTCGGCGTCTTCTTCTTGTGCAACCTGAAGGGTTTCTTTCCATTCGTCACCGATGTCAGCTTTGAGCATTCTGACGGGCACTAAATCTTTCGACTCGTGTCTTGAGCAATGCTTGCAGTCCTCTGAGCATGGCCTTCTTGACAGTGCGTCCGCGTTGCCATGAGATTTTCCACTGCGATGCTCCGTGGTGAAGTCAAACTCTTGTAGTTGCTCAATCCATCTTGCCACTTGGCCTTCGGGATCCTTAAACTGTAGTAGCCACTTAAGAGCAGCGTGGTCGGTCCTCAGATGGAATTTTCGCCCGAGCAGGTACTTGCTAAAATGTCGCAATGTCTTCACCACTGCGAGTAACTCTTTTCTGGTCAC
The DNA here is from genome assembly GCA_964007245.1 of Hypomecis atomaria. NCBI lineage: Eukaryota > Metazoa > Arthropoda > Insecta > Lepidoptera > Geometridae > Hypomecis > Hypomecis atomaria. The sequence continues at coordinate 4,498,468 of OZ023297.1, forward strand.
ACAGTAGTTCCTTTCCGGCTTGGACAGGGATTTGCTGAAATACGCGATCACCACTTCTTGGTCTCCTTTCCTTTGTGACAGTACTCCTCCAATGCCGGTGTTGCTGGCGTCAGTGTCCACGATGAACTCGTTTTCTGTGTCCGGGAAGCCAAGAATAGGCGTATTACAAAGTCGCTTTTTTAGCTCTTGAAAAGCTGCGTCGCAATTTTCGTCCCAGAGGAAGGGTCGTTTTTCCTCAGTCAGTCTATGCAACGGCTTGGCTATGTCAGCAAAGTTCTTCACGAATCGCCTATAGTAGGAGCATAAACCCAAGAATGCTCTAACTTCCGTCTTGTCTTTTGGCACAGGCCAATCCTTGACAGCACTGACTTTTCCTGGATCCGTCTGTACGCCAGCTTCGGAAATCACATGTCCCAGGAAATTCACTTGCCTCTTGAAGAAGGAACATTTCTTCGGACTCAGCTTGAGATTGGCTGCGCGAATCTTAGTCAATACTCGTTCCAGGTTTTGCAGATGGTCTTCGAAGGTTTTTCCCACAATTATGATGTCGTCCAAATAGACTAGGCATGCATCTCCAATCAGTCCCGCGAGCACTAACTCCATTAGTCTTTCGAACGTAGCGGGCGCGTTGCACAATCCAAACGGCATCACGTTGAATTGCCACAGGCCTTTTCCCGTCGAAAACGCGGTCTTCTCTTTATCTTTAGGATCTATTTCCACTTGCCAGTATCCGCTCTTCAAGTCCAGCGTAGTGAACCACTTCATGCCTGTCAGTGTATCTAACGTGTCATCAATCCTCGGCAAAGGATAGCTGTCTTTCTTCGTTACGTCGTTGAGTCGTCGATAATCAACGCAGAACCGCATACTGCCATCCTTCTTTTTCACTAGAACCACTGGCGAGCACCACGGACTGGATGAAGGTTCTATCACACCATTGCGTGCCATGTCTTCGATCATTGACTCAACTTCTTTTTCTCGAGCCACTGGTATCCTTCTTGGCCGCTGTCGAATCGGTGACACGCTTCCTGTATTTATTGTGTGCTTCACTAACCCAGTCTTCCCGTTGACAGCATCATCGAGAACAAATATGTCGGAGTAGCGCTGCAGCATCTTCTTTGCCATCAGAAGTTCTCTTTCGGTCAGGTCTTTACGGGAATCTTCCAATAGCGTTGACACGGTGTAACTCCCAGCACAGTTGTATTTCTCTTTTGGTTGTTCTTGGCATCTGCGCATCCAGTCTACTTCTTCACAAGTACCAATTGGGGTTCCTCCTTTGATGAGTTGTTCCTCGTTACTTGTGTTGAGAACACGCACCACAGCGGTATTAGCAGTCCTCACCAGAGTTCGGGCCAATAACCATGGTTGATCACCTTCCGACTGTTCTATTAGCACACATCGTCGTTGATGTCCCAACTTCGGCGGTAATCTAACTGCCACAATGGTCTCCGATCTAGGTGGAAGAACTGTTCTCTGCAGACAATAAACCTTTCCTGATGTGGCGCCTTCCATGAAGATTTCTTCTCTTCCACACTTCAAGATTCCTTGGTTGACGTCAATCTCACAATGATGTTCTCGCATGAAGTCAAGACCCAGAATGCAATCGTCGACTATATCAGCCACAATGACTTTGTGATGGAAAGTTTTCTCACCCAACTGTAACTCCACCAGCTTCTCTCCTCGGACGGATATGTGCTGACCGGTCGCCGTCAGAAGTTGAACAGTTTTGCAGCTTTCGAAGTTCGCAAGAAAGCGCTTAGCCAGTCGGGAACTGATGACAGTGCGAGAAGCTCCAGTATCCAATGTCAGCTTGCAAGAAGTTCCATTGATGGCACCATTGATGATCAGGCTGTTCCCATCGTGAGCTTGTGAGACTAATATCTTTGGGGCCTTTTCCAGACCGGCCAGCACCCGCCCCTTGGTCCTGGCGCTTACTCGTTTCCCTGCTGCTGTGTGGTTTCACGGTTCGTCTGTTCCTGTAGTGGTCGATCGTCCCTTGTTCGGCGTGGCTTCGGGCAACTCCGCCATAAATGGCCTCTCTCTTCACAGTTGTAGCATCTTGGGCCAAACCTCGTACGATGTGACGCTTCTTTAACTTCCCTTAAGTGTTGAACATCTCTCGCTGGATTTCGTACAGCTTCCACTTCCAAGGCTTGGGCCAAAGCTTCCTTTAGTGTTTTGTGATGCCCGAGTTTCACTGCAGTTCTAACTTCGAAGTCTGCTATCCCGTTAGAAAACGCTTCCACTAGATGCTCGTCGTTGGGTAACGGTGCTGACTGATAAGCCTTCCGGAACAGTTTCTCCACTTCGACAGCCCACTGCTGAAGACTTTCGTTGCGACGTTGCACCCTGTTCTTTAACTGCGCTCTGTACACACGCTCCAGGTGCTCATCACCGTAGCGACTCTCCAACATTTCCATCAATTTATCGTAGGTCACTTCCTTGCCCACAGCATCAAGAATACTCAGGGCTTCATCGCGAAGGCTCATTATGAGGGCGTTCTTGGCTTGGACCTTGTCCCATCCATTAGTCTGAACGGCGGCGTCGAATTGAATTTTGTAGGCTGACCATGACGATGCCCCGTCGAAAGGCGTCACTTTAATCTTCTGTGAGGCTGGCGTGAAGATTGTAGATGCAGCAGTTGCATTCCCAGACTTGATGACGTTCAACGTTTTCCTCACGTCGGCGATTTGTGTTTCCGCCTCGAAGATGCGAGATTCATACGCCTTTATCTTTGTATCGTGCTCCTTTACGCTGGTATCAAGCTGCTTGACCGTGTCCTTGACCTCTTTTATCTCCTTGCCCAAAGTCTTTTGCAAGCTTGAAAGCAGCTCTTCTTTTTGGCGAGCCTGTTCTTCTCTATTGCTGCGGGCCTGTTCTTCCAGTAGACGAGCCTGGTCTTCTTTGTTGCGATCAAACATCGACTGCATCATCGACATCATTGCAGCCATATCAAATGCTGTAGGGACAGCTGGTGATGCAGCAGGTGCCACAGTAGGTGCCGCAGCAGGTGCTCCTGGATATCTGGAGTCGTCGTTGGTTGCCTCGGACTCGCTGCCTTCCATTAACAGCGAATTATTTCCGAAGCGTCGTTGGTCGACCTCCTCCTGGCGGCGCTCCTGCTCCTCTTGTCGGCGCACTTCCTCCTGTCGGCGCTGACTCCGTGTGCGCGGCGTCTCTTCGTCGTATGGTGTTACCGGCATTTTCAATTATCCACCCTTCTGACACCAAATGTTACGAGATGGGTTCTTGGATAATCAGTTAAAACGCCGATTGTTCACTTTGCACTTTATTGCACAAAATCACAGTACACACGACACAACTGGTTCGCACAAACACTTCACACTGGCACTGAAATTCACACAACTATTCACTTTACAATCACTGGTACCGCACTTGAACACGAGATGTTTTCACTCCGGTATAAAACGCGATAACTGCCACAAACGAAAACCATCGCCCTATTTATATCGGAATAAGGGTTCTCTAGAAATCTGTAGAATATTCGGTGCCATTGTGACTGACAAAGTAAACAAGTGTAAAGTTCGAGAAACCCTATTGTTCCTAATTATTACGGAAACACCACAAAAAATCTAACAAACAACAAACAATAGACGCGACACAAAGGCCGGTGCCGCCTGAGTCATAAAACCATAAATCTCGCGGTTAAACAACTAGCCGTCGTACCGCGCGCGGCCACAGATTAATAAATAGTTACTAACGGCGTGGCCTACTGCGTAACAATATATATACATATTTATTTAAATATTCTGTGAAAATTTCAAGCATCTACCTGTCACCGTTATTAATATCGAGCGAAAAACGAATAAAAAATCAGGTTTGTTGTATGAGAGCCCCCCTTTAATATTTTATTTTTATTTTTTAGTATTTGTTGTTATAGCGGCAACAGAAATACATCATCTGTGAAAATTTCAACGTTCTAGCTATCACGGTTCATGAGAAACAGCCTGGTGACAGACAGACGGACGGACGGACATCGGAGTCTTAGTAATAGGATCCCGTTTTTACCCTTACGGGTACGGAACCCTAAAAATCAAGACAGAACGTTGTGAACAAACAAGTGAGGCCGGCAAAACTATGCCTCGCCACCGTGTACAGACACAACACACTCATGTACACGTACAAAGAAACTATGCTTTGGTTCGTCAGTCGAACTATGGCGGCGCAACACCGACGCACTCACACATTTGAATAAAAAACTGGCTTCGCTTGTCTGTATACGACGTTCCGTCTTGATTTTTTTATTTGGTCTGAGTTTGAACTTAAGAATCTTACTGTACCTAATACTTTTTAAAGTGCCCAGAATTGTTTATTATTTAATTTTAATTATTTTAAATTTATTTTCGATGTTAAATAAAACCGTTGAAAATTTACCTACTCTTACTATAGTCTGACCGTTTAACTTAGTCCTCGCCTGCGCGGTACAGGGGCGCGGGGGTAGACGACAAAGGGGGACTGAGACCGGTCTCAGTCCCCTTTGTCGTCTACCCGCGCGCCCCTGTACCCGCGCAGGCGAGGACTCAGTTAAATGGTCATACTATACATACATTTCTTTGTACATACTGGTATAATCCAGCTGTAAAGATTACATGAAAAAAATATCTACTTACTAGCGGTCCCGGTGAACTTCATCTCACCATCTGTCAAGTGTCAATGACATTTTGTACATGCCGGAAAATTTTGTATGGGAAAATGAAATCTATGTTGTTGTTATTTTTCTCGCAACTGTTATAAAATTTCTCACCGTTTAAACCTTCCCTTAACTTCCACAAATATTTCAAGACCAAAATTTGCCAAATCGGTTCAGCCGTTCACGAGTTTTAGCGAGACTAACAACCACGATTCATTTATATATATATACTCGTAGATTGAAAATGCTTTTCGTATTATCTGAGTACCTATCTCTAAATGCTTTGCATAATCTCTATTCTGTTTTATAGCACAACACTAAAAATAGCTACAATCGAACTATGCTTACAAAAAGTTTTCCGGATATGTGGTGCTATCAAAAAGACAAATTGTTTACCGTGATTGCAACAAATCAAATACCTAAAGCTGCCATCGCGTGCGGTAGCATATTAACCCCAATATTCCATTTTGTCATGCCGCTTACATAAGTCAGAAATTACGTAGATAACCTGTCTTTATAGTAGATAAGGCGGAAGGAGAAACAGATCCGAGAATCGGTTTTATCGATGTCAGATCTAGTACATTTTTCATAAAATGTGACCTTAGTTACAAAACTTTGAGATTATAGGTATATAGACATTTTGGTTTTCAAAGTGCAGCTATATACAGGGTTATTCCTAATCAATTAGCATCCTTTTAGGGGCTTGACTAAAAACAATGTTGTGCCATAGAAAAATATCGTTCACCCGCGATAACATGTATGGAACAGCATTTTTTTTGAGTTTAGACAAAAGTCGCAGAACAAAAGTTGTTGGTTTTGATGTACAGAATATTTACATTAAAACTAACAACTTTTGTTTTGCGATGTTTGTACTGCGACTTATGTTAAAACTAAAAAAAATGTTGTGCCATAGAAAAATATCGTTCTACAATAAATAACCCAACAAGCCATGTATATGTGTAATAAATTATACGATTACACGGAAAAAAAAAAGATGAATCAGTGTCCGTACATCCTAGAACATGTACCTATGCTGCATATAAACACATCCCCATATTTATAATCTCTAGTTATCGCTGTAACATTTCCCGTGTCGTGACGACAAGTAGTAGTAGACGTAGTCTTCCAAATGTTTTGGAGAGACGCCAACTCTTTATCCGGCGTGCGTAGCGTTGAATGTAACAAATACTCATACACCGCCAAATTCGTGTTTATGAAACATAGATACATTACGGAATGCAGTGATGTGTTAAGCGTATGTGATTTGATTGAGCGCAGTTATTTATTTTGCTTTCTGAGTAATATTAATAAATAATCTTAGGCTGATTTTAGTCTCACGCCGACGGCACGCGCACCGTCAGCTCTGAATGGCCGAGATGTATGAACTTTTAGGAAGCGTTTTTGAATGACGCGTAGCTGTCAGCGCGCACGTTAGTCAGCGCCGGGAGCGAAGTTCATAATTATATCTCGAACATCAGCGCCGACGTTGCGCGTGCCGTCGGCGTGAGTCTAGAATCACACTTAGACTTTTAAGCGAGAAATTTTTACCTTGTTTATTTTTTTATATTTTTACATTAATTAATTAAAGCTTAGCCAACACGCACAGCAAGCCAAAATTAATCAATTATATGTTTATTTATTGTATGATATTAAGATGTCAGATATGGCTTTCATGGTTTTCAAAAAATAAGGCATTTATGGAGCTTTTTTTCTGTATAGATTTATTGGCGATATTTTCGAGATAAGTATACAAATCACATTTTTTTTAAATTTTGCTCCGTGTGTCTTCTCCCATTTTGTAATTACCAACTTCCAAAACGAAGGAGGTACTTGCTATATTCATCTGTATGTATTTTTATTTCTTTATGTTCATCGACATTTTCGTCATATGTGAGCCGATTTAAAAAATATATATTTCGTAAGGGTATACTCCCGAGGTCGTCCCATTAAATTTTATCGAAATTAGCTGAGCCGTTTTTGATAAATCAACCATAATGACCATAGATGTCACATCGATTTGTGCAAACTATTCCAATTCTGAACACGGTGGAAGTCGGTGGTGCCGTTTATTGCGAAAAATAATTGTAGTTATATTATGGAGGTAGATTGGCGTTCCGCATAGTTGAGATTTTAAGCCACGAAAGTCTCTTTCATATTTTGAGCAAAGAGTATCGCGGGAATATTTGCTAGATTTCAGCAACATCCCATCACAGCCCATCCTGCGATATCTAGGTTCTAATACTAATGTGCCTAAAACTATCGATTTAGTATGAGTAAGAGCTTCCTGTATTACATATATCACGCAAAGGTACCTAAAATACACTTCCTCTCTAGTCATTCATATTATACGAATAATATATTATGTCCCCATATTTGATTAAATTCAGCGAACTGTGCAGTCGTGTGTGACGAACTTTCCTTGTTGCAAGTTATACCTAGCAGAAAAGTATGTATAAAATTTATTTTTTTACAAAAAAATTCAATCAAATATTTGTCTAGGATAAGTTTAGTAGTGTTTGGTACGTTAGCAGATTTCTTCAAAAACTGTACAATTATTTGTTAACCGACTTTCAAAAAGGAGGAGGTTCTATGTTCGTCTGTATGTATTTTCATCGATATTTTTGCCAGGGCTGAACAGATTTTAAAAAACCTTTTTATTCGAAATGGTATATGGTATAAGATAAATATTTATTTTTCTGTTTTTATTATTTGTTGTTAAAAATAAAATCTGTCATCTGTGAAAATTTCAGCCTTCTAGCTAAATTTCATGAGATACAGCCTGGTGACAGACGGACGAAAAGCGAAATCTTTATAATAGGGTCCCGTTTTTACCCTTTGGGTACGGAACTCTAAAAAATAAAACAATTTTTGTTTTTTTTAGATGAAGACGTGGCAAATTGTAATATTTCTGGTCTTCTTGATACAAGTTACTTACGGCCAGATCTTTTACTTCAAAGAATATTACTCCGGCTGTCCTCTTGGCTATGAAAAAGTTGTCATCAAAGGAAAGATACAGTGCAAAACAATATTTGTGGATGAAACAGATTGACCCCCTTGTCTTTGGGTAAATACCAACTACGAGGAAAGAAAAATAAGAAGAACCTATTTTTTCACCCAATAGTGTACGAAAACTCAGGAAGTAAGTGATTAAAAATTGAAATGACAGTTCGGCCAAAGTGTCCGAAAATTGTATGTTCGAACGTCGGGCTAGGATACGCACCACGAAATAATCCTATCGACGTATCAGAACGAGACAGAGTCATGGTGAAGCATATTACTATTTGTACTTGGTAATTATTTGATTTTAGATATTAACATTATGTATACTTTGTCAATGAATTTAATATGATTTTGTGATGATTATTTTTAAATGACACTGCATTTATGTATCTAGTATAAATAATAATATTAGTAAAATGTTAAACCGGACGAGTATTGAGTAATGAATCAATATTATGTAATATTTTTTGTTACAAGTATTAGGTTCCATTAATAACAATAAAGTTATCTTATCTTATCTTTTATCGGTCACTTTTTCACACGTCAAAATAACTCTTCGTGGTCGTATGCTAAGCTAGTTGATCGACTGCCGCTTCCGCCATATTTTGTTCCTGAACAATAACATTTGCGGGAAAATTCAGTATTCGTTTTAAAGATGTACTAAGTTAGAAAAATCTAATTGATTTGTAAAGAAAAAATCTTAAAAAAGTATGTTTATTGCGAAGTACTGGAATTTTCAACATGTATAAGTGTCTGTTCTACGTAAATGTTATTTTACGATTTTTAGACCAGCCTTGCAATGGCAGCCATTTGTAGAAATACTTGCCTGTGGCACACAGGTGCCGTTTTTTTCTTGTATTTAAATAATAATAAATTATTTTGTATACCATTGAAGATCTCTTAAAAACATGGATATCATCTTAGAACGAATGACACTGTAACCCTGTTTTGGCAAATAGGTGCCAAAACACTCTAGTGTTGGCAAATCGTCGGGTACGTTGGTGCCAAAAATTTACAAAAAGTCACTGACAGCTTAAGTCGGATCTGCCGGCGACTTGGCTGTCAAGTGTCAACAAACTAGGTCAGGAACGAGAACAAAATATTAAAATTCGGTCGGAGTGAAATAAAATCACATAAAACCGTGATAGACGGACTGGAGTCTTTATTTGTCCAGCAAGCAGCCAACGGAGCGTACACGGGGTCGTAGTGGGGAACAAGGCCGTAGCGGCGTCCTAACGAAGGTACGTGTCGGCAAGGTTGGTTTTCTAAACGATTCACTTGTTGTACAAGAACCAAAGGAATTGTCCCTTGATTCTACAGAAAACCACCGAATCGAGTGAGAACAGGACCGCGCGCCGACACCCTGGTTCCCCGAACGACGAACACCGTGCGACGTGGCGATTTCGCTTAGCTGAACTGACTTCGAAACCTCGAAAAGAAACCCCTAAGACATTAGGGTAAGTTTTAAATAGCCTCTTATTCCTACTGTCTCGGTTAGGCTCTGTCTTTGTCAGTATTTTCCTAGACCCGATGACGTGTCGCATCCGATATCATTGTCGGCTTACCACCCCCAACTTGAAATGGAGGGCCTCGCTCTTCAAGCGAGGTCTGACCAAAGAACAAGACATTCATACTTGTTTTCTGTCCTCGGACAGGGTTTCTTTTTTTGTTCTACATATAGAAATTGGGGTCTACAACTGCACTCCAAGGCGCGGCAAGCGTCCTTCGGCGCGTCCCTCACCGTGCGGCGACGTGGCCTCTTTCTGCGTCTCACCCCGAGACCGCTACTAGCTTCTTGCTGCTTCTCTCTGCGCGTTTCCGCCGTGGGCGACGTGGCTACCGCCCCGACTTGAATCTACCCCCGAGTATTATTGGTAACGCAGCCAACGGCTGCGCCTTTCTTACATTTCGTGCTGTGCTTTTATTACTCAATTAACTTAAATAATTAACTAACACAGAGCATATATAAAATTGGTTGCAAACTCAGCGAAGTAGGTATTCGACCACACGCCCTGTTCTACCCTGATAGCCGGCAACTATCAGCCCTTGTATTTTATGGACCTATAGTCCTGGCGCCCATTCTATTGTACCATTTAATTAGTAATTTAGTCTTAAGCCCCTCCGGCAATCAGTAATCCTAAGTTTTTAATATTAAGCCCTTCCGGCACATAGATCATAAGGTGTCTCATACCGATCTACGCCCCTCAGGCATGTAACTTAAAATTAACTATAATAAAACCAACATTACTTACTTTATAACTTTTATTTATCACACCTTAGCATAGCTTTCCATCTACCTTACATTTTATGTTGAACGCTTTACCTCATACCTCTTAAACCTAGCTTCACACTTTAAAGGCGTTACAACACTTAAAATATTAAAATAGATAATGGTTGGTTGTGTTAACTATTAAATAAGTAGTTTGTTGTGCATTGCCATAATTAAAACGAAAACTGATAGTGAGTAAACTTACCTAATTAAATGTTTATTAAAGATCTTGTTTTCAGATATCTGTTTTATTTTTATTTTATGGTCCAAAAACGATAAAATAAGTAGGTGTTGTCGTTCCATAACCGCTGAGATTGACCCAGTTGAAATCTATTGAAGAATTTGTTATGAGTCGTAAAAATAATACATAAATCATCACCTATGTTCAGCACGCATTTATTATTTAAAAACTACCAGAATATAGTGATTCTTTTAAAGCAAACCTATAAGATATTTTCGTTAAAGGTCGTCGCTACCCTCGGTCTCAGCTGTTATGGAACGGACTATACCTAATAAGTTTTTATTGCATTCTAGCTTTTTCACTGGACTTTGTTGGTGTGATATTTTGGATTACCTACGAGTATGTGCTATTCCACAGCAATATTTTTCTGGTATAAACTTAGTCAATGGCACTTTCAACTATATCCATACAAAATTAAATCGATCTCTACATCCGTTGCTGCGTGAAAGAGTGACAAACATACCAACAAAAACACTTTGACCACACATACTTAGGTACCTACATATGCCTCTTCTATAGATCTCCAATAAGAATACGAATTTGGAAGCGTTGCTTCCAACGCGATTCTGCGTTCATAATGAGATTGTCATGTTGTTTTGTGGGCCACACTTATTCTAGATTGGTCATCATTCCTCCATTTTATGTGCCCTGCCCACTACCATTTATTATGGTAATCCACTGGGCTAAATAAATTTTTACACGCAGTTTCTTTTCTGGATTGAAAATTAAGTTGTAATATTTTTACGTAATATTTAATTATTTGTGGGAATACCAAATACAGTTTATAGAAGTAACAGGAAAGTCAGATACAAATACCTAGAATTTTTTATTGTCGGTAACAATAGGCAGTACGCGATATCGTAAGTATGATAACGAGTATGGAAATTCAATGTAACTAGATATGGGATGAAGTTGAGGAAAAAATGGTAGCCAAATGTTTATGAGCATCAATTAAAATCGGAGGAAAATATTTCTGGATCCATTTTGTGCCGTACTAAGTAAACAATAGAGTTTCACGTATTTCCCACCTGAAGTTCATTAAAATATTGCCAAATTTTAAAATTTACAACATCATTGAGACCTTGTAAATTTTAAAATCCTGTTTATCATAAACATCACCCAATAATATTGTTTTGCATCGCAAGTGAGCAAACGTATCTTTACACAGGGACTATGACAAAAAAGATTGGTGACATATAATTAAACCGACACACAATACAATGCATAAACTATTTAATCAAAAATAACAAACAAATAATCACAAAAGTATTTAGTTTCACTAAAATACATACTTTTCTTAATTACTATAACTACCGATATAATATAATAGAGTGTGAATTTTTCAACAATTTGGTCCGGGTTTCGACTTAGTCATTTTTACTAGGTATCTAAAGGGAAATAATTATAATAGTATTCGAGCATTTATAACCACTTATCAGTATTGTATGGCGTGTAACCAAGGTTTTAGCTACCTACGTTATAAATTCACATTTTGTCATACAGCGTCTTGCTTTGCACAGCGGAGACTTTTAAATTATACAGTTGATCTAATACTAAAAAATATCTCTGAATCTTCCTGGACTTTGCGAAACAACATTTTGTATAGTAGGTAATAACATTTTTTAACACGGCTTACAAATATCTGGCATGTCTGCGAAACATGACTTCCTCTATTTATTTTTGATACATTTAGGCATGTGCGAATCTGTGAGATGCAAAGATTCTATTCAAAAACTTCAATCACACAAAACATTATATCGTACATTCATAAGTGAGCTCTGCAAGAGCATTACACTCTGTTTCACGTAGGATATTATAATGAAAATATACATAGCAAATAATTCCTTCTAGTAATGTGCATATTTCTTGGAAAAATTATCCATACATTCGTATGTTATTCATAATTTATTTAGAATGTAAGAACACATGATCTCGGGCGTAGGGCGTCCACCTACAAGGTGGACGGATGACCTCATTAAGACCTCAGAATCGTGCTGGGTGCAAACCGCTATACCGGTCTTATATCTCCAATAAAGGGAGGCCTATGTCCAGCAGTAGGCGTCTTATGGCTGATGAATGTGCTCCGGCACTATCGATAAGTTTTTGTTTTGTTTTAAATATTTATCTCCGATACCATTCTCCGAGAAACAAATTGTAATATAATTACCTATTACTAAAATTATTGTTTTAACGTAGTACCTAAAACCGATCACAGATCAATATTACGGTCAGTTTTCGGATGGGTGAGCATGAGCGGTTGTTACTATACAGTAACAAGGGTGAGATGACACGTTAATTAGTTTTGTTCATGTCCGATTCGAACTATGTACATAAAAACTCTGAGATCGGAGCTTCAGGCAATGATAACACTAAAACCATGATATAACAAAATAATAACTAGAATTATTATACCGTAGTTAGCCTTAAAATACCTTTTATGGTCGCGTTCGAAACAACCTACTTTATAGCTTTAGTTTCAGATCACAAATTAGCAAACTTTTCAAATTACTAACTCAGTTTATCACATTGTATTCCGGACCCTCTAATTCTAGGGAACTGCTTAAATGGACCCTCGACTCTCTATAGTATACCTGGCCGCTGCTATCTCTCTTATACTTTATGTACACCCCGATAATAACTCCTAATAAAATTATAGTCAAAACCGCGCACCAAATCATAATCACCGCAAACGAAGAGCTATCATTACCTGTAGGTTCGATTTTCGATTCAAATTTAACGGTCGTGGTGGTTACGTCATCATCCCCGCATTTGATACCATGAACATTATCTTCGTGATAAATTTTATGTACCGACGTCACTTCAATTTGATTAAGTACGATCGAACGGTCCTTAAGTGTAGCGTTCCGAATAATTTCTTGACATGAAATCGGATTGCCTCCGAGGCTCAAAGTCTTCAGGCTCCTTTGTGTTACGAGTACCAGTCTCTCGATATCGAGGACCTTTATTCGATTGTAATCAATTATCAGAGTTTTGAGCTCCGTACACTCGTGGAAAATGTGAACGTCCAGTGATTCGATTATGTTATTCGATACGTCCAGTAACTCGGTTTTGTGTAACCCTTTGAGACTTCCGTAACGTAATTTTGATATGTAATTGGATGATAAGTTTAACAATTTCAAATGTAACATGTTCTGGAAAGTTCCGGGGGGAACGTCAGTGAGGTTGTTTCGACTCAAATCCATTGATTGTAGGGATTCGATGTTTTTGAAAAATGTCATGTTGATGTTACATATATTGTTATTGCTCAGATCTACGATTATGAGTTCTTTGAAGTAGCTCAAATCGATGCTTTTTATTTTGTTGTTTGACAGCCCTAAATCGACTAAGTTTGTTAGAGTGTTTGTGTTTACGTTGTTAAAATTTTCTATGTTATTGTACGAGAGATGTAACGTTTGAAGTTCGGGAAATAATTTGGAATCAACATGCGAAAGATCTGAGAACCCATTGTGGGACATGTCGAGATACAATAAGTCAGATGTGGTTGGAAATATTCTTGAGATGTTTGTCAACATATTATTATTCAAATAAGCTGCCTTCAATTTTGTTAGCAAATTGTTGTTGAATTGCAAATCCCTTAACATGTTATATGAGATATCAAGACTGTACAAATTGTCCATTCCTATGAAATTATTTGATCCAATCTCGTTGATAATATTGTGTGATATATTTAACTTTGATAGTACAGGCATATCTGTAAAAGTGGAATTTGTTATTTTAGTAATATTGAAGCAGCTCAAATCCAAAGACCTCAAGAATTTTGCAGGACTTACAACATCTTGATTCAACTCTCCAATTAATTTGTTATTCAAGATATTGAGATATTGCAAATTGTCTAAAGTTAATGAATTCTTTTCGATAGTAAAAATATAATTTCCCGATAAGTCAAGTTTCTGCAGTTGACTTTGTTTCTCAAAAGTATTTTTAACTATAATTGTTAAGTTATTATTGTTTAGATACAGTTCGACTAAATTATAAAGTGAGTCAGATAAAAAGTTTAACTTTGATAAATTATTGTAAGAAATGTCGAAAATACGGATTGATGAGTTATAAAAGGATGCGTTTCCACATTGGTCTATATGATTCCTGCTTAAATTTAAGGTTAACAACGACTTCAAATCCGAGAATGCGTAGTCTCTAACCAATGAAATGTTTTGTTTTGATAGATCCAATTCTGTTATGTTTTGCAAACCCGCAAACGTGTTGTCTTTTATCTCACCGGAAATTCTATTATTTTTCAAGTTTAAATACGTCAATGTATTATGTTTAAAACTATTGCCTTCTATGCTTGGAATACGGTTATCATACAAGTCAAGATAATCAAGCTTAATATTAGCAGAAAACATCAAATTTTCTATAGGAGAGCTAATTAAATTATAACTTAAGTCGACTAGTTGTAGATTCGCCGATTGAACAAAACAATTGCTTTCAATATGCTGCAAAACATTATTCGATAAATTTATCTTTTCTAGAGCCTGGAGATGATTAGTTTCGTAGCCAGATATCGTCTTTAAATAGTTGTATGACAAGTTTAGGTATTTCAGTCGTTTCAAATTGATAAGAGTCATGTTCAGTCTCTCTATATAATTGTGCTGCAAATATAACGCTACCAGGAATTTCTGACTACCAAAGCAGTTATCGCTCAGAGTTTTCAGTTTATTCTCTTGCAAATATAAATTGATTAGACTTGGCAAGTGTGCCAGGACTTCCTCAGATATATGCGTCAGTCGATTATACGACAAATCAAGCGTTTCTAAGTCCGTGCTTTTAGAGTCTGTTATTAGTAAAGATTTAGAGTACAATTCTGAAATTATGTTGTTAGATAGATTGAGATAGTTCAGCGGCACTAAGGTTCTGAATGTTTCGTCCTGGATTTCATTGATGAAATTGCCTGATAGGTCAATTCGTTTGACTTTGTGATAATATCTGAAAGCCAAGGTTCCTAGGGTCATCCAAGTGTTGTTGATTGCCTGGATAGTTCTGACACGGCTGTCGAAGTTGGTGGCTCCAAAGAAGGCAGTGGTGAGGGTGCTTGCTGTGGATGACTTGATGATGAAGGTGACATTCGGATCATCGTCGCAAGAAGGGTTCGAAGCGCTGCCAGGATGGTAATAGCATATCACTTTATAGGTGCAACTGCTCCCTTCAACGTCACAACTGGTCGTTGCTATATATCCTCTAATGAATGAGCAGAGGATCACAACAGCTGAAATGTAAGTAAAATTATGTTTAATGTATGAAATATTTTGATAATTATTATTATTTACATTCAGTCATTAAATTAGTCAATTGGAACCGTAGGACGTGTGTAGTTCATCTTATATTCATAAATATTTCTGGCAGTGAAACATTTAGATCATATTTCGACCTTTAAACACTTTCTAATCAAAACGAATATGATCAGACTGGAGACACAATGAGTGTAACAATTCTAATTTGAAAGAGTTCCCTTAAGGCTACGCCTAATGGTAGGAAAAAAACAGATTTTACCCGCGCTTCTTGCATCGCCCGCTATCATCTATGCGGCTTTGTTTAGAGTCGAAAATCGCATGACACAGTTTATGACGATGTTGGTTTCGAGCTCCATTTTATATTTTTAGGTGGGATTTTATTTATTTATTCAAAGTTTAAGCGTGCAATAAAAAAACTAATTGATTACTCAGCTAGAACTGGCTACGTAATTTGTCAAAAATAATGTGGTGTTGTCGCTGATAAATTCGAGCATTTGAAATAAAATGTATTTGTATATGATGCGAAGTTATTTTTTTTCTAAAGTAACCATATTATTTTCCAAAATTCTACGCAATTACTCTGCTACTCAAGAATTTTTTTCTTTCCTATAGTATATTTTTAACACGGATGTTTATGTTCGTTACCTTTACACCATGTCTTTAAAAGTACACCTTTCGCTTGATTTTGGCATTAGTCGCCCCCTTAAAGTAAAATATCTATAGGTAGTGGACGAATAATATAACAACCACAACGACATTAAATACATGATGTATAATAAGGATTGAACAGGGCAACTGATAAACATTGAACATCAATACTTCATATCTGAGTGTTAGGTAGTTATTTTTTAACGCGCAGTGTTTCAACTGATAGGTACTGTTTTAGGTTAAAATTTCTTTCGTACATATGTTTTGGTAAATATATAAAAGAATACCGAATAACAATAAATTTTGTTTTCTTTTCAACGTTATAAAAACTGCAAAACCGATAGCTGGTAGGGTTATGAAGTTTTTAAATGTACCACTATGTATGTTTTTGAGACCATGACGTACCGGCAAGGGTACAACAGTACAAGGCGTACTCAAGACTTGATGACATACTGGATGCAAACCGCTTCCACTTATAAATATTGAAAATAAGTAAGTAAGTAATAAGTACGTAAAATAAGTAAGGGTTTCAGCGGTTTCTGCCAGGCTACCTTCGAGGGACTGTGGATGTTCCAACAGCTTTATAGTAAGGGTGAAATGAATGTCACAGTATTTGTCATCAATGAAAATTTACATGGCAATTTGTAGATACAAAATTAGTTTAGGAAAATGTTATTTATTTTGTGATAAGGCTTAGCACAGCTGCTTTATTATACATGCATCTATAGACTTCTTCCAAATTTAGATTTCTACAAATAGCTACTACAGCAGAACACAAGTTACCTAGAATAAAAAAACTTCAAAAAATGGTAAACACATCACGATATAATCTTTTTGATTTTTCTAACTCCATTAACCCAGGTTGTTGAGAATATGGATTATCTTCAGACCTTACAATACAATACATTTAATCAAAAAGTTAAAAGACAAAGTATCCATAATTTACTTAAAATTAGGTGGTACAGGGACAGTCTTATCGCCTTGAGCGGTTTCTGCCAGGCTACCTTCGAGGGACTCTGGATGTTCCAACAGCTTTATAGGAAGTATTAGCTCAAATATCAGTTATATTTTAACCATACACTTATACGTTAAAAAACTCACCTAAATATAACATTTGGCCCATTTCACTTTATCGACTGTTCAGATTTAAATAATATTTTTTTAATTAATTGACAATAAATGAACGAGTGGCAAATACACAGCATACTGTCTGTGGATAACAAGTAAATGCGAACTTTTGTTGATATTTCATTATTCAAAAACAAAAAATGAGTGGAGATGGCTTGCAATTAAAATTTTCCGCCATTTTTATGCAGAAACTTGTAGTTATTTGTAATGTAAACTTACTTTTTTATTGATTTGTTACACTTCATAGATATCGGAGTATGTGCTCTTTAAGACAAGTATTATTTCTTTGTATGATTTTAACAATATTTCTTAAATCTAAAGGCTTTTGTAAACTGACTTTCATTCTGTGGTCATATCTCTATTATATAAAATGAATCGTGGTTGTTAGTCTCGCTAAAACTCGAGAACGGCTGGACCGATTGGGCTAATTTTGTCTTGAAATATCCGTGGAAGCTAAGGGAAGGTTTAAACGATGAGAAAATATAAAAATATAGTGAGTAAAATAATAAAGACATTCATTGAATTTTCCCATACAAAATGTTCCTGCATGTAAAAGTTGTCATTGACAGTTGACAGATGGTGAGATGAAGTTCACCGGGGCAGCTAGTAGTAAAATAAAACAACCTTTTTCGACAACACAATTACAATTTCAGTATTGGAACGTTTACAACTATCATTAAAATTCCAACATAATTATATTTCAGTTCAATTATTAAACATATTTCAATTATTGTTTATGCTTCATGGCAAGTGTGTAATCGTCAGTTTATTTCTTGTTCTCATCTATCCGGCCTATCCATACGGCTGAATATCCATCCATCTGCCGCAGGACGTCCACAGCTGGGCATAGGCCTCCCCCATGGATACGTGATACGTTTTACGTGATATCGTCATAAGAAAACGTTGTTGAATCAACAACTGAGACAAGTCGAACGCTTAGGTCGATCGTGCCTCTCTATCGCTTGCACGCTCGACTCAGGCGGAACGTGACACTTTTCGGTGTTCGCAGCTGGCGTTTATCAATTTCTGGGATTCTATCACGTCAATAGTGGGGTTTACTTGCCTCTCAATGGTATGAAAAGAATTAGGGCAGATAGTCTCTACGTATTTTTGCTCTCCGGAAGCCTTTATCAACATGAATGCATCCCATATTTATACGGACAATAATTTATTCATGTCTATGACCAAAGTTCAAGTACCCCATAGATAATACAATTCAATATTATTATATCCCTCATTAGGCCCATACTCCACCAAAACGAAACGGGGATGTGTGGAGCGGGTCAGAGCATTGTAGTCTTTGAAACCACTGTTTAAGTGCTATATTTTCTTACCAAGAAACAAAACATCATAACAAGTAAGTTCGTATAGGCCAGACAACTAGCTCAGCAGGGTGATTCTGTACGAAAACGTACGCGTAACGCGCTTTTATTTAAGTTTTGATAAATGTAAATTCGCGTGAAATATATTTACTTTTCAAATAAATTTAGGTACTTAGATTCGGTTTACGATTCATTTTAAAGAAATCTTCCATTGAATGTATTCTCATAACCTTGTAGAAATACAAATACGAACGAAAATAAAGTACTTAAAGAGTTACGTTTCGTTCTGTCGATAAAGATTCAAGCCCCTTTTGATAGAGTCTTTAAGCCGGTTGAAGGCCTCTGTGGTTAAACGGTTAAAACATGTACCCTTATAGACCTGATAGTTATCCCTGGTAGCAGCGTTTTAAGCCGCCTGAAAGCCTCGAACATGGTTATACGGTTGAAACACCACGTACTACAATTTATCGGCTCATTCAAGCCACGGCAACGCTCAGTCGTAAATGCCAGCTGCGGTCACCCATCTAAAAACTGAGCATGTTGAACGTTGTTTAACTTCGGTAATCGCTAAGAAATGCCAAGTCAACAAGCTATAATACAATATAACAAGCTATATAGTCAATACGTTATGAGCGCATAGTCATGAGCAGAGCGAAGTTTTTAGGGTTCCCTACCCAAAGGGAAAAACGGGACCCTATTACTAAGACTTCGATGTCCGTCTGTCCGTCTGTCTGTCTGTATGTCTGTCTGTCTGTCACCGGGCTGTATCTCTTGAACCATGATAGCTAGGCAGCTTTTCACAGATGATGTATTTCGGTTGCCGCTATAACAACAAATACTAAAAACAAAATAGAATGAATATTTAAGGGATCCCCCTTAAATATTCATTTTATTTTGTTACCAGGTAGATGCTTGAAATTTTCACAGAATATTTAGTTTTATATTCCCTTCAAAAATAAATAAAAAAATTAAAATTTAAGGGGAGCTCCTACACAGTACGGAACCCTTTACGCATGAGTCCGACTCGTACTTGGCTGCTTATTTATCATCGACAAGCAAATATGACATTTCTGTCACGGACTAAAATAAACTGCTTAGCTTTAGGGATGATTAATATTAGGACGGAACGAGCACGGGACTGGCCCGAACTCATGTACGACGCTTGTTCCATACATTTTGTGTTGTGGCCCAGACGGGCCTCGTCCGGGCGTCATACGGGCCACTACAAAATGTATGGAACGTGCGTCGTTAGAGCCCGTCCCGTGTCCGACCCGTCCTAATATACAGCGTTATTTCTAATCAATTAGAATTTTAGGAGCTTGTTATGTACATAAAACTAACGACTTTTGTTCTGTGACTTTTGTCAAAACTCAAATAAGCCCCTAAAAGGATGCTAATTGATTAGGAATAACCCTGCATAAATAATAATAAATCACCCCTTGCACATCTCGGCTCTGCTACGTTTTGGTAGAGTCTGGACCTTAAACCGCATTGTGGCTAGTGTAAAAAGTTTAAGATATTTATTAATTGTTGGAAAGATACACCAATTAGTCATGATTCTCGGTTAGTTACAAATAGTTCGATGAGTAAACATATTTCATACTTACTTTTTTGTATTAGTACCTACAAGTACAGCAGCTGTACTGAGTACACCTACACAATGCTTTGGTGCCATATAGACGCGTTAAGCATTGCACAAAAAGAGGATCCTATTTTCTGTTGCGTGAAAGAGTAACTATCAAACTAACAACATTTTTTTGCATAAAATTTACACTAACGCAAACCTATTAAGAATATAAAAAAACACATCACTGGCTTTTCGGTGAAGGAAAATATCCTGAGGAAACCTGTATAGGTACGGTCGGTCTGTAGAAGAAATTCGATGACGTATATGAATGCACCAAGCCGCATTGGGCCAGCGTGGTGGATATGGTCCAATCACCATTCGTAGGTAGGCCTACGTCCTGCAGTAGACTTTTAAAAAGGTATAGCATATTATTTTTAATTTACAAGGCTATTATTACTCGAATTCCGGGTTTGCCACAGCATAAAAATTCTGAATCACCCCCTTTCAGCTTTGTATGTCCTATGCGAATAACTCTGAATACCTAACATTGGTAAGGATTCTGTGGCATTGCAAAGCCACGGAAGACACTAGAACAGGTAACGGATTGTTTAATGCTTCTGCATTATCATCAGCTTTGTCATCTACATCGCCATCATCTCATTCACCATCTAAGCTACTGGAGCAGTTATCCCAGCGGTCCAGAGCCACGCTCTGTTACTCTAAGGAGCTGGGCTGGTTCGGGTAGATGCTGGAAGGGGAAATGCACAAAACACCCCATGCTGGACGTCAGTGCAGGACTTATCGCCCCTACTTCAAAATAAAATTAGAATTCGTAAGGATATTAGATTATAATTTTCTTACGTCTTATGCAAACGCACTGTAAAATATAAACTGCCCATAGAAAATCTTCTCTCTCTCTTCCTTCAAAGTCAAAGTCTTAATTTTTTAACATGTTGTGTATAGTTAAACATATGACCCTGATGGCAATTTTATTATTCGTATGATTCGTATTGGAACGATTTATTATTATCCTTCGATATGGGTTCCATGTTTTTGGTAGCGTACTACATGACAAAACTGGCAAAGGTATAAATTATAAAGTATACGTATACGTCTTTAATGAATCAGGGCGAGGGGCTCTACGAAGAATCATTAGAACAGCTGAACGTATACGTAAATGGTCACGTGACCAAGTAACAGCAGGAACGAGCATAGAAATTAAATACTCATGTGAAGGGGAGAGCATAGAGTGATACAATCCTCTATGAAAATTAAAAAATATTCTAAAGTTTCAAAAATTGTGTCCCAGGAGGGTAGAGAAGCATGATGACTAAGAAAATATAATTAGTCCGTCAGATAGATTAAAAAAAATATCAGACACGTATTTTTTCTTTTGTTAATAAATCAAAGATTGACGGAGATGTAGCCTGTTAAAGTTTCCCGTGATGTCACGAGTGCAATACCAATGTACAGACTACGTCGCACAGGTGACGTCACGAGCCCCCACTCTCAAACTTCGACAAGGTTTATCTTTGTCATTTATTGTTTGATTGACAAAAGACAAAATACGTGTCCAATATTTTTAAGGGAAGTAATTTTTTTACTAAAGTAATTAACGGACTAATTTAAACAATGTTTTTTTTTTATCCAGTCATCATGGCTATTATGACAAAATTCATCGACTACGAACAACTCGTATTTCATTACTCGTACATTACTCTGTCTGTCTCCCTCTTACAACTAGCTATAACAATGCCAAGGATATATGGCTTGCTTAAACTAACCTAGTTCTAAACGGAATTGGTCTACAGGGTGGAATCGGGTAATCTACCCTGCAGTTAGCAACACAGATTTATGTCCAAGCACAGGGGTGTAATTATTTCATTTCGTGACTTTTATTGCTTGCCGTGAAATTAAAGGTTAAGTTCCTAAGTATTAGGCTATTTGTTGTATGGGGAAGAAAGGGTTAAGAGTTGTTTTATTTTTCAGAATCAGTTATTAACTAAGAACTAGCTGTCCCGGTGAACTTCATATCATCTGTCAAATATCAATGACAACTTTTACATGCTAGAACATATTGTATGGAAAACGATATTAATGATTTTATTATTTTACTCGCATTTTTAGAAATTTTCTCACCATTTAAACCTTCCGTTAACTTCCACAAATATTTCAAGATCAAAATTAGCCAAATCGGATCGAGTTTTAGCGAGACTAACAACCACGATTCATTTTTATGTATATACAAGAAGATTGTAGAATATGTATTTTTTTACACCGCAAGTAACATAAATCATATCGGCTACATAAAGTTTTAAACAGGTAAAATTAACACCAAAAACTATCCATTCATTTGGGAGCTTCGATGACACTGACAGACCAGACTCACAGTCTCAGATACATACACGAATAAAACTTATGGCACCCCTCTATTTTGGTAATGAAATATGTAGCTAGATACTATATCAGCCTTTTTTTAACAGTACTTACACTGCAGGACGTAGGCCACGAAGGGTGATTCGGCAGAGTGGGTTGTTGGATTCACACACGCCATCGAATTTCTTCCACGGACGTATGCAGGTTGCCTCACGATGTTTTTCTTCACCGTAAAGCCAGTAGTGAAATTCCGTACATAAATTCCAAAGAACGGTTACGAATTGGTACGGGACCGAGATTTGAGCTCACGGCTTTAACGACGGATTGTAAGTACTACTAGACCACGGCTTTGGTGTAGCTAGCTACTATTATAATCTCCCTTGTGACGTTCATTTTGATCAAGGTCTAAATAAACAATGATGATTGACAAGTCCATGTGGGAATATCAGTCTTATCATTATGTCAATTGGAGATGTGTGTGTCGAATTCTGGGACTCGGCAGGGTACTTGCAATCACTCTTTTCGAAGTATAATAGCACTTATTATTAATGAAGTGGTCCGTTTATCACTCATACGTGGTTTCGGTAAACCGAGCTTTCAGTGAAAAAGCCAAGTTATTTGTACCAAAGAACGGCAAACAATGATTACTACCTATGTAGGTATCTAAAATTACATCGTTCCAGGATAATTCCGTATGCAGTCTGGAGCTCGTTCAAACAAAGTACCAAGCATGACTATTAGTAACCTCGGAAGTGATTCGCATTTTGAATCATACATTATTTCTGTTTGAAGTAGGGGTTTATTGTAACTATTGAATTAGGTCTGAGTTAAAGTTCCTGACTCAATAATTATACGTAGTTAATAATTAATTTTAAAATTAGCCCGACAGTTATCTAGAAGTCCTAATCAAAAGCTCTGCCTACAAAATACCACGCCCTGTCACGTTCGCTTTGAAAACCACTTGATGACTTCTCAGCCAAGAGCCAGCTAACGTAGACCTCTCCAGCTCCTTTATACTGACATCATCTCCAATAAGTACACAAGCGAAAAAGAACATTGGAGGTCTGCGAAAACTGGTCTGGTATCGGTCGTTAGAGAGGGGCATTAATTGAAATGTAATGGATGGACTAGGATGGGAAACGGTTAGTGCGAATTAGTCATTCGAATGATTATTCAATTTTCAATAATTGGTAATCATTTCGGTTATTGGGCGTTTATTGAAATGTTGGAAAGAAATAACTGTGGTGCGTGAATTGGGGTAATCGCTAAATTTTGTGAGCTTTTTTTCTATTTTTTTATGGAATGAATCTATCAGTGTTCTGTCTATGCTACTTTTTTAAAATTAACTAAGATAAGTCAAATAATAATATAGCCTGATGGGAGGCCCATTTAGTGGACGGGAAGTCACCACCCGCTACGAAATTTTGAAATAGGGCATATGATATAGGGAGTGCCGAACTTCATTCCATAGTCCAATTTAACATAACATTTTAAATTTCACCACAATAGCCCTAGTTCAATATTTCAAGTCTTTTTATATGCCATAATTTGTCTACAACGCTGTCCTTTTTATACCTACTGCTGTTTTTATATTTCAAAATTGTACAAGAGGCCTCTCAATGGCTTGGGCTCCATTGATGCCTAATAAAGGACCAAGCTAAGCCTGTGAATTCGATTGTATAAAAGAACCTAAAATTCAATTTCTTTGTCTCTAGTTAAGATGAAGAGTACTTTTTAGTGTACCTTTACGTAATAATTTAGTAACAATAATCTAGCGATTTGATGATAATTATTTTTCGCAAAAAATGGCAAAACCGCCTTCCATCGTCTAAAAAATTCGAATATTTCGCTCGAAAGCCCTTTGAATTAAAAAAGGATTTTTCGATTCGGTTTACAATTGGCGAAATTATCGATGTTCATCGTGTACAAAATTCGGATATTTCGCTCGAGTTGCTTACATTATTGTTGGTTTTTTAAAACGGGCTCATCTGATTTCTGTAAAATTTAAATGGGATCACTTCGAAAGTATACCCTTTCGAACTAAAAAAGAATTTTTCGATTCGGTTTACAATTGGCGAAATTAGCGATAAAAATAATAAATAAATACATACACACGAACATAGAACCTCCTCTTTTTTGAAAGTCGGTTAAAAAGCTGTTAAAAGTCGGTTAAAGAGCTGTTTGCGACTGAAATTCTAGAGCATGCTTTGCGAAACATTGACTATACTTTGTAAAATTATTATATCAAGAATATCTTTGTGACAAATAGAATCTAGTTACCGATTTGTATATCAGTTACATGACAAATTCATGATTGTATGATGAGTAGCCTCGAATTTTTTTTTTTATTAGAATAAAAATATAAACCGAATAGACACTTAGTCGGTTAGCTTTTTAATTGACCTACAAACCAATTAACCATATAGCTCTGATTATACCTAACATGTCACGATTCATGAGGATTCTAACAGGCGACCTAATTTCAGAGAAAACAATCGACTAACACAACAAATCGAATCATAACTTTTTAATGCTTGAAATTTCGAAAACCAGTCCATCTCTACGAAATGAAAAGCGCGCAGAATTCGGCTTGTAATTGGATATTATTTGTAGTTAATTGTAATTGGTTTGGTTTGAACTAGTACAATTTGTTGAATGGATCAGTCGTATTCATTCTCAAACTGTGTTGACACAAAGCATTGTCTAGAGTTGTTAGGTATGATGTATTATCATTGACTTATTGACTGCCTAATGATCATTTGAGTGTACCGCATTATTTTATAGGTATTTGTTTAGGTATATGCATTTTTAAATTTGTTTGTAAAGTACTTACGGACCTTTTGTTTTCTTAAAGTTTAGATAATAGGCACTGATTGCAATTAATTAAAAATATAAGGCCTAAAAACTCGGTTCAACCATAGCTTGAAAGTACAGCACAGGTACTCAGTTTCCTTTCTTTAAGCACTGTACTTGTCGATTTCAAACCAACGCCAATTCAATAGTTATTTTATTGCCTTCAAAACAAAGGCAAGTAGGTTGCAGTTTCACAAAATTTACATATTTATGAATATCCAAACCCAAGGGCGGAGTCAGGTATTACAGGTAAACAATTTCCGAAGTTCAGTAAGGGAAGGCACGACTTTATAAACTTTGAATCGTGCTTTTCATATTTTATTGGTAACTCAAGTAGGTATTGCTCATAGGTCTCTCGAGATGGGACGTGTAAAGAGGACCTGGGATAAAACTATCTACTTAGAATCTCAAGGAAGCGAATAGTCCGAATCCTTGCGCAGATGTTAAGTGAGCTTCAATCAGGATTGGGTTATCCGCAGCATGTAGCTAACATCATGGCCATCAAAAAGTTTGACTCGGCCTACAACACCAATAATATTACACGATTAAGTATTTGTTACTTACAAACTTTGAGCAAATTTCTATAGAGTCAAATTCGTGCAAAAAAGTGTCCGACGTAAAACTCTGCCTAAGCTATGTAGAGGGCAGGCTTTTTAGTTAGTTGGAAGGCAATTGCAAACCGACTACAACACAGCGCGATGCCAAAGTGCTACGTTACAAGTACTAATTAGGTGACATATCGTCGAAATTCGAAAAAACGGGTAATTGTGAATTATTTAATGTAAATATTTAAGTCGGCGTGAATGACGGAGCTCGGACATTTTTACTACTTTCACTAAGGGACTGTAGCTCTGTAAATATTTGCTCGAAGCTTCCAAAGCTCGATAACTCACATATTCACTAGGTGCTCACATAATTTTGTAAAGACAACTAGAAGTAAAGCCAACAAAACTACGCAATTTGCCTCACAGAGCTCAACAAATAACTTATACGAGTACTAATGTGCTCACAACACTGAATTTTGCTATGTATATTTTGAAAGGTTTTTGTATTCAATGCATAAATTTACTACGAGTCTCACGCGCTGACGCCTGGTAAGGAGAAGCCCTACTTACAGAGTATAGTATTCAGTTTGAGAAACTTCCCAGTTGCAATTCACATCAAATGGTTTTTACAAGCAAAATTATAACTCAATAAAACACGAGCATTACGAGCCCTAGTTAAATTTAGTTTCTAAGAACTTTTCGTGAAATTTTCTAATTCAAATATTATAACTCAAACTCAGTTTTTATTTCATTTTAATTTATAATCGACTCAAATGTTTTTCAGGACATAAAAAATCTACTCTAGTTTTACCAGTTTACTTTAAGTATTATAACTACCTAATTTCATAGCTCTGTCGTACCCTTACAGCCATTATTTTTTTCTTTATCTTTCCACCATTATTTTTTCTTTATCTTTCCGCGCAGAAACACAGCAACGTATCGACTTGATTTTTACATATATGTACATTAGGGAGTGCAATCTCGGTATTCCGAGATCTTGAAATACCGAGATCTTTCACCAATTTCGCAAGATTAATCGTGCACCAAAAATCGCGCGTGATCTCGCAAGATTTGCAAGATTGTACAGTACTGTTAGAATCAGGCGGGGAAAAAGGGCAGCACCTGCAGTCAGCGTATCAATGCCTATCATCAGTGGTGCCAACAAGCGTAGAGGCAAGAACGGGCCTTTTCTGCTGCTGGGTATTTGGCACTTAACATCCGAAGCCAGTTGGCAGACGACACCTAAGATATGCTGTGTTTTCTTAGGAGTTTTTTTTTTTCAGAATAATCCGTAATTTTTAAAAATAAATGATTCAGTATTTTTTATATGTAAATTATTTAAGTATTTTGCCTCTAGAATAATAACTTTACCAAGTTTCAATAGAATACTTCTAATAATTAAAAATAATTCGTTGATTTGCGAGATCTCGCAAAATACCGAGATCTTGCGAGATTATACCTTTTAAATCTTGCAAATACCTATACTAAAGATTTGCTGCAAGATTGCACTCCCTAATGTACATAGTTTAGGTTGAAAAATAACACTACTTTCAACCCGGGTAAAAGCTAATAATCGGCCAAGTACGAGTCGGACTCACGCACGGAGAGTTCCGTACTGTATAGGAGCCCCCTTAAATATTTTTTTATTTTCATTTTATCATTTATTATTAAAGTGAATATACAACTAAATATTCTGTGAATATTTCAAGCATTCACCTGTTACCATCCTTACATACATAGTATAGAATAAAGTCGCAATTTTCGTTTGTTTGTTTGTTTGTTTGTCTGTATGCTTAAATCTTTAAAACTACGCAACGGATTTTGATGCGGTTTTTTTAATGGATAGAGTGATTCAAGAGGAAGGTTTATAATATGTATAATACACCTGTGCGAAGCCGGGGCGGGTCGTCTAGTTATTAATATAGAGCGAAAAACAGCTAAAAATCAGGTTTATTGTATGGGAGCCCCCCTTAAATATTTATGTTATTTTGTTGTTTTAGCGGCAACAGAAATACGTCATATGTGAAAATATCAGCTGTCTAGCTATCACGGTTCATGAGATACAGCCTGGTGACTGACAGACGGACAGACGAACATCGGAGTCTTATAAATAGGGTATCGTTTTTACCCTTTGGGTACGGAACCCTAAAAAACGACGATAAATACTGTCCTTACTGTCATAAATACTGATAATTTAAGTATTGATTTCGCTTTAACGAAATAAATTATACCGGAATGGGACCGACAATGACTTGTTTTCGTAAAGACGATACTTTGCAAAAGATAAATATGGGCCAGGAGGAAATTGACGCGATACCATCTGCTATTGGGGAAGAAATAACAATTATTGTTACGAGCGGGCTGATATACGGGGGAGGTGTTTTGGGAAATAAAACGGTACAATGAATAACCGAGTTATCGCAAAAAATATTTATTTTTTTCATAACGAGTTAGAGCCTACGTAATTACCGTACGTAGGCACCTAGCCAAAATTTCCCAATAAATAACTAATGGAAAGAAGGATGTCGGCAGCTTATACATACGAATACCTGTTCTATACGAAAACACTCATTTTCTCCCAAGTTTATTTCTAAAAATGTTTTGTTCCTCAGAGTAATTTATTACGCTTCTAAAACATGTTCTGACATGTACAAGTTCAAGTTTTAAAATATTAGGCCACACAAGCATTGGTAGGGGATTTAGATGCTAAATACAATAAAAAAACATTGTTATTTTTCTGGTGGTTTAATTTTAACCAGTGATATGAAAACAGCAAAAAAAAAATTATTTTTAAAGCACATATCATTATTAGAAAAGATATTTTGTTCCATGACTGCAAAAAAATAAAATAAAAATGTTTTGACAGGTTGAGTCTCTGCATCCTTCTTTCTTAAGCTGGCTATAGCTGGCACACCTACTCTACTCAGGGTTGTTTGTAGGTATTTAAAAAGACTATGCTACTAAATAAAATATAAATAGTTAATGACATCCTATGATAAAGATGATTTAAGTATAGCAGACAAAATCTAGTGCGTTTACTAGCCAACCAATCGCAATTCTCATTTATGCTACGACATATTTTTTTCACGAATGTTATAAACCTTGCATACGTTAGATGCACTGGTTGTGGCCATCTTAGTACCATTTGTGGCCACTTTGAATTTTAAGGTTTAAAAAGACAATTTTATGTTAAAATAATATTTTTAAAGAAGTTTTCAAGCATTCAGATTCACACAAACAATATTTATGGTATTACATTGATTATAATTATCATTTATGCAATAATTTTGACACCAAATGGCCACAACCAGGTCAGTGGCCACAACCGGTGTACCGGTATGTATATCTAAATTTATGAGCTAGAGTCTTGTTAGAAATATTAACTATGAATCCTAAAATTTAAATTTCAAAATCGAGTTCAAAGAAGTTACTACAAACATGCAGATGAATGTTATACCTAAAAGTAATAAAAATTAAAAATACTTTTACTCTACAGCTGAAATGATGTTAGTTCATAATGGCATTCTAATTATAGTATGAAAAAATTCAACCCAGTTTCGCAGTTAAAGTTCCCATAGCTTTTAAAAGTGGCAGTAGGTAAACGTACAGTTTGTAACCGGTGCCAAAGCTATCGAAATAACTTAGTTCGCTTTTGCAAACTTGCGTGCTTTGAACGAAAATTGTGGTTTAGATGCACTGAGATTTGGTACAATTACGCTTCTGGGTGTTATAAAGCGTTATTGTGTTACGTTTTTTAGGGTTCCGTACCCAAAGGGAAAAACGGGACCCTATTACTAAGACTTCGATGTCCGTCTGTCCGTCTGTCTGTCACCGGGCTGTATCTCATGAACCATGATAGCTAGGCAGCTGAAATTTTCACAGATGATGTATTTTGGTTACCGCTATAACAACAAATACTAAAAACAAAATAAAATAAATATTTAAGGGGGGCTCCCATACAACAAACCTAAATTTTTAGACTTTTTTCGCTCTATATTAATAATGGTACCGGGTAGATGCTTGAATTTTTCACATAATATTTAGTTTTATATTCCCTTCAATAATAAATAATAAAATTAAAATAAAATAAATATTTAAGGGGGGGCTCCCATACAGTACGGAACCCTCCGTGTGTAACCAAACTAATCAAAGCTTGTGACATCTTTTCGCCCGACATACCTCAGTGCCTCAAGTCGAAAGATTTCGACAGTTGTGTGTTACCAATGATGACATATAAAACTGAAACGGGGTCTTTTGGATTGGATAGCCTAAAGTGTTGTGTGTAAGTGTGGCTATGCTCGGAATCTCTGTGTGAGATCGAATCAGGAGCGAGGAGATCCGCATACGAATCTAAGTCACCGATTTAGCCCAGTGGATTAGCAAGTAAAAATGGCAGTGGGTAGGGCACATAGTTCGAAGGACGGAAGGCCGATGGGGCTGTGAAGTTCTCGAATGGACACCACGTACCAGCAAGCGTGACGTCCACCGACTGGGTGGACTGACGATGTCATTGAAACAGCAAGACAAAACAAACTGGATGCAGGCCGCATCCAACCGGCTTTTCTAATAGGCTAAGGAGCTCAATTTACAACTAGCCTACAACATCATTCATCATCATCATTATCAGCCGTAGGAAGTCCACTGCTGGACATAAGCCTCCCCTATGGATTTCCAATAAGCCCGGTTGGAAGCGGCTTGCATTCAGCGCGTTCCTGCGGTCTGAATTATATCGTCGGTCCACTTAGTCGGTGGACGTCTTACGCTGCGCTTGCCGGTGCGTGGTCTCCATTCGAAAACTTTACTGACACTACTGGAGAACTGATGGCCGAGCTTACCATGACTTGTCGTAATTTTGAGTCGTGGTGCAATTGTACCCTAGTTGTCCATTGAGTGCAGCCAGCTGCGAAAGTTGTTCAACTGCTGCATTTTACGCTTTGATCAACGAAAATAAAGTAATTCGTTCGCGAACTGTGTTACATTGTATTTGGTTCGCCATTTTGTAAACATCTTAGCAATTGCATCCACGTGGGAATAATTTACTCTCTGCTACGTTTGCAACAAAGGAAGTGCATATTAAGTCGTAAATCCAAATGTGAAGGTGCAAGTAAGAGCAACGTTGTGGACGTCTACATATCTAGTGAATTAGCAGTTGCAAAGATAGGGGAGGTCTAAATCTAGTATTGGACGGATATCCTATGACTGATGTTATGATGAGGACGTAATATTGTGTGTGATTTTTTTTGACGTGATAACGTCTTATAAATTGATAAACGCCGGCTGCACGCACGAAGAAGTGTCACATTCTGAGCGTGCAAGCGAGAGCGCGGAACAAGCGATAGAGAGGCACGATCGGCTTAAGCGTTCGGCTTGTTTCAGTTGTTGATTCACTTATGACGT
Source organism: Hypomecis atomaria (assembly GCA_964007245.1). NCBI lineage: Eukaryota > Metazoa > Arthropoda > Insecta > Lepidoptera > Geometridae > Hypomecis > Hypomecis atomaria. The sequence continues at coordinate 4,529,711 of OZ023297.1, forward strand.
TATCACGTAAAATTATTGTCCGTAAACTGGCTTTACAGGCAACTATTTTTTTTTAGTTTTCTTTTATCGCATATTTCTATAGATATTTTATCTACACTAATGTTGTAACATTCTACTTATGTTTCCAATACTTGACTTATAATGACTACTGTTATAGCGCAGACAACAAAACACTCAATTTAAGCAATTTCACATGATGTTATAATATCCACATCGATATCGTAAAATCTCATTATAACATCGCGCGCTCGCTCCTGATTGGCCCTGCGCGCGCAGCTGCGCTCTCATTGGTTAGATTTTAATGGCGCCATGTTCACTGTGACAGTACACGTACGCGTGAATTTAATGTTTCGCAATATGTTTTTTTTTTAATTTTTATTTTTTATTAGTGAAGATAAAGTAGTGTATGCAACTGCATATAACACGGGTATTAAAACACTCGTTACTATTATGAAACTCGCTGCGCTCGTTTCATAAACTCACACTCGTGTTTTAATACCCTTCATTATATGACAGTTGCATAAACTACTATTAAAAGCTCTTTATCGATCATAACAGTATAAGCAGCGCAAAAAACGTAGCTAGACTAGTAGTTTCTTACCGATCAGCGAAGTTAAACAACGTTCAGTACAATCAGACTTTGGATGGTGACCGCGGGTGTCATTTACAACTGAGCGTTGCCGTGGCTTAGAATAACTTATAAGTCTATACAAAAAGGGTTATTCAGAACTGATGTATTAAGCCGAAATGAGGTGATTCAGACCATCATTATAAACAACATTTAGGCCAACCCAAAATTCGACAAAAAAGAAAAAAAGGTGCAGTTTTGTTTGGAGCAGCTGTTTTTACTCGAATTTTGAGTTGGTCCCATAGTAAAATTTGTCCATAATGATGGTCTTAATCACCCCCTTTTGGCTTAGTACAGGGTAAGCAGATAACCCTGTGTATAGTTTTACCATTGAACCACGTTATAGACCTACAGGTAACAAACTCTGACGCTAGGGCTAGCCACCCGGCCTATACGAACTTACTTAGGTACGAACAAAAAAAGTACAGGAAAATTATGATTAATAAAGTGGTTCTATTATCTGTATTTTTAGGTAAAATTTTCTTATCAGTGAATTATTTTCCATTACATTACAATAACCTTGAACTTGTAATGATAACTAAGTAATAAATGACTGATTATTTTGTTGGGTTATCATTAACTAGTACCATACATTCACAGTACAGTACCTACATTACTAGGTACATTTTTATATAGGTATTGTACATTTTTATGGGAAAGCTATTCGGTTTCCCCTAAAGGGTCAAGAAGTTCTTGAGTGGCGACCACGTATTCTCCAGCGCTGGGTAGCTCGTCTAAATTATATGACCTCTGTAAGCGTCACCCAGACAGCTGCAGCTTGACTGCAACTGCGGTTGCGGCCTCATCAGCAACCAGTGACAGATCTAGATTTAAGAATGTCCGACTTTGTGATTAAATAAATAAATATTTGGGGACATCTTACACACGGCCTCTGACCCCAAACTAAGCAAAGCTTGTGAAATGGCTGCCAGAGACTGATAAACTGCTTATACATATTTTTAAATAAATATTTATATAAATAGTAGCTAAACAACACCCAGACACAGCAAACACCTATGTTAATCACATAAATACTTGCCCTGGGTGGGGATCGAACCCACGCCTCTTTGACACAGTAGTTAGGGTCACTAACCACTGAGCCACCGAGGCAGTCAAGAGATTGGTCGAACACAAACCGCAGCCGCAGCTAGAGCGTAGCAATCTGGGAGACGCTTTAAAACTGCAGGATCTTATGGGCGATCTATAGGAAAAACACACACAACAAAAAGGCCAGTTTCACAGTTTCAGTATGGCCCAATCACCCTTTGTGGGTAGGTATAGGCCTATTTTCATCAGTGGACTATTTTAAAGCCTGTACAGAGCAGTATAACGCTTAAATGCTGTGTAAAACTGTATAATATTGCACCGCTACCGCACCATTGCCCTATTTAGATATACCTACTATTTATACGAAGCAATATTATTTGTGCCTACATCCAAAAATAAAAGCTTTTCCCCAGCTTATCTTCGCGTTGCGCGTATTTCCTCATATATCACGCTCTGATTAGGTCATATCGTTTGTCTGCAAGGTATCATACCCACTCATACGAAACATCTTTCAAAGGTATTAGATTACAGTACTGTGAGAACTCGCTCGCTTGTCACCAGCTGGGCTAGGATGCGCACCACGCAATATTTCTTTCCACGTGTCAGAACGAGACAGAGTTACGGCGATGTATATATCTGTAACTTTTTACACGTTGAAAAGAGTTCTTTTCGTGGCTTGTCGTGGTCGCATGCTTGGCTTACAGGTGAATAACAAAGAAAAGTGTGATATTGGCTTTAAGGATAAGGCTTTTCCTGTTGTTCTCAATTTTTTTGTCTCTTCCAGTGGACAATGCAACTTGCTTACCTCTTACCTACGTCAAAAGTAGGACGACGGAAATAGACGATGTAATAGATGAAAACAACTTTTTTTCATTGTTCCTCAGTGTGGAACAAAAAATTCGAAGAAGACTGCAGGAAAACATGATAATGTATCTACCCACAATAGCAATCTCATAATAGTAACTTTAACATACTAGCAAACTGAAGTTGCTTCACTCCCGGAATTATTAAATAAATCCGTATTAATTTACTATAAAATGTCGTGGTGCAAACTGTGCCCCAAAAATTGATTATTCAGGACAAACTCAGTCGGAATTCAGCAAGCTCCGTAGTAGTATTTTTAAGGCGTAGAGAAAAGTTATCAACACTCACATAGGTAAATGTACCTAATACACTCAATGAGAGTTTGTCAGGACGCTGGAATCTTCTCAACAAAAGTGAAGGAACACGTTTAATAATGAATGGTATTGATTAAAATTGAAACATCCACGATTTCGTATACACTGCACATCAGGAACACCTATCTTGTAGAGTTAAACTCCGAATTTTTAGTACAAATGTAAAAAGCGTGCAGCACGCTTTTTTCATTGTATGTATGTGAGAAATAGAAAGATACGAAAGTACTAACACAACAGCTGCAAGTCTTTATTAACCGATGCCTGCGGCAAATCCTGAAGATCTTCTGGCCAGACACTATCGCCAATATAGACCTCTGGAGGCAGTGCCATGAAGATCCTGTCGATTTGCAAATACGGCGCCGTAAGTGGAGCTGGATTGGCCATACGCTGTGTAGAGAGTCGGAACACATTCCAAGGCAAGCCCTGGACTGGAATCCGCAGGGTAGACGCAAACCTGGTCGCCCAAAGCAGACATGGCGGCGCTCTATCATTGCCGAAGCCAAAAGCATTGGATTAACTTGGAGCGAAATGAAAAGCAAGGCCCAGAACAGACAAGAATGGCGAAGCACTATATTAGCCCTCTGCCCCGACGTGGGGACTTAGGATAAGAAGAAGTACATCAGGTATAATATACCTAATTGAAAAACCCCCGAGACAAAAATATTTGACAACCAATTTGGGCACATTTGTAGAATTTTGGTTCTTCCATCCCCACTTAAACCCACCATAACTCTTAAACGGCTCAATTAATTTTTATTAAACAAAGCTAAGAACACTCTCGATTAAGTCTCCTTTCATCAAAAAAAAAAAAACTAAACTGAAATCGGTTCAGTGGTTCGGGCGCTATGATGCCACAGACAGACAGACAGACAGACAGACAGACACACAGACAAACAGACACGTCAAACTTATAACACCCCTCTTCTTTGGGGGGGTTAAATATAATAAAATTGCAGCGTATGTTGAGAAACGTGCCCCACTAAGGGATTATTCAAGGCAAACTCATTCTTGCCTTATCTGTAACGAACATGCTAGCTCAATTTACAATCGCAATTTTGTTTTCCTCAAATAAATGCATTTATCTTTATCATATTTTTATATTTAAATATAAACTATCCTATTTCTCAAGTACTAAAGTAACCAATATTTCTGTATTTAAGCACTAAAAGTCAAGTCAAGTCATTCCAACTTGAGAAAGTTGGATTAAACTGCACACAATGTGCAAAATTTAGTTTAAATCGAAGTTGAGGAGTTCATCGCGGACAATCAACGTGACATGATTTTTTATATATTAAGAAAGTTCTATAATAGTTGACCTCGTTAGTTTACAAACACGCTAGGATCTCTGCAACCGAAGTGAAAAAATACATTTAATAAGCTACTTTTAATAAAAATCAATAATCTCATCTACACTGTCCATCAGGTAACATCAAACATGCAATCTCAGCGCATAGTGAGAAACGTACCCCAAAATTTGGTTATTCAGGGCAAACTCATTCGGGATTCACAAGTTTCGTAATAGCTGACATCGTAAGTTCACAAACACGCTAGGACCTCTGCAACCAAAGTGAAAAAATACATTTAATATGCTATTTATAATAAAACATCGACAATCTCATCTACGCTGTCCATCAGGTAACATGATGAAATCGCAGCGCATAGAGAGAAACATGCCCCAAAGCGTGATTATTCAGGGCAAACTCATTCGGAATTCACCAAGTTCCGTAGTAGTTCACCTCGTTGCCCTTGTTTGCCCTATGTGTAACGAACAAGCTTCTATTTGCCGAGGATTATTCCAGAACTGTGCGATAATTCGGTTTGCCCGGATTGTTTGCGTCATACACCACACGCCATACGAATTGTTCTATTGACCTATTTGTTTGAGCAAACAAAAGATTTTGTAAGGTTCTGGGGGATATTTTGCTAGAAATCGTACCTACAATGTTAAGGATCTAGAAATAAAATAATAAAACAAATTAGTTCTAAAATAAAATTGAAAACTTGGCTAGTTTCGTAAGTTTTTTATTGCATAAAAGAATATTTTTAAAATTATAAAATAGCTAAGTACAATTTACTCGATCTGTAATAATTTAGTTTTAAGCAGAAAAAGATTTTAACAATAATACATATTATAGTTTAGAGCCCGTCTTTCCGCATCTTGCCGAAACACGGGCTCTAATATATATGTATTCCTGGATTGTATTTGTCGTTAGCAATTTATAATAGCCGTGTTATGTAGCCGTGGTGGTCTAGTGGTTGTAACGCTGGCCTGTCATTCTCGAGGTCGTGGGTTCAATCCCGGTCCCGTACCAATGAGTTTCTTTGGAACTTAAGTACGGAATTTCACACCATTGGCTTTTCGGTGATGGAAAACATCGTGAGGCAACCTGCATACGTCCGTAGAAGAAATTCGATGGCGTATGTGAATCCACCAACCCGCACTGGGCCAGCGTGGTGGATATGGCCCAATCACCCTTCGTGGGTAGGCCTACGTCCTGCAGTGGACTATTAAAAAGGCTGGTACAGTACAGTACAGTACAATTTATAATATTGATCCTTTTCTGAAATCTATAAACGAACACAATTAAGTACAAACTTTAAGTAGGTAATTTTTATGAACCAATTTTTTTCTTCTTTGACTGTCTTAAACTCTTAAGATTAACGCCTTTGTAAGTATATGTCTTAACAACTCCGCAAATTAAATGAATGAAACTTTTAGTATTTACGTTAGTGAGTTAATAATGCAATCGTACTCAATGTCTCACAAGGCAGTGTGCAAAATCAGTACTTATTTATGTGTGTAATTTTATGTACGTACTAGCTGCGCCCCGCGGTGTTACCCGCGTTAGCCCGACATAAAAAGATTTTTACTGAAATAAACGTAGCCTAAGTTATTCCTAACTACATCAGCTACCTGCCGAATAAAAGTCCCGTCAAAATCAGTTCAGCCATTTCAGAGATTAGCCAGAACAAACAGACAGACAGACAGACAAATTTTTGTGTATATACCTTATATAAATATTCAAATACAGGTGTTAAAAACGGTTATTTCAATATTACAAACAGACACTCCAATTTTGTTTATATTTATAGAAGATGTATAGATGTCTGTATATACCACTAAATACAAGACCTAATCTAAAACTACATAAGCGACTACTACATAACAAGCAAGTGAATCATTCACAGACCCTTGAAAGTCTAAAGATAATCCAAATGCTCAAGCCCACTGCCAGTTGTCAGCGTGCTCAGCTTGCTGGCAGCATTGCCACACTGTATGTATAAGTATATTTGCATTAATAAAGTAATAACTGATGTCAAAACAATAATAATATAAATTTCTAAAATAAACGTTAAACGAACACCTCAAACGAACAGAAAAATAAGAATTCATTTATGTGACCCAGTCCGTTAAAGACGTCAAAAAATTACGTCTAAAAGCAAAAATTAAAACAAGGGTAAGTAGGTCCACGAATTTTATCGTGGTCGGACTCAGACGGAATTCAGCCTTAATTTCACAGCTTTCCTTGCCTTATTAAAAGAAATTTAATTGTCGTCAATAAAACAAACATAAAAAGTGACATTCTCATTAGTCCCACGGAAAAACGGGACTTTACGAGGCTTCTACAGGGGCCATAACTCACAGGGTGAAGAAAAAGAATTACCGGCGACTAGAGCTAATAGACCTGCCATAATAAGAGTTGAAGTTCTGTCAATGCATTAGTAAAATATTACTTCCACTTCTTCGTTTGATATACTAGCTGTGGTTTTGTTACTTGCCATGTGTAGGTACCTACGCGTCATTATAAGCCATTTTTGCTATGAGACCAACATGTAGAGTTCAATAACATATAACTCTACATGTTGGATTAGCTTTAGACCTTCAAAGGTCTGAGGATGATCCAATGCTTTTTATGTAATAGTAGTGTAGTTTTGTTGTAGTTAAATAAAGGCACTATTGCCCGATAAAAACAAGGAACATTTAAAAAACATTATTCTCCAATGCGTTTATTGGTTGATACTGTGGTCGAGTTATTCCAGGTGAAGATGTTTTTTTTTTGAATTTGCATGTGAGACTTGCATCGAAAAACTATAAATATAATTATCATCTTTATGACGGCACAATAAGTTACACTTCGCTGCAATTTCACTAGTTGTTAGTACTATACTTAGGTACTGCTGACTTCCACGAAAATCGTATGTTGAAGCATTATTTTTTGACCGATGAAACCACGCATAACTTTTTGAGTAGTTGTCCGATTTCTATAATTTTTTTTATTGGAAAGAATATACTTCGAAATTGGTCCCGTTTAAATTTTATTGAAATCAACTAAACCATTTTTGATAAATCAACAATAATGTGAAAAATGTTACATCCATCCGTGCGAAATATTCGCAAATTCTGAACACGGTTGAAGTCGGTCATGCAATTTTTTGCAAAAAAGAATAAATTTATATTACGCGGCTATCTACTCTACGAGTAACTACTTTGATTTAATCGCTCTACTAAGAATACAACATCATTTCCACGTTTTCCTGTCTACATTGTAATTCTTCCATTCTGAAAAAGCAGAGAAAAAAATTACAAACGCTTTGAATTCGGTCAAGTTTCTTTGTTCTTCAACAATGACGTATTACAAAAAGAATTTGATTCTCTTAATTTTTCTTCATTTCTATTGAAACAAAAGCTATTTAGGGAACATTAATTTCATTGATTTGATGTAACATTTTTTAATTATTTACAGTTAGAGGCGTTACAGTTATTGACAGACGAAACGGAAGAGGTACTCAATTCGACGCGTATACATATATTTTTTTTATGTATAACCACGCATAACTTTTTACATAGTAGTCCGATTTCAATTTTTTTTTTTTAGAAAGAGAACAGATACATCGACATTGGTCCAATTTAAATTTTATCGAATTTGGCTTAGCCATTTTTGATAGATCAACATTAATGTGAAAAATGCTACATCGATCCGTGCGAAGTATTCGCAAATTCTGTACACGGTTGAAGTCGGTCATGCTATTTTTTGCGAAAAAGAATTATTGAATTTTCAAAGACATCTGACATGGTTTTACGTTTTATCGTGGCATCCGAACCAAGGTAGGTCTCAGTTGTAAATGCTTCGCATGGCATCTTCTACCTGAAGATAAGCCGTGTCAATCGGTTAAAATCACATAGTCAATCTATGTTAGGAGTACTATGACTTGACTATGGCTTGTATACCTACCATATACCTACATATTATAAATCATCATTGTTTAAGCCGTAGAATGGCAACTGCTAGACATATAGATCTCTTATAGGATTTGCGGTTCTAATCAGTATAACCATCTTGTACTTGCACGTCCCCACGCGATTACCCAAGTACATTCGTGATTTCCATACGAGAACTTTGGACTAAGTACAATATTTTTTAAATGTTTTTTATATAATTGAGTACATAACAAGGAACATGCAGCCATGACCATGTAACTTTCGTAATGTGCTTAGCGATAAAACAAAATATAGGCAAGTATTATATTTCGTCCACACGTAGTTATTAATCAGTGATACAATCTTAATTTAGTTTTTACTACGACTAATAACTTGGCCCCTGCCGCCCAGTTTGTTTTGTGAACAACTTTATACGGTTTCTAGTTATTATAGAGCTTAGAATATCAGAGCTATTGACCTTAGTGAAATGGTGTCAGTAGGTAATTGTGTTAATAATGTAAGCTAATTATGAAAATTGAGGAAAATGTCGGACCAGAGAGTTAGCTTGTGATGGTTTGAAAAAACAATATAGTCCTTACATAGTATAAAATAAAGTCGCTATTTTTGTCTGTTTGTTTGTCTGTATGCTTAAATCTTTAAAACTACGCAACGGATTTTGATGCGGTTTTTTTTAATGGATAGAGTGATTAAAGAGGAAGGTTTATATGTATAATACACCTGTGCGAAGCCGGGGCGGGTCGTCTAGTAAAGAATAAATAATCATATACATAGGAATATTATAAATAAAATGCGAAAGTATGTTTGTTGGTTTATTTATTACTCTTTCACGCAGTAACAAAAGACTAGATCAGCTTGACTTTTTGCTTGGATATAGAAAAAAAGGATATGACTATTGGCTTTTTGCATAGTAATCAGAGTCCGCTGATACTCCACTGGGGAACCCACTCCAGAATTTGATCATTTCAGGCTATATAAAGTGAAATATTTATAGTTTTAAAGCACACACACAGAGCACACTAAGCCCGATTACAGAGGCGCCAGCGTAAATTTAATAGCAACGTAAAAAGCGCTCTCTCTATCGAATGCCTAACGTGAAAAAAAACAGTACTATGTTATTTAGCTATTATAATTACGCTGGTGCCTCTGTAATCGGGCTTATTATACTACTAAGTCCCGTATAAATAATATAGTAGGATAGTTTACCAATTCCGCATTTTTTCATTCGATACCACTGTGCAGGTGGTACATGTTCACAACCGAATGATGACCTAGTAGCCGTATTGTGTACGCGTTCTGACGTTCTATTTCCATTTTTCTCCCGCTCGCTCTCGTGGCACGAGTAACTGGTACGAGCAGGAGAAAAAGCCGAACGTTAAAACACGTACACAATACGACCCCCGGCTAGAACAGCGAAGTCCAAGCCGAGACCGAGATTACGATGGGTCCATGACTTCTGACGAGCAGTAGGCAGTTGACGACCTGCAGGTTTTCTGATGCCGTGCTAGTCTACCTTCCGATATATTTGATGATCAACCAACCAGCACTGGGCTAGCAGCGTGGTGGATTTGACACAAACACCCTTCGTGGGCAGGCCTATGTCCTAGTAGACTATCCTAGTAGGCTGTTATAGTTGTTTATTTGATGAATGATGATATGATCTGGACCTTTTGGTTAGATCACTTAACCAATCTAGTGACCTGACCAAATTAATTAATGCCGAAAAATGTTTCTTTACCAATTTTCTTCTCAGTAACAAAGCCATGCTTTTCTAATGAGTTACAAACTGCTTAGCAGTAATATTTCTAAGGCTTCTATGTTATTATCTTTTGAATATTTTAGGCAAAATTAGTAGGTATAAGTAAGTTCGTATAGACCGGGTGGCTAGCCCTGGTGTCAGAGTTTTTAGATCGCCTGAAGGCCTCTGACATGGCTAAACAAAGGTCATGCCACCTACTTACTTACGAGTACAACTGAAATGTAAAGTGACCATCAAATCATAAATTGAAGGGAGTTTAGTCAGAAAATTTATAATTATTTTAAATTATCATATGCACTAGTCTATGATGTATTAATATGGAGCAGCAATTTTCAAAGTAGACGATAGCGCCCCCTTGTATGCGCCGTGTTGGTCTAGTGGTAGTAATCGTGAGGTCTGGGTTCAAATCCCGGTCCAGTACAAAAGAGTTCTTTAAAATTAATGTAAGTAATTTTATATCACTGGCTTGTCGGTGAATAAAAACATCGTGAGGCAACCCGGCAATGTACTTCCGGATAAAAAAAAGTCATGGCCACGCAATATTCACCAACACGCACTGGACCAGCGTGTCCGATATAGCCCAACCCTTCGTGGGTAGGCCTTCGTCCTGCAGTGGACTATTAAAACAGGCACAGGTACAGGTATGCGCCGTAAACTTATATGGAGCTCTAAGTAGACTACCTTTTTTTACAAGGTGGAAATCATCGAAAGATGCCCGACTGCTTTGAGGTGCTTTAAGGTATGTAGGATTGTACCCAACCCCTTCGGTGGCCAGCCTTTGTGCCCTCTTGGGAGCTCCGGGATCTCCAAAAGGAACGCACCGGTGCTCCCAGTTCTTTGTGCGACTACTCGCCTGGTGCTAGAACTAGGTTTGTGCGGTTCTCTACGACAACGTTGTCACACACGCTGTCGTCCTCCCCAGGCCCGTTTGAGTAGATGGCCAGAGCCCCATCTCTGACCATCCGAGGTCCCCTTTTAGTAGGCTCTTAATACGGGCAGGGAATAACGATGCCGTATTCTAGTGCCGCGGTATCAGGAAAACTAGTACAGTATCTATAATTATGTTCTTTAGATTTTATGTACGGATTCACACATTAGAGTGAATAGCTAACACTTTATTATACACAAAAAAGAAATAAGAACAGGAAAGGTATGATTCCGATCTCCGCTGCAGGCAGCAGCAGCAGGCAGCAGTGCTGCCAGTGAATAGGTATCTTCTAGGTCTGCGTGCTTTATCTTTGACCACAACGTCGCTTACCGTCAGGCGAGTTGGTGGTAAGCTCACACAGCTTTGTAGGTGAAGGAAAACATCAGTGAGGCAGCTTGCATACATTGCAGCTTAATTGTCCGAGAAAAAAATCGATGTAATCAGTAATGGGAAAGCGTGGTGGATATGGCACAATCGTCTTTTGTGGTCATGCTTGTGTTTAGCACTGAATTTTAAAATGATGGTACTATATAGCACAGTACAAAAACTGTTGTAATGAAGTCAGACGAGTGTACCTACATATTAATCCTCACAAAAACACCGTGCCATACGCCACGGCTACGAAGTTAGGCAACATATTACAATATAATACAGTTACGAGGTACAAAATAACCGCGGCAAAAATGTCAAACCACGTAATTACTAAGTCACATAACTCTTCATTACCTTTACAATGTTTGCTCCATTAATAAACAAAATATTTTCAACTTTTACACCAGCGTGGCCGTATCGTAAAAATGGTCCAGAAAAGTTGTCGCGGTAGATTTCTGCTTTTAGGATTATCTCAAATAATAATTTACCAGACTTAGCTTTTACTTTCTCGTTGTTTCTTTTTTCTGTACTTTTTTTTTTTTAAATGAGGCCCACATATTCTATTGATCGTAACATTTACCTACTCTTTACGTACAGTATCTATTACAATATAATATCATAAACATACATAACTATAACATTAAAAGGATCACATCATGCACAGACCATTGAACTTATAGAGTTTGAAATTCTTATGGAGTACAGTAGGTATATATAATTCTGAAAACATCAAGAGTTTTCGTTTGGGAACAACTGGATTTGCGAAATCTACCCAAAAACTTTTTACTTTGCGAAATGCATAATCCGCCATTTTTTGTTAAGCTCTCCCAACTTTTCCTCATTAAAATTAATTTTAGACACGACGAGAGCGGAATTATTAACGTTTTAGGCCAGGAACGTGGAGGTGAATTTGAGTAAGATACTTTTGGCTAAGGATTGGCCGTTCTAGGTACAGATGGAAGATTAAGTGGAAAAAGATCTTCACGGACTTGGGATTGAAGCCTGGACCTAAGAAGAATGGCGAATATTAAACGCCAAGTCGCATTTCGGATCGCTTCGCCACCATACTTAATTAATTGGTTATGTTGTATCCATAACAATTTACATAGTTAATTCGTTAAAGAGTTGATTCTGTAACAATATTTCGGTTGTCAATTAAATTTAAAAATAAGTAGATACCATTAAATAAATAAAAATAAGTACCTACTTTTTAAGTACTTTTCATATACAATACAAGAAATCTCAGTGTTATTTCGGCTCGAGGTCAACAAATGGGGTAATTAAAGAGTGATACATTTTAATAATTTTATACATTTAATATAATCAGATGATGAGACAGCCAATTAAACTATTTTACACAGCCTTGGTAATACTCATATTTGTTGGATCAAAGATTATACATTACATATTTTTGCGACACAAATGCAATACAACTGTAAAAACACTGTAAAATAATTTATATTAAAACACCCTACACAAGCGGTTCTCCACCTCCCAGACATTTATACTGAAGAGTGAGCTACCAAGAATATCGCGGAGATTAAGTCAAAGAAAAAAAGCACAATAAAATAATTTGCAGCAGCGAGCTGACGACGGCGAAATCCGGATTAAGCTAGAGTCAGCGGAACGGAGCAAAGCTTGCACTGTGGAGCCGGTTTATAAAACAAAGTGGGATAACCGTGGTATTTAGTGACAAATATTTACAAAAGTTGCTAATTCGTGACAAATACTTACAAATCTTGTTATTCTAACTTATTCTCAGAACCTGTTTATTTATTTCATTCAAGCCAGGTCAGCATAAAGTTACGAATTAATTAAAAGTGAATGAAAATAATCAGTCAAATACAAGTTGGACTCGTGCACGAAGGGTGCCGTACCGTTTGGAAGCCCCCTTAATATATTTTTATTTTAATTATTTAGTTATTTTTGCAATTAATACACAACTTAATATTTTGTGAATATATCAAGCATCTTCCTGTTGCCGTTATTAATATCGAGTCAAAAAATCACAATTCTTGTCTGGGGCTCCCAGATTTATTTATTTTATTTAAATTTAACAAACTATTTTTGTAGTGAATATTTATCTAAATATTCTGTGAATATTTCAAGCATCTATCTGTCACCGTTATTAATAGCGTGCGAAAAAAGGCTCAAAAATCAAGTTTGTTATATGGGAGCCCTCCTTAAATATTATTGTTTACTGTTTTGAGTATGTTCTATTTTAGCGGCAACAGAAATACATCATCTCAAAAAATTTCAACATTCTAGCTCGGTTCATAAGATACAGCTTGGTGACAGACGGACGGTCAGCGGAGTCTTAGTAATAGGGTCCCGTTTTTACCTTTTTGGGTACGGAACCCTAAAAATTAAACTAATTACACAGGCCTACAAAACAAAGTATTTCGAAAGGGTTTTTTTTACGGGTTTCTTATGTTTGCAGTGTACTGAATCCAAAAATGACTTTCATTTTGTCAGAGAACGTGTCGTTTTCTGCCAATATAAATATTAAAATATATAATTTTGTAAAAAAATGTGTTTTTATCTAAAATACATTCATTAGTAAGCACTAAACACATTTGTTTTCCCAGTGAGACTTCTTTTGGTACATTTTCGCTTGTGGGAAGCACCTGGAAGGGCTCTATGAAGCATCCGACAATAATCTGCCATCATTGAGACAGTCCATCGTTCCTGGTATCTTTTTCCATATCCATGATAACTTGTTGATATTGTCCACCTTATTCTTCACTCATACCCCCAACATTTGTCATGGTTCCTATTATATATGACATCGTTTTTAGGGTTCCGTACCCAAAGGGTAAAAACGGGACCCTATTACTAAGACTCCGCTGTCCGTCTGTCCGTCTATCTGTCTGTCTCCAAGCTCTATCTCATGAATCGCTATAGCTAGAAAACTGAAATTTTCACAGATGATGTATTTCTGTTGCCGCTATAACAACAAATACTAAAAACAGAATAAAATTAATAATTAAGGGAGGCTCCTATACAACAAACCTTATTTTTTAGCCGTTTTTCGCTCTATATTAATTATGGTAACAGGTAGATGCTTGAAATTTTCACAGAATATTTAGTTGTATATTTACTTTAATAATAAATAATAAAATTAAAATAAAATAAATATTTAAGGGGGGCTCCCATACAGTACGGAACCCGTACGCGAGTCCGACTCGTACTTGGCCTATTATTTTTTTTTACATAAAATGAGTTTTAAAAATATTCCCATTTTCAGGAATTATTTTAATATTAGAGTAATTTTTAGTGTTTAGAACACCTTAATACATAGAAATCAGTGGAAACTTCAACCCTTCTTTGCTGTAGACCAGTTTTTTTTTGTAACTGCATCAACACGTTACTGTTGGCAAAATAAATATTTTCTTTGGTCTGTATTGTTGGTGTTACGTCATGGCAAACATTTATTTCTTTTTTTCTTCAAACACATAAAACCCCTTTTTTACGCCAGAGTATAAATAAAACCCTTATTACGTCACCAACATCATAAAACAGTCAAATTTAAAATGAAACAATGTGTTTGTGTGTCCAATTTTTTAAGTATATTTTAGTATTAAATGTTAATAGATCCATAATATGCGATTTTGGGTGTTACAAACTACATTATGCTTACCTACTTACATTGCTGATTCATAAATACCGTCCATAGTATACATAAAAACAAACAAAAATCCTGAAATCATCTATCTTATAATTTGTTGCCTCAAACATCGTGAAATAGCCAAATAACTACAAATACCGTCCATAGGTATACATTAAAACAAACAAAAATCTTGTAATATCAATCTATTATCTTATAATTTGTTGCCTCAAACATCGTGAATAGCCAAATAACTATTCGAACCATTTGGAAATGTATTTTTTCCTCAATTTATTTGATAGACAACATTGATTTAGGATATTTACAGTATCGAATGAGATAACGCTTTCTATTTACGAAAAATATCCCTAACTATACCTACTATTTTGATGAACACCGATACGTTAATATATTTTCAACGTTTGTTTTACTTAAAACAAAGATTATTTTTAATCTGTTTGAAATTATTTTGAAAATGTATTGTAAAGTAGGCAAATAATTTTTTAAAATAAACACACTTAAAGACATGTAATGTTAGCTACAAGCTGCGGATAACCCAATCCTCTCGCAGTTGTTAAGTGAGCTTGTAGCTGACATCACAGCCGCCGCAAGTTTTATGATTCGATGATAATAATTGTTCTCAAGAACACAATTCTGAATTCTGAACAGCTATACTCAAAGAGTTATTTTTGTGATAAACATTTCAAAAATTCGTCGCGAATGCAGGACGCAAACCTTGCGTCTTCGTATCACTATAGCCCGACGCTCTCCTGTACTGACGTCGCGTCGAATTTTTGAAATGTTTATCATTTTAACCAACTTATATCGTTGGCGGCGCCACCTGTGATACTCGTATTAGACAGGTTATCACTCAATTGAAGTTATAAGAACTTCTGAATGTTGACGACAGATGGCGCTATTCTTAATTTATAGAGTGGAGACCACGTACCGGCAAGAACAGCATACGACGTCCATTCATTAGATGGAACCGCAGGAATGCGCTGGAAGTAATCCGCTTGCAATAGATCTCACTGGAGATTATAATAGCTGAACTGATGATGATGATTAAATGTAAATGAGATAACGGCAAGAGCTGTACAGGATATTGATCCGAGTGATAAAACTTTCGGATTTAGTACCGCTTGCAACAACGAGCCCCGTGTTGAATTTTATCATGACTACCATGACATGAATTTCACGGCAGTCACTGTAGTTGCCGCATCGAGTCACCAGCATTTTCACATACAGCAAACATGAATTAAAATGTATGTCTTGTCGTTTTTTTCACTTATTAGCGCTCGTAGCGTAGTTTGACTAGGTGATTGTCAGCGATCACCGAAATTAAGCAACGTTCCGCACGGTCAGTACTTGGATGGGTGACCGCGGGTGGCATTTTCCAACTGAGTGCTACCGTGGCTCGGATGACACGTTAAATTGTAGGCCCCGGTTGTTTTAACCGTTTAGCCATGTCAGAGGCCTTCAGGCGGCCTAAAAACTCTGACACCAGGGCTTGCCACCCGGCCTATACGAACTTACTTACTTACTTATTAGCCACTTACAACCACCGAATCAAAAGGACGGTGTTATTAAAATGTGTCAATAGTCTCATCTTGGCTATTCCAAACGAAAGAAATCATCAGTTTTTAAAATAAGTGGTTCAAATGTGAAACAAGATATTTATAGAGAGAGAGAGAGAGAGGGATAGAGAGAGAGCCGAGAAAACGTACGCTTTCGCACTGTACTGGCCCCATTTTATTGGATATAAGATAAGCAAATGATAACTCAATTCAGAATGTAACTTTAGCTCAAAAGAACTCATTTGAAAAACAATAAGTACACCTATCTAACTTTTATAATTTGAAAAGTACATTATTCCTAATATAGGTAGGCTATCCATAGAGATAGTATTAAAGATATCAATAGGTTTTACAGTTCCCTAGAAGAAAAATAAACCATTATTTATTCAGCTTTCGAGTAAGCCCAAAGGGCGTAGCTAGCTGCCCTATCATAAGTCCAGTTACCCTCGCGTTACAGTGTCACAGAATAGCAATGTTATCAAATTTTTACGCGCTCATGCAGGGGACCAGGAGTTATGAGCCTCTACCTTGACTTTATGAACACATCTAACTCGCATTTTTTTCTCCTGTGACACTTCGTTATACTTTGTTTGTATAGGGCTTTTATTTTATTATATGGAAGGGTTTATGTTCCAGCAGCTTCGGTCTTTGTTTTTGTTAATATGACAGAGTACTCGTATATTGAAACAATAAAGGTGAAGTGTGAACAGCGTTTCGCTGTTTACAGTCTTTACATAGAGACAAGAACACATAAATTGTATAATGTACCCTCGGTGAAATATTCGTATAATGTTTCTATTTTCCTGAAAATAATTTGTATTACAATAGAAAATATATTTTTGATTATGTTATACTCGTATGTACATAGAAATTTACTATTCAAGTAGTAATGTTTTTTAATGGTGATCACTTCAATTTATCATTTCAAAAGTTTATTCACTTTTATTAACGGTAATACCAAAATGATAAAAAAAATTTTTAATGGTGATCACTTCAATTTATCATTTCAAAAGGATATTCACTTTTATTAACGGTAATATCAAAATGATAAAAAATATAACCAGTTGTTATTTTATTCCCGAAAATACGAAAGAATAACAATAAGCAAACAAAAATCCCGATCGCAGCTAATCTACCATGTTTTTCAAAATAAGTAGGTATTTAGTAATTTCCGCAGAGAAATTATTTGTGTCGCCCACCATAATCGGAATTAATCTTTTGTTAGTTTTTGTGACGATTTTTTCCAGTTTTCCCTTGCAGTTTTCCTCAATTTTGCTTGCTCAAAAACTCTTGGAATTTTCCTTGTTAGGTGAAAATCATTTAGGGAATTCGTCGTGACTAATATTATTCTAATAATAATATTAAACGTCATTATTATGGAATCCGGCATAACTTTAAGGGTCGTATTATTTCAAACTCAAAAAAAATAGTTCAAGAAATATGTGTTTTATGCTTAGATGACGAACGAACAATGTTTTCATATCTGAAAATGCCTAGAAATTTTCAGGACCGTACATCCATATGTACCGACGAACCTCTTTATATTTTCTATCTTTTTTTATAATCATAATCATATTCTTTATTTGTCAGAACATGGTAAAGTACACATAATACAAATAGTATACAAGATGGAGGTCATTATAAGTGGTGCATGTCCTTGCCTGATTAGGCGTACAAATATAATAAATCATTTTAATTGTTATATAAGTGCATGAAATGTCAAGTAAAGTTCAGATATCGAGTCAAATAATAGGTATGTCAAAAATATAACCAAAAGAAAAAAAACATGTCAAACATAAAAATTACATTGTCCAAAAATTCATAGATTGCAATGTCAATAGTTTTATTTTCTCTAAATCCCTTCTGTTCGTCACAAAGTACATTTTTCTTTTCCAAATAGTTATAAAGTTGTCTGCATATGTATTTTTCAAGTACCTTCGAAAATATAGGGATAAGCGAGATGGGCCTATAGTTATCCACATTCTCTTTACTATTTTTTTAAATACAGGCTTAATGATAGATATTTTAAGTGCATCTGGATAGGTGCCAGAACTAATGCACAAATTCATCTAAATTTAATCTAAATTTATTATCTGTTTCATAGTCTTGTCTTGAGTAGGATCAAGTCTTTGGACTTGGTCTTCAAGTCGTAGTCTCTTAGTATAGAGGAGAAACGCTCACTCTACCAGCTTAAGTTCAAAATCAAAAAGTTCAGACTCCGATTCGTTCTAATAGTACCAAAGAGTTGTATATAATTTATGTGCACGTGATGCAACCTGCGTTATGTCTGTAGATATTCGATCGATCAATATGTTAATCCACCGATCCGCACTGGGCTAGCGTGGTGGATATGGCTCGTTCTCCTTTCATGAATATGCTCGCTTTTGACAGTGGACTATTAAAAGGCCGGTAGAGTACAGTGCCGTGGTGGTCTAGTGGTAATGACACCCGCCTTACAATCGTGAGGTCGTGGGTTCAAATC
The DNA here is from genome assembly GCA_964007245.1 of Hypomecis atomaria. Taxonomy (NCBI): domain Eukaryota; kingdom Metazoa; phylum Arthropoda; class Insecta; order Lepidoptera; family Geometridae; genus Hypomecis; species Hypomecis atomaria. Next base: position 4,548,507 of record OZ023297.1, read on the forward strand.
CCGGTCCCGTACCAATGAATTCTTTGGAATTTATGTACGGCATTTCACACCACTGGCTTTTCGGTGAAGGAAAACATCGTGAGGCAACCTGCATACGTCCGTAGAAGAAATTCGATGGCGTGTGTGAATCCACCAATCCGCACTGGGCCAGCGTGGTGGATATGGCCCAATCACCCTTCGTGGGTAGGCCTACGTCCTGCAGTGGACTATTAAAAAGGCTGGTACAGAGTAAAGTACATTCATGGGTACGGAATAACTACTTCGTTATTTTTCAATTTAAGGGTAAGGTTTTTAAGGTTTAGTATATTTATAATTATGTTAGCACTGTAGCCTCTATTAGCCAATACATTAATCACAACTCCTGTTTCTACCCGTTCTAAGACCGCTAACTTTTCATACGAGTAAGTCAGAATAAAAACCTTCGTGTAAATCCAGCTAAGCGCCAAGTTTGTGTTTTATAGCTAAACATTTTCGCAGTAATTTCTCGGCTGAGGGATCCTACTCCTTTATATCGTCGAGGGGACCTCTCTACGTCCTCTTAGGCCCTCTCGTGTTTTTTGCTACCAAGAATTATGTAGTGGATTTTTCTAAGGAAACTTGTATAAAAATGAATACGTTATCGTGTTAATGCAGGATATAGTAGAAGGTAGAAGCTATTTTTAAAGACGCAACAACATTCTACAGCAGTTACATACTCCTAAGAATGTAATTTTTAGGGTTCCGTAGTAAAACGAGGAACCCTTATAACTTCCTTGTGTCCGCTCGTCCCCATGTTACAAAGCCTTATAAATTCCACATCTATAAACCAAATTTCATGAAATTTGACATTATAATTATTGGTTTAAGTATAGATATCAACCTTAAAATCTTAAAAATTTTCAAAGTAGTATTTAAGGCGTGCCTCCCATACATATAAAGAGGGGATGAAAGATGTTTTTCAACCCCACCTCCTCATGTAGTGTGTCGTTGAATAGGGTTTTAAAAATGAATATCAGATTTCATATTTTAGTCACGTGTTCCATTTGTGAAATACAGGACGCCAAAGTAAAAAATGCTACTGCGCAACGACTCGCTTCGTATTCACTAAAACCATTAACCGTTAAAAAACCGTTTAATTCGCCCAATACTTTTTATTGTATGTAAAAGGAAGTAAGTTCGTATAGGCCGGGTGGCTAGTCCTGGTGTCAGAGTTTTGATGGCCTCTGCTCTGGATAAATGGTTAAAGCAACCGGGGCCTACAATTTAGCGTGTCATCCGAGCCACGATAGCGCTCGCGGTCACCCATCCGAAGACTGGCCGTGCTAAACGTTGCTTAACTTTGATGATCGCTGAACTTAGTCAAACTACGCTATGAGCGCTGCAAGTGCTACAACTTTTCGTTGAAAGTGATTTTTAACCGACTTCCAAAAAGGAGGAGGTTCTATGTTCATACTATTTTTTTTGTGTATGTTCATCGATAATTTCGCCAATTGTGAACCGAATCGAAAAATTATGTTTTAGTTTAAAATTTTACAAAAATCGGCTGAGCCGTTTTTGATAAATCAACAATAGTGTAAACAATTCGTGCGAAATATTCGATTTTTTATACGATGGATGGAATGCGGTTTTGCCATTTTTTGGGAAAAATAATTATTTAAACTAGGGATTTCATTTATGAAATCAAATTACCTGTCCTATATTTATTTAAATGTCTTAATGACATAGGTACCACAATAAAAAAACTATCTAGGTAACTACTCATACTATTAATAGATATTTTACGTAAAAATTATAACGATACGATTAAACTTAAGCCTAAAAATGGCCCCTGATATTGTAATAAAATAACAACCATGTCACCTACATTCTGTTTCAAAATGGCGGCTGAGCTTGAACGATCTCATTTTATCCAAATCAATCTGCTCCTCACTCAATTACTGGACTATTAATCCTTCTGTCGTAAAATCCCTTTCCAATTGGATTTTACTGATCTTTCTTCCTACAATTAAAGAATCGCTGAATTCATTTAAAACCTGGAATAGGTAATAAGTTTGAACAGGCAGTGTTGTTTTGTAACATAACTGAAGTAGGTGTTATAACAAGTACTATTATTCACAGAGCTATTACAACCAGAGGAATAAAGTGGTCGATCGAGAAAATTTGAAGGAGATGCATTGATTTAATATGACGTGAGTTAGAAAGAGACATAATATCTCAAATTATGTCTCTAAAAGTATCTCGAGGCTGCTGTCGTGTATTTCTCCTGATAATTTTAAATTCCAATTTATTTGTGACAGTATTGACAGCTCTGGGCAAGATTTAAATTTTTGTACCTAGTTGAGAATTGCCTCAAACGACAACAGTGCTATCTCTCTGGTTGTTAGCTCTGTGCTATTTCTGTACATTTTCTTCTTTTATATTTGGCGTCACACGGTTTTTACATTTGCTAGCGTCAAGTGGAATTTGATATCAATACTTATCTTACTATATCAAAATAGTCAAAGTCGTTGTTACGTATGTACCGAAAAAGTCAAAGACATGGCTAGCCATCAGCGAATCAGGAATGAGGAGAGCTAAGCATAATTATATTACTTTGAGAGTCTTCTAAGTAGGTATAGAGTTTTGGTACCAAGGGAAATATTTATCTTGAATGCCAAATACCTAATAGTTTTTTCGAGTGAGTTAAATTTTGTCAATGTAGCAATGAATTATTTACTTTAGTTTGTTAAATATAGATACACGGGACATTGACATTAACATGTAAGAGTGACATTTCTAGGTTTGGGACAGTTATGAAAAAGCCGATTGTCGAACGATGATAATGAAATAAAATCGATCATCAAATGCTCTTCTTGCATTCTAAATTTCAATATTAATAAATTATCATGACCATTTTTAGGGTTCCGTACCCCAAGGGAAAAACGGGACCCTATTACTAAGATTTCGATGTCCGTCTGTCTGTCTGTCTGTCTGTCACCGGGCTGTATCTCATGAACCATGATAGCTATAGGCAGCTGCAACGTTGCAACGCAAAAAACATTAAGATCATTAATGTAGAAAATAAAATTTTGTTTTGTTTCCATTAAACTTTTTTGTAAAATTTACCGTTTACGATTTATGGATCATTTAATGTTTTAAGGTCCATTAGATGAAATTTAATTAAATGGGCCATAAACGGTAAGTTTTATAAAAAAGTTTACTGGAAACAAAAGATGCGAAATTTTATTTTCTACAATAATGATCTTTATGTTTTTTGCCCTTAAGTACCTACATAGTTTCCGAGATAACGGCTAAAAAAATTTTTTCAAGATGACGTGCCAGGAACGCATTCTCTGAACGGCCGAACTATAATAGAATAGTTATAAATTATTGTTACTTTAAGAATAGTTATTCTATTAATAGCCAAGTTAATTTTCGGAACTAAATTAAGACCAAAAGTTTCAACATTTTATGACAATCGTTCTTCCACAGCCGTAATTTCAAAGGTCATACAACAAAACTAGTAATAAAATGTCTAACACATTCAAGTCGTGCTAAGTCTGGCCCGTAAACAAGAAACAAGTACCAAAGCCCTGATTAAATAACGTTTCAGATACAGTAAAGATGTAAATAAAGGTATAGATAGACGGTAAAGATCCGTTATTTATCGGCATCCTGGGCGTCACGAGGCACGACCCGACCTGCTCCGTCGTAAAAATACAATAAAATCGACGACGTCACTACGCAACGGGATGGTAGATTTCGGGCAAGTAGTGGAGTGATTGATTATCTTGCATTGATTACCTTCTTTAGAATTCTGTAAGACTCAGGTGCGGTGTTATGGTATAATGGAAGAAAAAACAGCTGTTCCAGACAAAGAGTTCGTTGACTTACGACTACAGTGTATGAAACTTCGGTTTGGAGTCTGTGGGTCATTAATTTAAATATAAAAAAAAATCTTCGGTTTATTAAAAAACCGGCGACCCGCATGCAGCACCCAATTATTACACTCGTGAAAGGTGCATGCGGGTCGCCGGTTTGCTCGCGGCATTCACGCAATGCACTGAAACTACTAACTTAGACCAAGATTTAAAGTTTAAATCTTGGTCTAAATTTTAAACTAACCTCTCTCTATAGTACAGTCGCATTCTTTCAAATGTAACTATTTAACAAAGGGCACAGACTCCAGGGTCTGATAAAAAAAACTTCGGTTTGTTTGTAAATATGTTGTCTTTTGTTCTACGATGAAATAATCATTCTGTGGCTTTTGGTTTTCGAAAAAATAAGTATCGAGTGTGTAAAAGTATTTGGCAATATATTGTATTGGATATCAACACGCAACGAACCGCTCTACCAGTTTCAGATATTTATTACCTATTGACTCTGTCAGCTAGCACCAAAACTACCAAAAGTGATACCAAACGGCGCGCGTCCGAAATCCACCCAAAATACAATAAAAACGGCAGTATAACAGAATGACAATAAAATGTCAGTTACTGCTCTCTATTCATGGCCTAATTCTGGTGATGTTTGTGGTGAAACGAATTGGGATGAGAGAATGGAATTATCCTAGTATTGTTTACAGATATCCTGATATACTGTATGTATCCAATTTGCTATAGACGATGGAGTGACATGTTCGAAAGTGAGTCGAAAGTTTTAGACCAGTGGGTGTTACCAGCCCGGGTAGCACGGCTAAGGGAGAAAACCATTTTATCCACTTTTAATGTCAGTTGTCATTGTCAATCCATACTTTATTTCCTCTTCGAGGGGATATAATGGTGGAAAGACAATTAGTCCCTTTGCCATGCTTCCCGTGCTGAGATGACTTACGGCACCAAAACGTGGCCTCTCTCTAAGGGACTTATTAATAAACTCCAAGTTGCACAACGAGCTATGGAGAGGGCTATGCCCGGAGTCTCTCTGCGAGAACGAATCAGAAATGAGGAGATCCGTAGAAGAATCAAAGTTACCGACATAGTCCAGCGGGTTGGCAAGTTGAAGTGGTAGTGGGCAGGGCACATATCGCGGAGGACTGATGACCGATGGGGTCGAAAAGTTCTTGAGTGGAGACTTCGTACCGGAATTATATCTTCTTTGGTACCGGCAAGCGCAGCGTAGGACGTCCATCCACAAGGTGGACTCACGCTGGATACAAACCGCTATCAATCGGTCTTAGGGGAGGCATATGTCCAGCAGTGGACGTCCTATGGCTGATGGATGGAGTGACGATGAGCTGTGTGTATATTTTACGACTTAATAAAACTGGAAAGGGACTGTAAATCGGGAAACTGACATGAAATAACCAAAATACTTGTAAATCGTACCTGTGTGCTTTTTTGAAAATCAATGCACATCTTTAGCTCTGTAAACAAAGTCTGTAACAAAGATTCAATCTACTTTAATTGACAGTTGTAAATATTTTGACAAAGATTCAATCTAACTATTTTTATTAGCAGTGGTAGGACATGACGTAATTCTTTTATAACACAACTTGCCAGGCATTTTACCGCCGAGCAAGCTGTAATCTCAAACCAAATAAAAAATCAAGACAGAATGTTGCGAACAAACAAGTGAGGCCGACAAAACTAGGCCTCGCCGTGTATAGACAGTTACACACATGCATATGTACGTACAAAGAAACTAAGCCTTGGCTCGTCAGTCGAACTATGGCGGCGGTGCAACACTGAAGCTCTCACACATGTGTAAAAAACCGGCCTCACTTGTCTGTTCACGACGTTCCGTCTTGATTTTTTATTTGGTCTGAGGCTGTAATGTGTAAACACTGCTATAAAAATTGTACTAGATAGGAGATAAATTATTATCAACGCAGTCAGTTAATGCTAATTTTTATTTTAGTGACTGAAACTGTAGTTTTCTTAGCTATTCTTACCTTCGAGATAAAATGAAATTCAATAGCACCTCATACATCCAAAATGTATCCATTTAAGGTATAGCTACGTTGAAAATACAAATAGAAGTTTCGCTATGCTCTAGCTGGATGCGTGAAAATGAAAACCCACTTGCAATCCCATTTCGGTCAGAACTTTATTAGACCTATATGAACGTTTTATACTTTTCCACTTAAATCCTAAATGTCTACCTAAGAGGTATTTATGGCTCTATCCAATCGTTTAGCTGGCACTTGGGCACTCAGCCTGGAAAAATCTTAAATTCAGCGAGAAAAGTTTAGTTGAAATAAAAAGGGATAATATAAATTGCATATCAAATAAATAATCGCCTATCAATACATACTCATCATTTATATTCTTTTTTACATCAAATAACTTACTTCACTACAAATAAACTAAATGTTTAACAAAACTCAAACTGCAGATAATTCGAAATTTTACATCAATATGTAAATTAGTGAAGAAATTAGATTAGTTGTGATACAAAAATAGGTTAGGTTATGTTAGAACATGACAAAACAACGCACGAGCCGAGCGAGCGAAGCGAGCGTGCCGCGGCAGCGGCCGGCGAAGTGCCAGAAGCGAATCGCCTTTAACAGGTATAATGTGCATTAAGATTATTAGCTGTGCATTGATGAAAAAGCTTTTGCTTTAGGAAAAATCGCTGTACGCTGCGAAAATAAATTGTAGTGTGTTTGGTGATATTTTGAGTTGAATATTATGCTGTGCAATCAGTAATTTTGATGGGAATTTGGAATCTTATTGCATAGAAAAAGGATATTTTTTGATTTGCGTTTAAATACTACCCAAATAAAAATATAATGGATCCTCGGTTATTAGATAACTTACATTACAATAAAGTAAGAAGAATCTTAGATTGATTTTAGATTAGCAAGTAATTGAATAATTATTTTTCGCAAAAAATAGCATGACCGACTTGACCCGTGTACAGAATTCGCGAATATTTCGCACGGATCGATGTTACATTTTTCACATTATTGTTGATTTATCAAAAATGGCTCAGCCGATTTCAATAAAATTTGAATGGGACCAATTTCGAAGTATCTTCTTTCCAATAAAAAAAGAATTATTGAAATCGGACCTAGTACCTCCTCCGGTTTGGTTTGTCGGTCAAAAAAGCCGTGGTGGATTAGTGGTAGTAACACCCGCCTTACAATCGTAAAGTTGTGGGTTCAAATCCCAGTCCCGTTCCAGTGAGTTCTTTGTAACTTATGTACGGATTTTCAAATCACTGGCTTTTCGGTGAAGGAAAACATCATGAGGAAATCTGCATAATTATATCCGCACAAGAATTTCGATGGTGTATGGTTGGTATGTGAATCCTGCACTGGGCCAGCGTGGTAGATATAGCCAAATAACCTTTCGTGGGTAGGCTTACGTCCTGCAGTAGATTATTAAAAATACTAGTATAGTAATTACAGTAAGTAATTGTGGCAATTTATTACAAGTTCTTGTATTGAGTTTATGAAATTAACACATAAAAACACTTTCGTGAATATGCGTAATCTGCAATTATTATGATATTCAAAAAACCACGAATATTAAGCTATGTTCATGTTCACGTTTTTGAGGTGTTGCATTATATTTCATCGACAAATAACGACAAGCTCATTCTTCCTCATGTGAAGATGGTTATGACAGAAGTAAGAATATATCGATGTACTAAAAATATATCGATACATTACATTTTATACGAACTCATTTGCAGATATTCATACCGAGGTTGACATAGAGACGTGTTGCAGGATGCGCGTGGACGATATCTGAGAAAATTTAGGTAGCTATATTATTTTAGTTTCAGACACTGCACCGAAGTATAGATTTCAATTGAACTAAACAATAACGACATCTTTATTTAAGTTGCCTTAGACTAAAAACTGCACAGAAAAACTGGGATACGATTAGACGTGTGTCAATTTTAACTAATCTTTAGAAATGTAAATGCCATCATATTTTTACTGAAACGTTTTTCATAGATCTTTTGCTAAATAATATTTCTTTATAACATAATTATAAATAAATAATTAAATAATTATATGTTCATTCTCATTTTTACAAGCTTTTATTTAACTAGTAATGGATGTACCTGTGTATGTATGTAAGTTCGGGTGGAATCTTGCAAGTTAAATTTGACCAACTTTCTGGTTTCCGATTGAGCTGAAATTTTGCACGCATATGTATATTGCGTGACAATCTTCAATGATGATAATGCAATAATATGGTACCATTGAGCTGATCTGGTACTGACCTGTACTAAACAAGATAAAGCCGTTGTGTTTGGGCTCGTTTTATTTGGCTTGGCTAGCACTCTGCTGCCACCAGTGGCGGACGCTTCATAAAGACAGAAAGACACTGCCTACCCTAGTTCTGATAATAGATCTAATAATATTTTATCAATGAACAAAATATCTTAAATCATAAATCAGCTCCACCTACCGAGTGCCGGCGGTATCATTAAGATATTCGCATCACCGATTCGCGCTGCACGAGCGCCACCCGCCCTTGCCACGGCAAAGACACAAACTATGGATCTCTTAATGTTTTGTATGTGTGCTCTCGTGGTAAGTCGTGGTCATGCGGATTGAATGTGTGTGCGTTCCTATAGCTACGTGGGCTTTGCTGACACACAATGACAAAAATCACGCACACAACTGCATGAAAAGCCAGTGTCTTTTTGCTTAGCTAACACGAACAATTACGACTCGTACCGAACATTTCCGAAAGAAAGTTTGTAGAGTGTTTATAGATATGATATACGTTGTTTATAGAGTGAAAAATGGATAATATTGTCTGTGAAAGTTGTTCAGATGGTGTGTGTATTGAGAAAATAAAATATGATGCGTTTTCAAAACTATCTTTCGGTGAAAAAAAACAAGTTATGGAGATAGGTCGTGCTACACCGGATTTGCAATTAGGTAATACAAATTAAAGGTAAAGTCAGTCGTAAATTCAATAAAAAACAATATGATTCATATCATTGGCTGACAGGTTGCATACACAGTAAGCGCTTATTTTGTTTCGTTTGTCTACTATTTTCAAATAATAAAACCGTCTGGAACGACATCGGTTACGCCGATATTCATAATTTTCCTACCGCCGCGAGAAAACATGAACAATCTGAAAACACTTAGAAGCTTCCCTTAAATATAACACCTTTGGAAAAAATCGAATAGAGACGCGTTTAAACTCTCAGATACAAATCGACATCGATAGACATAACGCTAAAGTCGATCGGAACCGAAATATTTTTCAGCGACTTATTGACATTGTTTGCTTTTTGGGGAAACAAGAGCTTACAAAATCTATGGATATTTGAACTGGCATTTGGCAATTACCTACATTATCAATCGACAAGACGACGAACCAAAACCAACGTGTTTTTGGTGAGTAAAATTTTCTGCCTACCCTGTCTTAAAACTGTGTGCACGCCACTGGCTGCCACATGATATCCAGGATCTCAAAAGCTTGTATTTTGAAAAAGTTATTTATATTTTTATAATAATGTATCATCCCCTCCTTTAACTTCCTTCACTTTCATAAACGACAAGCACTAATAAAAATATCTATTACCCGAGAATACGCAAGCTAATCATGAACCCTCACAATTACTGATTTTTTTATTTATTTTCGCATGTCGTCAAGTTTTCGTGCAAGTGTAAACTTTGCTTTACATTAATCCCCGCAACATCGCTGGTGAAACTTTTTCCATTTTAGATGGTAGATATGGGAGCGTGTCGTGTTATCTGAGTTCAAATCACATTATGTAGAGATGAGACGACAGCTGTTCGAAGCTTCAATTATTGGAGAAAATAAGTATTAGAAATCATTTATTTTTTGCGATGTCGAATAAGATGGGAGTCTTAATGCGGGTGTCTTCGTGTGTGCGATGTCTGTGTCGATTTATGAAGTGATTTGTTTGCTAGAGTTTATCAACGTACTGAGTTTGTTTTTATCAAATCCAAAATTTAATAGGGAAATTCGGATAAAAGTAAACGGTTTGTTAATTATTATTACTAACGTAATAATTATGCAGGTTGCCTCACGGTGTTTTCGTTCACGTGCATTTCGGTGAAGGAAAACATCGTGAGGCAACCTGCATACGTCCGTAGAAGAAATTCGATGGCGTATGTGAATCCACCAACCCGCATTGGGCCAGCGTAGTGGATATGGCCCAATCACTCTTTGAGGGTAGGCCTACGTCCTGCAGTGGACTAATAAAAAGGCTGGTACAGTACTAGTAACGTAGAGTTACTTCGAAGTAGTTTGTCCGTGTTTAATGTTTTTCTTTCTTTGACAATTTTAATTTATATTCAGTACTAAAAAAAAACACGGGCTAATTATCGCGAAGATAAAGTTAAACGACTTTATTTATGTAGTGTATGTTTTCTACCAAATAAGGTTATAAATAAGTTTGTACAGGCTGGATGGCTAACCCCTGGTTAAAGTGCTTAAGCCACGTGATCAAACGAAAACTGAATTGGGAAATTTAGATACATGTTTAGAAAGCTGCTATGAGAAGCAAGAAATATTATGAGCATCATATTTTATTCAAAGTCCTCTGCAATTTAGATACTTAATACCGCCTGGCATGCTTTTATGATAACTATTTACTAAAGTTTACTTCCGTTTTCTCATTGAATAATACCGAGCAAATATTGTGATTCAATGGTCACTTCACTACTACACTAAAGTAGACATCATAAAAACACTATTAAGTAATGGCAAAACAAACAATATCTAAACACTTCTTTCATAGTTCTGCTTAATGAAACATCTCTAATTTTTCTACTGTGCTTTTGCAGATTTTCCTTCTTTCACCGTCACAAAGAAGTACCTATTTAAAATAAAATGTATATTTATAAAAGCGTAAAGAAAAATAATCTCGTTTTAATAGCATTTTCCACTTCGTGAAACAACAATGCCGATCGCTCGTTCATTCAGTGAAATTATTTACTTTTCCGCTGGACTGGAATTACAATTCGCTCAAAATTTAATTAATTTTTATGGGCATCGTGTGAAAAACGTTGTTTGATTGTCATAATCAATGTGTACGGTGGGTGATTGGGAAAATTTTATGAGGACACGCACAATTATTTATTTTGCGGAAATGTAGGTACTTACGTACTTACAATTCTGAGAGAAACTTATTTGGATATAACATATAGATCGCTTGGACTTAGTATATTGATTCTGGTAGAGTCGAAAGCTCACTTATTTGTGTTCACGAATTTCATGCAAGTATGACTAAAATTCTGTTCTATAATTATGAAATCATAACTAACAAAAAAAGTGATTTTTTGCCCCTGACCTGTTGGAAGCTGCTTGAATTTATCGCAATACTGGGGTCCTACCGACGCGGTACAAAAGTTCTCAAACACCGTATCGTCAAAGGGGGAAGAGTTACAGACCACCGCCTACATTGCCCCCTGGGCAGACTCCCAAGGCGTCCAGCCCCAGCAAGAGGGGTCAACTTGACGCTGAATCCTGACTCCAAGGTAAAACAGGAGGAGAAGGATCACGAACGAACTGTGGTTTTCATATGGTCGTCAATCCACTTTATGGTTAGACGTCGTACGCTACACTTGCCGGTACGTGATGTCCAGTTGAGAATTTTTCGATCCCATCCCCCAGTACTTTGTGCTATGTACCCTGCCCACCATTACAACTTGCCAATCCGCTGTGCTATGTCGATTACTTTGGTTCTTTTACAGATCTCCTCATTTCTGATCCGATCTCGCAGACGGACTCCGAGTACAGCCCTCCTAATATTAAACGCTAAAAATTTCAAACTGTCATAACTGCTTATTCGTAGCTTCAATGTCCCGTTGGTCGCCAAGCTAAGCTCATCCAGAGCCTCAGAGAACGGAGTTACTCGTTTTTAAACTGAGATTATCCGACTAATATCAGAGTGTAGCTTAATCCTTGAGAATTCCGGTAAGCACGCTTTTACGCTCCACTTCCGGCTACTTTAAATTAAGAAGGTTATCAAGCGGAAGTGTTGACAAGAAATCTGCTTTTAAAGGTAAATTAAGCCAAAATTTGTTTAAGAATTTTTATTATGTTCTAACTACGGGGCGACATGTTTAATTATGCCTAATTTTTGGCAACGTTGCAACAGTTTGGTATAAATTCTATTATTAAATAATACTTCAATTTATAATTCTTTTCTTACGTCCATTCAAAAATAGTTTACTTTTACAAAATTAAATGTATCGTCATAGTCATCGTAGTTTGCTACGTCGTAGCATCTAAGTACGCGTAGCATTGCTACGACGATAATTTTGAGAAGGTAGGTAGGTATTATTATCAACGCAGTGTAATGATAAAGCTTTGCGTATTTCTTCAGTAAAGTGATTGTGGCCCCCCCATAGATTTCAAACTACACATGGTAATTAAAGCTTGCGCGACCTTACATCGGACGAACAAGACAATACAAATGATCGTTAGATATTTTCTAACCTTGCTCGACACAAATAAAAATACTGATAATAAATAAATAATTAGTATTTAGATCACTTTTAGATTAGGTAGACCGCTGACAGAGTATTTTATGCGTAGTCATCATAATAAAGATAAGGTCTGACGGTCAGATAAAGATATTGCTTAGAATACAACATATTTCAAAAAAGATTCAATTACTCAATCACTTAAGTCTTTAATCAGCATGATCGCATAAGCATTGATTCTCGTTTAAGTCGTCGCAGATCCGTCAAAGTAAATCCGAAAGCTTTAATCCAAAATCCCATTTCCAATAAATATATTCAAAGCAGAGAGCCACAAAGTCACTGCACCCCAATTTTGGGGATCAGCAAGGCATTTTTAATAATCCCTCGCTTTCATATGCCGCAACTTTCCACGGAACCCGTGATTGATGGCACAAAAAGTTAGAATTTAAAGGTAGAAATGCATGACGAGACTGCGCGGCCGCCGCGACTAGTCGCGAGAAAATTATTTATGTACCAGTTTTTGCCCGCGGCTTCGCCCGTATGATATTTCGAGGCCATACCTTACCATCCTTAATGAAGGAGGTGGAAAAAAAAAATATTTGACATTTGTTCGATTTGACAGTTATTTTTTGACATTTCTTGGAGCGCACGCTAGAATAGCTCTCAGATGGCAGATTTTTTTGCTACTTACTTAACACTTATTGTTATAATATGGAAAATTTACGCAATATCATTATAATTTATAGCTTATGTGTTATTTTGATACGAGTATATAAGCTATATAATAGCAAAGTTACATCTCAATCTGTTCAGTAGTTTTTGCGTGAAAGAGTAACAAACATCCATACATCCTTACAAACTTTCACGTTTATAATATTAGTAGGATAGGATATGATATTGTGGTGTGGCGCAAAAGCGTAAGAACTGATTGAAAGTTAAGCTGGTTTCATATTTACTGTTTCATTAGGATTTGATGCAAAAAGCTAAAAACCGTTTAGAAACTGATCAGTTTTCTCCAGGTGTTGCTCTTTTCTGATATTTAAATACGTGACGCACTGCTACCGTTGTTAAGAATAATTTACGAATAAATAATATAATCTGTATCTGTAAATTCATTCATCCATTCATCAGCCGTAGGACGTCCACTGCTGGACATAAGCTTATTCTTTAGATTTCAATAAGATCGGGTGGTTACGACCTGCATCCAGCGCGATCCTGCCATCTTAATTATATTGTCAGTCTATCTAGTTGGTGGACACCCTACGCTGCGCTTACTGGTCCATCTCCAATCGATAATTTTACGGCGCCATTAGCCATCCGTTCGAACTATATTTCAACTTGCTGATACGCTGGATCATATCGGTTAATTTTGTTCGTCTGCAAATCTCCTCATTCCTGATTCGATCTCGCAGAAAAACTCCGAGCATGTCCCTCTCCATAGCACGTTGGACTATCTTGAGCTTTTTTATAAAGCCTACAAAAAAGACCACATTGCAGTTCCAAATGTCATCACTAGCAACACACAGCTATCGAAAACTCTCGACTCAGGGCACTGAGGCTTTATTTATCCTTAAGTTTCAAATTTCATTTGACTAAGTCGGGCCGCAGTAAGCCGCTTAGTGCGTCCTTGCCCAGTGTCATATTATAGCGGCGTCGTGTCATGCTCGCGTGTGATAATGATCACTTCTTTTTTGGGTTAAACCGGGACTTTTACACAAAGACACAGAATAAAGGATGTGCTTATATTTACGCACGATGAATGGCGCTCACTGAGCTAAATGGGGTTGCTCAAAATAATACACGAACAAAGAATGAAAGAATGGAGGAATTATAATTCTAATGTAGAGAAGTAAAATTTTGTGAATGTTAGGTACTAGATATAATTTGTCAGTAGGGACGGCTACGTCTGCAGTACTCAGACTACAAGTAAGTTGTTCTATGTGTTGTACAGGATAAGTAGAAAGACGCTACATTACCACCCCTATATACACTGTCGATTTTCCTTCGATACGTACCAAGCGGTTTGACTCAACATTTCTGATTCGTACCGCCAGGGAATGAAACAGTCTTCCCGCTTTCCTGTTTCCTAAGAGATATAATTTTTTTTTTCAAGATTCAGAGTGAATATGTATCTTCTAGGTCAGCGTGCTTCATTTTCGACCACAACGACGCTTACCATCAGGCGTGTTGATTGTCAAGCGCGGACTTATTCGCGATGAAAAAAAATGTCGGGTGCCGCGGAGGAGTGCGGAAGAGTGTCCGTAGCCCCGACACCAAGTGCAGTGGTGGAACACCCACACCCATCCAGTCGGTGGAACTCCCACATAACCACCCGCCTGCCCTGAGGTGTGGTGGTACCCATAAAGAATTTTCCCTGATGAAGAATTTTCATTAGGCCATATAAGTTTGGTTGGGTTTAGTTAGGCTTCAATAGTATTAATATTGTTTTCACTGATTCCGATAATAGGATAATATACACGTTCAAAATTATCTTATAACTAGTAAGATAATAATTGTGATAACATTGAAATAATACGTCAATGTGCGGTTTTTACAGACATTTAAATGAGCCATATCCAAAGAATTTTTAACAAATTTTCGTAAGTATAATTCGTCTCATTGACGAGTAATTGACGCATGTAAAGAATTTAACACAATCCCTGAAAAAATAGTTGTTTTTTAAGTTATTTTTATCATGTACTAAGCAACAGAAATGTCTTAAATGTTAAATACATTCATTAAACCTATAAACCTAACTAATAAACTAATGTTTGAACAAACCCTATTACATAGTCAAGAGGAGTGGACACAAAAGAATAGAAATAAAGCCACAAGTGTAAGCTTTCCTAAATCTGCTATAGAAATTGAAAAAGCGAATAAAACTAATGTATCAAAGTCCAAGAAAACCTATCAGTCTAACGCCTAAGCTTTTAAGCATTATTGATGCGTTGGTAATCAAAAGCAGCCTAAGCTAAATGGACAGAAATTAAATAGAATCCGTTTAAAATGGACTCCAATTTTGGTACGATCAATCTTTTTTGAACAGCTGCGATTATTTTTTCGAGTAGAAAACTAATCGGATTTCATTTTCAGACGAATAACCCTATTGTTGATTTGCGCACTGTTCTATCGTCTTTTCAGTCGTAGATAGTACTGTTATACCTATTTTTCAGTTGCCTCCCACATCAGATCATTGCAGTCATAGGACATCCACAGTTGGACATAGGCCTCCAATACCTAAGATCAGTTGAAACCGGCTTGTATCCAACGCGATACTAATGTCTTAATGGAATTGTCTGTCCACGTTTTGGGTTGACGTTCTACGCTACGGTTGCCGACACGTTGTCTCCACTCGAGAACTTTTTGACCCGATCTTCCTCCTCCGTGCCGTGTACCCTATCCACTGCCATTTCAACTTTCTAATCTTATGGGCTATATTGGAAACTTTAGTTTTTTTACGCTTTTACTACAAATGTAGCTACAACTTTAAAATCTGGTCCTGTTAGGAAATCCTAACAGGACCAGATTTTAAAGTTTGCAACCAAGGTTTTTTTTAAAGTTTAGCCATGTTCAGGTGGCTTTTTAAAAATCAAAAACTAGAGCTAGCCAATCGGTCTTTACGAACATACCAAGGGTAGTCATGCAGTTTATATAAATTCACTTTTTACTTTTTTAATGATGTTCTATTAACAATTATATTAGAACATCTAGAATAACAACTTATTCGTTAATTCCTTATACTCGTCAGTACAAGTGTAGAACAATCTCAATATATCTCTGTCGACTTGAATCCCTAGGAGTAAATACTCTTTAAGTTATTAAATCCAGCCTAGCGTAGACAACCTAGATCCTAGATAAAGGACGCCTAGATCCATTCCAATACGGGTTCCTAAATCCGTTCATTCACAAAGGCACGAACAGATACGGATATTTTTATAGACGCGTATTAATTCCATCGCACACTATCACTACATAGAATAAAACAAAGTCGCTTCCCGCTGTCTGTCCCCATGTATGCTTATATCTTTAAAACTATGCAACTTTTTTTGATGCGTTTTTTTAAATAGATAAGAATGTTTCAAGAGGAACGTTTATATGTATAATACATCTGTGCGTAGCCGTGGCGGGTCGCTAGTTTGTTACATAAATGAGCGTTTGCAATACATACGAAACGCTGACGCAAATATAGAATGACAGCTATCAAAACTCAACGAAAAGTGCGGGTGACAGCTGTCAAAAGGCAAGAGAAAATGTGAAATTGAGACCACTGAAGATAGTTTTGTTTTATATTGCAGAAATATGTCTTATCCGGTTCAATCCGAAGCAATGCCATTGATATAACTACTTAAAAACTCATTGTCGTTGCAATATATTATCTTTAATTTACCTAAATTTTATTTAAGCATAGGTAAATAATTATATGAATTATAGATATATTGGAAGTATAAATTGCATACCTACATTAACTTAGAAATATGTAGTAGAACAATAAAATGTGGAACATCATCAATAAGCCAATGCATCGTCAAAGGCCTTCCGAATATAAGTAACCTTTCCTATTTATTTGCCATTGCATTTATCTTCCTGATTTTTAGTCGTTTCATTTCACATTATTCTTCGATTGCACAACAATTTAGTTTGACAATACTGAACGTATGTTTGCGAACTTCATATTTTTGCTGCCAAAGTTGCCAGGTAACGTTCCGTTGAACACGTAAAACGTTTTGACATTTTTATCTAACTAATGAAGGCGGAGTAAGACTGCTTCTTCACGGCCGTTTTTTTCACCGGGCAACGGATCGTCAATAAAAAATCGGCCAAGTACGAGTCAGACTCGCGCACGGAGGGTTCCGTACTGTATGGGAGCCCCCCTTAAATATTTATTTTATTTTAATTTTATTATTTATTATTGAAGGGAATATAAAACTAAATATTCTGTGAAAATTTCAAGCATCTACTTGGTACCATCATTAATATAGAGCGAATAACGTCAAAAAATTCAGGTTTGTTGTATGGGAAATATTTTAAATAAAATTAAATATTTATTTTATTTTGTTTTTAGTATTTTTTGTTATAGCAGCAACCAAAATACATCATCTGTGAAAATTTCAGCTGCCTAGCTATCATGGTTCATGAGATACAGCCCAGTGATAGACGGACAGACAGACAGACGGACAGACGGACATCGAAGTCTTAGTAATAGGGTCCCGTTTTTCCCTTTGGGTACGGAACCCTAACAAATGCCTACATTTTTCGCCGGATGCATGTCCGGTGCGTCAACACACGTTCATTATAAACCATATATACTACCGCGAATCCGATGAAAAAAAACGGTCCGTTGTCCGCTGAAACAAATTCCAGTTCTAGATGTGAATAATAACTGTCGGAGTGTGGAGACGCTGCCTGTGTCGATGCGTATCAGAGCGTGTTTGCTTTCTCGATATCCATTTATTAAGTTCAATCAGTGGACATCGCTCGGGCGTATCGGTGTTGTCTGGTGTAAGTCTATAGCGAATAATCAGTTAACGTTACGTTATAGGTTGAAATCACTATGTAACTAGGTAAACCACAATAGAATTAAACACAGATAATTAATAGGTATTAAGATTTTAATTTGAAGATAACACAGCTATTTACGCGCTATTTATAGGCAACAACGCCCACAACTTTAAAGAAATAAAATCGGCCAAGTGCGAGTCAGACTCGCGCACGAAGGTTTCTGTACCGTATGGGAGCCCCATTTCTCTTGTCGTTATTGATAGCGACCAAACCTCTTAAAAATCACGTTTTTTGTATAGAAGCCCCCCGTAAATAATTATGTTATTCTGTTTTAGTTGTTATAGCGGCAACAAAAATACATCATCTGTGAAAATTTCAGCTGCCTAGCTATCATGGTTCATGAGATACAGCCCGGTGATAGACAGACAGACAGACAGACGGACATCGAAGTCTTAGTAATGGGGTCCCTTTTTACCCTTTGGGTACGGAACCCTAAAAAAATTATGAACGAAAGTCGATGAGCAGCAACCACAGCTGTCATGACGGGCACTACGAGCCGCGGCCCGGAGTGCTATGCAATATCGGAGTTCACGCGCTAATAGATACTAGTTCTTGATAAAGGTTAAAACACATAACATTAGAGTTTCTGTAAAATATTCGAAAGTAACGCTAATTTTCATAATCAGGCAGAAAGATGTAAACGGTACTTTTTTCTTATTAATTTAACCTGCAGCAAACTAAAAAGTCTTTTGTATAAAAGACTTCTCGCTTCTGGCAAGCTTCCGGCTCATAATGTTGAATTCGCAGAATGTTGAATCCTAAAATGTTGATTTGTTATGTGAAAAATGCAATAATTACATGTGATTTTTATGACGATCCCAAACTTAAGAACCTTCTTCTGTTGCTATTCAATTAATTCAAAATAATGTTCATTTCGCTTTTTGCTCTTCATATGCGCCACACTTCGCTTCGGCTCAATATTTCTTCATAAAATATTAAGGGGCCTATCTCCCGCGTCGAAGTAATCTTTGCCTTGCAATCATATGGGAAATGCCTTCATTGCAGAGCCGTACGTACAAGACGTAAAAAATCAATCTGATGGAATACAATACTTCTTTCATTATCTCGCTCAAAAAAAGGCAAAACACTTTGTCATAAATGTGTAGGTAATTATCTTGTTCGTGGTCATTGAAAAGTTTGTATAAAAGAACAATTAATGGTTGGCCATAAACATTTTGTATGTACGATTGATTGCTCCTATAGAGTAAAGGCAAAAAATAATGACGGATACTGACGACGGTAATGACGGTAAGTACCTAAGTTCATATAGGCCGGGTGGCTAGCCCTGGTGTAATATTGTGGTGGTGATAATAGTGATTTTTAGTTTTTAATTTTTGACATGTATGAATTGATTTAATTAATTGTAATTTATAATTTGTTTTTGTTTATGTTATGACGTTCGAAAGTGTACTTTTTCATCGTCGATTCGCCTCGCGGGCCGAACAGCTTGCGGGGCGAAACAACGACAGAGCCTTTCTGGGGGCTTTACTATTTGAAAAATAAATGATTGAATGAATTGAATTGTCAGAGTTTTTAGGCCGCCTGAAAGCCTCTGACTTGGCTAAACGGTTAAAACAACCGAGGCCTAGAATTTAACGTGTCATCCGAGTCACGGTAGCGCTCAGTTGGAAAATGCCACCCGCGGTCACCCATCCAAATACTGACCCTGCGGAACGTTGCTTAATTATAAGCAACGGATACGGTGATATCAGGTGGTATCGTCGAATTACTACGGTATCTTCTAGTACTAGTCTGTTTTTTAGAAGACGAAAATGTTCAAGGGTATCATTATACTCATTAGGACGTAGTTTTACTGTTGGTTCAAGCGTGATATTGCGAAAAAAAAACTGTTGCCTGTAAAGTCGGTATACGGGCGAAAGTTTTACGTGACAACGACTTTGAGACGAATGAGACGAATGAGAGCGAGTGAGAGGCACTTACGTGCCTCTCACTCGCTCTCATTCGTCTCATTCGTCTCGTTGTTTGTAATTATTAGGTGTTAGTAATTAATATTGACAATAACTGATTAAATCTTAAGTAGTTCGAGAAAAGTGTGAGCGGAGCGTAACGCAGTTTCTTGAAGTGTCACCCGGCAAACCAATTTATAAGACGTTGTCACGTCAAAATCATCAGCTTTTTACATATTTTTGTATAGTTTCGCGATCATAACGTCGAGCACAATATCTTAGATTTATAAGAATATGTCCGTCACTAAGAGATAAATCTTGTAAGAATACATAAATAAATCAGAAATTAATATATTTTTAAGAAAATAATGCTTTAGCGAAAAATCTTAGTTATTCGTACACCGAACAAAAAACAACACATCGACAGGTCCGCCTTTTCCGCGTCTGTTTAAAACAAAGCAAATCAGAGTATCTGCCTGTAAATCGGCCGATCTCAGCGGCTTTTGAAAAGTTAAATTGGCATGCGGGAGCTGAATGGAAAATCACAATGATAAATACATCTTTGCAAGATTGAGCAGCCAGTTTAAATACATACTTACTTACGGATATGTGTCTCTTGACATTTTTACATTTTTAGGGTTCCGTGCCCAAAGAGTAAAAACGGGACCCTATTACTAAGACTCCGCTGTCCGTCCGTCTGTCCGTCTGTCTGTCAGGCTGTATCTCATGAACTGTTATAGTTAGACAGTTGAAATTTTCACAGATTATGTATTTCTGCTGCCGCTATAACAACAAATACTAAAAACGAATTTAAATAAATATTCAAGGGGGGCTCCTATACAACAAACGTGATTTTTTGACATTTTTAATATTGGCAACAGGTAAATGCTTGAAATGGGGCTAAGAGGGCTCTCATATCCGGGTACGAAGGGTACGGAATCCTTCGTGCGCGAGCCCGACTCGCACTTGGCGGATTTTTATCTCTACAAAAATGATATATAAGATAGACGAGTGTAGTAATATTACAATATTCCTATCATCATTCCCGACTTTTACGACGGGGCTAACACCACAATTGCGAAAAAAAATTGCTGTTCCAAACATTATGTCCAAAGTCAAGAGTGAAGTTTTTGTATGGAATAATTGATATAGTTTTGAATATCATCGTGATATTATTGTCCCTATTATTTTAAAATATTAATGTATTATATCAATAGTTGATTCACTTTGAATATGAATAGCTGATTGTTTTCAGTATTTAAGTTGTTAAATAATAATGATTACATTATGAACCTCTCTGAATCTCAGGTCTCTCTCTAAATTTTATTTACATCGATTGTTAACCATATTATACGGCTCTTTTTCACAGACACAAAAAAAAACAATTAAAATTACGCTGTGTACTGAATAAATTCCGAAAATTTTAACGCGTATTCCAACAGCACGTTGGGTTTTAATTCGATTGCAATGATGTAAATCGCCGTTATCGGTTATTCGTTTAAATAAATTGAACTATTGGACTTTATCCGCGTCAATTTTAATTGTTTCGTGGTTTGCGTATTTATTTCGGTTTTATTGGAACTAATAGTACTCACATTTTATCAACCGATTTTGGAAAAGGAGGATTTCATTTCATTTGATTTTTTTTTGTATCTCCTGTGTAATTGCGTTTATTTTTCT
This sequence comes from Hypomecis atomaria, assembly GCA_964007245.1. Taxonomy (NCBI): domain Eukaryota; kingdom Metazoa; phylum Arthropoda; class Insecta; order Lepidoptera; family Geometridae; genus Hypomecis; species Hypomecis atomaria. The sequence goes on from OZ023297.1 coordinate 4,569,990, forward strand.
TCTGTTATTGTTGTTATTTAAAAAAGATGTGTACCTTGTATATTTTTTGTGAAACAATAAAAATGCATCTTTATACAGGGTTATTGATAATCAATTAGTACCTATCCTTTTAGGGGCTTATTCTGTACATGAAATCTAACAATTTTGTTCAACGACTTTTATCGTATCTCAAAAAAAATGCTGTTCCATAGAATAGGGTTAGGGACCTAAAAGGATGCTAATTGATTACCAGTTACCCTGTATAAACTGAAACAGTGGCATCCCCAGCATTCGCCAGCAAATCAGTGCGGGGTGAATCATGTCGTTAGACTTTTGTTATAGCCCTTAATTCCTAAGATAGTAGGTATTCTACAACTAACACCCTAATCCAGCTGATTGGAGATGAAGTTCTACAGCAATTAATCCTACTAATATTATAAACGTGAGAGTTTGTTAGGATGGATGGATGGATGGATAAATAGATGTTTGTTACTCTTTCACGCAAAAACTACTGAACGGATTGAAATGAAACTTTGCAATTATATAGCTTATTTATCAGAATAAGACATAGGCTATAAATTATAGAGATATAGCGTAAATTTTCCATGTTATAACAATAAGTGTTAAGTAAGTAGGAAAAATTCTGCCATCTGCGAGCTATTCTAGCGTGCGCTCCAAGAAATGTTAAAAAGAACTGTCGAATCAAACAAATGTCAAATCGAATTTTTGTTTTTTTATTTTCCATCTCCTTAATTAAGGGTGGTAAGGTAGGGCCTCGAAATATCATGCGGGCGACGCCGCGGGCAAAATCTAGTGTAAATATATAAATCAGTTTCTTTGCTCTACTAAAGCCGTAACCGCTACTTTTTAACCGACATCAAAAAAATACATACAGACGAACCTGGAGGAGGTTCTATGTTCATCTGTATGCATTTTTTTGGTGTACGTCCATCAATATTTTCGCCAATTGTGAATAGAATCAAAGATCTTTTTTTAGTTCGTATGGGTATACTCCTGCACGGGAAGCATGGCAAAGGGACTAATAGTCTTTCCACCATTATATCCCCTCGAAGAGGAAATAAAGTATGGATTGACAATGACATCTGTCATTAAGAGTGGATAAAATGGTTTTCTCCCCTTGCCGTGCTACCCGGGCAGAAGTGGTTTCACATTTTATCGAAATTAGCTGAGCCGTTTCTGAAAAATCTACAATAATGTAAACTTGTAAACATCAATTCGAGCGAATTGTTCGATATTTGTACACGATGGAAGATCGTTCTGCCATTTTTTTGATGTTTTGACACAGACATGAGAAACAGAAAAACGGGTAAGATTCACATACGGTCTAGTTGAATTTCGTCTCCAAATACCTTTAGAGCCACAATACCTCTACAATTTAACAAAATCCGTTTTTGTAGTACGTTAAATGAATCATAAAGTTTAACAACACAGCATGAAAACAAACTCAATCCATTCAAAACATCACATAAGTACCAAAAAATCCGATCAAACACCAGAAAACGCGACCACAAAACATGCCTATTCCTCCGCTTTTATTGCTGTAATAAATACGCTCTACCGCAAGAAGGTAATAAAAAATTTAATTACCTACCCCTCTCACCCTAGCTTCGTCGTAATAGGTATTATAATAGGTATTCGGGCGCAGGTTCCAATGATCAAAGACCTGCGCACCTTTGTTGTCACGATTGCCTATCAGAGCTTTGGAAGAGCTTTTATTATTGGTATTTTTAGGTGACTCACTACGAAATTTCATGCGAGTAACTTTTGGCGGAGAAAGAAATATGGATCTTATAGTTAAGTGTGGAAGTACACGTGTTTAATTTGTGCCAAGGCCTTCGCTTTATTGAGACTTTAAATCAATTTATTTGGTAGCGCTCATAGCGTACTTAGCTTGACTTTGTGTACCTTAGCGGTCTTTTAAGTGAAGTCATGGTCAGTACCATCAGTCTTCAGGTGGATTGCCGCAGGTGGTACTTAAAAAAATCGGCCAAGTGCGAGTCGGACTCGCGCACGATGGGTTCCGTACCGTATGGGAGCCCCATTCTTCTTGCGAGCAAAAATCTCCTAAAAATCACGTTTGTTGTATGGGAGCCCGGGCCCCTAAAATATTAATTTTATTCAGTTTTTATTGTACAGTATTTGTTGTTATAGCGGCAACAGAAATACATCATCTGTGAAAATTTCAGCTGCCTAGCTATCATGGTTTATGAGATACAGCCCGGTGACAGACGGACAGACAGACAGACGGACAGACAGACGGACATCGAAGTCTTAGTAGGTAATAGGGTCCCGTTTTTACCCTTGGGTACGGAACCCTAAAAGAGAGCGCTACCGTGGCTAAGATAACATGATGAATTACAGTATGCAGTTGTTTAAACCGTTTAGATAGCGTATGAAAAATCTGCACCTTTGTTGTCACGATTGCCTATCAGAGCTTTGGAAGAGCTTTTGTTACTGGTATTTTAGGTGACTCTCTATGAAATTTCATGCGAGTAACTTTTGGTGGGGGAAAAATATGGGAAGAAGTATGAGAAAAATACCTCATAGTTTAGTGCGAAAGTGCAAGTGTTTAATTTGTGTCAAGGTTTTAGTGGTATTTATTTTGTTCTGTCTTAAATAAATTGATTTCGTAGCGCTCAACGCGTAGCTTTGTGTAGTTTGTAGCATCTCTGAAGTGAAGCACCGCTCAATATAATCAGTCTTTGGAAGGGTGGCACTTGAAAATGATTACCACTATGACTAGGATGACATAATATTAAGAGGTTGTCATAGAGGTTATCTGGAAGAAATCGCTTTTGGCGATAAGACCGCCTTTTGTACCTTTATGCTGTCGTTTTTCTTCTTCTGTTATGTTTTTATTTCTTGTGGTGTCTATAAAGTGTTCTTGTATTATATTAATCTATAAGCTACAATTCAATAATTCAATAAGCCATAATTCAATACAATGGAAGCCTTAAATATTTATTGTTATAACGGCAACAGAAATACATTATTTGTGAAAATTTCAGGGTCTAGTTATCACAATTCATGAGATACAGTCTCGTGACAGACAGACGGACGGACGGACAACGGTAATTAGTAATAGGGTCCCGTTTTTACTCGAAGTTAGTTACACTGAAATAACAACCTCAACTAATAATCTATTGCACAAATTAAAGACGTTCCGCCATTTAGCGCCTAAATTCGTCCAAGATGGCGGCTGAGTACGCGGCAATAGCTGGTACCGCTTGCTATTGGCTCTATCTGCGATGGTCCCCGGTCATAAATCAACCAAGACCCCGATATTTCTTCCATGCCCAATTGGAAATAATAGAAAGCAATAAGGAAAGCATAAAAATCTTTAATAACCTCAAAACTACACCTTCTTCCAAAAAAAAATTAAATTCTTGTAGTTGCTGGATTTAAAACACACCAGTTGGCAGACAGAGTCTCGCTTCGCGCAAATATAAATAATGCTAATCTTTTAAGTACAGCAATAGAGCCTGTTTAAATACAAAGTTTATACAAATTTTAGAGCATTGTTAGGTAATGTTAATTTACAAACAAATTATTTTCCACCATTTAGCGCCTAAATTCGGCGTCCCAGATGGCGGCTGAGTACGCGGCAATAGCTGGTACCGCTTGCTATTGGCTCCATCCGAGATGGTCCCTACTCGTAAATCAAGCAAAACACACGATATTTGTTCCATGCCCAATTGAAAATAATAGAAGGCAATAAGGAAAGCATAAAAATCTTCGATAGTCTCAAATTTACACTTCCTCCTTAAAAAAAAAGGAAAATCTTTAAAGTTGCTGGATTTAAAACACACCAGTTGGCAGACAGAGTCTCGCTTAGCGCAAATGTAAATCATTTACTTACAGAAATAGAGCCTTAAATACAAAGTTTATACAAATTTTTAGAGCATTTTCCGAGTTACGTAATGTTAATTTACAAACAAATTATTTTCCACCATTTAGCGCCTAAATTCGGCGTCCAAGATGGCGGCTAAGTACGCGGCAATAGCTGGTACCGGTCGCTTTTGGCTCCATCCGCGATGGTCCCCACTCGTAAATCAACCAAGACCCCCGATATTTCTTCCATGCCCAATTGGAAATAATATACTTGCGTGCAACATTCGCAAATACTGTAAATCTTCGGGTTTCTAATTTACAGTTCGCGACACGATGGCGGTTAGGTAGGAAATATATTTCGCGACGAAGCCACGAAGCAAATATCAATTTATACGTGTTTTCTGATTCGGACGGCCGGGGAATAGAACGTCAAGCGCGGACCCATTGACGATTTTTAGGGTTCCTTACCCAAAGGGGAAAAACGAGACCCTATTACTAAGACCCCGCTGTCCATCTGTCTGTCCGTCTGTCTGTCACCAGGCAGTATCTTATGAACCTATGAGTTGAAATTTTCAGAGATGATGTATGTATTTTGATTGCGACTATTGCAACAAATACTAAAAACAGAATAATGTAAATATTTTTGGGGGGCTCCCATACAACAAACGTGACTTTTTTGCCTAGGGATTTTTTTTTGTAGAATAATTACCGTAAAAATTATTGTGAAGTTTTTAATTTACTGAGAAACTGACTGAAACAACAAAGATTCCTATGCATGTAACTAGGTAGATACTGAATACTCATGTCTGAAAAAATGTTGAGCATTTAGTGGCTATTGTAGCAATTTTTATTACAAGACTGTAGATTAGGTACAAATCATGAAAGTTATACACTACTTGTTGCACATTACAATTCGATAGTTGATGTTTCTTTGATTCGTACCTATGTCGTGTCGCCGTTTGTAAATTAAACAGTTGACATATAAAAAAGGAACAAAATGTGTTTAGCCGTTCAGATCGATCACTTTTGGTTTTTAGGGTTCCGTACCCAAAGGGAAAAACGGGACCCTATTACTAAGACTTCGATGTCCGTCTGTCTGTCTGTCTGTCCGTCTGTCACCGGGCTGTATCTCATGAACCATGATAGCTAGGCAGCTGAAACTTTCACAGATGATGTATTTTGTTTGCCGCTATAACAACAAATACTAAAAACGAAATAAAATAAATATTTAAGGGGGGCTCCCATACAACAAACCTGAATTTTTAGACGTTTTTCGCTCTATATTAATAATGGTACCAGGTAGATGCTTGAAATTTTCACAGAATATTTAGTTTTATATTCCCTTCAATAATAAATAGTAAAATCAAAATAATATAAATATTTAAGAGGGGCTCCCATACAGTACGGAACCCTCCGTGCGCGAGTCCAACACGTACTTGGCCAATTATATTTTGTCTTTTAGGAGACAGGGAGAGTGATTACTCAGCGTTTAGGCTAAAATAGTGAGACGTACAAACCCTACTCTAAAACGGAAACTTTCTGATTCTCAAGCAAATTCCTGAATAAAATCTTTAATAAAACACATTTAGGTAAGTACCTTCAACTTTGTAGACATCAAAAGTATTTTCAGGATTCGAAATATACTACGATTTTAACTAAAAACATTCCCCAAACTAACATAGACATTTTTAGTTAATTACGTTTTCTTAGAAATCTCGCAATCATTTCTCTGGCTGTCTAACTATTTGCTCTATGTCGCCTTGTCGTTTCCTTTGAGGGGTAAATGTCAATGAGTCTAGACAAGTATTGTACAACTTTTGTACAACACTGTAGACGAACGACGTCATTCCAAAAGCGTTGTATGTTATTTGTGTAAATGTTACACGGTGTCTCCTCCTATCATGAATGTGCTTCCTTTTTGATAAGGTTTTCAAAAGATACCACGCTTGCTAATATAATAGAGACAATGGTTGCAGATACATCCTTTAACCTTTTCACCGCCAAAGTCACGTATACTTGACTAGCACTTGTTAGTCAGTCGTGTATAGTCGACAAGAATCCGGACAACATAATGTGAATTAAAGATAATAATTATAGTGTTGTGGCGTTCAAAAGGTTAACTTATTCGTACAGACGTACCTACATTTATAGGTATAGCTTTTTACAATATTTCTTTGCATCGAAAAGCCAGTGTTGTGAAAATCTAGCCATAAGTTCCGATGAACTCATCGGGATTTGAACCCGCGATCTCACGATTGGAAGGTGAGCGTTATTCCCACTACGTAATATATACAGGGTTATTCCTAATCAATAAGCATTCTTTTAGGGGCTTATTCTGTACATCAAAACTAACAACTTTTGGTTGTAAGGGACTTTTGTCAAAACTCAAAAAAATCTGCTGTTCCATACATTTTGACGCGGGTGAACGATATTTTTCTATGGAACAACTTTTTTTTTAGTTTTGAGAAAAGTCGCAGAACAAAAGTTGTCAGTTTTGATGTACAGAATAAGCCCCGAAAAAGATGCTAATTGATTAGGAATAACCCTGTACATATATGTTTTATGTCACAGCGTCTTTTGCTAGGTGTACATATGAACTAATCCTAGATATTAAGCAGGTAGGTATGTATAACACTTGAGCGTGTGAAGTTGCCGTGAGGATTATGACTAAAGACTAGGTATATAGTCCACGCAGCCAGCAAAACCGGCAACAAAGGAGATAATGCAAAATGGGCTCAGACTAGGTACAGTAGCTCAAAAAATCCGTTAAACCATGATAAATAAATGCGCAGAGTGAAACAACCGCATCAAATGCTTAATTTATGAGTAATTTCACATTTTCCAATTTGATTTTTGTTCAGTCATTGAATTACTGTCATTTTGGTCACATGTAACCTTAATACCCGAATACACGAAATTACTTTTAATGGAGACTGTTATTGTAAAAAATAACGGGAAAATCATTTTCCGAAAGAAACAAAGCAAAGTATGAAATACTGTACCCTTTAGTGGCCCAATTTCTATGCATATTTGCAATATCTCCTTTAAAGCAAAATAAGCAGTTGAAATTCTAGAACCATAGGCCATTTGCAACGATAAATTACTACGTAAGCGGTGCCGCCTGAAACCAGTAATTTACTTCAACGATTTTCTATTTTATGCCCGAGTTTAGAGTCATTTAGACCGAGTGCTCAGTTAATTTGCAATATTTTTCGGGCTAGTTATTTTTGGGACTTTATATTCTGTTGTTACTACAAGTAATGGTACTACTTACTTTGAACGAAAATAACAAGATAGATAAAGTAATATAATAATTATTGAACTTGTAAGTTAGGCTTAAAATAATGTTTTCTCAAAATTCTGTTTTCCCAGAAATAGTTATATTTTACTCGGAATGAGCCTCTCTAGTAATATAACTGTTTTAAAATGTCCATAGCTGAATGGATGTTTTGCTTTGATTTCTAAAAATATCTTATATAACATAAGGTGTGCCAAGAAATAAAAAGTTTGGGGATTAACAAGTTAAGCTTTTTTGGTTTTTGAGAAATGGTAAAATTAATTTTAATTAATTCGATTAATTATTGGACGCAAGTCACCGTCCAATGTGTGGCCCGGCATTAGATATGTCTGTCTTATTTACCATGATTCCAACAAATAGCCGTGGTGGTCTAGTGGTAGTGACACTCGCCATACAATCGAGATATCGTGGGTTCAAATCCTGATCTCGTACTAATGAATTCCTTAGAATTTATGTACGGAATTTCACACCAATGGCTTTTCGGTGAAGGAAAACATCGTGAGGCAACCTGCATACGTCCGAAGAAGAAATTCGATGGCGTATGGTAATCCACCAACCCCCTGGACCAGCGTGGTGGATATGGCCCAATCACCCTTCATGGGTAGGCCTACGTCCTGCAGTGGACTATTAAAGAGGCTGGTACAGTACAGTACAACAAAAAGACTAGTTTACCGCCGCTAAACTCTTGAAAGTAACCAAAGTTCGCTGTCAACAAATAAAACGACACGCACGCTATACAACGCAGGGCAGCGAAGGCTGGCCGATAAGACAATAAATCTCTTCAAACCCCCAACAAAAAGGCCTAAAATGATCTTCGCAAATATTTTGATAGGTATGTACTAATCTATAAGCCCTACGAGTATAATACCTACTTCTTATTTACCGTGTCTCCAACAAAAAGGTACAGGAAGAAAAGAATTTAAATGTGCACTACATTTCCGATCCAATTTTTTTAAGGTTTAGGATCAATTACTGAGCATAAAATCACAAAACGCTGACAGATGCTGAAATATTTCATTAAATGGGCCATAAATCGTAAACGGTAAGTTTTACAAAAAAGTTTGCTTGGAACAAAAGATGTTAAATTTTATTTTCTACAATAATAATCTTAATAACTTTTGCCCTTAAGTGCATAGTTTTCGAGATATCGACCAAAAAACTTTTTTCAAGATGGTGCTTGAGGCTCCACCTGGATCTGTCTGCATTTAGTAATTTTATGCTCAGTAATTGATACTAAACGTTTCTATAAAAAGTTTGGATCGGAAATTTAGCGCGAAGTTTAGAAAAAAAAACGTTTTTCCTGTACTACTAAAACGGCCGTCTTAGTTACCGCCGCAAAACCCTTGAGTGTAACCAAAGCTGCCAGTCAACAAATAAAACGACATGGACGCTATACACAAAGCAGGGCAGCGAAGGCCGGCCGTTCCAGTGAACGAACGATTAGGCACCCTTTGATCACCCACCCGCGGCGGCCGTGATGAACCATTCATTCAAAATACCTACTCCACCGCTGCCAGAGTTAACTGGCAGGTGCCGGACTGTGACCGGTGGTTTTTTGAAGTAAGAATTACCTATATAGGTATTTATCTCGAGTGTATTGATGCAACAAACGTAATAGTACATTATGATATACTAGACGACCCGCCCCGGCTTCGCACAGGTGTATTATACATAATATAAACCTTCCTCTTGAATCACTCTATCCATTAAAAAAAACCGCATCAAAATCCGTTGCGTAGTTTTAAAGATTTAAGCATACAGACAAACAGACAAAAAATAGCGACTTTATTTTATACTATGTAAGGAAGTGCGGTAAGTTGAAAATTACAGCTGAGGCGATATTGCTAGCCCGAGCCGTAGGCGAGGGCTATAAGGAAGCAGAGGCTGTAATTTTTAAAGCGCACGTATGTCATACGACGTTTTATAACATATTTGCGAGGAAATTAATAAAACTCTGACTTTGAGTGAAAGTAACATCGTGCGTTTTACATTACAATAATGCACAAGTGCTTTATGTCTCTCACTCTCTTGAGTGAAAGTAGGAGAAACGAGACCACAGAGTTCTACAGTCGGTTGCGGCGTGCGTTTTACATTACAATAACGCACAAGTGCGTAATGAAATACATTACGGTATTGAAATTGGTGTAATTACAGCCACTTTACGAGCAAATATGTTATATATAAATATGTATAAACATATGGCCTTGCCTAATTTTACGGAGTGATGGAATAATCAGGCATATTCATGCCGGGCTACGATGCGCGCCACGAAATATTTCTTTCGACGTGTCAGAACAAGACAGAATGATTGCGAAGTATATATCTGTCACTTTTTCACACGTCGAAAAGTGTTATTTTCGTGGCTTTTCGTGGTCGCATGCTTGGCTTACAGAACATCACTTTTTTTAGCTTTTCTTTAGCCAATTTTAACCCTAAAATTGAAAAAAAAAAACATTAAGTATCCCACAATAATATGTTCATAAACTTTGAAAAAAAGTATAGAACAGCCTTTTTCACAATTTCAGGATAGATTTTGTAAAAAATCATAACAAATCGTAAGTTTTGTTAATCATAACGATAATTTGATAATTTGAAGAGCCTCAAACCTTTCTCTTGCAAAAAAATACGGTTTGCGCCAGTCCGTACTCCTTACTTCCTGATATGAATAAAGGAACACACTGGATAGAAGCCCTTTCAACCGGTATAGGTCGTCCAGTCACTGAGATAAGTTAGGCTGATAATGAAAAAAAGACAGTCCTACAAATATCGCCACAGAAAAGACATCGAGTCTCTCCAAACAAACCCTTTTCCTCAACAAAAAGACTAAAACGGCATTCGCAGAACTTTTGACGTGGGCTAATCTAATAGCCTGACGTCCTAATGTTAAAAAGACTACGACACTACAAAGGGTTCCATTAGACGTGCTTTGAATTAATACTGACGGGATCAGTTAAGGAAATGTCTTTGAAGTCGAAGAAATAAGCTACGGGTAGTAACTATTTTCTGATGGGGCTATGTTTAATGGCTCGCTGTATAAGCCGAATCATAAGTCAGCGGGTGTGAAGTTATAGCTACAAGCTGCGTACTCAGACCAAATAAAAAAAATCAAAACAGAATGTTGTGAATAAACAAGTGAGGCTGGCAAAATTATGCCTCGCCGTGTACACATACACATCACACTACATAATATGTACCTACACGTACAAATATACTACGAGTATGCCTTGGCTCGTCAGTCGAACTATGGCGGCGCAACTCCGACGCACTCACACATGTATAAAAACCGGCCTCACTTGTCTGTTCACGACGTTACGTCTTGATTTTTTTATTTGGTCTGAGGCTGCGTAATACTCAATCAACTCGCAGTTTATTTTGAGCTTCAGTCAGGATTGGATATTGCGTAGCTTTTAAGCTATTTTCTGTATGTAATTAAGTGTAAAATAAGTAACGTCTTCGTATTTACTGTAAATTTACTTACTCGTATTAAAAAAATAAAGAATTTGAATTTGTAGCTAACTTCACATCAGCCGACTTATATGATTCGGTCTGTATGCTGCTTTAGTCAGTAAATCATGGTCAGAAAAAATCATCTGGACTAGATATGTCGAAAATGTTATACCTGATTATTTAAGATGATATTAGCACCAAAATTCTTAATTGTTATTGGTCCGTGTCAGTAAAAAGACGTCGTCCAACATAAGTATCAGATACATAATCAAAGACAAGCTTTTATTAAAAAAAATAATATATAAGAATAATGTTACTAAAACTACTTAAGTTTTTTCACATAGCAGTGAAAGGTAACTCATAAGCTCTCTAAATAATAAGTATCATAAAACAGGTATCATCTTAGGCAGGTATATACCTACGTATGAAATTTTCATAATAATGATTTTTGATTGATAGTAACTGGAAATTGAATAATTATTTTTCGCATAAAATGGCTACCCCGCTTTCCATCGTGTACAAAATTCGAATATTTCGCTCGAATTGTTAACATTAATTGTTAATTTTTTAATACCGGCTCAGCCGCTTTCTGTAAAATTTAAATGGGACCAGCTCGGGAGTATACCCTTTTGAACTAAAAAGATTTTTTTATTCGGTTCACAATTGGCGGAATCATCGATGAACATTCAAAAAAAATACATCAGACGAACATAGAACCTCCTGCTTTTTGGAAGTCGGTTAAGAAACAATAGCTTTTTGCCAGCTAGAACTACTTATTGCTAGGCAGATCTTAACATAGTTTTGTTGCTGACCATTTGTATCACGATCCCAAAGAACTAAGCTCGGGATAGTAAGTATTATTTAATCTGTGCGAGCACGTACGCGGCTTAAGGCCTGTCTGGTACAAACTAGATCAGATTATGAGATTGTGTTCCAGTAACAATGTATGGGAAAGTTGGCGTTATCTATTATAGAGTTGCACCTGCTGTCTTTGATACAAATAAAAATGTTGTTAGGGTTGTTAGATTATTAAACCATATAGGTGGTCATTTTGGTGGTGATTGCCTTGGTGGCTCAGTGATTAGTGACCCTGACTGCTGAGTCAAAGAGGCGTAGGTTCGATTCCCACCCAGGGCAAGCATTTATGTGATGAACATAGGTGTTTGCTCTGTGTCTGGGTGTTATTTAGGTATTATCTATATAATTCATAATTCATTTATTACTTGCGAAGTAGGTCGAACAATTTACATTGTGGTCATAAATATTATAAGTATGTATTTAAAAAGTATATTTAAGTAGTATATCAGTCTCTGACAACCATATTAAAAGCTTGCTTAGTTTGGGGTCAGAGACCGTGTGTAAGATGTCCCCAAATATTTATTTATTGACTTTGAGATCTTTAGTAGATTAGAATTTAGGTCATGTTTATAACGCTCTTTTTAAAGGCTGCGGCACGTAAGTCTAGCGCTGGTACTGTGGAGGGGATGGCTGCACATAGTGAGCGCCATACTAAACCCATGCGCAGCCACCCCCTCCACACTTCGCTCAGCGCTACGAGTAGACTTACCTATATGAGGCGACTTGTACTTGGGTGTTGAAAATAGTTTTGAGGTATTCTTTTTACGTTTTTAGTATCGGATACACACCATAATCTAGACTGAAAATGTATACTCAAAATTAGGTAGGTAAGATATGGTGAAACATAAACCTGTCTTGTATAAAATGTATTTTTCTGTCATTACCAATATTTTTGTTGTTCTGTGTTGACGTATTATGTTTTTGCTATTTGTTATCACCAACCAAATCTTTACCTCAAAAATAAAATTTCTCTATCAATCAATAAAATAGTTTTTAAAATGTACTAGTATAATATAGGTATAGTGGTGGTAGTGGTAACGACACCCGCCTTACAATCGTGAGGTCGTGGGTTCAAACCCGGTCCTGTACCAATGAATTCCTTGGAATTTATGTACGGAATTTCACACCACTGGCTTTTCGGTGAAGGAAAACATCGTGAGGCAACCTGCATATGTCCAAGGAAGAATTTCCATGGCGTATGTGAATCCAGCAACCCGCACTAGGCCATCGTGGTGGATATGGCCCAATTCCCCTTCGTGGGTAGGCCTGCGTCCTGCAGTGAACTAATAAAAAGGCTGGTACAGTACAGTACAATATACACACTTCGCTCACTCAGGTGCTCCGCTCGGTCACAAAAAGATCTTGCAAAGGGAGACCAGACTGCCTAGCCATCATGGTTCATGAGATACAGCCCGGTGACAGACAGACAGACAGACAGACGGACAGACGGACATCGAAGTCTTAGTAATAGAGTCCCGTTTTTCCCTTTGGGTACGGAACCCTAAAAAACTATTAAAATATGGTAAATAAATACTTAGAGTAAAACAACCGCATTGAATGCTTAATTTAAATGGAAGTTAATACTAATTAGATTTTTTTTCAAGGCCGCCATCACGCCGCCATATTTTACAAGCAATGTCAAATGATAATAAAATCCAAAAATATGAAATGATTTCTAATGAAAATTGTTACGAAAGAAAATGTTAGGAAAATCATTTTCCAAAACAAATAAAGCAAATAATGGAATACTGTACAAAGTAAAGGCCTAGGCTCGATTTATTTTTGCATTATCTCTTTTAAATGGAATTGTCTACTACACTCAAATTTCCAGCAGCTTTTCTTCAAGATCTCGCGATCAAAATTCCTCAGTCTAGAAAGTTTTGTCTACACGAGTAACTACTTACAGAGTTTCGGAGTCTTGTTTGCCAAAAAGAATTAAAACTAAATTCTACACTTATTTCGTTTCTTACAGCTTTTTAACTACTTACGAGTATAATGACACAATTGTTGTGAAACCTACGCACATTGAGTTGTCAAAAAAAAATCAACTTTTTTAGTGGACTGGTTTTGCAACATCTACTAATTTTCACCTGTTTTCAGTTGATATACTTTTGTTCATAGACTGGCAACTATTTAGGTTTTTTTGGTGTATGTACCTTGTTAACACTACCTATTCATGGTGGCAAAACGTTTTTGTAAACCTACAATTAGTAGTTTATCAGTAAACGGCAATAAACCCAAGAAAATTTGAACTTCGCGCACTGGCCAAAGCGTTTAACGTTTTTAGGTACACAGTTTTTATACATGCGTGGCTTTTTTTTTGTCGTCACCGATTTTTGTTCAGGAGTATTTTCCTCAAAAAAGGGGAAATATTTCTGTCGAGCTATTTATCAACCGATTTCAATAATACCTATTTGTCAGAATCGTTTAGCATCTAACAATAATTGCGAGTATGAATCGGTCACGAACGAGTCGGCTTATGAAGATCCAGTTAAAGAGTTGAGCCGCGATGTCTACTGTTCAGATAACTAGTTAACCCATCTATCCATCAGTCATAGGGCGTCCACTGCTGGATATGGGCCTCCCCACCTCTATTCAGCGCGATCCTGTGGTGTTAATGAGGTCATTCGTCCACCTTGTTGAAAGTCCTACGCTGCGCTTGCCGGTACGTGGTCTCCACTTGAGAACTTTTCGAACCCGTTGGTCATCGATCCTCCGTGCTATGTGCCCTGCCTACTGCCATTTCACTTTGCCAATCTGCTGAGCTATGTCGGTAACTTTGGTTCTTCTCTTCTTATTTCTGATTCAATCTCGCAGAGAGTGTACTAGTTAATAGCAACATTGGAAATTGTTTCAGATGAAATGGCGCACGGCGGGCGGGGTGGGCGTCCAGCTGGCGGCGGCCGTGTTCTGCCTGCTGCCTCTCTTCACATCTTCCACTGGAGATATACGTAAGTTCTAACCTGAATCAAACTTCATGGCGTCTGTGAAGTTAGCTACAAGCTGCGCAAAACCCCACTCCTCACCACTAATGCCATATATGAAATTGCTATTGCGCTACTAACACTTGCCACGTGTGTATTATAAAAAATATTGGACACGTATTTTTTTCTTTTAACATTTTAACAATAACCGGCCAAGTACGAGTAGGACTCGCGCACGAAGGGTTTCGTACTGTATGGGAGCCTCCCTTAAATATTAATTTTAGTGTAATTTAATTATTTATTATTGAATGAATTGAATCTACAACTAAATATTCTGTGAATATTTCAAGCATCTACCTGTTACCATTATTAATATCGAGCGAAAAACGGTTAAAAATTTAGGTTTAAATTTTATTCTGTTTTTAGTATTTTTTGGGATAGCGGCAACAGACATCATCTGTGAAAATTTCAGCTTTATAGCTATAACGGTTTATGAGATACAGCCTGGAGACAGACAGTTTATCTATGTCATTTATTGTTTGATTGACAAAAAACAAATACGTGTCCAAAATTATTGCATAATCTAACTAACGGACTAAATATAATAATGATTTTTATACCCAGTAAACATGACTATGCCTATGAAGCATAATACACAACTCACATTCAGTGCCTCGTGCATAATTTACGTGCTCTATATTTAAAAATTTAAGATCTTCATACACTTTCCATGAAAAGCAGCGAAAGTTTTTTTGCTAATTTTGTGTAAGACATATAGGTATTTAAGTAGAAGCTCACAACAGTGAAATTAAAATAAACGAGAAAACAATAAAGCACTAAAATACTAACAGCACAATATAGTCAGCTTCACAATGTACCGACACAATAGGCCCAATTATAAAGGCGCCATCGTAATTATTATTATTATAGCTAATTAGAATACTTTTGTTTCTTTTTCACTTTAGGCATTCGATAGAGAGAACACTTTTTACGTTGCTATTATTTACGATGACGCCTTCATAATTGGGGCTAATGCAGTGGTATGAATACATTGCTATTCGAATGTTAGGTTCTGAATGTTAAAAATTAATCTATTAATTAGTTATTCTGTAATCCTGCAGTACATTATTCGAATGTAGTTTGATCAAAATTAAACTTTAGTAAAATCCTCACAGATTTTACCGCCAGTCACTATCGGTTACATAAAATCTGTTTACACGGAGCCAAGCCTCGTCAAAACCCTAAGTAAATTAGGCTATAGGCTTTAGCACGTGGAGAGTAATAAATTTCTAGATTAGCCTTCCAGGCACGCTTTTACTACCTATATATATTTTCTATAGACCGAGGATATAGGCGGACGGAAATTAGGAAATTAGGTACCGGACAAGTCTTACGAAGGTGCCTAATGACTACACCTACGTAGGTAATGTACAAGCTGGTTCTATTGTCAACCTACTAATATTATAAACGCGAAAGTTTATGAGTATGTATGGATGTTTGTTATTCTTTCGCGCACAAACGGATGAACCGGTTTGGATGAAATTCGGTATGAAAGTAGCTTAGACCTTGGATTAACACATTGGCTTCTTTTTAACTCGGGCTAACGCGGGTAACACCGCGGGGCACAGCTAGATCATCGATAAACAACGAAAGTTTGAATTTACTCGTAAAAGGCTAGTTGAGAACAGAAGTGGTGAAATCTTCCTTTTTTGATAATTGAGTTAAACTAGTATTTAGGCTTCATATACGTCAACCTAGCCTAGAGTATACAGAAAAACCTAAGTTCTATCAAAAAATGCTACTTGAATCACTTCTGGTCTTAACTAGCCAAATTGTCCTTATACTACAATTGAACAGCGTTTGCAGCATGCTGGTTATCGACTTATAACGCCGAATGTAACACTGTAAACGTGTTACATACCAGCATACCAGCATTTAGGTCCAGTGTCACGTACTAGTTGCATAGACAACAATGCCCTTGTTTGCATTATAGATGAAATGATTGAGAGCAGAGGTGAAATGATTAGCTTCCAGCCTGCATGGACTTACATATTTATGCCGCATATCTTTTGCGACTAGAGCAGTAACAGTTTTTGTCATAGAAATAAGTCATAAAAGATTCAAAGAGGTTTGAGATTTACTTGTTATTTTCAGGTCATCACGGCACGACGCGGGCGCGAGGGTGGCGCGCTGGAGTGCAGCCAGCCTCTGACGTAACGGCCAACAACTCGGTCAGCAACATCACGGCACAACTCGGTGGCACCGCCTACCTGCACTGTCTGGTTGGCCATCTTAGCGAGAGAGGGGTAAGTGTTGACTACATTATTACAGACGTGACGGCCAACAACTCGGTCAGCAACATCACGGCACAACTCGGTGGCACCGCCTATCTACAGTCTGGTTGGCCATCTTAGCGAGAGAGGGGTAAGTGTTGACTACATTATTACAGACGTGACGGCCAACAACTCGGTCAGCAACATCACGGCACAACTCGGTGGCACCGCCTACCTGCACTGTCTGGTTGGCCATCTTAGCGAGAGAGGGGTAAGTGTTGACTACATTATTACAGACGTGACGGCCAACAACTCGGTCAGCAACATCACGGCACAACTCGGTGGCACCGCCTATCTACAGTCTGGTTGGCCATCTTAGCGAGAGAGGGGTAAGTGTTGACTACATTATTACAGACGTGACGGCCAACAACTCGGTCAGCAACATCACGGCACAACTCGGTGGCACCGCCTACCTGCACTGTCTGGTTGGCCATCTTAGCGAGAGAGGGGTAAGTGTTGACTACATTATTACAGACGTGACGGCCAACAACTCGGTCAGCAACATCACGGCACAACTCGGTGGCACCGCCTATCTACAGTCTGGTTGGCCATCTTAGCGAGAGAGGGGTAAGTGTTGACTACATTATTACAGACGTGACGGCCAACAACTCGGTCAGCAAAATCACGGCACAACTCGGTGGCACCGCCTACCTGCACTGTCTGGTTGGCCATCTTAGCGAGAGAGGGGTAAGTGTTGACAACATTATTACAGACGTGACGGCCAACAACTCGGTCAGCAACATCACGGCACAACTCGGTGGCACCGCCTACCTGCACTGTCTGGTTGGCCATCTTAGCGAGAGAGGGGTAAGTGTTGACTACATTATTACAGACGTGACGGCCAACAACTCGGTCAGCAACATCACGGCACAACTCGGTGGCAACGCCTACCTGCACTGTCTGGTTGGCCATCTTAGCGAGAGAGGGGTAAGTGTTGACAACATTATTACAGACGTGACGGCCAACAACTCGGTCAGCAACATCACGGCACAACTCGGTGGCACCGCCTACCTGCACTGTCTGGTTGGCCATCTTAGCGAGAGAGGGGTAAGTGTTGACTACATTATTACAGACGTGACGGCCAACAACTCGGTCAGCAACATCACGGCACAACTCGGTGGCACCGCCTATCTACAGTCTGGTTGGCCATTTTAGCGAGAGAGGGGTAAGTTCTAACCATAAACCACTACTATGTGTAGTGGGGCAGGGTCCATCTAGCCCCTGACGTGATGGCCAACATCTGGGTCAGCGAAATCACAGCGCTGCTCAGCGGCAATTTTTCTTTTATAAATACCATTCTGGAAGTAATTTAATCTTGAAATCACCAAAAATCAATTTTCCAATTTCTTTATACAAAATTTGAAAATTTGATAGATCTTGAAAATTTATTCGAATTTAAACCACAGTAGTATGAAACTGTGGCTACGAGTGCCAAGTGCTACGCCGTAGCACCGTAGTAGCGTTTTTTAAATAAATTCTATCGAATTTAAAATCACTGTATTGTTTTTTCTGAAAATTTAATTCAAGTTTTTCTTTTACAGCAAGTGTCTTGGATTAGAAAACGCGACTGGCATATCCTGAGCTCCGGAAAGTTCACGTATACGAATGATGAGAGGTTTCAGGTGAGATGATCTTTGATTTGTTGGTTTTGTCTCCTCCAATAGCAGAATAAATATTAAAAAATTAGAAAATTCATGTACAATAAAAAATCAAGTTTTTAAACATTTTGCATGTCTTATTTTATATTAATTAATAATGAATACTCATGCTTTTTAAACGATATTAAACGGTCGGTATTTCCATAGTAAAATACTCATGCTAGTTTCAATGAGGTTAACATATTTTTTAATGGGGCTAATGTATTTATTAAACTACCAGTAAATACAATACCTGCATAATCTAAAAGTACATAAACTACTAATACATAACAAGCAATCGGATCATCCATAGACCCTTGAAGGTCTAAAGATAATCCAAATGCTCAAGCCCACTGCCAGTGATATAATTATATTATTGATTCCGAGGCGTGAGACTGCACCCGCATAAGTATTTGTACCTGTTTCCATACATTCATACAAAAGGGTATGGAAACACGCGAGCTTTAACTTAACACAGTCTCAACACGTGCTCTAAGTTAAGTTTTGTAAGTAAGTTGAGAAATTCATGTTAAAAATATTTATTTTTACTTATACTTATATACTTATTTTTAATAACATAACTTAAATTCGGTTTCAAATTGCTTTATTAAATTTATTTTAACGCTATTTTACCGTTAAAAACCATTTTTAAAAGCAAAATTCGCGGAATTAAAAGAAAACTTAACGCGTTAATCAGGTAAAGTTAATCAGGTAAATAACAGGTAGTTAATCAGCCCCTCAGAAGATACGAAGTTCGCCGTGCCCGTTAATAAGACATCTTCAGTAAAAACAAATTTTAATTTACCAATTATATTCAACCATAATAAGTAATTATGTTCAACTCGCTGCGAATCTCATTAGTTCCACAATCAGTTTACTTCAAAGCAATTCATCGACATGGATAATTAGAGCCATACAACATAGAATCCAATCCAGACGTCAAACCGTACAGTCGTATCTATGTGCGGCGCTAAAACTAACTGCATTTTGCGATACTGAGTTCTCTAGAGTCTAGGAAAGGAAACTCAGTATCGCAAAATTCGGCTTCTAGTCTCTCTATATGTCTTCCAGAGTCTAAAGGATAAGTATGTAGAGAGACCAGAAACCGAATTTTTGAAACGTTAAAACCATTTGTAACGTTAATTGTAGAGGACCGCATACTATTGCAATTAAATGATTCTTATTCTTCTTATTCTATGTTCTACCGTTCGCGCAAGCATAGATTTACAAGGCTCGATCCTGTTCTTACTCGATTTCGTGACCATTTACGCATTTATTCAGCCATTTTAATGATTCAGTTTTGGAGCCCTTGATCACTGACGTTTATTTGACGCAAAGTGTAAGCATGATAACGCTACCAGCGTGCTGGGCACGCTGTCAAGTGGCAGTGGGTTAGAGCATTTGATATTTCATCTAGACCGTCTGTATTATGTTTATTAGTGTATTTTGTTGTAGTTAATGAAAGTTAAGTGAAGTAAAAAATATAATGTTGCTATCTACCATGTTGAAAATGTTTAGCGTATCTCATTAGTTCTTTGATCAATTTACTTTAAAGCTATTCCTTGACATGGATAATTATCTGCATGTCAAATTAACATAGAATCAAATCCGGACGTTACACCGTACGGTTGTCGAGTCTGGACCCAATTAATGTGCGGCGGTAAATACATCGCATTTTATGATACTGAGTTCTCTAGAGAATGTATAGAGAGACCAAAATGCTAGTATTTATTTCCTGGTATATATTAATTGCTTAGCATGCTAGAGTAATAAATTAAATTTATAACAACTACTTTTTAGCATTAAGTCTAATTGTGGTTTTAAATAAAGATAATCCTACGACATTAGGTTCCCTTAGATCTAAACAATTTATGTCGCATTTCATGAGATCTGTGGGCTTGAGCATAAGCTGGAAATGGGAAGTCTACAATATCAATTTCCGGGTAAAATTGATGATTCAAATTTATTTTATAAATTGCTGGACTCAACGAAAATTCAAACATAAGTCGCTAAAATAAATCAATGTTTATCTACGAGTGCAGTAGCATCGTGCTACGGCGTAGCACTCGTAGAAAGCTGTAGCAACCATGAATCTTCAGAAAAAGTGTTGCACGTACTTCCAACTTAAGTAATGTAGTTTTGCGGATTTCGTTATATCTTTTTTGAAAAGTATATCAAAAATTGTGGGCATATAGTAACTAAATACATATATTCGCACTTGTATACGTAGGTACGTAGGTATATAATGTGCACAAAAATAAAAAATAAATGGTTTAAATAGATACTTTCGGGCTTTTGGTCATTTCATAATCCTTTCACACCCGATGAAAGGATTGCGAAACGCATATTTTACTCAGAACTTGAAAAAGGGAAGCGTAAAAGCGGAGGCCAGTTTCTCAGATATAAAGATGTCCTGAAGAGGCATATGAAGGGGTGTGGTTGGGGTGTGGTATCGAACCCTCATCATGGGAATCTCAGGCTGTTGACAGTACGTCATGAAGACAGCAAGTATATACCAACGTGTACGCATTTGAGAACCAAAGGAAGCGTGATTTAGACCTAAAAAGAGACCATCTCAAAAACAAACCGCCGTCCAACATTACATACAATTACATAAATGCAGTCCTCACATGTAGCTACTGTTCTAGGACATTTTGCGCTAAAATTGGGTACATCAGCCATGTGAGGACTCATCATCATCAGTAACCATACCCATATACGGAAAATGGTCGCCGTTGCCGAAATCGGCGTGGAAGACATCCTCATCATCAATACATTTTCGTCATTATACAGAGTGTTAGTTACACTAGACAATGGACAAAAGCTGAAATTACATTGGGTTCAATAAAATTCAAAAATATGTCCGTCATGTACAGAACCACCTCGTACAGTTTACATGATAAATATGACCAAAGCTGGGCTACTGAATATTCTATTCTCTAGCGCGTCGGATCACATCCGTTAGTATTTGGAGGTTTAATTCTGCGGCTGGCCAATACCGGTCAATTTACGAGAACGAGCCACTATGTATTTTAATAAGCTCTCGTTCAGGTATTTATTTCGGGCTCCGGACCAAAACTGGGTCAGCTACTAGATTTAGCGCCCACTAAAAGTTCCGATCTATTATGTAAATTAACCGGGTACGCCTACATTTTGAGAGTGGTTGTTTAATTTAAAGGATAGTGTTTATTTGACTAATTATCGTTAATTAGGCTGTATATGCTAACCAAATGAGCAAAACTTAGCCGTAACGCTCGTGACCTAGTTTGACTGGATGTTTGTCAGGTATCACCAAAGTAAAGCAACGTTCGGCGCAGTCATCTTTCGAATAGGTGACCGCTGGTGACATTTCCAACTGAGCTCAATCGTAGCTCGGATGACACGTTAAATTGCAGGTCCCGATCGTTTTAAGTTTAGACATGTTAGACACTTGGGCTAGCCAGCTGGCCTATACGAACTTACTTACATACCCATATTATAAGCACCCAACTAAGTTGGTATAGGACGGATGGCTTACCCTGCAGTCAGTTTTTAAGCCGTCTGAACCGAACTACTTGTTTGCCTCCTATAAAATATCTAGATAAGCTCTTCTACCTATATAATGCTAAAAATTTATTCTATTACTTGTTAAGTTTATGTTTCTATAATAGAGCGTTTTGTAACGTAGATTTTTCAATATATTTCAGGTTTTACATGGAGAAGGTTCAGAAGACTGGACGTTGCAGATTAAATTCGTGCAGAAAAGAGACAACGGTACTTATGAATGTCAGGTTAGTTCATATCTATCTACTCTACTTTTTACCTTGTTATTGTCTAATGTAGAGGGTAAGTGATCTTTCGTGTATTTTCGAAAGGATTGGTTGGAAACGCCTTACCTCTGCTTTATGCTTGCGCTTCTAACCAGGTATCTAATGAGAGTGTCTAGTTAATGAGATTTCCGAGTATTTCCTGTGTATGAGTATCCATTCACACACATTGGGAATTTATTTTGATCAGTTTTACGTGCCCTATCCATTGTCAAAGTGTACTGTACTGTACCAGCCTTTTTAATAGTCCGCTGCAGGACACGTACTGTAGTGGACTGTAAAAAAAAGCTGGTACAGTAGGTAGGGCACGTAAAACTGATCGAAAATGGATTCCCAAAGTGTTTGAAGGCCTACTCACTCTGTCATAGCGTAACAGTCTTAAAACATATTAAAGCAAATATTGAAAAGAAGAGTGATTTGAAGCAACATTTTGAATACCTCCGAAATGAACCATCTCAATCATATGAGTTCTACAATAAAATAAAAATTCATCATAATCTGTCTATTCGTTTGGAATATACGATGCCACACATATACTTCTAAATATCTACATAGACATACAACCACAGAAATGTACGAGTACCTATGTCAAATTAAAAAACACGGTCGGCAACGGCGGTTGAAAACCACCAATAACTCACAAAATAAAACCCTTATAAAACCTGTGTTTTCCTTTATCGAATGTCCTGTATAACATCACAAAACCTTTATTAAAAGAAAAATCTGGGTCGCAGCTGACGAGACTGTCAGGTTCGCCGGAAGATGTCAATTTACCCTTGATATGGGGAGGTCTGATTACCTACCCTTCTCATCGGGTAACAATGGGTAAAACACAATCTTTTAAATAACATGAGTTTCCAGGAAATATGATATCCGCGGAGAAATCAGAGATTTTCTGACCGGAAAACGGTACGGGTATCGGAATGGTCCTAATTGACATGCAATCATGTTTGTGAATTGATAGAGTTGACATTTTGTCGTAATGATCGTTTTTAGGGTTCCGTACCCAAAGGGAAAAACGGGACCCTATTACTAAGACTTCGATGTCCGTCCGTCCATCTGTCTGTCTGTCTGTCTGTCACCGGGCTGTATCTCATGAACCATGATGACTAGGCAGCTGAAATTTTTACAGATGATGTATTTTGGTTGCCGCTATAAGAACCAATACTAAAAACAAAAATAATAAATAATTATCCCATACAACAAACCTGAATTTTTAGACGTTTTTCGCTGTATATTAATAATGGTACCAGGTAGATGCTTGAAATTTTCACATAATATTTAGATTTATATTCCCTTCAAGAATAAATAAAATAAAATTAAAATAAAACAAACATTTAAGGGGCCTCCCATACAGTAAGGAACCCTCCGTGCGCGAGTCCGACTCGTACTTGGCCGATTTTTGATACTTTTTGTCGCAGAATTTTACGGGTCCTGACTCGTGGTTACACCGCTTTGTTACACCGGTGTGACATATAAAATAAATTTCAATTATTCCATAGCATCGTTTGCTCGTTTTGGCGATCTGTTCCTCACAAAAGGAGAGTTTTTAATATGAATTCATAAAATTATTTTGTGTGTGTGTATGCACTCTTGTGATATCCTAAGCTGTGCAAGTAATGCAGTGCCTAATCAAATAAATAATTTTCGTATATTGGCAGATTATTTTTGAATATTTCACGAAGTTTTCGACTATGAGCACAAACAGTCACTTTAGATAAGCGCATCTCTTTATTCAAAATCCCAAACACCTAGAACACATACATCAGGCCAAACTCTCGACAAAATTTACATACAAAACGTTACTTTACCTTTTTCAACATCATCGAAAAAATGTTGTCCCTGAGAATTCTATTTTAGATCGTCGGCTCGGGATAAAGTCAAAAAGAATTCATACATCGACTTGTATGGGAAAGATCTTAAAATCATTCTCTAGATCGGCAATCTGACTATGTGGGAAGCTCATTTACGTATCAAATCTGTCAACTTACCTGTAAAGGTGAGGTTCCACCGGAGTTGGTACTTTAGCCAACTGTGGCCCACAGTTTTGATTCAGATTCAGATCACCATTTATAACATGTCAGTCATACAAGGCAAGTCAGTTTACAGAATTGAAGTATAAGTAACTATAAAATTTTAAAATTCTTAATCATAAACAATAATATTCAATAATAAATAAAATAATAACAACAAGTCAACTTATATGTCATCAATATGTCAAAGGAAATCATAAAATAAATTACACATTAGTCATAAAAATCGTCTTGTAGTGGAACCTTTCTAAATGTATAGAATTGCATGCAATTATGGAATTATCGAATGATGTCAAATATTATTGTATTACTCATCAAATAGTATTATTGTAATAGTCATCTAAAGAATCATCATTTTATTTCATCGCTAAAAACTCACCAAATTATAAAACATATTATTTGTTAAAAATATTTAATTTTTCTTTTAAAATCAGGATAAGGTAGATCAGTAATAGATTTTGGTAATTTGTTGTACATAAAAATCTTATTTTACACGCCATGCCTTTGAGTTTTAGTCAATTTAGTTGAGGGCAAGCACAGTTTTGTACAATATTGAGCAGAAATGTTTCTTTCCGTGGAGCCGAACAACCAATATCCAACTGTTCGAGTTTCTGCAAATACCGGATTTTTTTTCAAAGTGCAGGATTTTTTTCTCATCATTATAAACAACTTTTACTATAATACCAACCTCGAAATCGTAAAAATATGAGGTCTTTCATACATTTTGTTAAAAGCTCAGACTAAATAAAAAATCAAGACAGAAGGTTGAGAAACAAACGAGTGAGGCCGGCAAAACTACGCCTCGCCGTGTACAGACACAATTACACACACAGACACGTACAATGAAACTACTCCTTGGCTCGTCAGTCGAACTATAGCGGCATGCTCGCCATCGAAGGCTACTTCTTGCGGCGGCGTCGTGTGTCGGGTCGTTCTCTTCCCTCAAATATGGTCGAGGAGAGCGATGGCTGGCATGTGCTGCATGAGGGTCGCCGGTTTGCTCGCGGCATTCACGCAATGCACTGAAACTACTAACTTAGACTAAGACTAACCTCTCTCTATAGTACAGTCGAATTCTTTAAAATGTAACTACTCAACAAAGGGCACAGACCCTGGAGTCTGTGAGTCAAAAATTTTTTTATTAAAAAAAAATAGCGGCACAACACCGCCGACAAACTCACCACATGTATAAAAAACTGGCCTCACTTGTCTGTTCACGACGGTCCGTCTTAATTTTTTTATTTGGTCTGAGGTTGAAAGTCAATTCAGTTTTTACATGGAACAGCTGATATTCAAGATTTTTCAGAAAATCCAATAGCTGTTCTTAGTGACAAGTTAAAAATCCCCGACCTTTGCAATAGGGTACCTACCCTATATTTGCGTATGGTACTATTTGGTATTCTGCGGTTCAGCTCTACCTACATATTCTGGGTTACACATCAAACCGAAAGATCAAAAGTCACGTCACGTAGCCGACTGATTGTTTCGTAGGCCGTGTGTGTAACGTATTGTTACGATATTTACTTATGCCGGATTTTTCGGGGAAGCTAGATTAGGTTTGTCTATCGAGTCTGTCTTTGATTTAAGCATGGAGATTGCTTCGACAAAAACGAGGTGGAAGATCGAGATTGTTTGAAGAAAAGTGTGCCAACAGTTTTCGGTAGATCTACGATTGTGTATTTTTTACCTACATTATGTTGATTGAAGGGAATTGTTAGAAAACAAGTAGGTGCGGTGGGAAAAAATATCCATCCATCTTGATGGCGCAGCGACCCAAAATGTGTCTTGGGCTCTGATCCGTTTCTATTTTGAGTGAGTTCATGATATCTTGCATCCTAAATCAGGAGCAGGTTTTTCTGCTACTTTATTTCTTCATCTACACTTTGGATATCTCACTGGTCTTTTTTACGTTTCTACCTCTACAGTACAACTCTCCTCTATTCGATTATTTTCGTGGGGAATTAGGTTACCGATAGACCGAAGCATCACGGCTTAGATATCAAGTGTCTGTAGTCTAACAATTGATAAAAGCTGTGGTGGCCTAGAGGTATAATAACACCCGCCTTACAACCGTGCGGTCGTGGTTTCAAATCCCGATACAGGACCAATGAGTTCTTTGGAATTTATGTACAGAATTTAACACCACCGGCTTTTCGGTGAAGAAAAACATCGTGAGGCAACCTGCATACGTCCGTAGAATAAATTCGATGGCGTACGATATGTGAATCCACCAACCCGCACTGGGCCAGTGTGGTGGATATGGCCCAATCACCCTTCGTGGGCAGGCCTACGTCCTGCAGTGGGATGTTAAAAAAAACTGGTACAGTCGTAACAATTCAGTACATACCTACATAGGTAGCAGTAATACAACCTATGAGCACAACAGTAAAACCAAAGGTTGTTAAAAATCTTTTTTTATCCAATATCATCCTTAATTGAGATTGGTTAGTTCCAAATATCGATAAAAATGAGTCAGTAAACCAACGACGATAATACCTACGACGCACGACCCTCGTCAAAACCTCCCGACACGAAAACCCGAACATGTCAGCATGTTGTTCAACATCAACAACAAAATCGCTATCAAAGTGACGTCATAATTGCAACCCGAAATGCTTTCACGCATTTTGACGCCAATAAATTTAAAAATAAAGGTTTGCGCACTTTAACGTACCGTACTATACTCGTGGAAGGAAGCCTGGTCTAGTGGTTGTAACGCTGATCTGTCATTGCGCTCGTGGGTTCAATCTCGGGTCCGTACCAATTAGTTTCTTTGGAACTTATGTACGGAATTTATCACCACTGGCTTTTTGGTGAAGGAAAACATCGTGAGGCAACCTGCATACATCCGTTGAAGAAATTCGATGGCGTGTGTGAATCCACCAACCCGCACTGGACCAGCGTGGTGGATATGGCCCAATCACCCTTAGTGGGTAGGCCTACGTCCTGCAGTGGACTATTAAAAAGGCTAGAAAAGATAAGATAATATATTTATTTGACCAAAAAAAATTTTACAATTGCTGTTGGAAGATATGCCATAAAGTATATTAAAGACAAGAGTTTTACACTTTACAGTGGGTTCCAAACTCGGCTAGGCCTGTATTTTGGTAACCCATGAGGTTGGCTGGTTCGGTACAGTACTATGCTCGTGCTAGTAATTCTTATCACGCACGGAAAAATTACCTACGCTCTACTATGCTTACTATAGCGTAACAGCAACGTACACGTCAACAATAGTCGTCGAGAATATTTTGCAGGTGCTGAAACGCTTAGCGCGTGGCTCGCAACGATGCTGATCGATGACAGGACTGTCTAGTTGACATATTCTTATACTTTAATACTAAGAATATGTTTCTTCCTGACACTTTCATGGCACTATCATGGTACGAGTATGGTACATCAGAGTAGGCAGACACCTTTACAGGCATGAAGTTGAACTTGATTTTTATTTTTTACTGAATCACGAGACGAGCTATGCTTTCGCATGGTGTTAAGCGTCACGTATGCCCAGGACAGATCTGCCCCTCTCAATTTTTTAAACTGTACTGGTACACCTGTTCAATATCCTGCGCGGCACAGCACTGCGCCATAGATTAGATTATAGTTACTCCGTAAGCTGCTCTCGTCACTCGGAAATATAAATATCTTAAATTTTATTTTGCCCTGTGAGAAAATTGTCTTTCAATCCATATTAAGTAAGTTCGTATAGGCCGGGTGGCTAGCCCTGGAGTCAGAGTTTTAAAGCCTCCTGAAAGCCTCTAAAATGGCTAAACGGTTAAAACAACCGGCGCCTATAATTGTACACTGCTGTTTGATGATTGAACAACTGACAAACGATATATTAATATTTAGAATTCATATTCTATAAATACGATGAGTAAAACTTCGAATTTATTTACCCAAGTCTGTGTTTACTAATGAACTCTCCCAAATAAATGTCTACTAACATAAAGCTATTCTTACAAATACAAATAATAAATTCGTATCGAAAACTGTTTATCAATATTATGTTACAAAATAACAGAATGGCAATAAGGACCGGGAACGAGAGGTCTCATCTCTCACAGTTGAATCTTTTAAAAACAAAAGGCAGCGTTGTATGTAGATTGTATTACCTTATTTACATAAGGAAAATGATTTTCTGTATCGGGAGGTCGTTTGGGAGGCTGGCGAGGGATGTTGCCGTACTTAAAGTACTTTATGCCTATGTGCAGTAAGGGAATTTTAGCGCGGAACTTATTGACGTATACATGGTGATAGTAAGATTCACTTTACAGTTCAGGTAAGTCTCCTGGAATCTATCAGCCAGAGACCGGTCACGTATTTAAGCGTTTCGCGTTACGTTCGCTTCTGTCAGTCTTCGGATGGGTGATCGCGGGCGGCATTTAAAACTTAGCGCTAATGCGCTGAAACTGAAAGACATTTTTAACTCTCAGTTCTTAGTCTTATTTGACTCTCGGGCAGCTTAAAAACACTGACACAGGCCACGCGGCATATATGAATTTACTGTTAGTTTGAAATTGAATAGGATGCAAAAACTGTTATCATTTTCGTTACAAATAATCAAAACACAACGGGTTTTCAACCCCCAGCACCCAGTTTGGCAGCTAGAGCCACCAAAATGTGATGTACTTTTTCATGAATAAACAATTTTTGAATTTTGAATTTGGAACTCAATGTTGTATTTGATTGCACAGGAGGCAACAAAAAACGGCGAATTATCGTAGATGCGAATAGATCCCTCCGTAGAGATATAATCACTATCATCATCACTATCACTATCACTACATAGTATAAAACAAAGTCGTTTCCGCTGTCCCCATGTCCACATGTATGCTTATATCTTTAAAACTACACAAAGTATTTTGATGCGGCTTTTTTTAATAGATAGAGTGATTCAAGAGAAAGGTTTACATATATTAATATAAACCTGTGCGAAGCCGGGGCGGGTCGCTAGTAAGCTATAATAACTAGCGAGATCCCTCGGAGAGTGATAGTTGGACGCAGTGTACCGCCACCGTATGTCTTCGGCCAGTAAAATACTCTTTGCTGCTAGTCAGTCGTAAGCGTTTGAAGCGGGAACTCCATGCTTGCGCGTGAAGATCATCTTAGATAAGCGACCGAGTTTAACTCTATTTATTGTCAATTTTTTTGCAAAGAATAGAAACCCTTCAGTTTCATCTCTTGGTCGTTGTCGTTGGTTATCTATCAAATAACAATTAAAATCTTTAGGAAAGACGTCAGTAAGCCACTGGGTATATGCACTGGGTGAAAGTGAGAAAACTGACATTGGCTCGGAATTCTGTAGATACTGTTTGGTATTTTGTGATTCAATCCAAATCCAAGTATAAAAATCCATACTGCACACGCGGGCATGCTTAGCAAGCTAATGGAGTAATGTACAGTTGATTGTGTGCGTAATTTGGAAGTCAATAGCCGATATTGGGGTACGCGAAGCACTTTTCGGGACATTATCAGTGCCTTCCGAATGCCCTTAATGTATATAATGAGAATAGTTGAGCGAGCCTGCTTTCAATGTAGCGTCTGTATGATAATTTCGTTTCGTTCAGGTAAATTGCTTTCACTGCACGGTTTTATCAGTATGTGTTTAAATTTTGGGCGCTTAATGAAAGTGATCGGGCTTCCAATGGGTTTAATTGTTTGAAACTGTCGCTTGAAATATTATTCTGGGAATTGGAAGGTTGGTTATGAATTTTACGGGCGATATAATACCTATATTGTGTCTGAATTCTATGGCCTGAATCTCTGAATATCTCCACACTCTACGAAATCGAATAAAATTTTATTTTGGTCATTTATTGGAAGGGTCAATTATGAATTTTAATAGACAGTAGGTGCGCCTACTACTACTTAAGTCATAGGCAAACTTTTTTGGCTTACGTAAAACTGAAAACTAAGTAAAGAAGTAAAAACTTTAGAATACTGAAAACTCAGAGCAAACAAGAAAATCTCTGTGACTGACAATACAACTGGCGCATTTTTTGCTAAAATGAATCTCTGCCAGGCAACATTTGCATAGAAAAAAAAATAGAATGCACAATTAAGATAATAAATGATGTAAAAGATGAGGGATGTTCATAGATGTAAATGACGATATAGTCCAGTTAATTACCAAGTTCTAGTGGAAGTCGATACACGCAGTGGCTTCGAACTTCTGGTAAGTATAGTAAATTAACACGAAAACATTAATATTGAAAGTAACGGGATAGCCATTCTGTATGTTTGACCTTTTCGACTATAGTCTGGCGGCGGGTCCTCACCGCCCGCACCTGTCTCAATCCCCCTTTGTCGTCTACCCCCGCGCCCCTGTACCGCGCAGGCGTGGACTCAGTTAAACGGTCAGACTATAGATAGCATTTAATCTACCAACATAATTTTACATTAGCTTAAAGCAATTTCAAAAACAAAGCCAGTTTGCGTTCCTACATAAAACACACCCAAAAAAGAGTTTCAAAACCGAACTCTACTTTCAACCATTAAGGTCCAAAATCCCAAACACATTCATAAATAAGCCTACCCTAAGTGCTTACGCCAAAAAAAGCGACTCCTACTGTTTATGTAGGACAAGCTTTTTAACCTTTTTGAAAACGTTGAAATTGCTGGCCTTTCCTTTTAAATTAAACTTCGGCAGGTGTTATTCTAACCGGGATTGGAAGGTTAATTGGAACAAATAAATATCGTCATTGCGTCACATACTGTGCTGGTTTTACGATGGTTGAATAAAAATGCGGCCAAGCGCTGTGCGAATATATTTTAAAGACCTTTTTCTTTTAAATCTTTTAGAGATCTTTATTCGAATTTTGTGTGGGTATAAAGCAAAAAGTAAATATCTATTTTGTTTTGTTAGTATGTTTCGATGTATCGCTGCGACGTTTCAAGTACAACCCGGTCAGAATATCTGTGCACCTCGCTGGAATGCGGCGCCTCTCCCGCTTCCCCTGTCACCTCTCCGCGCACTCCCCGGTGCGACAGTACGGTTAGCATCTTCGTTGCCGATACACGTCCCGATAATAATTTACGTCCGGACGGTATACTAGACGTCCGGTAATGTATATACGTCCCGATAATTCGACATGACGTCACGAAGTCAGGTGCACAGATATTGTGACCGGATTGTACATTGGACCTCAGCTCCTCTAGTCCTGTTCTTTTCCTATCGTGTCTGTTCGACCCGCGATTTTCACAAAATCGTCGACCTCTCGGGCCTCGGCCTGAGCAGTGACGGGGCGTGGGGCGGCGTTCGGTAAAGAATCAACGTATTTATCATAATAATTTTTCGCAAAAAAAATGGCAAAACCGCCTTCCGTCGTGTACAAAATTCGAATTATTCGCTAGAATTGTTTACATTTTTGTTGATTTATCAAAAACAGCTCAGCCGATATCTGTAAAATTTAAATGGAACCATATTGGGAGTATACTTTCTCTTTTCCTTTCCAACTAAAAAATGTTTTTTTCAATTTACCGATTCGGTTCACAATTGGCGAAATTTTCGATGTTCATCTTATACAAAATTCGGATATTTCGCTCGAATTGCTTACATTATTTTGGATTTTTCAAAAACGGCTCAGCCGATTTCTGTAACATTTAAATTAAACCATTTCGGGAGTATACCCTTTTGAACTAAAAAATATTTTTTCGATTCGGTTCACAATTGATAAAATTATCGATGAACGTACACAATAATAAAAAGATACATACAGTTGAACATAGAACCTCCTCCTTTTTTGGAAGTCTGTTCAAAATGTTCGAATGACACAACGATGTCCCGCTCCGACGGCTCATAGACCCTGCTACCGCCGCTGCCATTGCCGCTGAAGCCCGAACTCGATGGCGAGGCAGTATAATAGTTTCTGATTCTCATTCCACTTTGTCCGTGTTTCCAGGTGTCGACCAGAACGGGTATCGTTTCTCACTACGTGCGGCTGCAGATCGTGGTGCCCGAGGCTTTCATCCTGGGCTCGGGGGAACACCACGTGGACCTCGGCAGCGTCATACATCTCATATGTATCGTAGAAAAGGTATACCTACTATTAGTTTTCTTTTAAATCAACTGAACCATAGAAGAGAACCAAACTTTGCATTGCCTGTTGCTGCCTTGGAAAAAGATTTCCAATGGGATTTATTGAAAACGCGATAATTGCGGGACTAATCAGGTCACCTGTCTACTTTATGGATTTTTTGTCTTAGTACCTATCTACATTGATTGTGGAGGATATTTTACCATCCACTCAACTTGTTGTACTAAAACTCTGACAAGAGCTTCGTTCTGGTTTGAGTACTAATTTAGACCAATACGGTTCACATTATTTTTTCAATTACTAATTTTTCAATTTAATTTAATCTATGTGTAACTCAATGTAAACTTTAGAATATAAATAAGTATGTGTATGTAATGTACCTTTACTGTCTCATATATTATTTATTATCAAATACTTTCAATCCATACGACAACAAATCATCCCATGATAGAAATGTATTAGTTGTTAGGTAATTTATAGATTGTTCTCCTGTCTAAAGTATTTCATTTTCTTGGAAAGCGTAGGACTCTCAAAACAATCAGCCCGTGAAAATACTTCCACAGTTCGGGGAAAATCAACAAGCTAAATCATCTTTCCCATAAACTAGGTCATCTTAGACAATAGCAGTGGTTCCTAACCAGTGGTTCAAAAGAGTCAGAAACTGAAAATAAAAAATAATAATCTGAAAGTCCACAAAATCACGGATACGCTCCAAACGTAACAATCAACATACCCATTTCAAATCTATCTATGCATTTGATTGACGCGGCGCGCAAATACTGTACTTGGATTATTTTTAGAGTTCTGAGCCCTTGGTCCAGGTTTTGCATAGTTTACAATACTTTCGCGTTCGCGTGTGGCTCCATACATTTTGGTTAGTTCTTCCTCGTTTCCGCCAGGGGCGCTGTACCAAAATGTATAGAGCTATACAGAAACTGGTGTTGTTTTAATTTACGTGTAAACCTGGACTAACCCCTCTGAGTTTCTTTATAATTAGCAGGGAGCACAATGAGTATGAAAAGCAATTGGATCATTCGCAGATCTCTGAAGCCATTCGAACCATAATGTTCAATTTGAAAGATGTTGAATTCACAAAATTTTGAGTTTGCTAAATGTTGGATCGAAAAATGTTGAATTTTTTAAAATTTAAGATTTTTCTAAAAATATAATAAAGATCACAATTTGTTGCGCTGTGCAGTTAATATTTAGAGAACCACTTATTCATGTGAAGCCTATCATCGTGAATTGAATTCCAGATTTCCGAAAACACGCGATAAGTGGTCCCAGGTCAATAAAAGGTTGAGAATTGCTTGTTAGTAGGAATAAAATTGGACCATCTCGAGGTCTATTGGTTTGTCAATACATTAATCGAAAATTGCCTGGAACTCCTGGAAGTAGTAATTCTGTAGTTCGAGCTCTTCAAATGAATTTCGAATCGGAATTCGGTTTACCTTAAGTTGGTTTACAATTAGGATTGGAGTCTATTGAATTATTGTCTACTGACTGCGTACGAATTTGAGATAAGTCAAGAAAGGTATTGAGTTAAAAAAGGTTCAGACCTAAAGCAAAGAATTTTGCCAATTCCGCCCAATTTATGTTAAAACGGAAAGCAGTTTTAAACCGAAGCTAAGAAATTATAAAAGGTTGATTTAGTTTTCATACGAATGTAGAGATATTTAATAGCACACTTCAACGTATAAGTACCTACTGTAATCATCTAGTTTTTTCTGTTTGGTGCTCCAAATGATTGCCAAGTCGTTTATGTAAATATCATGTATTTTTCACTCAATATCGCAATAACTCAGTTATTGCTTCATTTCAATATCAACGAAAACAAATCCTTTCGCAATAAAATATAAGCACACCATAAATTCTGTAAACATCCTTATTACCAGTATTAATATTTTATTCGCTTTGGAAAGGGAACTATTTTACCTTTTTTAGGGTTCCGTACCCAAAGGGTAAAAACGGGACCTCATTACTAAGACTGCCCGTCAGTATGTCACCAGGCTGTATCTCATGAACCGTGATAGCTAGAACGTTGAAATTTTCAGAGGTAAGGTATTTCTGTTGCCGCTATAACAACAAATATTAAAAACATAAAAGAATAAATAACAAAGGAGGCTTCCATACAACAAACCTGAACTTTTAGCTGTTTTTCGCTCGATATTAATAACGGTGACAGGTAGATGCTTGAAATATTCGCAGAATATTTAGTTAATTATGCACTCCAAAAAAAAAAAATATTTAAGAGAGCCTCCCATACAAGTAACGTGATTTTTTTAACTCGATAACTCTTAATAACGGCAACAGGAAGATACTTCAAACATTCACAGAATATTAAGTTGTATATTGTTGCGAGGAATTTGATGAGGATCGTTGAGAATATAAAACGATGAATAAAATAAATAACAATTATTTTAAAGCATTTAGACAGAATATTTTGTATCGTAGTTATTTTGACAAGACTGTTTCGTACGGTTTCCTTAGATACACAAAAACATAAGAAACCTTCTTTAACAGTATATACCCTTCAAAAATAAATAATTTAATATAAAATATATTAAGGGCGCCTTCCATACGGTACGGAACCCTTCGTTCGCGAGACCAACTCGCACTTGGCTGATTATTTATACACCTGAGTAATCGTCGTAATTATAATAATTATTTTGCCGCTCAACCGACCTTAATAATTTGAAACTCTATAGTCTATATTATAGTCTACTAGCGACCCGCTGCGGCTTCGCACAGGTGTATTATACATATAAACTTTCCTTTTGGGTCACTATCTATTAAAAAACCGTATCAAAATCCGTTACGTAGTTTTAAAGATATAAGCACACATAGGGACAGACAGACAGTGGGAAGCGACTTTGTTTTATACAATGTAGTCAATATTGATAGTCATAATTATCTAATTACATTTTTTGCAAAAAAATCTTGTAAAACGATTGAATAATTATGTCGAAACTTGCCCCCCTCTAAAATGAATCTGCCACTGTAGGCTTCAGCCTGTAGATTTCGGGGGTTGGCCTCATAGTAAAAGTTGGTCATAATGATGAATATAATGATATCCTAGAATATGTTTGTCATCTAGAGAAACGCCACGTCTAATTGATTAAAAAACGGGGGTCCCCAATTTGATATGCCATCCAAGACACGGTCTGAAAAAAACTTTTCTTTTACAAGCTTTATTTTCTCCTAGTTATTCTGTAGAATAATCCTAAACAATGATCAATTATTCACATCCGTTTATTTCTCCCCAACCTACTTTAGCTAAAAATGTATGAAGTTTTTATTATCTTGCGACATTTTTACGAGCTAGGATAATAATCGTAAAGAACCGCTTGTTTTATTAAGGTACGTTCCTGTAATTTTATGTTTACAATCGGACTAGCTTGTTATACAGGTGGTCAGAAGAGGGAACTAGATCGTGTACTGGAAGCGATTGGTTTCGTTTAAGAATTGCGATGGTGGCTCTTTTTCTGACTGTAGAGTTAGGTTGGTGGTATTATTCTGTAAGATCTGGAAGCCTGGTAGCTCTGAGTTTAGTGTCCGCCGATTCGTTCAAGGGGATACATTTAACGGCTTCACTGCTTTCGAAACTTGAATGTCATGTCATGATTTGCTTTGTTTTTCTTTTAAAAGTTCTATTTTTCAACGCTGTCTTCTGAGTAAATAAAAAAGTTATTGGTGTAAAAGTTTTGTAGTTTTAAACTGTGGCAGTCTATTGTCAGTCAGTTCTGAAGTTAGGTACTTGAAATTATCTCTATCAAATTTTATCTTGTCATTTCTAACTAACTCAATCAATTTCTCTCAATTTCTTGAATTTAAAAAATTTTACCATTGAGTCTTAAATTATACGGAAAAAACTATCTATAATAGTTTTCTATAACTTACGTCAGAAAAATGAATCAGAAAAGAATCTTGTGAATATTATTAAATTCGACGTTACAATCGGTCTAAAGATCTTAATTTTGTACAATACAGTACAGTAATATATCCTACTATCCCACTAATATTTATATATATTCGTTTATTGCACAATGCACTGTTACAACAAAAGTTCTTACAAACTAGAGTCTTAACTAAGTGACATTGACCCCGTGAGGGCGTCGCAATTTAAGGAGAGGTAACATTAGCTCTACTTACTAGATATTAATCAGTTTTCTATAAAATATTTACTTCTAGTAGTTATATATGTATATAACAAATTCTAAAATCTTATAAACGCGAAATTTTGTGAGTATGTATGGATGTTTGTTCCTCTTTCACGCAAAAACTACAAAGGGATTGACTGTGCAGTAATAATAATGCTTATACATCAGAATAACACATAGGCTACAATTTATAAAGATATCGCGTGAAACGAAGTTCTCCGGGTCAGCTAGTTCATATACAGGAATCACTCGTAGATATGAAGGTAAAAGATCTCATGTTATTTTATCACCCTCACTAACTTTAGGTAGCTATACCATATCGATACCTAGACGCGGCTCACGACCCTCAGCTATTTCCATATTTTCATTTCCTATCAAGATATTAATTAAGAAGCGACAGAGACAGGGGCCCAAAAGGGACCCGCGCCGGAACTTATTTAATTTATGAAGTAAATAAACATGAAATTTGCATTTTGTTAGCGAAGTCGCCAGAGGCGATTTGCTTCGCTTTGTCTTTCCTCTCAACTGAGTTTGTTCCGATATTTTTGACCGACGAACCACCGGAGGAGGTACTCAATTCGCCGCGTATATTTTTTTTTTATGTGCAACCACGCATAACTTTTTTCATAGTAGTCCGATTTCAATAATTTTTTTTTTTGTTGGATAGGGTATACTTCGAAATTGGTCCCATTTAAATTTTATCGAAATCGGCTGAGCCATTTTTGATAGATCAACAATAACGTGGAAAAGGCTACATCGATCCGTGCGAAATATTCGCGAATTCTGTACACGGGTGAAGTCGTTAATGCTATTTTTTGCAAAAAATAATTATAATACACCTAGGTATAGCTGATAGGTAGGTATGTAGAATTAACTATTGATATAGATTGCGATATGACTCATTACGATGAGGTACTGCACTGTACTGTACCAGCCTTTTTTTAATAGTCCACTGCAGGTGGTAGGCCTACACACGAAGGGTGACTGGGCCATATCCACCACGTCGGCCCAGTGCGGGTTGGTGGATCCACATACGCCATCGATTTTCTTCTACGGACGTATGCAGGTTGCTTCACGATGTTTTCCTTCACCGAAAACCCAGTGGTGTTAAATTCCGTACATAAATTCCAAGGAATTCATTGGTACGGCACCGGGATTTGAACCCACTACCTCACGATTGTAAGGCGGGTGTCATTACCACTGGACCACCACGGCTTGATGAGGTGCTTGATTGTTATTGCCCTCTACCGTTGACCTTTTCTCATTAGGTAGGTACACGGTAGGTAAGACACATAGGTATTAGATTGTTCACAACGCCGACCAAACGTTAGTTGACCATGCACCACCCAGGCTATTTATCATCCTACGCGGCACAGCTCTGCACTCCTCACTCTGAGATATACAAATCTTAAAGTCACATGATAAAGCCCGAAATTAAAGTAACATTCATTCCTTCTAAGGCTACTTGCTCTATCTTATTCGGCTACTACCTCGCTTTCCATTAGCCATTCTTTGAATTATAAAAAATCTAACATAAGAAACTTTTTTTAAATTCCAGAGTCCAACACCGCCGCAGTACGTGTTCTGGTACCACAACGACAGGATGATCAACTACGACGCCACGAGAGGCGGCATTACAGTGGAAACCGAACCCGGCGCTCGGACCCAGTCGCGTCTCACAGTACGAGGCGCCACGCTCAAAGACTCGGGGAACTATACCTGCAGCGCGAGCAACACCGAGCCCGCTTCCATACACGTCTTCGTTTCTGAAGGCAGTAAGTTTGTACCTTGTTTAACACAGCAGTAGGTACCTTTTGCTAACAAAATGTTAGGATGATTAATTCAACGCGACGGGAGGCGGCATTACTGTGGATACCGAACCCGGCGCTCGGACCCAGTCGCGTCTCACAGTACGAGGCGCCACGCTCAAAGACTCGGGGAACTATACCTGCAGCGCGAGCAACACCGAGCCCGCTTCCATGCACGTCTTCGTTTCTGAAGGCAGTAAGTATTGTACCTTGTGTAATATAGCAGTACCTTTTTAGGGTTCCGTACCCAAAGGGTAAAAACGGGACCCTATTACTAAGACTCCGCTGTCCGTCTGTCTGTCTGTCCGTCTCCAGGCTGTATCTCATGAACCGTTATAGCTAGAAAGCTGAAATGTTCACAGATGATGTATTTCTGTTGCCGCTATATTAACAACAAATACTAAAAATAGAATAAAATTAAAAATTAAGGGCGGCTCTCATACAACAAACCTGATTTTTTAGCCGTTTTTCGCTCTATATTAATAATGGTAACAGGTAGATGCTTGAAGTTTTCACAGAATATTTAATTGTATATTTACTTCAATAGCAAATAATAAAATTAAAATAAACATAATATTTAAGGGGGGCTCCCGTACAGTACGGAACCCTCCGTGCGCAAGTCCGACTCGTACTTGACCGATTATTGAAAAGTAAATGTTAGGATGATCAACTCAACGCGACGGGAGGCGGCATTATTGTGGAAACCGAACCCGGCGTTCGGACCCAGTCGCGCCTCACAGTACGAGGAGTCATGCTCAAAGTATATAAAGTATAGTAAAATATTTCTTAAATAATTGTCATTTTCTTAACTGGTCATTCCCCTATTCCAGGTAACAAAATGGCGGCGATCCTCCGACGGAACACGAGCGCCATCCACGGCATCACGTCGAGTGTCACCTGCTTGCTGCTGCTCGCCTCCGTCATGGTGCACTTCGGTCTGCGATGACAGGACTTCTAGACCTCACTTTAGGACAAATTCCATAGGTTTAGTAAACTGGTTCGATGACTGCTCGTGAAACTTGTGGCTCTTTGCAATTTTAACCAATGTATTTCAACAAATCAGCAACAAAATTTCAAATCAACAAATCGTAATTCATTTTTCTTTTTTCTGTAACCGTTTGCTAACAGTTGGTTGCTTACGAGTATGTCTCTGTATTGGTGCACTTCGGTCTGCGATGACAGGACTTCTAGACCTTACTCCTTAGAACAAATCAACTCCTCTAGTCAACTGGTTCGGTAACTACTCGTGAAACCAAATCACAATAATTCATTATGCTGTTGTTATTTTGGACCTTTTTCGATTTGAACACATTATTGTTATGTACTTAGGGGAGGGGAGGGTATTGCCGTACACCTAACTTTAAATTATTTTTTCTACAAATTTGTTTAGCTTTAGGCCCAGTGTCACGTTCCAGATAATGTAAAATATACTATAATACGTGTTGGTAAATAGAAGAGCAAGTTGATAAATATATAATATTGTAAAAATTAAATAATTTGAATGTGAGGCATTTACGGAATTACCCGACGCTTGAGTGTAATTCCGTACACGGTTCGTTCAATATCGTACAAATTTAAAAGCCTCCTTAAGTTCGGTTTATGAGCATATTATCGATAATAAAAGGTTTAATTTTTATTTCAAGACATTATTTATCAGAAAAGTGCACACAAATAGTTATCAGAATTAATTATTCGCAAAATACAGCCATCAAAAAATTAGTACATTTGTTATAGGTTATTAACGGTTTATTTATAACTCGAACTCGTTTTTTTGTTTTGGTAAGCTAACAAATAATAAATAACTATTCAAAAATTACACAAACAACAAAACATCAATAAATAATTTATAGCAGGTGTATTATTCCGTTCATTTTACGGTATTTCGGGCGATACCGTACAATGTACGGAATTTCCCGAAATTAATATTCTACCTTTAACCGTCTAAATTAGCTGTAATTTACTCGATACAGTATTAGTAACAACATAAATATTCGCTAAATTCATCAACAAATGAAATAAATAGCCGTCATTACAAAAAACTGTAACCCAAACCCAGTTACGTCTTATTTTCCGATGTCACAATACTATAAAAATCAGGACGCAATCAAGTGCCCACCTATTTCATCGGTGTCATGGCCAGGACTGATTCCATAGAGTGCGACAAGGCGAAACTAGACACAAGGAATACGTGCAATAGAGACAAATGCATGTTTCTCGGTTTCTTATTATTATTTTGAAGTGTACGGAAATGGCCGCTGTACGGTACAACACTCCGCTCCCCTACTGCGGAACTAATCGCGCACTAACAAAGTGAGATACATAAATACTCGTATCTCATATTTTGCTGTTTTCTGTAACATTTGGTTGCTTCTACTTGCCCATGATGGTGCATTTCGGTCTTAGGACTTTAGGACTAATTCCATAGATTTTGTCAACTGCTTCGATGACTGCTCGTGAAAGCTTTAAAGACATGATAATATTTGATTGAGGAGACTTACGTGGTTTTTACGAATTTTAATAATTTAACACAGGCACTATTACTTAGTTAAGTGCGAGTAATACCTCAATAAGTTTAAATTAAAACATAATAATATATCCCCAGTGTGAATTTGTCAAGTTTTTACGCGATCTATACAGTTAGCGTAAACTATGTGTACAATTCTATATGGAAATGAATCTAGGTCAAATGGATGCCAACATATTATGTATGGCGCTGTAAAAATTCTATAGACTTTATAAAATGGTTCGATGACTGCTCGTAAAAACAACTCTTTTAAAAGGGTTTTTCCATCTCTAAAGCCTGAAATTGATGTACTTACTTGTACTTGACTGTACTTACTAAATGTAGAGAGAAGTACGTGTCATAGCATTCTACAGAGTTATCAGCCAGGCTAGTATGCGCGCCACGAAATATTTAGTTCGTAGTATCAGAACGAGACAGCGTTATGGCAAAGTATATAACTGTCACTTTTTCACACGTCGAAATGAGTTCTTTTCGTCGCTTTTCGTGGTCGCATGCTTTATAGCCTGGTTTCCCTCTAATGCTTCATACATTTTGTCGATGCTGAGCGACAATTTTATTTGAAGTCTGGCAATTGTTTTTTTTCTCGAATTTCGGTTTGGCTCCATAGTAAGTTGTTCACAATGATGGTCTTAATCACCCCTTTTGAGCTTAATTAGTACAGGCCAAGTAGATAATCCCCTAATAGATCAAAGTGAGTGTATTCTTAATGGGTTTTTTTGCAACTATTTATGTTCAAAAGGGGAAAACTTGCTATAATTACACCAGCAATTTTTTTAGTCACCTTGCGGCCTTGTACAACATGCCAATACGAGGATTTTCTCTAGACAAAAATGTATTCTATGATAGCAAGCATTATACTCATCATTGTGATCAAATTTTACTATGATATCAACCTAGAAATCCCAAAAAAACTTTTTCATACGAAAAGTTCTTTGCTTTTCCAACAAAGTCTGTATGAATGTCAGTTGTGCCATATAGCTGATTTTTTGCAATTCCTATGTAGGTCCCAAAGTAAAAAAAAAAATGTAACTGTGACTACATATGTTATACTTATTACGTTGTGTTTTGTACACACACAGAGGTGAACAATGTATAAAATAGTCTCTTACTCGTTTCACGTATAGTCATTGATACTAGTTTTTTTTCAATTTTGTTGGAAATTATTATTGTTCTAACAAATTATTAATAGTGTAACATAGTCAACCAGGTATACAAAATAGTACAGAATAATTTTATAATGCAAGTAACAGATTGCAATTAACATAATAACTATTTATAAGTCTATTTCAAGCTAACTGAAAATAAGTAAAATTGTAATTTTCAAAATATTTGAGCTCAGTTCATCTATCTTTTTTTAACAAAGTCAATTTCTTAAGCATCACAAACCAGGAATTTGATATTGTAAAGTTTTTTAATAATTTTAGGTTAAAATCTTACCTTCCAATAGCATAAAGCAAAAATAATCATTCTAAAACTTTATAATAATAACTATCTATTGTCATAATTATTATCTAAGATGCGCATTGAATTATTATTATTATAAGATGTACCTTTAAGTAATAATAGGCAAGAATTACAAATATTAATGACGTAATAATGTTAGGTAATTAAAAATTACAGTAAACTATTGTATTCATAGAAGCACGATATGTACAGTAATTGTTATTATTATTAATAATTATTATTATTTAGATTGTAGACTTTAATTATTTGTGATAAATATTAAGGTTCATAGATTTTTTTTAAATTAATGTTTCAAAAAATGTGAAATCTACAGTATACTGTAGCAGTTTGTATTTATTTATAATGTATTTATTTTATTGATTTCTTATTTTAACGCGTAAATGAAATACGTTCTGGATAAATTAAATTAAGAATTATACATGTTAAACATTTAACATAGTGTTAATAGTAAATTAATCTCTTTGTTTCTTTTGGATGGTTTTAAACGAGAAAATTAAATTTAAAATTTACACTAATATTAAAATAATTAACTAAAATTGAATCAATGTACAAATCCAATAGACAGATCTCTAAAAATAACATCTCTAAACATTTGTACTTCCGTCAATTATTTATTATTGTGAAAGGAACTATCAATAGGTAATAAAATTAAGTGATATTATCAACAAACTCAGAGAAAATAAAATCAATTTGGTAAAATTATTTTGTGGGCCAT
Organism: Hypomecis atomaria; assembly: GCA_964007245.1. Classification (NCBI taxonomy): domain Eukaryota; kingdom Metazoa; phylum Arthropoda; class Insecta; order Lepidoptera; family Geometridae; genus Hypomecis; species Hypomecis atomaria. Next base: position 4,612,867 of record OZ023297.1, read on the forward strand.
TTTCGACTACTTATTTTCTAGTCCCTAACAAATAATTTGTAAAGCTACTGATTGAAAATTACTCTTACTTTATAGGTAAAATGTTAGGTGTAAATAACAATAAATTAATAACAAAACAAAAAATCAGCACTGTGTGAGTCGGATTCACAAACCAAGGGTCCCGTATCGGAACTCCTCCTCGATTTATTTAATTTTAATTTAAATATTTATATTGAAGTGAATGTACAACTGAATATTCCGTGAATATTTCAAGCGACTGCCGTGAGTGGCCGTTATTAATATCGAGCAAAAATCAGCACAAAGAAATCAGTTTCTGGTATGGGAGCCCCCCTTAAATATTTATTGTATTATATTTTTATGATATTTCGTTCCAGTGGCAACAGCAGAACTACTTAATCATTAGAAATTTTCAACTGTCTAGTTATCACCGTTCATGAGATACAGCCTGGTGACAGATAGACAGACGGACAGCGGAGTATTAGTAATATTTCGTGTCCGGTCTCGTTTTTACCCTTCGGGTAGGTACAGAACCATAAATACATGCAAAAATCTATGTGAGCATCTGATGGACGCCAAAAAATCCCTAATATGCTGTTGTTTTAACACAGACTAACGCTGCAAACTGGCAGTGCACTTATGCATTTGACTTATCTCTAAATCGTCAGTGATTTGTAGATGATCAGTTATATTTTGTACACTAGACATAAACAATGAAATTGTGAAAAAATCAGCTTTTCTGTTTCGTGTTTTCAGAGTTTGTTTCATAGCAAAAGTTGTTAATAAAGTACAGTTTTTGACAAAGATAATAATCCATTATTAGTCGATCTGGTTAAAATCCATAAAATGTTTGTAGACATAGATGATTTTTTGTTGTAAATGTAACTACAGGGTTACCCAGAACTGGTGTACTAAGCTGAAAGAAGGTGATTCATACATTTTGTTCAATCCGACTTCCAATTTTTGATGAAACAGCAGATTTTTTTTGTATTTCGGGTTGGCCGTTGGCCCCATAGTAAAGTTGTTTATAATGATGGTCTGAATCACCCCCTTTCGGCGTAGTACAGGGCAAGCAGATAGCCCTGTATTGTAACCTAACGAATCTAAACTAAAGCTATCTGCGTTCCTTTCCCCCATCCAGAAAAGTGGACAGTAACAATTTTGGAGCCGAATATTTATTTTATTTAGAAACTGATACAAGAGAAGTGACGTTGTGATCATTCCATTTTATTACTAATTCCATTGTAAAAATGTCACTTTCCACATAGCAATAGTGATTTAACTAAATAAGTATGTTCAAAAAGAAAATTACTACGTTTTTCGAGAGTATAGAGTAGGGAAGTTAAAAGTGAATAAAAAATGAAATGATAGTGTGATCGACTTGTCTTGGTACTTATTGCAGCAAAATGCTACGCAATTTAAAGGACGTTTTCTTAACATTTTACTCGTAATTTTTAGAAAAAATTGTTTTTTCCAAGTGTCTAATAATTATGAGAAGCATGAAAATAAATAATTGGTATTCTAGATATTTTACTTGGAATTGAGATGGGATGATCTGAAAGAATTAATAATCCAGTTTATTAATGTTTAAAAACTAGAAATGACACCTATGGAATTGACCAGCGGGGCAATTCTGATAACCGATCTCTTTACTGAAGTGATACGTTCTTGAACCTCCCTCGTTTTTCTGACAGGTCTGATAGCTCAAAACTGACAGAAAAACGAGAAAGGTTTAAGAACGTGTCACCTAAGTAACGAGATCGGTTAACAGAATTGCCCCGCGGGTAATAGATAGTAACTAATAATTTAATTGTAACATTTTTATTTCTAAAATCTTTTGTAAAATATTCTTTGATCGAAAGTACGTGATTTTTGTAAGATAGTAATTACTCTATTATTTGTGACTGTCTAATATTTTCTATGTTACATATTTCACAATATTCACTTTCAATGCCACATTTTGCAGACATTATGCAAAAGTACCAAGACATGTTGACTAGTTAATGTTTTTGTAAATTTATCACTAGGTATAATATTACCTATCTGTGGTAAAATCCGGTGTTTATAGAAATATGTACTATGTTAGTTAAATAAAACAAGTATACCTATTAGCCCTTGTTTCACAACACTTGAAATTTGTATAGGTCGCGTCACACAAGTTGGCGGAAATGAAGTTAGCTACAAGCTACGCAATATCCAATCAACGCGCGACTTTATGTGAGCTTCAGTTAGGATTGGATATTGCGCAGCTTGTAGCTAACTTCACATCCGCCAACTTGTCTGACGCGGCCTATATTCAATATGAAACTGTCCTTTAAACCAACTGTAAATTATGGTGGTGGCGCTAAAATCGAATTAAAACACCCTTAAACAGAGTTTTATCTGTTTAATTCTCTATTTCTTCATTATTTTTTACTAGCTTACATTTTATGTTAATATCATATTTAAAAGCGACACAAACGAGCGTAATTTTTAACCAACTTCCAAAAAGGAGGAGGTTCTATGTGCGCCTGTATGTATTATTTTTTTGTGTAGGTATGTTCATCGATAATTTCGCTAATTATTATTGGGAACCAAATCAAAAATTCTCATTTTGGTTCAAAAGGGTATACTTCCGAGGTAGTCCCATTTAAATTTAAAAGAAATCGGCTGAGCCGTTTTTGAAAAATCAACAATAATGTAAACAATTCGAGCTAAATATTTGAATTTTGTACACGATGGAAGGCGGTTTTGCCATTTTTTGCGAAAAATAATTATGTGAAATGTAATGGTGTGTATGTAACCTTACTAATATTATAAATCAGAAAGTGTATTTGTTTGTTTATTGTGTTCCTCTTTCACGCACCAACGGAGAAACGGGTTCACTTGATTTTTGACATGTACCAGCCTTTTTTAATAGTCCACGAAGGGTGATTGGGCCATATCCACCACGCTGGCCCAATGCGGGTTGATGGATTCACACACGCCATCGAATTTCTTCTACGGACGTATGCAGGTTGCGTTGATGTTTTCCTTCACCGAAAAGCCAGTGGTGAGAAATTCCGCACATAAGTTCCAAAGAAACTCATTAGTACGGGACCGGGATTGAACCCACTACCTCAGGAATGACAGGCCAGCGTTACAACCACTAGACCACCACGACTTCTAGACTAGATTTTTTACATGAGATTTTTTTATTACTACTATACCAGCCTCCATACATTTGGTGGGCGTGTCCTTTAACTTGCAAGATTCCACCCGAACTTACATACAGTATACATAGGTACATCCATAGCTAGTTAAATAAAAGCTTGTAAAAAAATTACGCTCGTTTGGCCTTGAATTTAGAGCTCTATTTCACTACGACACCATTGTTGCGCCACCAACAAAATATATACAACTATATGGGGAGTATGTACTATGTATAGGCCAAGTCAAACTTCTTGACGGCTTTGAAGTTAACTACAAACTGCGGAAAACCCAACCTTGACTAAAGCTCACATAAAAGCTGATAGGGTTTTGCGTAGATTGTAACTAACTTCACAGCTATCAAGAAATTTGCTTCGGCCTATAGGCACCTTAATTTAAATTTCAAAATAACTTTATTTATCAAATATTTTTTACAAACAGGTACAAGCGCCAGTGTACATATATCCTAGCGGTACAAAAACAATGGATTTTTTTTTTCAAGCACGTAAGCTTATTCAAAACTTCTACCTGGAACATTATGTTATGATGTGCGGAATTAATTTAAATTCAATAATAATCGTTTATTAACTTTAAACGTAGACTTTAATCGAGCATACATATAATGAAATATAAGCACCTGAAGTTCGCTGGTTGTGCCACCTACTTGATTTTATAGATGGTTGCGCCATTATGGTGTCCTAGTAAGATCGACCCCTATTTTTTGACACATTACAATAAATACTCTGTGCGACATTTTCGCTATGCGAAAAAGCACTTTAATAAAGATTAAAAAAAAAAATACTCTGTTGATGACAAAAAAAACTTAATTGTGGTAGCCTACTGATGGCAAAATTAACAGATGAAAACGCCCAACAACAATCACATTCAGAGTTCGTTTTGAGAATGTGTGAGCAAAAGTAGCATTTTTAACTGTTTTCGTTCGCCGTTCGGATAGCTCAAAAACAGTTAAAAATGCCACCGTGAACTGCCACTCTTGACCCACCTGCGGAGGTGGGTTCTTTGTGATCGTTTGAGTTTGACGTTTTAGCGTTATTATTGGTGAAAAGGGCGAAATTCCCAAACCGAACGGTTTACATCAACTCTATTTTTGCAAATGCTAAAAATGTCATTCGAGCCCAAAACGAACGCACCTTAAGTTGTATTAAAGTTAGACATTTTCTATCAAGATATTAAATGTAAGTATGTAAGGAAAAATGTTTCTTGAAGTCAAGTTGACGTTGCGCAATCCGTTTCACTCTACAATACTTAGTTGTGAAACAAGGATTAGTTAAAAATTTAAAATTTGTTATTTTTTGTAAATAAATATAAATTACTATAGAATTTACGGTAGATAGAAATAACGATTACTCTAATCTGTAAATACTTCTTCAGTGTTATTGAAGTTTCATTGTAAATACAAATTTTGGTGATCATGTATTGTATGCAATAAATAATTTTCCTTGACCTTTGATTTTATTAGAATAATTCATAAAACTGAGCTGACAAATCATAAAACTAAGGTAATGTAAATAAGTAAGATTGCATAAGCCGAGCTTTAATCCCACCGTTTAACTTAGTCATCGCCTGCGCGGTACAGGGGCGCCGGGGGAGACGACAAAGGGGGACTGAGACAGATGCGGGCGCCGGAGACCCGCTACCCGCACTGTGTCAGTCCCCTTTGTGGTCTAGTCCTAGTGTCAAAGTTATTAAGGCACCTTAAGGCCTCTGACCATCGAGCAAATCTATAGAGTCACAATAGTGCAAAAAAAGTGTCCAAGCCAAAACCTTGCCCAAGCCACGTAGTGGGCTACGTTTTTAGGGTTCCGTACCCAAAGGGTAAAAACGGGACCATATTACTAAGACTCCGCCGTCCGTCTGTCTGTCTGTCTGTCACCAGGCTTTATCTCATGAACGGTGATAGCTAGAACATTGAAATTTTCACACATGACGTATTTCTGTTGCCGCTATAACAACAAATACTAAAAACAGAAACAAATAAATATTTAAGGGGGGCTCCCATACAAGAAACGTGATTTTTTGCTCGATATCAATAACGCCAACAGGAAGATGCTAGAAATATTCACAGAATATTGAGTTACATATTCCCTTCAAAAATAAATAATTATATTAAAATAAAATGTATTAAGCAAGGCTCCCATGTGGTACGGAACCCTTTGAGCGCGAGTCCGACTCGCACTTGACCGATTATTAGTTAGTCGTAAGGTGATTGCAAGCCGACTACAACGCCGCGCGATGCCAAAGTGCTCGGTGACAAGCACTACATAATTAGGTGACAAAACGTCGAGATTCGAGAAAATGGGTCATTGTGAATTATTTACCTATAATGTTATATCTAAATTTGTACGTATGACGGCGCTCGGACATTTTTTTACTACTTTCACTTAGGGACTGTGGTTCTGTAGATATTTGCTCGAAACCTCTGACGTGGCTAAAAGATTGAAACGAGATTTAACGAGCCATCTGAGCCAAATTTTACAGGATGTTAAAAAAACTAATTGAAAATAAGTTCTGATGTCTTGAACAACAGACAGGGATTTGAATCCACGACATTACGATTGCAAGGCGGTTGACGCGGTTGTCACTACCACTAGACCACTACGACTTAAAAGCTCAAGATTCATACATTTTTGTTTTGAAGTGGATTATTTTTTAACCCCCGACGAAAAAGAGGGGTGTTATAAGTTTGACGTGTCTGTTTGTCTGTGTGTCTGTCTGTCTGTCTGTCTGTGGCATCATAGCGCCCGAACCACTGAACCGATTTCAGTTTAGTTTTTTTTGGATGAAAGGAGACTTAATCGAGAGTGTTCTTAGCTATGTTTTATAAAAATCGATTGAGCCGTTTAAGAGTTATGGTGGGTTAAAGTGGGGATGGAAGAACCAAAATTCTACTAATGTGCCCAAAATGGTTGTCAATTGAAAGTTTGTTGTCAAATATTTTTGTGTCAGAGGTTTTTTAATTAGGTATATTATCTTTGTTTTCTTTTTCATTAGAGCTTTTAAACAAATAATGGCGGAGAATACTAGGTCCAGTCTTTTGAACCCTCATTTGAAAAATTCATCATCATTAGGCGACTGAGCTGATTTGACTCTAATATAAATTAATTTTCCACAAAGAACTGCTCCGATCAGCCAGGATACGACTCCCAGCATTATAATTAGGACGTTTTTATACAGGTATACGTTGAAGCGGCCGTAAGGGCCGGGGTACATGAGGCACAGGTCCATAAGGGCGGGGAACACCAGGGCCAGCATCGTGGTGCATAGGTTACCCACGAACGCCACGAGGGGAGCTTGGATAGGTACTAAGTAGGCGCACATGACTGTAAAAAGAAAGAAGAATAAGTATACAATCTTTTAACGAAAGATGTATAGGCCGCGCCAAACAAGTTGGCGGATGTGAAGTTAGCTACAAGCTGCGCATATAGGGATTCAAACCTGACTGAAGCTCACATAAAGCCGCACGTTGATTGGCTATTGCGCAGTTTGTATCTTCACATCCGCCAACTTGTGTGGCGCGGCCTATATCTACCACACACAGAACAGAGGTACATCATAATGAACAACTTTTACTATGGGACAGAATTCGAGAAAAATATCGGTATATATAAATATCGTTTCATACATTTTGTCGATTCCGAGTTGCAGTTTTGTATAGAACAGCAGATTTTTTTTCTCGTATCTTAAACTTGACATATTTTTATATTTTTTGTATAGGAGGTCTGAGAATAGGTCGTAGGCGACGTAGGCTATTTTAATTACACCCCTAAGTGATAACCCTCACCAGTTTTTTTTTTTTTAATTTGGAAAAATAACGTTTGCCGGGTCAGCTAGTATTTTAACAAAATTTAATTTTCTCAAAAATAATAGCTGTGATACACACAATGCACATATACGCTGTTCATCATAATAAGAGAGTTTAATGCTCCTACTTTTGTTGGAAATAATGGATATTTCTAATGCTCCTAAGAAGTTTGAGGATAGAATTTCATAAACTTACATGTTATTATCACAAAAGAAGGCCTGGCGATGTATTCAATAAGTTTCAGAGTCTTTTCCTTGGGCTCTTCGTATGGGTCGTGGTTTCTGACGATTTCTAGAATGATCTGGATCGCGGGGTCGCACTGGAGCGGGTAGGCGAGCGCCACGGCGGTCAGGTACAGAGCTACAGCTGCTATCGTCGAACTGAAATGTTGTCAATATTCTTTTATAATGTGGCCTGTACCTAAGCTATGGCGTAGCTAGAAAGTTCCTAGGGGGGTCAGTTGCCTAGTTTTGCCCACTACAATGAAAGCTAGAATGTATATTATTAACTTTAAAGTTTTTTGGGGTGGGCAAAGAAGATATTTATTAAGATAGGCAAAGTCACCCCGTGGGCGCCCAAACTAAATGAATTGCCCTCTAATGACATGGTCGCGCGGGAATACTGATGTGCCCGAATCTAAGACCTACACCTACTTATTGACAAAGAGAAAGAAGCCTTACTACCACTTAACTTTTCCGAAGCCATTGGCTCAATGTTTCTGATCCGTGATCTGATGCTTTACTTTTCTTTTCTGCGTGCTATATCTCCGACCACAAAGTTGCTTACCATCAAACGAGTTGATGCTCAAGCGTGGACTTATTCGCCACAAAAAACAAATTATAGGCTAATCTTACTTACCATGACCCCTCTGCCGAGGGTGATCATGTTGCAGCTCGATGGAATGTTTTAGATAAGTAAACTAGTTCGTGATTCAGATGTTTTACGTGACTAAGATAAATCACAATGTGTAGATATAATTTAGTATATAAGCTGTTGTTATTTGATATTAAGATAGAATATAGTGAGATTCAGTCAGACTCTAGTATCTTATTTCAATCCCTTTGGCGCCCCGGCATAATCACTCCAACCCCGCCACAGACCATCACAATTGGCTTCACCAGAGCTTTTTCTAGAGTCTAGAAAAAGAACCCACAACGTGAAGGATAGGTTTATCTCACTTATCATCGTAGGGCAAGGGTCTGAGTATGTTTTCCTCCGTGGTCCCGAAAGACCAGTAGCCTAGCATGCCGAAGGTAAAAGCGACTGCGAGAGGGATGCCCATGCCCAGGATGACCGCTCCAACCCTGAAGCGGACCACCGCGCTTGGTTTCACGAGAGCTTTGTCTAAAAAAAGACTCTACAATGTAAAAGATAGGGTTATCTTACTCATCATCGTACGGCAAGGATCTGAGTATGTTCTCCTCCATAGTCCCAAAAGACCAGTAGCCCAGCACGCCGAAGGTGAGAGCGATCGCGAGAGGAATCCCCATGCCGAGGGTGACCACTCCAACGCCTCTACGGACCATCACACTAGGCTTCACCAGAGCTTTGTCTAAAGAAAGAATCTACAACATTAAGCTGGTTTTATATTGTTGGTTATTAAAAAAATTCAACGTTCTAGACGACTCATGGACGAGATACCTAGATCTCGTCCATGAGGTCCAGCCTGGTGACAGAATCAGATAGACGTAGACAAACGGACAGCGGAGTCTTAGTAATAGGGTTCCGTTTTTACCCTTTGGGTACGGAACCCTAAAAAGAGCACTAAGCCGACATAAGTTGATTCAGAATTTAATAAAGAACAACTTTTACTATGGAGACCGATTTGGAATTTGAGAAAAAGATCTGCTATTTCAGATCAGAGAATCCCATACCGATACCTGAAATTTGACTCGGATACTGGAGAAAGGTGCTCCCATCTGGACACTTGGACTACGTTAGGTCTGTGTTGAATGTCGGTCCCTAAAACTCATCTCAATCAACATGATTTCTCTTTATACCTAGTTTATTTCGACTCACACTGAGCCGATTTTATACCCATAACCTTTTTTTTGGGGGGGGGGCTGGATCTACGCCTGCTAACGCCAGTACGACTGGTTCGTATATTCATATTCATATTATTTTATTGATATCAACATACAAGATACAAGTCAATACAAATCAATAACTAATCCATCCATCCATCCATCAGCCATAAGAAGTCCACTGCTGGACATAGGCCTCCCCTATGGATCTCCAATAAGACCGGTTGGAAGCGGCTTGCATCCAGCGCGATCCTGCGGTCTTAATGAGGTCATCCGTCCACCTTGTGGGTGGACGTCCTACGCTGCGCTTGCCGGTACGTGGTCTCCACTCGAGAACTTTTCGACCCCATCGGTCATCAGTCCTCCGCGCTATGTGCCCTGCCCATTGCCATTTCAACTTGCCAATCCGTTGGGCTATGTCGGTAACTTTGGTTCTTCTACGGATCTCCTCATTTCTGATTCGATCTCGCAGAGAGACTCCGAGCATAGCCCTCTCCATAGCTCGTTGGGCTACTTGGAGCTTACCAATAAGGCCCATAGTGAGAGACCACGTTTCTGTGCCATAAGTCATCACTGGCAACACACACTGGTCGAAAACTTTCGACTTGAGGCACTGAGGTATGTCGGACGAGAAGACGCTACGCAATTTTCCGAACGCTGCCCAGCCGAGTTGGATTCGGCGATTGGCCTCTTTCTTGAAGTCGGACCTACCTAACTGGACTACTTGTCCTAGGTAGACGTACGAGTCAACGACTTCAAGAACCGAGTTCCCAACAGAGATCGGGGTGGGTACAACATGGGAATTACACATGACTTTCGTCTTGTCCATGTTCATCTTAAGACCCACCTGTTGAGAAACCCGATTGAGGCCTTCGAGCATCGTGCTGAGCTCTTCCATCGATTTTGCCATGACTACTATATCGTCGGCAAACCGAAGGTGAGTGAGGTATTCGCCATTGACATTGATGCCGAATCCTTTCCATTCCAGGAGCTTGAAGGCGTTCTCCAAAGTAGCCGTAAACAGTTTCGGAGAAATTACGTCTCCCTGTCTTACGCCTCTTTTTAAAGGGATCGCCTTGGAGCTCTCTTCCTGTACTCGGACCGACATAGTGGCGTTATTATACAAGCACTTCAACACTTCGATGTACCGATAGTCAATACGGCATCGTTGGAGAGACTCGAGCACAGCCCAAGTCTCGACCGAATCAAAGGCTTTCTCATAGTCCACAAACGCTAAGCAAAGAGGCAAGTTATACTCTTCGGTCTTCTGTATAACCTGCCGCAGCGTATGAATGTGGTCCATGGTGCTAAAGCCCTTTCGGAAACCGGCTTGTTCGGAAGGCTGGAAGTCATCAAGCCTGCGCTCGAGACGGTTCGTAATGACCCTTGAAAACAGCTTATAAACATGGCTCAGAAGCGAGATGGGTCTGTAGTTCTTCAATAAGGTGTTGTCACCTTTCTTGAAAAACAACACCACCACGCTTCTGTTCCATGCTTCTGGCGTGATGCCCTCGAGGACGACGGTGTTGAAAAGCTTCTGGAGGACTTTTAGTACCGGTGTTCCACCCGCTCTCAGAAGCTCTGATGTGATACCGTCATCACCCGGCGCCTTGTTGTTCTTAAGCTGATTCAGGGCCATTCTAATCTCGTACAGGCTGATGTCCGGGATATCTTCGGTGAAGTGTCGGGTCAGCTTGGCTCTTGGATCTTTGGCCGCGCTGCTAACAGGCTTAGCGACCGAAGCGTATAGCTGTCCATAGAACCTTTCGATCTCCTCCAATACCTCTGCCTTGGTCGACGCTATACTTCCATCTTCTCTCTTCAGCTTTGACAATTGGCTTTGCCCAATAGACAAATCTCTTGCGAACACTTTGGAGCCTTTGTTCCGCTCTATTGTCTTTTTAATATGATTAGTATTAAAAAGACGGATGTCGTGCCGCAAGGATTTCGAAATTTGTCTATTGAGCCGCCTATATGACTTAGCATCATCGGAAGACTGCAATCTTAGCGAGCGTCGTTCGGCCATGAGATTTACAGTGTGATCGGAGAATTTCTGCGGTTTATTTGAACGGCGGGGTCTAAAGAACTTAGCACCCACCGTTTGGACAGTTTCCACGAGCCCGTTGTTGATCTCGTCCACCGACACAAGGTTCTCTAGGCAAGCAAAACGATTCGAGAGCTCGAGCTGGAAGTCATCGGTGTTTTGGATATGTTCACGAGTAGGTCGGAGCGTGGACTTCATCAAGCGGGACCTTTCGAGCTTAACATTAATATCTAATGTGCCTCGTACAATTCTGTGATCGCCATGATTGAGGCAATAACTAATGTTATTATAATAATAATAATATTGTTCTTTAAAATGTCAGCAAAGCAAGTTAGGTACAATTATCTTAAAATTAAAAGAAAGAAAAATTGCTTAGTCCAATAAATCATCAAATATTAAATTGTGTAAACAAAATAATAATAATTCAACATATATAAGTCAAATTTACAAAACATTTAAAATAAATAAAAAAAAAATAGTTTCAATTTTTCAACGTTAATAATTTGTATGTCATAAATTTCAAAAATTGCATTAATTAGGTACCTATGTAAATTAACGAATATGAATTTGTAACAAAGTAATAACATTTTCCAATATAATGGAAAATATTCTAAAATAAATACATTTATGTCAACACTTTCATTTAAAATAATTTCAATGTCAAAGCATAAATAATAATTATAATTCCCTTAACCTAGTCAACTCACTAAAATCGTAAAATGCATGTTCGATCAGCCAGTTTTTCAATTTATTTCTAAATGACCCCTTAGAAGGGGCGTCAGTCACCTCTTTTGGTAGTCGGTTGATTATAATTATAGGCCGGGTGGTTAGCCCTAGTGTCAGAGTTTTAAAGTCGCCTGTCGGGTAAAACAACCGGGAGCTCCAATTTAACGCGTTATCTGAGCCAGGATAGCGCTCAGTTGTAAAATGCCACCCGCAGCTACCCATCCGAAGACTGACCGTGCTAAACGTTACTTAACTTCGATGATCACTAACGAACACGTAATAAAACTACGCTATGAGCGCTACGACTGCGATCAAACCTCAAAAGAATCACAAGTAATAGAAGTATTGCTAAATTTTACTCAAATAAAAACTACATTAGAGCTGTCTTATTCATATGGTTATACAGCATACGCGAGAGTGAGTGGAACAAATAAAACGCAATGTCTGTCGCATACGTCAAAATCACCAGTTAGAATGTCAAAAAGAAAGAAAGCAATGCATCACCTCACAGAATGGTTTTCTGCCAATGGAATTGCCTTGAATGCTGACAAAAGTGTGATCATGCAGTATCAGTCTCGTAAAGGTATTAATAAAAATCCTGGTATACAAGAAAATATCTTTCTAGGATACACCATCGACCATACTATTAGTCATTCGGCGCATATAGAAAAGATATGTAAAAAAATTTCAAGTGCGAACTATGCGTTGTTAAAATTAAGATCTCTGTTAGATAAAAAATCTATTATATCTTTGTACTACGCTTATATACAATCTAGAATTAGATACGCCATCACTGTGTGGGGTAACGGCGCAGACGTCCAAAAAGTACTAAAGGCGCAAAAAAAGGCCATCAGAATAATATTCAGACTGAAAAAGCGTTCTTCTGCTAGACCAGAGTTTAAAAAGAATAAAATTATGACTGTGATATCTCTATACATTTACAATTGTTTGATAGAAATGTATGATGAAATTGGCAAACTGGTAGTCACAAAAAAAGAAAGACAAAAGCACAATTATAACTTTAGAAGCAATGATGACTGGTATTTGCCACAAGTGAGGCTTACCAAAGCTAGAAAACAAGGCGTTTATAATAAAATTACTATGTTTAAAAAGCTACCAAAAGCTATTACTAAACTACATGCAAATGATTTTAAAAGGAAACTCAAGGAATTTTTCGAGGTCAATCCTTTTTATTCCATCAATGAATTTATGAGCATGCGTCTAAGCGAATCTTCATTCTTGTGTAATAATAACTCTGAAATTAAGTAGAACAAAAATTTGTAATAATAATAATAGATAATTGACATTTCAAACTTGAGTGATTTGTACTGGACATTTTTTTTTTTTTTATATTTTATTATTCTATGTAATTTTTTTCATTTAAATTTGACTGATCGTTTGTATTATTAATTGACATTGACATTTATTTTCTTGTCCATAGGTTAAACTTTTAATTTTTTAGTTAACTTTATCTTTAACATTGACATTATTATTTTTTCAGATTTATATAATTTTGATGATTTTCTTTTGTTGTAAATTTGACGTACCTAATGTAACATACGTAGTTATAAGGTCAATAAAAAATTCTAATTCTAATTCTAATTCAAAATGGTTAAAATTTGGTTAGGTTAGGTCATTTGTTTTTTCGGAAATTTGAACCGTCTAGTTCCAGTAAGAAGGTTCAAATCTCTCATCATTTTAGCTTCCTACTTTTAACCTTTTTGAATTTAGACACCCGAGATAGCTCAATGCTAGTTTGTGAAACCCTTCGAAATTACGTACTCGTAAGTTCTGTATACATATGTGCATCTTTATCGAACACCTTTTAAATTTCGTATTTAAAATGGGACAAAATGATGTATATCTCTTGCTATTTTAATACTGTTTCTAGTACTTTGTTCTTATTCTATGGATCAAACGCATGACTTTGATAAAAAAAAACTCACCACTCCAACAGCGCTCAAATTAAAAAGGAAGGTGCCGAAACAGAATGCCAATGGTAATGGCGCTATTTTCGAATGATGAAGCTCCCCGTGTGGCTCCAGGAAGATGTGGTAAAACACCAGGACGAGGCCCACAGCGTTGAATACGGTACCTAGGTGTTTAAAAATATAGCCAAAGTAAGTTTTAGTCTATATACCTACTTCAGTAATTATAATAATTGCTTTTAGGTACCTACTCATGCCTGTATAAAATATTATTGTTTATAGTCTGACCGTTTAACTGAGTCCTCGCCTGTGGGGACCCGCCGCCCGCACCTGTCTCAGTCCCCCTTTGTCGTCTACCCCCGCGCCCCTGTACCCGCGCAGGCGAGGACTCAGTTAAACGGTCAGACTATAGTCACTTTTGAGTTCCGTTTTTTGAAAAAAAATAGTTCAGAATATATTATAATAATTTGTGTTTCTACACTTGCTATCTAATCTAACACTAATCCAGCATGTATTTTCTCTCATAAGTGAATTTTATGTAACATTTTGAGAAAAAAGAAATATCAAACCAGAGTCGAAAATTTCATACATACGTAACGTAACCAGCACGACTATCGGGGCAAATGGACAAATTATCTTTCCACTAATTTATTCATCTCCTCGAAGACGGAACTACTCGTAAGTATGAATTGACATTTGCAACTGACATTAAAAGTGGTGAAATGGTTTTCTCTGTGGTTTAATCCCTTTGCCATGATTGAAGGGCTGGGAAGCAAGGGGCTATGAAGTGCTGGGAAGCAAGGGGCTATAAAGTTCATACACGTGAGACGTGGGTTCTAATCCAGTCCCGTAAGGTAGTCGGTAGAGTTAATGACAATTTTTGTACGGATTTACACGCCACTGACTTTCGGTGAGGAAAACATCGTGAGGCAACCTGCGTACGAGTATAACTATACCTACATCAATAAAAGAAATTCGATGGTGTATGAATCAACTACTTAGCCAGCGTGGCGGATAGCCATTTCACCTTTTGTAGGTAGGTAAGCTTGTGTTTTTATAGTTGTGTAAGTACTACTATTAAAGGTTCACGCACAATATGTCGGGACGCAGCGCAATATTAGTATGGAAATGCGGAAAATGCTGCCCGCTGCGCCCCGGCACAGTGTGCGATATGTTTATATAAAATACATAGTTATGAGCGATTTTAGCGAATTATTGCGCTGCGATGCAACCCGACATAATGTTCGCCAACCTAAAGGCCGGCACAGTAGGTACAGTTGTCAAGCTTACCAAAGCTACTCTATGCTACAAAAAGCTAGTCAGTGACGTAACTAATCAGAGTGACGTAGCCCACAATTTTTAAAGATTTCATAAATAATTCCAGAATTATACAAGGCACCAAGAGATACATCATGGCATGTCTCGTACTTGACCAGTCCATCACCTGAAATGGTAGCAATTTAGTTTTTCATCAACTTGAAATTATTAAATTTGATACATAATGTTCTTGATGCGACATTTTGAAATGAAATGTGACGGAAATTCTGTATCAAAAAGATTTTTTTCGTACCTTAAATTCTATCGTTAAATAAGATGAAAATCAGTAAAATTACATCAATATGTTTCGATACAATGATACAAAATACAGCATTTCGTCCCTATACAGGGACGCCTCATTTTCAAAGTTTAGGAATTTTAGTTTTTAAAAATAAATGTAAAATCCCAAGTCATTGTAGATACTTATTCGCAGATATAGGTTTCGCCAAATCCTCAAAAATACACTTTTGTTTTTGATGTTTTTTTTTACCTCAGTAATGGAAACTGTATAATATAAACCTATTTATCTACACTAATGTTGTAACATCCTACTTATGTTTCCAATACTTGACTTATAATGACTACTGTTATAGCGCAGACAACAAAACACTCAATTTAAGCAATTTCACATGATGTTATAATATCCACATCGATATCGTAAAATCTCATTATAACATCGCGCGCTCGCTCCTGATTGGCCCTGCGCGCGCAGCTGCGCTCTCATTGGTTAGATTTTAATGGCGCCAAGTTCACTGTGACAATACACGTACGCGTGAATTTAATGTTTCGCATTCTCATTCTCATTAAAACTTTCGTTACTATTATGAAACTCGCTGCGCTCGTTTCATAAACTCACATTCGTGTTTTAATACCCTTCATTATATGACATTTGCAAAAACTACTATTATAATCTTATAATTTTACGCCTTTGGTACAGAACCCCGAATGAAACTAATTTTTAATTTTCGTACTTACATCACGCAAACTGTCAGCAGTAAAATCTATAAACACAGAGCAAATTCCAACTTGACTCATGATCAGAAACGTTGAAATAATAGCGCTAAAAATAAAACAAGTCTGATTAGGGTATAAAACGGAACTCTAAATATGAATGTTTTCTATATTTAGTTTGATATAAATTTAGTAGAATCGAGTGGGCACTTCTCGGATCCACCTTATAAGCAAGCTCAAAATAACCTAACGAGCTATAGTGAGGGCTATACTTGTAGTCTCTCTGCTAAATTGGATCAGAAATAAGGAGATCAGTTGGTGAACTAAAGTTACTGACATGGCCCAATGAATTAGAAGGTTAAAATGGCAGTAAGCAGGGCACATAGCGTGGATAACTGATGACCGATAGGCCGCAAAGTTCTCGAATGGAGACGATGCATCGGCAAAGACAGTGTGGGACGTCCGCAGATTAGGCAGACAAAAGGCCTAATGACGACGCGCAAGAACGCGCTGGATGCAAGCCCCTTTCAACAGTTCTTATTGGAAATCTGGACAAAGGCCAGCAGTGGATGAACTACAGCTGATATGGTGATGATGATGATGACACGGTGTTGCGGACGTAGGTACAATAGTTGCAATACGTACGTGCCACGCCTCCCCAAGCAGTGAACGATCGGCGGGCCGTGGAGCATGGCGATACGGAATCCATATCTATACGATATGATCGGGATTTTCAGCCGCCTGCTTATCTCATTCAAACAATTCAACTGAAAAAAGTAATCCAAAACATAAAAAAGTAATCCAAAATATAAAAAAGTAATCCAAAACATAAAAAAGTAATCCAAAACATAAAAAAGTAATCCAAAACATTGAAAAATTTCAGCAACAGACAAGTTATCATTACCTATAATCGTTATCATTTTAGGGAACGAAGTTTAGTTTTAAAACACAAGTAGGTTTGACTGTTACGATATACAACTCAAAAACATTGTGTGAACTGGGCGAAACGAAAACAAAATAACAAACATTAAAATCCGCCATACTCGCATACTACGCCTATGCCTAAACCAATGCGTCCGTCGCTTATCATCAGCACATCAAACTTTATTGCTGTTGTGGAGTGGGCTATAATTAAAGAGCTTTGTCTATCTGTCTGTCAGACAGATAGACAAAGCTCTTTAGATTTTCTGCACAGACAGTCTGTGCAGAAAATTTATGGAGCAGCGGAAGTAAGAGTACCCCTCACGTCCGGTCTGCTCCATAAATTTTCTTCTGCACACCGACCCGCCTATTGTTCTAAGCTGCCATTAAATTTGAAATATATTAAAGATACCTAATAAAATGTTTACGTACCAGCAGTAAATGCGAGTGTATGATGAGCATTCCACAGAACACGCCCAGTATAGGCCCGAAGACCAAGCCGGCCTGACTGATGGCCACCGGGAACCCCAACAAGCCTGCTCCGAGCCCAGATCTAATCAGGTTGAAATACGCCATCCAAACTCTTGAAAAAATGCATATTTCTTTATGATTGACCTATACTTACTAGATAACTATGACCCGCGCAGCTAAAATAAGGGGAGCTCCCATACAAGAAACGTGTTTTTTTTTTTGCTCGATATTAATAACGGCAACAGGGTGATGCTTAAAATATCCACAGTTTATTCCTTTTAAAAATAAGTAATTAAATTAAAGTAAAATATATTTTATACGGTACGGAACCCTTTGTGCGCGAGTCCAACTCGCACTTGACCGATTATCTTCTGTGGCCTTAGAGTGTAGTAGTAGATGCTCTAGAGTCTAGGGTTTCCCCAGTAGATAGCTTGGTCACAGAAGACTGTCTGTACCGCTTATCTTATACACGTACCTAGTATATTAGCTCAGAGTGACCTATGATAATACTTATCCTTTGAAGGCCCTGAAAACTTACGGTATCCGCTGTTTAGGCTGACGGTTTTCACGAGGATTGTAATCGTCTGGACCTTCTGACATCCCGATTGAAATGATGCGCCGCTTTTTGGGCAGCCTTGCTGTACGGAAATCAATCGACGACTGTCGCTTGAATTTCAGCTGGCTTAGTTTATCTGACGCTGCCCTGCAAGTAATATAACTGGATTAAGGCTCGACGCAGACGAGCCA
The DNA here is from genome assembly GCA_964007245.1 of Hypomecis atomaria. NCBI lineage: Eukaryota > Metazoa > Arthropoda > Insecta > Lepidoptera > Geometridae > Hypomecis > Hypomecis atomaria. The sequence goes on from OZ023297.1 coordinate 4,630,984, forward strand.
CCGACCACAACCACCAGTAGCCAGCGACAAGAAGTTCTCTTGTTTTTTCATGAATGTTGTGCGTCGGTGTTGCGCCGCCAGAGTTCCACTGACGAGCTAAGGCGTAGTTTCGTTGTACGTGTATGTGTGTGTAATTGTGTCTGTACCTACACGGCGAGGCGTACTTTTGCAGGTCTCATTTGTTTGTTCACAACATTCTGTCTTGATTTTTTTATTTGGTCTGAGGCGCTGACCTGCTTTTTGGCAAGGATGTGCTCATACAGGTATGTTTCAGTTCTTCTTCTTCTTCTTCTTTGCGAGTCGATGAAGCGTGCTAAAAAATTATATTCCGGCTTTTGACCAAAAATTTTCCACTTCAATGGCGCTCTCCGTAGCCTCATTTAAGTCCTGAGTGGTGCAGGTTTTAGGGCATGTGTGTATGTCGATGTCCCGTGCTATGTTTCAGTTTATTTATTTCGACAAATGGGTGTCACAGACTCACTTTTAATAGCCAAAAACAATCTACAATACAGTTTACACTTAAAAGGAAACTAATTACTCACATGTATATAAATTACCTACGCTAAATCATATTCATTTCTTATCTACATTCTTTAAACCAAGTCAAATAAACACAACTAACCACAAATTACATCTACGTCAGCTGTAGTATGTATGTAGCTAAGGATTACTTACCTACATATACATTCGCTGTTGTACTCGTATGTAGCTAAGATTTACTTCCTTATCCTTACATAAGTATAAAATAAAGTCGCTATTTTTGTTGTCTGTTTGTCTGTATGCTTAAATCTTTAAAACTACGCAACGGATTTTGATGCGGTTTTTTTAAATGGATAGAGTGATTCAAGAGGAAGGTTTATATGTGCGTATTACACCTGTGCGAAGCCGGGGCGGGTCGCTAGTTCACTAATATCTGTGCATTGTTAATTTAGGTACTTAGTGCAGCTTTGTTTTGCAGCCCCAGTAGAAAAAGTTCAATATTTATAACGGGATATGGAGGGATAAGGATATGAGCTTGAGATGCACGAATGGTGTAGATTAATGCAGAGCATCTAGATAGAAGAGAACTCTTAGTCTGAATGTGACCATAATTATGCTAGCTAGAGTCTGACTGAAAATAATTAAATTTGATCTAGTATAGGTAAGTAGGCAAGTAACAATTTGTCTTACATGGCTCAAATAACTCCTTTCTTCTTTTGAAAGTGTTTTAAGTTTTCTGATGAAATAAAATTAAATCTGGCACCCAAATCATTAAATATCGACAAATAAGATCTAAATAATTCAAGCAATGTAACAGCCTTAATTCAAACCAATAGTAATAGAACAATTATGTAAGCTTGTAGGTAGTTACTCTTGAAATTATTACATTCCTCGTTGCATCCGATGGTTGCTTCCCACAATGAAAATGTAAATAAATAATAATGTTACTCTTTTTGTGACTCAATAGCAGGTGACAGGTGACAATCATGGATGTATGAAAGAACGCCGAACGGTATGTTCATTCTCTTTGGATCTGCTGTGAGGTTGAATCTTGAATTCAAAAGGAACCCTAAGATGCTACAATGAAAAACCTGTGAGAAAAATGTAGAAAACTCTGAGAGAAAACCATATAAAATATTGTAGAAACACGTAGAGAGAAAGGGCGCAGCAGTCAAGCTGATAAAAAGTCTTGAACTAAAAAGGCCATAACTTAAACCTTCCTCTTAATGGGCAGGCCTATGTTTAGCAAGGGGAATTCCTCGTGGACCAACTGCTTTCGCACAACTAGTTGTGCGATCAGGAATATTATTTTAAAATCTTTTCCGAAGGCACACCTAAATAAATGTTATTAATTTCAGTACCCGATTGCACAACTAAGCGTAATTAAGTACAACCGTGTGCAACAGTTCAAATGATGACCTACTCCACGTCACACTAGTATTTCTATTTCTCTCAGATCCATTACTTATTTACACTACCTGAAATTACATTCACAATAAGTTGAACTATCTGCATTGTTATGTGAAATAATCTGCCAAGTACGAGTAGACTCGCGCACGAAGGGTACTGTATAGGAAAATGTTATAAATGTTTAATTATTTCGGTTAGAGTGTCATTCTTCTGTTTCCTGGTGGTGGTCATATTTATAATAAATTATCATTGAGGGTAGAGTTAAAACATCTTAATACCTACATATTATTGTATTTATAATTAAAGCAAGCATGCATTTAAATATTCTGTGAATGTTTCAAGCATCTGTTACCATTATTGATATTGAGCGAAAAACGTCTAAAAATTTTGATTTGTTGTATGGGAGCCCCCCTTAAATATTATTTTTATTCTATTTTTAGTATTACTTGTTATAGCGGCAACAGTAATACATCATCTGTGAATATAATTGTGTAATTTCAGCTTTCTAGCTATAGCGGTTCATGAGATACAGCCTGGAGACAGACAGACAGACGGACAGCCGAGTCTTAGTAATAGGGTCCCGTTTTTACCCTTTGGGTACGGAACCCTAAAAATGCGTCTTTCCAGCTTTCTTGGGTTGATAGATTTCTAGGACTCCGTGTAGGACTGTAGGTAACGGTACAAAGAAACTATGGTGTTTCTGTGAAAATATTTATTGATAGTAAGCCTACGTTCATGTAGACTAGCAGACCTAACACATAACTGCAATTTCAAATACCTACATAATAGTTTTTATTTTCTTTACACAGGTCGTTATTAATCCTGATAATAAGACTTCAAAAAAACAGATCTAATTCTTCAAAAAATAGTAAACGCTCTCGAAACTCGAGAAAACTAACTATAACTTCAAAAATTTTTGATCAAAAAGTTTCAATTATCATTTGAAAAATTCATCATCATTAGGTGAATTCGCTCCTTCGACTCTGAGGTAAAGAAATTGTCCGCATAAAACTGCCCCGATCAGCCACGCAACGGTTCCCAATATGATTATAAACACGTTTTTGTAGAGATAGATGTTGAATCGGCCGTAAGGGCCGGGGTACATGAGGCACAGGTCCATAAGGGCGGGGAACACCAGGGCCAGCATCGTGGTGCATAGGTTACCCACGAAAGCGACGAAAGGAGCTTGGATAGGTACTAGATAGGCGAGCATAACTGCAAAAGATAGAAAGAAAAATGTAAGAAAACTGAAAAATCTTTACAAAGAGTACAGTACGCGCAATTTTTTTGAGATCTTTGAAGTCAGACACGAGACAAGAGGCAAAAAAAGCTATGTTCTTCCAACACCTGAAATATATATTCTACACAGCCGCTTGTTTCAAAATCCCCAATAAGATTTGCGCGTATGGCACCAGCCTTTAAAAGGTCGAGTTACCAGTCTCAAATTTTTGGCAACGTGCCCAAAATGCTGACCGCATTGCTTCGTTAAATTGCAATGCTGGCTTTTGGCCAAAATTAGGCCAGCACGTTTATTGTCAGATCTTTTATCTGTGGCTTTCTCGATCGGTTCTCGGATCTCCTCAGTCCTGATTCGATCTCGCAGAAAGACTCCAAGCATAGGCTTATCCATAGCTCGTTGAGCTATTTTGTGCGTATTCCTATCGCCTACAGATTTGAATGAACTTAGCTCAAATTCAAATTTGTTCAAAGGGTCTCAGATTCTCACTTTGGACTCTAAAAGTAGTTTACATAGATGTACCAAGATAATCCCACTTACACGTCACTAACACGAATGTGGGTCGTGTGATATGTTCCACCAGTTTTAAAGTTTTCTCTTGTGGTTCTTCGTAAGGGTCGTGGTTTTTGATGATTTCTATAATGAGTTGAATTGCGGGGTCGCACTGTAGAGGGTACGATAGTATCACCACGGTCATAAACAGAGCTGCTGCCACTACAGTTGATCTAAAATTGAACAAAAAATTACATATCGTCGGTGGAAAGTAACCCTTGAAGCGACATTTTTTAAACTTTACAGGAGAGTTGATTAAAGTTTTTACTTGACGAAAAAAAATCATAATAAATTAAAATTTTAAGCTAGAGCGACAGGAAAAAAATTAGATTCTTCATTTTTTATTTACTTTCTACCATTAAGGTTGGAAAAATATTCTACCACAGTTAAAAGATTTATGTGTCGCTTAATTATTTTATAGCAAGTACAGCGGCAGATACAACTTCATTATTTTGCTAACCGAACTAACTAACTTAGCGAAATTAAATGAACCGACGTCTCGGGAATAAAAGACGATGTCGGTTTAAATATTTATGTATTTTTTTGTGTAGGTACGTTTACTTTCACCGACACCACCGTTTTTTACGACGATTGCCAAAATAGCTGAAATCCATAGTATCTTAAAATAATCTTGCAGGAAAAAACACATCAAGTAACAATTTAACTACAGATTAGGTACTTCAAGCGGCAAATGAACCAAAATTGCGATAAATCTTTGTTTCAATTTTTTGAAAAAATTGAGTCTATTATTTCTATTTCTTGAAGCGACACCAAAGTGGTCAGATCGCCATGAAACTAAGACCAATCGACGTAAAAAAAATCGCTGATTTCAACTATATATATGTAACTCATTTTCGACCAAAGTGTCGCTTCAAGTGTTTTTCCTTTCCACCGACGATATGCTTCAAAAAGATTTTCATATGTTCATGTTACGACAAGAACTATTTCCAAAAAAATCGGATGAAATTAGGGTATCAAGGCTAAATCTCTTGCGAGCATTTCAAACATTTTTTTTTAAATTAAAAATATAGCAAACAAGGTGCCCATAAGATGATAGACGGACGATCTCATGTAGACCGCAGGATCGCGCTGGATGGATGCCGCTTGGAAGCCGATCTTATTGGAGAGTCCGACAAAGGTCCAGTTTTGTCAAGACCGATATACAGATGTATGAACATCTCAAGAGTGAAAGACACAAGGCTAAAATACGCGTGCCAACTCGGAGAACTGCATGTTTTGGTGGGGGCATTTGTGGTATGGCTCCGGTAATATACAATCATTTACCAAAAATCATATTGGAATCGGTTAGTGTAGCTATATTTAAAAGGAAGCTGTGTAGTTTACTAGTATCAAAGGCATATTACAAGGTGCAAAAGTTTTTGGATGACAAATTTTAGTAATTATAGTTTTTGTCAGTTATTGTTAGTTTTTGTGCATAGTGTCTAGTTTGAAAGATATAGGCGGATACACAGACAGAGACACAAAAATAGCGGTTTTGCTTTATACTACGTAGTGGAGAGTAATAAATAAGTTCATATAGAATGGATGGCCAGCCTTGATGCCGAAATAATTAATGATTAAAGCCGCCTGCAAGGCTCTAACTTCGCCTAAACAAATATAGGTAGAGACTTACACTTCGTCATATGGTAGCGCTCTCAGTATGTTCTCCTCCAAAGTCCCAAAAGACCAGTATCCCAGCACTCCGAAGACAATTGCTATAAAGAGGGGGATTCCCATGCCGAGGGTGATGACCCCTGCTCTATGCACCATGATACCTGGCTTGACGAGCGCTTTGTCTAGGGAAAGAATCTGTAAATCAATTATGTATTATAAAAATATAACTTTTTAAATACAAGCTTTTGAGATCCTGGATATCATGTAGCAGCCTTGTGCGAGCCAAGACAAGTAAAATGAGCCCAAGCACGACGGGTTTATCTTATTTAGTACAGGCCACCTTCCAACTCCATCATCAGATCTGCTCCATGCTACCATATTATTGTATTGTCACGCAAAATACAAAACCGGAAACCGGAAGTTGGTCAAATTTATCTTGCAGGATTCCATCAAAACTTACATAAGTACCTACATCCATTGAAAGTTAACTAAAAGCTTGTAAAAAAGAAGGTACCTATTTTGTATTTCGTCTTTGATAATAATATAAAAATCTCATGTCATGTTTGTTATCAAACTCCTTCAAAACGTCTAGACAGTTTTTTTATGATTTTTTTGTTTAGTTTGTAAGGTTTAAGAGTAAGCCGTAGGCTTTTTTATCCCTAGGTCGTAATGGCTCTCTCCAGATTATTTTATGACTAAACGTTTGCCAGGTCAGACAGTAGTAAGTTTTAGTTACTGTTGTTTGAAATCACTCACTACTGGCAGTCCGCTAGCGCACTAACGCAATGTTTATGAATATGTGTGCATATGCACATTGCACAAGCCGTGGTGGTCTAGTGGTAATGACACCCGCCTTACGATCGTGAAGTCGTAGGTTCAAACCCGGTCTCGTACCAATGAATTCCTTGGAATTTATGTACGGAATTTCACACCACTGGCTTTTCGGTGAAAGAAAACATCGTGAGGCAACCTGCATATGTCCAAGGAAGAAATTCCAAGGCGTATGTGAATCCACCAACCCGCACTGGACCAGAGTGGTGAATATGGCCCAATCACCCTTCGTGGGTAGGCCTACGTCCTGCAGTGGACTATGAAAAAAAGCTGGTACAGTACAGGATAGTATGCACACTGCGCTGGTGTAGATAAAGGTATATACGGCGGATCAGTCAGGAGAAAAAAAAATTGGCCAAGTACGAGTCGGACTCGCACACGAAGGGTTCCGTACAGTATGGAATAGACATTTTAATTTAAGTATTTATTTCTGAAGGAAATATACAACTTCATATTTTGTGAATATTTCAAGCATCTTCCTGTTGTCCTTATTAATATCGAGCAAAAAAATAACGTTTCTTGCACACAGGTTTCTTGTATGGGAGCTGGAATATTTAATTAAATATTCACTTCAAAAATTATTTAATTTAATTAAAATAAATAAAATATTTATATTTTAATTAAATTAATAATTTATGAAGTGAATATTTAACTAAATATTCCGTTTCAAGCATCTACATGTCACCTTTATTACCTAATATGGATCGAAAAAAGGCTAATAAATTCAAGTTGGTTGTATGGGAGCCCCCCCCCCTTAAATATTATTTTTTCCTATTTTTAGTGTTTTTTGTTATAGCGGAACCATAAATACATCATCTGTGAAAATTTCAACGTTTTAGCTATCACCGTTCATTGAGATACAGTCTGGTGACAGACAGACGGACAGACTGACAGCGAAATCTTAGTAATAGGGTCCCGTTTTTACACTTTGTGTACGGAACCCTAAAAAACTAGATCTAAGAAAAGCTTACCACACCAACAGAGCTACAATTAAACAGGTAGGTGCCAAAAGCAAAAGCTAAAGGCAAAGGCTCTATCTTTGTGTGTGTAATCTCCCCGTGTGGCTCCACGAAGATATGGTAAAACACTACCACGAGCCCCACGACATTGAACGCAGTACCTAGAAGAAAAGGAAATTCGAAAAGGGCTGATACAAGTTTTACTATAGGCCGAATCAAACTTCTGGGCGGCTGTGAAGTTAGCTACAAGATGCGCAAAACCCAATCCTAAGTGTAGCTCACACAGCTACGGAGGATTGAGTTACGCAACTTGTAGCTAATGTCACAGGGATCAGGAAGTTTGGTTCGGCCTGTATAGAGACCAGAGGGGTTGGTCTAGGTTTACACATAAATTGAAACTACAGCTGTTTCCGTATGGCTTTATACATTTTTGTACAGCGCCCCTGGCGGAAACGAGGAAGAACTAACCACAATGTATGGAGCCGCACGCGATCGCGAAAGCGCAAAACTTGGACTAAGGCCTCTAGGGAAGAACGGCTAAGAAGTCTACGAAACTTTATTTACGGAAACTCCATTCAATCTGTCAAAGTCGTATACGTTAGAACCCGTTCGAAAGTCAATATAGATCCCCAGCTCTGAAATCACGAAAAAAATCAGCTGATCCATACAAAAAGTACAATACATTGGAGCTCAACAAAATGCATGGAGCATCTGAATTTTTCGCCATTTTAGGGTTAGTCTTCGTAAAGACTGAAGTGAACGAAAAAAATAGTTACGTAACTAAGTAGAGCGACGTAGCTGACGATTTTTAACGTTCTCATAAGCAATTCTAAAGTCATATAAGGCGCCAGGAGGTAGATCATAGCATGTCTTGCATTAGGCCAATCCATCACCTGAAAAATATAATAGAACTCAAATCATTTTCAATGCGAAAGTATTGAGAGGAGCCATAGACTAGCCTACTTCAAATCATTTTCAATGCGAAAGTATTGAGAGGAGCCATAGACTAGCCTAGTCTGCACAACCGTATGTGCACCCTGTACATACCAGACAACTACACGCGCTTTAGGCCTAGTAGCAGACCCAAGCTCTTTGATACTGGCACTATTGTATTCGCACTACGTCTCGATTTAACAGCCCTATCTGCTATATCTCAACGCATTTCTTAAAATTTATACCAAATGCGACATTTTTTGTGACAAATTGCTTATTATTCGCGGACTGTTGCTGACTTTTGCCGAGCAATATTGTATAATTATAAGACATGTAAATTTTAATTGTAGTATTTTATATTGAATTACGGACATATAAATAATAAACAATGCGATGGTGGTGTTGATGCATTGAAATCGCAATTTTCGCCCGATAGAAACCGCCATTATATGGAGACCAAATTTTTATTCATTAAGTACCCAAAGAAATTAGTTACTAATTCAACAACATCAAACATCATGATCTATGAACTTGGAGGATTTAAATGAAGTTCAAATTTTTAACGTATTTTTAGGTATTTCACACCGGGACAGTTGCTTACTCTTTATCAAACACAGATCCGTTCGTGTCTGGAATACTACTGCCATCTTGGGGATGACTCGGCTTAGTACCAGCTCGAGATTTTGGAATTGGTGGACCGGCGTTCTATTCGGCTTATACATAGGTGATGAAAAGTTAGTTGTTAAAAAACTTTATTGCCTGGAGCATCGCCGTAGGGTTGCGAGTTATGTCCATTTGATTCATTTTGGACAGTGCATCTGAGCTACACGACCTTATCCTACCATCCCCTTTTTACTATAGGACAAGTAGGAAGACGCCTCACTATCACTACTACACTGTCGATTTTCCTTCGATACTTACGAAGAGAGAAGAAATTTGACTCAACATTTCTGATTCGTACCGCCAGGGAATGGAACAGTCTTCTTTCTTTTCTGTTCCCTAAGACAAATAATCTAAGGCTTTTCAAGAGCAGTGTGAATAGTTATCTTCTAGGTCTGCGTGCTTCATCTTCGACCACGGCATTGCTTACGATCAGGCGAGTTGGTGGTCAAACGTGGTCCTATTCGCGATAAAAAAAATGGGTTTTTTTTTCTACTTACATCTCGTAAAGTGTCGGCAGTGAAATCTATAAAACACGTACAAATTCCCAGTTGGCTCAGGAGCATGAATGTAGCAATAATGAAGCTAAAAGACAACAACACCGGTTAAAAAAAACATTCTTACAATTAATTAATCTTTGCAGTAAAAAGTATAAATATAGAGTATTAGAAGATATCTACCTATTAGTGTCGATTTTAGTCCTAAAATTTGATGAAGCTATTTAAGTTCCCACTAATGAATTGATTAATTATCTATGTATTTATTAGGTAAGTACCTACTTGATAAACTACGTTTGTAGAAAATCCCTATCTCTTCCTCTTCCTCCTCATTCTTATAGAAAATCTATTTGAGAGACATATCCTATGTCCAGCAGTGGACGTCCCACAGTCGATTTGACGAAGATATTTCTGAGCTTCGTCTTGATGTAGAACTGTAGGTATACCTACGTAGGGCCACAACAAGCCCGATCACAGAGGCGCCAGCGTAAATTTAATAGCAACGTAAAAACCGACTATGCTATTTAGCTAATATAATTATTACGATGGCGTCTCTGTAATCGAGCTTAATGTCCATTGCTGAAGCAACTGTCAATACTGCTATACCTGAATGATCATTCTGCAATGACTCAATGACCTTACTAGTTGCGAAGTAGTCAACCAGTAGGTAATTAGGTATACCTAAGTAGTTTTGTTAATAAAAAACAGCAAATCGTTCCTATAGGCAAGTAACACAGGATCTTTGAATCAAGCCTGGGCCGGATTTAGGGAGGGGCAACCGGGGCAACTGAGGGGCACGGCAGAGCCCCTCGTCCCACAATGGATTTCATAAAAAAAAACTTTCAAATTCTAACGAGTAAACACTAGCAAACAACTTTTCTTTTGATTTTTTTTTCGCTGTTTTACCATTACTGAAATGGATTAATCAAGACGTATTTGTTAACTCAAATTACTAAAGCAATCAGTTAAATATCAAAAATCGAAATCGTCATAATAAGTAGGTAGGTATCCCTCTGTTTGTGACCAAGGGGCCTCAACTTCTTTGTTGCCCCGAGGTCTCCACACCTGTAAATCCGCCCCTGAATCAAGCAGATACTACAAGGCAATACGTACGTGCCACGCCTCCCCAAGCAGTGAGTGACGGGCGGGCCGTGGAGCATGGCGATACGGAACCCGTACCTGTACGATATGATCGGAATCTTCAGCCGCCTGCTAATCTCATTCAAACAATTCAACTGAAAAACACATAATATAAAGCTATGGAGAAACTTCGGTAGCGATCAGTCACAAAACTATCCGCAGCTGAGTGGGAGTATGATCGCTGTGCCCTAAAGGATTTGTGCCCTGGAATTCAGATCCTGAGAAACACTTATTAAGTACTACGCCGACTACGCGCGTTACTAGAGGTGTATTCTGGGGTCTAAAGCTTCACTCCTCACTTCACGCATTTTTCGCTCGCTCGTTGCGCTCGCGCAATATTTTTCCCTTGGTTTGATAGCCAAAGTGAGTAAGCAAGTAAGGTTTCGTGAGTAAGCAGCCAAAATGTCGGTGGTCTGACGGATAGTCAGAAGTAACTAGGGGGTAAGGACCAGCTACACTCGAGCTACTCTCTATACGAGAGTCGACCTACACATACACAGTAGACAAAACTACATCTTGATTAATTGAATAAAATATTTCCATACCAGCACTATATGCGAATGTATGATGAGCGCCCCGCTGAGAACGGCCAAAATGGCTCCGAAAGTGATGCCGGTCTGACTGATGGCCAGGGGGAACCCCAGCATGCCCCCTCCGAGGCCTGAACGCGCCATGTTGAAGTATGCCATCCAAGATCTTGATAAAAAAAACAATTAAAAGCTCATTATCATTGTCTTCGCTGCCATATGTTTCTCTTCTTATAAATATTCGCTGCTTAGATGACAGATAATTACAAAATATACAGCAAGTGAAACCTATGCATTTATAAGTCTCCCCCTTTTCTTTTCATTCCTTTCTATTCTGTGTGAACCTTTTTGTCTTCGTGGAAGAAATATCTCGAGAAGGGCTCCAAACTTACGGTACGTGCGATTTGGGCTCACGGTGTTCCCGAGGGTTGTAATCGTCGGGCCCCTCGGACATCCCGAGCGGCCATAATCGCCGCTTTTTGGGCAGCCTTGCTACACGAAAATCGATCAACGACTTTCTATCATAAGGCCGGATTTTGACTTGGCTTACTCCTTCGAACGCCGCCCTGCAAACAATAGAATAGGCCCTAAGATTTTTAAGGGATGATTTATATTAGAACGGGACGAGCCCGGACGGGGCCAGTAGTACGCACGGCACGGAAGACACACTACACAAAATGTATGAAACGTGTGTCGTCCGTGCGTCCTCTGTGCCCCGTTCGGGCCCGTCCCGTGCACGTCCCGTTCTAATTTAAATCACCTATATTCAAAAAATGATCGCTTTCAGCACAGTTATAAAGTTCCTAACCCAACGAGCAATGGAGAGCATCCTCGGAGTCTCACTGTAAGATTGAATTAGGAATGAGAAAATCCGTAAAAGAACCAAAGCTACCGACACGGCCCAGTGGATCGGAAAGTTAAAATGGCAGTGGGCAGGGCACATAGCACGGAGGACTGATGATCGATGGGGTCGAAAAGTTCTCGAGCGGAGACCACTTATCGGCAAGCGCAGCAAAGGACGCCCACCCACAAGGTGGATGGATGACCTCATCAAGACCGCAGGTTCGCACTTCCAACCGGTGTTATTGGAGGTCTATGGAGGTGGCCTATGTCTAGCATTGAACGTCATATGGCTGATGGAAGGATGGATATTTAGAGTTAAATCTCAAGACAAGAAGAATTGTTGGTAGTAAAATATAATTATGTGTACAATAACTATACTTTATTTACGTCTACGTTTACACCACCTTCCTTGTCGTATTCACGTTTCCTTTCATCTATAGGAGGTTGTCTGGAAGTAATCGCTTTTTTGTCTTTTGCGCCTCTCTTCGGACTTTTTTCTTCTCTTGAGTAGGTAGGTACTTGCCTAGGTAGGTTAATGGTGTTAATACTTACTTACATTTCGAAATCAAGGTTATCGTTAAAAATCTGCTGCACGAAGATGTGGTGTTTAACCCTTTGGATGGAACAAAGTAGGAAAGCAGATAGGTACCATAATATTATAAAAATATGTGGAATAATAATATTACATAAACGTGCAATAAACTAAAGCAATATACAATAACACTCAAAGAGAATCAAAGAGAATGAAGAGAATAATGCTGATTTCAATTTTTTTAATAAGGCACAGATACTCTGTGACTATGTGGTATATTACCTTTGGTAGATACTAGATACCTACTATCACAGAGTATCTGTGCCTACTATCATTCTCTTTGCCTACTATCTACGAGCAAAGAGGGTGTAATGAGCTCATTCATTGCTTCTGGAAAATGATACAGCTTTTATTGTCAAAAAATGTGTAGATTGATATCAAAAAACGTACGCATATCATTTCCTTTCTTAGATTTTTACTGCTCTTTCCTGTGACCTACTGATAGCGCGCGAGTTGAATGCAGTCGGGGTCTGAGGTAAAGAGCGGGAGCATCTCCCCCCGCTATCCGCACGCCCCACCTCACGCGCCTGGGCGGGTTGGCGTGCGGATAGCGGGGGGAGACATTCGCATTCCTAAGCTCTGCATTCAACTCGCGCGCGTACAATACATAACATTGGTAAACTATTACTGTATTTGTATCAATATTAATTCCTCAATCTAGCAAATGCTTAAGGTATAAGACGCCATATCTTGAATGTGAAAAATAAACTAATAATTGTCAATCTGCTGCTGTCAAAGCCGTGTCAATGTCAAACATCAAACAAAATGACAGCTAGCGAAAATTGTAAGTCGAGATTCCAAATTCTAGGCGGAATTTTATGATCATTTCTCGAATTAAGTTAATGCTGTTCTGTTTTTCTCGTTGAATAACATCTTTCGAGGATGATGTCGACAACAGAAGGAGAATTAGACGTTGAGGTGTCCCATGAACTGGAAGATGGGGAGGTAAGAGTGTAACTTTTACAGCTAGCATTTTACTTGTGTTTTTGTTGACTTCTCTGTATTTATTGTACTTCAAGCTCTAGCTCTGTAGTTATAAAAGGCTCTGGATTTCACGTTTCAAGTCAAAAGACTATAGAAACAGTTCTAGTAGCCCTAAAAGTTGTGTTTCGTGGTGTTGCTATGAAGGGCGTCATTTGCGTCCTATTTATTATTTCTTGTGTTGTAGTTGGACGATTCTGATGTCGAAGAAGGGGCTTACATCCCCTTGGCTCGGCCTGAGGCCTTCAACCCGCCGTCACTCGTGAACATGCAAATACAAGACGACCAAAGCGACGAGCAATCCGAGCAAGAGTCAACATGTTCTGATTCCGACGAAGAACTGCGAAGGCGGGCCAAAAGGAGTAAATTGAGACCACGAAGACCACCGCCAGCACCGAAACCAGATAAGAAGGAGAAATATAATGTTTGGTGCAAAGCTTTGCAGGTAACTAGCATTTTTTAAAGTCATTGAACTGTTCAGCACAGTTATAAATGTATATTATTTAGTGTAGGGTATCTACACTTTAGTGTAGATAATCTCATACAAGATCAAATTCCCTCATTTTGATGACAGTGGCATATGCACAAGACTCGCAAAATTGTGAAACATCCTCACAGAAGCCAGAAAACAAGGATTGAATTGATACAAGTTTCCTAAATGGATACTTTTTTGACATTGTGTATGTTAAGAATGTTTGTGAAAGTAAATAATAGTATATTATATTATACATAAATGTTGTGTAAATTTATACATAATGGAGGGAAAATTCTTTTACTCAATTCAAAGTAATCTGATTATTTAATTTTGACATGATTCAATCAATTTTACAGGCAAATAAATATCATTTCTTTGATCTTTGCAAGCTGACTACGAATATTTTAACTAAAGGTATAATAAAATAATCGGCCAAGTACGAGTCAGACTTGTGCACAAAGGGATCCGTACTGTATGGGAGCCCCCCTTAAATATATACTTTATTTTATTCTGGTTTTAGTATTTGTTAAGTATAGCTGCATAGTATAGCATAAATACATCATCTGTAAAAAATTCAGATTTCTTGCCATAATGGTTGGTAACAGACAGATGGATAGCAGAGTCTTAGTAATAGCGTCCCGTTTTTACGCTTTAGGTACGGAACCCTAAAAAATTAAGTTATGTTATGACAAAAATTAACTTTATTTTTCAGGAAGAACTCTTAACTGAAGACATGGTCAGCTGTGATGTATCCAAAAAGAGCCGTTATGGTGTTGAGTCTTATGATTACACAATTAAGTATAGACTAGATGATAATTATGTATCAAAGAAGGTGTTCTCTAACGATATAGACCGTTCCTCAAATAAAAGACGTCACCAAGACAGGGCTAATGTTAAGTTGAGACTGGGCAAGAGAGTTAATAGTCATCATTTTGCACAAGAAAAGCAAGAACCGAAGTATTTAGAAAACTTAGTGGCCACACTGGATGATCCAGTGGAAGCCATCGCTACAGAAATGGCCAGTAAATTGAATGAAGAGAAGAAAGATTTAGTTGGTATGTTTAATTCAATCTTATTAATCTATCAGCTTTTGCCCGCGGCTTCGCCCGCATTATATTTCGATTTTAATGCTATCAAAAGGGAACCTTCAATTTTTCCGGGATAAAAGTAGCATAAGTCACTTTCCGTCTTTTAAACTATGTCTATGCTATGCCAAATATCAAGTCAATCTGTTGCTGCGTGAAAGAGGATCAAATTTACAAACACACTTTCGGATTTATAATATTATAAATTTATTTGTTTATAGGCGAGCAGTGCATACTGCTGTGCCTGTATCAAGCAAAGCCGAATAAAATTAGTATTTATCTGTCGAGATTTTTTTATCCAAAGGCCCAGTCTGTTCTTAAATGTGTTTATAGCCCTCGCTGAGATTACATCCTCTGGTAACCTGTTCTAATAGTCATGATGACTTGGTAAAAAACATAAATAGTGCATTAGAAAATATTGGAGACAATTTTTTTCTTTTGTCAATCAAACAATAAATTATAAACCTTGTCATAGTTTGGGAGTGGGGCCTCGTGGTGTCACTAGTGCGATGTAGTCTGTACATTTGTAGTCTACTCGTGACGTCACGCGAACTTCAACAATCTTCATCAATACCAATGGGTTTTTAACTTAAGTATATATAATTTTCCGCTACTACCTTTTTGGTGAAGGAAAACATTGTAAGGCGACATAAGATGCATGAGTCTGCAGAAGAAATTCAAAGGTGTATGTGAATCTACCAACCTGCACTGGGCTAGCTTGGTAGTAGATATGGCCCAATCCCTCTTCTTGGTTAGGCAATGTTTAGCAGTGGAAATAAGGGTGTGTGATTTTATCACTAACATCATTTCATTCAGTCTATGGATGGGTGACCTCAGGTGGCATTTACAACTGAGCCTAATGTGGCTCGAATGACATGCTAAATTGTAGGCCCCTAGTTTTTTAACTGCTTACCCACGTTAGAGGTCGAGGTCATGAAACGGCTTAAAAACTCTGACACCAGGGCTAGCCACCTGGCCTATACGGTCTTACTACTTACTAACATTATTTGTCGCGTAAACATTTTATTTTTATTATATTTTCAGAAAGAATAATACAAGTATTAGGTGCAGGGAAAGCCATTGAATTGTACAAAGAAACACAAAGGATAGAGGCAGATGGTGGAATGTTAGTTATGGTAAGTAGGTAACCTCTCAGTAAAAATTTAGCTTTGCACTTAATTTCCGATCCAATTTTTTTATAAGCTTTAGGATTACTTACTGAGTATAAAATCACAAAATGCAGGTAGGTACAGATCCAGGTGGCGCTTCAAGCGCTATCTTGAAAAAACGTTTTTGGCCGATATCTCGGAAACTATGCAGTTTAGGGCAAAAGTCATGGAGGACATTATTGTAGGGAATTTCGAAAAAAAATTTCGCATCTTTTGTGTCTAGCAAACTTTTTTTGTAAAACATACCCTCAACGATTTATGGCCCATTTAATGAACCGTGTTTTCTATCGTTTTATTAGTGTTCCATACCCAAAGAGAGAAACGGGACCCTATTACTAAGACTTCGATGTCCGTCTGTCCGTCTGTCTGTCACCGGGCTGTATCTCATGAACCATGATAGCTAGGCAGCTGAAAAAACAACACATACTAAAATAAAATAAATATTTAAGGGGGCTTCCATACAACAAACCTGAATTTTTAGACGTTTTTCGCTCTATATTAATAATGGTAACAGGTAGATGCATGAAATTTTCACAGAATATAAAGTTTTATATTTACTACAATAATAAATAATAAAATTAAAATAAAATAAATATTTAATTATTCCCATACAGTACGGAACCCTCCGTGCGCGAGTCCGACTCGTACTTGGCCGATTTTATTGATTAATCTAACATTTCAAGAGTTACAGGCCGCGATAGAAAAACCGGTTCATTAAATTAAAAAAAAAAAACAGATTATAAGGACAAAAACAAAACATTAGGTATCTAATTGGCGGCCTTATCGCTTTAAGCGATTTCTTCCAGGCAACCAATAATATAATTGAATAATGGTACTCAATTTTCAGAAAATTAGTAAGATCATAGGGGTGACCTATGTCCTGCAGTGGACGTCCTATGGCTGATGGATCAAGTAAATCATTGTTATCTGCAATTTATTTTTCGCATTTTCACAGAACGGTACCCGACGCCGAACGCCAGGCGGCGTTTACTTCTTCCTTCTAAAAGGTGACGACACCATTTCAAAGGAAAAGTCGAGCCAAATCTTCTTAGAAGACAGAAAACAGCAACAGAGGAAGATCAAAAGAACAAGACAGAACAGGCAAAGGGTTGTAGAACAGCTAAAACAGAGTCTCACAGGTAAGCATTTGTCCATAGATGGTGACCTCTTACCATAAGCAGTAGCATGGCAAATGGACAAATTGCCTTTCCACCATTATATCAAAGAGGAAATAAAGTATAGATTGACAATGACAACTGACATTTGAAGTGGATTAAATGGTTTTCTCCCTTTGCCGTGCTACCCGTGCAGAAAGCCTGTCAACTTGTTTTCATTTTTTTTAAACCGGACAAGTGCGAGTCAAGCTCGCTCACTGAAAGTACCTTACAAATTTTGAAAATCGCACGAAGCAGGGTCCTAATTTTACTTATAGTAAGTAACCTTAGGGCGAAGCTGGTCATCGATTGTATACGCAAAAGTGAACTAGATGGCGTTAGTTATCCCGTAAAACGCACAAAAAAAGAGGTTTTTTAAACATTTCTCATCATAAATCGAAAGTCACATGTCGTAAAAATTAGCTTGTGCTAGTAAAGCATTTTGATTTGATACTCCACATGATATGATTAAATCACTTTAAAATGTTGACCTTCATTTCTTGCATTTAGACGCTTTATTTACGTGATCTAACTAAAAATGAACAGTTTTCAGATTTATAGCTATATGCATAATTTAGGAAGGTGCTCCTTGCCAAATTTTATAGTTCTATAGGTTTTGATTCCCTCGTGAGTGTCGAAATATGCGGTTTTTTGAGACATGAACTGCTCTAAATTTTTTTCACGCTAACAGATACAACTGCAAAAATCTACAAATCTGAGTATATGGTTTTAATTTCAGTTAGATATATTTACGTGTTCTCTAGATAGAAGATCTAGGCACACGGACGGACAGACAGACGAACAACAAAGACATCCGTATTATTCTTTTTGTGGTACGGAAAAAACTAAACCAAGGGGATGATATATTGTTCCAGCATTTCATCGCTACATATCGCAAGCTGTCTCTAAAACCGTTGATTGACGCTCCCTCCTAAGGAGAGATAGCTTTGAACATGCGCGAGTCACAAATAATCATATCATGAAACTTTACAGATTCAGAAATACCATCGTTATCACGAGGCGAGTCTACAGTCCAATCAGAGCACGGTTCGAATCCGCCGCCGTCGCCCGCGACCGACGCGCGCGACTGCTCGAGCGACACTGACGGCCACTCGCACACCGACCGCCCCGCCTCCCCCCCTCCAGGTATATACAGCAATACTGACAGAGTCAGAGGTGCTATCCGTCACGAGAGCGGACGGTGCTGTCATGTGGCCGATGGCATCGTAGTTTTGAGATGATGATCCCAACAAACCAGCAAAGAACGTCCACTAATAAGATGAATAGTGGTTGGTAATCTATTGAAGAAGCCTATAGCTGTCTCACGGCGAATATGATGATGTGTAGCGAATGATACGGGTCGACTTACGCTCAACAAAATGGTCGACTTACACTCAACAAATTGGTCTATATACGCACAGCAAATTTGGATCAGTTACGCTCACCAAATTCGACTTACGCTCACTAAATTGATCGACTTACGCTCACTAAATTGGTCGACTTATGCTCATCAAATTGGATCTACTTACGCTCAATAAATTGGGTCGACTTTTGCTCAACAAATTGGGTCGTCTTTTGTATATGCGCACGCACTCACACACCATCATACACCCACACAAACACACACACACCACTAACGCAAATGCTTTTTATTGTATTGTATAGTGACTTCTTGGTTTGTTTGCATTTGCAAAATCACCTGCTCCATCTGGAAGACATTGTCTTTTGTGACACAATTTTGAACTAACGCAAATGCCAGAGCTATTTAAAATTGTGTACCTAGTATAAGTTTTTGCAATAAAAATGTATCTTATGTTCACTAAATTGGATCAACTTACGCTCACCAAATTGAGTCGACTTACGCTCCCCAAATGATGTCTTACCAGTGTTATTGTAACTTTTTTTATATTATTTTTCCCATTTTCCAGGCGACCATTCCCCCCCGCCCCGCGACCCGCGCGCGCTACAAGACTACGAGGACGGCGACTTCTTAGAGGTGATGTGTAATGATGATATGGAGTTGTTCTAGCTCACTGAGGCGCCACTGTCGTATGGCTGTGTACCATAGACCTGCAGGCTGATTTTACAATAGAAATGTGTTTTGTAGGTGAGTAGTGTGCGAGGAGAAAATACACCAATAAGCAGATGTAGTGAAACATGTAACAATCTTATATATAATAATCGGCCAAGTACGAGTCGGACTCGCGCACGGAGGGTTCCGTACTGTATGGGAGCCCCCCTTTTTATTTTAATTTTATTATTTATTTTTGAAGTTAATATACAAGTAAATATTTTGTGAAAATTTCAAGCATCTATCTATTACCATTATTAATATAGAGCGAAAAACGGCTAAAAAATCAGGTATGTTGTATGGGAGCCCCCCTTGATTATTAATTTTATTCTATTTTTAGTATCTGTTGTTATAGCGGCTACATAAAGTCATCATCTGTGAAAATTTCAGCCTTCTAGCTATGACGGTTCATGAGATACAGCCTGGAGACAGACGGACAGCGGATGGTCTTAGTAATAGGGTCCCGATTTTACCCATTAGGTACGGAACTCTAAAAATGAATCGTGATTGATAGTCTCGCTAAAACTCGAGAAAGGCTGAACCGATTTGGCTAATTTCGGTCTTGAAATATTATCCGTTCTGGCACATGTATGTTCCCACTAGCTTGACCCGCGGTTTCACACGAAATTCTTAATATATTTGCCTGCATAAGAGTAGCCTTGGACACTCACGTTTAGATCTATTGTTCCGTTGCAGCGTGAATGTGAGACTTTTGCATTTATAATATTAGTAAAGAACAGCGATACTACTACGCTTGGTTCAATTCATTAGCAACAAATTTTGTACGAGAATCATCCATCCATCATCATAGGCCTCCCCAATGGATCTCCAATAAGACCGGTTGGAAGCGGCTTGCGTCTAGCGCGATCCTGCGGTCTTAATGAGGTCATCCTTCCACCTTGTGGGTGGACGTCCTACGCTACGCTTGCCGGTACGTGGTCTCCACTCGAGAACTTATCGACCCCATCGGTCATCAGTCCTCCGCGCTATGCGCTCTGCCCCTTGCCATTTCAACTTGCCAATCCGTTGGCCGTTGGGTTGTACAATAATTAATAATTTCTATCGGTTCAAAATGAGCTCCAGACGTGTTGTGATGCTATGGTGGATATTTTCCTCGCAAACTGCTCATATATTTATCTAATTTCTGGTGAAAACGCAGCCTTTAAGGTTGGACAGATTGTCAGTGTGGCGTGTAGGGTGTCAAACCAAATTAAGTTAAGTCAGGCGGGAACGCGTGCCGTGGCTAGTATGGCCTTAAATGCAAATATGGAATACCTAGAAGGGTTAAGATGCTCCTACGCATAAGTTATAAAATGTTGTGAAACAATAATATGAGTCAATAGTTACATTTTGTTGAAGTTTATATCTTACTGGCTTTTGCCCGCGTGTTATTTTGATTTTTGTTCTATCCCATAGGAACCTTTTATTTTAAATATAATTAATAAAAGTAGACTATGTCCCTCTCCAACCTCTGAACTATATCCATGTCAAAAATCAAGTGTATCTGTTGGTCCGTTGCTGCGTCAAAGAGACACTTTCAGATTTATAAAATTAGTAAGGATAACCTGTTTTTATCACGTATTGTAGTAGTGGCATTTATTGTGGTAGTGGTACCTTACAATCGTCAGGTCGTGGGTTCAAAACCCGGTTCCGTACCAATGAGTTCTTTGAAATTTATCTGCGGAATTTCACACCACTGGCTTTTCGGTGAAGGAAAACATCGTGAGGCAACCTGCATACGTCCGTAGAAAAAATTCGTTGGCGTAACCCGCATTAGGCCAGCGTGGTGGATATAGCTCAGTCACCCTTTGTGGGAAGGCATACGTCCTACAGTGGACTATGAAAAAGAATGGTACAGTTACCAACAAATGTTTTAAAACATTTCATAACTCATGTGCGAGCGCCGTTATGTAAAGTTTTTTCTATGTTATCTAAGAAAAAGGTTCAGCTGGTGCTTAGTTCCTGTGCCCGAAAGTTGCGCGGGCGAAACGAGAATGGATCTATTTGTACTTTTAAATATGTTAAGCCTCGCGTTTGGTGTGAGCGTTTAGCGTAGCGTGGGACGGGAAACAGTGCTCATTATTTCAAGATCTCAATTCGCTGCTCAATTCAGCTTAGGAGCTTCCGGTGTTGAAATAGACTCGAGTGGCTTAAATATTACTTAAAATTTCGAAATTTCATTCTTGTTTAACCTGCCATTTTATACGACAGACAAAAAAATTAAGGTTGTATAAAACAAACAAGAGCATCCTTAGATTAAATTAAGAAGGCAAATGTCATATCGGAGAGAGATGAAAATACTAGCAGAAAACAAACAAAAATTGAAATTTAATACAATTTTGGCGAGGTGTAAAAATTTCGCCACCCACAAGAGCTTTTCTCTTGAATTATCACTAACCGTCATACTACAAAAGTTTTACGCACGCTGTAGACAATATATAACAGTACAAATTGCACGGTTAAACAGTGTTTAAAACGTGTTTAAATCTTTTGTGGTAAGGCGGTGAATGGTTATAACTATGTAAAATATAATCATTTTGATGGTATTTACGGAATGACCCGTATATTTTAATTAGTTATATTTTAAAAAGTGGTAGATTTTTTCGACAGTAGCAGTTCTGGAAGTCCCTATCTGGAAGCTGTTATACACGCTACACGCTCACCCAAACGCGTTACCTTAATCGATAGTTCATCGTTAAATTATGTTAGGTTTAAAAAATATCTAGTTTTGTAACTTAAAGACCTAGAACTGTTGAATTAAGGTTTTCTCGTATCATATATCGGAGTAGTCGAATCCTTCTTGGATTTATCAGCCTATGTAGCTTTACGCCTATTTTAGTACGTAGATGGGATCGTATGAGACTAAGTTTTAGATCGAATCAAAGTTTTTAACGGCTATGATGTTAGCTACAAGCTGCGGATAGCCCAATCCTGACTGGAGCTCACTTAACAGTTGCGCGATGGGCTATCCGCAGCTTGTAGCTAACATCACAGTCGTCAAACAGAAACATTCGATCTGTAGTAAAATGGTGCGCAAAATTATTTAACGCAATTTAAGCAGCCAGATATTTATTTCGGTTTCTGTAAAAATAATCGTATTGAGTCGATTTCGATCTTACTCGTAATATTTAATAGACACGTTTTACTAGAAATTTTAGAACCGACTACAAAATATATTTTTTACTTCTTTATTTATTGCGCTTAACCTCAGTCTCATCGTATAATCCGCGCCACACAAGTCGGCGGATGGGAAGTTAGGCGCGCTGCGCAAAAGGCAAAATATAGGTATGCGCGGGAGCCCGAGAGAGTCGCGCCGGGGCACACCCGCCCGCCAACCTTATGCCTCCTGCGCGCTCCCTACGTCCGTGCTCACCACTTCGCCACTTGCGTCGACATTGTGCACTCATGCGCAATAATAGTATAGTGATAGTGTCATCTGCGGTTAACTTCCCATCCGCCGACTTGTGTGGCGCGAATTATACTATGGCTTTGAAAAGCTTCACACTATTTCTCAGCTATAAGAAAGCTGGTAGTTTGTTCCATTCCTTCACAGTAAAAAGTTTCAAATTATCCATTCCGTGGACGTGCGGATCAGAAGTGTTAATAGTCCAGCGCCCTCTCCTATGATCTTACAACCCGGTCACAATATCTGTGCACCTGACTTCGTGACGTCATATCGAATTATCAGGACGTATATACATTAACGGACGTCTAGTATACCGTCCGGACGTAAATTATTATCGGGACGTGTATCGGCAACGAAGATGCTAAACCGTACTGTCGCACCGGAGAGTGAACGGAGAGGTGACAGAGGAAGCGGGATAGGCGCCGCATTACAGCGAGGTACACAGATATTCTGACCGGGTTATACAGTGATAACAGGCTGAATATTCGTGAGCAGGTTAAGTTAGACGAGACGCCCAGATTAGTCTTATAAAAAAATCTCGATCGAGGTAGCTAAAGTACTGCGCAGGTATAAACAACTTCTAAGCGTAGGACTGGAAACACATACCACTAAATTTGTAGGACTATGTAGCCATTTGATTGTACAAACATTTACTAAGCTGCACACGAAAAATGAGCTTGTTATTAATAATTTTGGATTCAAAATTAGTCGTGATGACTCGTTATTTGGAAACATTCGCAGTGGAGGACTCTCCAATCATAGCATCCATTTTGTAGGACAATGTTTTTCCGGGCTTATCGTCCATTTACCTCGATATTAAAATTAAAAAAAAAAAACTTACTGTTATTGTAACAATATCGACACCCCACCAAATCGACATGTTTAATACCTGCGCAGTACTTTAGCTATCTCAGTCGAAATTTTTTTAAAAGATTAATTTGAGCATCTCGTCCAACTTAACGTGCCCACGAAGATTCAGCCTGTTATTAATCACTTTAAGATCACAGGAGAGGGCTGCTGGACTATAAGTTTTTTAATACGTATCGAAGCAAAATCAACTTTATAGGGGTGGTAATGAGGCATCTTTCTACTTATCCTGTAGTAAAAGGGGATGGCTCTGATGCACATTTTCTGAAATTAATCTTATAGAAAAATTAAATCTATTGAGTGAGGTCGTTTTCGTCAATACAATACGATTGTTATTTTGGCAGCAATCGAAATCAGGTTGCAGTTTCTAAACATATTTATGTAATATGGAAAATTATATTTTTGAAGTGAAAGCTTCTTTAGCGGCGTTGTGCACTTTTGGGATGGGAAAAAATCCTGATCGAAAATTCGTAAGACGGAGTGAGCAAGTTTTCACTTCTGTCAGCACTCCCGGAGTGCAGTCCGTATGTATTTTATTTAATTTTCATTTGCCCACATAGTTCTAATTGTTGTGATCTTTTTCTGACATAGTAAACTTAATCGGCCAAGTACGACTCGGACTCGCGCACGGAGGGTTCCGTACTGTATGGGAGCCCCCCTTAAATATTTATTTTATTTTAATTTTATTATTGAAGTGAATATAAAACTAAATATTCTGTGAAAATTTCAAGCATCTACCTGTTACCATTATTAATATAGAGCGAAAAACGTCTAAAAATTCAGGTTAGTTGTATGGGAACCCCCCTTAAACATTTATTTTGTTTTTAGTATTTGTTATTATAGCGGCAACCAAAATACATGATCTGTGAAAATTTCAGCTGCCTAGCTATCATGGTTCATGAGATACAGCCCGGTGACAGACGGACAGTCAGACAGACGGACATCGAAGTCTTAGTAATAGGGTCCCGTTTTTCCCTTTGGGTCCGGAACCCTAAAAATGTTAAACTCGCGTCAAGACACGTTACCTGATCGAAAATTCGTAAGACGGGAGCAAGTTTTTACTTCTGCCGGCACTCCCGGAATGTAGCTCGTTGTTTTTTTTTAATTTCATCTGCCCTAGTAGTTCTAAAATTGTTGTGATCTTTTTCTGACATAGTAAAATAGAAAGAAATGCTGATAAATTGTAATGTGTGGTACAACTAAATTGTTATCAAATACATATTGTACTAAGCAAGTTCATTAGTATAGTCCGAATTGCGCTAATAGTGCTAACGACGCCAAATAAAAACCAACATAGTTCAAAACGATTTGGTTCGCTTTGTATTGGTTCTTAGTTGCGCCGTTGTCATTGTTGTCGCGGCAAGTGAAATTGTAAACCCAGAAGCGTGTTTTTCTGTTATTTATTATCTCTATTTCTTTTGTACATTCGGTATTATTGTCTATGTATACATTAATCCCGATTACAGAGGCGCCAGCGTAAATTAAATAGCAACGTAAAAAGCATTCTCTCTATCGAATGCCTAAAGTGAAAAAGAAACAGAACTATGCTATTTAGCTAATATAGTTAGGCTGGCGCCTCTGTAATCAGGCTTATTGTACTATTATAGCTGTGGAATTCCTCTTCAAGGTATAGGCCGATCCAAACTTTTTGGCGGCTGTGATTTCATTACAAGCTGCGGATAACCCAATTCTCGCGCAGCTGATAAGTGAGCTTCAGTCAGAATTGAGCTATCCGCAGCTTGTAGCTAACATCACAGCCATCAAGTTTGATTCGGTCTATAATTATTGTAATCCGTAACCTTCGAGCAAATATCTATAGTCACAATCGTGCAAAAAAGTGTCCGAGCCAAAACTCTGTCCAAGCTACGTAGTGGGCAGGCTTTTTAGCTAGTCGTAAGGCGATTGCAAGCCGACTACAACGCTGCGCGATGTCAAAGTACTCGGTCACAAGCACTAATTAGGCGACATAACGTCGAGATTCGAGAAAACGGGTAATTGTGAATTATTTAATGTAAATATCTAAGTCGGTATATATGACGGCGCTCGGACAGTTTTTTACTACTTTCATAGCGACTGTGGCTCTGTAAATATTTGTTTGAAGTCCGTAACAGTTAAAATAGAATTTTGTTATTACATACCTTGTCATAGCTGTAGTTTCATCAAGCTGAGCCTTAATAAAACAACATCGGCAGCTGTAGTCGCCTTAACATTTAAGAACTAAAAAAAATGGGAAAAATTTGAATATTGCAAAGGTAACAAGGGTCATTAACTAACGCTTTTGCTATTAGCGTAAGACATGCTACACTGCCAATTAAATAATATTTGAATTTGTATCAAAATAAAGGTATATTTTTAAATTACTAGATCTTAGTGGGCATATGGAAAGTAAGGCGATGAAATATTCATATTTTTCTTGCAAATTCCGACTTGAACGCAATAAAGACTCACTGATGCCAATAACAGAAATGTTCTTCAGTTTACTGCATCTTAAAATAACTTCTAAAAAGGCACTATAAAAAGTATTTTGTGTAGGCTGAATCATTCAAGTCGGTGGATGTGAAGTTAGCTACAAGCTGCGCAATATCCGATCAACGCGCAGTGTTATTTGAGCTTCAGTCAGGATTGAATATTGCGCTTGTAACTAACTTCACATCCGTCGACTTGTATAATTCGTCTGTACGGTTAAAACTGTGTCGTGTAGAGGCCTTAGGATTTTGAATGTTTTTTTTTCAGCAATTTTAGATTGTTTGACCTCTATGTCCAAACTGCCCAAAAAGAGGGTAGTATTATAGGAACAGTAAAGATAAAGTTGTACAGCTCTATAGCATCGGCGAGATATTTGTATATTAAAAACTTTGAAAATATCAGCGCATTTTTATTTAAATTAAACACAAGCTTAGAAAGTAATTATTTTATTGCTTTTGGTTTGCATATTTTCTAACTTATTATAGAAATATTTTGACCAGCAAAATACTTATAATATTTAACAGATTGTGTTCTTTTAATGATTTCAAAAAATATATCTGCTTTATAAGGTGTGATAATCGTAATATTTATGTGTAAAGTACTATCGTTTGACACAGATAAAGTGAGAGAAAACAAGTTAATATTTTTTGAAATAAATTTTTATATGTTTATCATATCACAATGACTTCATTTATACCTGTAAAGGCGCGGTTCTGCCCAATAACAAGTTCGCCGCATTATTTTGTTGACAATTTAATTACAGAAATTCCAAACAGTGGATTAATTTGAGTAGTACATGTGTTTTTACTTAACTCCAGCAAGAAAAACATTAGTGCTTAATAATATCAAATACAGTGGGCCACTGACAGCAATTCTACCGCGCCTTAATAATTCATGTAACGCAACACAGAAGCACCGCCATATTCTGTGCTTCAATTTGGTATAAAAAAGCAAAGTAAGTTGGTACTGTAGACATAGTATAAGTATCTCATTTAGTATACGCCGAATCATACTTCTTAGCTGCGAAGTTAGCTACTAGCCCGCAAAACTCATGCAAAACTCAATACTTGTGCAGCTTTTACGTGAACTTCAGTGAGGTTTGATTTGTGCACACTTGTAGCTAACTTTACAGCTGCCAAGAAGGCACACTGGGTGTTTGTTTACTAGTTAGTGTGGCAGTCATTGTTGGCTTGAAAAATATAGCTTGGAAACTGCATTGAAAAGGATATTTTAATAAGTTAGTTCATCATCTAAATTCTATTTCTTGATCATTGTTTCCGAAATAAATTCTCGTAGTTTTTAACCACTATTTATGTTGAGTTAAAAGTTACATACTACTATAATCCCGAATATTTATTTTAATTAGCATGACAAAACCAAGCACCTCTATTTTTGTAAGCTATGTGTTACCTACTGAATACTCATGGCTCAGTTCATAACTTTGACTTCCATGCCAATCTTCATTTCTTTTCCCTCTTTCGTATAACTTTCAAAGGAGTTTTATAAATAAAAATTTCCTTAACATCAATCTGTTTTGTACTCTTCATTCAATAAATTCTTCTTAGACTGCAAAGGCTCCAAGGCATTTAGGGGAAATCAAGCATCTGAAATGATAAACAAGCATTTTAAGGGTTGATGAGGTCCAAAGTTCTTGAATAAAGACCATGCAAGTCCAAACACAGTTTAGGATGTTTAATGTTCATCCATCATGCACATTTGGCTGACCAGCTGAAAACAGCTGGATTGCAAATAAGTAAGTTCGTATAGGCCAGGTGGCCTGGTGTCAATTTTTAGTTTTTAATTGCAAATGAAACGGCAGATGCAAGCCACATATCCTCTTGGACATTTACTGAGGGATACCTATGTCCAGCAGTGTTGGTGAGGCTGATGATGACATGGTTTAAAGAAAAATAAGAGCTAAAGCTAATACGTACACTTTTTACATGGATCATGGATCATAACATAGGCAGTCAACTAAAACTTAGCACAATAAGCCCCACCATCGTAAATTTAATAGCAACGTAAAAAGTGTTCTCTCTATCTAATGCCTAAAGTGAAAAAGAAACAGAAATATTGTAATTTTAACTATGATGGTGCCTTCATAATTGGGCCTATTGTCTTGGTTAGCATGTTGCTCAAATACTAATATAAATAAAATCTTAATTAAATACTTTTGCTGCAATTCTGTGAAAAAAGGCTAGTATAGGCTGAATCATGCAAGTCAGTGGATGTGAAGTTAACTACAAGCTGCGCAATATCCAATCCTGACTGAAGCCTACATAAAGCTGTATGTTGATTGGGTTTCGCACAGCTTGTAGTTAACTTCACATCCATTGACTTGTAACATTTGGCCTATAAACAGTAGATAAATAATGTTGTAAAATAAAAATATATAATTTCCCCCTTCAGCTTCTACCTGAGCCAGCCCAGATCTTTTAACTAACAGAGCGTGGCTTTGGGCCACTGGCACAACTGCTCTAGTGGCTTGAATGTTATACTAGATAGCAATGAGGATGATGATGCAAGATTTCGATGCTGATGCCAAAGCAATGATAGCGTCAAGCAACCTGCGAGCGATTCTAGTTTCTACGGTGGCCTAGCAATGCCGCAGAACATGCTCTACTGTTTCATTTTGCTGCAGGCAACCATGAAAGAGTGGGCTGTCGGCGGCTCCCAGTTTGTACATGTGACTACCTATTTAATGAATCATGTGAAAAAATAAAATCAAACATTTACCAGCTGAGGCAAGCACTTCTCAATATGCTCAATATCAACCTTATCGCTATTCTCTCGCAAGGCGTGAGTGGAAGCTCGCAGGCAGGTCTCCGTCACAAGGCACTTGGCTATCTCCACAACCATTGTCAGCGCGTCGTTCCCGAGCTTCGTCTTATTGTCTTGGAACGAGTTGTGAAGAAGTTCTTTAATGAGATCCTAGAAAAAGATGGTGCGAATGGTTTTATTTTGCAGGGATGGTATTTTTTTTATTTTTTTACCTATTTATATTCGTTTATTTTTATTTAAGATTCACAACAGACTAGCTTTAATCCATGGCTTCAGCCGCCTTGTATTAGTATCCTCCGATTAATAATAACAGAAAATAGGTAGGTCCATGCAAAAATTAAGTCAACCCATATCTCTGTTGAAGCTTTTTAGTAACAAACACACTATTGGATTTATAATATTAATAAGGATGTATCTTTGATAAGGTGTTAAGGATGTAAGGTAGAAAAATAATCTAGTAATTTGTCCAATATTGTGAGTATCATAAAGTCATAAGCATGTGATTGAAGAGATGAAATTAACATAGTTACTCACTGGTTTAAGGGTACTTTTTAAATTGGAGGCGATAGACGCAGGGTCAATGTTATCTTCTTCATTCTCATTAGAATTCCTGGCCATTGTAGTGCATAGAAATTCGTAAAAATATATATATTTGCAAATGTAACAAAATTGATTTTTTGAAAACAGTGCTACCAGTTTAGGTTTTCAGAAATGTACAGTTTTGTCATTTGTTTTATTCTACGAAAAGTACGCTACTAAATGACATCAACGATGCTAGGCGATATAAAACAAAATCCACCCATAGAATCAATTCACAATATGTACTCCGTTGTTTCACCGATTCGCCACACAGTGCAGCACAGATTTTAAGCGATCCGCACACATGCGCGGTCGGAGCGGTCTAGCGGGCGAGCGGTCATCTGTATTGTACTGGTTGTCTAAGAAGGGCGCACATAGGTCCGGTCGCGGTTCGTCGCGGCTCGCGTTTGTAAACAGTTGCCCGCGCCTCGACTCGACAGACCGCGCGCGGTCTGACGGGTACGCCGGTAGTTTTTCACTCTTTCGGCTGAAGTTTGACGTAATCTAAGAGTTCGGATGGAGCTTCAACAGCTTTTGCGGTCAATTGTGATTTTATGCAATTGACCGCGACTTTTTTTTTTTAAATTCGTTTTCTCATAGTAAACTGCAAGGAACGAGAAAAATCGAGTTGCGTCATAGTAATAACTAGTAGTTCCACAGACAGTAGACTACACAAGCACCCACCAAGAACTATAAAGGTGCATTTGTTATCAGATGTTGTAAGTAATATTACAAAATAAAATATGCTTTGTGATACTATGGATGAACTAATTTATATTGTCTGATGTTCAGAAATGTTAATAAAATTGCAAGAAATGTCTTGTTTCTATTTATTTATTTAATAAGAGTAGTTAGTAAGTACAGAATCTTCTTCTCTTCTTTCTATTTTTTGTTAGAGCCATTCTAACAAATATCATCAGCAAGTTCTAGAAATAGATTTGTAGGAATGACTATCAGGGGAATAATTTACTCACGGATTCTGACCACAAAATAAAAACTGCTTGTAATTTCGCTGCCAGAGACTGATAGACTACATACAGGGCTATCCAGTTGGTGCAAAAAGAGGTGATTCAGACCATCACTATGAACAACTTTTACTATGGTGCCAATACGGAATACGAAAAAATCAGCTGTTTCATATATTTTGTTAATTCCAAGCGGCAACTATGTATGGAATATCTGATAATTTTTTCTTGTATTCTGAGTGGGCCTCAAAGTAACAGTTGTTAATAATGATGATCTTACATCACCTCTTTTAAGGCTTAGGCTAAGCATAGGACAAGCAGATGATCCTGTACAACTACAGTTAGGTAATCAAAATAAAGAAATTTCTTGTTCCTACTTATAAAAAAAATATATGAATGAATGAATGAAAAAATATAAACATATATTGAAATGAAATGGTTAGAGAAAGAAACGTAGTAAAACGATTGATGGAATTTCATTTGATCAATATCAAACTCTGTTTTACATTCCTAATTCCTATTAGCATTACCAGCATAGCGCCACCTAGTGTGAAGCGGCAGAACTTTGAAAGATAAAGTGACATCTAGTGCTGAGTAGCCTAACTACGCCCGCGCCCGCGCCCGGACCGCCGGACCGCCCGACCGCTGGACCGCCCGACCGCCGGACCGCCCGACCGCCCTAGACCGCTCGTAAGAACGCGCCAGTTTGCGCAGGTACTGCCGTACCGCCGGACCGCCCTAGACCGCTCGGACCGCTCTACCGCTCCGACCGCCTCTGTTAACGGACCGCTTTAAGCTTACATTATTTTCCTACGCCGAACGAACCAATTACACGTTTTCGTCAATAAAATAACATTTGGCAACCCTGATTAATGCACCGATTTGACAGATGAAATAATAGAGAGAATGACACATGACAGCAGTTTTTTTTATTGATACTAAAAGCACATTATTATTTTTACACATTATTATTTTAGCCATGCCATGCATGCCATGGCGATTTTTCTTGTGCTATGCAAGGAACTTAAATAGTTCCTTGGTGGTATGTGCTCACTGCTCAATCAAAAGAGCAGAGACGTCCATAAATGGTATTTTTCGTAGAAAAATCTAACCAAGATGAAATAATATGCATTAGGTACTAAAAAGCTTCCTTTATGGGCTTCTCAAAAATATTTATTTTAAGTACATCTTTTCATCCCTCTATTTTAAATGATAAAAATGATGATGTCTTCCACGCCGATTTCGGCTACGGCGACCATTTTCCGTATGTGGGCTACTTATGGGTCCTCACATGGCTAATGTACCCAATTTTAGCGGAGAATGTTCTAGGACAGTGGCTACATGTGAGGACTCCATAAATGTAATGTGTCATTTCATTACAAATGATAAAAATCGGAGGGCTCGTTTTTAATTTTATGTGATGTAATAACAGAAAAAATTCCAGGTCGATGGATGTAATAGTCTCAGAATAAGACGTACGGCCCCCCGACCGCCTAAGCAATAGCAATCGTTTATGACTTCATTTTAGACATTTGGCACCGCCTATGTGACGTTAGCCATCAATTGCTTTGCGCGGATTGCGAAAGCAATCGTTGAATGAACAATTTTGATGGCTAACGTCACATAGGCGGTGCCAAATGTCTAAAATGAAGTCATAAACGATTGCTATTACGATTGCTATTGCTTAGGCGGTCGGGGGGCTGGATGTAACGCATGCTGTGGTTAGATTTTTTTTCATTATTATTAACTTTAATGGCGTCTGTGAACAAACAGGCGAGTCATTGTGCAGTAACAATTTAAAATAATCTTGCGACTTGCGACGTCTCCTTCCCGCCTTTGCCTGTACCGTCTGTCTGGTTATGATGCGCAGTCCAAGGGCAGGAATAGGAAATGAAATACTAAAATACCACGAAATAATTTAATCAGTCTCTAGTGCCACATAATCACAATCATTATTACACTAAGAATCTCTTTCGCTTATAACCAACATAGTTAATAAATACAGCACTCTCTCTTTAATTTGGTTCAACGACCTATCGTTCAGACTTTCATAGAGCATTGAGTACACATGTTTCTCAGCTAGCAACTCGATTATAGACTTGTTATTTTCGAAGGAACCCTTTCTCTCTTCCCTAGTGAGGTGTTCTTGTAATACTTGTAGTATCAATCGATCTTCGTCTTTCGTCCAATCGGCGGTTTCTTCTATTTTCAAATCGTCTTCGAATGCTGATGTGTTGTCTGAGTCATGGTCAGCAGCCTCTGTTTCCATTTCTGTGCCATTTTGGGTTTCTTCTGCTGGTGGTTCCTGAAATTCAATTTTTGATTTATCGATCATCAGTTTCACAATAGGCACACTCCTTGCTAATATTATAAACCCGAAAGTGTATTTGTTGGTTTATTGGTTTGTTCCTCTTTCACGCAGCAACTGAGCAACGGATTGACTTGATTTTTGGCATGGACTTAGTTTGAAAGACGGATTTCGGACTTAGTTTCAATCACATAGGCAACTTTTTATCCCGAAAAAGTAAAAAGTTCCCATGGGTTGGCACCAAGCCAAGCCGCGGGGAAAAGCTAGTGACAAATAAAATATACTATCGTTCTTGGGATAGATTATCAAAAATTATTAGAAACATATTTTTCTTTTGTAAATTAAACAAAAATTGATGAAGATATTCCGTTGTAGTTTCACGTGACGTCACGAGTAGACTACAAAATGACTGAATAGACTTTTGACAGTGAGGTGACGTCACAACCCCCACTCCCAAACTTTGACAAGGTTTATCTTTGTCATTTATTGTTTGATTGACAAAAGAATAAATACGTGTCCAATTTTTTTTAATTATATTATTTTGTCACTACCCGCCTAACCACAAAAGATTTGAACACGCTTTAAACACTGTTTAACCGTGCAATTTGTACTGTTAAACATTGTCTAAAGCGTACGTAAAACTATTGTGCTAAATCGGTAAAGGTCTTGATTTAAGCATCTCAGCACTCCTATCAATGTGTATATGTGATGTGAAGGGACAAAACCATTTTATCCATTTTTAATGTCATGACTTTTGCCCTAAAATGCATAGTTTCCGAGATTCGGCCAAAAACGTTTTTTCAAGATGGCGCTTGAAGCTTCACCTGGATCTGTCAGAATTTTGTGATTTTATGCTCAGTAAGTGAACCTAAACTTTATAAAAAAAATTGGATCGGAAATTAAGTGCAAAGTGAAATTCTAATTTTTACTGAGCCAATAATAATGTTACCGTTTTGATAGTGGCGGCAGAATCCTGGCTTTCTTCGGGGGCTGGCGACGCTGGCTGCTCAACATCCACCGACATCGCATCGCTTTCTTCTCCGCTGTACAAATAAAGACAAGACTTTATTAATGTTGTTTAAATTCAAATTCAAATTCAAAATATCTTTATTTCAGGCAAATTTACCCATATAGAACAGTAATTCACTAGTATTTAAACAATGGTTGTCAATATGTAATACTATAGTCAAAATAAAATTAAGAAAATGAAATAAAATTGTACAATTACATAATAAATAATAAAAAGTAAAATTGGAACAAAAATAATTAATCATGATAAAATGTCAGTCTAAATAAATACATCAAAATAATTACCACAATTCATACAAACTACAAAATAATTAGAACAAACATCTCACAACTAAATGTTCAACAATGCGATTCCTAGAACATTCTCTCCGGCATTGGCACCGGCACATGCCTTCCGCAACAGTGCCGAAGGAAGGGACAGTCTAGTCTCGCCGCGATCATTTGACACTGTTTGAGCTGGCCCGAACTCTGTGCACCAGAGAGGCTGCCCGCGATCTCATGGTGGCGTGAAAGCATGCAGTGCGAGCATCCGCGAACATACCTGAGGCGCTGCAGAACCGGGGCAGCCCCAACAGCGTCCTGAATGCGTTATTATACAGGACTCGGAGGTCACTGTACTTCTTTTTAGTGTAAACTTAAAAACATATCGAAGTGATACAAAAATATAATTCGAGTGCATAGACAGTTTCAATAATCGGCCAAGTACGAGTCGGACTCGCGCACGGAGGGTTCCGTACTGTATGTGAGCCCCCCATCATATATTTTATTTAAATTAAATTATTTAGTTTTGAAGTAAATATACAACTAAATATTCTGTAAATATTTTAAGCATCTTCCTGTTGTCGTCATTACATCGAGCAAAAATATCACCTTTCTTGTATGGGAGCCCCCCTTAAATATTTATTATATTTCAATTTAACTATTTATTTTTAAAGTGAATATTTATTGAAATATTCTGTGAATGTTTCAAGCATCTACCTGTCGCCGTTATTAATAACTATGTGATAACGTAATAAGAAAACGTTGTTGAATCAACAACTGAAATAAGCCGAATGCATAGGATTTGACACACTGGATGCGGTCTGCGGTCAGGTCAAATTGAACGTAGCACGCATTATGTATGAAGGTATGCATTATGTAGGTGACACATTTTCGTGCGAGCAGGCGGCGTTCATCGATTTACAAGACATATCACATCAAAAATAGAATAAAAAGCTCTGTCATTAAAATCGTCAGAGCCATTTTTGAGTTCCGAATCTCGTACATAAATACTAATACATATATACTAATGTATAAAAAAAAATCTAATAAATTAATTATAAGAATTGCTCGTTTAAAAGTATAAGATGTCAAAATAATGATGAGTAATTTAATCGGCCAAGTACCTACGAGTCGGACTCGCGCACCAAAGGTTTCGTACCGTATGCCCTTGATTTTTTATTTTAATTATTTTTAAAGTGAATATACAACTAAATATGCTGCGAATATTTTAAGCGTCTACCTGTCACCATTATTAATATCGAGTGAAAACCGGCTTAAAATTCAGGTTGGTTGTATGGGAGCCCCCCCTTAAATATTGTTGTTATAGCGGCAACAGAAATACATCATCTGTGATTCAGCTTTCTAGCTATAACGACTCATGAGATACAGCCTGGAGACAGACGGACAGCGGAGTCTTAGTAATAGGGTCCCGTTTTTACCCTTTGGGTACGGAATCCTAAAAAGTAAGCAAGTTCGTATAGACCGGGGGCTAACCCTGGTGTAAGAGTTTTTAAGCCGCCGAAAATAAAATAATGATGACATACCTAGAGGAGTGATCAGCCTCGTAGTCGACGGTGACGCTGGGGCCATCTTGAGCTGTGTCGTTCAACTCGTTTCTCTCTTCGGCGGCCGAAGCCGGCTGGACGGGCGGCTGCGGTAGAGGCGTTTTGAACATTTTTGCCCTGAAAAAGTAAACATATAAAAACAATCACACCAAAAAAATAGTGCTAAAACAACACTTCATAAATAGTGCTCGCAACGATCCTAAAGCTCTGGTTTCCTAGGACGGCAGAGCCATCATATAGCTGCCGTAATATTACTGATGTTACGAGTATAAGTTGTGTCTCATTTTACGAGTTCAATTACTGCTCGTGCGCGCGGTATTTCGATACTAAAAAATTAATAAATATCAGGGGACATCTTACACACGGTCTCTGACCCCAAACTAAGCAAAGCATGACAGGCTGCCAGAGACTGATATACTACATGCATATTTTAAATACATACTTATACAGGGTTATTTCTAATCGATTAGCATCCTTTTAGGGGCTTATTCTGTACATCAAAACTAACAACCTTTGTTCTGCGACTTTTGTCAGAACTCAAAAAAAAAATCAGCTGTTTCATACATTTTGTCGCAGGTGAACGACATTTTTCTATGGAACAACAAAAATATTTTTTGAGTTTTGAGACAACTTGCAGAACAAAGGTTGTTAGTTTTGATGTACAGAATAAGCCCCTAAAAGGATGCTAATTGATTAGAAATAACCCTATATAGATAATACCTAAATAACACCCTGACACAGAGCAAACACCTGTGTTCGTCACATAAATATTTGCTCTGGGTGGGAATCGAACCCACGCCTCTTTGACCCAGGAGTTCGAGTCACTAACCACTGAGCCAACGAGGCAGTCACTCACTTCACTATTCAAAATGTTACAATAGTGAGTTCCCCAAAATGGCAATGGGAATATACGTACATAATATCCCTCCTATGTGGGAATATAAGTACCTGTTCGCCCTCTTATGTGGGAATAACACCAAAGCAGTAACACGCGTTGCCCGGGTAGCCAGCCATAGTGCCCAGCAACCGAGCGTGCATCTCGCTCTTTGTGCGTGAACATACTCTTAATCTCAGCTAGGATCTTCTCCCGAGTGTCTTTAAAAGATACTAAACTTTAATTTCATAATTTCACTATTACGATTTCCTTCTTATGCAGGAAGGAATATGCATACCGAGTTTGCTGCCTAGGCGGGAATATACTTACCTAATTTCCCTCCTATGGGGATTTACGAACCAAATTTCCTTCTTATACGGGAACATACGTACCTAATTGCCTTATTATACGAGGACCAAATTTCCTATCTATTCCTGTACACACCTAATTTCCTTCTAATGTGGGAGTATACGTACCTAATAGCCCTCCTATGTGGGAATATGCCGAAACAGTATCGCGCGAGGCGCGGGTAGCCGGCCATAGTGCCCAGCAACCGAGCGCACATCTCGCACGGCGGCTCTTTGTTTGTGAACGTGTTCTTAACCTCGCCTAGGATCTTCTCTCGGGTGTCTTTGTCGGGTACTTGCTCCTGGAAACCGAGAACACTTTTATTTTTAAAACGTTCTTCATCTCATCAGCCATAGGCCGGTTTTAGTTAAAACTAAAAATATTAACCGGTTTCAATACAGATGAATTCTGCCCGTTTACGAATCTAGATGTTTTCTCTATTGGGGTATCAGCGATGTTGGAAAGAAGAGCTAGACCTTGAGTCTTAGAAGTGAAATGAAAAAGAAATGCACATACACTTTTGTTTTTATAGCGTTCTTCATCTCATCAGCCATAGGCCGGTTTTAGCCCGTGGTCCCGTTGTGCCATCCGCTGTTGAACTAAAACTATTAATCGATTTCAATACAGATAGATTCTGCCCGTTTACGAATCTAGATGTTTTCTCTATTGGGGTATCAGCGATGTTTTGGAAAGAAGAGCTAGACCTTGAGTTTTAGAAGTGAAATGACAATGAAATGCACTTTTATACACTTTTATTTTTACAGCGTGCTTCATCTCATCAGCCATAGGCCGGTTTTAGCCCGTGGTCGGGTTGTGCCATCCGCTGTTGAACTAAAACTATTAATCAATTTCAATAAAGATAGATTCTGCCCGTTTACGAATCTAGATGTTTTCTTTATTGCGGTATCAGCATCGAGCAAGGATATACAGAGTTACAATCGTGCAATAAAAGTGTCCGAGCCAAAACCTTTCTAAAGCTACGCAGCGGGCAGGCTTTTTAGTTAATCGTAAGGCGACTGCAAGCTGACTACAACGCCGCGTGATGCCAAAGTGCTCGCTTACAAGCTGTCTAATTAACAATATACATGCGGAAAATTGATGGTGTCTATAGTCTGACCGTTTAACTGAGTCCTCGCCTGCGCGGGGACCCCGCCGCTTGCACCTGTCTCAGTCCCCTTTGTCGTCTACCCCCGCGCCTCTGTACCGCGCAGGCGAGGACTCAGTTAAACGGTCAGACTATAGTATTTTAGGTACGTATTGTTACAAATTTGTGATTTTTTATGTAAGTACATATGCGTATTTCTATTTAATTTCAATGATCATTTTCTTAGCCCAGAAATATGGTCAAGCTTCGACCGGCACGGCCTTGTAAGAGTAAAAGAGACGACCATAAGTTGTCCCGTTACTGCCTTATTCCTTCATACGCATGTCCTTGAGTGAACTATGATGACACACAATGCGACCAAGCCAGTAAACAGTAATTAGGACACATAAAGTCGAGATTCGAGAAAATGGATATAATGTAAAAGTAAATTGATCTCGGTAGGTATGTATGACGGCGCCTCGGACATTTTTTTACTCCTTTCATTTAGGGTCTGTGACTCTGTATATCCTTGCTCGATGGGTATCAGTGACGGCCTGAAAAGAAGAGCTAGACCTTGAGTCTTAGGGTCTGCGCTTTTTTGACTTCTGTTGACGTGCAAAGCAATGCATTTAAATCGTTTACATTTTCATTTATTTAGTCGCTACTATTGTTCTAAAGTCTTAACATTATTTTCAGCTAACTCACCTCAACTTTCTTGATCAGGCCTTCAGCATAATTCCTAGTAAAATAGTCCTTAAAAACCCCCATCTTGCAAGCTTGCTCTGGGGTTAAAAACCCTAAAAAATCCAGGTATAAATCCACCAGCTCTGTATCATAGGTTTTGAGGAGATCCGCCGCCAGTTTGATGGGGTCTCCCGAGTCTAGGTCGAAGCGAGAGAGAAGGTTGTTGACTCGCTTCTTCACGTGTATTCGTCGGGACATTGATGCGTGCGTGAACACTTTTAGTTGGTACCATAACGCGTGTACTGTGGAACAAGAGAGTTAATAACTATTTATTGCTAAAAATAGCACAATCAACTTCAACATTGCAATCTACGTACAAAATTCGAATAGTTCGCTCCAATTGATGCATTTCAATTTTAAATTACTGTTTATATAAAAAAAAAACTACCTAAACAGTTTAGATAAAACTTTATACGGGATAGTATACCCTATTC
Organism: Hypomecis atomaria; assembly: GCA_964007245.1. Lineage (NCBI taxonomy): Eukaryota > Metazoa > Arthropoda > Insecta > Lepidoptera > Geometridae > Hypomecis > Hypomecis atomaria. The sequence continues at coordinate 4,669,905 of OZ023297.1, forward strand.
AACAAAAATATAACTATACCGCTCTTGAGCTTATGAGGGCAAAGTTGGAAGTTCAACTTTCAGTCAAACAATAGGCTAGATAACTACAATATAATTAGTTCGTCAGGTAGATAAACAAAACATATTCGACTCATTTTATTATTCGAAAACAAAAAATGATGAAGATGTAGCCTGTTAAAGTTCCGCATGAAGTCACTTCTAGCTATACTTTTTAGGGTTCCGTACCCAAAGGGTAAAAACGGGACCCTATTACTAAGACTTCGATGTCCGTCTAGCCGTCTGTCAGGTCTGTCACCGGGCTGTATCTCATGAACCATGATAGCTAGAAAGCTGAAATTTTCACAGATGATGTATTTTTCTATTGCCGCTATAACAACAAATACTAAAAACAATACTAAAATATTTAAGGGGGGCTCCCATATACGAACGTGATTTTTAGGAGTTTTTTGCTCGCTATTTATAATTAGTAAGGATGGCAAGAGGAATGGGGCTCCTATACGGTACGGAACCATTCGTGCGCAAGTCCGACTCGCACTTGACCGATTATTACGTAGAAATGACGTCACGAGCCCGGACTCCCGAACTTTGGGCGCGCTTTATCAATACCATTTTTTGTTTGATTGACAAAAGAAAAAATAAGTGTTCAATATTTTCACAGCGAGCAAAAAAATAAAACAAATACCTACAAAGATGGCGCGTTCTGCGCAAGCGAACAGTGCTAACTGCGAAACAAGCAAGCTTTTCCACCCCAGAGTAGAACGAATAATAATTTTTCGCAAAAAATGGCAAAACCGCCTTCCATCGTGTACAAAATTCGGATATTTCACTCGAATTGTTAACATTATTGTTGATTTATAAAAAACAGCTCAGCCGATTTCCGTAAAATTTAAATGGGACCACCTCGGGAGTATAACCTTTCAACTCAAAAGTAATTTTTCGATTCGGTTCATAATTGGCGAAATTATCGATGGACACACACAAAAAAAGAAAAAAAAAATACATACACACGAACATGGAACCTCCTGCTTTTTGGAAGACGGTTAAAAATCGGCTTTCACGCGAATCAAACGTGGAGGTTATAAGGATGGTTATATTTAACTTACCTATATCTTTAGAATCCGGCTCATCAACAGCATTCCTGTCACCCCCTTGCAATCTCTTTTCCAGCTCTTTGAACACCAATTCGGACCTTTTCTTATGATTTTCGACTAGCAACCTTAACCTATTTGAGATCTTCGGATAACTTATACTATTACAATCACATTTCTTTACTTCTTTCTTAAAATACTCCGTTATCAACGACTGTCTCTTTTTGCAAATCTTTCTCAAAATAACACAGCACATGCAATGTTCAGTGCTACCCGTAAGACCTTTCGATCGAATTTCGGGTAAATTATTAGCTATCAATGTCGATACTTCAGTCGATTCTGTAGAAGTTTCAGTCTCTACCTCTAAAGGTACTAAGTACGCCCCAGTACTCGTTTCAACCAATCGGTAGAACGTTTTTGCGACCAGTACTTGTGGTGTTTGGGCAGTTTGGGGGTTATTTTGTTTTGTTTGTTTTGCGTTTAGTGTGTTGATGTTGAGGTCAAATTTGTCTGCTGGCGGTGGTTCGTGGTTTTCGTGCAAAGTGGATCTGGATGAGACGATTTGCTTGGTAAAGTCTATTGGGAGAGGTTTTTTGACTGTTTCCGTGGAGACTGAAGCGCCCGGGTTGATTTTAACGCCGGTTGGTTGGACACTGACTGTGGCTGACCTTTTGTGCAGGAATCTCTGTAAAATAATAAGTTATACTTACGTTAGTTACAGTTGTCAGTCAACTAGCTTCGAGCAACAATGGACACTTTTGAAGACTACAAATATATTTTCTCACAACTTTTTACCTAAGAGGACTACAAACACAAAACTTTTTATACAGCAATTGTAATGTTATCGACATAGCCCAGAGAGTCATTGAATTTTAATAACAGTGGGCAAGGCGTATAGCACACAAGACGATGACCGATTACACGCGGTGCATGCAATCCACTCCCAACTGGTTTTAGCAATAGAAATTTATTTACTGTGACAAAAACAAAATTAACATACAACTAATTTTAAATAGATACTCTTTATTCTAAATTCATTATTGTCACAAGCCGGCCGTACCTCCGCATATTTGAAACCTATGGGAGATCGTTGTACAGCAGAAACGTCACGTCATATGGCTTAAATAATGGTATATTCAAAAACTAGCAGCGCCCCGCGGTTTTACCCGCGTTGTGCCCGTTCCCGTGGGAATTTCGGGAATTTTTATACACATAAACCTTCCTCTTGAATCACTCTATCCATTAAAAAAAACCGCATCAAAATCCGTTGCGTAGTTTTAAAGATTTAAGCATACAGACAAACAAACAAACAAACAAACGAAAATAGCGACTTTATTTTATACTACGACTACCAGCGCCCCGCGGTTTTACCCGCGTTGTGCCCGTTCCCGTGGGAATTCCGGGAATTTTTATACATATAAACCTTCCTCTTGAATCACTATTTCCATTAAAAAAAACCGCATCAAAATCCGTTGCGTAGTTTTAAAGATTTAAGCATACAGACAAACAAACAAACAAACAAACGAAAATAGCGACTTTATTTTATACTATGTATAAGGATATGTATCCAACGTACACTGAACCGCTTGCTAGTCTTGGCCAGATACCGCACCCAGAGCCGCGGGACTTCGTGCTCGGGCTGCTCGTACAGGGTTATCTGCGGGTTGTACGGCAGGATCGAGTGTTCTATCTTCGGCAGCTCGTTGAATTTGAAGTATCTCTGGAATATACGTAATATAGTTCAATACATTTTAAAAATAACGCTCCACACTCGTAGTCCGTTCCCCTGGACGAAGGTATAATATGATCGGCGGCTCGGAACACGAGATGAGCCCGTAACACTAGCTTTATGGGTGAAGGGGGGTGAGGGGTGGGGTTATACGCAGCTTGCAGCTCAATTCACAGGTGCCATAATATACCATATACCATACTGCACGACGTATGAGTGAAATAGATGTTTTTTTGTGATATTCGGCTTGATCCCTTGGCCTATCTATAATAATCTGCCGGAAGATGTCACTGCAGCTGTCTCTGCAGTCGTTCAAGTTTAAACTAAAAAAGTGGCTAATAGAGCAAGCTTTTCATGAGTTCCATAAATTTTAGAAGGTTTTAAGATAAGTACTTTTTATAATTTATTTTGTCTTCTCCAAGTTATGGTTGTATATAGATCGAATTGTTTTTTTATAATTGACAAAGTTATGTTTTCAGAATTATAAGAACCTAATCATTTATTTATTATATAAATCATTATTTACAAATATTGTAAGTTATAGAATTATTGTACACTTTTATGACTATGACTAAAAGTTGTTTGGAATAATGAGATGATCCTACTATTGTAAATATGGCAAATATAAGACGAATGCAGGGTTAATAAGCCCGATTACAGAGGCGCCATCGTAATTATATTAGCTAAATAGCATAGTTCTGTTTCTTTCTCACATTAGGCATTCGATAGAGAGAACGCTTTTTACGTTGCTATTAAATTTACGCTGGCGCCTCTGTAATCGGGCTTTGTGTCATAGTAAAAGGTGTTAACGATGATATGAATATGGAACACTGTAAATATGGCAACGATGCAGGGTTGATCCGATATTAGAAATTGTTCGTAACAAAGAATCTTATCCCGCCTCTATATGCAAGGTCATAGGTACTAAACGCAAAACCTTTTAAGGGCGGGTCTAGTAAATCTAGACAAACAACTTTTGTACTAGCCACCCGGCCTACACGAACTTACTTACTTTTGTACTACGACTTTTTGATATTTTTTTTTTTGCGAAAATATATTATAAATTTATATTTATTAATTACGAATTTTTTTTTGCGAATTTTCAAAGTCTTAATACAAAAGTTGTTTGTCTAGATGTACTAGACTCTTAAAAGGTTTGGCATTGAATACATATGAATACAGGCAACGATTCTGTAACTAAAGGAGTCTATAATTAAATACATACTAGCGTATATGGGGTCTTTATAGATCCCTAGAAAGTGAGATAAAAGCAAGACGAACATTATAATGACTTACGTTATATGGGAATGACTTACGTTATATATGAATGACTTACGTATATGGGGTTTTCTTTATCGGTCCCTATCCTGACGTTATTGATATGTCCGGCGAGCCTGTTGGGCGGGATCCAGGGGAACATGTGCTTGCTGACCAGCTCCACTGTCGCCACGAATCCGCGACGGGCGTGCGGAATCGGCACGCGGTATAGCTTGAAGATTTCGGGATTGCTTTCAACGTACGGCCAGAATTGGTCCAAACCTAGGACTATTAGCCTGCAAAATGAAAATGTATAATGGTACATTGTGGGTTCAGAGCACACTGCCGAAAGGTAAAATCGAGTATGTGTAGATTAATCATTCGACTCAGCAAATACCAACCGTGCCGGCTCTCGCTAAGAAATTACAGATTCATATAAAATTAGATTACATTACATACACTATTTAATCTGTAATTTCGAAGGAGTAAAATTAACGAAGTACATACGACCGGTCTTATTATAAATCTATAAAGGAAGTTTATGTACAGTGCTAGAGGTTTAAAGGCTAAAATATTAATAGAGAAATTATCATGATAATACTCACGTATCCTCAGAATGTAGGTAACAGAACCGTCTAGTAGAGTCAGGTCGATACGGCATACAAGGCAAAAGATGTGGGTATAGGAACACGGGGCTATTGGCCACCACTTGCTTGAAAGTGTCGTGGAATTGGCCCCCGTACAGGCTGTTGTTGTTTACACGGCGTCGACTGTCAACAATGAAATGGAAAGAGTGAAATTAATAGACTGGTGTACAATGGGCATGATGAATGAGTAAATGGTTGTGACTTTTCGAAAGTCTATTCGTGATTTCCGTGGTAAAGCTTTCGTGATTAAGATTTTTCGTGGAAAAGTTTTCGTGATATAGTCTATTAGTGGTTAAGTTATTCGTGAAAAATACTAGCGCCTAAAAAAACATTATTATAATTAGTCCGTAAGTTAGATTATAAAAAAATTTTAGACACGTATTTTTTCTTTTGTCAATCAAACAACAAATGACAAAGATAAACCTTGTCAACGTTTGGGAGTGGGGATCGTGACGTCACCCTTCTCACAGAAGTCTATACATTTGTGTGGCACTTGTGACGTCACGCGGAACTTAATCGGGCTATAATTTTCTTAATCATTTTTTCTTTAATTTACAAAAGTAAAAATACGTGTCTTATTTTTTTTTTATAATCTATCTGACGGACTAATTATATTTTTTAGTTATCATGCCCATTACTTTCGTGATCAAAAACTCGACTGCGTGTATTTACCATCGTAACAAATTAATCTAAATCTGAATTAACCTTAATATATGTTTTATTTTTTTCCTTTTACCTGTGCCCCAGGTGTATAGACATTTCAGGCTCTTTTATAGTTATTATTTAAATTTTACAACAAGTATTATACCTAAGTCGAAGTAATATATGTTGTCAATTCTTACCTTTTTTCCACTTCGCTTTGTAAAAACCTAGAAACAAAATAAACATTGTTAGGCAATATTCAAACAGGGGTCATCAAAAAGGTCTAAAGGTGATATTGCAAAAAGGGCTCAGACTAGGTACAGTAGCTCAAAAAATCCAATAAACTATGATAAATAAATGCGCAGAGTAAAACAACCGCATTAAATGCTTTATTTATGAGTAATTTCACATTTTCCAATTTGATTTTTGCTCAGTTATTGAATTACTGCCATTTTGCTCACATATAACCTTTTTTATATAACCTACATAGAATTAATAGCCTACATGTAAAAATGCACTGAAGAGTTTAGTTTTGTTAGCAAAACTTTTCAGACGTTAATGATACATCAAATTGATACGTTTATAGGTACTTTATACTTATACTATATACTTCGATCAAGACTTTATACGTTTCTTTTGTTTCATTTATTTCGTTGATTTTTTTATTATGGGACCAACAGCAATTTTCAGTTGTTCATAATAACGTAGGTACTACCTTACATATAAGTGGTTTCAGTATTATTAGATCTCTGAGAGACACACGGTATGTGTATGTATCTACCTTTCATGTATCTGTAATTTTAAAAGTAGATATACTGCTGAACATAGGCTAGGCCTACGAGTCATATCCACTGCGCTGGCCCTGAGGAGTATTAAGTTACTTAATGAAGTCGCGAGTCACCGAGAAAGTCGAAGGCAAACGTGTAAGAGGATTGTTTTTATTTTCCTGTTTATCGTTGGTAAATAATCAATAACATTTTGTCGTTATATTAATTTTGTAAAACCATCATTAATAGTGTGATGAGTGTAATGTTGTTTTCTTAAAAGTATTATATTTTATCATATTACTGTATAAATGGATCTAAACAGCTGTGAATTATTTCGAAGTAACTTGCCCCGCATTCACATTGCTGTATTCTTATAATGGTGTATGAAGATCACGTAGCATATAGAAACCTCTTTAGTAATCAAATTCACGGGACAAGTTAGATCTATATATTTAAAAAAAAAAAAATAGGAGAATGAAGGATGAATACTTACTTTTTGGCCGGAAAGAAACTAAGGAGGATCAATGATGTGAAAATGGAGCGAAGAATAAAAAAAGGTTTGTAACCATATATTTCTAAGATCGGAGAATGCTGAATAAAATATTTTGACTACGAGGTGTTTAAATCCTGTAATTGTTAACAATAAAAAATCATCCAACGAATTACAATGAAACGTGTTCTTTTCGTTGTTATAAGAATCCAGGATAATATAGAAATCGGTTTTAAACAGGCCTTTAGCCTATTTTTGTTATTTGTGACATTTTATTAATGTTTCAAGTCGAGTATGGCCGGGTAGTTTTTGGCGAGAACGCGGAAAAATCATGTCGCCGCATTTTATTATTTTGTGAAAAATATGTTTCTATCAGTGATAATTAGTTTGCCGATGCTTTACTGAGGTCTAACTTGACCGCGACTTTTTCGGACTATGACGTGACTTAGACTGTAACTATTTTGATAAAATAGAAAAAAAAGGTTCAATACTTATAGGTAACACTAGCAAATGCATAAACCATGCGACACCAAAATATAAAAGAAGAAGAGTATGGCTGCCTTATTATTAAACAATGTCAATGTAATTTTCAATCCGAATACATGAAATTACTTTTAATAGACACTGTTATTGTAAAAAATAACGGGAAAATAATTATTCGAAAGAAACGAAGCAAATTATGATATACTGTACCCTTTGGTGGCCCAATTTCTATATATTTTTGCAATATCTCCTTTTAAGCAGTCATCTACGTGCATTACTTTAGATGTTTACTCAATGTTTTTTTTAATCAAAATATAAGAAAATGTGTAAGAACTTTTTGTATGAAACAGCGGATATTTTTGCATTTCCAGGGTTAGTCTCATAAGTTCTTAATCTTGGTGTACTAAAATCGATTTCAAGTTAGTAAAGGTCACACATAAACGAGCAGGCGGTTATCATTGCCCAGCATAACTGTGATAATGATGATGATGATTAACGCAGCAAAGAGAACAGCTGCTATCCTAAATGAAGCTTACACAAATCCGCGCGTTGATTGAATATTGCGCAGCTTGTGGCTAACTTCACATCCGCCAACTTGTGTAACGCGGCCTATACCTACTTACTCAATCATCTGCCTGTTTTCCTCCGTGTCCTCGGTGACAGATTTCTCCCAGGTGGTGATCAGTTCGTAAGCAGGCTTCAAATTGCACACATTCACTACTGAATCTTCTTTTTTCTCCGCTATTTTTGTGAGTGATACCTGTATGTGTGCAATAGGGCAGTTGACTGGTAATGAATTAACCAAAAGTATTAGGATTAGTGAATTCTGCAATTAATTATGATTCGTAAACTGAAAAAAATAATTAAAATTGGCTAATCAAGTCCAGAGAAGTCAAGATTTTGGTAGGGATAAAGAGGGGATGCCTTGTCCCTTTCCCACAAAGCATAACATAGTACTCGTATGGCGAACGTATGACAATTACGGGCAGTGACGTCATTTTCTGCTATAGTTCGCTCTTTGTCTAGCAAGAATTTAAATATGCTTATAATTTCTTTATTTCTAAGTTAGTTTTGTTTTGCTGTTACAAGAGGACATAAAAATAAATTCTCAACTATCCTATTATAAACAATATGTTTGGATAGACTTGTAGCGGTCATAGCGTAGTTTGACTAGGTGTTTATTTATTTATTTACTAGACGACCCGCCCCGGCTTCGCACAGGTGTATTATACATATAAACCTTTCTCTTGAATCACTCTATCCATTAAAAAAAACCGCATCAAAATCCGTTGCGTAGTTTTAAAGATTTAAGCATACAGACAAACAAACAAACAAACAAACGAAAATAGCGACTTTATTTTATACTATGTAAGGAAGTATACATTGCCTTATAATGTCTAGTTACAATCATAATTATGAAAATGTAACGTTATACACATTATAACTCTGTTTATAGGGTGATGCAAATGGTACATAACAAGTTAGATACTAAAATATAAATAAATCGTTTTGGAGATAGTTCTTATATTAGGTACAGATAGATAATTATTATTGTATTATGTGAGGTTGAAACTTTTTCGTCTAGATATTTTATCAGTGATCACTGAAGTTAACCAACGTTCGACACGCTCAATATTCGGATGGGTGACCGCGGGTGGCATTTACAACTGAGTGTTAAAAAATGGAGGGATAAAAAATTAAGCCATAATACGATATGTTCAAATGATGTAAATCAACTGGGTTAGATTTTTCTCTGAATAATATATCACTTGAGGACGTCTTATAATATGTAATAGATGGAATTCTTCTTTTACTTTTTCATTAAATTTTAATGTCATTAGCAAGTTTAGCAATTTGGTGCTACCACTATCAATAATCGGCCAAGTACGAATCGGTTATTTTATTTTAATTTTATTATTTATTATTGAAGTGAATATAAAACTAAATATTCTGTGAAATTTTCAAGCATCTATCTGTTACCATTATTAATATAGAGCGAAAAACGTCTAAAAATTCAGGTTTGTTGTATGGGAGCCCCCCTTAAATATTAATTTTATTTTCTTTTTAGTATTTGTTGTTATAGCGGCAACAGAAATACATCATCTGTGAAAATTTCAGCTGCCTAGCTATAATGGTGCATGAGATACAGCCCGGTGGCAGACAGACAGACGGACAGACGGACATCGAAGTCTTAGTAATAGGGTCCCGTTTTTCCCTTTGGGTACGGAACCCTAAAAATGCTTAGATATTGACTTACCAAATACTCCTTATAAGTGGGTGCCAATTTCCAATGTACGGGATGTACGACAGTTTGCATGAAATTCGATGTAGCCAGCTGGATATGCTGCCTTAACTGCTGTTGCAAAATTAGCAATTGCTCTTGACTCACCTAAGAACAAAATAAAGTCAAAGTTATTTATTTGCTTGAATTAAACATACAAGAGATAGGTACATGAAATATTTTTTGGAATATATTTATGTCCAAATAAACGATTGAAAGTTGTGAAAATGGTTGTTTTATCAAAATTAAAATGGTTTATCATTATTTTGCACTCACAGTGACGGTAGGCTGTATTTGTATGTGTACAGTTTGGAGTTTAGGCATTATTGTGTACTGAAGCGACAGTGGCGCCGCCTGCACCGCGCTTGTATTCTTTCTGTCTATTCCTTGTACATTGTCAATACTCACAGTGACGGTAGGCTGTACTTGTATGTGTACAGTTTGCGGTTTAGGCATTATTTTGTACTCACAGTGACGGTAGGCTGTACTTGTATGTGTACAGTTTTGCGGTTTAGGCATTATTTTGTACTCACAGTGACGGTAGGCTGTACTTGTATGTGTACAGTTTGGAGTTTAAGCATTATTGTGTACTGAAGCGACAGTGGCGCCGCCTGCACCGCGCTTGTAGTGGTTCTGTCTATTCCTTGTACATATTGTCAATACTCACAGTGACGGTAGGCTGTACTTGTATGTGTACAGTTTGCGGTTTAGGCATTATTTTGCACTCGCAGTGACGGTAGGCTGTACTTGTATGTGTACAGTTTGGAGTTTAAGCATTATTGTGTACTGAAGCGACAGTGGCGCCGCCTGCACCGCGCTTGTAGTGGTTCTGTCTATTCCTTGTACATATTGTCGATACTCACAGTGACGGTAGGCTGTACTTGTATGTGTACAGTTTGGAGTTTAAGCATTATTGTGTACTGAAGCGACAGTGGCGCCGCCTGCACCGCGCTTGTAGTGGTTCTGTCTATTCCTTGTACATATTGTCAATACTCACAGTGACGGTAGGCTGTACTTGTATGTGTACAGTTTGCGGTTTAGGCATTATTTTGCACTCACAGTGACGGTAGGCTGTACTTGTATGTGTACAGTTTGGAGTTTAAGCATTATTGTGTACTGAAGCGACAGTGGCGCCGCCTGCACCGCGCTTGTAGTGGTTCTGTCTATTCCTTGTACATATTGTCGATACTCACAGTGACGGTAGGCTGTACTTGTATGTGTACAGTTTGCGGTTTGGGCATTATTTTGTGTTGGAGCGACGGTGGCGCCGCCTGCGCCACGCTGCTTGATGTGACGTGACGACGGTCCTCTTCTATGGATATCTCTATCTGTCTGTTTCTTGTGCATATTGTTAAACGGGGGCTGGAACAATTTATAAAGACGTCAAAAAAATATCCTTGCTTGTTATAGGTGCGAACACACACTTCCACATACACGCACACACAGACATTAACAAGCAAACACACACCCACACATACGTAAGCAGTCTAAACATAGCAAAAAAATCGGCCATGTGCAAGTCGGACTCGCGCACGAAGGGTTCCGTAACGATACAACTAAATATTGTTTAAATATTTCAAGCATCTACCTGTTGCCATTATTAATATCGAGCAAAAAACGGCCTCCCTTAAATACATTTCTATTTTATTTTGTTTTTAGTATTACTTGTTATAGCGGCAACAGATATACAACATCTGTGAAAATTTCAACTATCTAGGTACGAGTATCACGGTTTATGAAATACAGCCTGGTGACAGACAGACAGACGGACGGACGGACAGCGGAGTCTTAGTAATAGAGTCCCGTTTTTACCCTTTGGGTACAGAACTCTAAAAAGTCAAATAAATAAAATAAATAAATATTAGGGGACATCTTACACAAGGTCTCTGACCCCAAACTAAGCATAGCTTGTGATATGGCTGCCAGAGACTGATATACTACACATACATATTTTGAATACATACTTATATAGATAGTACCTAAATAACACCCAGACACAGAACAAATACCTTTGTTCATCACACAAATGTTTTCCCTGGGTGGGGATCGAACCCAGAGTCTGTTAGACTACATATACGTATTTTTTAAATAAATACTAATATAGATACTAAGTAACCCAGACACAGAGCAAAAACCTATGTTGTTCACAAAAATGCTTGCCATAAGTAGATAATAATCTGCCAAGTACGAGTCGGACTCGCGCACGAAGGGTTCCATACTGTATGGGAGCCCCCCATACTTTACTGAGGTATGACTTGGACTGTTTGGACTTGACCGCGACTTTATTGGACTATGACGTGACTACGACTGACTATTTTGATAAAATGTTTTCAAACATTATTATTAATACATTATATACTTGACACTGGCAAATGCACAACAACGCGACGCCAAAACATAAAAGAAGAAGAAGATAAACTTACCCAGTCTTTTCCACATGCTCTACAGGCTCTACAATAGGCGTCTCTATATTAGGAACAGTAACACTCTGCATCTGTACGACTGTCTCGCTCGGCGCTTCCGTCTCGTTCTCGCATTCGTTCTCGTCGACTTGCTGTTCCGTTTCCTCACAATGATCCTTCTCGAATTCTAGTTTCAGTGATGGTTTTTCTGTGATTTCGTCGTCGGATAGAGGCTCTTGTTTTCCTTCCCATTGTGATATCTGGAAAAATAAGTATGTAGATACACCGATTGTGGCCAGCTTTAATTTTTGCTCACTATGAATTTTAATGATTGTGTAGACAATTTTTAATCGTTTTTTTCGTTTCAGCCATAGGACGTCCACTGCTGGACATAGGTCTCCCCTAAAGATCTCCAATAAGACCGGTTGGAGGCGGCTTGCATCCAGCGCGATCCTGCGGTATTAATGAGGTCGTCCGTCCACCTTGTGGGTGGACGTCCTACGCTGCGCTTGCCGGTACGTGGTCTCCACTCGAGAACTTTTCGACCCCATAGGTCATCAGTCCTCCGAGCTATGTGCCCTGCCCATTGCCATTCCAACTTGCCAATCCGCTGGGCTGGTCACAAACAATATTTATGGTGTTACATTGCAATTAATCTATTTATGTATTATGGGGTTTGAACATTTGTGGTATATCCACCCGCCGCCATTTTTTTTTTTCAAAGTTTCCGTGCTCGATGTAAGTAGTATAATATAAACATTTATACACACAATAATATTCCGTACTATGGTGCCCTAAAGTGTCACGTTCTCGAGATAATTGGATGTAAAGATCGCTGTACGAGACCTTTGCGATCTTTACATCTTTACTGAACATCTATGTTTGTACGAGTATAAGTATCTCCTACCCATAATACTATTTTCAATGAGCGCGGAAATTTATAAAAATAATCGACCAAGTGCGAGTCGGACTCGCACACGCAGGGTTCCGTACCGTATGGGAGCCCCATTCCTCTCGCCGTTATTAATAGTGGGCAAAAACTCCCAAAAATCACGTTTATTGTATGGGAGCCCCCCTTAAATATTTATTTTAGTCTGTTTTTAGTATTTGTTGTTATAGCGACAACAGAAATAATTCTACATCTGTGAAAATTTCAGCTGCCTAGCTACCACGGTTCATGAGATACAGCCCGGTGACAGACAGACAGACGGACGGACAGCGGAGCCTTAGTAATAGGGTCCCGTTTTTACCCTTTGGGTACGGAACCCTCAAAAATAGCCCTGACAAAAATGCAAAACAAGATTCTAATACAAAAAAAAACGAACAACAAGCTTTTATTATTTGGTAATACTAGTAGTTCTAAAAACAGAATAAAATTAACAAGTAAGGGGGGCTCCCATACAACAAACCTGATTTTTTAGCCGTTTTTCACTCGATATCAATAATGGTAACAGGCTGATTTTTGAAATTTTCACAGAATATTTAGTTACATATTCACTTCAATAATAAAAATAAATATTTAAGGGGGACTCCCATACAGTACGGAACCCTCAGTGCGCGAGTTCGAATCATACTTGGCCGATTTTTTTTTTTAGATTAGGTTCTTGTTTTGCATTTTAGTCAGGGTTATTTGTTTAACTTACACTGGTGCGTCTGTTGTCTGATACTGTGGAGGACGCTTCTGGCATTTCATCTTCATTTTCCGGCAGAATGCTGAACAACTCCGTCACCAGGTCGTTCAGCTCCTTCTTCGAAATCTTGATGATGGAATTGCTTAGGGATTCTTCGTCTTCATCATCTGTATAAAATGTAATACAGAAATATTACTCGTAAGAAACTGAAGTGATCTATAGTAAAGTTGAAGCGGTAGTGAACACAAGCCATAGATCGTCATTTCCGGTAAGGTAATATTGGAGGGTACTTTAAACTGTACTTTATTCATATTCAGTACTAGCAGCCTCCCTAATTTTATTAATAATATAGCCTATGACACCTGGGGATTGTGTAGCTTCCCAACAGTGAAAGATTTTTTAAAATCGGTTCAGTAGTTTCGGAGCCTATTCAATGCAAACAAACAAACAATCAAATCTTTCCTCTTTATAATATTGGTATTTTGGTCATATGTATTTCCACGGTGACAGGGATTTAGGCCAGCTCCCTGTCAAGACTGGTTCACTGTGTAACCTCAGACCCCTACAGACCATAGATAGATATAGATTTAGTCATATACTAGCTGCCCCGGTGAACTTCATCTCACCATCTGTCAACTGTCAATGACAACTTTTACATGCAGGAACATTTTGTATGGGAAAATTCAATGAATGTCTTTATTATTTTACTCACTATATTTTTATATTTTCTCACCGTTTAAACCTTTCCTTAGCTTACCAAAATTAGCCCAATCGGTCCAGCCGTTCTCGAGTTTTAGCGAGACTAATGAACAGCAATTCATTTTTATATAATAGAGATTTTCAGTGAGGATATTTACATACATTAGTATACAAAAATATACAATGACCAACACCCTACTAATCGTCAAAATAACAATTAATGATTATGTACTCAACAGAATTATTAGGCATAACATTACAATAAATTAATTAAAATTCGGTACATTACATTAAATTAAAAGTACAATATTAAAAAAAAAAATAAGATGTCATAAATATACTGTAATTGAAATGTTTGCAATAGAGTCTGGCCAACGAAAGCTGTCCAAGAAAAAAGGCGGGAATTTTAAAAAATCAAGAGCTGTTATCTTGTTTTCTAGTACCAATACATGTTGTTTTCTAGTAATAGAAAACAAGCTAACAGCTCTTGATTTTTTAAAATACTACGGTACTAGAAAACAAGATAACAGCTCTTGATTTTTTAAAATTCCCGCCTTTTTTCTTGGACAGCTTTCGTTGGCCAGACTCTAGCATCGTCAAAAATAACAGTTTAAAATAACTAAAAATCAGATAGCAGTTACATATAGCAAGAGGAACAAATTTTATGTTGTCTAGATGTTCTTTAACATACACTGAAGTAAGGGGACATTTAAAATTATGTCTGGACTTTTTTATGATTTATTGACCCTCCTTTTTTAATTTAAATAGGTATATGAAAAAACTTACTCTATATTTTCCGAAACCCTACCTTTCGACACATGATACGCTATAAAAACATGGCCTTAAAAATACTCGTATTCAATAAATTTCCAAATAAAAACATAATTTAAAAGACATCGAAAAATAAATTATTATATATTTTTTTAATACAATCTTGAGTTCCGGATATGCAGCAGCAGAGTGCTAGCCAAGACAAGCGAAACGAGCCCAAACACGACGGGTCTATCTTGTTTAGTACAGGAGTTCCTATGGTCAATTTCCGACTCCATCATCAGATCAGCTCCATGGTACCATATTATTGCATTGTCACGCGATATACATATGCTTGCAAAATTTCAGATAATATATGGATATCATAACATGGAGAATGCATTTACTTAATAATTATGGAGACTGTACTTTCTTCATAAGGAGACTGCACTTAATATGGAAACTACACTTACTTAACATGCATACTGCACTTTTCTTAATATTATCGAGACTGCTCTTACTTAATATGGAGACTGCACTTAATATGGAGACTTACGTGCATCAGGATCCGCAGCGACATTATACTCCGGGTCGGCATCATCATCATCCTCATTCTTGGCGGCCGACGCGGGATTCAGGCACTCGTTCAGAAACTCGTTCCAGAGATCATCCACGTCTTGTATGGGGATATCGTCGGGAGGGATGAAGGTGCTCTCTATGTGCTCTATGGAGGTCGCTGACAGACTCAGTTTGGAGCGCGTCCGTAAAGCTATGGTTGCTTCTTCCTCTTCGATCTCTAGCTTGCGACGGGCTGAGCATACTTCCTGAAATAATTCATAAAATGTTTATAAATATTACAATAAAATTAATGCAACAACTGTTTTGTTTCTGATTTAAGAGATGGCCATAGGATTCATCAATTTCAACAATAGTTGTCGAAAAAGAATTCCCGGTGCACGGCACGTGACGGTGCTGATCGGTGACTGTTCTGGTCGGTGTCGGAACAATCCAGTGGATTTGGTCTTATATTGTTCAATATTTTAAATATTTTTCCTATTACTTTCAAGATATCATCTTTGTCGACTCGAGCGCTAGGACTCTCGAAGGACGCAGGCATTTTTGACAGTCTAGGTTAATGCAAGACTCTAAGTGGTAATCGTCACTATGGAAGGTTATAACATTTACCTGTGGAACTTTAAAGGGACTATCTTTGACGACTAGAGCGCGAAGACTCTCGACGGACGCAGACGTTGTTGAGAGTCTAAATTACTGCACGACTGTACTACGTGGTTGTCATCACTATATGCAAGGTTTTAACATTTACCTGTGGAACTTTGAAGGGGCCATCTTTGACGACTCTAGCGCGGGGAATCTCGACGGACGCAGACGTTGTTGAGAGTCTAAATTACTACACGACTGTACTACGTGATCGTCGTCACTATATAGAAGGTTACAACATTTACCTGTGGAACTTTGAAGACTCTAGCGCGGGGACTCTCGACGGACGCAGACGTTGTTGAGAGTCTAAATTACTACACGACTGTACTACGTGATCGTCGTCACTATATAGAAGGTTACAACATTTACCTGTGGAACTTTGAAGACTCTAGCGCGGGGACTCTCGACGGACGCAGACGTTGTTGAGAGTCTAAATTACTACACGACTGTACTACGTGATCGTCGTCACTATATAGAAGGTTACAACATTTACCTGTGGAACTTTGAAGACTCTAGCGCGGGGACTCTCGACGGACGCAGACGTTGTTGAGAGTCTAAATTACTACACGACTGTACTACGTGATCGTCGTCACTATATAGAAGGTTACAACATTTACCTGTGGAACTTTGAAGACTCTAGCGCGGGGACTCTCGACGGACGCAGACGTTGTTGAGAGTCTAAATTACTACACGACTGTACTACGTGATCGTCGTCACTATATAGAAGGTTACAACATTTACCTGTGGAACTTTGAAGACTCTAGCGCGGGGACTCTCGACGGACGCAGACGTTGTTGAGAGTCTAAATTACTACACGACTGTACTACGTGATCGTCGTCACTATATAGAAGGTTACAACATTTACCTGTGGAACTTTGAAGACTCTAGCGCGGGGACTCTCGACGGACGCAACGTTGTTGAGAGTCTAAATTACTACACGACTGTACTACGTGATCGTCGTCACTATATAGAAGGTTACAACATTTACCTGTGGAACTTTGAAGACTCTAGCGCGGGGACTCTCGACGGACGCAGATGTTGTTGAGAGTATAAATTACTACACGACTGTACTACGTGATCGTCGTCACTATATAGAAGGTTACAACATTTACCTGTGGAACTTTGAAGACTCTAGCGCGGGGACTCTCGACGGACGCAGACGTTGTTGAGAGTCTAAATTACTGCACGACTGTACTACGTGGTTGTCATCACTATATGCAAGGTTACCTGTGGAACCCATAACATTTACCTGTGGAACTTTGAAGGGTCCATCTTTGACGACTCGAGGGCTCTCGACGGGCGCGGGCGTCGCCGGCGTGCGCGGCTGGGAGTCTAGGTCACTGCATGACTCTACGTGGTCGTCGTCACTCTGCGGAAGATGTAGTATCAGAATAATAAATAAGTAGGTATAGGCCAAAGACCTGCTGGAGATTGGGCAGCAAGACTGGCATCTACTCGCACAGAATAGGGACAGATGGTGGACCTTGGTATCGGAGGCCAAGACCCACTGTGGGTCGCTGTGCCAACAAAGATAGATAAGTATAGGCCAGGTGGCTAGCCCTGGCGATGGACTCTCGGGAACCCACCGCTTGGAGTTCCTGGAGCTCTATTATTTAACCGATGTTACGTAGTATTATTATATATTCTTTGCCGATGTACAGTCTGGTGCTATGGTTGCCACAGGTTGCACAGAAGTAGTTGGTTGAGTAACTGGATTGAAACTTTTGCAGCATTTTAATGCGTATATTAGTTTAGTTTAATGCGAATCGACTGAGCAAAACGGCCTAAAAAATAATACCATATATAAAAACAAGACCATAAGTATTTAAATTTTGATAATTTAGCATCGAGCATAGTCACACTCGTGCAAATAAAGTGTCCGAACCAAAACCTTGCCCAAGCTACGTAGTGGGCAGACTTTTTAGTTACTTCTTAAAGTGATTGCAAGTCGACTACAACGCCGCACGATGCCAAAGTGCTTGGTTACAAGCACTAATTAGGTGGCATAACGTCGAAGTTCCAGAAAATGAGTCATTGTGAATTATTTAATGCATATTTGTAAGTTTTTTAACTACTTTCACTTAGGGATTGTGGCTCCGTAAATATTTGCTCGAAGCAATTTAGACACAATATGTATGTACATAGTGTCAAAGAACTGGGCCGTTTTATTTCTGATTGTTGTTTATATGCCGCATACTAAATGGTCACGAGACCGAATCAGAGCAAGAGATTATAAATTTTAATTTCTAATTATTCAAAAATTGAGTTCCAGGTTTTTACAGCATTTGCCGGTTATGGGCCAGAAATCTCCGCCCGGTTTTTCTTCGATCTTCAGCTCCCTAAACTACTAACATTAACCAGTCTATATTCACCGGTGGTTGATTGAAGCCGTGGTGGTCTAGTGGTAATGACTCCCGACTTGCAATCGTGAGGTCGTGGGTTCAAACCCGGACCCGTACCAATGAATTCCTTGGAATTTATGTACGGAATTTCACATCACTGGCTTTTCAAAACTGCATATGTCCAAGGAAGAAATTCCATGGCGTGAGTGAATCCACCAACCCGCACTGCGCCGGCATGGTGGATATGGCCCAATCACCCTTCGTGGGTAGGCCTACGTCCTGCAGTGGACTATTAAAAAAAAGGCTGGTACAGTATATTCACCGGTACATCATCATTAGTAGGCTCGTACTCCTCGTCGTCCTCATCATCAGGCAGCTCCTGCGCGATGAGGGCCTTCACTTCGGGCCGGGTCTTCACCGGGATGTGCTTGATCGGAGTCAGCTCCAGCTTCTCCAGGTCCCACGCTGAACACTTGTTTGTTGACACTTTTTTCAATTCTCTGAGCAGAAATATTTATTTATTTGTTTATAGGCGAGCAGTGTATACTGACGTCAAAGAAGATATAATAATACTACGTATAGAACGGTCAGTCGTTACGTATAATTTTAAGATAAAAGATTATACTTACTTTACTTTAGCGCGAGTGAGCTTTGGTTGTAAGCTTTTGTCATCCGTACTGGACTTTTCCTCTTCTTCTTGTAATTTGACAAAAGCCAATACATGATCGTTTGTGACTACTCTCTGAAAAAGACAATTGAATACTAATTACAATATACTTCACACTGATAGCTTAGTTTGGCTAGATGTTTGTCAGCTATCACCGAAATTAAGCATAGTTCAGCATGATCAGTCTTCGGATGGGTAACATTTACAACTGAGCGCTACCGTGGCTCGGATGACACATTATTGTAGGAGGCCTTCAGGTGGCTTAACAACTCTGACACCAGGGCTAGCCACCTAGTCTATACGAACTTACTTACTGATACCATCTTTTTTATAGAGGAACCAATAAATGTGTGAACCCTAAATTAATTTATTGAAATTTAAATCAATAGAAAAGGCATGATAACTAAAAAATATAATTAGTCTGTCAGATAGATTATTTAAAATATTAGACCCATATTTTTTCTTTAGTCAATAATTAAACAAAAAATCATGAATATATAGCTCGCTAAAGTTTCACATGACGTCACGCGTGTCACACAAATGTATAGAATTTCGTAAGAGACGTGACTTCACGACCCCCACTCCTAAACTTTGACAAGGTTTATCTTTGCCATTTGTTGTTTTATCGACATAATTTGGCTCTAATCATGAGCAGTTACTATAATTATTTTTCGCAAAAAATGGCAAAACCGCCTTCCATCGTGTACAAAATTCGAATATTTCGCTCGAAATGTTTACATTACTGTTGATTTATCAAAAAAGGCTCAGCCGATTTCTGTAAAATTTAAATGGGACTACATACCTTTATGATTTTTCTGACACTGGTTTCATCAAGATTGTTTTTCACTGCTGAGGCGTGAACGTTTCTTTCTGTCTCCAGGGCATTGTCAGCAAGGATAATATTATTGTCGTCGTTGCTGCTTTCGCTGGATACTCTGATGACAATTTGAAGATTTGAGGACTTTTTACACACTTTAAAACAACAAGATAATAAGCTCGTCTATAGATAATGTTGACGAAAGACGTCCGTGAAAAACAGAAAGAATCGAAATATACAGAAAAAATCTCAAAGCCAGAACTTTGGGTTACCTTTTTCGTTTCTTCCCTTGGTTTCTTTGCTTGTTCTTTGAAGCAGGTGATTCTTCTGAGCGTTCAGGAAAATCAGAGTCATCTTCATTTTCCGTTTTAACCATGAATAATTTTTAATTAGTCAGTATTTCCAAGGCAATTATAATAATTTATATAAACAAAACCCGAAATACCGAAACCTCATCAAAAATCAAAACAAAACTGAAAAAGAGTGAAGTGTAGAACGAACGTTATCCCATAAACTGCCATAAAGAATGAACATAACGTAGTGTACCAACATGAAAAAAATTGTTGTCAAGGTTGTCAATTTCCTTAGCAATTTCTCAATATTTTTTTTTAAATAATTTATTCATGACCATGGATACAGAGTCCTTCAGTCGAAGTCTTAAATAATAAAAAATTTACAAACATAGAAGAGAAATAAAAAATTAAACTTAACTAAATCTTTTCAACAGTATTTAAAATATACTTATAAATAGGTTTGTAAAAAACTTCACTTTTTAGTTTTTAGTAAATCCTCAATACGGCGGGGAACACTAATTGAGTTACGAGCTGCTATGTCACTAATGTCACTGGCTAAAATTAATCGTTGTAAATGGAATTGGGGACATTGAAAAATTATATGGTTTATATCAGCATGCGGTCGGAAACAATACGTACAGTTATCTTCTGGGACTATATTAATTCTGTGTAAATGAGTTGGAACCAAGCAATGTCCAAATCTCAGGCGATTTATAACTGTTATAAACTTTCTGCCACAATATTCAAATTTGTTGTACCAAGGAGTAGTAGGTAAGTCTTTCTGTATTTCTGCATACCACCTTCCCTTATATTCTGTTGTAACGTGCCAATATTCTTTCCAAATTCTGAGTAAATCCTTATTAATTGCACAATAGTAATCTGTGAAAGGTACTTTTAATATATCTGTGTGATCTAGATCATGCTCTTGCCGAGTAGCCAAATCTACTGTTTCATTGCCATGGATGCCACAATGTGAAGGAACCCATACCAATTCTACATGTTTTGATTTACTAATCATTTCTATAAGTTCTCTAATACTATATATAATATAATTTAACTTATATGAGAAATTACTGTTGTTCAAAACAGACAGAACACTTTTAGAATCACTTACTATTAGTATATTTACATTTTTTACAGAGTTATTTACAAATGTTAAAGCGGTTAAAATTGCATACGCTTCTGCAGTAAACACACTGCAATTATTATCTAACTTTATACAGTGGGTTTTATTCATTTGTGGATCATAATATGCGGCTTTAACCCCTTCATCACTTTTAGAACCATCTGTATATAAAATATAAAAGTCTGGTTTATTCTCTATAAATTCTAGAAAATCAAATTTGTTATTTATTACATCTAAATGACAATCTATACTTAAGCAATTAATCAAGGCATTATATGGACATTTATATGTTGGCCAGATATCATGAGAACAAATGTTTTTACTGATATTTTTTAAAAATGACATTATTGTTGTGATTTCAGGCAAAACTCCCGAAACAAGAGATGTGGCTGATAAGCTAGATGTTTCAACTGATTGTGATATCTGTGGATGACATAAAACATTATTCAGCACTATAACATTATTGGAAGTCAACTCTTTCAAACAGAATCTATCAGCCAAAAGTAAACGTCTCAGGATTAATGGAGGTATACAGTTTTCAATTTCCATAGAATTAATAGGAGTGGAACGCATAGCTCCGCTAATAATTCTTAAAGCCATATTTTGTATTACATCGAGTTTTCGTAATAAGGTGCTACTTGCATTCATATAAGCTAAACTACTATAATCAAAATGACTTCTTACTATACTTTTATACAGCATGATCAAGGTTTTAGGATCAGAGCCCCAAAAAGTACCAGCTAAACATCTTAAAACATTAATACTTTTCATTGCATTGCTGCAGATATACTTAATATGCTCTTCAAATTTTAACTTGTTATCTATTATTACTCCTAAAAATTTATGTTGATTACTTACAGGAATGATTTCATTATTGTATTTAATTTTAACAAAAGATTGTGCAAAAGGATCTTTACTAAAAACAATAACAGAACTTTTATCAGAACTAATATCTAATTTTAATACATTGTTGTAATAATGGTGTAGCTGCAGCAGTGCAGAATTCAAGTGATTTACAGCCATATTTAAATTTTGACTTTCAGAGTATAAAAGTAAGTCATCGGCAAATTGTAAAATCTTAACATGTGATGTGTTAACATACTTTAAAATTTGAGATGTATATAGAATATACAAGAGAGAAGATAAGATAGCTCCTTGCATAGTTCCTTTACTGACGGATTTTGGTCCATGTAGCTTATTATTAAATTTAACATACAAGGTTCTGTTATTCAGAAAATTAAATATCCATTTCAATAATTTTGTTGGCAGACCTAACTCATTCAAAACTAGAAGAAGGCTCTTAATGTTGACATTATCGAAAGCACCTTTTACATCAAGAAAGACGCAGATCACATTAGAGTGGCTGAGCTTTGCTTTTTTTAATGTTGAGATTAATGATACAAAACTTTCAGAGCAACTTTTACCCTTTCTGAATCCAAATTGTGTGTTAGGTATTTTAGAGTTGGTTTCAACAAAATAATCTAAACGTAATTTTAACATGTTTTCAAAAAGTTTACCCAGACAGGATGACAAAGATATGGGTCTGTACGATGACGGATTATTTGTAGGCTTATTAGGTTTTAAAATTGGTATTACACATTGAGTCTTCCAAGATTCAGGAATAACTGATGCATTCCAAAGTCTGTTATAAATTGCCAATAAAATGTTCAGAGCATTTGAATGTAAATTTTTAATAAGTTTATATGGAATGTTATCCATACCTGGTGTAGTATCCCTACGACTATCTAAAGAAATGCGAAGCTCATTCAGTGTATAAGGCTCATTTAAGAAGGAAACGCTATTGTCAGACCTGTCTAAAATATTTAAAGTGGTAAAATCGGTTGATGTTGAATCTGCTAATTTTTCTAGAAAACTTGGTACCCATTCGTCATTTAGAGTTTTGTTACTACAATTACTGTTAATCCTTTTAAATTTTTTAACATAATTCCATATTCTAGTAACTGGTGTCATTCTGTTGAAAGAAGTACACAATTCATGCCATGATTTTCCCCGTTCCTCAATTAATATCTTTTTCTTTTTAGCATCAAGACGCTTGTAATTAATAAAATTGGAAATTGTTGGAGAGTGATGATATGTCTTAAGAGCTTCTTTCGACTTTTGAACTGCATCCTCACATAGTGTGTTCCACCATGGAGCTGGTTTTCTCAGAATTTTTGGAGTGTGATTAGATTTCTGCTTAGGAATACATTCATCTCTGATTTGATACAAGATATTTATAAAACTATTGTATAATTCATCTAGATCTGTATTTTCCAAATCTAATTGCGAAAAGCAGGTTTCAGATAAAGTTTTAAATTTAGACCAGTCTGATTTGTTGTACAAATATTTTTCTTCTACAGGACGAACATCATACACCGATGGCTTCACATTTACATCCAGTAGAGTCGGAAAATGATAACTACCCATTGCATCATCATGGACTTGCCATTCACAGAGAGGAGCTAACGAGCAACTTACTAAGGCTAAATCAATTGCTGAAGAATTCTTGTTTGGATATTTAATTGTAGTATGATTACCATCATTTAAAACACACAAGTCAAACTCATCTATGAGATTGTACAAAGAATTACCTCTACTATTATTTTTTAGACAACCAAATAAAATGTGATGGGCATTGAAATCTCCCATTATGAGACATGGCTTAGGAGTTTCAGTGAATACTTTTTTTAATTTATTAGTATTAAATTTAGTAAATTCGCTGTTTGGGGGACAATAAATACACAACACATGTAATTTACCTAATGATGTATCAAGTGCAATGCAAATGTTCTGAATTGATTCGTAATATGAGGTATGAACAACTTCATATTTAAAATTTTGTTTAATTAATATAGCTACCCCATTATGTTCGTTTACAGACAGTTTGTGAATCAAATTATAGGATGGAAAATTTGGAATTTTACTGTTTTTCTTAAGCCACGTTTCATTTAGTAAACATATATCTACATTTTGTTCAGTTAAAAACTTTAACAATAGCGTTTTTTTACTATGTAAACTTTGAATATTGAATTGTGCTATACGAATATATGTGTCCATATAATGAAATTAAATTAAATTAAATTTGACAACAAAATTTCTTTAATTCTTTTATTTGTAATGGGTTCATTCTTGCTATTTGCAAGGGCAACAACGGACTTCACAAGGGCATTTATAATTACATCGTTATCAACAATTTCTTTGGCATTGAGATCTTGGAAGGTTTTTTGTCTCGGCTTTGGTGTTAGAGCTGGGAAGGATGTTCTATCAGAGATTTGTGGCAGACTTACCGCATTGGCATAAGACATTTTTTGTTGTTGTTTAATTTTCTTCTCTTCTATTTTTTTCTGCTTAACAGGGCAGTCTTTCGACACGGCAAGGTGAGGGCCAGAACAATTGACACACATTATTTCTTCCACATCACATTCCTTGTAGGAGTGCCGTCCTGCACAGGATGAACACATCTGCTCTGCTCTGCAGTTCTTAGCTGAGTGGTTGAATCGGAGGCAACGGTAGCATTGCATGAGTGGTGGAAAGTATTTATGAACCTGGTATCTGAATAGCTTGATGTATACATACTGAGGTAATGTGGTGGCTGCAAAAGTGACAGCTACTGTTCCAAGAGGAGTCAAATTTCCGTCTACTTTTCGCATAAAGCGTTTGATTGAGACAACATCAGCATCACAAGTAATATTTTTGTAAATTTCTTCATTAGACATTGTCAGCGGAATATGCCTGATGACTCCTATAACTTCAGTCATGTAAGCAGGAATGAAAGCTTTCAGCTTATATCTGTTCAGGAAGCTATCCATCTTTAAAAAATTGTTAGCTGGAGCTGGCTTTTTGAAAGTGACGCCAACCTTATAAGCATTTATTCGGTGGACACCTACAATGCCTTTAACATTTTCAATGAAAAGATTTGTCAATATTATGGGGTTTTTATTACCAACCTTTTCTTCTTCTGTGGATTCAACGTAAACCACGCAGTCCCCACTGTGATTTTCGGGGAATAGCCTCTTGTAGAGGGGCTTCTGAAATACTTTGTAGCCATCATTGTTCGTTGAGGATTTTGCAAGTTTTCTCTTCTTTCTCTCTGCTGTAATGACGGGGTCCTCCCCGTCACTAGCAACGCTCATGACGTTATTGTTGCGCCGCAACACCCAACACAAATCTCAGAGAATTGCAAAATTAAAATTTATGAATAATTGAATATTAAAAACGCCCGCTTCTTTTTCCAATTTCTCAATAATACTACCAATGTTGCTAGTACACAACGCTTAAATGAAATATTCAATTGGTGGATTTTAAGTATACCACAACTTTAAACCACAATGGCCAAGCAAACACGCTTAATTTTTTATTCATTATAGAATGAGAAAATATTTTTTTCTCGTAAAGCCCAAGTTTCGCAGGGCTTGAACACCTTTGATCCAAATTGGCAGACATAAGTATTTTTTTTAATCAAATTTTTATTTGGGGACTTTGAACCCTTGCGGTTATGCCAGTCCCAGAAACACAAACATCATTTTATAAGGCAGAGTATGTGCAAAAACAGAAGGGTCCCAAAGGAGGTTGCCTGTGTGCCATTTTACTGTTATGTTGATAGTAAACTAAAAGTCTTTGATACTTGGTAGACACCGATTCGGCTTTCATCAATGCCCACGTCTACCAAGTATAGTCGGTCTCGGTACCTTGGCTGCTGATTAAAATCTTGTTGTTAGTTCACCGTAATGCCACGACAGTCCTCTTCTTGCACATACTCTACAAGATAGCTAATAAGTCCAATAACCAACAGTAGAACACTACAGGGATATAAACAAACAACCACAATTATTAATTTCTGATCATTACGTCTGTATTGTTGAATAGGTACTCTATTTGGCTGCCTCGGTGGTTAGTGACCCTGGTTGCTGGGTCAAAGAGGCGTGGGTCCGATCCCCACCCAGTGCAAACATTTGTTGATGAACATAGGTGTTTGCTCTGTGTCTGGGTGTTATTTAGGTGCTATCTATATAAGTATGTATTTAAAATATGTATATGTAGTATATCAGTCTCTGGCAGCCATATCACAAGCTTTGCTTAGTTTGGGGTCAGAGACCGTGTGTAAGATGTCCCCTAATATTTATTCATTTATTTATTTTATTTATTCTGAATATGTGTTAGCGAACATCTAACAAAATTATTTTAATATTTTTTCATTGGTATGATGAAACCTCTGACTCGTCATCTTTATTAACCACAATCTTTGGAACAAATTCATGCGCACAATGCACATCGCCAAACATGAGCTTATTATCGGTAATAAATTCGATTTTGGATTGTACTTTTTTTTTATAAAAACTTCTATTGCAAAATTCTTTATTAACTTATTCGGTACAATAGTATGAATAAGTTGTGAATAAAATTAAAGATACATAACGTATTTATATAACAACTTCATTCAAGCAAACCAAAGTATTTTTCTGTTTATTTTTTGGTGTATTATCTTAAACAATAAATAAATCTAAATATTAAGGCAATGACTTCGCCTTTTCATAAAATTCTTCTAGAAGGTTTTTCATGTCTTCATAGCCAGAAATCTCTTGTGCTTTTTGTAAAGGTAACCATTTCAAATCTTGATGTTCATCAGACAATTTTACTTCTTGACTAGGATCCTTTAATTTTGCCAACCAGTACACCACAACTTTTGGTTTACCATTCACTTGATAATTGAGTGTTTTGGATATGTCTTTGTAGATCTGAAATTATTAAAACATGTCATTTCACACGTACATCTCATCAATAATTTTATTAGTAATGATTTATAAAAACTTTTTTCCTTTATAGTTACAAGTAATTTCCAGTAAAATTTCCATAACTAATGAAACATTAAGCCCGATTACAGAGGCGCCAGAGTAAATTTAATAGCAACGTAAAAAGCTTTCTCTCTACCGAATGCTTAAAATGAAAAAGAAACATAACTATGCTATTTAGCTAATATAATTACGATGGCGCCTCTGTAATGGGGCTTATTGTCATTCTACCTAAAATAAACTACAACACAAAATAAAATACCTACCTAAAATTATTTACAAAAACAATTTTTTTTTAATATTTTACAATGTATGAAATAATATGGGCTTATAAATGATTACCCTGTGCTAAGCCCAAAGGAAGTGATTAAAGCCATCATTATGAACAACTTATACTCGTATGGAGTCAACCCAAAATTCGAGAAAACAACAACCGTTCTACACAAAACCGCAACACGGAATGTATAAACCAGCTTATTTTTTTCTCGAAATCCGGCTTGGCCCTCTGGTGAAAGTTATGCATTACATGCTATGGTCTGAATCACCTAATTTCGGTTTAGTACATCGGTTCTGGATAACCCTGTATAATAATCAATAATTACTTCCAAATCATTTTCCGATAACCCCGCTTCTTCCCTTGTTTCCCTTAGTGCAGTCAGCCAGTCTGATTCTCCAGGATCTACATGACCTGAAAAATAAAACATCATCACTGTGAAAGATTGACAAGTAGTGATAGGAAATTCAGTAGATGTGTAATACCTACAATACTAAAAAGAAGTTTTTTAAATATTTGTTTTCAGATCATCTGTCGTAAATATTGTTTATGAAAAAAACCATTCCAGTCCCACTAAAAACATAGTAATTTTTAACTAAATTAAAAAAACATAAATTAATACTATAATAATTGTATTAGATATTGAATAAATATATTGAGATATGTACATGTTAAGGTATAATTTCTTGTTAGTACATTCCTATGATTATGAACTTTTGAAATTCTAGATTAACATTGATTATTGTTTTTTTTATATATAATTGGTAACAAGGAGAATTTTCTTCAAATAAATAGATACAATACCTTTTGGGGGAGTCCAATGATGTTGTCCATAAGAAGTTTGCAGTAGTAAAAACTGTACAGCTTGGTTAACGTTTCTAAAGATAACTAATCCAGCTGCTTTTGTAGGAGACATGATAATTTTATTTCAATTTAGCAAACGTAAGCCATTGTACAATACTTTAACAAATTAAATTATAAAGTAGTTTAACCTCTATTCTATTTTCCTACCTATCTAGCACAGACTACTATAAATACTACGTTTCTATCTAGGTACCTAATTAAAAGTTAAGTTCTACATGAAAATGACGTTGATGTAAAAGACATTTGTCAAAATTGGCATTTCTTTAAATGTCAAAATAAATTAAAGCATCCCTTATACTGATGCGACTTACAGCAACGCTATAGGACACAAACTAAAGGATACTACGTATCTATAGGAGTAACATTTTCTTGGTCTACATGCGTGGTCTACCTGCTATTTGGCGGGAGCCAAATTTGTTTTGTAAAATAAGTCTTATGATTGGTATAGTTACGCTGCAGACAGGCTGTCTCACTGAGTTGGTAAGGCATAAATAATTAGGGATGATTAAAATTTATATTACGACAAGCTGGAAGTGGGGTGTGCCCCGTCCGGGCCATGGACGGTTCACAAATGTTACACGTTCCATACATTTCGAACGAACCTGTTTATATTACAATGTGCACGATACGTCGCCCGTCCGGGCCCGGGGCACATTGACACCACGTTCGCCAATCGCCACCCGGGCCCGCCCCGGCCCATCCACGTTTCGTCGTAATACGAACATTGAACACTCATTAGTGAGCGGACCCGCACGTTCTTTTTGTTGCATGACTGATATTATTTTGGACGACTATCAATTGAATAATATGTCAGAAAAAATCCTGGCATTCATAATATATAATAATACTAGACGACCCGCCCCGGCTTCGCACCAGTGACGGATTAAGACTACTTGATGCCCTAAGCAATCCACGCCTGTGGGCCCCCATATCCGTATGTCAACTAGAATTGGTCTTTAAACCTTTACCCCCTAATAACATTAGTTTTTTTGCAAAATAAGATGATGAGAATCGTAAAATCTTCTTCACCGGTTTTTGACTGGAATTAGATGGCGTTCGTCAACTGATGGCGGTGGTTCAGATTGAGGGGGACGGAAAAAACTTGTTAACTTTTTTGTTTTACTTATTGTTTCTGCTATTTTTCTTTTATTTTCTTCTGCGTGTTTTCGTTTTTGTGCACCACTCAATTGCGAACGCTTCATGTCTAGGGGTATGTATCTAAAGAAATAAATGATTAAAAAGAGTGCCTAAACGCTGTAAAGTGGAATCTAATTACTCCGAAGCCGAAAGCTTCAGAGCCCTTATAAATTCAACTCAATTCAAGCTAAAATTGAATAATTAGGTATACCTAGTGATACATCCGAAAATTCTATTCCAAAGAAAGAAACCGCAGCGGTAAGAACTTACCTATTCATCATTCTATTGATTATTATCATAAAACAATTATCCAAAAAAAATTTAGGTCACAAGATTTTACTTACGTGTACAATTTTAACAAAATTTAATATAATATGACAAAACATAAATATTGTGAAACAAGCAAATGCATTCACCCGGGAATCGAACCCGAGACTACTTATAATTCATGCAGTCAGACCACTACAGCACACTGACGTTGCTCGAAGTGTTCAAAATAGCGATATACTTAAACTTAAAAAAATAAAACAAAAAACCCGAGTGCAAAATGAATGAACTGAAAAGGAAAAAAACAAGTTAAAATTGCAGGTTACTTTACATTACACGCAGTCGGAGGCAATGCAATGGTAGTTTGTATCTTTGGTCAACAAAACATTGAAATTGATCGCAATTCCGGTACATTCGAATTGCCGAATGCACTAGCGGGCAGCGAGTGGGCAAGCGGGAGCGGGGTTATGACTCTAGGACGGACTCTATGTCAACTTAAAACGCGCGAATTTTCAAATTAGTCCTAGAAACTTTTTTTGGTGTGGTTTTTGGTGACGTGAGAGTGAGACGTGATTCGTGATGCCCTAAGGACGGATTTTTTTTGTTTCTTCTGGTGCCCCCCCAGACGTGATGCCCTAGGCAATTGCTTAATTTGATTAAGGGTTAATCCGTCACTGCTTCGCACAGGTGTATTATACATATAAACCTTCCTCTTGAATCACTCTATCCATTAAAAAAAACCGCATCAAAATCCGTTGCGTAGTTTTAAAGATTTAAGCATACAGACAAACAGACAAAAATAGCGACTTTATTTTATACTATGTAAGGAAGTTGGTATATCTACTTAGGTAGGTACAAAGTACAAAGAACATATTTGATATTGAATTGCAAATAAATTAAACAAAACAGGTAAATTACCTAATAGAGTCGATTTATTTTGATTGTGCAATGTCATTAATTTTTTTCCTCAGTAAAATTGTCAAGTTGACCTCCCATAGGGTTAAAAAAGATCTGTTCGCGATTCCAATGCTTAGTCTCTTAGGATCCTTAGATATTTTTTTTTTGCGTGGCGCGGTAGGAAATAACTATAGTCTGACCGTTTAACTGAGTCCTCGCCTGCGCGGTACAGAGGCGCGGGGGTAGACGACAAAGGGGACTGAGACAGGTGCGAGCGGCGGGGACCCGCCGCTCGCACCTGTCCTGAAAAGTATAAACTTTTCAGTATAAATATTTTCTAGGTAATTTTACTAATAAGAAGTTTATACTAATTGTTCATCGTGAGGTCGGGGGTTCATATCGCGTTCCCGTACAAAGAGTTTTCTGAATCTTAATATACCTTTGCAGTTACACACACTGACCTTTCGATGAAGGAAAACATAGTTATGTGAATCTACTAACCCGCAATGTATCGTCGAATAGGTATTCAAAAATCATTTATAGTTTTCTCTCAATATTTTTCGATTCAACTGACCGTTTAGGGTCTATATCGATTTAAAGTTGCGTAACAACCAGGTAACAAACCATAATAATCATTAATCATGACGACTTAAATTCCAGTGAAATTGTGGTGTAGTACAGATGCTAATAAGAAATCCAGTCTGGTAAACAGCTAGCTAGGTAATCATAACTAAAAAATATACAATTAAAATAATAATTAAAAAATCAAAGACTCGACTGCGTAAAAAGTGAATCAAACTACGTACATAACAAAAAAACAGAAAAAAAAGCACATTGAAAAATTAGATTGGCTGTCGAATTATGGATCCCGACTGTTCAGTTGTTATGATCCATTATTAGAATATATTTTATTTTCTTCAATAGTTGCATTCAAAACTCTAGACCACAGGACATCTAATTGCTTATTTTTTTTTTCAGTTTTTTTTAAGTAGTTTGGTTCAATTTTTACTCAGTCGGGTTTTATGATTTTTCAATTATTATTTTTATTAAAAACTTGAATCAACTATGTACTGCAACCTCTTCATTAATAACGATCGCTACACTAGCCATCTCCAGTAGCGAAACGTGGACTGGGCGGGCCGGACGGGGCCCGTCCGGGCTGCTCTGTTCATACTACAACGAGTGTAACAGGGCGGCGATGGCCACGACGTGTGTTTCGATACAGCGTAGTGACAAGAAACGTAAATGATAACAATGGAGTCATTGTTATTATTTACGTTTCTTGGCCGCCCGTCCCGCGCCGTTCCCTTCCTAATATAAAACATCCCTAATGGATAATAATTAGAAGCCGTGGACGGGGCGGGCCGGACGGGCCCCGTCTGGACTTGGAAAGTGGCGACGAGTAACTAAAACCTGCAATGGATGTTGAACTTATTTTCATTCTTCACTTTATGTTTGTCTATGGTGTTCTTTCGAAATATTCATTCAAGATTGAAGTCTTTCAATCACTTGTTCATTCATTTGAAAACAAACCGTTGAGACTGACATTATTGACAAAAAAGGAATTCAAATTGCAACGGCAAAAGAATAACGTTTTATTTATAATGAATCTCTTGTAATTGTTTATGTTTGCGGACATTTAAATGCTAAATTGACTGTGTTATAATATTTGTGACTCTTCTTAACATAAATGGTTTTGTTTTTGTGCCGTAAAAGAACAGTGAAACTACTATCATGTTCCAACAATGGAAACTGATTCTTACAAATTGGGTAAGTAAAGTAATATTTTCTTGCTTGCATAGAATAATAACGCCGTTAACGTTAACGTTATTATTCTATGCTTGCTTAATTATTTATTTTTATTATGGTAAAGCGTTAACATACCTAGACGTCGAGTATAGTGAACATATAAACATGCATACATTTTTACAATTGCCAATCACAAACTAAGGAGATACTTTGCGAATTTAAAGAGCAAAAGGGCCTCACCTATTTAGGTGCTGTAATTTAACCTGCCTGTCTGTCTACAAGTTTCGATATAGTTTGGCTAGTGCTAGCTCAAAATCATCATAATTATCAAGCTGCAGGATATCTACACAATATTGTATATAGATTGCATCGATATTTATATATAGATAGCATCTTTATAAAGATGACCGGGTTGTACCTATAAATTTCCAATAAGACTAGTTGTAAACAGTTTAACTCTAGCAAAACCTTATGTCTAATCATTTCTCGATTTTGTAAGGCGTTTCCTGCTGTGCTTATCGGCACAAGGTGTCCGTTTGTAAGCTACAATCCCAACAGCCCAGTATGGGGCAGTAGGCAGGGTACATTAAACCTACCCACTGTCATTTCACCCTGCTATCTGATGGGCTATTTTTCACTTTGGTTCATCCATAGATTCGCTTAGTACAATTGGGCATAGTTTAGCAGAAAAGACTACTGAAAAGGCTGTCCAAAATCAAAACAGCTAGTATCTTATATTGTACTAGCTACCCATCCCGGCTTTGCCCGGATTAGAATGAATTATAGCCATAAACCTTCTGGAAGAAATGTTCTAAACAATAGTGAAAACCGCTTTGAAATCTTTTGTGTAGTTTGGAAGATATAGGCGGATACACAGATAAACACACAGAAATAACGGTTTCACTTTATACTATGTAGACTTACACTTCCGTCCAATCATTTCTTCTCTTTTATTTATTATAGGTTACTGTTTGACTACAGCCGTGGTGGTCTAGAGGTAGTGACGCCCACCTACAATCGTGAGGTTGTGGGTTCAATCCCAGTCCCGTACCAATGAGTTCTTTGGAATTTATGTACGGAATTTCACACCACTGGCTTTTCGGTGAAGGAAAACATCGTGAGGCATCCTGCATAAGTCCGTAGAAGAAATTCGATGGCGTATGTGAATCCACCAACCCGCACTGGGCCAGCGTGGTGGATATGGCCCAATCACCCTTCGTGGGTAGGCCTACATCCTGCAGTGGACTATTAAAAAAAGGCTGATACAGTACAGTACAGTTTGACTACAATTTCTCTGCTATATTTCAGGTAAACTGCTACTTCCAATCACGAGAAGATGAACAAGAGCTCAGCGCTGAATCTCTCGTCACCATCATATCCCACCTGAGAGAAAACTTAAACTTGGACGAGTCGAAATCGGCCATTCTCGAAGCACATACCGTCAAAGAATTCATACGTGAAAAATACCCAGACTTCAAATTTGAAAATGGAACAGTTGAACCGTCCAATGATGAAGAGATATGCCTTTCTGCATCACTACTGCTGTTTTTTGTATGCGTGAATTCGAAGAATTTTGACATTAAAAATGCTATGTGCAGCAAATTGAGCACGGAAGACCAGGAGATTATACTGAAATTCAGTAAATGTCTCATGGAATGTTCCGTGATAACTGTTCAGGAAGTGCAGGCAGCTATAACAGGTTTGTGACTACATATTAATACACAGTATAAAACAAAGTAGCTTTTCACTGTCTGTCTGTCTCCAAAAAATCGGCCAAGTGCGAGTCGGACCCGCGCACGAACGGTTCCGTACCGTATGGGAGCCCCAATCCTCTTGCCGTTATTAATAGCGAGCAAAAAAATGCTAAAAATCATGTTTGTTCAGTGGAAGCCCCTGTTAAATATTTATTTTATTCTATTTTTAGTGTTTATTGTTATAGCGGCAACAGAAATACATCATCTGTGAAAATTTCAGCTGCCTAGCTATCATGGTTCATGAGATACAACCTGGTGATAGACAGACAGACAGATGGACAGACGGACATCGAAGTCTTAGTAATAGGGTCTCGTT
Source organism: Hypomecis atomaria (assembly GCA_964007245.1). Lineage (NCBI taxonomy): Eukaryota > Metazoa > Arthropoda > Insecta > Lepidoptera > Geometridae > Hypomecis > Hypomecis atomaria. The sequence continues at coordinate 4,704,281 of OZ023297.1, forward strand.
TTTACCCTTTGGGTACAGAACTGTAAAAAGAAAAAGTTAAATATTAGGTACCTTGCCTTGCCTAGGTCTTAAAAAATCATAACACCAGTGACTCACTCATTATTACAATGGGGGCAGAATTATAGGCATGTCTAAGTTAGGGTAAGTTTGTATAAGCCGGGTGGCTAGCCCTGGTGTCAGAGTTTTTAAGCCACCTGAATGCCTCTAACATAGTTAAATGGTTAAAACAACCAGGACCTATAATTTAACAGGTTAAATTAGTTTGAAAAAAGCAAGTGAGACCGCGCGATGTCGCTAGTATATGTTCAAGTAGAAGTTAAATAGCTAGAAGTTATTATTTCCATTGCCAAAGTATCAAAAACATCTGCCCATTTGCATTATAAGCAGCTGTTTGCACCAGTTGGTTTCCTTTGTATAGGGGTGAAATGGGGTATCTAAATATAAACTCTAAGGTCATCAAGATTAGACTACAATTGGTGTGGCAGTTATTTTGAATATTAAACCAATAGCTTAAAATACCTAATTAGTATTCGCTAATATTGAACTTCTTTGAAGATTATTTGATTGAAGAAGAAATTTACGTTTGGTCCACAAACTTTTGTAACAAAATACCTTTAATACTTATTAGGGTTCCATACCCAAAGGGTAAAAACGGGGCCACTATTACTAAGACTCCGCTGTCTGTCTGTCCGTCTGTCTCCAGGCTGTATCTCATGAACCGCTATTTAGCTAGAAAGCTGAAATTTTCACAGATGATGCATTTATGCTATAACAACAAACACTAAAAACAGAATAAAATTAGTAATTAAGGGGGGTTCCCAAACAACAAACCTGATTTTTTAGCCGTTTTTCGCTCTATATTAATAATGGTAACAGGTAGATGCTTAAAATTTTCACAGAATATTTAGTTGTATATTCACTTCAATAATCCTTACATAGTATAAAATAAAGTCGCTATTTTCGTTTGTTTGTCTGTATGCTTAAATCTTTAAAACTACGCAACGGATTTTGATGCGGTTTTTTTTAATGGATAGAGTGATTCAAGAGGAAGGTTTATATGTATAAAAATTCCCGAAATTCCCACGGGAACGGGCACAACGCGGGTAAAACCGCGGGGCGCTGCTAGTAAATTATAAAATTAAAATAAAATAAATATTTAAGGGCGGCTCCCATGCAGTACGCAACCGTCCGTGCGCGAGTCCGACTCGTACTTGGCCGATTATTGTTATATTTATCAAAAAAAGTGTGTTTATCGGTTTGGTGTTTACTCTTTCACACACAGCAACAGAAGGAGTGGTCGATTTGATTTTCTACAAGGGTAAAGTTTTAAGTTTTTTTTCTGCAAGATGGTGCGGTCCTAGTGGCAAACGCCACAGAGGAAGACCGCTCACAAGATGGGCAGATGATATGGTAAAAACGGCTGGCTCAAGATGGTTACAAACTGCTCAGGACAGAGAACGCTGCAGTTCCTTGGAGGAGGCCTTCACCCGCGGAGGGGTTCTTACTAATAATCAAAACTAGGATTAAATAATATTAGCTCATGTAATCTTTGTAGTAAGAAATAAAAAGGCTTTTTATATTATTTATTTATAAAGTTTTAAAAGTGTGAGAGTGTCATAGCTATCTATCCCTCTCTTTACCGCGAAAATTAAAAGTTCCTATGGGATAGCACAAAAATGAAATAACACACGCGCGAAACTTGGGGCAGTATTTACCGAATCAAACTGAATGGCGTCTGTAATCACGAGGCCATTCGTTCTGCAGTATAGGCCGAATTTGGTGCCTGTGATGTTAGCTACAAACTGCATATAGCACAATCCTGACTGAAGCTCACTTAACAGCTGCGCACTTGGGTTATCCGCAGCTTGTAGCTAACACAGCTGACTGCCTCGGTGGCTCAGTGGTTAGTGACCCTGACTTCTTGGCTCAGTGGTTAGTGACCCTGACTTCTGGGTCAAAGAGGCGTGGTTTCAATCCCCAGCCAGGGCAAACATTTCTGTGATGAACATAGGTGTTTGCTCTGTTTATGGGTGTTATTTAGGTACTATTTATATAAGTATTTATTTAAAATAATATATGTATATTTAGTATATCAGTCTCTGGTAGCCATATCACAAGCTTTGCTTAGTATGGGGTCAGAGACTGTGTGTAAGATGTCCCCTAATATTTATTATTTATTTATTTAACATCCTATAGCAGTATATCTATATGTCAGCGGCTGTAAGAGCGTGGATTTTCGTAGCTTGTAGCTAACTTCACAGACGCTATTACGCTATAGACGCTATTTGAATCGGCAGGTGCCTAGCCCTGGTGTTATATTTTAAGCCGTCCGAAGGCCTCTGATACAGCTTAATGGTTAAAACAACCGAGACCTACAATTTAACGTGTCATCCGAGCCAAGGTAGCACTCAGTTGTAAATGCCACCCGCGGTCACCCATCCGAAAAATGATCGCGCGCTCTTGGCCGCGTACGCAATTGAACGTTGCTTAACTTCGATGTCTTCGCACACCTAGTCAAACAACGCTATGACATATACGACTCTGTCATCGCTATTAAAATCAAGGCTAAGATGAAGTTGCACGAAAGCGTTTCGCACGCGGTCGTCGCAGTATCACGGCAGTCCTTCACATACTGCCTCGGTGGCTCAATGGTTAGTGACCCTGATTTCTGGGTCAAAGAGGCGTGGGTTCGATCCCCACCCGGGCAAACATTTGTGTGATGAACATAGGTGTTTGCTCTGTGTCTGGGTGTTATTTAGGTACTATCTATATAAGTATGCATTTAAAATATGTATAATTATGTAGTATATCAGTCTCTGGCAGCCATATCACAAGCTTTGCTTAGTTTGGGGTCAGAGACCGTGTGTAAGATGTCCCCTAATATTTATTTATTTATTTATACTTACGAGGAAGACGTCATCAGCCGCTTTGTGCGGCGTGCGACTACTGCGTCACCTAAGGTCATCTTAGACTATAATTTAAAGATGGCCATTAAAGAACGGAACGCGGCGATGATGGAGGCCCTGAGCGGTATAAGTAGTTATTTGGAAAATGATATATAAAAAAATTCGTAGGTAGTTTAAAATCCTATTTTAAAATTTAAGTGTAGAGTCCTCTTGTAAAGCCTTTAGTTATAAGCAATATTATTTAAATTCCATTTAAAAAAAAAAAAACTTAAAAATCACAGACCCCGGAGCCTGTAGAGTGTAAAAAATCAAATAAAATAAAATAAAAAATACGCTATGTGCGCTGCAGCCTATAATGTAGGTGTTTCTTTCAGAAGCGTGTGGCCAAGACATAGCAGCCATGGAGACTCCCCGCCAGTCGGTAGCGGAGACTCCGCCGGCGCTCCGGTCGCTGCACAGCAACGTTCGCAGACTGCAGGCCGCGCTGGAAGCGGAGCGGTTCGACCGCAACTATCTGCAAGAGGAACTCTCCAGAACCAACAACAAGCTGGAACGACTATGTAAGTTATATTCTGTACTGTACTGTACCAGCCTTTCAAATAGTCCACTGAAAGACGTAGGCCTACCCTCGAAGGTTCGAAGGAAGGTGATTGACAACGACACCTTGACTAAGTCGCAGCTGCAAAGTCTCGAGCATCGACGTACGGTAGCGTGTTTATCGGCCTTTTATCGGATACATTTCGGAGAGTGCGCTCAGGAGTTGCACAATCTGGTCCCACCTGCCCCTTTCTTCTATCGTACGGCTAGACGGACGCGCCCAAAGTGCCACCCTTTTATGGTGGACATTCCGCGCGTTAGAACCAAGCGTTTCGGATCCTCATTCCTCGTACGAACAGTCAGAATGTGGAACGCTTTGCCTGGGTCTGTCTTCCCGCTAAAGTACGACGTGGGTGTCTTAATCCCGAGCAAATATGAATCTTCTAGGTAAGCGTGCTACACCCTAGACCGCATATCTGCTCAACATCAGGCAGTATGTAGTCAAACGCAAACCTATAAGGAATTAAAAAAAAATGAAGGGTGATGGGCCATATCCGCCTCGCTGGCCTAGGGCGTGTTGGTGGATTTACATACGAGTACGTCATCGAATTTCGACCAACTTAAGAAGGTTGCCTCACGATGTTTTCCTTCACCGAAAAGTGAACGTGGTGTGAACTCACGTACTTAAATTCTAAAGAATTCATAGGTATAGTCCGCGCCACACAAGTCGGCGGATGAGAAGTTAGCCGCAGATGACATTCGCCATAATTCGCTAATTATTCCGCATGTGTGCACAATGCTGACACAAGTGGCGTAGTGGTGAGAACGGGCGTAGGAAGCGCGCGGGAGGCATGAGGTTAGCGGGCGGGTGTGCCCCGACGTCTCATCTCTCTGACTCCCGCGCATACCTATATTTTGCCTTTTGCGCAGCGTTCTGCGCATAACTTCCCATCCGCCGACTTGTGTGGCGCGGATTATAATAAATGACGGTTGATTTCAGTATTTTTGTTCTAGTAAAAGAAAAAGAACATCACAAGCTTGAAATACTGAACCTGAAAGCCAGGATATCGTTGTGCTGTGGAGATGAGGCCATCGCTAAGAGCGCCGAGGCAGCGGCCGACGTTTCGGCCAAACTGACGAGGCAAATACAACTGCTAGAAGATAGACTAGAAGACGTGCAGGTGCAATTAAATGATGTAGCCGATGAACGGGACTCTTATAAAGCTAAGGTAAGGTATCTAACTGTTTTAATATAAGAACGCCGAAGATGCGGCCGACGACGTTTCGGCCAAACTGACGAGGCAAATACAACTGTTAGAAGATAGATTAGAAGACGTGCAGGTGCAATTAAATGATGTAGGCGATGAACGTGACTCTTATAAGGCTAAGGTAAGATATCTAGCTGCTATAAATATCTAACTGTTATAATCTAAGAGCGCCGAGGCAGCGGCCGACGTTTCGGCCAAACTGACGAGGCAAATACAACTGTTAGAAAATAGATTAGAAGATGTGCAAGTGCAATTAAATGATGTGGCCGATGAACGAGACTCTTATAAGGCTAAGGTAAGATATCTGTCATATATAAGGGGGCTATAAAATTTAAAATGTTACAGACATGTATTTTCCCTGTATTTTCTGTATAATACACAATAAAGTATTTTCTAAACATTATCCTCCGCACTTCATTTCAAATTAGTCCATCCGTCCATCAGCTATAGGACGTTCACTGCTGGACATAAGCCTCCCCTATGGATCTCATTAAGACCGGTTGGTAGCGGCTTGCATCCAGCGCGATCCTGCGGTTTTGAGGTCATCCGTCCACCTTGTGGGTGAACGTCCTACGCTGCGCTTGCCGGTAAGTACGTGGTCTCCACTTGAGAACTTTACGACCCCATCGGTCATCAGTCCTCCGCGTTATGTCTCCTGCCCGTTGCCATTTCAACTTGCCAATCCGCTGGGAAATGTCGGTAACTTTGGTTCTTCTGCGAATCTCCTCATTTCTCCATTTCAAATTAGTAGTTGAAATCAAATGTTATTTTTACAATTTCGCGATTTGAATACATTATTTTTAATTTTATTATTATTGGGACTATTTGTGCAATCAGTCTACCCCGTCTATTGATGCAACTCGGTCGAAACGTCGGGATAATGAGCTATTACTTACTTATCTAATATTTTTAGTGTGCTATTAGTCCCGTAGTACTATATCAGACTAGCCTTGGGACCGTACTGGACAAGAGTCACTGAAGATAGACCACAGTGGAGAAAGTTATGCCTACGCCAAAAGGCATACTAAGCTGAGGGACATTTTATAGCAAAATTTAACCATAATGCATTTAACCAAAACTCGCTCAGAATAAAAGGCTCATAATAAATTAGTCATATATTACATCAAAATAATATAAAAAATTAATTATTCAAATCATTTTTAACTGCCTTCCAAAAAAGAGGAGAGGATGTTCGTCAGTTTTTTTTTGTATGTTCATCGATATCTTCGCCAATTGCGAATCGATTTAAAAAAATGTTGGTTAGGTACCTACTTCGGAAGGTACAGTATTCACAAAACATCTAGTCCGATCTGAAGTTGCATCATCGCGGCCCGCGTCGGTACAGTCAAGTGCAACAATATTATGTACGACTTATTTTTTTTTATATGGTTAATTAATTTAATTGTTATTTTGACTATTGGAATTAGGTACATATTATTCTAGATTCCTATCGAATGGTGCTGAAGTATGTATATAGGTAACTTGACTATAACTTAGGCCTAAAAATAATCATGCTTATGTTACGAAAATAAAACAATTTAGTAATGAATTTTATTTTAATGGTTGTACACCCTCTATGTTGCAATAATTGCTGCCACCTTCACCTCCCGAATCCGACTCGGTTGAGTCAGACATTGAAGAATCGGACGTATTAGTTTCATCTTCGCTGTCGAATCAGAATCTGGATCAGAAGAGATCCACTTATTTCAATAATTATTCTCTCATCTGAGAGAGAATCAATTACATGGTCACTTTTTTTGTATTCTTCTTCAATTTTTAATACTTTATCGCATAAAGCCGACCACTCGTTTTCACCCATCATGCCAACTTTTTCTTTGATTAAATTTATAACCTGGGCGATATTCCATGTAACATTTTTTTTTGCTACATAGCCCTTAATAGATGCCCAGGCCATTTCTATGGGGTTGAGATCCGGATGGTATGGGGGCAATCTCAAAATATCATGACCATGTTGTCTAAATATCGCATCTATCGAGTATTTCTTGTGGCGTTCCTTATGCAGCGTTATCAATTTATATAATTGTGGCTTTAGCATATTTGGTTCAAAGCTTATTCCATTTTCTTGGAGCCAAGTCTGCATATCAATTTTTTTTGATGATGACGTCGGCACTCCATCGTCTCTTTTGTTGTGATAGGACGCATTGTCTACTACCACAACTGAATTTGGGGGTAAATTGGGTATTAGTTGACTACGAACCCATTTTTCGTAGTTTTGGGTATTCATGTTATCATGATAATCCCCCGACTTCGCTCCAGCTTTGAATAAAAGTAGCGCGTTCGGAATGAAGCCATTCTCATATCCAGCGTGCACGATTACAACGCGCTGCCCTTTCGAAATTTTTTTTTTAAGTCCTTCATTGGATCCATCACTCCACGCTTTTGAAACGGAGTGCGATGAATCTACGTAGGATTCATCGGTGTATACTATTGGTCTCCCTTCTGCTCTGAATTTAGTAATTTTTTGCAAATATTCGATACGCTTAAGGCGTATGCTCATATGCTCCATCAAAACTTTTCTGTTGTTTTCGGTTTTTCTCCAGCGAAAACCTAAGTTTTTTAATATAGTTCTCAAGCTGGATGCTGACCCTTGATAATTAATATCATTTTTCAGCTTATTTTTCAGTTGTTTTATGGTCGGCAACTCTTTTTCCGTTATATGAAAATTGTGTACGATTCTTTTGATAACCCCTTGATCGAAACTGTCAATTCCAGTTATTCTCTTCTTTCCAGTCCTTTTTTTCCCAGGAGTCCGAAACACCGTTAAAAGCTCAGACTGACTTGCCTCAATACACAATCTACGAACGGTTTTTGTCGAAACTTTAGTAGCAGCCGCGGTTCTCTTGTTGATTGCTTTGAGGTCTATCTGTATCCCTTCTTCTGCTTCTTTTTTCATAAACTCACGGACATCGTATATCATTTTTCTAGACTGACGCCTTAATACTTTATTGCTGGTTTTCGGCATTTTATACACTTATTATAACACAAAGTACAACAAGTAGTAACAAGTAACAATAACAAAATAACAATAACAAAATAACACGAAACGAAAATTCAACAAAAAAACTTAACAAACAGCTTTTGTAACAAAAATATCGCGCGCGACTGTACTCAGTGGGTGGAGCTGGCGAACGTGACTACGACACACAGAGGACGAAAGCACACTAATGAAATACGCTTTACGCCGTGATTTGTCGAGGGCGGTCACGTGGCATGTTCCCCGCTAGGGGGGCCCCGCTGATACCCATTTCTTGCTTCTGCGCAGGCATACGCGCATATGTTCAGATCGGACTAGATGTTTTGTACTCACTGTATTATACTCCCGAGGTTGTTTTTGGGTAGGTTTTTGAAAAATCAAAAAATGATATACATCGAGCATACTATTTGAATTTTGTACAGGATCGAAGTCGCCATTGTGCCATTTTTGGCGAAAAATAATTAGGGTTCCGTATTAAAACAAGGAACCCTTATAACTTCGTTGTATACGTCTGTCCGACCGTCCGTCCGTCCTAATATTACAAAGCCTTATAACTACCACGTTTGTAAACCAAACTGCATGAAATTTGAGATTATGATAGTTTTACACGGTTTTTAAAATTAATGTTAGATTTGATTGAATTTTTTTTTTCACGTGTACTATTTAAAAAGCCTTGGTGGTCTAGTGGAAATGACACCCGCCTTACAATCGTGAGGTCGGGGGTTCAAACCCGGTCCTGTACCAATGAATTCCTAGGAATTTATGTACGGAATTTCACACCACTGGATTTTCGGTAAAGGAAAACATCGTGAGGCAACCTGCATACGTCCGTAGAAGGAATTCGATGGCGTATGTGAATCCACCAACCCGCACTGGGCCAGCGTAGTGGATATGGCCCAATCATTCTTCGTGGGTAGGCCTACGTCCTGCAGTGGATTATTACAAAGGCTGGTACAGTACAGTACAGTACTAGTTAGAAGATATTATAGGGCGTCAAAGTTAAAAAAATAGTGCACTCCCATCTTAATTTCTAAAGTCTACAAGATAGGATCATAAAACTTTCTGAGTTTATAGACCATGATAAAAACTTTCTTTTAAAATTATTTTGAGCACTGTGTAATTATAACTTTTTGAATAAAGGAAGATCGCAATTTCTAAACTTGCACATGCACGTAGCTCAGAGGTTATTGACCTCACAAACATACTTCAGCCAATTATGTTTTTATAGCAGTCAACCATCTAATGATATAATATTAATTAAAATTGGCTTTTATAATCACCAATAGCGACCCGCCCCGGCTTCGCACAGGTGTATTATACATATAAACCTTCCTTTTGAATCGCTCTATCTATTCAAAAAAACCGCATCAAAATCCGTTGCGTAGTTTTGAAGATATAAGCATACATGGGGACAGACAGCGGGAAGTGACTTTGTTTTATACTGTTACGAGATGGGTTCTTGGATAATCAGTTAAAACGCCGATTGTTCACTTTGCACTTTATTGCACAAAATCACAATTCACACGACACAATTGGTTCGCACGAACACTTCACACGACACAATTGGCACAACACTGGCACTGATATTCACACAACACAAAATATTTACTTTACAACCATTGGTATTGCACTTGAACACGAGGTGTTTTCGCTCCGGTATAAAACGCGATAACTGAGACGAACGAAAACCATCGCCCTATTTATATCGGAATAAGGGTTCTCTAGAAATCTGTAGAATATTCGGTACCATTGCACAGTGTTTGATAGCACTCAAAAAATTTCCCTATGCTGTTTATCGCATTTACAGTTGAAGAAATGCATTTTAAATGCAAGAGTAGAACACCCACGTGTCAATTTCCAATACTTTTTTTTATAAAAAATAATTTCTATTTTGTGACCTTGACCTCAAAAAATGATTAAATAAATTCTGTGAGTGTATTTCATTGAGATATATTTTTTTGATTAATGTAGTTTAATGAAGGATTTTTAAGCGCATATTTTTCAGTTTTTATTTATGGAGAATCGCCACTGGTTATTTTATTATTAATTTTTTTTCAAATTTTGGTTTTTATTTTTTTTCTCTAAAACAACTCAAAAGTGTGTCTTGCAACCGGTACTAAAAGATTTCTCTTAATTGTGTCTATCAACAGTAAAAAACGCACGTTTCACTAACGCGTCGTTTGCGAGTTATGGATTAAGGTCAAATGGTGCATTTTAGGGTTGTCACTGAGGTCAAACAAATATATTATTTATATTTGTAATCAATAGAAAACTTTATGTTTCATTAATTTTCATTTTCGAGTAAAACCATGCAGTCGTCAACATTTGTTGAATCTTCATCATCATCATCATCATCTCCGCCGCCTGCAAGTTTTCTTCATGAATTGGCTTCAAAAGTTCACGAACAGCATCTGGCAGGCAAATCTTATTGGACAACCTTTGGCGGTATCTGGAATGTCCCATAGACACAAATGGATCCGATGATTCCAGTGCACGGTGAAAGAGGTCAATCATAGTTTTTTCCTATTCATTTTCCGGCAATGGTGTTCTCTATCTAAGCGCCAAAATTTATTGCGTGATTCGGCCGCTTGCTCTGATAGCATGCTGCAGGAAGAGAACATGATTTTATGATCTCTTCACCGTGTACTAGAATTTTGTGTACCGTTACAGTCATTGGGTGCCAGTTAAATGACTGTACGTACCTTTCCGCGAGCGCGAGACTTTTCAAATCCTGTCTCAAAAGTTTATATGTTTCTACACTTAGTCTCCTGTCAATAATGAAACCTAATGCTTCTTCGGTGTATAGGGTTTTGTAACCGTAGAAACTTTTTTAAAACTACGGATGGTTCCTTTGGTGATGTCAGGCAAAGTTTTATTACGTCTTCTAAATATTTTGAAGATTTTGGGGTTATTTTGTTTCCATCTTCTAAGGGAATTGCCGACGCAAAAGAGTGTTTTTAAGGGTGCTCTCATACATGTATCGTTGAGGAGGTTTTCTAAAATGAATGTAAGGTTTCCTAAATGATTTTTGTCACATGTACCATTGTTGACATATAGATCGACAAACCTAAAAAAAGAGTGTCCCTTAATTTCTAAAGTAAGTATCCAAAATAGAATAATCAATCTTTCAGAATTTATAGACCACATGAAAAAAAATCCCAGGAAACTATTTTGAGCACTGTGGGATCATAACTTTTTGATTAATAAAGGTAAATATAAATTTTTTAACCATGCACGTAGCTCAGAGGTCAATGACCTCACAAAGAAATTTCATACCTAATTAGTTTTCTAGTAGTCAACCATCTAAAGACATCGCAAAAATTGGTTTTTATAATCGTCGTCACCATCTACGGAAACCTATCATACGCATGTCTCGACACGCACTTGACAAATTATTTGTGTAAGTATGTAAATTGCAAATAGAAGTATATGGAAGGTAATATATGCATGAGATATATTTTGTGTAAATAATAATATACAGTGTTGTTATTAAGGAAAAAAATAATTATTGCTAGTTAAAATGAAAGGTCACATTAAGTGACAACCCTAACACAAAACTTTGAAATTCGATAACTCGTAAACGACGCAAATCTGGAACGTGATTTTTTTATCACTCATTGATCAAATTAAAAAGAATCATTTAATACTAGTCACAAGCCGCACCTTTGCGTTTTTTTGAAGAAAAAAAATGTAAACAAAAATCTGAAAAATTATTTAAAACTTGGTAACCAAAGATGATTCTCCAAAAATAAAAAATGGAAAATATGCGCCTAAAAATCCTTCATCGAACCACATAAATCTTAAAAATATATCTCACTCACAGAATTTATTTAATCATTTTTTGAGGTCAAGGTCACAAAATAGAAATTATTTTCTATAAAAAAAAGTATTGGAAATTGACACGTGGGTGTTCTACTCTTGCATTTAAAATGCATTTCTTCAACTGTAAATGCGATAAACAGCATAGGGAAATTTTTTGAGTGCTATCAAACACTGTGCATTGTGATTGACAAAGTAAACAAGTGTAAAGTTCGAGAATCCCTATTGTTCTCAATTACGAAAACACCAAAAAAATCACACAATAGACGTAAACAAAGACCGATCCCGCTGAGTCATAAAACCATATAACTCTCGCGATTAGGTGTAAACAACTCGCCGTAATTACCGCCCGGCCTACTGCGTAACAATACTATGTAGTGATAATCATCGTCACCATCTTCGGAAGCCTATCATACGCGTGTGTCGACACACATTTAACAAATTAAATTATCTTTCTAGATGGAAGAACTTAAAAATGACCGTGACAAATGGGTCGCCTTGAGTGAGTCCGAGAACGCCAGAGTGTCGCAGCTAACGGAGGAACTGGAAACTGAGCGTCGTCAAAGCCAGACATTGAAGGATTTGGTGACGGAATTACAACAGCATAACAGATTGAACGGCATGGATTGCTCTGTCGAGTGTGACGACCCTGATGCCACCATCAATTCACTGCAACACAACTCTTGTAAGTTACATTAAACTTTAAGGATTTTGCGACATCGTAACAGGTTGTAGAGTTAGATAGCCCTTTGATGCCACCATCAATTCACTACAGCATAATTCTTGTAAATTACATTAGACTAAGGATTTGAATGACAGAACTGTAACAGCATAACATTGAACGGGATGGATTCAAGATGGATTGCTCTGTTGAATGTGACGACCCTGGAGCTCTATTTTTGACTATGATCGGCTAGGAACGTATACGGAACTTTGATAGATTGGAAATTTGACAGTTCGATAGTCATTCGCCATATTTGTTTTATTATTGACTAGCGACCCGCCCCGGCTTCGCACAGGTGTATTATAAATATAAACCTTCCTCTTGAATTACTATATCTATCAAAAAAACTGCATCAAAATTCGTTGCGTGGCTTTAAAGATATAGGCATACACAGGGACAGACAGCTGCAAGCGACTTTGTTTTATACTATGTAGTGAAATTTTTAATTAACGTTCCGTTTCACAATTTCCCCTTTTGCAGTTTACCGTTTCATATAAAATTTCCGTGTGCCGTAAAGTTCCGTATATGTTCGGAGCCGTTCTAGTCTTAGAACAGAATGTTTAAAAGGCTTAATAACTTTATACCTTGTTACAGCTATCTGCAGTGAAGTCTGTGTGAATGTAGTTGAAGTGCAGTTAGGAGAAGAAAGAGCAAAAGTAGCTGCATTGCAACAGCAAATTCATTCCTTACAGGTAATATGGACCAATGTAACTAGGTATCTTTATATTTATTGGCCTATATCGAATATCTTGGGGGCTGTGATGTTAGCTGCTATCTGCGGATAACCTTAAGGCACAGTTACACATGCTAGTTAGTAGCATACTTTTTAGTATGCTCATTAGCATACTTGTTTCGAGCATGCTCTGCACTTGTCTACATTTGCTAGATATAAGCATGCTAGTTTTAAGTATGCTCCTGAAAGAGCATGCTCAAAGCAAACACTCCGGTACACATGCCATTTTATAGCGTGCTTTCTGTCAGTTCAAACAAAACCATGGACAATCAAACAGCCATTCGTATGGAGTTGAATATAATTATTCTTTTGGTGGCGTTGCAATGCGTCCAAAAACTTCTCTCAGATAGACATTTTTAGCGCGAAATTGTGCACGCGCACCTGCTGCTAACGACTGATCGATACTAGCATGCTCAATAAGCAAACCTGTTCACACGCTCTATAAGCACGCCCCCTTCCACCCGCGCTGCAGATAGCATGCCTGAGCAAACTCGAAACTGGCATGCTCATTATTAGCAATGTTTCGACACACGTACCACTAAGTAGCAATTGCTCAAAAGTAGCATGCTTTCGTGCTACTAACTAGCATGTGCCATAATCCTGACTGAAGCTCACTCGACAGCTGCGCGATGATAGGGCTATCCGCATGTAGCAACATCACAGCCGCTATGATATTTAATTCGACCTACACATATTTTTAACTGATATTATGAAATGCTTATTCTAGTTACAAATAAATGAATTAAATCAAATAAGAGAGGCTGACAAAACTTCATTGAAAAGTGTCATAGCCCTGAAAGAAAACTATATCTGCAATCTGAAACATCGCATCAATGAAGAAATAGAAAAGAAAAATAACATGAAAACTCATTGTGACAATGTAACGACCCAACTCAATAACGAAATCAATGAACTGGAACAAAAGCTTAAAGAAAATCACGAATACTCAAACGCTGTTATTGAAAAGAAGATGGACGAAATCCAAACCTTGCAAGAAGAAAAACTATCTCTATTACATAGTCTTAATAATGAGACGACCAAATTGGAAAACATAGTTAAAAACTTGCAATGTGAACTTGATTCTGAGAAACAATCTCGATTAAGAATGAAAGAAGGTTACGAGAACCACATGATGAAACTTAATGAAAAAGTGTTGAATAGAAATAACGAGCTGGTAGAAATGCAAAATAGTATTTTTGAAAAGGGTGAGCAAATTGAAAAACTGCAAATTGAACTGAGAAATGAAAAAGACGTATTTGCTAAACTCAAAACACAATATGAAAATCTCAATAAACATGCTAACATCGTTCAGACTGAATTAGAGAAACAAAAAGAAGCACATACAAAACTATTGAGCGAATATCAGTTACTCAATGAAGAGAAAAATACACTCAAAAACGAAGTCGAAAAAACAAGTAATACTCTAGAAGAACTTGTGATGAAATATCAAAATCTAGAAAAAGAGAAGAATGCAATGGAGAAACAACTCGCCAGCAAACAAGAAACACTTGATAATCTTACAATTAAATATCAAGAAATAAGTGAACAAAATGATACAGCACATACAGACCTCAAAAAAGTAAAAGAAGCTGGTAAAAAACTTCAGAATAAATATCACACCCTGCATGATCACCATAAAGAATTAAAAGTTGAACATGCTAAAGAAAATGAAAGATTTGTTGACCTAAGTAGTAAATATGAAAAACTGGTAAAAGAAAACAAACATATGCAAACTGAACTCATCAGAAATAAAGAAGCTTTCGAAAACATTAATAATAAATATGCAGATATTATTAAACAAAAAAATTCAATTCAAAATGAATTGGAAAAAGCTAAAGATACAATCAATGCATTTGAAAATAAATGCCTACACCTTGAAGAAGAAAATAATACGATTCGAATTAGTCTGGAGACGATAAATATGGAACTTAAGAATGTCACTGATAAATACAAAAAAAATGCTGAACAAAATAATTTTATGCAAATTGAATTGAAACAAAAAGCTGACTCTTTAAAGGAATATTTAGATGTACAACAGAATCTTCAAGAAAAAAATAATGTACTTGAAAGTGAACTTCGAAAGGTAAAAGAAACGTTTGAAGAACTCGGCAATAAATATCGGAAGGAGTTGAATGAACTCATTGATAAATATAAAGAAATTGTCGAAAAAAATAATGCAATGCAAATTGAATTGAATGAGAGTATTTATTCTCACAAGGAACTTTTAGATAAATATCAGAAACTTGAAAAAATCAATGAAACAATTGAAAGTGAACTTCAAAAAGAGAAAGAGGCGTTTGAAGAATTCAGTAATAAACATCAAAAGGAGTTAAATGAACTCATTGATAAAAACACAAAATTTGTTGATAAAAATAATTCAATGCAAATTGAATTGAACAAGAGCTCAGAATCTTACAAGGAACTTATATATAAATATCAGAGCGTTAAAGATACAAATAAAACCATTGAAAATGAACTTCGAAAAGAAAAAGAAGCGTTTGAAAAACTACAAAATAAATATCAAAAGGAGTTAAAAGAATTAATTGATAAAAATACAGAAGTTGTCGAAATTAATAATACAATGCAAATTGAATTGAAAAAGAGCTCAGAAGCTTACAAGGAACTTCTAGATAAATATCAGAGCGTTGAAGATACAAATAAAACCATTGAAAATGAACTTCAAAAAGAAAAAGAAGCGTTTGAAGAACTACAAAATAAATATCAAAAGGAGTTAAAAGAACGCATTGATAAATATACAGAAGTTGACGAAAAAAATAATACAATGCAAATTGAATTGAATAAGAACACAGAATCTTACAAGGAACTTTTAAATAAACATCAGAAACTTAAAGAAAACTATAATCAAATTGAAAGTGAACTTCGAAAAGAAAAAAAGGCGTTTGAAGAAATCAGCAATAAATATCAAGAAAGTGTTAAACAGAATTATACGATCGAGGCACAACTCAAGCAACTAAAGGAAACTTTTGAGGAACTTCTGCATAAATATAGAAACCTTGACGAACATAAGAATGCCATTGAGAACGATTTACGACTTAAATGTGATGAAGAAGAAAGTCTAAAGTCTGATGTAAGTATACAAATTCTAGCAAGATGAAAAAAATATATCTTCATTGATTAAAAGTTGAATAGTTCAATATCGTAAAAGTTGTAGAACTAAATTATTACTGCTTCAAACAAGAATAGCTTAAAACGGTCTGAATATTCTAATTTCGGATATATCTCAAATATTCGTAAACATTAACACCAGGTAAAGTAATTAACATGATGATACTCGTAGTTAAAATGATTTTATTTGTTGACATTATAATTTCTTAATCATTTTATTATTTTAATTTTAGTTGGAGAATAAAGTACATTCTTTAGAGGAAAAGCTTACAGAGAGTGAGAATTTGGCTGAAAAATTAAAAACGAGCTACGAATGCCAAATCGAAAATTTGAACGTCATGATCACTAAGCTTAGTGCTTATTTGAGAGAAAAAACAACAGAGATAGAAATTTTAAAGAAGGACAAAGATGTGCTACAGCAAAATATCGAAGAAAACTGCAAAGGTTTTTTCTTATATTTTCTTGAAAAATGTTTAGTATAGTTTATGCGTCTTCAAGTATCATTTGTTTATTTTGAGTATGTAAAATAATTATAGACGTACTAAGTAAGAAAGCACTAAAGTTATGCAGTGATGTCTAAAATAATGTAAAAAAATTCTTCCATTACAGCTATTCAAAATTTACAAGAAGGATTAATCGCAGAAAAACAGAATGTTGAAAAACTAACATCTGACTTTGAGTCTGAGCGACAAGTGCTCAAAAACATGGTGACTGTTACTGAATCCGTCATGGAAGATACAAAAATGGGCCTCAACAATGAAATTTCGGAGCATTTGAAAGCAATAGATTCATTGAAAGCAGAACAAAATGAACTTCACACTTTGATAAATAATCTAGAAATGAAATATCAAACTGTTGAAACAGTAAATGCATCGCTGCTTTCATTGTTGAGGTTGGAAAGAAAAGCCAAAAATGATGTCGAAAACGAATCCGAATTAGTTAGGGATTACTTAGACCAAGTCATTGAATGCCTCAATGAAGACAAGAAATCCAATGCGTCTGTGAAACAGGCACTAGACATACAAAATATAGAGCTGGCTGAACTCAACAAAAAGTTGAAAAAGGGTAATTTAATACAATGTGATTATAGGTAAAATGTTTCTTGCTAATTCCTAACACAAAAATAATGTATTCTTTAATTTTCAGACCTTGATGAATTGGAAGTTGCAATGACTTGTGTCGAAAGTGAACTAAAGTCTCGAGAACAAAAGTTAGAACAATCGTTTATAGAAAAATCTCACCTTGAAGAAACTCTTCAAGAAACTGCCAATAATTTAGCCACAGCCCAACTAGATATAAAGAAGTTGGAAAGTAAAATAAATGATATCACCGATGAAAACAAAAACTTGAAACTCAAAGAAAGTGAAAATATTGCAGAAGTAGAAGAATTGAAAGTTACTGTGACCACTCTCGAAACTGAATTACGTAGTCGAGGAAATAAATTAAGCAAAGTGTTAGAGGAAAAAATATTGATTGAATCCGAATTTCAAAGCACTTTGCAAAAACTAAAAATCACTTTGGAAGAGAAATCTCAAACACATCACGAGCTAGAAGACAAAATGAAAATCCTGAACTCGGCTCAGCTTGAAATTGACGATTTAAAGAGTAAAATTGTCGTACTCACCGATGAGAATAATAATTTACTATTGGAAGGAAATGAAAAGGCTGCTAAAATAAACGAGTTGGAAGACGCAGCCAGTACTCTTAAAAATGAACTGCAAAATAAATTGGATATAATATCACAAGAAAAGTTGCAGTTAGACAGTGAGATAAAAACACTTACCGACGAATTAAAATCAACATTAGAAGTGAAATCTCAAACAGAAACTGCTCTTGAAGAACAAACGCAGAAACTTAGTGCGGTTCAACTCGAAAACGAAGAACTGGGATGTAAGATTAGTACACTCTTAGACATACAAGATAAATTGAAAGTAGAAAAGAGCGAAGATGTGTCAAGACTTGAACAATATAACGTGAATGAAAACGAATTTAAAAACAGTAAGTAACCTAGCTAAACGAAATTTAAAATATAATTTGTATAACTTATATTTCAAATACTAACCACAAAACATCCCATTTTAGGTCTTGAGGTATCTCAATGTCAGATTGATAATTTGAAAGTTGCCATAAAAGCTGTTGAAAATGAACTAGAAACACATAAACATAAAATTCATGATCTGTCCGACGAAAATAATAACTTGAAGCATGAAAATAAAGAACTGGCATCTAAAATTGAAGAATTTAAAGCCAAAGTCGAAGGTAAGCTTAAAAGTATAGATATTTATAAAACTTTATTTGTGTCATTGTAATGTACCTATTAATTAATACGTTTATTTTAGATTATAACGTGTTACAAAAAGAAAAAGAAGAATTACAAGCCTCTTTGGATATTCTCAAAGGCGATTTACAAGCTAAAGAACTTATGCTTGAGACCATATTACAAGAAAAATCTCAAGTTGAAAATAACTTGCAAACTCATGCTAGTCAGTTAGAAGAAGCATTGGAAAAGACATCTCAAGTAGAAAAATCACTCGAAGAAACAACTCAAAATCTGAATATGGTACAACTCGAAATTACAGACCTGAAAAATGAAGTCACTACTCTATTGAACGAAAAAAATAATTTAGAACTTGAAAAAATTGAATGTTGTTCTAAAATAGAGAATCTGGAGAGTCAAATTAAAGGTATTTGATTTTTGAAAGGTATTTAACGCGGAACTGTCAATGCTTAAAATCTTTCACTAACACATTATAACAAATTGTTGTTTATTACAGATTTAGACGCTGTTCGAAATGTGAACCAAGAATTAAGTGCTGAAATGAAAGCTCTGAAAGAGGACTTCCAGAGTCAAGCAGAAAAGTTACAGGTACTGTCAAAAGAAAAATCTGAAATTGAAGTTGAAATGCAAACTCAAAAAGATAACTTTGCTAAACTACTCGACGAGAAATGTCAAGTAGAGAAAGCTCTTGAAGAGAAAACTGATCAAGAAAAAACTCGCAGCTCTATGATCACTAAATTGACTAATTACTTGAAAGAGAAGAGTGTGGAGCTAGAGACCCTTAGAAAAGACAAAGACATGCTGCAGCAAACTGTTGGAGATAGCTGTAAAGGTATGTCCAATATTTACGATAGCTGCATTATTTACACAGCATAAACAATTAAATACATTCACTTCATTCATTCACACAATCATTCTAACTTGATAGTAACTCTCTTGTCGCTGAAGCGATTTCCAAACTTCTCGGTTTTTCCTTATGATTTCACCCCCCTACCCCCATTACGACTTATCATTTGCCTTCTCAAATGTTATTTATATGTTCATTACATCATATATTATTATATGTATAAATGTTACTTATCGTTATTGCAGTGATTAAAACCTTGGAAGACGATCTCAAAGCAGAGAAGCAGAATATTGACAAATTAACTTCTGAATTTGAATCAGAGCGTCAAATGCTCAAAAACATGGTATCAGCCACTGAATCCGTCATGGAAGATACTAAACTTGGTCTTAGCAATGAAATATCTCAGCAATTGATTGCTAAAGAATGTTTGGAAGTCGAAAAGAAAGAACTTCAAAATCGATTGAAAGATTTAGAAAAGAAACAAGAAGCGCTCGAAATGGCAAATGGCTCTTTGCTTTCACTAGTGAAACTAGAAAGGAAGAGTAAACAAGATGTCGAAAAGGAATCCGAATCTGTTAGAGATTATTTAGACGAAGTTATAGGTTATCTTAGCAAAGAAAGAAATTCAAATATATCTGTCATAAGTGCCTTAGAATTTCAGGAAAAAGTTTTAGCTGGAGATTACGAAAAAATGAAAAATGGTAAGCATAACAATGACCTAAAATAGTACATAATAATTACTGTGTTGTCATATAAATAATTGTTTACTATCACTTAATTTACAGACCTTGAAGCAATTCAGAATGCCAACCACGAGTTAAAAGCTACTATAACAGCCCTAGAAGAAGAGTCACAGACTCGAGAAAATAAATTACAGAAAGTACTGGAAGAAAAATCTAAAGTAGAAAATGAGCTAAAAATGCACGCAGACCAGCTAGCAAAAGTATTAGAAGCTAAATCTCAGATAGAAGAAGTACTCAATGAAAAAATGCAGAATCTTGTTGTAGTTCAGTTAGAAATTAAAGAATTGAAAAATAAAATGGTCGCTTTGTTTGCCGAGAAAAATAACTTAGAATTGGAAAAAAGCGAAAGTTGTGCTAAAATTGAAGAATACAAAGCTATGATAGATTCGAGTGAGCTAAAAGTAAAGGAAGAAGTTGCGAAACTGAAGTCTGAAAATGAAAAATTACAGATCACAATTGAAGAAAATAGATCTGGTGAGTTTGAACTCTATTTACAATTTAGTATTATATTGTTAGTTGTTACATGTTTTCAATGAGCTCTTTTTTGTTTCAGTGATCACAAACTTAGAACAACTCATAAAACACGAATTGGAAGAAAACCACAAACTTCGTGACGAAAATGAAAACCGAGAAAACAAAATTTCTCTTCTTGAAAACTATCAGACAAAAGCAGAAAAACTGCTCGAAGACAGGGAAAAAGAAATTATTACTTTACAAAAAGAATTACAAACAGCCCAAAGTAAAATGGAGATTAACGAACAAGATTCAAAAGCCAAAGACGGTCTCATCTCTAAGATGAGCAAAGAGAAAGATGCAGTCATAAGCACTATAAGCAAAGAGTTATTTGAAGAAAAAGCCCTTAGAGAGAGATTAGAGAAAGAATTACAAACTCAGAAGACTATTGTAAATGAATTACGGAATAATATAGAAATTCGAGCTTTGAAGAAAGAAAACGAACAACTGATCAGAGCAATTGGACAGCAGGAAACTTGTAAGTACATAAACAGTATTAGATTTTCCCAACGCTTTGTGTAGTAAAGGTGCAATTTTATTAGTGCCGTAATAACGTACGCCAAGCAATTTGATCATGAGCTTAGTCGAGAACAGTAGTTATATTCTCAATGCTTTTTCTATAAAAATGGTAGAATACGTTGTCAATTGGTCTTGTGAATTAAGTAATTTATTTTACAAAAATGTATTTAGAAATGTAATCATTATAAATTAAGTTTCCATAGAAAACTATTTAATTTTGTTTTTTTTTTTCGTTATAATTACAAAGTTATACTACATCAAAAATTGCGTACCGAAGTCTTACTGACAGTAGCCGAACGAGCGCGTGACGTCACAATCACAATACACCTTTCAGTAATAGGTGGTACAGCGCGAGTGGCATGTTCGCGGCGCGGCGCCGGTGGGGCGCGCGCCCGGCTGGCAGGCGCTGCTGCGGGTGCGCTCAGCCTCCTCCCGCGCGGCGTTCTACGGTGTTTGAAGTATCACATTTTGACGTCACGCGTTCGTTCGGCTACTGTCGGCGAGACTTTGGTACTCAATTTTTAATGTAGCATAACTTTATTTATAAAACGAAGAAAAAAAAATTGTTTTTTATGGACTCATAAAAACTCATATAATATGATCTTTTCATTTATTACAATAAAACATATTCAAAAGACCAATTGCGTTGGTGTACCACAACGCAATTGGTCTTTGGTGTACTACAAGGGTATGTTTTATGTCTCAATCATTTTAACATATTCTAAAATCATATATTGTTTCAGTCACTGCACTAAGTCAAGAAAAGGCCACAGATAAATACGGTTTCCACCAGGAGCTTCCCACCCACCAGGTAGATAGTTCATCATCAGACAACACGCATTCATCAGTTGAGAGCCTAAAGACAATCACAGACTTAGAAAGAATTATACATGACAAAAACCGAACTATAACTACTCTGCAGACAGACATCACATACCTGAAAACACTGCTAGCCGAATCAGAAACTAAACTCTTAGACGTCACTAGAGAATTACAAATTACCAAAGACAACACTGAGCAACTTTCCAATCAATTAAAGAAGATAGTGAATCAGAAAAACGAAGAGATTTCCGATTTGAAAAAGCAAGTGACGAAAATGAGCGTAACAGAAAACCGCGCCACTCAAATCATAAAAGTGTCTGCTAAATACCAAGCGATGATTCTAAAGAGGATCGCCGAAATAAAGACTAATACTGTCTTGAAAGAATTGACAAACTTCGGAAACTCTGACAGCGAAGTGAGGCGTAGCTTGGCCGGAAGCATCACGATGGAAGATTTAGAAAACTTCCTAGAAACGACAGACCGACATTTGAAGAGGTGTTCGGAAAAACAGATCGTATTGCAAAAAGAACGGGACCGGCTCATAGAAGTGAACAAAATTCACGAATCTGAAATTATTAACATGAAGAAGTTTTTGACTGAGCTCTCTGTCAGCTTCCAAACGTTTAATTCAGTGAAAGATTTGTATGGAAACAAACTGAGTCGAGTTATATCCGTGCAAAGGACTGTGAGACGAGAAATTTTGAATCTAGACGGACGCATCAACGATGCGACGATGTGTAAACTAGAGCGCGGTTACGGCGCAGTAATGCAAGACTTGGCAGAATGTACTATGAACTTGGAGCGTTGGGTCGAAAGATGTATCAGCCGAACTGTCTCCGCAGAAAAAATCAAGCAAGCATTCACGAGCGAAACCGAGCGTTTGTCTCTCGCATCGCCCAGTTTCCAGAACACGGGCTTAGAAGTACAGCTAGAGGAGTTAGAGAAATCCTTCCAGAAACTTTTAGAAGAAATCGCGCGAGCTGTAAAGAGTGGAGGGACTGAAACTCAAGCCGCTACGATAATGGAGGTCCGGGCAGAGTATGAAGACAAACTCAACAGAATGAAGGCGAAAATGGTCAGTATTATGCCGATAATAGCGATTGTTTTACTTTATCAGGTAGTGTGGTGGTTTTACCTTGGAACAGACCATTGAAGCTTTATTTATCACTGTTAAGACTTAAAGTCGCTTTTGAGTTAGTCTATTTATTTGTTGAATAAAGTATCTTGTTATGGATGCTTTTGTTTTATTTCAAAGTTTTTTCAGAGCTTTCTGTTTTAGTTATTTAGTATGCTTGATTTGAGATTGAGAAGGTAATTTATTTGTTTTTTGATGCATGGCATGTGCATGTGAGTTTGCATGATATTTAAACGAGATGTTTTGATTCATAAGATTAGAACTTATTAAGATAAGAACTTATTTAAACTGGCATTTGCTATTGTAGCATCGTGCAGATTCATAAGTTATTGATAGCCAGCGTTTGACGACTATTTGACGGATTTTGTGTCTTGTTCTTGGCTACAAAATAATTTCCTTTGTCCTAACTATGGGACTCGCTCTCAATTAAGAGTACAAACTCAATTTAATTGTTGTACTTGAAAACTTAATTCATTCATAGAATCAATTTATAAATTAAGTATATTCAAATGTCATCAGGTCGAAGCCTATAGCTCTCTAGGCTTTATTATTTTTTTAATGACGTTTATAATATATTATAGACCAGATACTGACCTATCAACTTTATAAATGAAAATGAAACGTAATTTTGTGCGACTATACTACATTAAGTTTTCGATGATAAGCCAAAAGATTCCTAGCATACTTGTCATAACTTTCACTACCAACTAAACTTGCAACAAAAAGAGCTTTTGCTGAGCTTTCTGCCGATTGTTTTACTTACTAAAGCGACAATTAAACTTACAGAAGGAGTTATTCAACGAACAAATGACGTTACTCAAGAATAAACAGCGAGAAGATGTGGAAATACTCGAACGCGAGTTGCAAAAGACCAGAAATCGTCTAGAAGAATCCAAGAGAGAGTATGAGAGTCATATTAAGCAGCTGACGAAAGAGTTGTGGAATGTCGGAGAGAAGATATTAGTCAAAAACGATGAGGTTGAGTGGCTGAAGCGAAAGCAGCGCTCGGGATCGCTCATGTCCTTACAACATGTGCATTCGGTGAGTTACGTTATTTTAAATTCATTTTGTCTTATTACATGCTAAAAAATAGTGGAAATTGTCTAGAAGAGTCCAATAGAGAGTATGAGAGTCATATTAAACAGCTGAATAAAGAGCTGAGGAATGTCGGAGAGAAAATATTAGTCAAAATAGGCCAAGTGCGAGTTGGTCTCGCGCACGAAGGGTTCCGTACCGTATAGAAGCCCCCTTAATATATTTTATTTCAATTTAGTTATTTATTTTGGAATCAATAATGGTAACAGGTTGATGCTTGAAATTTTCACAGAATATTTAGTTATAACACTAATGAAAATAAAATAAATATTTAAGGGGGGCTCCCACACAGTACGGAACCCTCCGTGCGCGAGTCCGACTCGTACTTGGTTAGCTGTTAAAAGAAGACATCAAAAAAAAAAAGTCAACTAGCTTATTGTTTGATTATCCTGTACAATTAAGTTAAAATTTATTGAATGTGTTTGATATTACAGTCCGGTCTCATACCGCATCAGGAGCTCCCGTCTCGTCCTTCCGACGCGCAGTCTCTACGTTCCTTGCCCAGCAGAGATTACCAGCCCAAAGGAAAACGAGGTGAGAAACAATATTCTATACTCACGCTAAAATGGCTTTGTCATCAGCATCGACATCATCATCCTCATCGCTATTTGGTACACCATCCAAGCCACTGGAGCAGTTATGCCAGCAGCCCCGAGCCACGCTCTGCTACTTTAAGGAGCTGGGCTGGCTGGGGTAGACGCTGGAGGGGGAAATGCACAAAACACCCCATGCGGGTCGTCAGTGCAGGACTTACCGCCCCTACATCGAATAAGAATAAAATTGCTAAAACTTTCCGAAATATAACGATAAAAAAACCTATCATTTTCTCATCGAAATCTTGCAATAAAATAAATTCCTTGTTTAAAGAAGTCTTACTGATTTTAAAATGTAATTTAAATGTAAATTTATCATTATGATCTTTATTTTATTTAGCGTATTCTTTGTCTGTAACATCAATGGTTTAGGCCACTATATTTTGTAAGACCGCGATTTTATGACCACAATTAAGTCATATACCTATGTGTAAAATGAAAATGAAATAAAAATATTAACACTAGTCATGAAATACACAGTAATTTAGCAAGTAGAGAAACATTGCCATCCAAACTAGGAACAAACCTGTGTTTTGGAATAGCAATGCCCTCCGCCAGCTGACAAATAGCTTTAAGTCAATGGTTGTAAATAAACAGTTAATCTATCTATCCTTTTTAGATGGGCGAGGCCTGCACATGTCAGACGAAGAAGGCGAGATATTCGACAACCGCTGCCTCAAAGAGTTAGCCATGACTCCGCGCCGCGAGCCGCCCGGCCAACGACTCTCCGAACTCAAATGGCGTAACTCTCTCTGTCCACCGCACTTGAAGAGCTCTTATCCTGCTGAGACGCAGTTTGCTAGCACTTTGGATGAAGAAGACTTGAAGGTAATGATCTTATAATTATATACCCTATTTAAAAAGCCCTAGGGATCATCCGGCCAGCAACTCTCGGAACTCAAGTGGCGTAACTCTCTCTGCCCGCCGCACTTCAAGAGCTCTTACCCCGCTGAGACATAGTTTGCATCGACTTTGGATGAAGAAGACTTGAAGGTAATATTGTAAGTTGGACTAAAAGCCTTAATGTTCATCTAGACAACGACTCTTGGAACTCAAATGGCGTAACTCTCTCTGCCCGCCGCACTTGAAGAGCTCTTATCCTGCTGAGACGCAGTTTGCTAGCACTTTAGACGAATAATACTTGAAGTAACAGTCTAATGTTGACTTTATTCCTAAAGCCCCTTGAGATCATTGTAGATCATCCGGCCAACAACTCTCGGAACTCGAGTGACGTAACTCTCTCTGCCCGCCGCACTTGAAGAGCTCTTATCCCGCTGAGACGCAGTTTGCTAGCACTTTAGACGAATAATACTTGAAGGTAACAGTCTAATGTTGACTTTATTCCTAAAGCCCCTTGAGATCATTGTAGATCATCCGGCCAACAACTCTCGGAACTCGAGTGACGTAACTCTCTCTGCCCGCCGCACTTGAAGAGCTCTTATCCCGCTGAGACGCAGTTTGCTAGCACTTTAGACGAATAATACTTGAAGGTAACAGTCTAATGTTGACTTTATTCCTAAAGCCCCTTGAGATCATTGTAGATCATCCAGCCAACAACTCTCGGAACTCGAGTGATGTAACTCTCTCTGCCCGCCGCACTTGAAGAGCTCTTATCCCGCTGAAACCCAGTTAGCATCGACTTTGGATGAAGAAGACATGAAAGTAAAATTCTAATCTATACTCTATTTATATAGCCCTAAAGATCATCCGGTCAGCGATTCTCGGAACTCGAGAGGCGTAACTCTCTCTGTCCACCGCACTTAAAGAGCCCTTATCCCGCTGAGACACAGTTTGCTAGCACTTTAGACGAATAATACTTGAAGGTAACATTCTAAAGTAGCCTCTATTACCAAAGCGTTTGAGACCATCTGGCCAGTGCCTCTCGGAACTAAAATGGCGTAACTCTCTCTTACACGCACTTGAAGCAACTTGCTAACACTTTGGATATAGTAGACTTGAAGGTAATATTCTAGTCTAGACCTTATACTAGACATAGAACTCACTCAGTCCCTTCACTTCAAGGGACTAATCCTATAAAATTCAGTTTGTCACACTTTAGACAATGAAGACATGATTGTGATACAATGCAGGTTCTTTATACAAAGTAAAAAGACTCAATTCAAAACGATGGCAGATGAAAAAGACTTATAGGTGTCATTCTAGTCTAGACTATTTACAAAGGTTAGATATTATCTAGTTATCGTCTACTAGCACGACATGACTTGCTCTATTTGTGTTAAGTATGTTCTGCAAATAGGCTTTTGCAACCGAAAGGTTGTAAAATCGATAGAATAGATGGTGCTTAGTAACGGTTGGGAAAAAGAACTCTGGTCTAATAACAGTTAAAGTGCTGCAAAATAATGAATAAAAAGGTAGGAACCTGTAATTGTTGTGCCCCACAATTAAATTAAAAATGTTATTAAATCGCCGACGACCAATTCAAAGTGCTTGGAAACATTTTAGTGATATTTTCGCATCACTACTTTAATAAAGATTCATTGGTCTAAAAAACCTGGAAAAATCCACCGAATCGAGATATTTTTCGTATCTCTTTCTAACTCGTGCCATATTAAATCGATGCATCTCTTTAAGATTTTCTCGATCGGCCACATTATCCCTCTGGTATCTCTGTGCCTCACGCATAAATTCGGTTCTAGTAGTTTCAATAGGCATGATGGCTGGGTAAAAAAAAATCTTTATGTCTAACTAAAATCTAATGTTTAACTAGTCCGTGAGTTAGATTATCAAAAAACATTGAACACATATTTTTTCTTTTGTTAATCAGTCAACAAATGACAAAGATAAACCTTTTCAAAGTTTGAGGGTGGGGGGTCGTGACGTCACCTCTCTTTGTATGGCACTTGTGACGTCACGTGAAACTTTCACGTACAATATATTCATCAATTTTTGTTTAATTGACATAAGAAAAAATACGTGTCCAATATTTTTTGATAGTCTATCTGACGGACTTATTTAGTCATCATACCCATTCTGTGCATTTAACCCATTGACACAAAATAACAGTGACGTTTATTCGTCAGGCTGGCGCCAGCGGCGGCGCGGGCGCGCGCGGGCCGCGCAAGGAAGTCGGCATCACGGCGTACAAGAAACCCGGCCCGCCCACTCCCAGCAAGCAGGCCGGCCGCCTCTCCGCCACGGTAACTACCCTCATATATTTATGTTAACTCCTTAAGTCTATCCTAATATCTTGGACCCGAGAGGGTACTCCATGAAGATCAAGTATTATATCGATGGTTCGGAAAGCAACTGAGAAAAGAACCAACGCCGTGTCGTCACGTCTCGGCCGATGACTCTCACAGACTGCCTCCGCGGCCCGTCGCCCGAATCTTCCCTCTGTCTACCCTCGTTCTAAATCCTTCTCACTGTCACACTGAAGAGTGTTGCGACTATGTGTAAGTTCTCAAAGTTGATTACGTTTGACACTGGGGCAAAGAAGATATAATAATACTACGTATAGAACCCACCCGTTTGAGTCTTCCTCACTTTCACCCCGCGTTTCACGTACCGATCGTGTACGCTGCGCGCGGGCTGCACTGGTGGATTTTGCAATAATAATCGGCCTAGTACGAGTCGGACTCGCGCACGGAGGGTTCCGTACTGTATGGGAGCCCCCCTTAAATATTTATTTTATTTTAATTTTATTATTTATTATTGAAGGGAATATAAAACTAAATATTCTGTGAAAATTTCAAGCATCTACCTGGTACCATTATTAATATAGAGCGAAAAACGTCTAAAAATTCAGGTTTGTTGTATGGGAGCCCCCCTTAAATATTTATTTTATTTTGTTTTTAGTATTTGTTGTTATAGCGGCAACAGAAATACATCATCTGTGAATTTCAGCTTCTAGCTATAGCAGTTCATGAGATACAGCTTGGAGGTCCTGTTTTTACCCTTTGGGTACGGAACCCTAAAAACTAGGATGAAACCTAAAACGGTCGCGTGTGGCTCCATACATTTTTGTTCGTTCTTCCTCTTTTCCTCCAGGAGCGCTGTACAAAAATGTACAAAGCCATACGGAAACAGCTGTAGTTTCAGTTTACGTGTAAACCCTAAGCCCTCAAAACTCTCTAAGTCTACCCGTTTTCAATACCGTTGGACTTTGGTCCAAAAGCAATAACGAAAATTAAGAAGCAGAGCACTTTTTAACGTTCCTGCGCTGTTTATTTAATAACACGAAATTAGCACAACTATAGGCAAACCATTTAACTCGCGGAACGCCCGCGGGGTAAAAGGAAGCGGGGGGAGATGTTACCGGGTGGGTAACAGGGGTACGCGGAGCAGAGAGCTCACATCTCACCCCTGTCACTCACCCGATAACATCTCCCCCCGCTCCCTTCTTACCCCGCGGGCGTTCCGCGAGTTAAATGGTTTGCCTTAATTAAGGTTTTAGTTATCATATCATAGATTTATCACTATTTTTTTGTTATAATGATGCTCTGCAAAGCATCAATGTTTGTTTTTGTGCACTAGCGTTTAGTTATATGATCGAAATGTATTTTTTTCCAGGATTCTGAGCTCCGCGAGTCGCTCCGTGTGGATAATGAGCCGAATGGCCACACTGAACGCAAGACTAGTACGCCCGCGCGCTTCCGAGCCTTCCTGCGGCTCAACAAACACGACAGCAATGAGGTATGACTTGTGGAGAAACTAATAATGCCCTTTACTCTCTATGGGACATCAGAGACTCCTTCAAATAACGGAACCACGGTATCTATGCAGTATTCGTCTTCATACAAACGGTCGGAACGCGAATTATACCTACGCGCCTCGGAGGTCGTTACACAGTCGCAGAGGATTTCCGTAGTGACGAACGAACGTGTCGGTTTATTCAAATAAAAACTACGTTACAGCTGTCTTATTCATATCTGGGCATAGTGGGCATACAGCATACGCGAGAGTGAGTGGAACAAAAAAAAAAACGCACTGTCTGTCGCATACATCAAAATCACCAGTTGGAATGTCAAAATAGTTAATTTCCACTTGATCTCTTGTCTTTTTCGGAAATTTGAACCCTCTAGTTCCAGTAAGAAGGTTCAAATCTCTGATCATTTTACCTTCCTACTTTACCTTTTTGAATTTGTACACCCAAGATAGCTCAATGCTGTAGTGAAACCGCTAAACTCAGACTTCGCCTGCGCGGGTACGGGGGCGCGGGGGTAGACGACAAAGATGACTGAGACAGGTGCGGGCGCCGGGGACCCGCTGCCCGCGCCTGTCTCAGTCCCCTGTGTCGTCTCCCCCGGCGCCCCTGTACCGCGCAGGCGAAGTCTGAGTTTAGCGGTTTCACTATAGTTTGTGAAACCCTTCGAAATCACGTAAGTTCGGGTGTATGTGCATCTTTTTCTAACACCTTTTAAATTTCATATTTAAAATGGGTCAAAGTGATGTATATCTCTTGCTATTTTAGTACGGTTTCTATTACTTTAGTTCTTATTCTATGGTCAGTAAGCGTGCGATTTACCTACCAGGCGGGCAGCCCCAGCGCGTGTTGCGTACTGCGTGGCCACGCGGGGCTGTAGGTATTTATTTTAAGGACACGGTCGAGTCGCAATACGGCATAGATACCATTACCGTGACGGAACAAAAAAAAAAACATTTATACTACACCTGCTCGGAAAGTACCTTGATACTTTATCAAATTTACGGTAGAAAGTACGTCATTGCATAACGAACAAATATGCGGGGAGAAAACGCATCTGAGCGGGAGAGAAAAGTGTATGAAAATCCATTTCTTACGTGGTTTTTCTTTTTTAATTTTGGGTAAGACTATGCGCTGGTAACCTAAATATCAAAAGCCAAAAAGTTTTTACAGTGAGTTTTTATCTCCAAGTTCGCAAAATGACACTGGCCACTAGCTGTGTGTTGGATGGTGTCAAACAATTTGAAAAAAGAACATGTGAAAATTGCAGACGCCATTGGCGCCATTTTCAAGTGTTACATTAAGCTTCACTAACTGCAACAATTTCAATATAAATTTCAATTAGTAAAGATTTAGTTTTTTATTTTCCTCGTAGGTGTAGTATAAAGCACTATGTATCACTCGAGAGAAAGTGCGATTCCCGATCTCGGGTGTTCAAACGACACCCTCGACGGTAATCGGTCACTTTCTCCTCTCGGTGAACAATGTACTATTGTTCCATAGAAAGTAGTTTGACTTTCAGCAATATTCATGTAATTTTTTTGTAAAAATGGCAAGGATGCAAAACAACAGCTTGTATTGTTTATTTTGATGTGACAACGTTTTATAAACGCTGGGTGCACGCACTCGAAAAAGTCACGTTCTGTCTGAGCCGAGTAGGCAAGCGAGAGCGCGGAATAAGCGATAGGGAGGCACGATCGGCCTAAGCATTCAGTTAGTTTCAGTTGTTAATTCAGCAATGTTTTCTGATGACGTTTGGAGTTGAGACATTGGGTCTGTGGGGGCCGGGAGCTCATCTTGTTTTCAAAGGTCTTTCTGAGCGTATGGTGGACACGACGCGTGACCAAAATGCTGGTGTTTATTTGGCTCAACGTATAAGCATTACCATTCAGCGTGGCAATGCTGCCAGCATGCTGGGCATGCTGCCATCTGGCAGTGCGCTTGAGCATTATCTTTAGACCTTCAAGGGTCCGTGGATGATTCAATTGCTCTTTATGTAGTACTATATAGTGTATAATAGTGTATATGTGTAGTTTTAGCCTATGTAAGTAGTGTTGTATTTTGTTGTAGTTAATCAAGGCACTTGACCTATTAAAAAAATATTAAAGTAATGTATTATCTGATAAGCAAAATATTATTTTCAGGGCACCCCTCGGGCCAGGAGGTTGAGTAACATCTTTAGGAAGAAATAATGTTATTTGATATTGAATTGTAACAAAATTGTGGGTAGAAATATAATGTGATAATTTATTATTTTAAAAAAATTGTTTAATTTTTAAAATCTTAGGACGTTGTTTTTTATTTAACGTCGAAAATATGGGTGTAGCTAAACGCTACACTATTAGTCAGATCGTTTTGACTAATAGCTTCGCGTTTAATGGCATTATGATGTTGCAAGGACTGACTGCCAATAACGTAGTTGTTAAATTCTCGTGGAATAGCCGACGGTGTCACAGATTAGTTAACAGTTACATGGTATTTTATCATCATCGAATCATACAAGTCGGCGGATGTGGAGTTACCTACAAACGCGAAACCCAATCAACGCGCAGCTTCATACGAGCTAATGAGCTTCAGTCAGGATTAGATATTGCGCAGCTTGTAGCTAACTTCACATCCGCCGACACATTCAAATTTTATCGAAATCGGTTGAGTTGTTTTTGACAAATTCACAATAATCTAGATTAACAAAAATTAGATACATCGATTCGGGTGAACATTCGAATTCTGTACGTAAATTATAGCAACGGTTGAAGTATTGCAGCGTTACTCCAACATACGAGTACATACCCATTTGTGATATTGGTTGTAAGCTTATAGGTTTAATGCCTAAGGGCAGATGGCGACCCGTGGATTGAATGCTTCTTGAATTTTTGTTTTATTTTTTATGTACCTATTTTAAATTTTAGTTACCTTATTTTGGCAATAATCTCACGAACTTTAATATAATATAGTTGTCTACCATATTATCATAATGTTATCTTATCTAATTTATTTTATTATTGTATCCAAAACGGTTCACTATAATTACACTATATACCTATCTATCTACTGTAAACGAGAGCGCGCACAAACTGTACTCCGGCAATTCTAAACTTCATGGGTTACCAAAATACAGGCCTAGCCGAGTTTGGAACCCACTGTAAAGTGTAAAACTCTTGTCTTTAATATACTTTATGGCATATCTTCCAACAGCAATTGTAAAAATTTTTTTGGTCAAATAAATATATTATCTTATGTGCCTCTTTTGGCGAAAAATCTTCGAGCAAATATTGTGCAAAAAAAACTCTGCCCAAGCTACGTAGTGGGCAGGCTTTTCAGTTAGTCGTAAGGCGATTGCTTGCAATCCAACAACAACGCCCCGCGATGCCAAAGTGCTCGGTTACAAGCACTAATTAGGTGACATAACGTCGAGATTCGATAAAACGGGTCATCGTGAATTATTTAATGTAAATATCTAAGTCAGTATGTTTGACGGCTCTCGGACATTTTTTACTACCATCACTTCGGCTCTGTAGATATTTGCCCGAAACGTTTGTTAGCGAAAAATATAATTATAAAATGTCAGTCATTGAGAAAGTTTGATTTGAGAGGTTTGATCGTAGAACTAATGTAATTATAGTAGGTAAGAAAAAGTAAGTAAGGGCAGGACACGTGGCCAGACGTAATGATGGAAGGTGGAGTACATCTTTGACTGAGTGGCTTCCAATAGCAGAGAGGCGTTCCGTAGGCAGACCACCAGCCCGATGGGTCGACGACATCAGATCAATCGCGGGACACGCGTGGATAAGATCAGCCCGAGACAGGGAAAACTGGCACAAGGGAGAGGAGGCCTATACCCAGCAGTGGGTCGATACAGGTTGATGATGATGATGATGATGAAAAGTAAGTTCGTATAGGCCGAGTGACTATCCCTGGTGTCAGAGTTTTTAAGCCGCTGAAGGCCTCTGACATGGCTAATGTAGGTAATAATAGTAATTGTTAGGATAGCATCGACTGCCTCGGTGGCTCAGTGGTTAGTGACCCTAACTTCTGGGTCAAAGAGGCGTGGGTTCAATCCCCACCCAGGGCAAATATTTATGTGATGAACGTATGTGTTTGCTCTGTGTCTGGGTGTTATTTAGTTACTATCTAAAAAAGTATGTATTTAAAAATAAGTATATGTAGTATATCAGTTTCTGGCAGCCATATCACAAGCTTAGCTTAGTTTGCTGTCAGAGGCCGTGTGTAAGATGTCTTCGAATATTTATTATTTATTTAGCATCAATTAGATCCACTTAGGTAATACCCTTGTGGGCAGGGTTGGTTAGGATAGCACCAATTTCCACTTAAATAATATTCATGTGGGCAAGTTTTAGGTTCGACGACGTGACGCGCCGATGGAACAATCGCGTAACGAATAAAAAGAGAAGTGCAGAGATCGCTTGCCTGACCTTCATCTCAAACATAGTGAAGTATATTTTAACTAGACAATAATAATTATAAAAGTAAGATGGCGTGATGGGCAAATATCAATGTGTAAACAGGACGAAACATGTATCTTTTGTCTCTGTTTGCGTATACGTTTTTAGGGTTCCGTTCCCAAAGGGAAAAACGGGACCTTATTACTAAGACTTCGATGTCCGTCTGTCTGTCACGGGGCTGTATCTCATGAACCGTGATAGCTAGGCAGCTGAAATTTTCACAAATGGTGTATTTCTGTTGCCGCTATAACAACAAATACTAAAAACAGAATTAAATAAATATTTAAGGCGGACTCCCGTACAACAAACGTGTTTTTTTAGTAGTTTTTTGCTCGCTATTAATAACGGCAAGAAGAATGGGGCTCTCATACGGTACGGAACCCTTCGTGCGCGAGTCCTACTCGTACTTGGCCGATTATTTTGTCTGGCATCGACACACGGTCTAGACGTCGATGCCAGACAAATTATTCGCAAAAACTACCGTTGAATTTTTGATGAGATGCTTAAGTAAATCAATATATTTATGAATCTATTTTCTACCACTTCGAGTAGTATTATGCAGGTTTTTATTATTACCTAGAGTCTAAATATGATTAAATCATAACGTGTATATAGCTATCTAAGTATGTATAGCACATCTTTTTTCTCACACCACTCAACTTATACCTACTTCACTATGATCTGAAATGAATATAGGTGTAAAATTCATACATTTTCGTAAAAATAAAGTTTTAAGTATACTGGATGGACGTTACCTTACGATTCTGTAGTCGGACCTCGTACTACAGATTGACACATAATGAAGCAAGAGCCCGTGACTGGCAGACTTTCATTTTTAACCGACTTCCAAAAAGGAGGGGGTTCTATGTTCTTCTGTATGTATTTTTTTTGTGTATGTTCATTGATAATTCCGCCAATTGTGATCCGAATCGACAAATTCTTTTTTTAGTTCGAAAAGGTATACTCCCGAGGTGGTCCCATTTAAATTTTACAGTAATCGACTGAGCCGTTTTAGAAAAATCAACAATAATGCAAACAATTCGAGCGAAATCTTTGAATTTTGTACACGATAGAAGGTGGTTTTGCCATTTTTTGCCAAAAATAATTATTGCTAAAAGTTTTTGTATAGGTAGATGTCTGCCGGTCACGGGCTCTTCTCTATTTTATCATCACCATCTAACACTTCGTAGTTAAACGAAATAATTAGGTACAACAGTGAAAATAAATCATTATGTTGAGTACGTACATAATTTATAATTAAATTCTGTCACTTTTTCACTCGTCGAAAAAGTTTTTTCGTGGCTTTTCGTTGTCGCATGTTTGGCCTACAAAATCATCATTATGAACAACGTTTATTATGGGACCAACTTGGAAACCGAGAAAAAATCTGCTGTTTTATAAATTTTGCTGATTCTGAGTTGCAATTTTGTGGAACAACTGATATTTTTCTCGAATTCCTGGTTACCACAACGAAAGAGTTGTTCATAATGATGATATTAACCACCTCCATTCGATTTAGTAGGTACAAGGCAAGCATATAACCATGTACAGAAACATAAAATGCATGTAACGTGTTCTTATTTGTTGTGGAGATAAAATAAAAAAAACCGTATTTAAATTATTTAAACTTATGATTTTATTCGCAGAAGTACACAAAAACACTATAGCACCAAACATTACATATAAAATGTACAAAAATTGTGCCTGGTACGATCACATCTATTAAGATAATCATAAATTAATATTTTGAATAATTATAATTTTTACACAGTAACAAGATAACGTGTATAAGAAATTCATAAATACCAAGCTGCAAGCCCTGGTATCAAGTTTTTAAACCGTTTCAAGACCTGACAAGTCACCATCGAAAATTTAATAGCAACGTAAAATAGTGTTCTCTCTATCAAATGCATATAGTGAAAACGAAACAGGGCTACTCTAAATTGCTATTATAATTAGGATGGCACCTCTAAAATTGGGCCTACTGGCATATAACGGCAGTCTTCAGGACTCTAAATGTGTCATCCAAGCCAATTGTAGCTGAGTAAAAGAGTAAATTTGCAACTGAGCGCTACCGTCGCTTGGATGCCCCATGATGACCCATCCCGAATATTATAACTGAAAAAACCCAGATAGCATTTTTGGCAACCGTTACGAAACTAATTGACACTAAAAAGACTAGTTTCGTAACGGCTACCAAAAGTGCTATCTGGGAAATAAAGTCTAAAAATTGGTTACAATTTCACATTTGTGCTATTTTATCAGGACTAGCACTACACAGGGTTATCTGCTTACCCCGTACTTATCTGAAAGTGGGTGATAAAGACCAGGGATGTTGCGGATGCGTATTTTTTGACATGATTTATTTTTGAAGGATCACATCCGCGGATGCGGATGCGGATTTTAGGATATGTTATAAAAACTATTTCCTTTTCTAGGGTAAATTGTATTTAAAGTATTTTTTGTAGACAACTGCTAAGTACTATAGTTGCGATCGCATTTGGATCTTTTTCCAGGTTGAAGTACTAGCACGCGAACTCGTCTCGCATTGCACTTTAATTAAAATGTAAAAAAACCACGCTGGTTTCCATAATCAGATTAAATTCCTATCGGTTAACGCTTGTTATCTACATCAACGCTTTTCTAAATACGGTAAGTAAGCAATTATGCCACATCTGCAACCGCATTGATTGTATGTCCAGATGTCCTTGATGCAGAAGTTCCGCAATTGCGGATGCTGATGCGAATATTCGCTTTATCCCTGATTAAGACTATCTTTACAAACAACTTTTACTATAGAGCCAACAAAAAAATCGAGAAAATCATCTGTTTCATACATTTTGTCGATTCCGAGATGCAATTTTGTATGGAACAGCTCAGAATAGCTACAAGAGTGCGTTTGGCACGGTGTTATGTTTTGTCGGTTCTTTTGTACGGTGTCGAGTCATGGACCTTAACCCAGACTATGAGTAAGCGTTTGGAAGCTTTTGAAATGATTTTTACAGAAGAATTTTGAAAATATCATGGACAGACAGAGTGTCGAATGAGAGAGTTTTGCAGATGGTCAACAAGAAGGTGGGAGTTTTGAACACAATTAAAAAGCGCAAGCTACAGTACCTTGGGCACATATTGCGTAATGGCAAATATGGCTTGCTCCAATTAATCATGCAAGGGAAGATCCAGGGAAAACGACCACCCGGAAGAAGACGAACTTCGTGGCTCAAAAATCTTCGTACGTGGTTCAATCTGAGCACAAGATCACTATTCAGCGCAGCGGTTTCCAAAGTCCTCATAGCCCTAATGATAGCCGACCTCCGGTAGGAGCTGGAACCTCAAGAAGAAGAATGGAACAGCTGATTTGAATTTCGGGTTGGCCGCATAGTAGTAGTAAAAGTTGTTCACAATGGTGGTCCGAGTTAACCTTCTTTCGGTTTAGTACGGGGCAAGCAGATAACCCTGTTTACCTTGTAGTTACCGTTTACGTATCATGAATCTCATACTAACCTCTAGCTACATTCAATATGCTGGTTGCTTCAGTCATCAAAAAATAATTTAAGTTTTTTTTTTGTTGAAGCGATATCTAAAGCTGCGTTCAAATTTCTTATTCTGTTCTGAACATGTTCCGAGAGAGCATTCCGGTCAGTAGCTTAAATAAATCATTTATGATTGTCTGTGTTTTTGTGTTTCTCTCACCGCAACAATGAGGTCGATTTGAAAAGAAAAATAATGAACAATCGGCGTAGTAAAGTGCGAGTCGGACTCGCGCACGAAGGGTACCGTACAGTATGGAAGCCTCCCCTTAATAAATTTTGACGTGACAACGTCTTATAAAATGGTTTGCCGGGTGACACTTCAAGAAACTGCGTTACGCTCCGCTCACGTTATGCGCTCACAATGAGAGCGAGTGAGAGGCACGTAAGTGCCTCTCACTCGTCATTCGTCTCAAAGTCCTTGTCACGTAAAACTTTCGCCCGTATACCGACTTTACAGGCAACCAATTTTTATTTTACTTTGATTATTTATTTTTGAAGGGAATATAAAACTTAATATTCTGTGAATATTTCAAGCATCTTCCTGTTGTCGTTATTAATATCGAGCAAAAACGGCTCAACATTCAGATTCGATTTGATCCATGGGAGCCCTCCTTAAGTTTTTATTCTGTTTTTAGTATTTGTTGTTATAGCGGCAACAGAAATGCATCATCTGTGAAAATTTCAGCTTTCTAGCTATCACCGTTCATGAGATACAGCCTAGTGACAGAGAGACGAACAGCGGAGTCTTAGTAAAAGGGTCCCGTTTTTAGCCTTTGGGTACGGAACCCTAAAAAAGAAAGAAGAGTGATCCAATCTAATGTTAAAAAAATATTTTCTGATAATATGTTCAGAACACAACTATCTAGTGTAAACACAGCTTATGTTCTTAAAGTTGCTACAAAAAATAGCATTTGTTAAATGTATTTTGTCTTGTAAGATAAAATAATATTAAAAGATCAAAATGTGCATTATAATTATACTAGCTTTTACCCGCGGCTTCGCCCGCGTTGTATTTTGATTTTGGCTTATGTTTATGTCGGCTGCGAAACCTAACCTAACTGACAAATATCAAAATACCTTAGAGGAATGCTTTTGTTGGTTAAGTTACGGTTGGAGTTTATATACAACCCCCCCGTGTATTCCCGCCTTGTCGTGGGGGAGGTCTGAGGCAGCTGAAAAGGCGGCGCTCGAAGTCTCCCTCTTCTTTGGGTCTTTTCCCCCAAGGAAGCTTAGAGGCTGGCACTCGAGTTTCAGCCGCTTTTAACTAAAGCAGCTGAGAGGATGGCCGGTAGGTTGCATGCCTTATGAGGAGTGTCGCAACTTAGGCGGGTTGCAGTGCCGCTCTTGCGACGCTGCATCCGAGGATTTTTTTATTATATCGCGAAATATCCCTGACATGATCAGCAGGGGTCTTAATTACAAATGAATAAAAACTAAGTATACCTATATTTCAATGTTTTTGGCTGTTTGCAGTTATAATAAACATTACAATGGTACAGCAAAGTTTATACCTACTTGTTCCTAATTAAGTATTGCTTTTTTACAAATATTTGTGCAAAAATTCGATAAAATTGTTTCTAAGGTTTTTTCGTGTTAGATTAATTCCAATTTTTTGTTCTAAATCAAATCTCTGCTTTCCATAACCTGGGCATTCCAAGATTATGTGCAGTGGAGTCTCCTCTTTTGTGGGTTCACAGATGCACGATGGGCTTTCCCTTAACTTAAATCGATGTAAGTATTGGGAAAACTCACCATGCCCCGTCAGCACTTGAGTTATGATTCCCACTGGTGCTATTTCTCTTACGATCTTGTATGCCGCCCTTGCATCCGGAAAATATGTTTTGGTTACCGCCGCTGTGTGTCCATCCTGATACCGCCGGTTCCACTCGTCAAGAGAGTCCTTTCGGATTTCTCGCTTGACGAATGAAACGGGGCAGTTATCCTAAATAGGTCTGCACTTCGAGTGCAGTGCTGCTTCCTTTGCTAGCTGGTCCGCTCTCTTATTTCCCTCCATCCCCGCGTGCTATTTAATCCAATAAAGTTTCACTATTTTATTTTGTGCGTGTAGTAACTTTATGTTAGCTTTGAATTTACTGCTAAGGGATGGAGGGA
This sequence comes from Hypomecis atomaria, assembly GCA_964007245.1. Classification (NCBI taxonomy): domain Eukaryota; kingdom Metazoa; phylum Arthropoda; class Insecta; order Lepidoptera; family Geometridae; genus Hypomecis; species Hypomecis atomaria. Next base: position 4,743,705 of record OZ023297.1, read on the forward strand.
AGATACGCCAACTACCGTTTCCAGAGCAGACCTAGAGTCACAAAAGATTTTTGCGATTTCGGTAGCCTCAAGAAGTGCCAATAACTCGACCTGTTACACAGAGCACCAATCGGCCAATTTCAGCTTGCGGGTACTGATCTCAGCGGCATCATCCCAAATGGATAATGCCGCCCCAACTTTCCCTTTAATTTTACTGCCGTCTGTAAATATGTTAATTTCTCGGTTAAGATTTTGCTCTAGTGCTGCTCCGTCTGCCAGGCATATGAACTCCAGCTCCTCCTGCTGCGCTGGGTGTGGCTTCTTTTCTGTCTCTCTATCTCCAGTTACTTGCTGGGAATAACCTTTCTTAGTTTCATAAAGCAAGGCAGCTTCTTGGACTCTGATATGACAGCCGAGGATAAGGGGCCGCGGTGGGATATATGGAACTGGTGGTGTGGGTGCCGCCACCTACTCTACCTTCCGCTAGGCCGTCAACGTGTTGGCAGACGCAGTGGGGCTGCAGGGGAAGAGAGGTGTCGGTATCGCGATTGCCGTTCTCACTGCCCTCTGCAGTTGAAGAGGCAGGCGCTGGGCTACTATGACTGACCCACTGCACTGGGACCAAGGCGTTGGAATGCTGTCTGACGTTCAGTACTGGTTAGTCCCGAGTGGTGGATGACGATGTGTCTTGTGCTCCGAAACACTCCGTCACTATGGCGAGAGCGCAAGCTCCGTTATGGAGCCCGAGTCTGGGCTAGTGCTGTTGAGTGCCGCGAAGGAGTGCGAAATATGTGGGAACGTCCTAAACTTGCCATGACAGGTTATTTCTGGCGCTTAGATGGCTCCTACCGCAGCCCACTCACTTAGTTTTTATCCTATCCTACGGGAACTGTTAAAGTTTTTGCGATAAAAGTGGCCTATGTCACTTTTCGTCTTTCAAACTATATTCATGCAATATGCCAAGGCAAGTTGCTCCGTTGCTGAGAAAAATTTATCGTTAAGTCGAAAAAAAATGTGGTTCCCGTAGAACCACAATTTTTTCGGGATGGAAAGTATCCCATGTCACTTTCCGTCTTCCAAACTATGCCCACCCCAAATATCAAGTCGATCCGTTGCTCCATTGCTGAGAAACAGTTATTGTCCTATCCCATGGGAATCACGAATTTTCTCGAGATATAAAAAGTATCCTATTATCACTTTCTGTCTATTAAACCATAGGTATCCATACCAAAAATCAGGTCAATCTTTTGCTCCGTTGCTGCGTCAAAGAGGAACAAACCAACAAACTTTTCGGATTGATAGTATTAAAGTATGATGATGCTGTACCATAAAGGTAGAATAAAAAAACATGTTGAACCTCTAATGATAGAATATTTAAAAATATTTTTAATGTCAGACAAAATGACGGCCTGGTATTAAACGTCATAGTAACATGTAGCATGCAGAGGGAAAATAACATTTTATCCAATTTTAATGTCAGTTGTCATTTTCAATCCATACTTTATTTCCTCTTCAAGGGGATATAATGGTAGAAAAACAATTTGTCGCCTTGCCACGCTACTTGTGATTTATAAAAGTCTGCAGACAATGTCACCTGTCGTCTAATTACGTTTGGCTGTGACGTTTCGTTAGTCCATATTAGCGTCATAGAGGAATTAATCACTTAGCGTCTTTGTGATAGTGGCGACAGTTTCGCTTTCGAGGGTTTTTGTCCTGTCCTACAGGAACTATGAAATTTTTCGGGATAAAAAGTATCCTAAAGCTCCTTCCGCCTTTTATACTATATCCATGCCAAAAATCAAGTCAATCCGTTGCTCCGTTGGCGCGTGATCGAGTAACAAACCAACAAACCAACAAACTTTTCGGATTTATAATATTAGTAAGGATGTCAGACAAAATGACGGCCTGGTATTAAACGTCATAGTAACATGTAGCATGCAGAGGGAAAATAACATTTTATCCAATTTTAATGTCAGTTGTCATTTTCAATCCATACTTTATTTCCTCTTCAAGGGGATATAATGGTAGAAAAACAATTTGTCGCCTTGCCACGCTACTTGTGATTTATAAAAGTCTGCAGACAATGTCACCTGTCGTCTAATTACGTTTGGCTGTGACGTTTCGTTAGTCCATATTAGCGTCATAGAGGAATTAATCACTTAGCGTCTTTGTGATAGTGGCGACAGTTTCGCTTTCGAGGGTTTTTGTCCTGTCCTACAGGAACTATGAAATTTTTCGGGATAAAAAGTATCCTAAAGCTCCTTCCGCCTTTTATACTATATCCATGCCAAAAATCAAGTCAATCCGTTGCTCCGTTGGCGCGTGATCGAGTAACAAACCAACAAACCAACAAACTTTTCGGATTTATAATATTAGTAAGGATTACGCAATAATAAAAGAATTCATTTCATAAAAATACCTAATTACAAATAAATAATAATAATCTCATTAATCGTATTACAAATCGCATTATTTACAGGACATCAAAATTATAAAATAAGTTATTTATTTCAAGTCTGAACGAAGGGCAAACTACTCACCAGCGCGAATTTTTTTTTTGTTTTTAGCTTCGAGCAAATATCGATAGAGTCACAATCGTGCAAAAAAAGTGTCCGAGCCAAAACCCTGCCCAAGCTACGTAGTGGGCAGGCTCTTTAGTTAGTCGTAAGTTGATTGCAAGCCGACTATAACGCCGCGCGATTTCAAAGTGCCCGGTTACAAGCACGAATTAGTGACATAACGTCGAGATTCGAGAAAACGGGTTATTGTGTAATTATCTAAGTCGGTTTGTATGACTGCGCTCGGACATTTTTTACTACTTTCACTTAGGGACTGTGGCTCTGTAGATATTTGCTCGAAGGTTTTTAGTCATTTATATGAGTTTTTGTAAACTTAAAATGAGCAGTTTATATTCCAAAAAACAAAAAAAAAATGTATTTCGCGCGCTGACTTAGTGAAACCACCTTAATAGATAGTACAATGTAGAAATGATCTGGCAAATGTATAAGAATGTGTTGCCAAAATCATAAAGAACTTGGGTGACAATGAGATTAATTTTATCACATACAATTGTATCACTGCCATAATTATATATTTACGAGTATTACAAGTGATGGCGTGTCTCTCGCTCAGATTGATTAATATCATAAATTGTCTCAATTTGCCTCCTGAGTATGAATGAGTAGGCATAAAAATGTAAATTACAGGCCGTTACTTTAAAAAATCTTATAAACAAACATGTCGAACAGCCAACCAATCACTGCCGAGAAAATGTACAGCTGTTATTGGCTGGTCTTAAAACGCTACGTTCCTATAAGTGTCTGTCTCAATCAGCGCGCGAAATTATTATTTTTTTGGGATTTTGCCATTTACAGAAAAATGCTCATTTTAACCCCCGACGCAAAAGAGGGGTGTTATAAGTTTGACGTGTCTGTTTGTCTGTGTGTCTGTCTGTCTGTCTGTCTGTGGCATCATAGCGCCCGAATCACTGAACCGATTTCAGTTTAGTTTTTTTTGGATGACAGGATACTTAATCGAGAGTGTTCTTAGCTATATTTTATAAAAATCGATTGAGCCGTTTAAGAGTTATGGTGGGTTAAAGTGCGGATGGAAGAACCAAATTTCGTACTTTTTTTAGGTAGGTTTTTGTGTCGGGGTTTTTTTAAATTTTTAAATTTAAGTTTTTATAAGTTTACAAAAACTCATTTTGCGACCATGAATAGGTAGCGTTCACGAGTTGTATACGCCTAGAAACCAAATTAGTGTTCAGTTTTTACACGAAAATACATCAATTGATTTACCTACATCTTAAATTTAAGTTAGTGTACTCTTATCATCGAGCAAGTAATAATAGTCACAAACGTGCAAAACACGTGTCCGAGCCAAAACTGTGCCCAAGCTACGTAGCAGCCAGGTTTTTAGTTAGTCGTAAGATGATTGCAAGCCGATTACAACGCCACGCGATGTCAAAGTGCTCGGTTACAAGCACTAATTAGGTGACATAACGTCGAGATTCGAGAAAATGGGTCATTGTGAATTATTTAATGTATATATGTATGACGGCGTTCGGACATTTTTTTACTACTTACACTTAGGGACTGTGGCTCTGTAGATATTTGCTCGAAAACTCGCATGCATAAAGTGGCCACTATTTTGGTGTCTACGTGTAGATAGATAGGTATACAGGGTTATTTCTAATCAATTAGCATCCTTTTAGGGGCTTATTCTGTACATCAAAACTAACAACTTTTATTCGGCACCTTTTGTCAAAACTAAAAAAAAAACAGCTGTTCCATACATTTTGTCGACGGTGAACGTTTTTTTTTATGGCACAACAACATTTTTTTTGTTATGCCAGCGGTCCAGAGCCACGTTCTGTTACTCTAAGGAGCTGGGCTGGCTCGGGTAGACGCTGGAGGGGGAAATGCATTAAACACCCCATGCTGGACGTCAGTGCAGGACTTATCGCCCCTACATCGAATAAGAATAAGAACATTTTTTTGAGAATTTATAAAAGTCGTAGAACAAAAGTTGTTAGTTTTGAAGTACAGAATAAGCCCACAAAACGATGCTAATTGATTAGAAATAACCCTGTATATATACCTCGTCAACACTATTCATGGCTAAATAAGTTTTTTTTTTAACTTACAATGGACAGTTAATCTGTAAATGCCAAAAAGAACAAAAAAAATAATTTCGCGCGCTTACCAGCTTAACTGCGGTATTTTAATCCTCATGAAGATAGAAAACAACACAAACAGTAAAATGTAACATTCAAATGCTATCTAATTCAACTTATTAAAGTCAATTAGTAGATTAATAGTTATTTGCATTCCACACACAACAGTTTTAGTCTTACTATAAAAACAGTCAAAATTTTAACAGAAACATTTCTTACACATATTTAACTACTTAATATAACACATGTTCTTACACAAAAAGTTTATAATGATAAAATATCAAATACATTTTCTTTACATTTAAATTTTTGACAAAATTTGAGTCAAAAAATGCAAAATGTCTGAAAATAACATAAATTAATAGTACAATACAATAATGTGATTTTGTAGTTAAAAGATGGAGTCCTAACAAGTCATCAAGTGAACTCTAAGACTTTCTAGAAAAGAAGATCATGCAAAATGATTGAGAATTACATTCATACAATGAATTTTAATAGTGTAGTGTGTTCACTCTTCTGACGACCAGTTGTTAGCACTCCATCTTAGTCATTTATTTGGAAAATAAATCCAGATTTAGATTATTTATTTATAACATATTTGCTCGTAAAGTGGCTGTAATTACACCAATTTCAATATCGTAATGTATTACATTACGCACTTGTGCTTTATTGTAATGTAAAACGCACGCCGCCACCGACTGCAGAACTCTGTGGTCTCGTTTCTCCTACTTTCACTCAAGAGAGTGAGAGACATTACGGCACTTGTGCGGTAATGTAATGTAAAACGCACGATGCTTCGACTGATGCACGACTTTCACTCAAAGTCAGAGTTTTATTAATTTCCTCGCAAATATGTTATAAAACGTCGTATGACATACGTGCGCTTTGAAAATTACAGCCTCTGCTTCCTTATAGCCCTCGCCTACGGCTCGTGCTAGCAATATCGCCTCGGCTGTAATTTTCGACTTACCGCACTTTTATCATAATGTACTATTACCCCTCTGCATATTTTAAAATTGTGGTTAACATTATGCGTCCAGTAACATTATATTCTTCTATTCATACAATTTCAAAGTCCTAAATCTCAAAAGCTACAGCTCGAAGCTCTGTACAATTTCTATCTACGCTTAAAACTAAAATTAAATATTACTTATGTACAATGCAAGTACGCCACTAACTTCTTAAGATTCTAGTCAAATTTTTAATTTATTTTGGCCAGGACTTGTGTCGTAATCTTAGTTTTACGCACGGTTAGATAATAGCCTCGGGTTTAGTCACTAAGCCATTTCAAGGTGGACTCTGAATGAGTCACATAGAGTTGTAGTGTCTTAGCTTTTACAAGATCATTGGTGTCATCAACTAATGTGACATTACGTAATTTTTTCTTTTAGGCAAATGCCTCAATGTCGTCGATGCGTCGACCTTAGGCCCGTGTCAAATTATGCTGCGCCATAGATTAATTATAGTAAACATATAATTAATCTATGGCTACGCACACATGATTTTAGTTTGGCCTAGTTGAGGCGGAAAACCTCACATACGTTTATCTATACTAAGCGCCACACAAGTCGGCGGATGGGAAGTTATAAGCCAAAATATAGGTATGCGCGGGAGCCAGAGAGACTCGCGACCCACCCACCAACCTCATGCCTCCCGCGCGCTCTCTACGCCCGTGCTCACCGGTACGCCACGCGGCGTCGGCATTGTGCACACATGCGCAATAATTAGCGAAAATGGCGAAGTGTCATATGTGGCTAACTTTTCCTCCGCCGACTTGTGTGGCGCTTAGTATACTCTCTCTAAATGTGAGATACTGCGCATTGTAACGAGAGACCGGTTTACTGTTGGATCAAGTCTGTGATTTTTGCCGAGTTGAGGACTTGTGCGCTAAAGTTGTGACAGTCATCGACTCCCACCAGATTGTGCCACATAACTCTAATGGACTGCTTTGTGCGTTAAGTCGAAGGAATAAAGGTGAGTATCGCGTAAAGGTAAGCTTGCGGGTAGTTATTATTTCGCCAATAGTCCAGAGATCGAAGTATCCTGGGCTAAGTGGAGTCGTTAAGAACGAAAATCGCGACTAGAGGCACGCGTGCTTCCAGCAAATAAATATAGAGACACAATCGTACAAAAAAAGTGTCCGAGCCAAAACTCTGCCCAAGCTACGTAGTGGGCAGGCTTTTTAGTTAGTCGTAAAGCGATTGCAAGCCGACTACAACGCCGCGCGATGCTAAAGTGCTCGGTTACAAGCACAAATTAGGTGACATAACGACGAGATTAAAAAAACGGGTCATTGTTAATTTATTAATGTAAATGTCTTTGTTGGTATGTATGACGGCGCTCGGACACTTTCTTACTACTATCACTTAGGGACTGTGGCTCTGTAGATATTTGTTCGAAGCACGCGTGCGAATTGTTATCTACTATCGCGACAATCGTCGAGAAATCGACGTATCTAGAAATACACGGCTAGGAGCACGCGTATATACGAGTACGTAGTTACTATTACGCCAAACCTCTCGCAATCCAGGTACTGTGCGTTAAATCTCGGAAACAAAGGTGGGTATCGTCGCATCTAGCGCTGCGCGGGTACAGGCACGCGTGCGGGTAGTTGTTATCGCGTCAATCCTCGGGTAATTCAGGCATTGTGCGCTACTCGGGAATAAAGGTGAGTATCGCGACTAGGGGCTCGCGCGCGGATAGTTATTTTCACGCCTATCGGCGAGAGATCGAGGCATCTTGAGCTGCGCGGCTAAAGGCCAGCGTACGGGTAGTTTTAATCTAGGCATTGTGCGCAAGTCGACTGAATACAGGTGAACTGCTACGCGGCTAGAAGCACGTATACGAGTAGTTACTGTCGCGTCTTGTCATTGTGCGCTAAGACGAGTGAGTGAAGCTGGATATGAGGACTAGAGGCAGGCGTGCGGGTTGTGCGTGCACCAGCGCGGCCAGAGCGGCGCGGCGCGCACGCCGCGAGCCACGAGCCGCGCGCGCATGGAGTCCAGCCGCAGGTAGACGTCGGGAGCCGCGCCCTCGCCGCGGTCCGACCACAGCCGCTCGGCCAGCGCCGCCGCGCGCGGCCACACGCGCGCGTCCAGACCGCCCGCCGCTACCTATTACAAAAAAATGTCAACTTATTAAAAGGATCGTGAATCGACAGGTGTTTTCGCGTTTTCTGTTGAACACCGAGAAAATGTTCGGTATGCTTTCGATATAATTTACGTTTCGGGAGAAAATTATTTTCACCTCTTAAATTGTTTTTAGTTTATGTATACTTTTCAGCCAATCCAAAAAATATTACTTTTTGGAGGCTTATAACTTTAAGGTCATTTAAAATACTGTAAAACTAAGACGTGTAATCCTAGCAATTGAAGTGCTGATTACATGAAAAAAATAATCACTCAAATCAGATAATATTAAGAGGTAGATAATTATTGATTTGTATAGCCAAGTTGGCGCCTCACGATAGCCTTAATTGTTGTCAAGGTAAGAACCATGTTTGAAACGCTGGATTGTTGAGGAGCCAATAAATACGTGGTCTGCGGCTAAAACACCATGAGACGGCCACAATCGTGTTCAATATGTCCTCTCATAAGTCTAGCATACACATACCAACTTATAGGAACGCATTTTGCATTTTAAAGTTTATTTCTAGAATAAAAGGAAAATTTTATCGATTACAAATGTCTACAAACATTTTGATTTGAAATTTGATCTCAAATAAAACTTTTTGATAAAATAAATAATCACGTAAAGCTCACCTGTTCGCTCCACATGCAAGCCGCGCCGCCCTCGACGCGCCAGGGCGCGGCCGGGCCCGTCCCCTCCGCGACCGGCGGCGGCTGCGTCTCCTCCGTCCACGGGCGGTGCTCGTACACCTGCTGCCACGAGCGGTACGGGCCGCAGTGCCCGTCCGAGCTGTCGCGCCACGACCCGAATCCGCAGTCCAGATACCACGCGTCCACGTGCGACACGACCGTCCTGAAACCCGCGTCTAATACAGCGCGCGACTCCGGCCAGCGCGACGAGCCCCACGCTTGAATACCGAGCCGACGCGAGTCTAAACGTTCCAGGTATGGCGTGCGCGTCAGCCGCGACGACCAGAGCAGAGTCAATTCGGGCGCGTGCCCCCCGTTCGCGCGTTCCAGCGAACGCATCGCGCGCCGGGTGAACTCCATCCACAGCTCCATGGGATCCGAGTCGTTGAAGTGCTGCGTCCAGCAGCGTTCCGATACTTCATCACCGCCTAGATGGAAAATATCGTCCACTTCGGTCAGTTGGATGATCTCCGCGTATACGCGTTCTAAGAGATCGTATACGTGTGGATTGCGCGGGTTAAGCTGTCCGCAGGGAGGCTGACCGCAGTAGGCGCTCCACGGTTCGAGTTCGATACAGTGCGCGAGGTGTCCAAGCCCAGCGGCCGGACCCCAACTAAACGCTCGTCCGACGTGCGCTGGAGCGTCCACCTCTAATAAAACACGTATGCCGCGCGCTTTCGCCCTCTTCACCACCGCTCGTACATCGGCTTCTGTGTAGACGGCGCCCGGGCCGTACGCCCCGTACTGCGCCAGTTGCGGCGCGCTCTTTAACTGCAGCGGGAAGGATTGTGAATCGCTCACGTGCCAATGGAACGTGTTTAGCTTGACGGCGGCCATCGCGTCGATGGTTCGGAGTAAATCGGACACGGGGAAGAAGTTGCGCGCCGTGTCGAGCATCAGCGCGCGGTAGTGGAAGCGTGGGGCGTCGGCGACGGTTGCCGCTTCGAGCATGAGTAGAGAGCCGGCGTAGGGGTCGAGCCAGGTTATTTGGGAGAGGGTTTCGAGCGCGTGGCGCGCGCCGGCGAAGGAGCGCGCGGTGAGGTCGGCTACGAGCCCGGCGCCGGCGGGCCGCAACGTCAGCCGGTAGCTCTCGTCGGTGTGCAGCCTCAGCCGCGGCTCCCCCGAGCCATTGACCGCCACGCGCACGAGCACGGCGCGCGGCGCGCCCAGATCAGCGCTCGCACGCGCGCCCGCTGATCGTTCTAACGCGCGAAGGTCGGCCCGCAGTAATGTGAACGCCTCGTCTAGCAGCTCGGTGACGGCATGCGAGGGCGTTGCTAGCACCTGGAATGTAGGCGAATATTGCTATTAATAGCCTGGATGGGTGATAGATAAGTTTGAAGAAGAATAATATTGTAACATTCTGATACGATTTCTTCTGTAATGCGGTTATATACTATACAGAAGCAATCAATGGGAATATGAGTAAATAGGGCCTCACGCAAACTCTCACTGCGTAGAAGCACACGACAGAAGGTGCATAGCTTGTTGGAAGTTATACACGTCATACAGTAACATACCGTCTTTACATTTTAGATTACAATCTTAAAGCAAATCAAGTGCTACCTGCATACCTGCATGCGAAAACCGTCAGCTCGCACAGGGACGGCGACAGTAACGAGGCTTGCAGGGTCAGTAGGTTGAAACCACAGCTGCGTCGATGCAGACAGCATGATGCAAGTCCGCAACGACTTCATTGTGGCCGTATAAGTGCGTCATTTATAACTAACATTCCTGAATCATATGTCCTTTTCTTTGAGAGCTGCCCTGCTGTGGAATGAACTGCCTGTTGTTATTAGACAAGCTAAATCCCACCCCATATTTAAAAATCTCATTTATCAGCATTATCTTTCCTTATGTTAGCTAAAATTGGTATACATATATGTATTTATATATATGTATGTAGGTTATAAGATATGTATATTATGTATGTTTATAAAATATACCTACCTTTATCTGTTTATTTTTATTTCATTTTTTGTATCTAAGTTTTTTTTTTTCTCTCTCATTATTTATTTCACAGTATTTATACACCACCGACCGTATTTCTATTTTTCGTGTCCAGTCCATCCAAAGGTTGCTTGGTAGAAATCGCCAAAGGCGATAAGGCCGCCCTTGTACAACATTTTTTGTGTAGTTTCTGTTGCACCTATACTCTCTCTCTTGTCTTACTGTAATTTTGGTGTACAATAAAGATATATTTATTTATGTTAACATACCTGCATGCGGAAACCGTCAGCTCGCACAGGGACGGCGGCGGTGGCGAGGCTGACGGGGCCAGTGGGCTGCGGCCACAGCTGGGTCGAAGCGCACAGCATGTTGCAGGTCGGCAGGCTCTGCAGCGCGGCCGCCTCGGCCGCCGGCACGCGCTCGCACCGCTCGTTGCGGCAGATCCACGACCATTGCGGCTCGATGCCGTTACTGAAACGATAAGTACAACAGTTTTTGTAGGCAAATAGGCTATTTGACAATTCATTGAAAATATACTATTAATCCTTAAAGATAATAGGCTAAAAAATATATATTTCACTTCATTTAAACTATAATTATTTTGCGCAAAAAATAGTATGACCGACTTCACACGTGTACAGAATTCGCGAATATTTCGCACGGATCGATGTTAGCATTTTTCACATTATTGTTGATTTATCAAAAATGGCTCAGTTGATTTCAATAAAATTTTAATGGGACCAACATCGAAGTATAAAAAAAGAATGATTGAAATCGGACTACTACGAAAAAAGATATGCGTGGTTGGTTATACATAAAAAAAATGCGTGTCGAATTGAGTACCTCCTCCGGTTTGGTTCGTCGGTCAAAAATGTGTCTAATTTTCGCAAGCCGCACGAAATAAAATACGATATTTTTTGATATTTTATCTGTGCCGTGAACGATCTAAGAAGGGCGGCAACTCTGGTGACGTCACATGATAGTAAAAAAGAATTTCTCGATTTACTGTTGTTTGTGTAATTTGTGTTTTGTGATTTCGGAGTATTATTATTGGGTCTGTAAGTTACTTTTAAAGTATTTTTTGTTAATTTTAAGATGTGAACTAGCGTATTTACTAGAGTGTGACGTCAAAGACCAGCGCCATTACAGAATGTCGTTTTTGGCGGGATCTTGAATATCTAATTTTTAACACTGATTTTAATTGTTAAATGTTAATAGAGTAGATCTCTCGGAAATATAAATGTAATGTGCTTATTACGTATTAACGAATAATTTAAAACGTTTTAAACTAGAAGTTGCTAGATTGATGATTGATAGATTGTTGGTGCATCGCGCGGAACTAGTTTCTGAATCGCACTGACAGCATCTTTGTAGCGTTAAAGTATGCTATTCGTTGATTATCAATAAACAACTTTTACCCCAGGGACGACAAACATTCTTTCCTTTCTACCCTTTGATTATGATGGTACTGACCATAATCAAAGTTTCTACCTGCACTACACAGGACTTGTTCAGTTGTTACTTGTTACGTTGACGTTCGCGATTTGACCACATTATTCTTATATCACAGGACTTAAGGTGACGCATTGATAAACTATAATGTTTCAAAAATCAAGTACCGCGCCCCTTCACTCGGACAAATTTTACGCGATCGCGCTCGACAGAATTTTTAATTAATTACTCATAATGTACACATTAAAAAAACATAACTTCTCGGTCTATAAAATAGAAAAATGTTCAGGCTATTTTATTCGTAAAAAATAATGGGATGTTGTCGCTGATAATTTTTAGCATTCGAATTATTAAACTTTTTTTGGTGAGAAATTTGTAAGTTTTTTTTTAATAAAGACGGTTACTTTTCAAAATTTTGTCTGGTTCAAAAAATTTTTCAAGATGTTTCCTTATCTATGATATTTTTTAAATTTGAATCAAAAACATTCGTCCCCTCACATCGCGCATTCAAAAGTACTCGTTTTCTTGTTTCTCGGCCCGATGCCTGCTCTTAATGCGTAATATAATCTACTACTAATATCTCTTATAAATCTGAAACTGTCTATTGGTTTGCTTGTTACTCTTTAACGCAGCAATGGAGAGACAGATCGACTTGATTATTTGCTCAAATATAGTTTAGAGGTCAGAAAGTGTCATCTACTACCAGTGAATACTACTACTTTAACTCGAAAAAAGTACATTCTCACTATTCTATTCTGTCCTTATATCCTCACGCGTACATGCCAGCAGTGCTAGCAGTGCCAGCGCGCGCCGCATGCGCCCCATGCGGGTCAGCTGCATCTGTAGGTACGTGTTGTACTGTTGGTCATACTCACGCGTACATGCCATGCATCGGCCTATGTTCGTCGTCGGCCTGCTGGCGCCAGTAGAGCACGGCGGCGGCCGAGCACGCCAGCAGTGCTAGCAGTGCCAGCGCGCGTCGCATGCGCCCCACCCGCGTCAGCTGCATCTGAGCGGTGCGCCCTAGCGCTTCGCCCCACGACATCCTGGCTAACGGCGCATCTGTAACAAGAGAAATAAAATTTTACCTGATAATGTCATATGCGTCACAAGTCGAACGCTTAGGCCGATCATACCTCTCTATCGCTTGTTACGCGCTCTCGCTTGCACGCTCGCCTCAGGCGGAACTTGACAATGAGTCATGCTTTTTCGTGCGTGCAGCCGGCGTTCATCGAATTTAAAAGTTTTAATATTATAATAAGTAGAATTAATTATTCTATTGTGCCGAGCTCGAATCGAAAACAGGTCCGAAACGGTGCGCATACCCTGGTGCATTTTATACCCACAGAATAGGCCCTATTACACTTATACCAAGAGCCCATAGCATGGGTGCTCAAAACAAATAAAGGTGATTGATGATTCTGGTGATAATAATTGCTTTTGGTTTTAAAATACTTCCAAATATCAGGAGTTGCAAGTGGAGATAGTACAGTGAAATGAAATAATATTTATTTCACAAAAAATAGAGTACAATCAAGGTGTTATTTGTAGGATTTGTCCAATCTATTTTGCCATTCCTTAGCATGTGAAATGTACAATAACGTCATAATAATTTAATATACATATCAAGTGTCCAATAATGTAAAATTAAAAAAAGAATACCTATGCAAATAAAAATGTTCAAAACTGTCATAATATTCCATTATACAATGTTAAGTTACTTACACTAATATTAAATATATTCGTACAATTATCTCGATCTAATATTATGTTATTTGTTATTTACGTTTTACAAAAAAATCTTTAAAAAAATTTCTGCTAACCACAACTTAAGTTTTTTACGGAACTTACCATATGGCAAATTCTTTTATTACTATTTGTAACTGGTTATACACGGTGATACACATAGCATAACTGTTCTTTTGGTACAATGTCAGTTTAGGAGGGCGTTTAAATACTAGTCTTTTTACATATTTTGTACTTCTTGGATATTTGTCATTATTTTGTTACTGTCATTTTTCATTATTTGTCAGTGGCTGATTTACGTATTTGCCGCCAATAGGCTGTTAAATTTTGCTACCTCTCCCCCCGACACTTTTATACTAAGCTGTAAAACTAATATTATACTATGTTGTTTTTCTCTGTAGACTGTATAATGTTTAGGTATACAAATTAATCATGTATTTTTGTTAATTATGAAATTAATGGTCCAAAAATTGCTGCTCCCTAAAATCTCTCGCCCTAGGCTTCAGCCTACTCAGCCTGCTAGTAAATCCGCCACGAGCAGCAAAACTTTAAACACCATTGAATAATTAAACCTAAAAGAAAGAAAATTCCATTAAATATGATGCCTGATCCATAACACCGCAGGCTATAAAGGAAAAAGCTTTTCATCAAACCGATAGATGCATATCGGCAAAATGGAGCGAATACCATTGCACTCCGTTTTATAACCCGTTCAAGCCGTTGTAAAGTAAACATAACAGAAATACCTAAAGGTACAGTTCCTTCGGCATTCGTTTTACAGGCAGAGACAATAGAATACCTATACAAAGGTGCGGCATTACCAGAGGGATTAGTCCAGGTTTACACGTAAATTGAAACTACAGCTGTTTCCGTACGGCTCATACATTTTTGTACAGCGCCCCTGGCGGCAACGAGGAAGAACTAACCAAAATATATGAAGCCGCACGCGAACGCGACAGTTTAAGTAAACTACGCAAAACCAGAGGGGCTAGTCCAGGTTTACACGTAAATTGAAACTACGGCTGTTTCCGTATGGCTCTATACATTTTTGTACAGCGCCCCTAGCGGAAACGAGGAAGAACTAACGAAATTGTATGGAGCTTCACGCGAACGCAAAAGTTTAAGTAAACTACGTAAAACCTGGACTAATGGCTCTGAGGGCTAAGTTGGAGTTTTGCAAATCAAATCGTATTACTTTTACGTCGCGATAACCGAGCGCGTCGAGCACACACGCGAGCACATTGACACACACGCTTGAGTTAGCCAATCACTGACGTTGCCGCGCTGGTGTTGGATCGGTTTGGTGCTCGTTACAATACCGTAAAAAATACTCACACCTAGCTAGTCAGTTTTTTGTACGTGACACAAGACGGCGCTGTGCCATTTCCATAGAAATCACATCAAACGTTAACGCGTTCGAGTTCGAGCAAGATACTCCAACTTAGCCCTCTGGACTAAGGGCTCTGAGTCCCTGAGCGCTATGGAAAAATCTTCACAAAGTATCACTTAGGCTTTAGACGTCTGTGCCTCTGTTTTTAGACAGGTAGCCTGCTAGAAGGTATGCGTAAATGGCCACGAGAGAGAGTTAAAAAAAAATATAAAGGTCGCATTCTAACGTTTAAAAAATTGAGTTCCATGGCCAAGAACTAAGTAATCGTTTTCTAAGTAAAATTAGAAACCAATTTCAGATCTCGGCATTTATGAGACGGCAAAATCTTCACTACACGAATCGTATCACCAAATTTTTTTACGCCTTTTACATTATAAAACAAAGCATAATTGCGAAAAAGAAATCAGCAATGCACTGTTGCCAGATTAGGGGATTCCCTCAAAATTTGCGATTTTTTATAATGTATTCAGCATGCGGCGGAATGTTGAAAAAATGTTCAGATTTTTTTTTACGGATTTATTTTTAACGGGCTTTTTCCCTCAAAACCTGAATTTTGGGGGGATTCCAAGATTGATTTGGGATTAAACCACGACAGTCATCTAGTAACACTGCAGCAATGCCTGCATTTAGATTCGATTGAATTCAAGCGAGGTCATGTTTTAGATAAAAAAAATGTCCCAGCCCTATTTCACAGTGACAAGTTTTTGAACATTGTGTTCTTGTTCTCGTAACGTGCAGAATGCATCTGTGGAAAATTGCTCCGTAGCCGAGTGGGAGGAGGGGTGTCTATTTCTGAAGCAACTTAAAAGGCGCCGAGACGCCCGAGACGCTTTTGCTTTTAGGTCACTTCACTTTGCGAAATACCTTACTCGAGAGTCGAGACCGATGCCCGGTGGGAGATAGTGTTTCTAGATTTTTAAACACCTGCACAGAAAAGCTGGATATGCAGGATGGATATGGAAGATATACAGAGTGGAGACTTGACGCGGACATTAAAATCAAATATTGGCTTTCTGTTTAAAAGCCAACATGTTTAGAATTTAATAAATAAATCTATTTACTTAGTTATGTACAATTTTTTAAAACGACATTTTGGAGAAACCTGTATCGATAAAGCGATTCGAGCTATTTTGACATTAGTTAAAATAGCGGGATTATTATAACTATTATTCTAATACTGTACTGTACCAGCCTTTTTATAGTCCACTGCAGGACGTAGGCCTACACACGAAGGGTGATTTTGCCAAATCCACCACGGTGGCCTAGTGCGGGTTGGTTGCGGTTCACATACGCCATGGAATTTCTTCCACGGACGTATGCAGGTTGCCTCACGTTGTTTTCCTTCACCGAAAAGCCAGTGGTGTGAAATTTCGTACATAAGTTCCGAAGAAATTCATTGGTACGGGACCGGGTTTCGAACCCACGACCTCAAGAATGATAGGCCAGCGTTACAACCACTAGACCACCACGAGTTCTAATATCACAATGCAATGACAAAGGTAAATGAAGTCCAGATCAAGCATGATGTTCTAATTAATTCTTTTATTTAATTTAGTTTGTTTGATTTTTTTTTTCTTTTCATGGTTTCTTATTATTATATTTCTTATTGTTTTTTATGATTACTTGTTACTAGTACTACTGGTGAGTTAAATTGATGTCGGCATCAGCTATCCACCCTCTATAACTTAGGTACTGTACTCGTTTGCATCAAGGTCACATAATCTTATGCTACTGCTAACGCGTAAATTATTGTGTTAATTAAGCCGTTAAGTAACACTGAAAAGTATGTTTTGCAAGCTTCCTTACGTTTTATAACATTGATAGCAAGGAATCGCTGTGCATGGATGTCACGGAAAAACAACAAACAATATTAAACGAGAACTAACACTCGGGCGCAGAAAAAATGTATAAAAATGATTTATTCATATCATATCTGCAAGTGTTAGAAATACATTGATATTGAAAATTAGATAAAAATCTGTAATGTATTAATATAATTAAAAGAAAGTTCACTTACTGCGTTTACATTTAAATAAAACTCCCTTTTCTTTCATTGTGATGTTCAAATGTTCACAGATAGAATGGTTAAATGATAAATCTGATTTCTCTTCTAATTTAAATGTGACAAATTACAGCAACGTAAAACTAAACTATGTATGTACAATTGTACATTAGTATAATTCAACTTACAAATAACATCATCCTTGTATGTACAATGTAAGGATAAAATAACAAAGGTAAGAATGAGTAGCCAAGGAGATTAGCAAAAAAACTGCAAACATTTTCTAAAAGCTGAGTTTTGGTACTACGTTACCATGGTGTACAACAATAAATAGGGTAGACGCACCGGTTGTGGCCATCTTAGTACCATTTGTGGCCACTTTAAATTTTAAGGATTTATAAGACAATTTTATGTTAAAATAATATTTTTAAAGAAATTTTCAAACATTTAGATTCACACAAACAATATTTATGGTATTACATTGTTTATAATTATCATTAATGCAATAATTTTGACACCAAATGGCCACAGCCGGTACAGAGGCCACAACCGGTACACCCACTATACCCCGGAGTCCATCAGCTGGGTTCCTTAGCGTTTGGTGCCCGTTTGAATTTAAATAATCGGCCAAGTACGAGTCGGACTCGCGCACGGAGGGTTCCGTACTGTATGGGAGCCCCCCTTAAATGTTTATATTATTTTAATTTTACTATTGAAGGGAATATAAAACTAAATATTCTGTGAAAATTTCAAGCATCTACCTGGTACCATTATTAATATAGAGCGAAAAACGTCTAAAAATTCAGGTTTGTTGTATGGGAGCCCCCCTTAAATATTTATTTTATTTTGTTTTTAGTATTTGTTGTTATGGCGCCAACCGAAATACATCATCTGTGAAAATTTCAGCTGCTTAGCTAACATGGTTCATGAGATACCGCCCGGTGACAGACGGACAGACAGACAGACGGACATCGAAGTCTTAGTAATAGGGTCCCGTTTTTCCCTTTGGGTACGGAACCCTAAAAAATGCTATCTTGCAAGTTGCAACCACTTAGCACTTGCTAAACGCTGAAGAATGGTGTACGGGTAGAAACATAATTAAAACTAGCATAGAACTAGACTGACTACTCATCTCAAAGGCTTCCGCGCCATGGAACGCGCCTAGCTGACTGACTCCGGGGTATTGTTGTAACACCAGTAAATTGTAACGTAATATCAAAGTTCCATCTTTTAGAAAATGCTTGCATTTTTTTGCTCTTACATCCCGGACTATAACGTCCATACAGACAATGGTGGCGATAAAAATGGGCCAAGTATGAGTTTCGCGCACGAAGGGTTCCGTACCCTTAAATATTAATTTTCATTTAGTTATTTATTATTGAATTGAATAATTATACAACTAAATATTATGTAAATATTTAACTGTTAAGTACCATTTTAATATCGAGCGATAAACAGCTAAAAATCAGGTTTGTTGTATGGGAGCGCCCCTTAAATATTTATTTTAGGTACTCTGTTTTTGTGTTATAGCGGCAACAGAAATACATCATCTGTGAAAATTTCAGCTTTCTAGCTATAACTGTTCATGAGATACAGCCTGGTGACAGTCAGAAGGACAGCGGAGTCTTAGGGTCCCGTTTTTACCCTTTGGATACGAAACCCTAAAAATTACATAGGTAAATAATAAGTCCAATTGAATTATTGTATTTTGAGCGATATGAGCAGCCACATATAGCGTTACGTATAGGAAATAATAAATTAAGTTGGTATATTTGAACCGACAAATTTTGTACGCTTAAATTTGTCGCTGTAACAAAATATATATACATAGACACTAAAAAAAATACAGTGATGCAATGACTTTACTTGACTGTGAAACAAGGTACAGCTTTTTATTTATGTAGTATCTTTGTGCTTAGACTATGCTATCACTTTTGTGCAAAGACTGACTATTATTTAGGTTTTTAAGTGTATGTAGATACTTATCTTTTTTTAATAGGGCAAGTGCCTTTATTAACTACCTCTAACTACAAAATACACATAATCTAGAACTACATAAACTACTACTACATAACAAGCAGTTGGATCATCCACAGACCCTTGAAGGTCCAAAGATACTTACCTCGTTAATACCTTACCTTACCTATTCATAGCAGCTAAATAAGTTTTCGCAAACTTACGATAAGTAGATAAACTACTCATAGTAAGTAAAAAACCCAAGAAAATTTGAATTTTTCACGCACTGATTTAAGCGTAGGGCAGGATGTGATCAATCGCATACCTATCCCATGTAAAAAACTCATAAGATCAAATTAAAAATATGTATAAAAAACGGAAAGCAGCGCAATAAGATTATTAAGATTTTTTATGATCTATTTTATTTAAACAGTTTTCTAATATTTAATTTTCTACACGTTTAGAGAACTTAAGATACGACAAAACTGCACTACTTGACCCCTTTCTTTGGCATGAGTTCTAGGAGCAAGGGTCTGCATTTTTCCTTTACAACGCAGTTTAATTGCCTCTACTAGAAAAGATTGTAACATTCACCACGGCACTTTCAAAATTTTTTGAATCGTGAAATTTCTTTAAAATCTAAATTTTTAACCAACTTCAAAATAGGAGGTTGCTGCAATTTTTGAAATATTATTGACTAAGATTTTTAAACTATAGTAAGTATAACTATATTTTATTTTATAAACTAACTTGCCTTGTTTGTGTTACAAATGGCCAAAAATGACCCGAAATCAGAAAAACATTCATAAGAAAATTGTGTCCTTTGCTTTTACAGGAAGTATTGCATTCTGTCATGGCAGAATGCAATACTTCGTATAGTACTAAAACATTATAATATGCCAACTGACCGTTTCACATTTCAATACAACACCCAACATTTTCCATACAAATTCGAATGATATATGAAATGGAGAAATAAACTATTCGTATTGTTAGAATAAAATATAGTATGTATGCATCGCTGGCTCTTTAACCAAGGATGTTTTGAATCAAGTGGAAGCGCTATCATCGCATCAACTGAACAAAAACGAGCATGTCTTCGTGAAAAGTTTAGTTCCCAAATTTTGCCACGTGCACAGACAAGCTGGTCGAACTGTAATGTCTACGTTATACGTTTGCAATTGGTTTAAGTGGTTTGGTCTACGAAGTTGCATATTTAATGGTTGTTGGAAAATTATATCTCACTACCAGTATGGACTTTTCTGCTAAACCAAATTATTATCTAATACCCTTAAAACGAGGAGGTTGGCAACCCCAACTGTCAACATCGCATCTGTGTTATTGTTATTCATTAAAAATAAAATACTGCAAATTTACCATCAAAACGCATTTAATAAGTAACCGTGCACCAAAATACATCGTCAAAAGTTGAAGTGTAACGCGGAAATAGCGAAACAGTGATAAAAACTCGACATAAACTTTTCCATAGTGCAGTGACTTTTCGAGCCGAATGTGCCACTAATAACCTGAGGAAACCACCAAATAACAAGGTTAGCCCCCCGAACTCGCGAAATACAATAGAAAAACAAGTTATAAAGGCGATTTGGCAAAAACAATATCATTTATAACCTACAATATAGTCGATCGACGCAACGAAAATATTAATTTCAAAAAAATCACGTAACAGCGCCATCTAGCGGGGAATAGAAAAACGAGTCACAAAATATCAACACTCTTGAATTAGTTCCGCTACTCACTACTTGGAGCGCTAGCGCCATAATTGTCTAACCTTTGGAAAGTGCTGCCATCTAGAGAATTTGCCAGAAATCAACCTTCCAACAAGCATAATTACAAGAAACAAACCCTGACGGAAATAGGAGCGCACTGTCGATCGTAACACTATAGTCCAGCTCAGACTTCGAACCACCGGTAGAGGGCGCAACTCGTCATTATGGATGAAATAAAAAATTTGTTGTTAATTATGCAAGAAGAAATGAGACAGCAAAAAGCAGAAATGACAGTTATGAAAGAAGACATTAAGAATACTATTAATAATAACATCAACGAAAAATTTAAAACGATCGAAAACAAAAATGCACTCATAGAGCAAAACCTAGAAAAACAAAAAAAGGCGTTAGATAATGTCGAGAGATTTATGAGACGGAAAAACCTATTATTTTTTGGGATAGAAGAAAACGAAAAAAGCTATCAAGACTTAGAGGAAAAAATGTTAGACTTCATAAATAATAAGTTGCATGTTAAATGCGATAAATTTGGCATAGAGTCTGTAAGAAGACTTGGAAGGAAAAGTGAGAAGATAAGGCCCATTGTGGTTACACTACTGACTATGGGTTTAAAAATACAAATTCAAAAAAATAGAAAACATTTAAATGAAACCTCATACTACATAAAAGAAGACTTCCCGTTAGAAATATTAAATAAACGAAGAGAGCTTCAAATCGAGCTAGAAAAAGAAAGAGAAAAAGGGAAAAAAGCATTTATAAAGTATGACAAACTCGTAGTTTTGGAAAACACCCAGGAAGACCAGCAGAAAACATCCAGCAAGAAAAGAAACTTATCAGAATCACCAGAAATATCTCATCCCTATATGAAGGCAGACAAACAAAATAAAATACAACCTTCAAAATTGAACAAAACAAATAATATGGCCAATTTTATAATTAAAAAAGCAACACTTGTACACGCTGGGCCAAGCTCTTCTTCCACCCAAAACTATAACCAAATAACATCAAACGCAGAATAGCAACCAACAGCCCCTCTCGATCTTCCAAGCCGGCTGGTCACCGTGGAAGAATATGACCACAACCCTCCAACCACTGTCACAAAAAATTCAGGTAGAAAAGAATGCCTAAAAGTGGCCACTTATAATGTCAGATCATTAATTTCAACTGAAAAATACATAGAATTAACGCACGCTATCCGAAACATCGACATCGATATACTTGGCTTAGCAGAAATAAGAAGAAAAGGATGTAAAATAGAAGAATACAACGAACACATACTTTGCTATAAGGGTGAAACATCCGGTCAATACGGTGTGGGATTTCTCATTAAGAAAAAATACAAGAATAATATTACAAATTTTTGCGGACTTTCGGAAAGAGTAGCTCTACTTCAACTAAAATTCTACGATATAGATCTGTCAATTATTCAAGTATACGCACCAACAACAGATAAAAGCGAAGAAGAAATTGAAGCATTCTACCAAACATTACAAAACGCCCATAGCCTACTGGAAAACTACAAAAATGTCCTGGTGATAGGTGACTTCAATGCCAAAATAGGATTGCCAAAGTACAACGAAAACCTTATCATGGGCAGGTACGGATACGGAAAATGAAATGAAAGAGGAAACAGATTAGTGCGATACGCGTTTGAGTATAAACTATCTGTTATGAATACCTTCTACAGAAAGAGAAACGATAAAAGGTGGACCTGGATATCGCCAGACCAAAAAAAGAAAAATGAAATTGATTTTATCATGTCGAACTCTCCGAAAATTATAACAAACGTAGAGGTTCTAAGCAATGTAGAGTTTCCGTCCGACCATCGAATAGTAAGAGCAACAATTCTTCTAGGAAACACTAAAAAGAGTAGGAAACACTTCAATGGCACAGCGTCGTCACTTAAAACTGATGCCGAAATAAAAACATTCCTTTCGAACTTAGAAACCAACTTCAAAAACTCAATAAACTTCGAGGAATCAAACGTACAAGAAATCTACAACAAATTCGAACTCTACTTGAAAAATAGTTTGAAAACAAAAAGTTCAAACAAAAAAACAGAGCGTGGATGTCACTTTTTCACTGAAACTACCAAACTCTTGATCCAAAGGCGCTCCGAGCTTATTAAAACCACAAACAAATCACGAGACATGAAAAAGGAGCTATCTTATCTATTCAAACAAACTAGCAAGTCAATAAAAAATGATTACAAACTGCACAGACAAGAAGTAATTGAAGCTAATTTAACTCACTATAGAAGTGCCAAAAGAGCTCACAAGCTACTCAACACCCACACGGAATGGATCAAGAGCCTAAGAAATGGCCAAAAAGAAACAATGTCAAGAAAGGATATAATATCCTGCGCTACTGATTTCTACAAAGACCTATACTCTACATGTAAAAGTGATGTGACAATAGCTCTGGAACCTCTGGAACCAAGCTTATTAGGCACAAATACAAGCGAAGATAATTTTATAACTGAAGAAGAAGTTGCAAAAAGTATAAAGAAGCTGAAAAAAGAGAAGAGCCCCGGCCCGGATGGCTTACAGAACGAAGTGTTGATAGCAGGGGCAAAGCTGCTTATCGAACCGCTAACTTGTATATTTAATATGGTCTTAAATACTGGAATAATACCAGAGCAATGGCTTAAATCTGACATCATACTGCTCTACAAAAAAGGAGACCCACTCGACATCGCAAACTACCGGCCCATAAGCTTGCTCTCTTGTGTATACAAACTGTTTACGTCTATCATACATGATAAAATCACCCCCCAAATAGATAGCATGCAACCGGTAGAGCAAGCAGGTTTCCGTTCCGGTTTTTCGACTATGGATCATATACATACGATAGAGCAAGTCATTGAAAAATACACAGAATTTAACAGAACTCTCTACATAGCATTCATCGACTACACAAAGGCATTCGATAGTCTTCACCACAATGCTATCTGGCACGCTCTACATAGCTGTGACATAAGCCCTCTAATCACAAGAACAATAAAAAACATTTATTCGAAGAGTGTGAGTAGAGTCAAGCTGGAAACTAGAGGTGACGAGATCAAAATAGGCCGCGGCGTAAGACAAGGCGATTCTCTTTCAACAAAGCTGTTCATAGCAGTCCTGCAATGCATATTTTCCAAGCTAAACTGGGCTTCCGAAGGCATCAAAATCAACGGCTCACGCCTCACCCATCTGAGATTCGCTGATGATATCGCAATATTTTCTGAAACCCACCAAGAGCTAGAAAAAATGATATACCAACTAAATATTGAAAGCAAGAAAGTCGGTCTGTGCATGAACTTAAGTAAAACCAAAATAATGTCGAATGGCGCGAAAAGAAAAGTTGTGCTCGAAGGCGTTGAACTAGAATACGTAGAGCAATATATATATCTAGGCAAGCAAGTATCCTTTTCTAAATCAAACAACGAAGACGAAATTCAGAGAAGAATCACGAGCAGTTGGAATAAATATTGGGCTCATAAAGAAATACTAAAAGGCAAATACGATCAACACATGAAAAAAACAGTCATGGACACATGTATTTTGCCTTGCTTGACCTACGGCTCACAGACTTGGACGCTAACAAATAAAACCAAATGCAAAGTAAGAAGTTGCCAACGGGCAATGGAAAGAAGCATCCTAAGTCTAAGAAAAATTCAAAAAATAAGAAGCGATGAAATTAGGAAAAAGACCAAGCTCACAGATGCACTCAAGCACATACTGAAACTGAAATGGCACTGGGCCGGCCACGTAGCGAGATGCACCGACCAACGCTGGACTCTTAAGAGCACAAAATGGAGGGGGCCACAAGGAAAAAGAAGCGTGGGGAGACCACAAACACGGTGGGCGGACGATATAGTTACGATAGTGGGAAAAAACTGGATCGAAGTTGCACAAAACAGGAAAAAATGGAAGAAGTTGGAGGAGGCCTATACCCAGCAAGGGATTCCTATATAAACATACTAGCTGCATACACTAACACTAGGTTTAATTTAATTCTACTAACAATAAAATTTAAAATTGTAAAATCATTGTAAATTGTAAATACGTTTAGGTCTATAGGAAATAAAAAGGCTTTTTTTATTTATTATTATTTACCCTTAAAACGAGCTGTACTTTACTGTACTAGCCTTTTGACAGTCCACGGCAGGATGAACGGCCTACCCACGAAGGGTGATTGGGCCATGTCCACCACGCTGGCCCAGTGCGTGTTGGTGGATTCACATACGCCATCGAATTTCTTCTACGAACTAAAACTAAACTACTCTTCTTCTGAAACAAGCAATTCTTGTACATTTATTTGTTCATTTACACATAGGCAGGGTAGATGCACCGGTTGTGGCCATCTTAGTATCTTTTGTGGCCACTTTGAATTTTAAGCATTAATAAGACAATTTTATTTTAAAATAATATTTAAAACAAATTTTCAGATATTAAGATTCAAACAAACAATATTTATGGTATTACAATGTTTCTTTTTATCATTTATGCAATAATTTTGACACGAAATGGCCACAACCGGGTCAGTGGCCACAACCGGTACACCTACTACCTATACGTAATAGGTATTTGTTCGTGCAAACTATCTATAAATTTTGCTAAAACAGATTTTGCGACGCAGCCCGCTGGAGCGTGGTACTCGTACTTACAATTTATGTTCGTTATAGTATACATATAGCTTGTGGGATATTATAACTATTATTAATTTATTATTATATCAATATCGAATATTGTCGTTGACTATAAATTAAGGGCAAAAAACGAGCACACTTTAGGCAGCAAAACATGGCCTGTTCGAGCAATACGATACCAGAAGTCCTTTTGCAAAAAATACAATTTATTTGTTATAAAAGAAAAACATATGTTTAAATTATATCGGTATCCATTTAAACAGGGCAAGTTCTTTTATTAACTACCACTAAATACAAGACTTATATTATCTAAAACTACATAAACTACTACTACATAACAAGCAATTGGATCATCCACAGACCCTTGAAGGTCTAAAGATAATCCAAATGATCAAGCCCACTGCCAGTTGAGCCAAATAAACACCACGAATTCATAAAAAATAATTTTAGAGAGAAGTCCATACGGTTCATACTATGGCTGCCTCATCACCTGAAAACTGCCAACTCCGCTATAAACCACGAAATTTGAACCCTAATTCAATGCAACAAGGTTCTGTAAAACATTTTCTTTTCGGATACCTCTAATTTAATCTCCTGTAATTTGCCTGTAACACGAATATCATATTTTATGAAAATTCAAGTATTGTGAAGCAAATTCACGTTGTTTGTTAGTTTAACGTTTTGATGAAACACGAATATTATAGTTTTATGCCAATGTTTTACTTATATTTGTATCAAAACGTGAAGGATTCATAGTTTTGAAGTAAATATACTCGTACACCTGTCAGAGTTTTAAGTCTATGGAATATTTAATTTGTTTATTTTTTGTGCAATAAGATAAAGGATTTAAAATAGGTATTACTGGCATGACCGTTTTCCGATATCCGCCTACAAGTCAATAGCGCAAAACAGTAAAATAGATTTAATTATTTTAATTTCTAAGTATGTTTAGGTTCTAGGTATGTGTATACAGGTTTATTTCTAATCAATTAGCATCCTTTTAGGGGCTTATTCTGTACATCAAAACTAACAACTTTAGTTCAGCGACTTTTGCCAAAGTTAAAAAAAAAATGCCCCCCTTAAATATTTATTTAATTTTAATTTTATTACTTATTATTGAAAGGAATATAAAACTAAATATACTGTGAAAATTTCAAGCATCTACCTGGTACCATTATTAATATAGAGCGAAAAACGTCTAAAAATTCAGGTTTGTTGTATGGGGCCCCCCCTTAAATATTTATTTTATTTTTTCTTTAGTATATTTGTTGTTATAGCGGCAACCGAAATACATCATCTGTGAAAATTTCAGCTGCCTAGCTATCATGGTTCATGAGATACAGCCCGGTGACAGACAGACAGACGGACAGACGGACATCGAAGTCTAGTAATAGGGTCCCATTTTCCCCTTTGGGTACGGAACCCTAAAAACAGCTGTTCCATACATTTTGTCGAGGGTGAACGATATTTTTCTATGGAACGATTTTTTATTTGAGAATTAATTAAAGTCGTAGAACATAAGTTGTTAGTTTTGATGTACAGAATAAGCCCCTAAAAGGATGCTGATTGATTAGAAATAACCCTGTATAATGCTATATATATGTATTAATTTATATAATATTAGGTACAATATCTAAATAACTACTTATGGTGAGCTACAATTTAAAAACTTACACTGTTGGTTTTCCTTTGGAAATGAATAACAAGGGAGACCTAAATAATAATAAACTGTCGCTATAGGCCGAATCATAGAAGTCATCATGTGAAGTTAGCTTCAAGCTGCGCAATTTCCAATCAACACGCAGCTTTATGTGAGCTTCAGTCCCTTCAGTCAGGATTGGATATTGCGCAGCTTGTAGCTAACTTCACATCCGACGACTTGTATGATTCGGCCTTTAATAACAATATTTGCTTTATAAAATATGCACGAGAAAACTGGAAAATCGTAACTAAAGCCTTAGCGAGTACATAATACGCGACATGGTTGATCGAATCTTCTGTGATAAAAGTTTCGAAAGCTGCCACTTTTCAATTTCTCTCCAGTACAGTAACTTCAGGAAAGTAATAAAAATTTAAAACCCATGAATACGTTTACCCTTTCTTACGTATCGCATAATAGAATCTTCGACGGTTTCTGCTACCAGGCTAGCATGCAGAATGAAGAGGTTAACTTTTGCCAGCCAAGAGTTAGCGAACCTACCTATCTACTAGTAGTTCTCCGAACAGTAGATCACGCGACACATTTCTTTAACAGAATGAATGAATGAATTGATTTGTCCATGAAACTAGCTAAAATACAGATGTTATACAATATACATATAAAGTACTCTAGTTTCTACCTATAGAGATTTATAGACTTAACAACTTAGACTAATATTATTCTAGAATAATTACATAAGTGTTATAATCATGAAAACATTAATTATAAGATATACCCAATGACAATGTCAATTTATTTGATGACAGTAACTGTCATCAAATAAATCAAATTAAAATAAGTCATTACGTGGTTGAAAATGTCAAATAAACAAATGTCAATTAAAAAAAAATAATTAACTTCATACTCCTATATCTCGCTCTGGCTCTTGACCAATTTGGTTCAAACTCGCAAATCTTGTTTGGATTAGTTAGGATTTCGATACTATACTCGGAATTATAATTCGATTCCAGATTTGACATTAAATTTCATTCATTTGACATTTTTAGGGTTCCGTACCTCAAAAGGAAAAAACGGAACCCTTATAGGATCACTTTGTTGTCCGTCTGTCCGTCCGTCCGTCTGTCAAGACCCTTTTTCTCAGGAACGCGTGGAGGTATGAAGCTGAAATTTATATCAATTACTCAGGTCTACTGTCCCTTGAAGCTGTGAAAAAATCAAACTTCTAAGCCAACGCAATCAAAAGATACAGCCGTTTATGCCGCAAATTTTGAAACTCGCAAGTACTCGCAAGGGAATCAAAACCTAAAGGGTACTTCCAGTCGACCTAGAATCTTGAAATTTGGCATGAAGCAACGTTTTATAGCACACATAAAGGAAAAATTCCGAAAACTTTAAATTTTTAGTTACATTACAAAATATATATTTTTTAATAAATATAAACTTATTACTTTTTTTGTCGTAATGAACGAACTTTGTAAACCTTGCAGGTTTGTACGGAACCCTCGGTGCGCGAGTCCGACTCGCACTTGGCCGGTTTTTTTATTTCTCTATTGAAAATGTCAAATGAATGAAATTTAATGTCAAATCTGGAATCGAATTAAAATTCCGAGTATAAACAATCTTGCCAAATATTATCGAGATGACCTGAAAAATTGCGCGACGGCAATTTTCCCCTCTTTTTGAGGGAAATATCCCCCAATCGAAAATCGCCGACGTGTAGTCTTAATATTAATATATATAGAACCTGTGCAATAACCTGTGTATCGAGATCCGTTGAAAAATGCGACATGTAGACGAAACCCAATATCTGGACAAATCAAAACACTCGATCAAAAATGTCTTTCAATCATAAATTTAAAAGCTGTGCTGTTTATAAGCTTGAACATTTCGTATGGACATGGTTCTATAGCAAAAGTCGTTGATAACGATGAGTAAGTAGTTCTGTAAATATAGCACAGATGCAATAGGTACAACAGTTTTAAGCAGTTTCAACAGCTTCTTAATCTAACGTGTTTCTAAACATTATTTGCATCTACCAGGAGAGAATGAAGAATGAAAAGATGCTATGACTTGTGTATCAGCCACTTCTTTTCCCACATACTTGAGAACATAACCAGCATTTATTGCAGTCGCAGGCATTAGCTATGCCACAGTTAACTTTATAACAACGTGCCAGTGTCTCTTTTCATTTACTCTTTTGAGTGACTTTCTTGTATCATTTATTTATTCCGAGTGTACCCCGACGCGAGGCTAGAGTTCCCCAGGGAACTGCCATCTGTTATCTGGTCAATATATTCATAATGCACGGCTATTCCCGATAACTGTCTGGCGGATTGTGAAAAGTTGCGATGAAGTTTTATAATCAATTTGGTTAATTGTTTCTGATTAATTATAATTTCGTAGGATTGTGCATCCAAGTCACTTCCGATCGATCTAATTGGAAATCAATAGGGGAGGCCTATGTCTAGTAGTCAACGTCCTATGGCTGAAGCGAAATAAGAAATTTCTTATTCTAATTTAGTCTAAAATTATATGGTGTGTTAAGACTGCAGATTTGCGTTGAATGCAGGCCGCATATGATAGGTCCTATTTCAGAATAAGAATGACTAGTTCTTATTCTGAGGGTCCTATTGGGAATTTACGCCTCGAGTAAGACTAAAGCTAAGTATTCATCAGTCTGAATGATTGGTAGATGTGATGTTAGCTACAAGTTGCGGATAAACCAATCCACGTGCAGCTGTTAAGTTTCAGTCAGGATTGGGCTTTCCGCAGCTTGTAGCTAAAAACACAGCCGCCAAGTTGCATGATTTGATATACAGCCTCGGACTGAGCGACTGCCTCAACCTAAGGTATAGGCCGAATCACACAAGTCGGCGGATGTGAAGTTAGCTACAAGCTGCGCAATATCCAATCGACGCGCAGCTTTATTTGAGCTTCAGTCAAGATTGGATATTGCGCAGCTTGTAGCTAACTTCACATCCGCCGACTTGTACAATTCGGCTTATAAGCCACGACCTAAGCGAAAAGTGAAAAAAAAGTAGCCTCTGTCCTCAAGTAAAGACTTTTCTGCCTGAAGCTGTTCAAATAGATACATAAAGTACCGGAACGGTAGCTGATATGTGTGAATCGGCTTTATTTAAGAGCGTATCGTGCGTAGACGCGCTCCGCGGCGGCGAGAGGACGAGGGGAGCGTGTCTTCGTATCGTGAAATTAACATTAAAAATTATCAAGTCAATTTATAACTGTTTTATGTGATTTGCCAACACTTTAGCTACTACTAAACATAATTTAAAAATACTACTTATAAAAACTCGTCAAGAAATAAGATCTTCGTTTAAAACAGAGGTGACTTTGGTTTTTTTTTTCGATCGAGCGAAGTTGTTCCTTGTCCGTATCAGATATGGTTTGCCAACAGAAGATTTGCTCCAGATTAAACTTTTTTTTTTTAAATGTTTTTGGTACTAAAACCTTGACTCTGGTTAAATTAGGTTAGGTTTAAACACGATGTCCCGTGATGAGGTGTTGATAAGCCTCATCACGTATAACAATAGGATTCATAGGTAGCAGGTGACATTTAAACCTCGTATTGAATAATTTGTATCGTCTAGCGAGTGATCGATTGTCTGAATAATAGAGGCCGGCGGCGCGAGGTGCGACCGACTTGTGCTGGCGGCAGGGCCGGATCTACCATATTGTTATGGCTTTTAGGGCTTAAGCCCGGGGCCCCGTGGATTCCAGGAGCCCCCGGCTAAGTCAAGTCAAAGAAAAAAATAGAAGATAATGCGAAAAAAACGATAATTTTACAAAATTAAACTGATCGTAAGGTTTGCAGCCGTATGAATCCTGCGATTGATCAAACTCATTTAATTAAACTCTACGTTCAGGTGTTGGCATTTCGAACTGACTACGTTCAGCTGGTTTCATGGAAGGTGCCCCCTGGGCCTACGTCGATCTTTCAGCTTACTTCCTTTTCTTCACTTAAAATTGGCCCTTTATTGGTAAAATTGTGGAAAAGTTTTCGCGCTCGCGTCGCTCGCGCTGTTTCAATGTTCAGTGGTTGTCTTTACTCACATCGGATGTCACTTTCAAATAGGGTGGGACATAGGGTCATGTCGGTCTTTTGTCTGGCTATGGTTTCATGGCTGATCAATTTCATAGATTAGAATTTTCTTGCTTGCTAATAGCATTTAAAAATGTTCGCGTTCACTGCGTTTGCTGTTTTAATAACAGTACACTGCTCTCTTTAGCTATTTCAAGGTTACTAAAAATTTGCGGGTTAAGAAAAAAAGGGCAACAAATTAAAAAAAAAATTTCGCTATACGCTTTTTAAATCCCCATATTTTTATGTGCCAAAAAACTGGAGCTATGTCGAATGTGCAATGTTAGTAGTGCAATGTATGTAATGTTAGTTCAAAAATAACGTATAAAATATTTTTTTACTGTCAAAATGACAGTAAAAAAATACGATAATCTTGCTATTATTTTGTGAAAAAAAGGACACTGAAAATGTTTTGAATGTCAAGTAACTTATCTTCTCAAGTAACTTATCTTGTCATAAGGTTTTCACACAGAATGTTTAATTATAAATGTAAAGCCTAAGTTTTCGTGCCAAAACAAGTTACACTATTCTGTAGCCGATAAATAAAGCTTTATTATTAGTAAAAATCAGGTATCTAACTACTATAGATTTTACCACAGAAGAGCTATAAGATAACGATAGCTATATTTTAGTTGTTTTTCGGATCTCCTGTGAAGTTGTCATTTTGCCCTTACGCTATTCTAGTTCTTAACCCGCCAAATACAGTAAAATATTAGCTGATCTGCTCATATTATCTTTTGAAATTATTGTAAAAACTGACAAATTTTTGTGCTCTGTAAATACACGCATTTACATCAGTAGAATGCTCTCCTTTGCTCTATTATCAGTTTTGAAGTTACTGAAAATACGAACCGAAGTTTATTCACGCTCGCTGCGTTCGCGCTTAGTGACACTGCAGGAGGCTGCTTTTTCATACTTCTTTTGAAATTTCTGAAAAAGTGCAGACAGAGGAGTGCTCTGCTTTGCGCATATCTATTGTAAAGTTACTGAAAAATGCCGATTTTTTTGTGCTTGCTTCGCTCGCGTATAGCATTAGATTGGTCTGGTTTTCTCATCTGTGTTTTAAAATTGCTAATATAACATTATAATTACGTGCTTACTGCGCTCGCGCATAATAGCGGTGAAACAGTATTGTTTACTAGTGCATCTTTAAAATTTCTGAAAAAAAACTAACAAACATTCGCGCTCGCTCCGCTCGCGCTTTCTCGAAATTGTTTATTTATTTCACATCTTTAAAATCTTGGATCAAAACAATTTATTGACAAAGCAAATGTTGGTAGGGTCGCGTAATTTTCATCATTTAATTAGTACCTACAACTTGATGACCCCCTGAATGGCTGGATCCACCCTTGACTGACAGTCAAAACTCATAATGTTCGGCAGCCATTGTCATTACAATATATTCATTTGATCTCGACCGTGCTCCGACGTCCTCTAACTGTCTCTTTCTTTCTTACTATTTAATACTTTGAGTAATTAAGTGGGCCCCTAAGTAGTATTAGACCAGGGCCCCCAAAACTCACGGTCCGGCCCTGGCTGGCGCAATAAAACATACTACTATGGAATACCAATTACTATCCTACATCTATACCTTTTAAACGATTGTATGTTTATTTTTAACCGACTTCAACCGTGTACAGAATTCGAATAGTTCGCATGGATCAATATATCATCGACGTAGTATTTTTCACATTGTTGTTGATTTTTCAAAAACAACTCAGCCGATTTCAATAAAATTTATACGGGACTACCTTTGAAGTATGATCTATCAAACAAAAAAAGAATCATCAAAATCGGTTTGTAATTCGCGGAGTAACTGCGTAACATACAATATACTAAGCGCCACACAAATCAGCGGATGGGAAGTTATGCGCTGAACGCTGCGCAAAAGCCGAAATATAGGTATGCGCGGGAGCCAGAGAGACGAGACGTCGGGGCACACCCGCCCGCCAACCTCATGCCTCCCGCGCGCTCCCTACGCCCGAGCTCAACACTACGACACGCAGCGTCGGCATTGTGCACACATGTGCAATAATTAGCTAATCACGGCGAAGTGTCATCTGCGGCTAACTTCTCATCCGCCGATTTGTGTGGCGCTTAGTATACCACCCAATCATGTACTCGTACGTTTAACAGTGGACTACGAGTATTGTACCATTCAATTATTTTTCGCAAAAAATGGCACGACCGACTACACAAATCGTGTACAAATTTCGAATAGTTCGCTCGAATCGATGTATACATACAATATTTACATTATTATTGATTTTTTAGAGACGGCTCAGAGAGCCTATATCAATAAAATTTAAATGGGACCACCTCGGAAGTATAGGTATCCTTTAGAACTAAATGTTAATTTCAATGGGTTCACAATTAGCAAAAATATCGATGAACATACACAAAAAAAACATACAGACGAACATTATAATATAACCTCCTTTTTGGAAGTCGGTTATAAAAGAGTTACTTTTTATGATAAACATTTCAAAAATTCTTCGCGGATGCAGGATTCGAACCTTGCGTCTTGCGATCCGAAGACGCAAGGTTAGAATCCTGCATCCGCGAAGAATTTTTGAAATGTTTATCATAAAAAGTAACTCTTTGAGATAAACCTAGTGTGGGATGCACTATAAAATTAAAAAAATCATTTCCTCGGTTATAAAAGGCTGGTACAATACAGTATATCACGTAGATGTGTCAAAAGCAACATGAAACATGTGACGTTTTGTAAAGGACAGTATTCCCTATTGGCAGACACCGCGCCCCTGAAAAGGTCAAACATACACTCCTCAGGGATGTACACCAACTTTCCGAGCTTGTTGGGCCTAATTAGGCACCTGTCTAATACAGGTGTGGCTGCCGTTGTCAATTATAATTGTAGATGCATTGCAAAGTCACTTTTTAGGGTTTCGTACCCAAAGGGTAAAAACGGGACCCTATTACTAACTAAGACTCCGCTATCCGTCTGTCTATCACCAGGCTGTATCTCAAGAACTGTGATAGCTAGAATGTTGAAATTTTCACAGATGATGTATTTCTCTTGCCGCTATAACAACAAATACTAAAAACAAAAAAAAATATTTAAGGGGGCTCATACAACAAACCGGAAGTTTTAACAGGTACAGGTAATAGGTACGAGTAGATGCTTGAAATATTCACATAACATTTAATTGTATGTTTACTTCAATAATTAATTATTAAAATAAAATAAAAAGATTTAAGGGGGGCTTCCATACAGTACGGAACCATTCTTGCGCGAGTTCGACTCGCACTTGGCCGATTATTAACTATTGTACTCTTAATGAATCTTACGGGTGGACGATCTACGTCAGCTTTGAGTGGTAACCTCACAACTCACAATCATATTAATAAGGCTAATATGATTACATCCGTAGTTAATAGTTATAAATAGCAACGATATTCAATGCCAGTCCCATAGAGGTCTAGAGAGAAGCCTTTTCTTTACACGGTGGGCGTGCGAAACACTTACATGTAACAAATACGCATGGCCTACATTGCAGGATGCAATGTAGTGCACAATTCAATGTGTGCGGCGTTACGCGTAGTTGTAATAATAAGCTAGAGGAGTAACTATAAAGTAATAATAACAATTGTCTTTCTTTTATTGATAAAATAAAACCTATTCAATATATTTTAATAAATAATTTTGACTAATTATAATAATGTTTTTTACACAGTCATCATACCTATTTTAAGCAGAAAGTTTCGTGTAAAATTAGTCTCCTGATAAAATGATTATCTCGACAAGTACTAAATAAATAAACCGACTTGTGTTTACATTTGATCTCACAACTTTTTGCTGAAGAATTGTTGCTCGAGTTGTTGTACTTTTTACATGCTATTTTTGTTGAGATCGAGCTATCCCATCTTGCGAGATCTATGGCCAGGCCCGCACCAAATTATATTAGTCGAAGGCAACGGAAGGTCCCATGGGAGTCGGCGGCCCTGGAGTTTTAAATGTCAGCTGACGTAGTGCCAGTTTGTAGGACTTTGGGGACCGTAGTGGGATATCCGGTACCTAGACGTTTAGGTATATTAGACTGCTTAGTCTGTATAAAGCTCAAGTCAGGTCGTGCATGGAATACTGCTCTCACCTTTGGGATGGCTCCGCCAAATATCAACTGAAGGCTCTGGAGTCGATTAAGAGGCGAGCCAAGAGGCTGATCGACAACGACACCCTGACTATGTCGCAGCTGCAAAGTCTCGAGCATCGACGTAAGGTAGCGTGTTTATCGGCCTGTTGCGGACAGATGAGTCCTAAAGGACTATGTATGAAGCCTAGGTCTACAGTAGCTTTCGTTTCGATACTTTTACATTATATAAAACTTTAGATGTCGCTTTTCGCCTTTGTACTGGACCTAGTCCAGTACATACCACCCTTGTTTTCTCGAATAACGTTTCATGTAATTCAGTTTCTTAAGTAAAACGACTCTAGGTCGTCAATGTTTGCACCTAGCTATGTGAACGATTAGTGCTAGACTACTTTGAACGTGTGGAAATAGCAGGCTACGATTATGAAAGCCCTAGCGTGTAGACGAACCTAGATTCCTAAGAAACATTTCAGTACGGAGTGATTATGAACGTACTTGTTAAGAGAAAATATGTAAGTTTTATGTAAAATATATGGTTTAATGTAAAGCGGCCCATTGCACGGTGATTATGTAAGTGTAAATGGTGTAAATATGTGTAAAATTGTGATGTTATTGTGATATTATTGTAAGGTTTTGTAAATAAATGGATTTGGTTTTGGTCGTTTGTTTTACCCCTGGTATGTCGGCAGGATGAGGGGAGGTTAAGGTATGTTTTGAGGATGGCATACAGGTAACGTGTACGGTGAGGTAAATATGATTAGGATTAGGAAATATGGAAAAACCTAGCGAACCTAGGTACTTAATCGCGACGCGCGCGAGTGAGAGGTTGGTGACTATGGCCCTCTCGCTCGCACGGAGTGCGCGCCCGATTGGGTAATACGCGCCTCTCCCACTGAGGATGAGCCCTGCGGGGAACCAGTGGCGGGGGGTTAGTATAAGTATAGGACGGTCACGGCCGTTAGCTCACTTGCCACCTGCACCTCGCCGTACAACGCTTCGTAAGAGGAACCTCCACCTCCGACACATCAGCGGTATAACTGCGTTTCAACGAGCGACCACTATTGAAGGACTTTTTATGGAAAGACGAGTTTGATTTGCACCCCGGTGTAAACTCCTTACTCCTCAACAAATCTTCGAGCCGGATCTGAACCCAAGTGAAGTGGGTTATCCAGCAGCGCCCACTGAGAATTGAAGAACTCGTGGGACGAAATATTAGTCGGAGGCGCCGGTCCCCACTGAGATTGCGATTTCCACCGCTCTCGTGGGGCGAAGCTAGAAGAAAGTGCCCGTTGAGCTACCTTATAGAAGCGCTCGCGGGACGAAGGTCGCCGAGAGAACTCTGAGCCCATTGAGTTGCATTGAAGGCACTCGTGGGACGAAGATATCGGCGTATAAGCGCCCACTGAGCTCATATAGAAGCGCTCGTGGGACGAATTTCAACGACGTGCGCGCGGGCGTAGCAAGCTCGCGCGTTGAAGTCTTTTGTGGGCAGCAACCGCACGTAGCGACTTTTACGTGCGGTCCGAGCTAGCGGGTGGGTTTCTCGCTTCCCACCCGTGAACGCCCTCGTGAAGAAAGAAGAAAGAAGGTTGGGTGAACCCGAAGATCACCGAACGGTGCGACCGCTCCGTGTTCAACGGGCTTGAGAAGATCACCCAACGGTGCTACGGCTCCGCGTTCAAGGGGACGGTGCTGCGTCTTCGCGCAAATCGGCGGGCAAGTCCGCGGGGACACACCACCGCTTCAAGAAGAGGAACGGCGGGCCGGATACTTCGAGCGCGCCGTGATTAAGAAGAAGGAGCGACGCTCGGAGTGAAGTATTACCCGCGCTGGTAAGAGTGTGAGTGGCGCGGCGCCGGACTGTAGGCACGCTGACGTGGCTGGCATTCCCACCAGTCACCGAGCAACCCGCTGCCCTCACATTCCTCTGCCAGGGGGACCCCACCTTTCCTTTCCTGCACGACCTTCCATCCTCAAGGGAGCGTATCCCGGCCTAAAAACCGGGCCCTCCCGCGAGACTGATAGGGACTGTTAGGGCCGATAGGGAGGTAGGGAATTAGGGCACGTAGGGACGGTTAGGGGCAATCATGCCAACGACACGGAGCAAGAACGTCGACGGGCAAGGACTACGAGTTTACGTCGACTACCCCGCGTCACCGTCTACCGCGCAACCATCGGCGCCGCCGGACATGCCTACGATGGAGACAGGCATGGATGAGTCCTCGGCGCCGCCACCAAGCACAGTGAGACCGCTTACGATTACGGAGCAGCGGTTAGAGACACAGTCTGTGCGCTCTACAGTTAGCGTTAGCGCTAGGATCCGGCGCGCCGAGATCCAAGCAGAAGAACGCCTAGCTGAGCTCAAGAGGAAAGAGCTACAATTGGAGGCCGACCTTATAAAGAAGCGTTTAGCAGCGGACATCGACATCATGCGTGAAGAATCGGAGCAGGGCAGCGTCTTCGATCGCGCAGAAGATGACGTCGGGAGGCGCGTGAGCGATTGGATCGTGGATCACTCACAAGCACAGGTTCCAGCTGCGATTGCAACGGAGACAGGGGCGCAGCCGCGTACGAGAGCGAGCAGGATAGAACGAGTCGCCACTCACGTTGCAAGTAAGGAGAGACACGCTTCACCGCAGAAGGCGGCCGCGAAAGAAGACCCGATCGACCGACTCGCAGATGCGCTCGATAGGATGACGAGGCATAGTCGGCGATCTAGACCACCAGACTTACCATCGTTTGCTGGAGCACCGGGGGAGTGGCTCTCGTTTAAAGCAGCGATGCGTGAGGCCACTACGGTCTACAACATACCTCCAGCGGAGAATCTCGCGCGGCTGCGCGCATGTCTCAAGGGCGAAGCGAGACAGTGCGTCGCAGCGCTACTGTACACAGCGTCGGAACCTTCGAGCATAATGGCCACGCTGGAGCAGAGGTACGGGCAGCCCGAGATCATCATCGACCAAGCGCTGGAGGAACTCAAGAGACTACCGCGAATAGGAACGACCGCGGCAGATCTAAACAACTTTGCGATCAAGCTACAGAATATCGTCACGGTCATCGCGTGCCTAGATGGCAAAGGGTATCTAAAGAATCCGATGTTAACGCGGCATATCACCGAGAAGATGGGTGAACATCATCGGTCAAGATGGTGCGATTTCGCTGAAGAATATGGGAGCGCGAGTGAGGCTGAGGTAGTAACATTGTCGCGTTTCTTCATGAGAGAAGCGGAGCGCGCAGTTCGTCACTGCTACTCGGCGCCGGCGGCGCCACCATCGAAACCGACTAACAACAGAGAGCAGGGATCGCGGCTCGCGCAACAGTCGCCACGACCTGCGCCTCGACCGGCTAAGGCGCATGTCTATGCAACCACGACCGACACGTCGAGACAAAGCGCTTGCTTTTGTTGTGGGAGCGTCGATCACGCGACCACCAAATGCAAGAAATTGAACAACATGACATCGGACGACCGTTGGCGATGGGCGAAAGAGACGGCGATATGCTTTCTATGCTTAGAGAGCAAGCACAGGAGGTTCAAGTGTAAGGCTAAGAAATGCGGCTTGAACGGGTGCCAGTCGCCCCACCACTCTCTGCTTCACATACCCAAAAAGACACGCGATGACTCGTCAGCAGAGCAAGAGGAGGACTCTGCGATAACCGCCTCAGCGCAGATCAACACCAACCGACGTGTGCTGTTGAAGGTGTGCCCGATTACGTTAAAAGGACCGACCGGCACCGTTGAAACGTATGGTCTGTTGGATGAGGGCTCCACTGTTAGCCTCATCGATGACGACTTAGCCTCACAGATCGGAGCGCGTGGGCCCGCTCGGCCCCTCAACATCCACGGCGTCACGAACAGCCAGCGGGAGGCAGTGAGCCGTGCAATAGAGATAGGCGTGAGAGGGCGTCGTCAAAACGATTATAACACGATTAAGGCAAGAACAGTGAGACGCCTAGAGCTGGGCGGCCAGTCTGTGCCGCGAGAATTACTAAATCACCCCCACCTTAAGCAGCTGGATAGAGACGACGTGTGCTACGAGAACGTGCGCCCGCGCGTACTCATCGGCGCCGACAATTGGCATCTCATCGTGTCGCGCAAATTACTCACGGGCAAGAAGACACAACCTGCGGCGTCTCTGACTAGATTAGGGTGGGTGGTACATGGTACTACTCCGCACAGAATCGTAACCACTCAGGATGAGCGAGTGTTACACATAACCACGTCGCAAGAGAGAGAGCGCGACGAACTACACGAGCTCGTAAAGGCGCACTTCGAGTTTGATTCGCTTGGTATAACCAACAAGCCGAAGCCAGTCGCCGCGAACGAACGAGCGATAGCCGTATTTAACCGTACTGTAAAGAGGAGAGACGGTTACTACGAAGTCGGGTTGCCGTGGCGTACCGATGATGTCGAGCTTCCCCCGAGCTACGACATGGCGCTACGGAGGCTTCACAGCGTCGAGCGTAAGATGGATAAGTTGCCCGAGTATAAGATCGCATACTCGGGGGAGGTAAACAAACTTATAGAGAAAGGTTACGCGATGGAAAGCGACGCTGATCCAAGTCACCCGAGAACATGGTACTTGCCGCATTTCGCGGTAAAAAACCCAAATAAGCCCGGAAAAATCCGTCTTGTATTCGATGCAGCCGCGCGTTCTAATGGAATATGTATGAACGACGTGCTGTTAGACGGCCCGGACTTACTAAGCAGCCTGAGCGGCATTCTGTATCGTTTCCGTGAAAGACCGGTAGCGATCACAGCTGACATAAGAGAGATGTTCCTGCGAGTGAAAATACGAGAAGAAGACAGAGCGATACAGCACTTCTTATGGCGAGGTGACGATCGAACACAACCACCGCGAACCTACGTAATGAAGTCTATGATTTTTGGCGCGCGAAGCTCTCCATTCCTAGCGCATAGCGTGCGTAATAGGAACGCAGAGGAACATAGACACACGCACCCTCTAGCGTACGTACCAATCACACAACATCACTACATGGACGATTGGGTACAGAGCTTCAGCGACGAGGACACGGCCGCCAAGACCATGCGACAAGTCATCGAGGTTCATAAGCGGGCAGGTTTCGAATTAGCAAGTTGGAGTTCGAACCTACCCAGCTTACTAAAAGGCGTCGACTGCGCTACTACGCCGAAGGAGCTCGGCGGCACCGGTGACGAGTACGGTAAAACACTAGGTCTGAAGTGGTTAGCCGCGACAGACGAGCTAGCGTTTAACACCGCGATGCCTAGAGTGCCTGAGGACGTGCGGTTAGGACAACGGACGCCTACCAAGCGCGAAGCGCTCGGTGCGGTAATGTCGATCTTTGACCCGCAAGGTCACCTTTCTCAATACGCGATTACGGCGAAGGCGGTCTTACAGGCTTTATGGCGCCAAGCAGTGGCCTGGGATGACCCTCTACCAGCAGAGGAGGCCGAGAGGTTCGCGACATGGATGCGCGACTTAGAGTATGTGGAGAAAATACGCATTCCGCGCTGTTACACCCCGCGCCCGGCCGCGAGCCGACAACTCCACATATTTGTAGACGCGAGCGAACAGGCCTACGCCGCCGTAGCATATTGGAGATTCGCCTACACGGACGGAGATGTGCATCTAGCTCT
The DNA here is from genome assembly GCA_964007245.1 of Hypomecis atomaria. Taxonomy (NCBI): domain Eukaryota; kingdom Metazoa; phylum Arthropoda; class Insecta; order Lepidoptera; family Geometridae; genus Hypomecis; species Hypomecis atomaria. The sequence continues at coordinate 4,784,542 of OZ023297.1, forward strand.
CATCGCAGGAAAGGCGAGAGTGGCGCCAATGCGGCAACAGAGTATCCCGCGCATGGAGCTACAAGCCAGCCTCATAGGGGCTCGACTGTCGGCCGACATAAAGAAGGAGCACGCGTATACCGGCAGAGCAGTGTATTGGAGCGATTCCAAGACCGCATTACACTGGATAAGGAACGACTCTGCCCGCTATACACCATATGTCGCGCATCGCTTAGGCGAGATAGCCGAGTTGACCGACTCGCGAGACTGGCGCTGGGTGCCTACAGCGCACAATGTAGCGGATGACGCCACCCGCCCAGGTAACACTCAAGTATTGAATACGGACCGATGGTTTACCGGCCCGCCCTTCCTTCGCGAACCCGAGGAGTGCTGGCCGGGGGAGGAGGCCGCGGTCGAGACGGACACCGAGGAGTGCTACCATGTAAGGACCGTAAAGGGCGCCGACTTTATAGAAATCGCGCGCTTCTCGCGGTGGGAAAGGCTTATAAGAGCAGCGGGTTACGCCCTACTCTTTATAAGAAAGTGTCGTCGCCAAGAGCGCGAGCTGACGACACAGTTGCTAGAAGAAGCGGAACGTTTGGTACTGCGGCAGGTGCAGCGCGATAGCTTCTTAGACGATTTCGTCCGCCTCGAAAAGGGATTATGTATCGAGAGGGAAAGTCGACTGAGACAGTTGGACCCGGTACTATGGTCAGACGGCCTAGTACGCATAAACGGGCGTATCGGCGCTGCCGCCGTGTCAAATGGAGTAAGGGATCCGCCGATTCTAGATGGAAGACACTACGTGACGACGCTGTTGATACGCCACGAACATGAAAGGCAAAATCACGCCGGGCGCGAGACGATAGTTAACAACTTACGACAACGCTATTGGGTGATAAGATTACGACCCGCGGTGAGAAAAGTTCTAAGTCGCTGTGTCGTCTGTCGCGCGCGAACCGCGCGGCCGACGATCCCGGCTAAGGGTGATTTGCCTGGCGTACGTTTAGAAGCCTTCAAACGACCGTTTTCAAACTGTGGGCTAGACGCGTTTGGACCCTATCACGTGACAGTAGGTCGGCGCCACGAGAAACGGTGGGGCCTGCTGTTCACGTGCCTAGTAACGCGCGCCATACACATCGAAATTCTGTCGAGTCTAAGTACAGACAGCGCGATCATGGCGCTGAGACGTATGGCGGCGCGGCGCGGTTGGCCACGCGTCTATTTTTCCGATAACGGTACGAATTTTCGGGGCGCTGAGGTAGAGCTAGGCAATGCCTACGAAGAATGGCTACCAGCGCTGAAGGAGTACGCATCGTCACGACGTGTAGAATGGAGATTTATCGACCCCGGCGCGCCCAATCAAGGCGGCGCGTGGGAACGCTTAATAAGGTCGGTAAAGAGCGCGCTCGCTATCACGCTAAACGAGCGGGCCCCTAAGGATGAAGTTCTCACGACATTGATGGCAGAAGTGGAGTACACAGTGAACTCGAGGCCACTGACCCATGTGCCCGTAGAGATTGGGGAAAATGAGGCACTCACACCGAATCACTTCTTGTTGGGATCATCAAATGGGATGCCTTACGTGGGTACAAGCGACTTAGCAGATAGACGAGCATGGAGAAGCGCTCAAGCACTCGCAGACTCGTTTTGGAAAAGATGGATAGACGAGTATCTTCCGACACTGGCGCCACGCGGAGAAAGTGGTGTAACTCAGTCGGACCTAAAGGTAGGCGATCTAGTAATGATCGCAGATGGGTTGTTACCTAGGAACTTATGGCCTAGGGGACGCGTTGTAAAAGTAATGCCTGGAAGAGATGGCATTATACGAAGCGCAGAGGTGCAGACGCGCGGCGGGATATTTAGAAGACCTAGACGTAGACTTGTGGTTCTCCCCGTCGACGTTCAAGCTCCACCTAACTCTGAGACCTAGACGAGGACTCATCGTCCTCCTTGCCGACGTTTTAGCTTCGTTAGCACTGCGCTCGGGGGAGACTGTTGCGGACAGATGAGTCCTAAAGGACTATGTATGAAGCCTAGGTCTACAGTAGCTTTCGTTTCGATACTTTTACATTATATAAAACTTTAGATGTCGCTTTTCGCCTTTGTACTGGACCTAGTCCAGTACATACCACCCTTGTTTTCTCGAATAACGTTTCATGTAATTCAGTTTCTTAAGTAAAACGACTCTAGGTCGTCAATGTTTGCACCTAGCTATGTGAACGATTAGTGCTAGACTACTTTGAACGTGTGGAAATAGCAGGCTACGATTATGAAAGCCCTAGCGTGTAGACGAACCTAGATTCCTAAGAAACATTTCAGTACGGAGTGATTATGAACGTACTTGTTAAGAGAAAATATGTAAGTTTTATGTAAAATATATGGTTTAATGTAAAGCGGCCCATTGCACGGTGATTATGTAAGTGTAAATGGTGTAAATATGTGTAAAATTGTGATGTTATTGTGATATTATTGTAAGGTTTTGTAAATAAATGGATTTGGTTTTGGTCGTTTGTTTTACCCCTGGTATGTCGGCAGGATGAGGGGAGGTTAAGGTATGTTTTGAGGATGGCATACAGGTAACGTGTACGGTGAGGTAAATATGATTAGGATTAGGAAATATGGAAAAACCTAGCGAACCTAGGTACTTAATCGCGACGCGCGCGAGTGAGAGGTTGGTGACTATGGCCCTCTCGCTCGCACGGAGTGCGCGCCCGATTGGGTAATACGCGCCTCTCCCACTGAGGATGAGCCCTGCGGGGAACCAGTGGCGGGGGGTTAGTATAAGTATAGGACGGTCACGGCCGTTAGCTCACTTGCCACCTGCACCTCGCCGTACAACGCTTCGTAAGAGGAACCTCCACCTCCGACACATCAGCGGTATAACTGCGTTTCAACGAGCGACCACTATTGAAGGACTTTTTATGGAAAGACGAGTTTGATTTGCACCCCGGTGTAAACTCCTTACTCCTCAACACGGCCTTTTACCGGATCCACTTCGGAGAGTGCGCCCAGGAGTTGCACAATCTGGTCCCACCTGCCCCTTTCTTCTATCGTACGGCTAGACAGACGCGACCAAAGCGCCATCCTTTTATGGTGGACATTCCGCGCATTAGAACCAAGCGTTTCGAATCCTCATTCCTCATACGAACAGCCAGAATGTGGAACGCTTTGCCTGGGTCTGTCTTCCCGCTAAAGTACAATGTGGGCGTCTTCAAATCCCGAGTAAATAGGTATCTTCTAGGTAAGCGTGCTACAACCTAGACCGCTTATCTGCTTAACAACAGGCAGTATGTGGTCAAACGCAAACCTATTCAGAATTTAAAAAAAATGTGCTTTGGTGACCTTGATAATAGGGTTCGCCGTAAAGACGTGGGTTCAAACCCGCCCCCAGAGCAATGAGTGCCTTGGAATAGATCTATAATAAATAAATAAATATTAGAGGACATCTTACACACGCTCTTTGACTCCAAACTAAGCAACGCTCGTGATATGGCTGCCAGGGACTGATTATACTACATAATTATACATATACTTAAATACATACTTATATTGATAGTAACGAAATAACATCCAGACACAGAGCAAACACCTATGCTCGTCACATAAATATTTGCCCTGGGTGGGAAGCGAACCCACGCCTCGTTGACCAGTCAGGGTCACTAACCACTGAGCCATCGAGGCAGTCAAGTCAACTATGTACGTAACACATACGTTCTATGTACGGATTTCCAAAGTTTTGGAGAAAATACCGTGAGGCATAAGTATGTATTTTCTACATATAGTCGATGGCGTACGTGAATTTACCAATCCGCACTGGGCCAGCGTAGTCTCTTGTTTTTAAATATCATTTAATATGTCACAGGCAAATACTCAAAGCAATCTATTTTCGCCTATACGTATAATTATTGTGTCACTAGCCCAATTTATTTATTCTGATTATTCGTATATTGTATTTATGATTCGTTTATTATTATTATTGTATAACTTTCCTTTTTTTTTCAGGCAAAACTTATAAAACATTTCATAAACTTAACTATATATTACAACTACTATGCTATATGTTAATGATTTTTATAAATATATAAAGTAATTAATATTACTCGTATTTACCAAACAGGTATTAAGAACTGTTAACAAGTTAGATTATATTTAATCTTGACTTACAATTATGTACCTACTACTTATGAATTATATTGTCATGTAAAATTAATTTTATGAAATAAATGAATATGAATATGTACAAACCTAAACAAATTATTAAACAAAAAAAACACTTGAGCTAAAAAAAATTAAGTATGTATAGATGACGATGACAACCCTAATCTAAAAGCCCACTACCATTTATGATACAATACAATAATTTTATTGATAATATAATTGATACGTAGTAATTGTAGAAATTGTTATCATTGTTAGTATTTATTCAGATCAGTCAGATTAGGTCTGAAACGTGGTCTTTTACTGTGGGCCTTATGAATAAGCTCAGGATAGCCCAACGTGCTATGGAGAGGGCTATGCTCGGCGTCTCTCTGCGAGATCGAATCAGAAATGAGGAGATCCGCAGACGAACCAAAGTTACCGACATAGCCCAGCGGATTAGCAAATTAAAGTGGCAATGGGCAGGGCACATAGTTCGGAGAACGGATGGCCGATGGGGCATTAAAGTTCTCGAATGGAGACCACGGACCAGCAAGCGCAGCGTAGGACGTCCACCGACTAGGTGGACTGACGATATAATAAAGATCGCAGGAACGCGCTGGATGCAGGCCGCTTCCAACCGGCCTTATTGGAAATCCATTGGGGAGGCCTATGTCCAGCAGTCGACGTCTTACGGCTGATGGATGGATGGAGTCAGATTAGGTAATTAAATCATGGAATTAATTAATCTAACATTTGTGTTACACTACTTACCTATCATTGATAGTGGTTTATTGGTGTACACAGGTTTTGAGGTTTAATAAAGAAATAAAAAATGTGGCGGCTTATTATAATATTAAATACTCAGAACCACACTCAATTCCTACTTATTTGCACTTTAGCGGTTACTAAAGGTAATATTGTACAAATAAATTACCACCTACTCGAGAATAAATTCTACTATCGGCACCACATGTCAAATCGACGATATTTCGTATAAATCGATACTTGCGAAGTGCTACTGCAAATACTAGGGAGTCTATTCTTTAGCGTACGAATAATATTAGTAAATTATTATCGTAACTTATCGTACCGTAACTACTAATTTAGACTAAGATTTAAACTAACCCATCTCTATTGTACATTCGCATTCTCTCAATTGTAACTTAGTTAACAAAGGGCACAGACCCTGGAGTCTGTGGATCATTCAATTTAAATTAAAAAAAAAAACATTATTATCGTATACGAAAGATGGAATATTATAATAATATGGAATATTATGTATAATTTCTTCCGTTTTATAAAACTAAATGGTATTTTCGAAAACAAAATATTTTAACAAATCTTTAAAAAAAAAAGCTTTAGGAAGGTACCTTCGGGATTTTTATTGTTCATTGATCCGTATATCAAACGCTAGTAACAAGTGGGTTAAAAAAGTAACCTTACTTCTTTAACAGAGACGAATCCTACGAAAATCGTATGCTCATTCCACTTAAAAATATCACACGTGTTTATTAATTAAAATATCGCAGAATAAAGCCCTCAATGTTGCATAAACCATAAGCACGTTCTTTTAAGAAAATTATCGCTCAATATTCAACAACAATAAAATAGAAAAGAGATTATATCGTATCACTTAAAATATCGCACGTTACTGAATAAGGCCCTCATACTAGCTGAAACTGTAAACTCGTGCGTTGATTGCTTTGCGTGACGTAGAGTCGACGCCCTGTAAAGTTCAGCAAACTCTACGGTAGAGTACTTTATCGCAATAACATCTAAGCACATTGTACTGACGACGAGTAATTGGGGTACAATTTTTATTGTGACAAGGTGTTCGGTTTAAGTAAGCAAAGTAAGCTTTTACGGTGCAAAACTGTTGGTGTTGATAATTAATTCACTAGAAATGGAAATTGCTATTAGTGTAAAAACAAGGCGTGTATCGTTACTCTATCTAACTACCTATACTAAATCAATCTATAGGAAGGTCCCTACTTTGATTTGAACCCCCGACGCAAAAGAGGGGTGTTACGAGTATAAGTTTGACGTGTCTGTTTGTCTGTCTGTCTGTCTGTGGCATCATAGCGCCCGAACCACTGAACCGATTTCAGTTTAGTTTTTTTTGAATGAAAGGAGACTTAATCGAGAGTGTTCTTAGCTATTTTTTTAAAAAATCGATTGACCCGTTTAAGAGTTATTGTGGGTTAAAGTGGGGATGGAAGAACCAAAATTCTACAAATGTGCCCAAAATGGTTGTCAATGTGTCGGGGGTTTTTTAAATTATTAATTTATATTAGTTATTCGGGACAAGATCTCTTAAACCTTCATAATCAGCAGCCTTCTCTATCCCACTGCTGGGTATATACCTATCTCTTACGGTGCCACGGTTCATTAACCCCACAGCACATTATTATTCAAAACCTTCGAGCAAATATCTACAGAACCACAGTCCACAAGTGAAAGTAGTAAAAAAATGTCCGAGCGCCGCCATACATACCAACTTAGATATTTACATTAAATAATTCACAAGGACCCGTTTTCTAGAATCTCGACGATATGTCACCTAATTAGTGCTTGTAACCGAGCACTTTGGCATCGCGCGGCGTTGTAGTCGGCTTGCAATCGCCTTACGACTAACTAAAATGCCTGCCCACTACGTAGCTTGGGCAGAGTTTTGGCTCGGACACTTTTTTTGCACGATTGTGACTCTATAGATATTTGCTCGAAGTTCAAAACTCAGAACAATAAATGAATCAGATTAAAAAGCAATGCTTGCATTCAAAAGAATAGTGAAAGCGCGAAGCTTACTATTAAAGGCACGTCCTTTTCGTCTCGCCACTCAAAAAAACGTTAATTAAATTACTAAGGACTGTGTAGAACAATAGTGATAGATATACAGATATTTAAGTAATTGAGACCAAAAATTAAACAGGTCGTTGCCTGCTACCAAACTTTAATTTCTATTTTCTATGTCTTTTGAATCCCCTATGTATGACATGTGTCCTCAGACCAAATAAATAATCAAGACAAAACGTCGTGAACAGACAAGTGAGGCCAGTTTTTTTATACATGTGGTGAGTGCTGTTGCGCCGCCATATTTCGACTGACAAGCTATGACGTAGTTTCAGTGTACGTGTTTGTGTGTGTCATTGCATCTGTACAAGGCGAGGCGTAGTTTTACCGGCCTCACTTTTTTGTTTCTCAACATTCTGTCTTGATTTTTTTATTTGGTCTGAGCATGAGTCAAGTATAAAAGTTATGGGTCGGCAAAGTGCTTAGAATGGCACTTACCGCAGAGTTCCTAGAGATATTCCCGCTGCGTAGTAAAACCACGTGCTATGGAATACAAAACAAGGGAAGTAATTTCTTACGTACTTTTGTTGATGCCTGTACTAAAAATGAATTGTTAAAAGAATACCTATCAGCATAAACTTGAAAGGACTGTCGGGGTATACCTATTAGTTTCTAGATCGCGAAAATATTCTTCTAAAGATGGAATCAGAGGATATAGGTGCTGATCTGATCATGGAGCTGGAAGGTGGCCAAAGGATCGCAACCCTATCGAGTTTCGGCTCGTTCGATTCGTCTTGGCGAGTACTTATTCAGTAAAAGCTTGTTTTTAAAAAAAGGTTTTTTTTTAAATATAATACTTGTATTATAAAGAGGTACTGAAAGGTGGATCTACTGAAATATATTTACTAATCGAAAGCCACATTATTTGTGAGTGTCATAGGCTAACCCGAAAAGTTAAGACTTTTTCGTGGTAGCCGGATTTGCAAAATAAGAGCAAGCAAACTACTACCAAGTAGTATTTTTTTCAAAGTTTTTTTCGGCTGACAACAGATTTAGTAAAGTTAAGGCCGCAGTACCCCACAACAGGCCCAACAGTTTCAGACCCCGGGTTCCTGCCCCGAATGTATCCTGCCATCAGGCACAAAAGCAGGTGGATGCGAGCACATAAATCTCTTATTACCTCAATCTGGCAGATAATGAAATGGCAGGGATCCAAATTTATGTGCCTTTTACAAATGTTCTAAGGGCGGAACGGCAGCCCTTAAGCCTTATCTGTATCGTTACTGAGTGGGTTAGCCTTCAAACACGTACCTACTAGCTGTGGATGCTACACTGTTAAAATCTACGCTTCTAGCCTCTAGTCTTTGTACTATACTTTAATAGTCCACTGCTGAACATAAGTACACTCACGAAAAATGATTGAGCCATATCCACCACGCTGACACATTGCGGATTGAGTTGGCTTCTAGGATCATTTTTATTAGAGATACGATTTTCAAACGGTTTTATAACGGTCTAAAGGCCGTAGTTTTGCAAAGTACAGGAACTTTTCGTAGGTGGTAACATTGTAAATTATAATGACGAAAACCTCATTTAATACCTCAATCTAGCAGATAAATGGCAGGTATCCGGTTTTATGTGGATTTTACAAATGTTCTAAGGGCGGGACGGCAGGCCTTTAGCATTATCTGTATCGCTACTGAGCTATGATGGGTTAAGGCTTTCAAACGTCAGTTGTGGACGCGACTCTGCTAAAATGTACACCCATATAAATTCGTTTTACTCGTATTCGACTGCCCAGTTAACAATTTTATAACTTCTATGTACCTATGTAAGTATGCCTCTTTGTTGATTTTGTTTGAATCCCTTATGTTATTGAACTGAAACTTCTAATGCGACTTTCAACAAGGTTGCGCTACCATGATGGGGTATGAAAGCACTGTTGTGTCGAAGTTTCACTTCTTCGGCGCGGAGGAACTCTACTAGCACTTTTTTATGTTATAATTATAGTATGTGCCTATTCCACATTTTTGTGTTCGATATTCTGTAAGTATGGTGTACCAAACAGCAGTATCCGGGTATTTTTAACATGTAGCCCAGTGTTACTATTATATTCTTGTGGGAAAATGAGAATAATGACGCTCGCACACGCAATCAACAAATCAAAGAGATGAAGTGAAATACAACATCAAATTTACTAGATGTTTGCCCTAAACTACTAGGCCAGTGTTTGTACTGCACTATAATAATAATTAATATTGTAACTTGGCAACTATCGCAAATGGGTCTAGGCAGATCTTGGTTACACCTTAGTGCTCAGCGTTAGACACGTAGTTCTCTAAAGTTATTACGTTTGTGGTTTATATTGCAATTAACTCATTTACATGTTTAAAGGATTACATTTTATGATCCAGCAACCGTTCGCCGATGGCCGATTCATCATTGGACGTTTCACCGACCCTGTACCAATGAATGCCTTGGAATTTATGTACGGAGTTTCAAACCACTGGCTTTTCGGTGAAGGAAAACATCGTAAGGCATCCTGCATACGTCCGTAGAAGAAATTCGATGGCGTGTGTGAATCCACCAACTCGCACTGGGCTATCGTGGTGGATATGGCACAATCACCCTTCGTGGGTAGGACTGCGTCCTGCAGTGCACTATTAAAAATGCTGGTACAGTATATTACTTTTCGCGATATCTAGTATAAACCAACTCAATGGTAGGTATTCGATTAGGTTAAGCTTAAGAATAATTTTCGTTGAAGAGTGATTATAAGCCAAATGTAAAAAATTTGAAACAATTACATCATTTCCAAAAAAAAACAAAGATTTTTTCAGAAATTTTTAAGTCCAGTTTGGAGATGTTTTCAAATTCAAGTGACGGTCAAAGGATATCTGTTTCGTTTTTTAAGTACATTTTGTTATGTTTTAAGTAAAGTTACCGCAAAAAAACTTAAAAACTTTAAAGAAAATTTTAAAGAAAACCGCTGATTTGCATTAAGAACTGGGACAACTACAGTTTTAAACATATTTTCAAAGTTTCGAGTAAGCTTTCAGCTGAAAAGACTCAGTTCTTAACTATCGCTACAAAGACGATGGACTCTACATGAGATTTTCTACTTCAGCATACATATGTGTATCCAGGATAAAACAGTAGTTAAGAAACATACTTTTTTACGCATATCTGATCTGAAAATGCAAAATAAATGAATCGATGCCTGAAAGCTATGCTGCTCTAGATGGTAAAACGATTGCTTTTAAAGGAGTCAAGTTTCAAAGATAATATTTTTTAATAAAATGAATCTGTACTAGGACTGGGTTTAGTAATATAACATTTAGAAAGCGTGTAAGCGCCACACAAATCGGCGGATGAGAAGTTAGCCGCAGATGACACTTCGCCGTGATTCGCTAATTATTGCGCATGTGTGCACAATGCGTAGCTCCGTAGCGCGGGAGGCATGAGGTTGGCAGGGGGGTGTGCCCGTCTATGTTGCGTCTCTTCTGTCTGGCTCCCGCGCATAACTATATTTCGGCTTTTGTGCAGCGTTCTGCCCATCCGCCGATTTGTGTGGAGCTTAGTATATTTCGTGTGACCCCCACGTGGAAATGATGATAAACTGATAATGCGAATACAAAATACTCGGAGAGTTAAGCTACCGTAACTTCATGCTACTAAAACAGTTTAATCCAGAAAAATCACAGTCAAATCGCGAACTGACTCTGATATGAATAAATTACACTTGACAAGGCTTATCACTTGTCACAGATTGCGTGCGAGCTGCACCACAGATTAGATAACAGTTACTACGTGTTGCACGTTTCAATTAAGGTAATTTAGACCAACACACCTACCGTGATCGCTATCAAGCACTCGAGTACAATGTAAACGCCAGGTTGACTGATAATGAGATTTATCATCATCATCTATCAGCTTCGAACACGAAAGCTGAACACGTGGCCAAGTAGGAACGGGAGCTAGCGAGCAAATCTATGGTGTGGGAAAGGGAGAGCGGATAGTGGTTCGTATACTGATTTATTCGGATGATTCAATTAAAGCGTCTCGGGTCCACGGCGAAGTGATTTTTGATTTTTATAATGGAACATTTCTTGTTGAAATTCTGAGGAAAAACAATGAATTTCTGGAGAAATGCACTGTTTTTGGACTAGTACTATAAACTGAAGGTTGCATTTTAACTATTGTCCGAAATTTTATTTCTAAGACAGTAGCGCTTCTTTTGTCAAGAATAAATATACTCTACTTTCTTGTCTTCGACAAAAAATCGGGGATAAGACACTATTGACAATTTAAACGCAACCTTAACTATAAAGTACTAGGGTCGCATACATTTTAAGAGGGTTCAACAGATAAGGACTGGACTCGATACACGCATAAAAACCAAAGACAAAGGTTACATCCGCAGATAAACGGATTTACGCCTCTTTGGACCGACATTCAGCGCACGGTGACATTTCTAAATGCCATATGTCTAGTGATTGTCGCTCCATAGTGGCTCCGCTATTACATTATCCTTAAAATTAAATCTAACACGAAAATGTCATCATATTTTCCCACAGGACTACAGCTTTAAAGCTATAACAATAAAGTTGAAATTCGCGCGGCAAATAGTAAGAATGTACTTTGTGATAGGTGAAAATGGATGTTATTGAACAACAGATAAGGTGCATATTTGTGTGGCGATGTACAGAAGTGAATTCAGTGTTTTACGTACCCTGGTTGTGGCGGCGTCACGGGGCGACCACGGTCGTAGTAGTGACTGAGAAGGCAAGTTTGGCGCCCAACATGGGTCGACATTTGGACCAATATTGGTGACGCGCGCTTGTGTGAGTTACGGTGGACGTAGATACGTATTTCCACTTTAAACTAAACGTATTGATCAGACACTATGTACGTTTTTATTTATAGACCAATAAATTGTATGAGAAAGAGCATCCGGCACGGTAAGGGCGTAATAAGGCTGATAGTTGATAGGTTTCAGGAATATTATGAAAAAAAAAATGATAATGGTAAAAATAAAATATGATGAATAGACATCAATTTATTAAGTACGCAATTGTATGATTAGGTTATTTTATTGTGTAGGCAGTTTTCGTTGAGTTTGAGTGACATTTTAACAAAGTAGTTGATCCTTACTTTAGACATGATAAAAGTTGTTTGCAAATGACAATGAGTTTCTTTCATCTTTCGTAGAGATTACTACTCGTAGTGTGACACATGGGCGGGTGCAACACAAATTGTCTAATAGAGATAAAACATCGCAAAGTTTTGCTTTATGCTCATTGCGATGGGTACTTTATCTATATTTTTTTTATATTCTGAAAAATAATTTAATCATTAATAAAATTAATGAAATTAAATAGGCTTATTATTATCAAATAAACTCATTGTCGCTTAGGCCGAACTTCAAGATAATAATGAAATACATAATATAATTATAAAACTCCCTAATGCAATACATAACTAAGGTAAGTGCCTACGTATTTTTATCCACTCCTGAAAAAATACCAGTTACCTACTACGTTATCTTTTTTAGTAAATTACACGAAATTCAACAACTTTAGAATCGAAATGCCAGACAAAAGTTCACCGGAAAGTTGGGTCAACTACGTCCAACCATGACCAGTATTGGCCAACGTTTGCCATAGCAAAGGCGGGCGGGCAGCGGCAGTCACTCAGTCGGTTCTCGCGTAGGGCGGACGACGTTTCCCGCCCACCGCCACAAGTTATACGAAAAGTTACGGAAACGACGGAACTCGAAGTACGCCTGTTTTATGTGCAATAAAAATATGTAAAATAATAACTTGGCAAAAGTGACTGAACGGTGAATTGAAAGTGAGACTGTCAAACTTTAAAGTTAACTTTTTAAAGTTATTATACTTTTGCTGTGGCAGTATTTGTAAAAATTAAAAATATTAGGGTGGTAGACACGGTTTAGTGACAAAGAAAAGTTTTTTAACGATTGGTAAGTATTTCTTTTCAGTGATTTCTCGTAGTAAATTAACTTATTTAGGTCAAATTTAATTGACAGTATAGTTAATCAGTTATTTTTTATCCACGACGGAAGGGAAGCGACGGTTTATACGTTAAGGGTGAGAGGATGTTTGTGCAAATCTATGTTGCCGTATTTTAACTTGGATGATAATGCGAAAATTTTATAAAAATCTATTGCGTAGTTTAAAAAGCTAAGACACAAAACAAACGCTGCTAGCGACTTTATTACAATATCGAAAAAAATAACTTACGTATTAAAATTAGAGATGCAATCTCTTTCTAATATTGAAGACCGAAACAGCCTAAGGCAATTATCAAACAGAATAATAAATCAAGTAATTTACTATGAAACTTACAACATTACAAAAGTTTTCTATTCTAGGAAGTATAATTTTGTGCAGTATCATAATGCATTGATTTTTTGAACGACGAAACGGAGGAGGTACACAATTCGACGCGTATATTTTTTTATGTATAACCATGCATTACTTTCTACACAGTGGTCCGATTTTGATAATTCTTTTTTTATTCGAAAGAGTATATTTTGAAATTAGTCCCATTTAAATTTTATCGAAATCGGCCGAGCCATTTTGATAAATCAACAATAATGTGAAAAATGCTACATCGATCCGTTTTTCGCGAATTCTGTACACGGTTGAAGTCGGTCATGCCATTTTTGCGAAAAATAATTACATTTTGTACTAATTGTAAAATAAAGTTTTCTAAGAAATCAGGACAGCCTGTAAGATTTAATTTACAAAGATTTATTTTCATAAACGTATTCCGTAACGACCTAATTCAAACAAACTCAATTTCAAGTCCGTGAGGGCCCTCGCGGGGCATATCATTATAAATATACAATTTTTATTAATCTCTTTTTTTCCTTAACCAAAATCTCAACCACTTCACAGTTAAAAATCACAGTTATCGCCTGATCGTAAAAAATGCGGTATAAAGAGTTTGATTAGATTTTGTTTTGAGACAATAAAAATACAAACTCAATAAAATTTATACAAGATCGTGACTTTTGTAGAATTCTAGATTTTAAGTTAAATCCAGAAGATTTAGGGATGCCAGTGGGTTTTTTATGCCAGAAAAAAGCTGGTAACATTGTAAAATTTAATATTAATAATACAAAATAATGATTTTCCGTTCGAAGGTCACAAAATTTTGAGAACTAAATAGGTTTCGATGAAAGATTTTGTATTACATTTGTACACAAAATAAATAACTATTACAAGATAAAAAAGAAGAATTTCTCGACGGGCGATTTTTTTTTTTCGCTCGTGGAGCGTTTTTTGTTGACACAGTTGATTTTTTTCTAAATCAAAATAAATCCTCACAAAACATTTCCATTTCTGTTTTCCCTCATTAATTGATTGCACTTCCTCCAAGCTTCACTCTTAATTACGGACCGACAAACATATATTTGTAGTTGGTAAAATAACTAGGTAACAAACATGAGTATTGAATGTACTCGTAATGTATGAATACGCTAAAAATTCAGCATTTGAATGCCTAAAAACTTAATAGAGCAAATTTTTAATTTTTTGACCTTCATTTTAACTTTTACTACGATTTGACTCCGATTCTATGTTAATTGATGTTAAACGTTTTTAATGATTTAAAAGAATGATTCGATTTGTACATAGCTGGACTAAGAACTATTCATAATCAGGTATTTTATTTATTATTATTATTTTAGCCGTTTTCGTACCACTGCAGGGCAAAGGCTTCCCTTCCCTCTCTATTTAGGTATAATGGTATTTTATGTAAATTAATTTTTAAAAAAATTAAGAAACTCACTCAAAAATACAAGAACAAAAACAAGATAAGACTGGCCTAGCCAAGTTTGAAACCTACAGTTAAGGTGGGCATACACGATGCGATGATTTGATCAAATTTTCGCTTCATGCCAACTGGGAGCTCATTCAGTTAATTCAAAGGTAGGAATTGGTAGTTAACGATTTGTACTACTACCTGAAACTGGGCGCACAGAACGCGATGATCGCATCAATTCATCAGATCAGTTCAGTGGAGGCCAAATATAGGTAGTTAACTATAGCTGGTTAGTAGTTATTGAGGACCTTTGAATTAATTGAATGAGCTCCTAGTTGGAATGAAGCGAAAATTTGATCAAATCATCGCATCGTGTATGCCCACCTTTATCTAAACAGTGTTTACGTAATTAATATTTTTAGGTCTTAAGTCCCTGATCAAAGAACAAAATAAAACCGCAGTTTTAAAGGTTTCTCTGTGGTTATACCGTGACACCGTCATACCATAGAGAAAACTTTAAAACCGCAGTTTTAAAGGTTTCTCTGTGGTTATACCGTGACACCGTCATACCATAGAGAAAACTTTAAAACCGCAGTTTTAAAGGTTTCTCTGTGGTTATACCGTGACACCGTCATACCATAGAGAAAACTTTAAAACCGCAGTTTTAAAGGTTTCTCTGTGGTTATACCGTGACACCGTCCTACCATAGAGAAAACTTTAAAACCGCGGTTTTATTTTGTACGTCGATCAGGGGCTTTAGAGCAATTCTGATGGTGTCTCCCTCATCAACTGCACAATTAAGTTGGTAGTTTTTAAGGGCCAGTCGTAGTTAAGGCATCATTAATTATTACTTCAAACAGTTACAAACAAAGCTACAACTTTATGAGAAGGCGGGAAACATTTGTGATTTCCTCTAATTATAGTAATGAAATAGTATATTACAATTCCATAAGAGATAAAGAAAAAATCGAAAACTTTTGTGTATTATTTTACTCTTTGCAAATTTTAATTAAACATTAAAACTTACAAAATATACTTTAATGGAACGTAACATAAAAAATTGAAAATCCTCGATCTATACTGAATAATAAGCTAAAAGGGTGTTAATATTAAATAAAATAAAATAAGTAAAGTTTAATTATTTATCGCAAAAAATGGCAAAACCGCCATCCATCGTGTACAAAATTCAAATATTTCTCTGTTTGTTCACATTATTGTTTGTTCACATTATTGTTGATTTTTCAAAAACAGCTCAGCCGATGTCTGTAAAATTTAAATGGGACCACCTCAGGAGTATACCCTTTATAACTAAAAAAGAATTTTTCGATTCAGTTCACAATTGGCGGAATTATCGATGAATATATCCACAAAAAAAATACATACATACGAACATTGGAGATCCATATGGGAGGCTTATGGATCACCAGCAATAGGACGTCCTATGGCTGATGAATAAATAAATATTCTGGACATCTTACACAGTATGTCTGACACCAAAAAAAGCAAAGCTTGCGATATGGATGCCAGAGACTGAAATACTGACTTACTTAGATAATAAACACCCAGACACAGAGCAAACACTTAATTTCATCATAAAAATGCTTGCCCTGAGTGGGAATCGAACCCACACCTCTTTGTTGCAGAAGTCAGGGTAACTAACCGCTAGACCACCGAGGCAGTCAAAAGCATGCACCTAGAGTGTTCTTCTGGTTTTTCCTTATTCGATGGCAAGCTACTACGAAAGCTTTTATGCGATTGCAAGAGAGGCTATGGCGAAATTATTCAAAATTACCTCGACTACGTTTGCACCTATGGGGGAATCACCTGAAACAAAACAAACAATCCGATTAAGTAGTGCTACCGACGTATAAACTGCTTATAATAATGACAATTATTTTATGTAGTTATTGGGTAGCACTTCGTAGGCTTCCGCGTAGCGGTTTCGTAGCATATTCGTAGCGACGTAACGGTTTCCGAAATTATTTTCGAGGTTTATTGCAATACATTTTTGTTTTGCTTTTCGATTTCTTCTTTGTTTTAAATCTCTTCTATAAGTAATTTAAGAGCAGAGATCACATTTAGTTATAAAGCTGTCAGTTGTTATTTTAAGCTTTTGTTATATTTGGCGTGAGTGTGAATTAATAGGTTTAAGTACGCTGGGTGTTTAACGAGACGACGGACATATTCTGGAATATCATTGAACTCATCATTATGATATTTTTTTTTTACTTTAGGAACCAACCTTGAAAATGCAAATTAAAATCAGCCGTTTCATACATTTCGTTTAAAATCGACAAGTTTTTTTTTTAACTGCTGGTTGATTTTTTGTCGCATTGGCATTGCTAATTATTAATTTGAGTCAATAAACTTTTTGTACGAAACAGCTAACTTTTTCGCGATTTCAATTTTACAGCGAAATTATTAATTTATCAGATAATACAGTACATTCATTCTTATTCATCTGATACTTAAGCTATATTAAATACAAGCATTCCTTTAACTGTCCGAAGGAGGCAAACAAACAGCGGGCGCTAATTCATTCGGAAACTTCGGCATTCGTTAGAATTCCATTTAATTAGAGTTATTGTTTTTCTTTAGAACCGAACAATTCTGAATTAGGGTCGGGCCACACCACAGACACACTTAGCATCGGATGGACACTAAGCATTAGTTTTTAAAACACGAACTGGAGCAATTTTTTAAAATTTAGAATTATTTTACGATCAGCCGCTCTCATGTTTCAATTATAGAACCCCCTGATCGCACCCGCAGGGGGTGGTTTCCTAGCGAGTTAAACCTTTATTTTTGACTCAAGAAAATCCTTTATGGATACCACCAGGCCTGGTGAGGCCGGTGGTTGTGGGATTCTCCACCGATAGTTGGTGGCATACCCACTAAAAACCTGGGGTGTTTCCGCTACTGCGCCACGTGTCGGGGATATGGGCACGCTTCCGCCCTCCTCCGTGGCAAAGCGAGTTACACCTAGCACTTACAGGTTTTTTACCGAGATGGTATAAATTGGATTTGTCGATTTTGGCACAGTAACAAGCACACCATGTTCACGTGAAGAAGCTGTTAAATTGAAATATATTGACAGAAGAGAACACAAAGTTTGAAAAATTTTAGAACTGTCCAACTGCGCGTTTGGGGCTTGTACTTTGGCACTAAACTACAGTGTGGCCCTGGCCTTAGTTTTTCTTATCAGTTAGATCACGCACACTTTGACATTGAAATATGGTGGAGGAAACGGTGGGATATAATTAAATGGAAATTACTAAGTGTCTACTAAAATATTCTGATGTGTGGAGGGAGGTAGATTTAGAGATAGATAATCACAAAAGATTTCTACTAAATTAACCTTTCAAGGGTGATATAACAAATATTACAATACATAATGTACAAAACAACTATTGATTACGCAATGTCATTGGAAAACTTTAGGAACTATTTTACTTGTGTGGTAGGAGTATTTTGAAGTTGAAAGTGGAGTCGCTCAGTCAGATCGGGAAATTTAAGATTTTACGTTTCGCAATTTACAGCTGAAATACCGTACTGCTCTAAAATATTTAAAAAATTACATCAACCTTGTATTGTTACAGACACAACGACAACAAAAAAAAGGATCGATATTGAAATTGGCATAATTACTGGAAAGAATAAAGAAACTGTCTAAAGAATTACAAAGAAGAACGATTTAACTGTAGGGTGGGAAAAGAGACGTAAGAAAAAGGTTAGTTTGGTGCTTATTGCACAAAAGAGGTTCGACTGCGCCGCTCAAATGACACTGGCTGGATAGAAATCGGAATTAAAAAATAAAAGAGAAGCCAGATTGGTATACTTCACAAAAGAGGATCAATTGCGTTGCTACAGCGGCACTGGCTGAAAAAGGAAGACCACTAAAGAAAAAGAGGACAGTTTGGCGTTCACGTTACAAAAGAGTTTCGATTGCGTCGTAAACCGGCTCTGGCTAGAAAAACATTGAGATTTAAAAGTTTAAGAGAGAAAGAGGCCGTATTGGTACCTCACTTAACAAAAGAGGTTCACTGCGTCGCCCGAGCGGCGCTGGCTGGAATAAGAAGTTAGAGATTAAAAAGCTAAAAAGAGAGAGGCGGGTTTGGTGGTGGGTGGTGCGCAGTGGCTCGCTGGCGCCGCTGGTGCGTGGTGGCGGCGGCGGCCGGGGCCGGCGCGCAGCGGAGCCCGCTCGGCTGGGCCATGGGCGGCACGCAGCGACTAGCGGCCGTCGCGGCGGTGTCTCACGCTAGGCACTACTACAACCACACTGCACCAGAGCTGCAGTCCACTGATACCACGCCTACCAATATCAACTTCGTTTTTGCTAGGTAAGTCCCAACACGTACTCGTAGACGCACTCATTTCCAGTCAATTTCTCATTATTACATTACATGTGTGGGAGTCATCGGCTACTAAAACATGATAAACCTTGAGACTAGGAATTTTGAGACCTATAGTACTAAAACTATTGTGACCCAAAACTAACCCAAAGTGGGTCCCTATTCTGCGCGAGTAGGTGCCAGTCTTGCACCCCAATCTCCAGCAGATCTTCGGCCACTTTATCTTTCCATCTATACTTGAATTATAATATGTAGAAGTTGTAAAGCTTTGTGAAAGGACAAACGTGACTAAATCCTCCAAGGGACAGACGAACGGACAGACACAATGACCTTATAATCTCTTTTAAAAACTGAATAAGTTTTTCTGGCCCAGTGTGCATCTTCAAAAATCAAAAAGCATCTTGCCTAAGGCCCAAGTAATTCAACTTTTATTATGATGTGCTCTTTACAACTTTCACCGCGTGTCATGCCTAGAGCTGTAAATGCATGGCTTGTACTCGTAGCTCTACCAATATAAACTAGTGCATTTGTCACTCGTACACTGGACGGACAGTACTTACAGTAGATATAAGAGTTTCATTGACATACAGGCTGCGTCAAACAAGTTGGCGGATGTGAAGTTAGCTACAAGCTGCGCAATAGCCGCAGTTAGTTACTAGAGAGACTAGCACGTGCATAAATGTAAAGGCTCTAAAATCAGCTAATCATAGGACTTTTTCTAAACACAGATTTGGATTTCTCGTTTTTAGAACACAAATGTGTTAGAAAAACATGACGA
This sequence comes from Hypomecis atomaria, assembly GCA_964007245.1. Classification (NCBI taxonomy): domain Eukaryota; kingdom Metazoa; phylum Arthropoda; class Insecta; order Lepidoptera; family Geometridae; genus Hypomecis; species Hypomecis atomaria. The sequence goes on from OZ023297.1 coordinate 4,804,375, forward strand.
CAATTTGGGAATAAGAAATTTCGCAATTCTTGTAAGGACGACGTCTAGAAAGTAATAACTAGTAATAGAGCATGGGTTATTTATGGACTTTTTTCCTTCCTTACCTACCAAAACATGCAGTGCACTAATTAAACTGTAAATTTCTGTTATTTTAACCATAATATCAGAGATCTTTAGGCTTTTTAAAAACTGGCAACACGCACTATTTTACATTATACATAGCGCTGAGCGAAGGGATGGCTGAGCATGAGTTTGGTATGGCGGTCAACATGCGCAGCCATCCCCTCCACAGTACCCTCAGCGCTAGACTTTCGTGCCGCTACTTGTACCCATTCTACAAAAATATACCTCAATGGCTGGTCACTAGTTCAGAACTCCGCGCTGCCGATGGCTGTAAAACAGAGCACCTCGTAACAGTTTTATGATGATAACATGACGTCCGACTCGCATAAAAACTTCCGAGGAATCTGTGCATTACCTGCAAGTACTGCAATACGCTTGGACTTGTACATGTATTTTACTTCAGCCTATACAGATGTATCTACTAGGAGTGATACATACAAGTCGGCGGATGTGAAGTTAGCTACAAGCTGCGCGAAACCCAATCAACGCGCAGCTTTATGTGAGCTTCAGTCAGGATTGGAAATATCCAATGAATTCCTTGGAATTTATGTACGGAATTTCACACCACTGACTGGCTTTTCGGTGAAGGAAAACATCGTGAGGCCACTTGCATACGTCCGTAGAAGAAATTCGATGGCGTATGTGAATCCACCAACCCGCACTGGGCCAGCGTGGTGGATATGACCCAAATCACCCTTCATGGGTAGACCTACGTTCTGCAGTGGACTATTAAGAAGGCTGGTACAGTACAGTACTCGCGAATAAAAATAAACAATAAACGTTATCGGCTTTTGGCTCTAAGAAACCGAAATTTTCAAAAACCGTAACCAGCCGATTATCTCTTCGATCTCTTCCCAAACGCCGATGTCCATTCTTCATTCGCTATTACTGTAAATATTTTTTGTACATCACACCTATTTTCGCACCTAAAAATACAGGGTTACCCAGGACTGATTACATTTTTTTTATTGAATTCCGGGTTGGCCCCAAAGTAAAAGTTGTTCATAATGTTTTATTTTTAAATTCCTAATAGGTTTGCGTTTGACTATACACTGCCTGATGTTAAGCAGATATGCGGTCTAGGCACGCTCACGTAGAAGATACCTATTTACTCGGGATTTGAAGACACCCACGTTTTACTTTAGCGCGTTTGTCTAGCCGTACGATAGAAGAAAGGGGCAGGTGGGACCAGATTGTCCACTCTCCGAAGTGTATTCGATAAAAGGCCTTGACGACCTTAATGATGATGAATGATGACTTTTTCATACTTTTGGCTTAGTTGACGGCAAGCAGATAACCCTGTATAAAAAATAACAGTGCTTCGCACCTTGTTTATCGCCTAAAAAGATTTTCATTACGAGTAAGTACTAAAGTCAGCAAGTTAAGTCAAGAAGCGGAAGTACAAGTATTTTATGTCCTAAACTCCTAACTATTCGTTTAGCTGAGACGGCAGTCCGTGAAGTAAGATTAAGCACTAGTAAATTAGTACGGAACTCAACGTGATTATGAGGGAACTGGACGGTTGCTAATTTATATGAAATAAAATTGGTTGCCTGTAAAGTCGGTATACGGGCGAAAGTTTTACGTGACAACGACTTTGAGACGAATGAGACGAATGAGAGCGCATGAAGTGTGAGCGGAGCGTAACGCAGTTTCTTGAAGTGTCACCCGGCAAACCAATTTATAAGACGTTGTCACGTCAAACAGTTAAGTCAAAAGTCAAAATATTTATTTGCGGAGACATGAGTAACATGTAGGTGTTAAATAAGACACATTATTATGTGCACCATGCTCTAGCATCAGCGCATGCAAAATTATCATTCTTGATTTTATATGTAGGTACATATTAATAATATTATCATAATTATACATTAATAATATTGTGAGATACTAGGCCCAATTATGAAGGCGCGATCGTAATAATAATAGCAATTTAGAATATTTCTGTTTCTTTTTCACTTTAGGCATTCGATAGAGAGAACACTTTTTACGTCGCTGTTAAATTTACTATGGCGCCTTCATAATTGGGCCTACCCCCAGTAGGTTCTATGTTCGTGTGTTTGTATCTTTTTTTTGTGTATGTTCATCGATAATTTCGCCAATTGTGAACCGAATCGAAAAATTTTTTTTTAGTTCGAAAGGGTATACTCGCACGGTGGTCCCATTTAAATTTTACAGAAATCGGCTAAGCCGTTTTTGAAAAAACCAACAATAATGCAAGCAATTCGAGCGAAATATCCGAATTTTCTACACGATGAACATAGATGATTTCGCCAATTGTGAACCGAATCGCAAAATACTTTTTTAGTTCGAAAGGGTATAATCCCAAGGTAGTCCCATTTTAATTTTACAGAAATCGGCTGAGCCGTTTTTGATAAATCAATAATAATGTAAACAAGCGAGCGAAATATTCGAATTTTGTACACGATGGAAGGCGGTTTTGCCATAATTACTGCGAAAAATAATTATAATATGATACAATTACGTATTATGCAAGCCCGGGCGTAAAAACTTGCTTATCGGAGAATAGCTGTTAAATCAAAGTAATGAAAAACAATGAAGGTTACGGGAACTAGGCGAAAACGCCAAATTGCAGATTGGCCGTAAACATGTAAAAAAGGTAATTGATTCGCGACAAAATTATGGAACAGCTGATTTTTTTTACTAGGTATTTCAGAGTTTGTCCCATAGTAAAAGTTGTCAATAGTTATGATTATATCCACATCTTTAAACCCCATTAAACTTCTCTGGTTTTGCAAAGAAACAACCATTATAATAAGACGTAAGAACAATCTCACTTTGCATAATGCATCTCTCTGTTTTTGACCGACGAATCGGAGGAGGTACTCAATCCGACGCGTATATTTTTTATGTATAACCTTTTACATAGTAGTCCGATTTCTATAATTATTTTTTTATTAGAAAGAGTATACTTATACAAAGTTTAAATGTTATATTTAAATTTTGTCCATGCATTTTTAACAATAAGGGATGTGAAGTTCAAATTGAAAACGGAACTACCGACTCAGCACCAATAGAAAGTAAGTTTACCTTGCAATCGCAACGTTTTGAAAATTCTAGAGGTAGTTCTATAAAAAATTGCTTCAAATTGTGTTACTTTCCTTCGATACCAGGGAATATCCCCAGATGTTTGCGAAGATACCTACAATTTTCACATTACCACGTGCGGTTTGTAGATGCTAGAGTTTTCTTGAATTGTTTTAAAATGGATAAAGATATTGTACATATTTGTAAATTGAATAAACTCAATTTTGTAAAAACAAGACTGGATACCTGCACGATAGAAGATCTACACAAGGCTACACCTTGCGGAGTCGCAGTGGCCAAATATTGGGAGAAAACTTAAACTAAACTTTTTTGAACTATTGACACGACGAAGAAGAATATATTATACAGCTAAACTTGATATTCCTATTGATTAAGCATCGCTTGATACGGTGTCTTCTGATGGGTGACCGTTATTACGGCTCAGAATAACTTGGATGTCCCAGTTGATTTAGATGCTTGGAAGATAATAAGCAAAATGGTTTCTGTGACTTTATAGAGATTTGGCAGATATACTCTGAATATTAGAAAGGGTGCCTTTGTGTAACGAAACTTCGCGCCTGCCTGAGGCACCGGCCTTCTTGTTGCGTGCGTAGTGTAGATTGTGTCCGACCTCTTTCGATCGCACGCAAGCTCTTTAATTTAAGAAAAGTTTTTAAAATTTAAGTCGGTTGTCTTTTGTTTTTTTTTCTATTGTCTTTGTTTTTGCGTTGGCTCTATGCAATTTAATTTACCTACTGTTAATTAATGTTCACAAGTTATTTAAGAATAATAATAATTCAATGGAATAATAACTTTATATACATGAACATAGGAATATTTTGTTTTTAATCTACTAATAGTGGTCGGACCTTCATCAATGTAGTGAACATAAAACAGTTAATTATAGTTGAATTAAATCATAATTATTTAATTTAATTCCAAAATACTTATTCCCATTGTAGCACAATGTTGAAAATCAATCTTCAACAAATGTAGTTTGGAGCGAAGATAATGAAATTAGTTCCCAATCCGGCTCGGCTGAGTCAAATGCTCCACAAATTAGGGCTTACGTGTCGCGTTAGTGCTGCCGCTCGCGGAATTGAAACCGAACCGCAGGGCTGGTTAATTACTAGGTAATAAGAGATTATAATATTACTCAATATAATAATAACTCAATAATTCTAGTATTATCATCATATCTGTCGAACGAGGACACTGTTTGTACAACAGATGACGGTCGAGCCGTAAAGTTCATGAATTAAAACCACGGTCAAATTAGGTAACCCAGCGACAATATTGCAAGTCGAAAAATAACAAATTTTGTTCAATACGATCAACTTGGCATATCTGGCACTTCGCCGGCCGCTGCCGCTGCTGCGCTTCGCTCGCTCGGCTCGTGCGTTGTTTGTCATGTTCTAACCAAATCTATTTTTTGTTTCACATTCACAGTTTAATCTATTGAGGGGGCTTGCTTCTGGCACTTGTTAAAAGGACTATTATTACTTAAGGCAAAGTCAAATAAAACTTTATAATACCAACGCTTCAACTTTTTTTTATTACATTCACTTAATTCGTCCCATATTATTATACAAATAACTAGTTAAAGTGATTAATTCCGTGTATTTTATCACTTTCACTAAATCAAGTAGTTATTATACATAACCGCTGGTTAGTATACATAATAACTAGGTTAATCACTTTGACTGTAACATATACATGGACTCGAGCTAACTATTACAGTTTTATACATCATTGAAGTCGGTTGTGCCATTTTTTGCGCAAAATAAATTTGAAACTTTTACAAAACGCACTGAAAAAGTGTGATTCAGATTGTTTTGTATCACTATGTCCACTATCGGCAAAAGTTAAATTTCCCCATACGCCGTGGTTATTATCTAGCGTGGCAGCCCTACGGTATTCGAGTGGTGTAACCGAAACTTTGTGACAGTTGTAATGTGTGGGATATGTACTGCCCCGGAAACAACTTATGAGCACAGGGGGGTAGTTCTGAAGATACGAAATGATAGCTTTAATTAATAATATGTGATACCTACCTAGAAAAATGAACAAACGACGAGTCGAATTTATTTTAGGACAAAAACACTAAAACAGTGAGTGAAAGTTGTGATTTTGCTATTCAATTTTTGTAAACGCAATGCATTTTTTATCAATTTTCTGAAGTTGCTTTAAAACTGCTGAGCTGGACCTTCGACTTTTCAACTATATTCCTGCCAAAAATCAAATTGATCCATCTCTCCGTTAAAACGTAAAAGAAACAAACAGACTTCAGATTTATAATATTAGTGAGAATTTTAGGAAACTTTTAATTTTGAAATCACCATACCTACCGTTTTCACTACTTAGTATAAAACTAAAGTCGCTTCTTGCTATCTGTCTGTCCCTAATCAATTAGCTGGTTATTCCTAATCAATTAGCATCCTTTTAGGGGCTTATTCTGTACATCAAAACTAACAAATTTTGTTCTGCGACTTCAAAAAAATCAGCTGTTCCATACATTTTGTCGCGGGTAAACGATATTTTTCTATTGAACAACATTTTTTTTTTTAGTTTTGACAAAAGCCGCAGAACACTAGTTGTTGGTTTTGATGTACAGAATAAGCCCCTAAAAGGATGCTAATTGATTAGAAATAACCCTGTATATGCTTAGATCTTTAAAACACGCAACGGATTTTGATGCGGTTTTTTAAATAGATAGCGTGATTCAAGAGAAAGGTTTACATATTTGTATAACTAGACGACCCGCCCCGGCTTCGCACAGGTGTATTATACATATAAACCTTCCTCTTGAATCACTCTATCCATTAAAAAAAACCGCATCAAAATCCGTTGCGTAGTTTTAAAGATTTAAGCATACAGACAAACAAACAGACAAAAATAGCGACTTTATTTTATACTATGTATGTATATGTAAGGGTACACCTGTGCGGAGCCGGGGTGGGTCGCTAGTAACAAATATAACAAACAGCTCGTGACACCTTGTATCCCGATAATCTGTTTAGACTTCATGCCACCGAAAGTTAAACTTTCCTGAAACTGCTGTAAAATTAGTCAGATGTCACCAGCCAAGCCGAGTTTCAAATTATTCGCTGTCATGAAAAACACAACACAACAGTAAACTGCGGCAGAAAATAACAGTGTGCTATTTTGTAGTTTTTACATTAATGTGAGTACGAAGCAACTCTTTTTCGCCGAGCTTTAAACTTTTTTTTAGGATTCCGTACCCAAAGGGCAAAACGGGACCCTATTACTAAGACTTCGATGTCCGTCTGTCTGTCTGTCTGTCCGTCTGTCACCGGGCTGTATCTCATGAACCATGATAGCTAGGCAGCTGAAATATTCACAGATGATGCATTTCTGTTGCTGCTATAACAACAAATACTAAAAACAGAAAAAAATAATATTTAAGGGGAGCCCCCCAATACAACAAACCTGATTTTTAGCCGTTTTTCGCTCGATATTGGTAATGGTAACAATTAGATGCTTGAAATTTTCATAGAATATTTAGTTGTATATTCACTTCAATAATAATAAATTTATATTTAAGGAGGGCTCCCATACAGTACGCAATCCTCCGTGCGCGAATCCGACTCGTACTTGGCTGATTATTATATTAATGTGAGTACGAAGCAACTCTATTTCATCGAATTTTAAACTTTTTTTAAAATCTAATTCTAAAAGTGTCGCAGACAACTATGACCTGCGAATGCGGACTATTGTTCAACCAATCAGAGCTCAACAGGCTGTCTGACTTGATCATTATACCTAGTTTTTTGGGTAACTTTTACCATGGGCCAACTCAAAATTCGAAAAAAGAAATGAGCTGTTCCATACAAACGACAAAATGTATGAAACTACTGAATTTTTTCTCTTGCATTTTGAGTTGGCCCCATGGTAATAGTTGTTCGTAATGAATTATTGTTCTAGAAAGCCTTTTGAAAACAGCCCTGTTGTACAGTACAAGATTTTATGAAGTAGCTGGCAAATTCCTAAAACCCAAGTTTCTCAGTTGAGGATATTACCACAAAGGTCGGGGTGCAGGTGGTGTCTAACATTATTTTAATTCCCAAATCCCTGCCTGCCCTTTGCCTTAATCTCTTATAATAAATTCGAAGAATTATAATTGCGAGTTTTGGTGTGCACTCAACTGTTGCCATGGAATAAGTGTCAGTTATTATACACAAAAAGAAGCAAAAACCTCTGTAGCTAATAAAGATTTTTTTCAAAAAAAAAAGTCATTACTTCCCTCCTATGAAACGGAATGTGCCTACACCTACGCCTCATACATTGTTAGGGACTCGCGTCCTCAAAAATCGCCTCCTGCAGTTTTACTTAAAAATTGATAAACTCTACCAGAATCACAGTCTATGTTCGTAACACTAATTGATTAAGTCGTTGAAAAAAAAGTTCATTTGTTCGCGTGCAACGATGCCTGACTACATCGACTTAGCATTTTTTTGTGTTACTTGACTACAACTTTAACGCGTCTGTGTAACACGTAAAACTACAGAGCATTTTCTCGGGTCTCGGGGATCAAAAACAAAATTATAAATATTGGTATATAAGTTTTTTCACTTTTTAATTATTTAATAATGTGCAGAGTAAGAATTAAGGTAAAATATGCGGCAGATTTGTACTCGATTTGGCACAAAATGATTCTTATAACAATGTATTTCATCTTAGTAACATAACCGTCAATACTATCTATATAATCTGTATACCCATGAGCTTACACAATACAGAAGATCTTTGTGTCTACCACATACTTGGGGTATTAATTTAGGGCAGTTTGCCGCTTTGCCGATTACGTTGAGGTCAGTCCGTACAAAAACAGGGTATGTCCAAAGAGATCTAGAGAGCGGCTTCTTTTAACCGGAGCTCGAGACACTTATATGTAGCAAACACGTCGGATAATGCGTTTAAGAAATATTCATTTCTGAATGAAATGTTCTGTAAGCGCATGAATCCGTCCCATCAAAAATTATTTCATATAAAATGTTTCCAAGGCGAGCTCATTATGATTCGCACTGTCAAAAAGTTATCGGACCTTATGCTCAACTCTAAAAGCCCTAACTTCACAAACTCTACGCCTAGTCAATTAAGGCTTGGCTGGAAACACGTTCAAAAAACGACGAAGCGCTTCGAGAAAAGGCAGTCAGTGCCCTTACGCTTCGCTTCGCTCGTGTTGGGCGGGCATACTATTGAATCCCCAAATTTGTTAAGTGTAAGTGTAATAATTGTATTTTTTTATTTGAGTAGAGCCTAATCAATCTTTTTGGCATCTATTCTGTGAAGTTGTTGCAGGCTGCCAGTTGACAGGCTGATGCGCACTAAGACCAATCACAAGTCTTGATTCATATACATATATCTACTCGTATCTGTGTTTGGACGAACACTAGGATGCAGCCGCAGTTTGTAGTTGTCTGCGGGACATTTGGATCGAGACATGTCCCGTCTCTTGAGATTTGTGGGTATGTCCTATTGTCTAATGCGTTGGAGGTTGGGTATCGTATGCAAAGGATGGAGACAATACGGCCAAGGAAGGACAGGGATTACTTTTTCATCTCGAATATGCTTGGGAAGGTTCATTGGTTCTTGTCTTTGCTGTTTGTTTTGGGGGTCTTTGACATGCAATCTAAAGTTGGCTAATATTGTATAGTAAGAATTTGACAAGAATCCTCTTTCTCGGTAGTTTCAACAGTGTCAACCAAGACAAAATCTTAATATTACAACATAACTTATACTTATAGACTTTACATATATTTCGTTAGCCTTGATGAGTGTTTTTTTTAATTATCAATGAAGAAGTTTAATTACGGTTAAAGATTATTATTAAAGATTTCGCACATTTTTTGACCGACGAACCGCAGGAGGTACTCAATTCGACGCATTTTTTTTATGTATGACCCGCATAATTTTTTTCGTAGTGATCCGATTCCAATAATATTTTTTTTATTGGAAAGAGAATTATATTTCGAATATACTTCGAAATTGGTCCCATTTAAATTTTATCGAAATCGGCTAAGACATTTTTGATAAATCAACAATAATGTGAAAAATGCTACATCGATCCGTGTGAAATATTCGCGAATTCCGTACACGGGTGAAGTCGGTCATCCTATTTTTTGCAAAAAATAATTATAGTTTCACGGTTACAAGAAACAAGAAAATATCTCGTACTAGCTGACCCGGTGAACTTCATATCACCATCTGTCAACTGTCAATGACAACTTTAACATGCCGGAACATTTTGTATGGGAAAATGAAGTCAATATTTTTCTCGCAACTATCATACATTTTCTCACCGTTTAAACCTTCCCTTAACTTCCACAAATATTTCAAGATCAAAAATAGCCAAATCGGTTCAGCCGTTCTCGAGTTTTAGCGAGACTAATACCACGAAACATTTTTAAATATAAGAAAAGAAAGAAGAAGAAGATTACCTTCATGAAGTATATAATCATAGAAGTTTATTTTTACACTTGTTCTGTAAAACAATCGCTCTATTGTGTTATGTAAACATAGTAAAAGTTACATTCAAGTCGAAGATATTTGTTTTAGAAAAGTTTTTTTTTTTTTCTAGAAATAGTTTCGCCCTTGCATCTATTTTTGCAAGTATTAATTTAATTGTGGTTTAACGGCGCTTGTTCGAATGTTATCAGTGTCAGTTATCAGGAACACCAGTTGGCTTGTTTTACGAGGGTGTGGTATAAACATTGACGTCATTGAATTTCTATTGCGTCATTTGTGCAGTAATGTAGGGCGGTTACTGATGTACTCTTACCATCATAAATACACGTGTTGACATAGGCAGAAACACCACCAATGACCTTTTTCATACATTTTAAAATGAATATGCAGGGTTACCTCTGATCAATTAGCATCTTTTTAGGGGCTTATTCTGTACATCATAAATTAAAAATTTAAAAAACCCCCGACACATTGACAACCATTTTGGGCACATTTGTAGAATTTTGGTTCTTCTATCCCCACTTTAACCCACCATAACTCTTAAACGGCTCAAGCGATTTTTATAAAACATAGCTAAGAACACTCTCTCTCTCTTTTTTTCATCCAAAAAAAAACTAAACTGAAATCGGTTCAGTGGTTCGGGCGCTATGATGCCACAGACAGACAGACAGACACACAGACAGACACACAGACCGTGTCTGTTTAGACACGTCAAACGTATAACACCCCTCTTTTGCGTCGGGGGTTAAAAACTAACAACTTTTGTTCCAAGACTTTTGTTAATTCTCAAAAAAATGCTGTTACATAGAAAAATATCGTTTACCCTCAATACATAATGTGTGGAACAGCTGTTTTTATTGCTTTGACAAAAGTAGTAGAACAAAAGTTGTTAGTCTTAATGTACGGAATAAGCTCTTATATGGATGCTAATTGATTAGAAATAACCTGTATATACATTTTATTTCATTGCAATGTATTTGTATATGTAGGTGCGCCATACTATACCAAGTTGCCAGAAGCCGCAGATTTGAAAAAAAAATTCACCCCACTTTACACGTATGGGAGCTACCACATTTACACCATTTTGATATTTTTAAGTATTAGAAATTGAGATCAATAGGTTATACTAAAAGTAGTAAAGTATGATGTATACCTATGTATTTTTCGGTGTGTAAGTAAGCTAAAAATAGCTCAGACCCTTATTGCCGTTTCGTTGTAGCTACACGTAGAGGTCCAACAACTATGCGTACGAATTTTCGCACCGTGCCCGTCTTTATGGGTCCCTCTAGAATAGATACGTCAATCTGAACCTTAACATTTCTCCAGAAATTCCAGCGAAGTAAAAGCTCATGCATGTATGAATGATCGTGACGGTGCGGCTTTCCCCCGCAGTAGAGGAGGCGGACTTTAGTCGCATATTAGATAATAATTGGCAAAGTGCGAGTCGGACTCGCGCACCAAGGGTTCTGTACTGTATGGGAGCCCCATTAAATATTTATTTTATTCTCTTAATTTCAGCTTTCTAGCTATAACAGTTCATGAGATACAGCCTTGAGACAGACAGACGGACAGGGGAGTCCCCTTTGGGTCCTGAACACTAAATAATAAAATCGGCCAAGTGCGAGTTGGACTCGCGCACGAAGGGTTCCGTACCGTATGGGAGCCCCATTCCTCTTGCCGTATTAATAGCGAGCAAAAAACTCCTAAAAATCACGTTTGTTGTATGGGAGCCCCCCCTCAAATTTTTATTTTATTCTATTTTTAGTATTTGTTGTTTTAGCGGCAACAGGAATACACCGTCTGTGAAAATTTCAGCTGCATAGCTATCACGGTTCATGAGATACAGCCCGGTGACAGACAGACAGACAGACAGACGGACAGACGGACATCGAAGTCTTAGTAATAGGGTCCCGTTTTTACCCTTTGGGTACGGAACCCTAAAAACTAACGTGGAGTCCCTACGCGCGGAAGAAGTGAAATTTAGACGCAACAGTGCTTTCATACCCCCTGCATGGTAGTGTTAAACGTTTAACGCAACCTTGTTGGAAGTCGCATTAAAAGTTTCCCTTCAATAATAGTATCTATTGTCACGTGAAAATGGTTAAATAACCTTCGTCTGTACGTGGCTGATTGGCTACCCGCTCTCCTCCAGCATATCTATTACTCATTAAAAATGTCCTCACTTACAAATATTTTTCCCAAAAAAATGCATAACCGACTTCAACTGTGTACAGAATTCGTATAGTTCGCACGGATCGATGTTGTAATTTTCACATTAATGTTGATTTATCAAAAATGGCTCAGCCGATTTCGATTAAATTTAACTAGGACTACCTTTGAAGTATGATCTACCAAACAAAAAAAGAATTATCAAAATCGGACCACCCTGTAAAAGTTTTGCGTAAAAAATATATACGCGTCGACTTGTAAACCTCCTCCGTTCCGTGGGTTAAAAAACAAGTTTCTCATCTAGAACTTCGTCAGTCTCGAAAAGCGAAATTTTCTGAACTTTTTGTGGTGCCGGTAGTCGTACAAAGTGAGAATTTTCACTTTTACAAGGTCGTTCTTGGCCAGACACGTCAATCTGAACCTTAGCATTACTCCAAAATTCCAGTAAAGTCTTGGAGGATTTAGCTACAGCGCCGAAGTAAATGCTCATGCATGTATGAATGGGGGACAGCATTCCTCCCTTAGGAGTCCTGCTGACTGGCCACATGGAAATGTATTTGTCTGTTCGTGGGTGGTATTAGATATCCATCAGTGATAGATGATAGATACGGCGTTGAAATACAGAATTGGAAACAGATTTACTGTAGGTATTATGCATGATATCGTACTGATCTGGGCATCGACTATCAGTCATGAAAAATAAACTATTTGCGCGTCTTTATAAGATAGTTCACATCGGACAGATACATATGATTGACACTTATACCAATTAGCTCCACCTATTACAATTTTATAGATATTTTGCAAAAAAAAATGAAACATAAAAGTATAAATAGTATTCTCTTATGACCACTCAATATTTGTGACCACAAATCTAGAGATACTCGTAGTCAACGACGCTTAGACCTAGCACGGATCTTAATTCAAATTTTCCACGAAACTCGACTGATCATAAAAGCTCACATAACAGTACATTCTGAAATATTATATCATCGTAACGCATTTTTAGGCCGAGCGCAATCCATAGAACAGGGAAATTCCTACTTTCGCAATCGATCTCTATGCTTGTGATTATGCTTTTATAATAATGAAATTATGTACCCATTTTCGCATGTACCTGTACCAGCCTTTTTGATAGTCCGCTGCAGGACGTAGGCCTACCCACGAAGGGTGATTGGGCCATATCCACCACGCTGGTCCAGTGCGGGTTGGTGGATTCACATACGCCATTGAATTCCTTCTACAGACGTATGCAGGTTGCCTCACGATGTTTTCCTTCACCGAAAAGCCAGTGGTGTGAAATTCCGTACATAAATTCCAATGGATTCATTGGTACGGCACCGGGATTTGAGCCCACGACCTCACGATTGTAAGGCGGGAGTCAATACCACTAGACCACCACGGCTACCACCTATTTTCGTATATAAGCAGTGTCATTCAGCGTGGAAATGCTGCTAGCATACTGAATATGCTGCCAACTGGTAGTGAGCTTGAGCATTTGGATTATCTTTAGACCTTCAAGGTTCTGTGGATGATCCAATTGCTTTTTATGTAGTAGTAGGTACTTTTTGCATAGGTATTAAATTAAATTAAATATTGAATATTAGGGGACATCTTACACACGGTCTTTGACCCCAAACTAAGCAAAGCTTGTGATATGGCTGCCAGAGACTGATATACTACATATACATATTTTAAATACATACTTATATACATAGTACCTAAATAACACCCAGACAGAGCAAACACCACATCACATAAATACTTGCCCTGGGTGGGGATCGAACTCACGCCTCTTTGATCCAGAAGTCACGGTCACTAACCACTGAGCCACCGAGGCAGTCAATATATGACTGAAATCGAGGTATGCATGAATGAATGTAGTATTGCATTATTGTTCCCAGCGCGACGCTATGCGGCGTGCTAGTGATGGTGTGCGCTGCGTGCTGGCACCGCAAGCCGGCGCCGGACAAGCCGGAGGACGAGTGCCGCGGCGTCTACACCGTCAGCGCTGACTCTAGGCTGAACCAGGTGAGTAATCTACCTATTTTTAAACGGTTTTATTTAACTTCACTTGCCCGTTTTTTGGGTCAAATCAAGTAATTCAAATTGGACCCCCTTCCCGTGGACAGATTGATAAGATATTTGATACACAGTTTTAGTTTCGAAGACAATAATTTTTTTTGTATTCAGTATTGCAAAATGGCCACCGCCACAACATGGCGATTAATTTTTTTTACACAATCCCCTCAATATGGGTATCAAATGAAAGGGTTTTCCTGTAGAACACAGTTTTAATAACAAAATAAAAACTAAAAACAAGAAAATGAAATAGATAAAAACTTTTTTAAATTAAACAATTTTATGTAAGTACCAAAAGCTAAAAAATCATAACTCAAAAATTAAATCGTTCGGCGCAACGTACATAATGAAATCTTCCAGGCCTTCGAAGGCCCCAAGATTTTATTTTTGAATGATTATTTTTTAGCTTTTAGTACACAAAACAGTTTAATTTAAAAAAGTTTTTTACCAATTTTATTTCACCTCTGGCGATAATAGGTACGTGGAAATATCGGAAATTTCTATGCATTTTCAGATCAGGTCTCAACTGTACTAAGCCAAAAGAAGGCTATTAACAACTTTTACGATGGCGCCAACACAAAATTCGAGAAAAAAAACAGCTGTTCCATACAAAACTGCAACTCGGAATAAAAGTATGAAACAATTGTTTTTATCGAATTTCGGTTTGGCCCCACAGTGAAAGTAGTTGTTCATTATGATGGTATGAATCACCTCCTTTCTTCTTAGTACACCAGTTCTGGATAACCCTGTTGTTGGTGACCGGTTTAAAATTGTTCACAATGAAATCCCACGCTAAGAGCGACTGTTCGTTTGACCGGACTAATCAACGTTCGTTAGTAAATAATTGCCCTCTTTAACCACGACACTGATAACTTTTAAAGACGAATAGATTTTCATATACCTAGTGAAATTTTCAGCCTTTTGAAGACCTTCGAACACAACCATTGCGTACACGGATAAGTAGAAGTCGCACATGGGTCGCGGTATTGCGATCTAAGTCGATAGACATACGAGTATTACCGCTAGGGATATATTTCAGGAAACTCTCTGAATAATATCAGGCTTACGCCTCTGTATCTCTCAATCAAACATGTCGAGCAAAAAAAGCACAGCCGTAAGCATATACTTTTCCTGAAGCCATTCAGGCCATTTTCAACCAAGATTTATAACCAAGAGTCATATGAGAAAGTATATTTACATCAATTCTTTCTTGTAGTTTGTGCCGCAGATCTAAATCCGTCTTAGGACTCAAAAATAAGCGACAAGCACATACAGGACCGGTTAGGTTAACATCAACATGATTTTATTTAGTATTTATTCAGATTAACGATGAGTCGTTAAGTAGTACTTGATTTTATCGTAAGTAATTACCCGTCAAGTTAAACAGTATCTAAAGAGCACCGGAACCATAAAACACTCTTTCACTAGTAAAACCATTAATTGCTTTTACCTGAAAGCGGAATGGACGACATAGAAGTTAAAAGAAGTTTCCGAACTGTTCCTTATTGGCTAAGTGTGATGGCGTAGAACTTTGCGCTTTATCATACTTGTAATAGGATGATTTTACACTTAGATGTATGCTTGTTTAAACGGTAGGTTATTTTCATAATACAGCTTATATCTAGAGAGAACTGGCTGTTTTAGGGTCATAGGTATTAAACGCAAAACCTTTTAAGGGCGGGTCTAGTACATCTAGACAAACAACTTTTGTTCTAGGACTTTTGGAAAATCACGAAGAAAAAATCAGCTTTTTCATACAAAAAATTTCGTCAACGCGCGGTAAAATGTATGGAGAAGCGTATTTTTTTTTTGCGTATTTTCAAAAGTCATAGTACATAAGTTGTTTGTCTAGATGTACTAGACCCGCCCTTAAAAGGTTTTGCGTTTAATACCTATGACCCTGTATATGGAGGGATGAGAGCTAAGGATGCGAATTATGTACTTCTCATTCCTCCATTAAAAAACATAGCTTCTTTGAATCAGGTTTCACTAGAGCTAAACAACGCTACGTCGATCTTGATTGGTGGATATCATAAGCAGCTTTACTCACGCCACAGGAGCGAGTGAGACGCAACCCGAAGACGAACACCACTGCACTTATCCAATAAAGACTCCGGAGAACGTGCGGACAGTCTAACTACAAATTATGAAACAAATAAGTTTGCGGCTGCAAACGACTGACCTGAATACTGATACTGGGTCCTAGTCCTAGACTTAGTACTAATTTATTTAGTGTTTGGACACCATAGATAGGTACCTAGACATACGCTCTAAAGTTTAATTCAAATTGGTTATCATTTTTGATTGGATAACTTTGCACACACTAGATACTTATTACGGAATTTAAACATTCGTGAATGCTTACCATATGAGATTTTTTATTATTTCGATTAACATTTATTAAGCTAATTTTTGTATAATAAAGGACATCTCACACACGGTCTCAGTGGTCTCTGACCCGAAACTAAGCAAAGCTTGTAATATGGTGTACCACATTAACTTATTTTTTAAATACACACTTATAAAGATAATAACATTCAGACATAGAGTAAACACCGATTCTAATCTCATAACATGCTTGCTCTGGGTGGCTCGAACCCACGCCTCATTGGCCCAGGAGTCAAGGTCACTAACCACTGGACCACTGATAAAGTCATTTCGCGAGTAGCTTAGGTTTATATGACGTAAAATATATTGTTTATCAGTCATACATTCACATCAGTACTCCTAGAGTGATGTTTTTTTTACATATATTTGGAGTTATGACAGAATGATGTGCTCGTCTACTTCGCACATCTTTCGTGAAAGACCAGCTTAATTCTCCTTCCATTTTTAGTCACAATACGCGCGCTAGGCTCATTAGGCTTGTCGACCTTGAAGTCCTGTCTCAAAAGGACAGTCTATTAGAGCTCAGGAATGTTACCCTCGTCTGCGTTACCATTACGTTATTTACTACTTTGTCGCAGGAAGCTAAGAAGTTGGAATATAAAGAAGGTTTTGATAAGCGTTGAAAATAATAGCTGACCGAAGCGGAGGTCAGAGGGCTAAGTTGGAGTTTTGCATATCAAATCGAATTACTTTTACGTCGCGTTAACCGAGCGCGCCGAGCACACACGCGAGCACATTGACACACACGCTTGAGTTAGCCAATCACTGACGTTGCCGCGCTTGTGTTGGATCGGTTTGGCGCTCGTTACATTACCGTAAAAAATACTAACACTTAGCTAGTCAGTTTTCTATACGTGACACAAGATGGCGCTGTGCCATTTCCATAGAAATCACATCAAACGTTAACGCGATCGAGTTCGAGCAAGAAACTCCAACTTAGCCCTCTGTGCTTCAATATGTCGATTTTGCTTTCGTCTGTTCGGATGTTGGTTTTTGTGTAAAGGTCGCATTTTTCACGACGAAGCTTGGTACAGGTAGCGGCACGTAAGTCTAGCGCTGAGGGTAGTGTGGAGGGGATAGCTGCGTTTGATGACCGCCATACTAAATCCATGCGCAGTCATCCCCTCCACCCTTCCCTCAGCGCTACACTTATATGCCGCGACCTGTACACAGTTTAATATATTTATGGCTTTTTTGTCGTCGACAATTTTGGATTTTTGGTATTTCCCTCAAAAAGGGGAGGAATTGCTGTCATGCTATTTATCAGCGGATTTGGATAATATTTGGCAAGATTGTTTAGTATCTGAATCATAACAAGATTTGCAAGTATGAACCAAATCGGTCAAGAGCGAGTCGAGAGCATATGAAGATTCAGTTAGAGATGTGTCGCGAGGTCTACTGTTCGGAGAAATACTAGTAACCGAATCTGTTAGCATATAGATTAATCGATTGACTGAAAAACATTTAGGTTAATCAGTTTCAAGTATTAAAATAAAGATTTCACTAAGTAATAAGTTTTCAGCCCTAGGTACATTTCTAGAACTTTTATTATTTCTAATAGTTTATTTCATTTTGTAATTAAAATATTTATAGTTTTTTTTTTTTAATTTCAATGAAATAAAATGATGAAATATTAATAATTTGGTAGTTACAATACCGCATATCTGACGAAAAATCTCCTCATGAGTGCCATACAAGCAAAACAAACCATGTTTATACAAAACTACCATTACTAGCATGGTAATCACCTTCATTAGTGATTAATGTACCAACAGGCAGTTTTTTCGTTCTCTGGCCGTAGCTATAGTAGAAACATGATGGAATCACGGCGTTTCTTCTAACTGGTCTTATTAAATCTAGAGGGGAGGCCTACGACGCAATGCTACCACTGATATGATAATGATGATATCGATTAAATTCTATGCCAGAGTATTCATTAATTACTTAAAATAAAATCAAAGGGAAATAAATACATCATTTCATAGGGAATCCTTGTGGGAAGCTATGTAAGTATCTATGTAACGCTCTTCAGTAAAAATATCATCATAAACATGATAAAATACGCGTAAATTTTCCGAAAGGAAACCTGAGCCGTGAACTTTCAGTAGTCGATTTATCATTCGAAACAAACATGAGTCAGAAGTCAGAACGCTGCAAACGGTATAATTTGTACTACTGTCACAGAATAGAGAAGTGTATCTGAATTGAAAGGGAAAACATCTATACCCACATTACCTATTCACGTAATCACGTAACGAATATTTTCGGGAATGGAAAAAATTGGTTTTCTATCAGTAGTACCATTGATGGTACTACTCACCTATGTATACATCGCTAGTTCCATTGCAACTAGCGACGTAGAATGTATATCCTCTACGTAGCTAGTTCCATTAATCAGTAGGTACCATTGAGGGAACAATCCACATTTTATAACTTGACGGTTTCTTAATACAAATCATGTCTAATTAAAAAAAAAAAACAAAGGGTTGCACTCCGGAAGTGCCAGCAGACGTGAAAACTCTGACTCCCTCCGTCTTCTGAATTTTCGATCAGAGGGGTTAGTCCAGGTTTATACACGTCCCCCCCGAGTGGGTTCCCGCCTTGTCGTGGCGGGGGGGCTTAGTAGCCAGGTCTTCCCAGCCTGGTGAACGAAGAGGAATCCGAGGTGGGGCCGGCCTCTCCGGGTCTTGGGCCTGGACAAGCCCGTGCGGAGGCTGGCCAGTAGGTCGGCTTGCCGACTGAGGTGGACTGCGGTGTCGCGCTTGTCGCGATGCCGCGGCCGAGCCCATCGAGGCGGGGGCGGCGGCGGGTGGTATGGGCGGTGAAGACACCGCTGCCTATCCTACCTGCCAGCGGCCCTAACGGGTGCCGCCAACGTGTTGGCGGAGGCGGTGGGGCTGCAGGGGAAGAGGAGTGTCGGTATCGCGATGGCCGCTCTCCCTATTCTCTGCAGCCGTAGTGGCAGGCGCGGGGCCACTTTAATTGACCCGTTGCATTGGGACCAGGGCTGTCGGATACGGGTGCTGTCCGACGCCCAGTGCTGGTTGGTCCCAGGTGGTGGGTGGCGAAGTGCCTGGTGTTCGGCACATCGTCATTCTGGCGGGAGCCGAAGCTCCGTGGTGGGGCCCAAGTTGGGCCAGCGCTGTCGGGTGCCGCGGAGGAGTGCGCAAGCGTGCCCGTAGCTCCGACACCAGGCGCAGTGGTGGAACACCCAGGGGTTTTGGTGGGTATACTGTCCAGTCGGCAGGACTCCCACATAACCACCCGCCTGCCCACGAGGTGTGGTGGTATATAAGATTTCCCCTAGCAAAAAAAAAAAGGTTTATACACGTAAATTGAAACTACAGCTGTTTTCGTACGGCTCCATACATTTCTGTACAGCGCCACTGGTGGAATCGAGTAAGAACTAACCAACATGTAACCACACGCGAACGCGAAAGTTTAAGTAAACTACGCAAAACCTGGACTAAGGGCTCAGGTTACGAGATGCCCTGACGAGAGTTTAACATTTTTTTACCCATCCCAAAAGTAATCCGTCCGTAAATCAAGTTTTCACTAAAAAATAAGACCACAACAGGATCACATCGAAATATAAGCTGATTTCTAAGCACAAAAGACACCAAAAGCGCGCTGAAAATCTAACAAGTTTTATTGAACGCTAACTATTGAAACCTTAGTCTAGCAGGACACGGTCTAAGAAATGATGCATTGCATTGACACGCAAAGTAGATCTATAAATGCATAATAGTTAGGTATTTGTTATACAACAGTGCAAAGTTGCTTTTTAACCGCGTGCCCAATTTTGAGGACCGAGCAAGAGAAGGATTCTAACAGCCAGTTATTCAAAAAGTTTTATGTATTCACAGTACCAAAAGGTAATTTGATTGTATCCCTTCTGGTCGTTTATAGTCTCGTTATGTATTTTAATAGACGCGATTGAGTACATATTGGAGTGGCCTTCGGTTCCAGAAGCCTTGGAAACCGAAATAGTAGATTACTCAGAAACATCAACAAGTCGCGTGTCAACGATATTTGGCTTCTTAGGCCGCGGTTATGTTGCCAGCGGGAGCGGGAGCGGGTGACCTGTCTCAGTTCCCAATATAGGCCGTCTCACTAATAATCTTATTCTGCTGATGATCCTTTTATAATTAAGATAAGAATTAATTGGAAATCAGACATTTTGGAAAAGGGTGATTTTAAAATTAGTTCATACTGAGCGCAGTACAAAATAAACCAGTTCAAAAAAAACGCAAGGGGACGCTCAGCGAAAAAACTTAATTTTAACTACGCTTTCTGTCTGCCTCATTGTATAGGATATAAAAGAAGAGTCAAAACACAGATCCCATTTTTTTAAATTGAGAAATGATGTACTCCTAAATATTATGAAATGAAATGTATGGTTTGTATTGATCTATTTGAACAGACCCGTATAGTGTGTATAGTAGTGTTACGTGTAGTATTTGAATTTATATACAATACTTCACTACTTACTAGGATTATAAACATTAAAATATGTTAAACATGCAAATAAGTATTAATTAGCTACGAGTATTTAAGGCTAGCTATCTTAACCGATAGGTAGGTATTGTACTTCAATATTTATCACGCTCGCTCTACTATGCGCTGAGCTCATAAACGCTACCTTATTGATTACGGTTAATATTGTTCAGTACTCTAGGCTTTCCCTTGATTAATTGTTAGTTGTCATGCGCTGATATTAAAAAGCTTTTGGTCTCATTTGAATATTGTTATGGCAATTACAATAAATGTGTAGGTATTGTACCTACAGTTATCATTCTTGGTATTAGACATAATAATTGTTTTAGAAATTTCAAAAATAAATTACAATATAAACTATGCTCTGCTACTGAATAAATTATACCGTATTCACGTATTAGTTCATGTCCTGAAAAATGCAGAATTCACTATGATTAAACTTGTATTGCCTCCTAAGCTAAAGTATATGCAAGTAAACCAACAGTATCAATGTATGGTCACAGTTCACAATCTTACTTGTTGATCTTTTATTCTAAAACATTTGTAGACAGTACAACTATAAAATTTTATAGGTACATGTTATTTTTTGCAGGGTTCGCATTTGTCCACATCCTTAGCACGATTACTTATAAAATGCCTATTTATTTGGAAGCTCTACTAAACTTATTATTTATGAGAAGATAATTGGAACTCGAATACCTACGTGCCGAATTGACAGCCCCTTCTTTTGAAGTCGGTTAAAATTGATCGAATCGCCAACTCGAACAGAAGGTCGCAACAGCTAATACCGCCTAACTAACTTATACTGTACCTGTCAATTTGTATAATGGAAGTAGTGATCGACGCGTGCTTGTTGATTTTATTACCGTAATTCCTTCCATATGCTCACTTAATAATTAATAGTGTATGCCAGAACATAGTTCATTACTTAGTTGAGAGGTGAAATTGTTATAGTAATGTAGGCACTTTAATGTATAATATAGTCACGTTGCTAGGCTAGAAATGCTGGCACATACTTTCGAAAAAATGTTCGCCGCGTATTCGATAACAAAAGTATGGATGCATATTAGGTGTACTAGAATACGGCATCGGTATCCCCTGCCTGTAGTAAGAGCCTACTAAAAGGGGACCCCTGAGCTCGTGGGTGGTCAGAGTTGGGGCTCTGGCCATCCACTCCAACGGGCCCGAGGAGGACGGCAGCGTTTGTGGCAACGCTGTCGTAGAGGACCGCACAAGCCTGGTTCTACTACCAGGCGAGTAGACACACAAAGTCCTGGGAGCACCGGTGCGTTCCTTTTGGAGATCCCGGAGCTCCCAAGAAGGCATAAAGGCTGGCCACCGAGAGGGTTTTAGTGGGTACAATCCCACATAACCCGACTGCACCCCAAAGCGGTCAGGCATCTTTCGAAGATTTCCCCTACGTAAAAAAAGGTGTACTAAATGTGTAACTAGTTGTTCATTATGTTGTAGAATAGATTCCAAATATTCATATATTTATATAGTTTCAACTGAGAATTTTTTTTTTTTCGATTGTCTTTGGTATATAGTAATTTATTTAAAAGAAACAAATCCATTAATGCCAAGCGTGAGAACTTAAAACATAGCTGGCGGCCACACGATCTACGAGGCCCTACAACATTCGACTAGCGCAGCAGGATCGCTGCAATTTCAATGTGTATAGCGCTAAAGGTCGGACCGCATTTGAGCGGCGCTACGCGGTACCTACTGCGCTACGCGTCTAAATATATTGTATCTTGCAAAAATGTTAGAATATCATTCGTGTCATCGTGTGTCTAAGTATGTGCGCTACTCGTCTAATCTCTCAAATGTAAATTGTTTTAAGAGTCGAACTAGCGAACGAAGGGTTCCGTACTGTATTGGAGCCCCCTTAAATATTTATTTTATTTTAATAATTAATTATTGAAGTAAACATACAATTAAATATTATGTGCATATTTCAAGCGTCTACCTATTACCGTTATTAATATCGAGTGAAAATCGGCTAAAAAAAAATCAGGTTTGATCGAGTGAAAATCGGCTAAAAAATCAGGTTTGTTGTATGGGAGCCCCCCTTAAAAATTTATCTTATTTTGTTTTTAGTATTTGCTATTTTGGCGGCAACAGAAATACAGCATCTGTGAAAATTTCAACTGGCTAGCTATCACGGTTCACGAGATACAGCCTGGTGACAGACGGACGGACTGCAGAGTCTTAGTAATACAACAACACTAATAATACACTAGTAATAGGGTCCCTTTTTTACCCTTTGGGTACGGAACCCGAAAAATCATCCGGATGTCTATGTATGCAGGCCGCGCTAATACGAGTATGTACGACATACCTACTGTATTTTGCTGTACTGTCCAATGCAGGTTGGTGGGTTTACATAGGTACCTAGATCATTTCTTGTAGGGACGACGATTGTTCACGATGTGTTTCTTCACCCGAAAAGCCGGTGGTGATTAAATCTGTACATTAATTTAAAATAACTCAAACGTAGGGGTCTGAGTTTGCACCCACGCTACGTCTCACGGTTGTATTTCAGGCGTGAGACGTATACGTATATTATTATACGTATAGAGCTCTATACAAACTAAAGCCTATGACTAGACGAAAAATTTCATGACGATATAAGAAGCGCCCCACCGTGGATCATGGCAGCGCCATTCAAATGCGGTCCAACCTTAACGCATTTCTCCTCACTCGATCGCTTGTAACGTATGTGAGGCGGTAGGTATGCGGGTGGGCCAGAATTGCTTTCCCACATTTCTATGTGTGAATGTGAAAAAATACCAAGAAGTCCAATCTCAGGGAATCGTTTTATGTCAAACGGAACGTATTGCACTTTGCTCCAAGATTGGCTCATCGTTGAAATCTTTTTGGATTGAGCCTTCCTTGAAACGTCCAATACAGTAGCAAAACCAAAACTACAGTTTTTCACTGTGACATTTTTGCTCTTGTGATATACGAGCTTTTTGAGATTATAAAGCACTAGCTAACTAGTCCAAGCATCGCAGACAAAAAAGCGAACAGAAGTACAGAAAAACGCGAAAAACGAAGCTTTTTAACGTCTTTTTTGCATATAATTTTTCAGAAGAATAGTAAATGGCCTACGACTGATATGATTAATGCTAAAAAAATCTATATTATTTATATGTATACAAATATCCAATATCGCCGCATTTTTCCGGGAAAACTTTTTAATTTCATGGGCCACGTCAATGCCAATAACCAATATCTGACCAATTCCAACTTTTGGTATCGTTCAAAAAGTTCGCTTTGTCCTCTGTTGGCTCGTATAACTCATAATTTTGTTCCACATATTGACCTATGAAAGCGTATAGGTATATATATCAGAAAAGATATGTTTAACCAATTTCCAAATAGGAGGAAGTTTTCGCTTTCATATACGGTTGATCAGAAAGGGTGTAGATTAGGTACTAGTTCAAAAGAGTGATTTAGAGTATCAGCTGTAGAGCCAACACGGAATTCGAGAAAAATATATACCTATATAGTTAAAACGAAACTAAAAAAAACACGCTTTCATAGCATATCAAACTAAAGTGTATAATACTTTCAATATTGGCAGAAAATAATAATAAACGAAAAATTTTAGTATTATTGTAAAAGAGCGTGGGGCGCTATGTGCCATAATTTTTCGTAAATTGAGCACTCCACGCTTTTTTCAGAATAGTAGGTATTAATATTTTTCGTTCATTGTGATTTTCTGCCTACATTGAAAATTATTTTACTCTTTTTAGTTTGATATGCTATGAAAGAATGTTTTTTTAGTTTTTTTTTTAACTTTATTTATTTTTCACTTTTAGTGAATTAAATAATGTATTAAATCATCGGTTTTTGATAGGTGTGCAAAGTTTAAAGAAAATCTGATCGCTCTAAGTAGGGCAAAATCGAGCTCAAAGGCGTTGGTTACAATCAAACACACAGGTGAATCTAATAAAAGCGTGTTAAAAACTATTTGTATAAAACTCTTAATTTATTAGCAGTACTCGTACACGCCGAATTATACTAAACTGCGGATGTGAAGTTAGCTATAACCTGCGCGAATCCTAATCAACGCGCAGCTTTATGTGAGCTTCAGTTAGGATTGGATATTGCGCAGCTTGTAGCTACCTTCACATCCGCCAACTTGTATGATTCGGCCTATACGTAGAGCGTTTTCTCGTGCGACTAAATAGCGTGTTAAGTTTACATAATCTCCCTTAATCCAAACAGTTTAGGCGCGAAACCACACAAATCGTAACCCACACCCGGCGACCTTCACCTGTTCTAACATCGCCTCATTAAGGTCCTAATTTCAACAGCTAAAGCGTTAACTATTGTTCAGATAATAAAACTTTAACAAGCTACGTCATTTGGTTGGTTTGAAGCTTTACTTTATAAACGAAGGAACCCAAATCCCACCAACACATTTCAAGTAAATTATCCAGACTTGGCATTTTTTGGAAGTACATAAATGTCTAAATAATGTGTAAAGTCTTTCTGAGCGTCTGGTGGACGCGACGCGTGACCAAAATGCTGGCGTTTATTTGGCTCAACGCATAAGCATTGCCATTCAGCGTGGCAATGCAGCCAGCATGCTGGGCACGCTGCCAACTGGCAGTGGGCTTGAGCATTTGGATTATCTTTAGACCTTCAAAGGTCTGAGGATGATCCAATGCTTTTTATGTTTTAGGAGTGTAGTTTTGTTGTAGGTAATAAAGGCACTTTTGCCATATTAGGAGAAGTTAATAGGTATCTTCTAAGTAAACGTGCTACACCCTAGACCGCATATCTGCTCAACATCAGGCAGTATGTAGTCAAACGCAAACCTATACGGAATAAAAAAAAAGTGAGTGCATATGTGTAAAACAGTGGAATCGTCCTATTATAGCTCAGGAAAAGTTATTATGGCATTATTATGTTGTCAAGTTTCGAAGTTATGTAGAGAATCAGTGCTCATCAAGAGCCATACGGGTTTGTAAAGTTTTTGTTTATCTAAACGTCCCAACTAAACAAACCAAGGTTAAAATTCAAATAAATACAATATACCTAATATCTCCTATAAAGTAATTTTCTCCAAAGAAACGAACAAATACTACATTTCTATGATGCTTTTAGACTTTAGATGATTCAGTGCCGCTTTGTATTCGTCTACTTTTAATTTTTAGTTTTCCTGTATACACATACCTTGGACGACAATACAGTGTAAAATTTTGCTACTAAGTCTAGAATAAGAATTTGATTGTTAACTGTTTTGTGTATCAAATAAATAAAATAAAATAAGATGCAGAAACACGAAACAAAACAAATCACCTGGTCGTACCATTCCGGCTGTATACGATCTTTCGGAAAACTTGTCAAAATTAGTTAGAAAGTTTTACATTCATATCTTTCAGTCTCAGTGTGACTTAATTTCACAAAAATACCGAAGCGCCCCAAAAAATACTAAATTAGTATTTTTCCAAAAGTTTCTCTAAAATCGCAAATCATAGGGGCCCAGAGATCCAAGCGCGCAGCCAGATTTGACCAAAAGTACCCATAAAATACCTTTTTACAAAAATGTTTTCCAAAATATACTCGTACTCGTATTTTTGAGCATATAGCTACAAAAATACTGATGTCCGAAAAAGTCAATAAAATATACCGAAAAGTATTAAAATACTGGTTCTAGTTACACTGCACCTATCTCTACGTACACAGTATAGTCTGATCCAAGCTTGCAATATTCAAGTGACCCTGCCCCGCCAGAGATAAAGAACCCCGGCTCGACCTCTCCACCCCTGCTATGATCGACGCTGTGCAGGCCTACCCTCACCTTGAATGTTATGGAAAGTGGCACAAAGCACGCGATGTCTATTTTTACCTACCCAATGTTACATCAACACTTAGTTATATATACTTTTATGTTGACAATGGGCGAAAAGTTCTCTAGTGGAGACCACGTACCGGCAAGCGCTTCGTACGACGTGCACCCACAACGTGGACGGATGATCTCACTAAGACAGCAGGATCGCATTGGATACAAGCCGCTACCAACCGGTCTTATTGGAGATCTTTAGGGGAGGCCTATGTCCAGCAGTGGACGTCCTATGGCTGATGGTGAATACTGCAACCCTGAGCCAGTGTGGTTGAAATGACCCAGCCATAAATGATTAAAAAGCTACCACAGTACCATTTACTTACTTACTTGGTTGCCTGGAAGAAATCGCTTGAAGCGATAAGGCCGCCATTTGGTATAACTTTGTAATGTTTTTATTTTCGTATGTTTTTTTGTATTGTAATTGTACTAATAAAGAATTATCTATCTATCTACTTATGTTGTTGCCCTGATGCCAGGGTTCTTAAAGCGCCTCTCTGGCATGGCGAAGTGGTTGATTCAACCTAGTTGACAATTTAACGTGTTATTCGAGCCACGGCAACGCTTACTTGAAAATGCGAATTGCGGCCACCCATCCGAAGAGTCCGCTTGCCTTGCCTCGACCACCATAAACATTTAGTACTTTGCAGACAATAGACAGATGCTTATTGACGAAAACAAAACACAGCTGCTAAATAGAGTATTGAAAATTGTGTTTTGGTAGTTAGTTCTTTGCTTTTGGGGAGCTCTATGATAAAATACATTTACATTAATCTTAAAACATTCCTAAAATATTTCGAACACGGTTTATTGTCAAAACTGAATCCCATTTAGTGCGCCAATAAACTCGAGTTAATTTAACTGAAGCAATTGCTACCAAAGTGGGGCGAAACCCGTTACCTAATCTGTTTGGTTCCTGCAAGTCGCAATCAGCAGCATTTAGCTGCAAACTAATGCAATAACTGATAGGTACTTTAAGTTTGAGAACTGGGAGTTACGACCGAGGTAGTTTGTCCTGGAGGCGAATGTGACCTAAACTGAAGCAATGATAGCATTGCAGATTTTGCAGTGGTGACCTATTTTGAAAACGGCCCAGAGTCGTAGGTCGTAAGTGTCGCAAACTCCCTCAGTTACCCCTGAAAGAGCATTGTCATAACTTGTCCTACCCCTCGGCTATACCCGTCTACATGCACTCATGCTGCCGCCTTAGCTATAAGCACAGTTACCCTACCATAAAAACTTAAACTTCTATCCTGAATAGGACTCATCGATCAACCTCTTTGTCTATCTGTAGAGGATCTATCTGTTATACGAAATGACTCATTGAGCTTTACCTACTCTAGGACATCATGATTGTAAGCTGAATTTTAAGACGAAATGTAGAGCCAATACTGAAAGGGCTACGTTTTACATTCGAGAAGAAGAGAAGAGGCCAGTGGTCCGCAATGATAGAGCATATGCATTAGAGATACCGATAACATACAGTACATACTACATGACCGATAACGACAATCCGCAAAAAGGTTCTAATCAATTCATATTCCTCTCACAACGCGAGGAATGTAAGTAGACATCCCCTTTGTAAGAATTTGCTTTGTGGTCCTCTCAACTGCTTTCAAGTACTTTTAAAGTCAAAGCCATTGCGTATTCAGGGGTTGGAGCCAATAATGTATTGTCACTAAACGTCGGCAGCCTCGGTTTCCTTTCCATCCGACAGACGCAGCAGTAGAATGCAAAATAGCTGGTGTCACCCTGTTTTATTTGCATAAATACAATAAAATTATCTTGTTTGGCGCAGCCATTATTAGATTTTATTAGTAAAATTAGCTATGAGCTACGCTAGTTTTTTATTATACAAAAGTTGCTTCGTTTCGCAACTTTCGCATATTGCTATGATAATAATTTGTTGCAATTATTTCGTGCAAACATTTTTTGTTTGCAAGTAAATGAAGTGCCCGTCATAGTGTATTAATTTCTGCAGGAAACAACACACACACACACACACACTGACAGTTGCAGCTTTCTGAGTACATATTTTCTTAACTTAAAAATATGCACTCAGGAAAGCTGCAACTGTTGCGGCACTATACAAGTACATATAGCAAAAAAATAAGTTTAGCTCTTTCGTAATAAGCGCTAATTGAGACATTGGGCCCAATTTCAAAGGCGCCATCGTAAATTTAATAGCAACGTAAAATAGTGTTCTCTCTTTCAAATGTATATACATATAGTGAAAAAGAAACAGGAATATTCTAAATTGCTATTTTAGTTACGATGGCGCCTTTAAAATTGGGCCTATTGTAACTGTAAAATATTTAAGTTCAGTTGTCACAATACTGCGAAAGATGAATTAAAATAATAAGTAATATTTATACTCCCTACGTACTCACAAGCCAAAACCGCAAAACCTATCCGAAAGCTACGTTACGCCTAGTAACGTAAATAAAATAAATAAAACAATGTATTACGCATTATGATTTCATATCATCTCAGTTTCCATCTGAGATTTCCCACGTCTGCGATGCGCGCCCCTCGGGGGTGATCGCATCGCTGATAAAAATCGCATTAGCCGTAATTGGCAGTGTTGCCATCTCTAATATTGCAATAAGTGCTAAATCGCACTGGAAAAGATCTATGTTTAAGCGCTAAATTCGTCTGAAAACGGTTTCTAAATACCTGTCTCAAAGGAAGGTCGATTTTTAGGGTTCCGTGCACAAAGGGTAAAACGGGACCCTATTACTAAGACCCCGCTGTTCGTCTGTCTGTCCGTCACCAGGCTGTATCTCATGAACTGTAATAGCTAGAGAGTTTAAATTTTCACAGATGATGTATTTCGATTGCCGCTATAACAACAAATACTAAACAGATTAATATAAATATAATATTTAAGGGGGTCTCCCACACAACAAACGTGATTTTTTGCCGAAGGGCTCCCATACGGTACGGAACCCTTCATGCGCGAGTCCAACTCGTACTTGGCCGATTTTTGTTTCAACTTTCACTTTACTTACAGATTAATTTTGCCTATAATTATAAATAATGATATATTTTTTTAGTGTTAGCGATTACGCATAATGTTTTCACTTTGAAGACTCGCTAAGTATATACATATACTATAGTAAAGAAAATCACGATGCAGTGTACAATACTACCTATAGCACTATACAGTGTAACTATTTAATAATTAGCAATTTATAAGTAGACTATCTGAGATCTTTCCTGCGTATTTAATAATAACATTTTTAGTAATTTTATTTCTTTAAACATACTTAAATTTAATCAGAAATATAAGACGTAGACAATACGAAACATATAGGTAAGAGACAATTCCAACTTTTTAGCAGTCTCACGTTAGTCTCAGCCTGTATTGTATTTTAATAATAATGAATGGAATTATTATAAGTTATTGACGTATATATCTTTCATATTTTTGATACCAATAAATAATATTATGAATATGAATATTGTGGCGAACAGAAAAAAAACGAAGACAGTCAAATTAAATTTGGGTACAAAGCCCAAAATTAGACACACACAGAAAACACATTAGACATACCAAAAAATATGCTAAATCTGATTTAGAATGTGCTACGATGGCAGCTCTGATAATCGGGAATACGATTAGTCCTTACGACCTCCACCGTGTTTTAATATGCTTGCGAAAGATTAAGCGAATATTTAACATTTTTGGCATGTTATCGACTCGATTTGTCTTAAAAATTGGCAATAAACAATCGGTTATGGTCAATTTTGGGCCATAGTCAACTGGTACGGTATTTAATTATATTTTAGGACCACAGTTAAATTATCTTGTACATATAAGTACAATATTACATTTAAATGCCTTCAACGATCTTGCCATAACAATGAAATAATATTGTAAGCATAATTATTTTAATCGTGCTAACTTTCCGAGTCTGCTCACCAAAGGAGAGGTGATGTCATGTTAATCTAAATATATTATGTGTTTATTTAGATGCAGCGTATGTCACAGCTGGAGATGTTAGCTTTTTATAGAAAAATAATCGGTCAAGTACGAGTCGGACTCGCGCACGGAGGGTTCCGTACTGTATGGGAGCCCCCCCTTAAATATTTATTTTATTTTAATTTAATTATTTATTATTGAAGGGAATATAAAACTAAATATTCTGTGAAAATTTCAAGCATCTACCTGGTACCATTATTAATATAGAGCGAAAAACGTCTAAAAATTCAGGTTTGTTGTATGGGAGCCCCCGTTAAATATTTATTTTATTTTTAGTATTTGTTGTTATAGCGGCAACCGAAATACATCATCTGTGAAAATTTCAGCTGCCTAGCTATCATGGTTCATGAGATACAGCCCGGTGGCAGACAGACAGACAGACGGACATCGAAGTCTTAGTAATAGGGACCCGTTTTTCCCTTTGGGTACGGAACCCTAAAAAAACGGTCTATTCAAATATGATAATAAATAATATTAATACGTCATTTTACATGTCACTATTTGGTTTTTTAGGTGTATGTATATGTACCTCGTAAATACCACCTACTCATGGCCGATAAATGAGTTTTCGTAAACTTACAAAGAGTACTCGTAGTTTATCTGTACATGGCAAAGAACAAAAAAAAATAAAAGAGACGTCCACAAGTGGTATAATATTCAGTGAAAAATCTAACCAAGATGATATATACAGTCAAACCTGGCTAACTGAGAACTGGATAAGTGAGAAACCTCTATAAGTGAGAGTAATTGCCAGGTCCCGTCATTTTACCACTCAAATACCTCTATAAGTGAGAGACAAAAACCTCTATAAGAGAGAGTCGTTTTTCCCTCATGGACCTCTATAACTGAGAGTACTACTTGACTGAACCTCTATAAGCGAGAGTTGAGGGTAATGAAACATCTGCACTTTATGACCCATTCTTAAATTTCGTGGAACTAACTACCGTTGCTTTCGAATCGTGATCTATTCAAACATTTTTTTTGTACTTTGTGGAAATAAGTAACATTGTTTTTGTACAGCATTTTTTGGAATGGCCACACGTGCTTCTAAACTATCCTGTTTGTTGAAATAGTGTTCTATTTAAAATTATTTTGTGGTTTTCTTTAATCTAATTAACATTATTTTTGTATCACATTCTTTTGGAATAAGCTACACGTGCGTTTATACTATCTTATTGGTCAAACTTACTACAGTTGATAAGTATCAATTGGGGAGAAAGGTTCGGTGTTAGTAAATAAATCTTTAGGAATAAATAAAAAAGTTGTTAAGCGATAAGCTTAAGATAGATAGGTATTGTATGCGTTAAAAAGTGGAAAATCTCGAAATGAAATACGCAATGAATTTGACTTATCAGAATTACTTTTATAAAAATATAAAATCAAAAGATACACGGTCCCTACAAGGTCTCAGTGCTCTAAAGGACATGGGAATATTAAAAAAGACGATTTTTTGATTTTCCCAATATTTAAATGCGTCTTTTAGAATGAATATATCAAACTATCATGTATGTTCAATTCTAATCAACACAACCCAAACAATTAGTACCTATATACTATTTATAAACATATTTATCATTCTTCACGCATGTAGATACCTATATACAAATTAGACGTATTTTTTAACCTCTATAAGAGAGAGTAGTCACTTCCGAAACTGGATAAGTGAGAAACCTGGATAAGTGAAAAACCTCTATAAGCGAGAATTAGATGGCGGTCCCTTCAACTCTCTCTTATCCAGGTTTGACTGTATATCATTTGAAAGCTGGATTTATGTGCCTCTAAAAAATATTAAATTTATATTTTTTTTTATATGTGAAAAATAAATTGCATGATAAATAAAAATTAAGATTACGAATTTTTCTAGTGAAGCAATAATATAATGTGCTTCTAACGTTCTTTCGCTGGCATTTTTATTTGATTGTTCCTTGTTCATCTCATACTTTGCTACAATTATTAAAAAAAACTAGTGTGACCAGTTAGTACAATGTGAAAAAAAAACTTAAAACATGTCCGATTGGTAAAAATGCCTTATTTAAACCATTTGAAGTTTACTTAAACAGGGTTGACAGAGATAAACTACCTAGTGTGTCAAATATAGGTATTTATTTATTCTAAGAAATTCAAAATTAATTTAAAATCAATCGGAGGGCTCTTTTTTGTTTAAACTGATGAAATAGACTCAGAATAACATGTACTTTCTCGAGATGTAACAAGTGATCTGGTCAGAATTTTTGATGATTATCATACCATCCTCCATACATTTTGAGGACGTGTCCTTTGGCGCTAACCGAGACCCTTTCACATTTTTGTTTAACTTACATTTGCAGTATACTTTTTCAAAGGACTACCAATGCAATTACCCCGTCGTTACTTCCCTATTCCGGTATTTCTACCGTCACGTGCTACCGAAATAAATTGCGATGTGACACGTCTCGCCGTAGTGGCATCTCCGGCACTATGGCAAATAAAACGCTATAACAACGTAGTAAACTAGGAATGGGCAGAATGCGCATGTGAACAGAAAGTACTAGGAATGTTTTACTACTTTTGGCGAGAACGAGGAATACATCGTACACGGAAACGTAAACGGAAACTGCAGTAGTTTTCGTATGGCTCCATGCATTTTGGTAAAGCGCCCCTAACGGGATCGAGTAAAAACTAACAAAATATGGTTGCACACGAAAGCTACAATAGTTTTCGTTTACTATTTAAACTTATACTAAAGGTTCAGATGGCGATAGAGATGGCACATAGGAAGTTAGGTTGTTTCTATGGCACATTTTGAAAACATCACTTGTGAAAGAGCTGAGGGGTTAGTCCAGGTTTACACGTAAATTGAAACTACAGCTGTTTCCGTATGGCTCCATACATTTCTGTACAGCGCCCCTGGCGGAAACGGGGAAGAACTAACCAAAATGTATGGAGCCACACGTGAACGCGAAAGCTTGAGTAAACTACGCAAAACCTGGACTAAGGGCTTTAAAGACTTATCATTTCGAACAACTTTTATGGTACTATTATTGCATACATTGTATTTTATCAATGACCATATAGCTATACATTTTTTTTATATTTATTGATCAACTTTTCTGATCGGAACCAGATGCATTTCTATCCAAGTTGATACGAAAACATTGACATGAAAATGGCAAACGAGCCGATCACGCCGTGCCAATAGCTCCATGGGAAGAAAAAAAAAACAATTATCATGTGTGCCAGCACACAGTGCAGTTTTTAGTTTCCTTTATTTATCGGAACTTTCTCTCTTCTACTGTCTTGGGCGAGCTGTTTTCAGTCACCTTTGCTCAGCAGTACTCGGCACGAGGTACCCATAATCGTATTGTTAATAAATAAACAGGGCCTTACGATCGGAAGTGATGCTGTTGATAGCCATTATCGTCTATTCACATTCATGGAAGTAAATTAGGTTACTAGCGTCCGTCGGCTCTAATATTTGGACGTGATAATGCTACAGAACTTGATTGAAGTTTCGATGTCGAAGAAATATAGTCTGGCCAACGAAAGCTGTCCAAGAAAAAAGGCGGGAATTTTAAAAAATCAATACGTGCATGCTAAATTTCATGGAGATCAGCTGAGCGGTACTAGAAAACAAGCTAACAGCTCTTGATTTTTTAAAATTCCCGCCTTTTTTCTTGGACAGCTTTCGTTGGCCAGACTCTAATAACTAAAATTGACCTTGGTTAGTATTGCCACACTTAGACTTATATCTTTTGGTTGTCATTCTATTAATAACCCTATAGGTATTCGGGTAACGATACTTTGCTATTTAAGCATACAATATCACAGGGCGGTGGTCTTTAATTTCCAGAATACTATAATATAGGCCTAAAGCTCTAACCAGTAGTTATCTTAAGCAAACGAATTCTATTATAGAATGTTAGAATTCAAAACTCTGTCATCAGGTCGAATTCACTACCACTATAACTAGCAGATGTGGCGAAATAATCTCACTAAAGTACATTTACCTGTTGTCTGTTGTGATTGTG
Source organism: Hypomecis atomaria (assembly GCA_964007245.1). Classification (NCBI taxonomy): domain Eukaryota; kingdom Metazoa; phylum Arthropoda; class Insecta; order Lepidoptera; family Geometridae; genus Hypomecis; species Hypomecis atomaria. Next base: position 4,839,023 of record OZ023297.1, read on the forward strand.
AGAGAGTGCAGTAGTGGCTCCCTCACTCAGTCGTCAGATAAACTGGCAGTGCTGTACAAAGGCTCCAAGCCAGAAGGTAATAGCGCTAACCGCAAACTATTGCCTGTTTGCCGGTTAGCAAAGTTGGTATTCTGTCATTGGTGATTGTAGCCCTTACTATGAGTTGTCTGTGTCACGTCCATTTCATATTTTGAAGCCAACCAATATAAGTAGGTATAGAACGAATCATACAAGTCGGCGGATGTGAAGTTAGCTACAAGCTGCATGAAACCCAATCAACGCGCAGCTTTATGTGAGCTTCAGTCAGGATTGGATATTGCGCAGCTGGTAGCTAACTTCACATCCGCCGACTTGTATGATTCAGCCTATACAGTATAAGTAGGTAGGTAATAACACCGATACGAATAAGTCCCAATTATGACGGCGCCATCGTAAATTTAATAGCAACGTAAAAAGTATTCTCTTTATCAAATGCATAAATTGGAAAAGAAAGAGAAATATTCTAATTAGCTATTATATTGGCGGCGCCATCATAATTGGGCCTAATATGTGCCCAAAAAAATCAGCTGTTCTATACATGCCGTTAAAATCAATAAGCATAATGTGTGAAACAGCTGATTTTCTTTTTGTAATTTCAGGGCGATTTATAGTAAAAGTTGGTCATATTACTGGCGGATGTGAAGTTAGCTACAAGTAGCGCAATATCCAATCCTGACTGAAGCTCTCATAAAGCTGCGCGATGCGTTGATTGGATATTGCGCAGCTTGTAGCCAACTTCATGATTCCGCCAGCTCGTACGATTCGGCCTACCTATACAATGATATCCTAAAATATTTCGTCTAGAAAACACCTTGTATTTGCGCTAAATCTTTGAATGACTAGAGTTTATAAAGTTATTATTGGCGTAGATGAGTTGTCGTATTTTTCTCCCGTGGTAGCCTGTTAGGTCGGCGACGGAAGCGGAACAATCCCGCGCCGGAAGCCGCCGCCCGCGCCGCCGTGCTAAACGCATTACTCGCTGCGCCACGGGAGCCCTAGCTTAATATAGACTTGGTTTATTGTAGTTAACTACAGCGAAACGTGTAGGGGATTTTCTTAGAAATTAGCTACTATGTGTATGTGGATGACGTTTTCTGCATAATGAAAACAGAAAAACAGACAGTCGACCAGTTTGTAGAACACCTTAACTCGATCCATCCGAACATTAAGAAGAAGCTCATATCTCAAGTTTTATTGCGCGATAAGTCCCGTAGTATGATAGTAGTATCTAGTATGATAATTAGCTACTAGCTCTAGGTGACATGTTGAGCTATTGTGAGAGTTTTATTTTTATCAAGATTTTTAAGAAATTATGGACTGTGTGTGTGCGTACGAGCATGCGTGTTCGCGGGTGTGGCTGCGTGCATGCATGTGTATATAGACTAGGTATATAGGGTTATTTAGAGCTGATAATGTCACGAAGAAGTTTATAAGTTAATCCCACGCTACTGAATAGAATTGTTTGCTTGGAACACTGGCTCCAGGTGCCGATAAACATCTGTGATATAATTATTTTTCACAAAAAATGGGAAAACCGCCTTCTATCTTGTACAAAATTCGAATATTTCGCTGGAATTGTTTACATTATTCTTGATTTATCAAAAACGGCTCAGCCGATTTCTGTAAAATTTAAATGGGACCATCTCGGGAGTATACCCTTTCGAACTATAATATTTTAATAGAATAATTTTTCGATTCGTCTCACAATTGGCGAAAATATCGATGAACATACACAAAAAAAAATACATACACACGAACATAGAACCTCCTCCTTTTTGGAAGTCGGTTAAAAATAGATTAAATTCCTGTCGGTCAACGATCCAACATTTAAGAAGATATTTATCTATATTATAATAGTGCCACATCTGCATCCGCATAAGTAAATATCCGCACTAATTTTATGCGGATGCGGATGTCCAAATCGATGCAGAAGGTCCGCAATTGCGGATGCTAATATGCAACATTCCTGGTGCATGTGTGTTATTGGTGCTAATGACTGGTCGTTCTTTCTTGGTAGAGTCTGCGGTATTAACGACGGATGAGGAACAATTCCGCGCCGGAAGCCGCCGCGCTAAACACATTACTAGTTCCGCCACGGGCTATAGCTATAGTTCACTTGCTACTTATACTTTATTCTCTACTAGTTTATGCCCGCGGCTTCGCCTGAGTTTTTTTTTTGTGCTATCCCATAGAAAACTTTTAATTTTCCAAGATATAAATTAGCCTATCACTTTATTAAAACTCGCGTGAGAATTCATTAAATTAAAGAAGACAGACCAGTTATTACTGACCGGTTTGTGTGAGTAAAAACCGGTTTGGTTTCTTTAGTATAATAAATTAGCCTATAGATGTCACTTTCCGCCATTTAAACTATGCCCATGACAAATATCGAGTCAATCCTTTGCTCATTGGCTGCATGAAAGAGGAACAAACAAATAAACACACTTTTGGCTTTATTGACCGACGAACCAAACTGGAGGAGGTACTCAATTCGACGCGTATATATATATTTTTTTATATAATAACGCATAACTTTTTTCGTAGTGATCCGATTTCAATAATTATTTTTTAATTGGAAAGAATATACTTCAAAATTGGTCCCATTAAATTTTTATTGAAATAGCTGAGCCATTTTTGATAAATCAACAATAATGTGAAAAATGTAACATTGATCCGTGCGAAATATTCGCGAATTCTGTACACGGGTGAAGTCGGTCATGTTATTTTTTGCGAAAAATAATTATAAAATTAGTAAGAATACCACTTCTATGTGGGATTTCCTTGAAAATTAACCGTATGTACCTACGTGTGTACGGCGTATTGAGCTATTAGCAGTGAGCTATTTTGATTTGATTAAACTTACATGTTCTGTTCTTACCTAATGAAGATTTCCTTGGAAATTGGCTAACAACCTTTACCTAACTTCTTGTTATACCTAGAATAATTACGTGACTTGTGTTGTAAACTTGTGTTTTAAACACTAATCTTTAATTATTTTCTCGAATTCCGAGATTCTCGAAAATTGGCCTACAATAAATGTAATCAATAAGTATTGTTGTAGTCAATAAATGTAGGTAAATATGAGGGGTTTCGTGTCCTCTTGCTTGCAGAAAAACGAGTGAGTGCAAAAGGAGACGAACTTTCGGATGTTTTTTATTGAATTTTATACAAATTTTGCAAATTTTTTGGGTCAAGTTACACATTTTCTACTCGGAGTTATGTACAAAAACAAATAAACATCCATTGTTTTATTTCGTACACAGTCCAAATGATATCAATATTATTGTCAACAGTAATTAACGCTATACATTATTAACTAGCTTTTGGCCGCGGCTCCGTTCGGTGAACCGCAGTGATTAAAAACGCCAAGGGAAATCGCGTTCGCTAAATACTTCGGCTTAATTGTTTTTGAGCAATCGAGCCGGTTCATATGCACGGGTTAGCAAACGAGCGATCGGCCCGGTTTCTACAGAACCTCTTGAGAACCGTCTAGCGTAGAGCAATACGAAATATGATGCAGAAAAAACGCGGAACTGTAGTTCCGCGAAACATAATCACCACCTACAGGTGGTTATATTTATTTATTACAAAACTTAAAAGAGCTTGTATGAGAAGTATTGCAATTAGATATCTCTAACAGCTGGAAACGGCAGTGTAGGATAAGTGCTAATTATCTGGTTTTACGGCCTCTGCAACCATTGATTATTTTAAAATAGGATCCAACAAAAACATTTTCATGTGAAATGAAGCCAAGTCTAAATCACAGTTCCTACTATCAAAAAGTTGTCAGATCTCACATTAAGTCAAGCTTCTAACTCTACACGCCTTACTCTACAAGTCCTTACTCCACAAACTCTACAGCTTAGTCAATATATGTGACTTGGTCTGATAGTCTACCTTGATGCCAAATATCAAGTTTCTAGGTCATCTGGAAGTGGGTTAGGTTTTTGATCTATAAGTCAGTGAGTCAGTGAGTGAATCAGTCAATGAAACCGCGGTTTTTAAACGTTAATATTTAATTAACCGTCAGAGCAAAGTTAATGAAATTTTGTCTTGTAGATAAGCTAAAGAACCTTAGTAAATATGCTAAATTTCATATATATAGGTTTAATAGTTTTCGAGTTATGAAGGGGTCAAAAGTGGCTCGAAATGGTTTGTGTAATATTACTTACGTCGCGTCGCCAGTTCCTTTTTATTAGACTTGGCTGGACACGCTTCCGCGTGTCTAGATAGTGCTCTTTCGTTCGGTCTCGGTTCGTATCAGTGATCGGTCTCTGGGTATTATTATATCTTCTTTGCTCTGGGTTAGCTCCTAGCCAAGAGCGTGACGAAATGCGGCGCAGAATAAACGCGGGACTGCACGTGACGGTAATCCGTACTTAGTACGAAACAATAAGCAGTGTGTATGATGAGTAATAGATAGCCTATACCCGGCAGTTGGATAAAGAACGATGATGATGATAATGAGTATTGCAATTAGATCATTTCTAATAGCTGGAAACTATACGGTAGAAAATATCGCTAGTTCTCCGGTTCCACCTCAGGTTCTATGCCTCTGCATCCATTGTTTCTTCTATCGCGGAGGCTTATATGCCATGATGAGATTGGTTTAGTTGTGTCATTATCGGTTATTTACTGCTAAACTACGGCCTCTTCGGAGATAAAACAAATAATAAAGATTCATTTCTTTCGGTACACACAGGTGCATGCAATAAAAAGATATGCCATAGTCCACCTAGCTGCTCAAATTCTGAATGACAGATTTCACATATCTTCAAGAACGCGCGGAAATCAGACAAGCCGTTTTCCTCGTATTTTTTAGGGTTCCGTACCCATAGGGTAAAAACGGGACCCTATTACTAAGACTCCGCTGTCCGTCTGTCGCCAGGCTGTATCTCATAAACCGGTTATAGCTAGCAAGCTGAAATTTTCACAGATGATGTATTTCTGTTGCTGCTATAACAACAAATACTAAAAACAGAATAAAATTAATAATTAAGGGGAGCTCCCATACAACAAACCTGTTTTTTTTCGCTCTATATTAATAATGGTAACAGGTGTAGATGCTTGAAAATTTCACAGACTATTTAGTTGTATATTCACTTCAATAATAAATAATAAAATTAAAAAAAAAAATATTTAAAGGGGGCTCCCATTCAGTACGGAACCCTCCGTGCGCGAGTCCGACTCGTACTTGGCCGATTATTTGAATGTCGTCGCGTATCTTATGCATTTGCCTGTCTGTATTAAGTAGGTACCTATTACTAACGTGTTTTCATGTTTTATCAATTTATGGGGGGGCTCCCATACAACAAACCTGAATTTTTAAACGTTTTTCGCTCGATATTAATAATGGTGACAGGTAGATACTTGAAATATTCACAGAATGTTTAGTTGTATATGCAATTCAATAATAAAATTAAGTTAAAATATTTTTTTAATGTTACTTCCAGACAGTACGGAAACCTGCGTGCGCGAGTCCTACTCGTACTTGGCCGATTATTGTCTTCATTATGACCTTATGAAGTCAAACGTTTTGTTTGAATTAATCACATAATTAACTAAATCGCATTTGCTTATCAGCTCAAGGTAGGCAATAATGTTTTTGTGTAATGTAGGTATGTAATGGCTCGGTCACTACGAGCTATTAAGATTTTACGGTTTTCGATAAGCCAGGTTAAAGATTAGGTAAATAAACTGTTTTTATTCACTTTGCTATTTGTCGTCAAGTGTTTAGAGATGAATATTTATTTCGGAGTATTTACAGGAGCAATGATTAAGGCGCGGTTTCACCGGAAATGCCAACAGTGTGTTTGTGTTTCATAGTGTTGAGTACAAATGTTTTTTTCTCGATGGAGACGGACAAATAAAATCTATAATTTCGCCTACTGTTGGTACAATTTTGTACAACATGGTTTCATGTTATGAACATGATTTTAGTGGAACCGCACCTTTAGGCAGCGTATGCGTTCATTGGATGTAGCGCTCATAGCGTACTTAGTTTGATTGATCTAAGTGTGACCTAGCGATCACCGAAGGCAATATTCGGTGCTCTGAGGTCAGTCCTCGGATGGGTGACCGCGGGAATAACTTAGCTCCGAGTTCACCAACGGTTGTTAAAGTTAAACGAGCGATTACTGTATTGAATCAACGGTTATTGGTTGGTAAACAGCAACATTTCGTTAGCTATTTATGATTTAACCAACGGTTAATAAATTAAGCATCTGTTGGTGAACTCAGGTACAGGACCCGAGTTTAACGGCTGTTGAAATACAGTAATCGCACGTTTAACTTAAACAAGCGTTGGTGAATTCGGGTTGTTTGCTCTTCCTCGTTTCCGCCAGGGGAGCAGTCCAAATGTATGGAGCCACTCAAAAAGTAGTTTCTTTTTACGTATTAACTCTTACTAAACCCTCTGTATATCTGGTACGTTTTACCTTTAAAGAGTTATAAATATTATTCAATTGTCCAACAAATTGTGTGTTGTTGAACAATCCTTGTTCTATCAAATACACCTAATCAATTTATTTAAAGTTTGTTAATTCCCAAATTAATTATGACATTGCGAACGCGATATTCCAATGAACTAAATTAACATTTCAAATAGCTACAATTAATGTCACAAACAATTAAATCAAATATGGTTAGTGGTTTAAAGCGATATCCACATTTACACATTTTTAGAGCAACAATTGCATTGATTTCGAATTTGGTCGTGGCTTGAAATTAACCTTTTTTTTGGTTCTTCATACAGAAGAACTGTATTAATATCATGAACTATGTTAATGGCGGTTTTAAATTGGTTCCAAAGAAGTGGGCGTCGGTTATCTAAAAATAGTTTTGTTTTGTACCTACTTACTCGTATTGTCAAGTTTCATCGTCGATTACATAGCAGTTTCTAAGAGGTTCAGGCACCATTTTGCGGCAATCAGGGCTTCAAATTTTCCACTTTACGGCTCATTCTTTCTCTTTCTTTTTTCTTGGGATCAGAACTCTACAGTGTGTATTATTGTCGTTGCAATTTTTAAGCGGTTATTTCCGTACACGGCGTGAATGCGTTGACAAGTCGAAAATGCATACTTATTGGGGCAACTGTTTTAAAGTTTGTACGAAGTACATGCATTGTAACTTTGTGCCGACGCCGCAAAACCGCGTGCGCCGCTGTCTGTACCTATCATATTTTCTATATTAATAAATCAGTTCGCTTTCGACGATGAACTCGGGTGGTTTCATTTACGCCGCTCTATATCATTACTTTCCCCGGTTATCATTTCGAGTGTAAGGGCTTACAACCCCTACAAAGTTTGAATCTAGATATATTTTCATACAATTTATAAAGGCAGCATACCAAAAATAGATTAGTTTATCGAGTTACTCATTTATTAATACAATATCCAGTCAACCAACGTCAATTTTGTTATAATTTAAGATTTGACATAAGTTCGCTGTGTACGAATTCAAAGTTAGTATTTAAATCTTATTATCCTGATGCTAATTTAACATGTGATCAAGTATATAATTTTTAAGCTATTTTAATCCTTATCTCGAAGTGGTAAGCTGGCCAGCAGATAAAAACATTAGCCGTTCGCAAATAACTTTATACCTATCTATATCCAGAGTTTTATATAGACAAGGGTCATCCATCATTTTGTTGGACACTCGCGAAACATAATTCCTAACTTTTCAAACGACAATGATGCTGCCGAACTCGGGATAGCATAATATTTAACCCCCGATGCAAAAAGAGGGGTGTATGATAAAGTATTTCGGAATTCAAACGTCGAATTGTCAATACTAAGTAAATTCGTGAATGATGTATTGTCAATCCGTGGTGGCCTAGGGACATAACTGGTTTCAATAAAGAAAACACCTGAAAGTTCGTGTCCTCAAGCTCGCAGATATTTTCTTTAATGAAAAAAGTAATAATTCTCGGTCCCTGGTTCAAATCCCGGCCCCGATTAGTGATAATGATAGATCTGGTTGGAATAGGATGGATAAATATTAACATAAGGCCGACCGTTTAACTCGCGTTTCGCCTGCGGGTAAGAAGGGAGCGGGGGGAGATGTTACCGGGTGGGTGAGAGGGGTGAGACGTGAGCTCTCTGCTCCGCGTATATGAAATCAAGACGCACAGAGTGCGTCCAGCCAAAGTTCGAAGAATAAGGCGATAGAAATTACAACAGACGACTTTTAAGGCTGCAGTCCTCGGCTCTAGTGTGTAGACTCCATAGAATAATAACGCCTTATTCTATGGTAGATTCCTTTAGTGACGTCAATCGGTTGAAGAAAAGTGCCACCTGTGCTACTAAGTTATTCATAAATCGATTAAATTACTCGCCATTGAATCGATACAAGTTCACTCGAACAGTGTAATTATTACAACTAGTAGTTCTCCGAACAGTAGACCACGCATTTGTTTAACTGAATCTTCGCCTATAGGTATCACAACTCTCCCTTGACCGATTTCGTTCATACTCGCAAATTTTGCTTGGATTTACATACTATAAACAATCTTGCCAAATATCAAAATCGGTTGATAAATAGCGCTACAGCAAATTTCCCCCCTCCTTTGACGGAAAATACCCTAATCCACCGACGACAAAAAAAATTATAAAATATGTCGGAGAGCAGTCCCTTCAGCTGATTTGCTTTAATTAATTACTGCCAATACTTTTCACATATACCTAGCATATAGATCATATTTCGAGGTGTTGACAGATGATTTTCCTGTCAACTCCAAAGTCGTGATCACGTCACTCGCTTATGTTAATATTGGCGGGAAAAGGTGTGGCATGGGCATTGGTCACTTTTCGTTTTTTCACGATAAATAAGAAGATAAGTTTCATTAAGATTCGTTGAAAAACTGAGACCCGTAGTAGAGGACATTCAACATCCGGAGAGATGAAAGAAAAATTGTCTAGTCAAAATTGAGACGCTTCGCTCCCTTTATTCGCTCGGTCAATTAGACTATGTCGATGAATAAATAGTTGAATAGGTATAATAATGAATGTAACTTACCGTTGATACAGTTTTATCCTCATATAATCTTCATGCTTTGTTGAATCTGAAAATAAAGAAGGAAATAGGTTATTTTTCTGATTAACATAATTATTATTAATATCTGCACGCTTTATTTTTTTTACCTCTACGCTATTGGTGTCATTTGGAAATCGAATGCTGATGTACCTATACTCTAACTGATATGTGGCCGTCTGATTTAACCGCTCTTTGTCTGACCTTACAATGTAATATATAAATATTTGGGGATATCTTACACACGGCCTCTGACCCCAAACTAAGCAAAGCTTGTGATATGGCTGCCAGAGACTGATATACTACTTATACATATTTTTTAAATCCATACTTATATAGATAGTAACTAAATAACACCCAGACACAGAGCTTACAATCGTGATGTCCTAGTACAGATCCCGGTCCCATACCTATGTTTATCACATAAATACTTGCCCTGGGTGGGGATCGAACCCACGCCTCTTTGACCCAGTAGTTAGGGTCACTAACCACTGAGCCACCGAGGCAGTCGTATATCTTTTCAAACTATTCTCAAACTCAAATCATTTATTGCAACATATTATATTTTCATGCGGTTCTTAGTTAACATGTTTTGTATAGTTATGTATACATGTGACCCTATAAGGGTATGGCAATTTTATTATTTGTATTGCAACGATTTATAGTTATATTTTCTAGATTATCGTAAAAAAAATGTGTCTAATGTGTAATAGAATTTCGAAAATAGGATAATTTTTAGTGGTTTTATGAAAAAGTTTTCTGTTTCAGTATCTTTTAGATTATTTGGCAATTTATTGAATATTTTTATAGCCATAGAATTTGGGCTAGAATTGTGCATTGCTAAGCAGACTTTGGTTTCACGAGTTTATGTCTATTATTGCGATCTATATTTGTGCGTTTTATCAGACGCTTTGTTAAAATACTCATGGTGCTTTTTGAACAATTTGCATATTTATATAATCAGGTAATAATGCAAGTAAAAGAACGATATAAGCACTAATGTGCTTCAATACTCATATTTTTTTCTGTTGTAGCCATGTTAAAATATGAGCTGTATTTCCATTTTTCATACAATTTATTTTTATCATTTAAAAAATGGATTGATGAAAAAATATAAATTTAATATTTTTGAGAAGCCCATAAAGCAAGCTTTCAAACGATGCATAGGTATATCATCTTGGTTAGATTTTTCTCTGAATTATATACCATTTGTGGACGTCTTTTTTGGAACTAACTTTTCAATTTAATTTAATTTCTATGACGACTTATCCGACCCATAATACTGTTGCCAGACATTTATGAATTCACTAACATATGTACGCCATCGAATTTCTTTTACGGACGTATGCAGGTTGCCTCACGATGTTTTCCTTCACCGAAAAGGAAGTGGTGTGAAATTCCGTACATAAATAAATTCCAAAGATGGTATGGGACCGGGATCTGTACTAGGACATCACGATTGTAAGGCGGGTGTCACTAGCACTAGGCCACTACGGATTTCTACCTGACACCTTTAACCTGCTTACCGACTTTTTTTTATCGAGAATAAGTCCGCGCTTGACCACCAACTCGCCTGATGGTAGGCGACAATGTATAGGTATTCGAAGATGAAGTACGCAAACCTAGAAGGTACCTATTCTGATCTTGAAAAGCTTTAGATAATATCTCTTAGGAAACAAGAAAGCAGGAAGACTGTTCCATTCCTTGGCGGTACGAATCAGAAATGTCGAGTCAAGCCGCTTCGTACGTATCGAAGAAAATTCGACAGTGTAGGGGTGGTAATGTGGCGTCTTTCTACTTGTCCTGTAGTAAAAAAGGACGTTACTTCAAGGACATGGTATGTAACGCGCGTGCGATTTACCTACCAGGCGGGCAGGCCTAGCGCGTGTTACGTATTGGCTTTTTTTGGTCTCGCCGTGCTTGGTCGAGAGCTCGAGCTCCCAACACGCGCTTGAGACTACAGTCTTTCTGTAAACCGCGACCACGGGCGGGGGTGCGGGCCCTTGCGGGTCCCCCCCCCACCCCGCAGCGATCGAGCGCCTACAGAAACACGCCGTCCACGTGCGCGCCGCCGACCGCGACCTCGCTCCGTCTGCTAGCGACGTCGAGCGGGCCGCCCTGGCTTGCCGCACCCATGCACCGAGCGCATTCGTGCGCACCGTGCGCCAGCTTGCGGCCGCCTGCTGAACTGGCATTTGCCCCGCAAATGTCGACCTAGCCGCGGCCGCCCTGGATTAACCTATGAGGGGCGTGATTACGCCGCCGGCTGTTGTGCCCGGGCGCGACCTGTCCCGGAACGAGCATCGCGTCCCTCCATCACTGCCACCATTTAACGACGCGTCGAGCTTGCTCCGCGTCGTCCATCCACACCTGACAAGACAACCAGCGCCGGGCCCGAGCGGTCGCTCGCCCGGCGCACCGGCGCGCCATCGCCTGCCTTGCTTCGATCGAGGGCTGCATGGCTCCATGTCCTGACGGAGTGCACGCCGTCGGGCGGGAAACCCACCGGCCCGCGGACGAGGCGACACCACCGAGACGCGCCGCATCTGAAGCCACCATCGGGGTCGAGGCTCGCCTCCCCCGATACAATACCTGAAGACGACCAGAGGGCGGCCTAGCAAACCACCCTCTTCGGCCCAAGCGCACACGGCGCCTGCCGACTTTGACCTACGCATCGGCGAGTGCGCGTAATGCGCCCCGAGCACACCGCGCCGCTCGTATATCGAGCGACGCACACTCCAGCGGCCTGTCGACGTAGTCCAGGCCACAACCCCGCGGACGCGATCAGGGACGTGCTGGCGCCAGGCCCGCCAACGCGCCGCCTCCCGGTTGGTGCCCGGTGACGCCGCGCACGGCGACCTGACGAGGCCGACGACCCGACGCGACCGCGGCGCGACCCGCTCCGCCAACTCGTGTGCCCCTCACCGAGTGGGCGTATGCGGGCCGCTTACCACCATCAAGACCTCGCGCCCCTCGACTTTGATCGGGGCGCACACTACCGGACCTGACAACCACCTGACTTTCCTGCGCATCGCGCCCCATCACCTGACCCTCATCTCGAGACGCCCAGCGTCGCGACGTCCAGCCTTGGTGCCGCTGCTGTCGCTTATGCGACGCGTGGCCCCCCTCGGGCTCCGCCACTACGCGGGCCTGCCTCGGCGGCCGGGGTCGAGCCTCTCCCCCGGCGCCGCTTCACTGCATACCTGTGCCTAGAGGCACATCACGGGACCTACAGAGTAGGCGTCGCTCCGCCTTACGCGTAAGCTTGACGCCGCTCGACCATCGTCGTCGACACATTGCTCGACGACCGCCTACCAAAGGGGCAGTTAGAGACGTGGTGCCTGGCTCGCGCGGCGGCGCGCTTGAGCCGGGCCAGCGATCCCACTCCCCATCTGCCGTCCGATTGCTTAAAGACCGCTAAGTGACATTTTTGCGATTTTGACTTTTATACACTACTAAAATCAGAATTTTTTCCTCTTTTTTCTAGTCTGGGTCTTATTTTTTTCTTTTTATTAGTTGCTGAGTTACGGACACTACGTGCACAGTTAACTACGTACTTTTTGCTATTTTACAATTCTTAAACACAGTTATCGCATTTTACAACACTAAAATGCTATTAAGTGCGCATACATGTGGTTTGAAGCTTTATATTTATTCTGGATTGCAATTTTAGAAAACGTCTAAGTATCTTTGCGTTACTATTTCACCGTTACCCGACTTAACACGTTTTGTAGTAATTTGTAGTAACCCAGTCCTGTGTAATACCTGCAATGCTTAAAAACGGTTTTATTACCTCAACTATTCTATAAAACAGCTAACTCTACATAACCGAATAATTGTTGATAAACCATTCTGAACATTTATAATTTACAATTCTAAAAGACGGTGACTGTTCTTCAGCTGCGAGTGTGCAGTGTTGCAGGCCGGTAGAAACAATATTAGAAAACGGTTAGGTGACATTTCCACGCTATAAAGCGTTTAAGTGCGAAGGCGCCCGAGCAACTGCCCGGCCCGCCCCCCGACCGCCTAAGCAATAGCAATCGTAATAGCAATCGTTTATGACTTAATTTTAGACATTTGGCACCGCCTATGTGACGTTAGCCATCAAAATTGTTCATTCAACGATTGCTTTCGCAATCCGCGCAAAGCAATTGATGGCTAACGTCACATAGGCGGTGCCAAATGTCTAAAATGAAGTCATAAACGATTGCTATTACGATTGCTATTGCTTAGGCGGTCGGGGGGCGGATTACGCACCCGTCATTCGTCGCCAGGATGCCGCGAGAGGAAAAATGGCGTGTGTAACCGCCAAAATGGACGCGGGATCGAAGTAAGGAATTTTTATTCGATAAGGTATATTGCCTATATTTTATTAAGACAATGATTTCACTATATTGTTAACCACGACACCACACCAATAATAACAATGGCGCCTGTAATTTATTGTGTAAGCTTATAAGCTTGGTTGCCTGGAAGAAATCGCTTGAAGCGATATTATTTTCCGCCATTTAGTATAACTTTGTAGTGTTTTTATTTTTCGTGTGTTTTTAGTATTGTAATTGTGGTTAAACTAATAAAGAATTATCTATCTATCTATAAGAAAAAAAAAAAAAAAAAAAAAAAAAAAAAAAAAAAAAAAAATAAGCGTGAAGCTAGCAAAAAACATTACATTGCACGGACTAATAACGCACCCAACTCTACACACAGTTGCCACCACCGCGCTTGGTCGCAGAATTTTCCGCTATTAGTACAGAATGCCGATAAGTACCAATTATTCCAGTCCTCTAAAAATATCATGTAAAAATACATTTAAATGTTTTATTATCACCCTAAATGCGAAAGTTTGTATAATGCATGCGAAAGTATGATTGTTCTTTTCACGCTGGAACGGCTGAACAGAATTAGATTTGAAATGCGAAATAAAGGTTGATTATACCCTAAGTACGATCGAGATATAAGAGATCAGAAGGTTCTATGGACAGCTATACGCTTCAGTCTCTAAGCCTGCGCAGCCAAAAATCCAAGAGTCAAGTTGACCTGGAACTCCACCGAAGACATTCCGGACATCAGCTTGTGCGAGATTAGAATAATCTTGATTCAGCTTATGAACAACAAGACGTTGGGTGGAGACGGTACCACATAAGAGCTTCTGAAAGCGGATGGAACACTGGTACTTATAGTCTTTCAGAAGCTTTTTAACCGTCTTCCTTGACGCATGCATTCCTTGGGCATAACGCTAGAAGCAAGGAAAAGAAGCGTGGTGATGCTGTTCTTCAAAAAAAAGTCATAACGCCTCATTGAAGAATTACAAACCTATTTTACTTCTGAACCATGTTTATACGTGGTTTTCAAGGGTCATTTCAATTTCCGTCTCGATGACTTCGAGTATTCGTCATCGAGAGCAGGCTTGATGACTTCCAAGCTTCTGAACAAGCCGGGTTTCGCAAAGGCTATAGCACCGTAGACTACATTCATACCCTGCGGCAAGTTATACAGAAGACCGAAGAGTATAACTTGCCACTTTGCTTTGCGTTTGTGGACTATGAGAAAGCCATTGATTCGGTCGAGACTTGGGCTGCGCTTGAGTCTCTTCAGCGATGCCGCATTAGCTATCGGTATATCGATGTCAGTCCAAGTACACGAACAGAGTTCCAAGGCTATCCCTTTAAAAAGAAGTGTAAAACGGGGAGACGTAATATCTCCGAAACTTTTTATTGCTACTTTGGAAAACGCCTTCAAGCTTCTAGAATAAGAAATGATTTGGCATTAATATCATTGCTGAATACATCACTCATCTCCGGTTTGCCGGCGATATCGTAGTCATAGCAAAATCGATGGAAGAACTCAACATGATGCTCAAAGGCCTCAATCAGCTCCCTAAACAGGTGGGTCTTAAAATGAACATAGACAAGATGAAGGTCGTATTGTGTAATTCATAATTCCCATGTTGCACCCACCCAAGGTTTAGCTAAGAACTCGATTCTTGAAGTCATTGATTCGTACGTCTATCTACCCCTATAATACATAAGTAGTCCATTTAGGTCCAAATTAAAGAAAGAGGTCAATCGCCAAATCTAACTCGGCTGGGCAGCGTCCGCAAAATTGCGTAACGTCTTCTCGTCCGACATACTTCAGTGCTTCATGTCGAAAGTTTTCGACCAGCGCGTGTTGCCAAAGATGACTTATGGCACAGAACATGAATGCAAGCCGCTTCCGATTGGTCTTATTAGAGATCCACATAGGAGGCATATGTCCAGCAGTAGACGTCATATGGCTGATTGATAGATGGATGACACACATTCATCATCATCATGATCACCATTTGGCCCAAACGCAGGATGCTGCTAGTAAAAAGCAAAAAAAGTGCACATTGCCGCTGATGTGAAATTATAATAATACGATCGGGACCAATATTTACTACACTAGAAAACAGTTTTCGAAAATTCTTTCTCCAAAACTGTGTTTAAGTTTAGACATAATGACAAATCTTAATTTAAAGTGTATTTAAATAGGCCGTTAAAAACATTAAACATTTATTGATATTGGAATGCATTTTAAATAGTGTAGTATTTACAACATAAAAAGGCGGCTAAGTGACGTAACTGTTATTTAGGTTGGCATTTTTTTATAACTGTAGCTTCCATTCAAATCATCACACAGTTACAGCGTGTTTACAACTCTATAAAACGGTTGCACTTCAGCCAACCGTTTTTTAGTGGAGCAAATGTACACAGATTCGATTGGGATAACTCGACTAAAATACAAAAAATGCAATTTCTATGCAACACCAATACGTAGAAGCCTTCTGTACTCATGCAAAAAAAGGAAATAATAAAAGGAAAACAATGGTATAGAAAAAATAACGATACGTCTTGCCAATTTCTAGAAATATCATTTCCCACCTTTTTGTCCATATCTCAAAATTTGGTAAAATCACTTAGCCGTTTTTTAGAAATCGGACGGCAGCCATCTCCGCATCGCTACAAGACCGGCAGGTTGAGAGAGCATTGCTCCGCGCTTCAGTTGGACTTGGTCGAGTTCAACCATCTGAAGCTGCGTTCGCCTGACCGGGTACGCCACCGGATCGACGTGCGTCACGTCGACACCAATTCAACGAGGAGGAGATGCCGCCTGCACCCGGCGGTTGCAGGTTGTGAGGACTCCGAATCCGAGAACCACAAAGCCAAGACGGCCGACGAATTGTCTGCCAGAATGGCGGGGAGAGGGCGCTGAGAGATGCCGCCCGACCTCGCGGTCGGGATTGGGTACTCGCGCCCTCCCTTTACAATGCCCTACACCCAGTGTGGTGTAGCGTCCAGCCCCAGTAAGGAGGTTCGCCTCGAAGCTGGATTCCTGACTCCTATGTTATTACAGGAGGAGAAGATCCCAAATGAATGAATGTATTGCGTGGCCGCGTGGCGCTGTAAATATTTATTTCAAGGCAGGGCCGAGTCACAATACTTTCAGATACTATTACCGTGCCATCCGCGGTCACCCATCCGAACAATGACCGCACTGACCGTTACTTCACTTCCGTTATCGCTATCCCGGTCTATATAGTCTTTTTCAAATAGCTAGTCACTTATGACACTTCCGAAAAGTCAGCTGTCAAACATAAATTGACAATTTTAATGATGTACCGCACCTATAATCGATTTGTAATTACCGATTATTATCGATTTTACGTATTTATCGAAGTTATCGAACAATTTACCTAAAACTGTTTTGGTGAATTTATCTACAAGTCAGTAGGACTTACTTAGACGATAGGTTTAGAGGAATCAAAAAGAAATAAAAAAGTGACAGGAAAAAAAAATATTTATTTGGGAAATAATGTCCTCGTCACTTCGTCATCGGAGCTATCATCATTATCATCATTTGACGAATCTTCCAGATTTATAATCATTTGATTATCCGTTATATTGTCTATGTGAACATCGGAGGTAAATGGAAACTAAGGTTTTCATACATTTTTGTATCGAATACGCACTACATATTTTATAATTTTTGTACTAGGGGTACAGATTAACGATAACCCTTGCTTAAATCAAGTCGATTAATATGTTTTGTTTTCGATATTCTTCGATTTCAACAATATTCGATTTCCCAGCCCTCTTATCATGACGTCACGATCGGCAATAGCACGTAACATAACAATTGTACGAATTTAATATTTTATTAAATTGAAAAGTGAATGCGAATATGTTTACGCGAATCAATAACCTTTATTCTATTTCTTGCGTCCTTTGTCGTTTATTTTAGTAGTTTTTCTTGTAAGTTTGCTTAATGTTTTCACTGATAAATAGAAATATTCAACTATTGGTGTGACGTCACATGATGTATTTACGTAATATTTTACGTTCTATGGATCTGTCATAGGTGACTTGCTATTTGAAAAAGACTATAGTAACAAGTCATTACCACGAAGGTATACAATAATTAATTTTAGATCTAACTTGCTCTATAGGGCTACATTCCTTGTTATTTTAGGCTCTTGTGGGCAAGGGTTATATTTCTTTAATGTAAGTGGTTAATTAACATGACGTAGGCACATTTACATATAGATACTGTACAATTAACTTTGTATAATTAACAAAGTCCTTTCCTGACGATCTTTAAATTACCTATTTCGTTTATCATTTGCAGTCTTCGAGCAAATTTCTATAGTCACAATTGTGCAAAAAAGAGTCCGAGGCAAAACTCTGCCCAAGCTATGTAGTGGGCAGGTTTATTCGTTAGTCGTAAGGCGATTGCAAGCCGACTACAACGCCGATCGATGCCAACGTGCTCGGTTACAAGCACTAAACAGATGGCATAACGTCGAGATTCGATAAAACGGGTCATTGTGAATTATTTAATGTAAATATCTAAGTCGGTACGTATGACGGCGCTCGGACATTTTTTTTACTACTTTCACTTAGGGTCTGTGACTGTAGATATTTGCTCGAAGTTAACAGTCTTTAGTGGATACTCAAGACGTAGAATTTTCTGGGAGGCCATTGGGATTTATATTGTGTTTTTTAAGTTTTAGTATTCTTTTTTGTTTAAGTAGGTACGTTATTTAAGTCTTAGTGGAAAGTAATAGTAAAGGAGTAGTTATTTAAGTTAGGTATTTTTTTCTCTAACATTATTCGTTATCACTAAACTTGGAACTATTTTCATGTTTATCGCAGTAATAGGCGACATGCACATCATTACGCTAATTTGGACCATATTTCCCTTCGAGCCGAGTGTCGAAATCCTGTGAATTTGGGAGACAATTTTCGTTCCCTTCCTGTAATCGGAAGCAGTAAATCTGACTGATCTACCATTTCCTCGATTTATTGGTGTTTAAATTTGCTCGGAAATGTACGATTAGGGATAATATTTTCGTTTCCCGACGCTATGTCAAGGTGGCAATATTTGGGTACTTATGTGGAGGCTTATACTATTTTGAAGACTTAAGTGGAAAAGTCTAAAGTTAATTCATAAGTAAGTTCGTATACGCCGGTTGGCTAGCTCTATTGTCAGTTTTACGCCGCCTGAAGGCATCTGACATGGCTAAACGGTCAAAACACACTGGACCTACAATTTAATGAATCAGTTATGATTAGCACACAATTTACACGTATTGTAGCAATAATAAATATGTAAAATGCGATTTTGGGATTTTCAAACGTTTATCCGTATAATATATGCGGCAAAAGTTGTTTGTTGAGTTCATTAAAACACTTTGGCGGACAAGTATCACAAAGTTGTACGGGTTCGATTCCCACCCCGGACAAGCACTTTTGTGATGAACATAGGTGTTTACTCCGTGTCTGGAAGTTTATCTATTTATGTACCTACTCATTTAAAAATATAGAAGTATGTATATAGACATAAATTAATAATAAATAATTGTTTCAGATCCAGGTGGAGCTGCCTGGCCCTCCGCCGGCCTACGAGAGCGTCGTCGACCCCATGGACCATACAAAGGACTGCCACGCTTTACACGTACGTTTCTTTTATAATATTCCACCTACTAACATTTGTCCACAGCTTTCGGGATAAAAAATACCCTATAATATGACATTCCGACCAGCAAGTTGAAATGGCATTAGGCAAGGCACATTGGTCGAAGAACGGATGGCCGATGGGGCTGGAAAGTTGCCGAATGGAGACCGCGTACGATATAATTATGACCGCTAGAACGCGCTAGATGAAGGCCGCTTCCAACCGGCCGTATTGAAAATCTATAGGGAGACCTATGTCCAGTAGTGGACGTCCTAGGGCTGATGGATGGATGGACACTCTGTCTCTGTCTAAACTATATCCATACAAAAAATGCAAGTGGAGGCCCTCGGCGCGGAAGAAGTGAAACTTTGACGCAACAGTGCTTTCATACCCCCTCCATAGTAGCGTTAAACGTTTAACGCAACTTTGTTGGAAGTCGCATTAGAAGTTTCACTTCAAAAACTCAAGTCGGTCCGTCACTACGTGAATAACAGATGGAATTTGGTTTTCAAAGTTCTCGTAGGTAAGTGTAAGGCCCAGAATACACGGTGAAACGAAAATGCAACGAAACTGCAACTACTAGTTACTTTTGAGTTGCATTTAAGTTTCTGCCATAGATTCCGTTGAGAGACCACAAATGACGCGACCAGTTTGAAACCGGTTTGAAACACGTTGCAAATCAGTCGCATTGAAACCGGCGTGCAGGAAACTCGCGTTGCGTTTCATTCATTTTTTGTAGAAAAATGATACTGCCGTAATGGAGAGAGAGAGGATTTTTTTATAGAAAAATGAATGAAACAACGCACTCAAAGAAAACCGAAATGATTGTGGTTGCAGCAAATGGTTGAAACTGGTTTCAAATCAATAATTTCAAAAGGGTTTCGTTGCAGTTGCGTTTCACCGTGTGTTCTGGGCCTTATGGTTTCTAAATAAAATCACACATATTTGAAATAAAAGTGTTGTATTTGCAGGAGGTGGTGACGGAGCCGCGAGCGCACTGCCACGCCACCTGCCCGGCCACCTGCCCGGCCACGCGCGACACCGACCTACCCTCATACGAAGCAGCCGTACTACTCAAGGACACTAAGTTATAGATACACCCTACAGATAGTTTAGCACCATCGTAAACGGGCGTGTTGCCACAGCTACAGACGCAATCAGCACCTGATAAATCGATGAACGCTGGCTGCACACACGAAAAAGTATGACTCATTGTCACATTCCGCCTGCGAAGGGCGTGCAAGCGAGAGCGCGGAACAAGCGATAGAGAGGCACGAACGGCTTAGGCGTCCGGCTTGTGACGCATGGTAATGACGTTATGACGTAAAATTACTTAAACCGACTTTACAGACAACCAATTTTTTAATGTCTGTTGTCGATGTCTATTCATACCTTGTTTCCTTTTTGAGGGTTAAATTGTTAGGAAGACAATATGTCTATTTCCCATGATTGGGGTGCAGTGGCGTAGCGTTGGCTTTCGCAGCGTGAAAAATTCCTCTCCATTAGGGAAGATATTTTAGATGCAAATGCAGAAGTGAGCAAGCAAAAGAAACTACTAAAGTTTTACTAAGCGCAAGTGAAGCAAGCATTAAGAACGTTTTTTTCTTTCATATAAGTAATATGTCAGTAATTTATATTCGAGATTAGAAGCAGGTACGCAAATCTCTCATCAAAAGAGCAGTGAGCGTGAAATATTTTTGATATTTTTCCAACAAAAGACATGTCTTTTTGCTCCCTTCTCAACACTACGGCAGCCGATGCTTTTCATACCCTTCGAGCAAACATCTACAGAGCCACAAGCCCTAAGTGAAAGTAGTAAAAATGTCCGAGCGCCGTCAAACATACATACTTAGATTTATACATTAAATAATTTACAATTACTCATTTTCTCGATTATGTGACTTAATTAGTGTTTGTAACCGAGCTCATTGGTATCGCGCGGCGTTGTAAGCATTTGTGGCTACGGCAGAATCTCGAATACGATTCGCCTTAGTGACGCTTTTCGAGTAATATATATATATATATGTATAGTTTACCCGACTGCTTAGAGAGGGTAACATTTTTACTACAGTATAATGATGAACACCAATTCCGAGAGCTAAATAGACTATGATGTAATATCACTATGTAAGTAGGTCAGAAATAGAAAATAAGTTTATTGCCATAAACGTTACGATAAATGCTACATACGAGTATGCATATGGGCCGTTTAATAAATTTTCGTATACATGTTTTAGACCAAAGTAGTTGACTGCGCTTCAGGAGGTTAAACATTTACAGTTCAATCTTTTCCTAGCACCGGATTCGCTTAGTCGAGTCGCTCATACAACTGAGGATACGAGCAATGGTTATATAAGGTGTTTCTTTGTAAAAGTGCAAAAGTATTTCATACTCATCAGTATGATATTTTTTATTACAAAGAGATCGTAATTTGTCGTGACCGCAGAATGTGAACTATAAATATATGTTTTCAGCCAATAATGTGGTCCTAAAGCCGTGTACACACGTACGAACACTTACATAGTAAACACATGAACGTTAGGTTTGTACGTGTGGACGGCATATTCGAACACAAACGCAAACATAGTTCAAATAGAGTTCGCGCATATCAGTCGATCTCAATAGCCATGGCGGCGCTGTTGTAATTGGTTGAATTTGAAGTATCGGAAAGTTTTTTGTGTTATCAGTGATTCACAAGATATTGTTTAAACTGGATCCTATATATATGGTGGAAAACAGTTTTGTACCAAAAATTTAATCAAAATATATTACATTTAGTTTTGTTACGTAACGTTTTTGGCTCTGAGATACAGTTATTCACTAGTTCAGACTCAATGGAGAAGTGAATAATGATTAAAAGTGTTTTTAAGGCACATAAAGTTATTTGTTTTTATTTTTTTTATTTTTGTAACATTTATTTAAGCTATTCAAACACCGTCCATGCGGAACATACAAATAGGAACGTAATCATGTTTGACAAACAGAGTGTTCGATGTTCGTTAATGGTACACACGTGCGAACCAAGTTGTTGCGTATCATGTAACGTAACAAATTTGTTCGTACGTGCGTACACAGCTTACTATAGTGGGAAGCACTTATATGAGAGATGACCTAATTTATCTCTCGGTCTTTTCCACAACACCTATCTCGCGTGGGTTTTACGTATACTAATATCTTTGTTTTCGTGTAGACTATTGTTATTTCTAAATGGGGAACAAAACATGCTTCGTTTCACGAAGTTTGTTATCGTTAGATAGCCCAAAATACCCTCTGTATGTTATAAATATCTAAGCAGTTATTATGAATTTTGACTACGTAGTTTCTCTGTGATTTCGTTATTTTTCTGTCGTCACGAATGCTTGTAGTAAATACGTATTGCACTTTGCATAATTTTGGTAAGGATGGTTCAGTTGTTCAGCACTTAAGAGTTTTGAATTAGGTAAAAATGTGACTGAAACAAGTCTAAATTTACACAACTGATGTAAGATTGAGCTGGATGCAAGCCGCTTCCAATCGGTCTTATTCGAGAACCATAGGCCTAAAGTATAAGCTTATGCGCGTGGGTTGCAAATATTCTTATCACTGAAAAGAATTGCAACCAACTGTCCAAAAGTGTTTCCCAAAGTAGTCTAGGCTACGATCCATTTAATACAAGTTTACAAACCCGGGTTACCGGTAAAAATGTAACCGTTACCAATAAGAATAAAATACATTTTCAACTAACTTCTAAAAAAAGTTATTTTAAAGGGAAGGATGAAATTGGTTCCTATGTTTTGCCATCAACTTCAACTCGGGTTCCATCCATCCATCCATCAGCCAAAGGACGTCCACTGCTGGACATAGGCCTCCCCTATGGATCTCCAATAAGACCGGTTGAAAGCGGCTTGCATCCAGCGCGATCCTGCGGTCTTAATGAGGTCATCCGTCCACCTTGTGGGTGGACGTCCTACGCTGCGCTTGCCGGTACGTGGTCTCCACTCGAGAACTTTTCGACTCCACCGGTCATCAGTCCTCCGCGCTATGTGCCCTGCCCATTGCCATTTCAACTTGCTAATCCGTTGGGCTATGTCGGTAACCTTGGTTCTTCTACGGATCTCCTCATTTCTGATTCGATCCCGTAGAGAAACTCCGAGCATAGCCCTCTCCATAGCTCGTTGGGCTACTTGGAGTTTATTAATAAGGCCCATGGTAAGAGACCACGTTTCAGTGCCATAAGTCATCACTGGTAACACACACTGATCGAACACTTTCGTCTTGAGGCACTGAGGTATGTCGGACGAGAAGACATTACGCAATTTTCCGAACGCTGCCCAACCGAGTTGGATTCGGCGATTGGCCTCTTTCTTGAAGTCGGACCTACCTAACTGGACTACTTGTCCTAGGTAGACGTACGAGTCAACGACTTCAAGAACCGAGTTCCCAACAGAGATCGGGGTGGGTACAACATGGGAATTACACATGACTTTCGTCTTCTCCATGTTCATCTTAAGACCCACCTGTTGAGAAACCCGATTGAGGCCTTCGAGCATCGTGCTGAGTTCCTCCATCGACTTTGCCATGACTACGATATCGTCGGCAAACCGAAGGTGAGTGATGTATTCCCCATTGATATTGATGCCGAATCCTTTCCATTCCAGGAGCTTGAAGGCGTTCTCCAAAGTGGCAGTAAACAGTTTCGGAGATATTACGTCTCCCTGTCTTACGCCTCTTTTTAAAGGGATCGCCTTGGAGCTCTCTTCCTGTACTCGGACCGACATAGTGGCGTTATTATACAAGCACTTCAACACTTCGATATACCGATAGTCAATCCGGCATCGCTGGAGAGACTCAAGCACCGCCCAAGTTTCGACCGAATCAAAGGCTTTCTCATAGTCCACAAACGCTAAGCAAAGAGGCAAGTTATACTCTTCGGTCTTCTGTATGACTTGCCGCAGCGTATGTATGTGGTCCATGGTACTAAAACCTTTTCGGAAACCGGCTTGTTCGGAAGGCTGGAAGTCATCAAGCCTGCGTTCGAGACGGTTCGTAATGACCCTTGAAAACAGCTTATAAACATGGCTCAGAAGCGAGATGGGTCTGTAGTTCTTCAATAAAGCGTTGTCACCTTTCTTGAAAAACAACACCACCACGCTTCTGTTCCATGCTTCTGGCGTTATGCCATCGAGGACGACAGTATTGAAAAGCTTCTGAAGGACTTTAAGTACCGGTGTTCCACCCGCTTTCAGAAGCTCTGATGTGATACCGTCATCACCCGGCGCCTTGTTGTTCTTGAGCTGATTTAGGGCCATTCTAATCTCGTACAGGCTGATGTCCGGGATATCTTCGGTGAAGTGTCGGGTCAGCTTGGCTCTTGGGTCTTTGGCCGCGCTGTTGACAGGCTTAGCGACCGAAGCGTATAGCTGTCCATAGAACCTTTCGATCTCCTCCAATACCTCTGCCTTGGTCGACGCTACACTGCCATCTTCTCTCTTCAGCTTTGTCAGCTGGCTTTGCCCAATAGACAAATTCCTCGCGAACACTTTGGAGCCTTTGTTCTGCTCTATTGTCTCCTTAATATGTTTAGTATTAAAGAGACGAATGTCGCGCCTCACGGATTTCGAAATTTGTCTATTGATCTGCCTATATGACTTTGCATCATCGGAAGACTGCAGTCTCTGTAAGCGTCGTTCGGCCATGAGATTTAGAGTTTGATCGGAAAATTTTTGAGATCTATTTGTACGACGGGGTCTAAAGAATTTAGCACCCACCGTCTGGACAGTTTCTACGAGCCCGTTGTTGATCTCGTCCACCGACGCAAAGTTCTCCAGGCAAGCAAAGCGATTTGAGAGCTCGAGCTGAAAGCCCTCGGGGTTTTGGATATGGGCACGAGTAGGTCGGAGCGTGGACTTCATCAAGCGTGACCTTTCGAGTTTAACGTTAATATCCAATGTGCCTCTTACGATTCTGTGATCGCTACCGGTTTTCACTCTGTGGATCACGGAGACATCATTAAATATCCGTTTCTCAGTGGTCATGATGAAGTCAATCTCATTTTTGGTGGAACCATCGGGGCTCATCCAGGTCCACTTCCTGTGAGGCGGCTTCTGAAAGAAAGAGTTCATCATGAAGAGTTCCTCTCTCTCCAGAAAGTCAGCCAGCCTCTGGCCCCTAGGGTTCCGTTGTCCATATCCAAATTGCCCCACTCTCAGCTCTCAAAAGAAGCGATGATCTTTTGCCCAACTTTGCGTTGAAGTCCCCCATAACAACAGTAAAGTGGGTCTTAGACGTATGTATGGCCCGACTTACGTCTTCATACATAGTCTCCACTTCGTCATCTGGGTGTGACGAGGTCGGTGCGTATACCTGAATGACCTTCAGCGAATACCTTTTGGATATTCTGAGTATTAGATATACAACCCTGCTCGACACACTTTCGATGGTGATAACGTTGTTAGCAAGGGACTTGTGAACGAGAAAGCCGACACCACCTTGGGACCGCTGGTCACCTTCCCGGTAGTAGAGCAGGTTGCCGGACTTTAGAGTTATCGTGTCCTCGCCCTCTCTACGGACTTCAGACAACCCCACGATATCCCAACGCAACCTACTCAACTCTTCTTCCAGCTCAGCAATCCTCTCATCGGTCCTCATTGTGCGCACGTTGTGTGTTACCAGGGCCAGTCGTCGTTTGCGGGAGTGGTAGCCGGGCGTCTGCCAGGGATTCTTAGCACCCCCTTCTCCGCCGTTACCGGGGCCGCTACCGTAGCCCCGGGCTAGCGGAGCTGCTGGGGACTGGGGGCCTGGTCTTTTTCTAAGTTCCATACTGAGGGTATTTGCCCATAATCGCCGCGCTGGGCAGGCGTGGTGGCGATCGCTTACAACTCGGAACTCGGGTTACTTACTTTTAATCGTAGTGACTGATAAGTCTAATTTATTTCGATAGTAAATTTAGTAGTAATGTGTTGGTCCACTCAATATTCGCTCGCCACCCACCAGTGGATCTCGACCCATAGTTTGCAAATCCCTGCTATGGACCAAAAAGAAACAATTTCGTGGAGTTTTCAGAAATGTTTGAAAGCAAGGCAGAAGTTGGCTTATCAAGTTTTCCTTTTAAGAAACAAAAAGGTCAGCCTGTTCGCTTTGCTTGAGCATCGCGCGACTCTCAGGAATAACTCTTTTGAACTTTACATCACATATTTCACTGGAACGGGCTTGAAAACATTTTTGTGTTTACAATTTTTTTGAGGAAATTGGCTAGGCATATTGTGGAGCAAGTCTTTGGATGCTGTTTAGATATTATTATAGAAAGAATAAATTGGCGGACCTTTAGCGTGATCTGGCACTACTACATAACATCCTACGAAAAGTCCAAATTGTATCTAACTTACATTTAGGCAAAAACCTGGTTTACACCATGTACGGATGTTTTATTTATTTCATAAATAGGTATTTTAGGTACCTATAACATTTGTATATGTATGTTTAGTTTTATCCTATTTTACCATAAATCTGTCAAGTCTCTCTCTATTGTATTTAGAAGAAAGAAAAGGCTCCAAGTAATATGACCCACGTTAACGTTACCTACGGTCCACGTCAAAACACGTCTGAGGAAGCTTAGAAAAAAAATGTTTGTTGTCTGGACAAAGTTCAGCCACCTCAGAAATTGTACCAGTATTTCCACAAGGGATATTCTCCCCGTCAGACACTTCAGCTCAGGCACAGAATAAATAATAGGCATCCCAGCTCAGGCTATTTATCAAACATGTCAGATTTCGGCGGAAGATGGCGGCTATGCATCGTGAATCCAATATTATCTTAGCCATCACAAGGCGAATCCGCTTTTTACTATAAACGTGCAAAAGGAAAATATATTAAGAATGCGATTGTGAATTTATTTTTTAGAAACGACTTATATTTGCACCTAAATTTTACATTATTGTCAATGTTGTTTGTGGTATTTATTAACCTAGTTAAGTATACTTAATTTGTAATTAGAGAAAAGATGCTATTTATTTCATTTAAATTATTTCTGATTTTCACATTACCTCTATGTACACATGTCTACATAATGTATCTTGATTGATATTTTATTTCGATCTAAGTTATATCTATTTTATTTTCGCATAAAATTCAATGACATTAGATTTTATTGATGAAGTTAAAACTTATCAATGATCTCATTGTAGTCAATTAGAAATGAATACTGATTATAAATGCCTAAACTAAATAAGAACCGGGTGTTTGATTATTACGTTGGTAATATTCAAAGATTCAATACAAAACAAAGTTTTGGAGTCGATATTGACTGTTTATTATAACTTTGTTTCAAAAATATTTTCGTACATATTCGATACCATTAAATAACAGCTCCCCCGATAAGGGGCAAGTAGGAAATAACAATTTGCACTCGGTGAAAGGTTAAAGTAAGCATGATATGCATAGGACTTTTGTTATGAGAGTTGTTTTTCATTACTATTTTATTTCAGAGTTGATCCAAGTTGTCTTTGAATATTTCCGTGATATAATCGAAGACCCAGTATAAGCAAATAGACTAAAGAAGAGTTCAGACGGTCTTATGACTAGGATAAGATGAATACAATGCAATTGGCATGAAAATGGGACTGTGACTGGCCTAACGCCGTTTTGTGACATGCTATGTTCACAAAAGCCGTTCAGTGTTGTCATCTTTGATTATTGTCTCAGTACAGAATTGGCTGAGCAAAACGGCCCAAAAATATTACCCATTTATTAACCATACCTTGAGAATTTTGACACTTTAGACACAATATGCACGCGCACAATGTCAAAGAAGGGCCGTTTTGTTTGTGATTAATGTTTATATTTATTTTGTCCAGATCGAGTCTAGCCTGATGCCTACCGTTAGTCTAGATTCTAGAGCGTAGACAGATACATAAAGTCAATATATTTTGTTTCTTTGTATTGAAATTTAATGAGAAAGTTTGTTGGCAAATTTGGCTAAGTTTTGGTGACATAAATATGAAATGTATTTAAAGTTTGGATTATGTTGTACGAAATAAATAAGTACTTTCTATGGTCTTCGAAACTAGTTAAAAAGTCACAAAGTCAAACGCTGGACTGGTCCCATTTTTAGTTTAACTGTATTTTAAATAGTAGATAGTTGTATAATAATGTAAGTAGGTATACGATATCTTGAGGAATTGGCTTTATAAAATGTGTAATTAAAAATACCTACCTATCTATATTTTTAAGAGTTGGCACACTAAATAAATAATTTTGACTGTATAGATTTTGTTTTATTGGTAGTTTCAAGCATTTTCCAAGTATGAATACGCAGATTAGTGTGGGCATGTGTGGGTGTGCCTTGGCCATTGCCACAGTAACTGCCACCTACTACAACCTACAATAGATAGCCGATGGGGTCATCCACTTCTTGGAATAGTTATGGGAGGTAGTATATAGATACCTACTATTATTTCTCTATTGGTAATGGAAAGAATTAGTAACCAATTTATGATATTGACAGCCTCGGTGGCTCAGTGGTTAGTGACCCTAACTTCGGGGTCAAAGAGGCGTGGGATCGATCCCCACCCAGGGCAAGTATTTATGTGATGAACATTGGTGTTTGCTCTGTGTCTGGGTGTTATTTAGTTACTATCTATATAAGTATGTATTTAAAAATATATATAAGTATAGTATATCAGTCTCTGGCAGCCATATCACAAGCTTTGCTTAGTTTGGGGTCAGAGGCCGTGTGTAAGATGTCCCCTAATATATATTACTTAGGTACCATTATAATTCCCAAATTACAGCTAAGGTTGAATAATAGGTTCTAACTTCTTGAGAGAAGACCACGTACCAGCAAGCATAACGTAAGATGTCTACATTAAGCCCGATTACGCCCGATAGGCGCCATTGTAATTATATTAACTAAATAGCATATTCTGTTTTTTTTCACTTTAGGCATTCGATAGAAAGAACGCTTTTTAATGTTCTTATGTTCTGTAATCGGGCTTTTTATCTACCTATACGGTGCATAGATGACCTGATTAGAACTGCACGAAAGCGCTGGATCCAAATCGTCTCAAATTGTTGTTATTGGAAATCAATAGGAGAAGCCTATGTCCAGAACTGGACGTCTTATGACAGAAACGATGATGATGAAGTGCAAATAACTCACTGATGTTTTTTTTACATTAAATAAAAAAAAACATAATTATGAAACCTGAATAAATATTCAGCTTTCATAATGTATTCATGGAAGTACTAGATTTTGTCCGCGGCTTCGCCCGCATGATATTTCGAGGCCCTACCTTACCACCCTTAATAAAGGAGGTGGAAAATAAAAAAAACAAAAAAAAAAACGATTTGACATTTGTTTGATTTGACAGTTCTTTTTTGACATTTCTTGGAGCGCACGTTAGAATAGCTCGCAGATAGCAGAATTTTTCCTACTTATTTAACACTTGTTGTTATAATATGGAAAATTTAGGCAATGTCATTATAATTTATAGTCTATGTGTTATTCTGATGTATATGCTATATAATTGCAAAGTTTAATCTCAATCCGTTCAGTAGTTTTTGCGTGAAATAGTAACAAACATCCATACATCCATCCATCCTTAAAAACTTTCACGTTTATAATGTTAGTAGGATTTATTATGTTTATGAGGTGGAAAACTCCGGAGCAAATTCTTTTTTAACCACATTTCATTCACTAATGCATAAAATCAATACGTAATCCGTTAGGTTTACCACTGCGGTTATCAACATTTTGCAATAAAAGCTACCATTGAAACACTGATTTTTTCTTCTAAGTATTCATGGTTGGAATTATTTGAGAACTAACATAGAATTTATATGAAACCGCTGAAGTTATTGTAATGTGTTTTTACATATTGCGTGACAGAGTGTGTAGGATACAAGTTATATATTTTTTTAAACTGTGATAATATTTGTCGGAGTTCTAAAAGAAGCGCGCCATCCATTAGAATAATTTATCTTGTAGCTTCCAAAATGTGTGTGACTAATAATTCTCTTTTTACAAGCTTTTATTCACTTTCACCTGTTCCGTTGTATGTCTGCCTGTCTGTAGTCAAATCTTGCAAATTAACCCACTAAGCATGAAACTTGCAATAAGTTGCAGGTAACTTTGCATATGGCACATTTGTAAATTTCGAAAATCATGTTGCAGGAACATGGCAGTAACATAGATCTCATTGTTAGGTTGAAACTTATTGAAAGTTGTTTCGTTAAGTTACTGTTACATTTCGCATGAAAGTTTACATTTCAACTTTGCAGGGATATAGCCTTCCAAACATACCTAAACTTAAGTAATCAACGTTGCTGCAATAATGTAATTGGGATGTTACAAATAAAACTTTGCGGCAATATAATTTTATTAACTTCACCGTCTGGCATTGCCTGTACCTAACAAATGAAAGTTACTGAAATGTTTTACTGTAACATCGCGACAATACGTCTTTTGATATATATTTATTTTAACTTTTCTACAACATTACGGATTGTTCTCGTTATTTACGTAACCTATGTAATGTTGCTAGAACTCAATTTTCGAAAGTAGTTGAAATGTTCACAGTCTTGGTAACTGTAAACTTGACATGAGTATTTTACATAACTTACCTATTTAATGTTGCTGAAATTTAATTTTCGACAGTACTGTGGGTACCAAGTTTTAAATAAACAACATATTAAATTAACTTATCTGCTAACTAACATACCTAATAAAAAAAGTTAATCTTTTTCGAATTTTGATGTTGGTCCTTAAGTAAAAGTTAATAGTCGTAATGATGAATTAAATTACATCCTAATAAATATGTACCTACATATATATGTATTATTGTGTCACCCTGTCATCAAATTAAGTTTCGCAAGTAACTCACTCCACGTAACTGTTTTTAACTAGGTAGGTCTATGTTCTATGCATTATATGTAGGTACTACAGGAAAATAGACTAGGTTTATAGTTATTTTTGAACAACTTTGCATTAAATTTCCGATCCATATTTTTTGTTTAATAGGGTTAAGGATCACTTACTGCGCATAAAATCACAAAATGCTGACAGATCCAGATGAGCTTCAAGCGCCATCTTGAATAAACCTTTTTGGCCGATATCTCGGAAACTATGCATTCAAAAGCAAAAGTCACGGAGAACGTTATTGTACAAAATAAAATTTAGCATCTTTTGTTCCTTGGTAACTTTTTTGTAAAACTTACCGTTTACGATTTATAGACACTAAATGAAATTTCATTAAATGGGCCATAAATCGTCAAATGGGTCACAAATCGTGAACGGTAAGTTTTACAACAAAGTTTACTGAAAACAAAAGATGCAAATTTTTATCATCTACAATAATTATTTTAATGACTTTTGCCCTTATGTGCATAGTTTCCGAGATATCGGTCAAAAACGTTTTTTCAAGATGGCGCTTGAAGCTCCATCTGGATCTGTCAGCATTTTGTGATTTTTTTGTGTGATTTTATGCTCAGTAAGTGATCTTTAATCTTATTAAACAAAAAATTTGGATCGTACATTTACCGTTACGATTTATGGCTCATTTAATGAATGAATGAAATTTCATTAAATGGGCCATAAATCGTAAATGGTAAGTTTTACAAAAAAGTTTACAGGAAACAAAAGACGCTAAATTTTATTCACTACATTAATAGTCTCCGTAATTTTTGCCATAAAGTGCATAGTTTCCAAGATATCAGGCAAAAACGTTTTTTCAAGATGGCGCTTGAAGCTCCATCTGGATTTGTCAGCATTTTGTGATTTTATGCGTGTTCCTAAACCTCATAAAAAAACAAAAATTGGATCAGAAATTTAGTGCAAAGTAATTCTTTTTTTACTGTAGGTAGGTACTACCTAATGCTCTTTAAAATCTTTCGAATGATTTTAAAATTCTTAAGTAGGTAATTTACCTATCTACTCAATTTATTATTCAATCTGTAATTTATATTAAAAAAATTGAAATGTAAATACTTTAAAAAAATTACCTACCTACTATAAGATTACAAGGTTATATTATTCAAACCAAGTACAAGGCGTAGGTATGAAGGTGCTAACCGCTAAGAAAGCAAAGAGAGGTTAAATGTTAATTTCCTAAATGTTTTCTTTTCAACAGTTGAAAAACATTCTTATCTTGATGTGGACAAGAGTCACAGTTATTTGCACTCCGTACGTTTTTTGCCTTCTGCCGACATCACACAGCAGCATAGGTTTTTACTCCATCTATGTGAATTTATCGACAACGAGTTCTGCGCGTGCACAATAAGGTAAATCAATAATTCCACGAAAAATCATAGATGGCGTTAAATAGAAAACTCGCAACGCAATGACGCTTTTTGTATGAACTGGAGTTCAACTTTTTTAACGGAGTTAAGTGTTAAACATTATTTAAATTGTTATCCGTCTAATCCCCAACTGCAGCATACACGATGCGATGAACTGATCAGTATAGGTGGGCATACACGATGCGATGATTTGATCAAATTTTCGCTTCATTCCAACCGGGAGCTCATTCAGTTAATAAAAAGGAAGGAATTGGTGGTTCACGATTTGAACCACTACCTGAAGCTGGGCTCACACGAAACTATGATCGCATCTGTTCATCAGATTAGTGCAGCAGGGACCATGTAGTATCATCATGTACTTAACCATTGCTGGTAGGTAGTTATTGAAGAAACAAAATGACACCACCATCTTATTCGAAAAATATAGATCCTACAAAAAGTTGATGGGAATCAAAGTTGTAGGAAATCAAATTTCAAACAACTTCGGCTCAGATAATATCTCATGAAAAATTTAAATAACACCAGTTATTAAAGAAATAAAATGGCACCACTATCTTAGAAAAATATCTATCCTAGAAAAAGTTGATGGGAATCAAACTTGTAAAAAATAGAATTTCAATAATGTTGATATTATCGATACTGTCGATATTATCGATAGAACTATCAATATTATTGCTATACTTTTCATGGTCAACTATAGATAGCGAAACTATCGATATTTATACACCCCTACGATACGACTGCCTAGTTGGTACGACTCGGGTACTCCCCGTCAAGCGGCGCGGCGCACGGAAGTGGTACGTATTGAGGATGGACCTTTTTAGTATGCGAGTATTGGAATGTGTTCACAGAGATGTTGAGACTAACATATAGGTAGTCTATATTACCTCTATAATAGTTACCTACACGTCATGCTATCGTGGTAACTCTACATGAAATAATGGTCGACGTCATGTAGGAGCATCTCAGTAGGAACTTTATTGAAAATTGAATTGTACGAGAATCTGAAAACTTTTAGATATTAGGTTGGCGTACCTATACCAGATCATAGAGCTATTACAATTACAATCAGAGGGATAATGTGGTTGACATGAAAAATACCTATCTTATTTCAGTGACTGTTGCCGAATTTTTCTCCCGATAACCCTGTTTTCCGCCTACGCAAAAACAACGGGATAATATAAATTGCATATCAAATAAATAATCGCCTATCAATACATACTCATCATTTATATTCTTTTTTACATCAAATAACTTACTTCACTACAAATAAACTAAATGTTTAACAAAACTCAAACTGCAGATAATTCGAAATTTTACATCAATATGACATTACTTTTTTCCTCATAATGTAATACAGTTAAACTTATTTTTGTACAAAAATACTACATACATAGCATAAATACTGACTGCACAGCAAATTTTTCATTATTGAATGAAATTAGATTAGGTGTGATACAAAAAATAGGTTAGGTTATGTTAGAACATGACAAAACAACGCACGAGCCGAGCGAGCGAAACGAGCGTGCCGCGGCAGCGGCCGGCGAAGTGCCAGAAGCGACTGTTATTAATAAAATGCTGTTTTATTTAGAAAAACTGCTGTAAATAATATAAAAATAGAAGCTATATTTAAAAGAAAAAGAGTTAACAGGTATAATGTGCATTAAGATTATTAGCTGTGCATTGATGAAAAGGCTTTTGCTTTAGGAAAAATCGCTGTACGCTGCGAAAATAAATTGTAGTGTGTTTAGTGATATTTTGAGTTGAATATTATGCTGTGCAATCAGTAATTTTGATGGGAATTTGGAATCTTATTGCATAGAAAAAGGATATTTTTTGATTTGCGTTTAAATACTACCCAAGGGGCGTTATAGTTATAGAAGAATGAAAATTGCACATCTAGATTCGTTTTATTTGAAAAATATTTTTTTTTAACCTATATTGTCCCACTCCTGGGCAAAGGTCTCCCCCATTTCCTTCCAGGAGTCGCGATCCATTGCAACTTCTTGCCAACCCCTCTCGAATGACTCAAGATCGTCACGCCAGCGCTTCTTGGGTCTACCCTGGCTGCGTCGTTCGTCAGGCACAAAAAAAAAGAATTTGAAAAATATAAATCATAGAAAATAATTATGGGAAACAAAAATGTAGAAAATCAAATTATAAGCAACTTTAGTTCTGACCATTTCTCGCGTAAAATTGAAATAACAAGAGTTAATCAACATTCAAGAAGTGGTTCAAATCGTGAACCACCAATTCCTGCCTTTTCTTTAACTGAATGAGCTCCAAGTTGGCATGAAGCGAAAAGAACCAACGTCGAACGTCGGCCTCGCGTGAACAAGATGCTCTTGAAAATTTAATCACGTCAATATTTCAGTTTAAATTATTTATGAATTAACATGCATTATTGTAGTATCCAGGTAAAATAATTTAAAGTTTATTTTATTGGTATTTAAACTACCTAACTATTTAATTTCAAACCACAGAGCTATCACAACCAGAGGGAGAATGTGTTCGATCGAGAAAATCTGAAGGAGTGGTTTTGATTTAATATGTCATGAGTTAGAAAGAGACATGAAAAATATCTCTATTCAGGGGCTAGTCGCCGTGTTTTTTTTCCAATAGTGTCAAATTCCAATTCATTTTTGACAGCTGTAGGCAAGATTCCATACATTTTTGTAGCAGAGAATGGTCTCAAGCGACATCAGAGCTATCTCTCTGGTTGTAGCAACTTTGTGTTTCAAACGGAAATCCGTCAAACTCGCAGGAAACTTGAGTTGCCAGTTTTTCACTTCCCGTTTTCAAAGATTTTATTTGATCTTTTTAATCTATTAATTCTTTTAATCGATACGAAATGTCACTTGGCGAAATTGGGATCGCAGTGATCCAGGGCGCCGTAAAGTGAAACAAACTGCTATATCTGCTTATGGCAGGATGATCTGATGTCTGTTTGTATAGGGTGAAGCCATCGGTCGCAACATCGAGCTTCCTTAAATCGTCTTTATCACCGATGCTAAAAATTGTCAGCCCACCGGGCTCCCCGACCCGGTGGCCTGACCTATCTCTACAAACAACATCATAGCAGAACTGATAAGTTTAATTTTGGTTTTAGTTTTTTGTTGTAAGATTTTATTCGTTACTTAAAGTGTAGTTGGACATGATATAAAATAGAATAACTTAACATTTTTAACAATTAAATTGTCATAATACCTAAAAAGTTATTACTAGTAAAATGCTATCGTTTAAATAGTTAATCGATTTTTAGGTAATTAAGTAATGGCAACACTAACAAAAACATCAACCTTTAAAAATCAATGTCATCGTAAGCACATTTCGTACGTTAAAACAATTTTGTTCAAACCATTTCTCGTGAAAAAATTACGTCAGTTACATAAGATTCAGTTACATCGAGGTAGTCCAACAAACGACCGTCGCTAGTGTACCGGCAATAATTAACT
Source organism: Hypomecis atomaria (assembly GCA_964007245.1). Lineage (NCBI taxonomy): Eukaryota > Metazoa > Arthropoda > Insecta > Lepidoptera > Geometridae > Hypomecis > Hypomecis atomaria. The sequence goes on from OZ023297.1 coordinate 4,874,797, forward strand.
ACATTAGGCCCCCGCTGCACTAATCTGATAAACCGATGCGATCATCGCATCGTGTGTGGGCACGAGTTTCAGGTAGTGGTTCAAATCGTAAACCACCAATTCCTACCATTTAATTAACTGAATGAACTCCCAGTTGGAGTGACGCGAAACGTGTATGCGGTGAACTTCGGGATACCTACACGATCCGGGTGCTTTGTATTGATACTCTGGATCGCAATGAATCGCATCACAGTGTATCGATCCGCTTGTTTCTATACGATTGTGTTGTTCCGATACCTACGATATTTCGGATGGATTCGGTATCGTAGCAATTTGAAAAATTGTGTTGTGTCCGCTTGTTTCGATACGATATTTTGGATTGATCAGGTATCAGATCATTAATTAAAAAAAATAAAATATATTGTCTTTTATAGAATCAAAGTCACAAATAATACTTTTTTACATCGGCTAATCTTGAAGTGGCAAATTATGCAGAAATAATAATTTTGAAAGCCGCTCTGTGTGAATTGAGAGTGTTAAGACGATACCAAAGAATATATAATAATACTACGATACTGTTGTTTTGTTTCGATACGAAATTTCAGATCGATTCGGTATCGTATCATAAAAAAAATATGTGTTGTTTCGATACGATATTTTGGATCGATCCGGTACCGTATCATTAAATTGTGTTGTTTTGATACAATATTTTTGATCGATCCGGTATTTATCATAAAAAAATGTTTTGTTTCGAAACGATTTTCTGGATCGATGCGGTATTACATCATTTAAAAAAACGTGTTGTTTCGATACGACATTTTGGATCGATTCGGTATCGTATCATTAAATTGTGTTGCTTTTGTACAATATTTTTGATCGATCCGGTATTGTATCATAATTTTTTTTTTTTTTTGTTTTGATTCGATATTCTGGATCGATGCGGTATTGCATCATTAAAAACACGTATTGTTTCAATACGATATTTTGGATCGATTCGGTACCGTATCATTAAGTTGTGTTGTTTTGATACAAAATGTTTGATCGATCCGGTATTGCATCATTAAAAAACGTGTTGTTTCGATACGATATTTTGAAAATAATCTGTCATCACAAGATAATCATGCTGAAATTGAAGGTATATTGAAATATAAGACACATTAAAAACTTATTTCACAAAATCTACCCACAAAAAATATTTTAACTAGTTTAACTTAAACTTGTGAGTTTAGTTGTAACAGTAGTTACCATACTCTGTGGATAAGAAATGCAGTATAATTATTATGGTAAGGTTTGTTTATAATTTTTAGAATTTAATTTAAAACGAAGGTATCGATACAGAAATCGGGTGGATCGTATCATTTTGTATCGATCCACACAAGTATCGGATCGGATCGATCATCCCCAAACTACAGTACAGACAGTGCAACTCCCCTCCCTTCACTGCAGTTTGCATTGCAAGTTGCAATGCAAGGCTGAAGACGCCATTTTCTATCTTGATTTCGGGTGTGGTCTGTGGTTCTTCCAGTGAAAAGAGACGAATAAAAATGGCAGAAAACAGCTCTGACGAGGTATGTTAATTCGAAATTAGTGTTTAGGTAGATATATATATACTCAATTAGTCGTAGTATAGCCTCAATCAATAGTTTATACACATAAAACTGGGCGTCGGAGCGATGTCGGTGTCTTCAGTCTTAGGCATAGTCGTTGTATTTTGCATGATAGCATGACACAAAAGAAGTAGTGGTAGAGATACGTATTATGACGGAGACGTCTCGGGTTTAGGTAAGTAGTTTGTGTGGCAGTAATTGCTAGGTACATCTGGCTGAATCATACAAGTCGGCGGATGTGAAGTTATCTACAGGCTGCGCAATATCCAATCCTGACTGCAGCTCACATACCTACTCGTTGATTGGATATCGCGCATCTTGCAACCAACTTCACATCCGCCGACTTGATTGATTCATCCTAAACCTACCAATGAACTAAAACACGAATCTCACTGCTACCTACCTATACCTAGTTCAATCAACCACTTTTGGATAATTCCTATCTACCTTTTTTTTTGTATGCTGAAAAAGTTTTAGTTCTTAAAGCTATATCAAATATGTGTGAGTGTACCTCTAGGTAGGTATTAAGTTTCTAATCAGTCAAATGCCTCATAAAACTTAAACAAACAAACATTTCAAGGTGCATAGGGTAGTGACTAGTGATAATACAGCATGGCTTTATTGAATTTCGATCTGATGATAGGTATATCATTCTGTTCGTTTTCAGAGATTAGTCCTGACAGATCTCACATTCAGGTCTAACCTCTGAATGAATGAAGAAAATAATGATTTGAAACTGAGGTAGAGATAGGTACCTACTTATAGGATCTAGAAACTAGGTAGGTTCATATTCATCCTACATATTCATAATAATAATTTTCAGATTTCACATCAATACCTATTTGGGGTACAATAAGAACAATAAGATAGTTCTCATTAAGCACCAAAACAAAAAAAAAACTTTTACTTAAAAGTGTTTTCTATGAAGTGCTTCTAAGATAATTTATTTACTTTTCTGGCACAACAACCCAAAATTAAATGTTTCTAAGATAAATGAGGATAAAACCACAAAACATTAGGCTGTGATAGATTACTTTGTTGCAGGCTGAACCAAAAATTAAAAGGCGAAAAGAAAATGTAAAGCTTACATCTAAATACTACAGGAGTGTTATACGTAAAGAAATGAAGTTGTATCAATCACCTGCACCACCTCTCCAGACCGTAATGTCTGGTACATCACATGATCAAACTGACACTGTCACTGCACCATCTCTTGAAACTGTAATGCCTGGTACATCACATGATCAAACTATCACTGTAACCGCACTGCCTCTCGAGTCTGTAATGCCTGGTACATCACATGATCAAACTGACACTGTCACTGTATCACCTCTCGAGACCATAATGCCTGGTACATCACATGATCAAACTATCTCTGTAACCGCACTGCCTCTCGAGACCGTAATGCCTGGTACATCACATGATCAAACTGACACTGTCCCTGCACCATCTCTTGAAACTGTAATGCCTGGTACATCACATGATCAAACTATCACTGTATCCGCACTGCCTCTCGAGGCTGTAATGCCTATTACATCACATGATCAAACTGACACTGAGCCATTTGTACCTAGTTTGGCCCAAAACTTGACAAACTGGGCAGTCAAGGGTCATGTCACGCACAATGTATTTGATGAACTTTTAGGTATTTTAAAAAAGGTGTCCGGTATAGAAGAGTTAACATGTCTGCCTTCTGACTGCAGAACACTTCTTAAAACCAAAAGAACAAATGATATTGTTGACACAGGATCAGGTCAATATTATCATTTTGGGCTATTACTTGGTTTGATGTATGCCTTGGATAATAATCAAAGAGTACCCAATGATCAAATAATTTATTTTGACATTAATATTGATGGTTTACCACTAACAAAGAGCTCGGGCAGCCAATTCTGGCCTATTTTAGGGAGCCTATGTGCTGGTGGAGCTCCATTCATTATTGGTGTTTGGCATGGTTATAAAAAACCAAAAAACTGTTGTGAAATATTAGACACATTTATAAATGACTATATAAATTTAAAAAAAGAGGGTTTTGTGTACAAAAATCAAAGGAGAAACATTTCTTTGTCTAAGATAATATGTGATGCTCCAGCAAAATCATTTGTATTAGGTATTAAAGGACACAATTCTTATTTTGGTTGTACGAAATGTATTACTGAAGGAGAGTATATAAATAACAGGGTTAGTTATACTGACTTAGATTCACCTTTGCGAACCGACGCTGATTTCAGAGCTGGAAAGTATGGCGATGATTATCACACTATTAACACCCCATTATTAAAATTAGACATTGATCTCGTAAAAAGTGTTCCTCTGGACTATATGCATTTGGTGTGTTTAGGAGTTGTGAAAAGATTGATCCAATTTTGGCTCCGAGGCAATATGACCATTCGTATGAAAACAGTTGACACTGAAAATGTTAATCAAATGATTTTGGATATAAGGAATTGCATAAGTTATCTTGATTTCTCAAGGTTACCAAGGCCCCTTAGTGACTTTGAAAGATGGAAAGCAACAGAATTCAGAACATTTTTGCTATACACTGGCCCCATCTTATTAAAAGACAGGATAAAGCCATCACAATTCATGCATTTTTTAAGTTTAAGTTGTGCAATTAGAATTTTATGCAGCAATACTTTATGTTTAGAGTATAAGAATTATGCAAAGGAATTGTTGGTGTATTTTGTGAGAAATTTCTCTAGACTCTACGGTCAAGAATATGTCTCCCACAACATTCATAACCTCATACATTTACCTAATGATGTATCACATTTTGGTGCCTTGGATAATTTTTCGGCATTTAAATATGAAAATTATATGTCTGAAATTAAAAAAAGTTTAAAAACTAGTAGAATGCCTTTAAAACAAATTATAAATAGAGAAAATGAAAAGCGGTTATATCTCAGGAAAACTAACACTATCAACAAACATAATGTTGCATGTAATCTTATAACGACATACAAGGAACCACTTTTAAATGGCCATCTAGTCAAAGTTTACAAATGGTTCAGATTGCAACATTTTAAGTTAGGAACTGATCCTAAAAACAATCATTGCCTTATTAAAGGTAATGCTATCATAAAAGTTAACAAAATTGTTCAATGTGCAGAAACAGATAATGTATTTTTAATTGCTCAAAGGTACTTAATTTACGAAAATTCTTTCACACAACCGTGTAATTCAAAGTTATTCTATGGGGGCATTGTAAAGAATATGTCAAATACAAATGAAATTATTGCTGCCCATCAAGTAGTGACAAAATGTATAAATTACAAAGATCATGTCGTTACTTTTGTTGTATAGCCAAATTCTTAGATTAATAATAGGGATGTTTACTGGGTATAAAAATCATTATTATAATTAGTCCGACAGTTAGATTATTAAAAAATACTGGACACGTATTTTTTCTTTTGTCAATCCAACAATTAGTTACAATGTAACCCTTGTCAAATTTTGAGAGTGGGTGCTCGTGACGGCACTAGCCGGTACATTTGATAGCGGTTAGTGACGTCACGCGGAACTTTAACGGGCTATATCTTCATCAATTTTTGTTAAATTGACAAAAGAAAAAATACGTCTCTAATATTTTTTGACAAAAATGTAATGAGTCCGTCAAATAGGACTTATTATATTTATTAGTAAATAAGCCTATTGGCCTCTCTCGTCCGCGTAGCCTAAGGTCATATTAGATTGGTATTTGTCGCCTAGTACATGTAGCATTTGGACATAGTAAACAGTAAATATTATGTAGATATGCAGTACATATTATTGTAATAAATATAATATTTTTTAAATATATTTGTATGTATGTAGTAAACAGTAAATATTATGTAGATATGTAGTACATATTATTGTAATAAATATAACATTCTTTTAATATATTTGTATGCATAGAAATAGATTTTTTGAGAAGCATAAGACAGGAAGGCTGTTGGTGACTGGCGGTTTTCACTTCAGGTAAGTGAAATAAAATATGAACGCTTTTTTTAAGCATTTTATTTGCATGGAATATATTTTTTGTTTGTTTGATTTTAAAATTGCATAGGTAACAAAAGTGTTTATTGCTTGTTTTCAGCTTAATTATATGGTTGTTATATTTATTCACCAAGAAGAGGAGTACGTGTCGGCTGCTCCCAAAAAGTGGCTATGTGAAAACGAAACCACAATGATGTGGCCAAGAAATAAGGCCATTGAAAGAAAAGCCATTAAACTCAACATGAACACTGAAGAAGATTGGATCAAATATACTAATATCAGAGTTGTAGGATATTATGGTTAGTAATTTTTTATCAGGTAGCTCAAGTAGGCACCTACAAAATACAATACTTAAGTACTATGACATATTCTAAACAATTATGTGATTTTTAGCAACACTAAAAGAAGCCCTATTCATGGAAAAAATGAAACAAAATTCCAGCAGCAGCGAGCTGGAAATTGTGACGAGAGACGAAGGAAAAAGAAAAATAAGGAAAAAATACAGGGACGATTCAATATCTCCGCCACCTGCCATTGATATAGAAGGTATGTAACTTAACTTATTTTTAACTGACTTCCAGAAAAAGAGTATTTCAATTCGATTGAATGAATATAATGATATTTTCATGAAATATCAGTTCTTCATATATTTGTCAGCTGATGATCCTATGAAGTTTGGCAGTGGTTGGATGGGATCAACATCTTTTTAGGGTTCCGTACCCAAAGGGTAAAAAAACGAGACCCTATTACTAAGACTCCACTGTCCGCCTGTCTGTCTCCAAGCTGTATCTCATGAACCGCTATAGCTAGAAAGCTGAAATTTTCACAGATGATGTATTTCTGTTGCCGCTATAACAACATATACTAAAAATAGAATAAAATTAATAATTAAGGGGGGCTCCCATAAAACAATCCTAATTTTTTTGCCGTTTTTCACTCTATAATAATAATGGTAACAGGTAGATGCTTGAATTTAGTTTTATATTCACTTCAATAATAAATAATAAAATTAAAATAAAATTAATAATTAATGGGGGGCTACCATACAACAATCCTAATTTTTTTGCCGTTTTTCGCTCTATAATAATAATGGTAACAGGTAGATGCTTGAATTTAGTTTTATATTCACTTCAATAATAAATAATAAAATAAATATTTAAGGGGGGCTCCCGTACAGTACGGAACCCTCCGTGCGCAAGTCCGACTCGTACTTGGCCGATTTTATTTTTGTTTTTTCAAGGTCCTAACCGCCTATCCATCCTCTACAAGTATAGATAAATTAGTGCTATCTTTGCGAATCCGAGGCGGGTCGCTAGTTAAAGTAAATGTATTAAATTAAAATAAATAGGTACATATTAATGTTAATAATATATCTATCTGATTAAGACTGCAGGATCGCGCTGGATATACGCCGCTTTCAACCAGCCTTATAAGAGATCTATAGGGGAGGCCTATGTCCAGCAGTGGACATCCTATGGCTGAGATGATGATGATAAATAATATAAATTGAAATTTTCAAAGATGAATTCCCCTCTGCGAGTGACATAATAGAAGCCAAAGGAAAAGTTCTGGATGAATACCACCCACCTGATGATCCAGTCATGATCCACATGGTCCAGTCTCCTAACACTGCCAATGAACATGGATGTGTAACGCCGATCCAGGCCTGTTCGAGTGGTGGCAGTATTGGAGCAAGCTTAAGTACTTCCAGCGTGGGTAAGTTTGTAATACTTTTTGACAAGTTGTACTTGGCCTCGGCAGTCGTTTTTAGGGTTTCTAAAGGTCTGCCAATCAAATAGTTTTCATAGTTTCATTTGGTAGTATAAATGGTCCACACATGAATGTTTCTTTATTTGCTATTTTATAGCTGCATTTCTAATAAAACCATAATACAAATAGAGATATGTAGTACGAGTAGATCTCATAATTAATCTTTTGTCTTTGTTTCTTTGCAGATATGATCATGGTGGAGCTTAAAGAAATAAATAGATTTATAACTTACACAATGCGAAAAGTGGAGGCTATTGAATTAAGTCTCAATCGACTTAACCTGCCATCTGATAACAAACCATCCATGTTGCCTAATTTTCCTCTCACAGAGCTGGCGCAACTTAAGTCCCTAGAGGACAAGATAGGAGATGAAAATGTTCAGAAAGAATTGGTATGTTCATATTTTTAATATTTAGTCGATTTTATTACGAAAGTTACTTCTCACTTTGGTACCTATTAAAGTAACGTCTTCCAATTTTATTCAAATTTGACACTAAATGCACAGAGATAAAGTCGCAATTTAAACACACCAAATGGTATGGAACGGACGCCAATATGGCGAACCATGGGCCTTATTGTGTAAGGTAAGCGCTCTGACATTCGGCTTCGCTTTTTCTCCTGCACGAGCCAGTAACACTCGCCACGAGAGCGAGCGGGAGGAAAAGCGAAGCCAAACGTTAGAGTGCTTACACAAAAAGGCCCTATGTCGGCGCCCGCGCCCTTTCGCTGCGATTGTGAATATCTCCGCGAGTTTTGTACATTTGAATGGAACTGAAAGACGCCTGCGCCATGTCCTCATCGGCGGCCAGACCCTGTGTACAGGGCCTTATCTGGTTCCCAAAGTACAAGCTTTGCTTAGGTTGGGGCTAGATGGCGTTGAATGAAATGTCCACCAAAATTACTATCATTGAGTTGAGCCTAGTGTGCCATGCAATGTTTTTTTTTATAATAGTATGTTTTAATTTTTAGTTCGACATGTTACGACACACGGGCGGCAGTAAGGAACGCGATTGTGTAAATCGTTGTTTAGAAAAGATTTTCTCCAATTATTTGGCACAGTACTGTTCATGGACCGGAAAGAAAAACAATTTCAAATTATCACCTCTAAAATTGATGACTCCATTGAAACGTAAGTGTTCATAAGTAATATTTTAAATTAGTTCTGGTGCACCCTTCGTGGGCAGGCTTACTCGTACGTCCTGCAGTAAACTATCAGAAAGGCTGGTACAGTATAGTACCTGCCTAATTAGTATTCCTATTACCTATTTTATACTTAAGGAATATTTTCTAGTTCTTTCGGCTGTAAAGAAACTTATAGAAAAACTTTTTGTTACAGTTGCAGTCAAGCAGTCATTTCCTAATTTAACAGACGAAAGCTTTGAGAGACACGTAATGGGCTGGTTCCAACATGCGACCACTAGACTCAAACGTCAAAATTGATTTTAATAGGCATGAAGACTGGGTATAAAATCATTATAATTATAGTCTGTTAGTTAATTATATTAACAAATTTTGGAAATATTTTTTTTCTTTTGACAATCAAACAATAAATAACAAAGATAAACCTTGTCAAAGCTTAGGAGTGGGGGCTTGTGACATCACTGGTGCAACTGCAATGTAGTCTGTACATTTGTGGTGCACTCGTGACGTCACGCGGAACATTAAAATTTTTGTTTGATTTACAAAAGAAAAATGGACCGTCTAATAATATTTTTTTAGTCATTATCATAGCATATGTCTTTTCATGGGCATTTTTATGAGTTCTTCAGTGACTCGCTCCGAGCCTATTTCTTGTATCGTTAATAGCCCAGTCGGGTTAGAATTTTAAATTCAAAAAATTCCCGGCAGCGTTTTTCTGCTGCAACCTTTAATGGACACAGGTAGTCTAAATCCAAAATGACGACCAAATTCCGCGGGTGCGTTACGTTAGCCGCCATCTTGAATTTAAGGGGGAATGGTTTTTGCTTAATATCTCGGTCATTTTCAACTTCGCAAGTTTTTCGTACGATCGATATTTTTCGAGTTATACGCGAAAAAGGTGGTAATGTATAATTATCAAATTATCTCGATTATTATTAACTCATACATGAACGAAGTTGTGGAGAATTAAATTTCCTAAAATTTTGATCTCTACGACTTTTGAAAAAGTCGTCAACAGTTAGTTATCACCAGGTAGTTGGGAACAAAGTTTACTTGAAATTTACAACAACTTTAGTCATGACCATTTTTGTTGAAAAGTTGAAAATAACTGAGATATTAAGCAAAAATCATTCCCCCTTAAATTCAAGATGGTGTCTAACGCACCGGTGGAATTTGGTCGCCATTTTGGATTTAGACTACCTGTGACCCTCCTTAAAGGGTTGCAGCAAAAAAAACTGCCGGGTATTTTTGCAATTTTTGACTAACCCGTCTGGGCTATAAGTCGCTCGTACCTTTAAGGTACAGGGGGGCTAATTTTGAACTTCGAATGCCTGGGAACGTATACGGTATTTTGACATATTGTATGAAAACACTCTATATTGTCTATGGAAGTTGCGAGTGCTCAATACAAGACCAAACCGTGCGAAGTTCAAAATTAAGCCCCCAGTATTTATAAATAAGAAATAATATGTAAACCAGATAAGTTGAATAACAGCCGTAACTTTGACCACCTTGGGTGATTAAGTTGACATTTATAACCCGAGATCCCACTGCAAGGACATCCTGCTCATAGCGCACACGGTTCAATGCATTTTTTTACGTAATTATATAGGAGAATATAGCTTAACCACCTCACCACCTATTTTTCTAACGTTACGTGCGGCCTTAGAGACAGCTTATTTATAAATCACCTTAAATGCGGGTGTCACAGTATTAACAAAGTATTCAAATGATTAAAATTTTAATAGGTACTTGTTTATACTTGAAACCTTTATTTTAGACCTTCAAATACATAAAATTGTAATAAGATCTCATGATTTAATATAAATACTTCAAAAACTTGCAATTTTATCCACATTTCGTAGGGCATCTGTTTAGATATATTCACCAATTCATATATGTAAATACGTAAAAAATTGGGCTTGAACCGTGTACGCTATGAGCGGGATGTTCTTGCGGTGGGACAATTAAGTAGGTACTGTTCCTTATACCTGATGATTACTACTTTGATTACTATTTTGTTATATTTGGATGATAATAATGGTGTCACACATAACAACAATGTCGATTTGGTTTGTTGAATTATTAGCTTAAAAGTTTGATTAGATAGTAAAAAATACCTATTTTTTAAAACTAAATCAAAATTTTCAAATCATTTTGTTGATTTGTGATGCTGTTGATTATAGATCTCTAGACGGGAATATCCTGTACTCGTAATCACTGTCGACTTTAGTAATGGGACCAAACCCAGTAGGTATAAAAATCGCACTCTTATTTTTATAGTGTTTTATTAATTTTGATCATTTTTTTCTAACAAGAATTGTTTAAAATACATATTGCGAATATAAGTAAACAATGTCTTTATCATCCACAGTATTCTCAATCTCACTGTTGGATATAGGCCTATATTTTTTTTATTATTATATTATAGAGCATCCACACTCTCGTGAGATGACACGAGCACTGCACCTTGTAGCTAACGGAATACAAGTCGGCGGATGTGAAGTCAGCTACAAGCTGCGCTGCTCGTATCGCCTCGTGAGAGTGGATTATGTCTTTATGTCTTTCTTTATTTCATTGTCTTTGTGTCCGATCCGCCACCGTATTGTGTACGCGTTCGGCTTTTCTTTTTCTCCCGCTCGCTCTTAGGGCGGGAGTAACTGGTACGAGCAGGAGAAAGAGCGAAACCAAACGTTAGAACGAGTACACAATACGGGGGCCGATCTTAATGGTTGTATTAGCTCTGTCTTCATGTGATCTTATCTTTTCATTGCATTCTTCATGTCATCTTTTCCTAATAAAGTCAAAATATGTAATACATTCTTGGATTTTCATTTGTTTATTCTGTAGGAGAAACATTGAGATAACTTACATAATGTAAGTTCTGTGCTAGGTAAATAAGAAACATTAATGCAACAATACAATTGAAACCCACAGAAGCCTTACAAATTCATCTTTGTGATAACTAGCTGAATGTAAGTAACTGCAAGTCACATTTCTAACATTGTTGCAAGGATTACTTTAATGTTACCAAATCCTCAAAAATCAAACTTTACGACAACTAAATAAATGCAAGTTACGTGTAAGTTTCAGGTCCTACGTTAATGAAAGGATTAATATCAAACTTACCAAAAACCTACACATGTAACTTTGCAACAACGAAATAAATGCAAGTTACGTGCAAGTTTCAGGTTCTATGTTTATGAAAGGAATAATTTTAAACTTACCATAAACCTACGCACATAACTTTGCAACAACTAAATAAATGCAAGTTACGTGCAAGTTTCAGCTCCTACTTTGAAGAAAGGTTTAATATCAAACTTACCCAAAATCTACAAATGTAACTTTGCGACAACTGAATAAATGCAAGCTACGTGTAAATTTCATTTGTAACTTTTAAGCAAGATAGTTGAGATAAGTTACTATCACCTTTCAAATTCAAAGTTGTGGAAATGTTAAACGATATACTTGCAGAAAGTTAAGTTAACAACTTTCAGATATGTTACTTGTGTAATGTTACTGCAACTTCACGTTTTAAAGTTATAGAAAGTTTTGGTGATCAGCTCTGGGCAAGTTACAGGGTTTATCTACAGCGCGGCCGTTAGGGCTTCGTTTCAAGCTCGCTGTAAGCTTGCAGGAACGTTGCAACCTTATTTTTGTAAGTTACAAGCTTGTTGATGTTACTTTCAGTAATGTTACTGCAACTTTTGCTTGCTTAGCGGGAAATTTGATCCAATTCCCGGTTTTCGATTGAGCTGAAATTTTTCATACACGTGTAGATTGCGTGACAAATTGACAATGCAATATTATGATGACATGGTGCTAATTTGATGATGGAGCTGGATGCTGGCCAAAGAAACTTTGCAATGAAACGTCACAACCTCATCGAGTTTCGGCTCATTTGAATCGTCTTGACGAGTAGTTTGTCTTTCAATGGTAACCAGGGTCTGGTGATGGAGCTGGAAGGTTGTCCTAGGAACTTTGTAACGAAACGACGCAAACCCATCGAGTTTTGGCTTGTTTGGTTCGTCTTGGCGAGAACTTGTTCAGTAAAAGCTTGTTTTTAAAAAAAGGTTATTTATAATTATTCTTGTTTGACGATAATAAATTATTTATTTATCGGATAAGAATTTATAAAAAGAATACAGTCACATATTGCTATAGCGGTAGAGTTGTCTACTAAACCGTATTTCATTTCCCATGTACTGTACTAAGACAGAAGGGAAGATATCCGCCCTTGAGGCACTCCAGGAAGCTCGAGGGCATTCGACGCTCGAGAGGCGCATGTAGAGGGCGCTCTACAGTGCTATCTCCATTCGAGCTCTGCATGCACATAGTTTACAATAAAATCTCGTACGATGGATTAATACACAGCATTAACAATATGTAGAACCAAATTATTATTTTATACACCTATTTATTTGTTTCATGGTGTCATAGCCTAGATCAAAGAAGCGGTCTGTAGTGGAAATGATAGCTGTTAAACTAGTTTAGTTGACATTTTTTCTCTATCGAAAATTACTATCCTAATTTACGGTGGAGTTGTATACCAAACTACACCAAGGGTGGGGATGTACTTAGACAGATGTGAAGATTCCGCCCTTAAGGCACTCCAGGCGGCTCGAGGGCGTCCGACGCTCGAGAGGAGCAATGTAGAGGGCGCTCCACAGGGCTATCTCCACTCAAGCTCTGCATGCATAGTTTTCAATAAAACCTCTTACGATGAACATACATTCGCTGTACTGTACTGTAACAGCCTTTTTTGATAGTCCACTGCAGGACGTAGGCCCACGAAGGGTGATTGGGCCTTATCCACTACGTTGGCCCAGTGCGGGTTGGTGAATTCGCATACGCCATCGAATTTCTTCTATGGGTGTATGCAGGTCGCCTCACGATGTTTTCCTTCACCGAAAAGCCAGTGGTGTGAAATTCCGTACATATATTCCAAAGAACTCATTGGTACGGGACCGGGATTTCAACCACTTAACAACAATTCAATACTACTAGACCACCACGGCTAATTAATTATAATAATAGCTAATAGGTTGAATTCGTGAAATAAAGTGTTCAAATCCAAAAAGTTCAAGTATCAGTAATTAAAACAAAAAGTTTTACAACATTGATATATTGGTATGATTTCCGACAGTCAGTTTTACTATTCGCCATAAAATTTAATTTGTTAACTTTCAATTCAGTTTAAATACTTCACCGCAGCCCATTTCGATGAAAGCGGATGACCGTACCATGCGGGCGGGATCGGATAATATCAATTATTTATCTACTGGATAACTTGAATAATCCAATTAATATCATTCTATTGAATGGAGCGTTAACATAATAAATACTTTTTTAGTTTTGGTTTTGGGAGTTTCGGTTCCACTCCCATTGCCGCAAACAATCAAATTCTGTGTTCTGAACATTTCGCATTAACGGAATCTCCCTGCTGCAGAAGCCGCAGTCATTAATCTGTACATGAAATCATCTCAACTAAATAAGGGTCCGCATCTAACACTGCCACAATCGTCCCAACAATATTCTGTACCTGTGCCAGCCTTTTTTTAACAGCACTGCAGGACGTAGGCCTACGTACGAACGGTGATTGGGTCATTTCCACCACGCTGGCTTAGTACGGGTTGCTGGATTCACATACGCCATCGAATTTCTTTTACTGACGTATGCAGGTTGCCTCACGATGTTTTCCTTCACCGAAAAAGCCAGTTCAGTTAAATTCCGTAAATTCCAAAGAACTCATTGGATCAGGACCGGGAATTGAACTAACGACCGCGACCTCACGATTGCGAGGCAGGCATCACTACCACTAGACCACCGCGGCTAAGTCACCGAAAAGCCCACTGGCTTTTCACCATTGTGTGAAATTCCAATTTATTGATACGGGACCGTGATTTGAAACCACTACCCCACGATTGTAGGGCGGGTGTCATCACCACTAGACCACCACGGCTTACTTAACAATATGCTGATGTACAATTGGCTGGTTGGATCCGACCGCCGCGCCGTCAACCTACATCATCACTATGTAATTTATAAAGCAAAGTCTCTATTTCTGTGTGTCAGTCTGTCTGTTTGTGTATTTCCTTAAATCTTCCAAACTACACAACAGATTCGAATGCGGTTTTCAATATATTTTAGAACATTTCTTCCGGAAGGTTTGTAGCTATAAAATTCATCCGTAACCGGGCGATACCACGACGGGCAGCTAGTTAATAATTATTATACTTAATACGGTTTAGACCAACCACGTTACACACGATCCGTTTTGTTAGTCGGCTCTAACCAAATCGCAATCGCAAACTATAGATTAAATCTTTAAATGATCCATCCATCCCTCCATCAGCCATAAGACGCCCACTGCTGGACATAAGCCTCCCCTATAGATCTCCAATAAGACCGGTTGGTAGCGGCTTGCATCCAGCGTGATCCTGCGGTCTTAATGAGGTCATCCGTCCACTGTGTGGGTGGACGTCGTACGCTGTGCTTGTCGGTGCGTGGTCTCCACTCGAGAACTTTTCGACCCCATCGGTCATCAGTCCTCCGCGATATGTGCCCAGCCCATTGCCACTTCAAATTGGCAATCAGCTGGGCTATGTTGGTACTCGTAACTTTGGTTCTTGTACGGACCTTCTCATTCCTGATTCGATCTGGCAGAGACTCTGAGCATAGCCCTCTCCACAGCTCGTAGTGCCATTTGGAGTTATTAATAAGGCCCATAATTAGTGACCAACCTTTATATGATCGTGTGTGCCCAACTTTAGACTAGGTGTTAGAGAATTGTACGAGAGCCGCGCTATAAGCGTCTTTCCCAAAAGAGGAATCGCTCGTCAGCAAAACTTGGCAGTTTCAATATTATCCCGCTAATGATTCCAAACAGACGCTGCTAATTAATTTACGCTTTCATTTACAGCATCAAAGCGGATACTTAATTAAAATGGTTTTAAAAATCATCTCCTGTGAAACGAGGGTAATCTTGCTCGCACTTTTCAATCTTTTGAGGCCGTCACACTACGGCAACGAGACCTACGCTGGTAAGCAACTTTTCTTTACCCTTTCTATCCCTTTTTAACAGAATTCTAACTAACAGAACTAACATATTAGCATAGTGGGAGTCAGTGTTTTTAAACTCATGACTCATGACTCAGATCGCGTAGCATTAGCGTGGGTTCGATTCTCACCCAGGGCAAGCTTTTATGTAATGAACATTGCCCTGTGTCTGGTTTTTATTTAGGTACTATCTATATATTATGTATGTATTTAAAATATGTATATGTAGTATATCAGTCTCAGGCAGCCATATCACAAGCTTTGGTTAGTTTGGGGTCAGAGACCGTGTCTAAGATGTCCCCTAACATTTATTAGCTCAATAGTTCGTGAAGCCTTACTAAGGGGGTCTCGAGAAAAAGATAATTGTGTTTAGGTAGTAACTGTAAGCTGTCCCCTAAAAAAAAAAAAACTACAGTAAGTATACTACGTATAACGTATAAAGTCGAGATGAAAAGAAATTCATAGACAGTCTGTCAAGTCACTAGAATTTTGACCCTTATGAGGTTGGTAAAACAGGTGAAAAAATATTGAAACACAATGGTGTGAGCAGTCCAAATTTTGTACTATTGTACAATAAAATAGAAAGAGCCTAGATTTCGACGTATGTATGGATAGCAATTGTTTTAAATGTGTAAATAAATCAATTAAGTTACATCGCAAACTACTCAGCCTTGTTTACGTTACGGCTTTTGTTTAAATCAAAACAATTGCACGAAACACCATGAAACTGCCATGGGCCGCGTAATCCAGGCCATTGTAAATCTTGCATTACACAATCCTAAACAAATAAACTAGTTACTAAAGTTGCTATGCTCCAAAGTTCATTTCTAAAGATTAATATAACTGGGTCATATTGACCCGAGGTGATTTCAAATGGCCATATTTTGGATTTTACGTGCTCTGTAGTTCTGATTCTTCTAGTAGCTGGAGATGTGTGTAGGAAGTTATACCTATAACTTCCTACAAGCGTGTTTGGCGTCAAGCAAAAACGGGTCAAAATGACCCAGCGTCACCAATGGCGTGGTATTTTCGTGACATGTTTTTATTAGTATTTTTGTCTTAATTGATAATTTTCTTGTTTTTTATTAAGAATTACACACAAATGAATATGAAAAATCACTATTACAATAAAATTATATTGATGGCCTTGCATAAATCAAACAAAAATGGTATTTTATTTGCAATGCTCCAATATATAGGGTTATTTCTAATCAATTAGCATCCATTAGCATTCCATCCCCACTTTAACCCACCATAACTCTTAAACGGCTCAATAGATTTTTATAAAACATAGCTAAGAACACTCTCGATTAAGTTTCCTTTCATCCAAAAAAACTAAACTGAAATCGGTTTAGGGGTTCGGGCGCTATGATGCCACAGACAGACAGACAGACAGACACACAGAGAAACAGACACGTCAAACTTATAACACCCCTCTTTTGCGTCGGGGGTTAAAAACAGAATAAAATTAATATTAAAGGGGGGCTCCCATACAACAAACCTGAAATTTTAACCGTTTTTCGCTTGATATTAATAATGGTAACAGGTAGATGATTGAAATATTCACAGAATGTTTAGTTGTATTTACAATTCAATAATAAATAATTAAAATAAAATAAATATTTAAGGGGGCTCCCATACAGTACGGAACGTTGCGTGCGCGAGACCTACTCGTACTCGGCCGATTATTTTAAATGTCGTCGCGTATCTTATGCATTTGCCTGTCTGTATTATGTAGGTACCTACCTATTATTAACGTTTTTCATGTTTTATTAAAAGACAAAGTAAATCATTCATCTCCAAACTGAACAAACAAACTAGCTGATAGGTTCCAAAATAAATAAAAAACGATTTTGCAAGCATGTTTCTACAAGCTATCGTGAGAAACTAAGTTCAAGAACTTTATGGCCGATATCGAATAGTCGTTATCGAATGGTTGTAAATTTCAATTTTATTTACACATTTTAATTACATCTACCTAGTTAGCGCGGTGCTGCGCGGGCTTTTGTAGAAATCTACTTCTATATTCGATAGCAAATTGTTTTGAGTTAGTTTCTTATATTATCCGTCCACAGTAATAAAGCTTAGATGGATGTACTTTGTGTTTAACATTTTACGTATTAAATAATTAAAAACATTTGACCCACCAAGCGGCACTAGAATTTGCACCATCTCGCGACCGGAGGTAGATGTTGCCTTTAAAAGAAAGAGAGGTGTTATAAAATGTGTAGTACGAGTATTCAGGGTAACTGGTAATTATTTAGAATCCTTTTAAGGGTATATTCCGTACATCAAAATAAACATCTTTTGTTCTACGACTTCTAAAAATTCGTATTTATTTTCTTCCAACCAAAATTTAAAAAAAAAACAGGTGTAAACATAATTAACTCTATGTAAAAAGCGCGCGCGCCGTCACCCGCGAGACTTGGACTTCAGAGGAGATACTCGTACCCATAGAATAATAACGCCGAGAAACCGAGAACAAGCACGCTAAGTGAAGCAAGAAATACCAAGCTTGAAAAGCTTGGTACGCGAACGGCGCGCGGCAGTACTCACAGTCGTACCGTGATAAAAACAGCTCCCGTAATTTATATTTTAAAATGACGGTTTGTGTGGTAAACGGGTGCCACAGTGAATCGGCAAAACCAAACAAACAATGCAACATCACATTCCACATGTAAGTATTACAAATTATCTAATAATTTGATATAAAACGCCTTCCAATGTAAATATAAATTCACAAAATTTCGACAGACGCCATAAGGACTAAAAGTTGCAAGTTAAGGGAAAAACGTTTCCCCACATTTTGATATTGAAATTAGTAATGAAATATACTTCCATTGCCTTGACACGGGATTATCAGTACATATTATTATGTTTTCATACATCCTACTTGATAAGTACCAAAGCGAGACATTATCATCATAATTAGATGGTTATGACCTTAGGTTATGACAGAGCGACAGCGATAAAATTAGCGAGCGATAAAATTATATAATTTTGTAATGATGATATAATTTTAATTTTGTGATGATGATTTGTTTTTGATTTTGTAATGACAATTAATTTTTAATTTTGTAGTGATAAATTAGCAATGAGCCTTCCCAATGTAATTAATAATTTGTCATACCCTTAAAGGGTCTTATGTATTTGACATTATTATGACATGTAATCTAATAACCGCATGTAAAAATTACAAATGTTGCAATTGATAATTTAATTGAATTGAATTTCGCGAATCCCTGGTTGGCCTCATAGTACATTTTGTTCAAAATGATGACCTGAATCACCTCTTTTCGGCTTAGTACACAACAACTTTTTTTTTTAATTAAACTGGGTATTACATGAAAGGGCTTTTCGTGTGGAAAACAGTTCGTAGTAACAAAGTAAAACTAAAAACACAATAATTGAATTGGTCAAAATTTTATTCTAATTAAACGGTTATTTTTTTTATCTTTTAGTATGTACTAAAAGATAAAAAAAATAACCGTTTAATAATAACTCAACAATAAAATCGTGAGGTCTTCGCCTGAAAGATTTCATTATGTATGATGCGCCCCACGATTTTAGAATTATTATTTTTTATCTTTTAGTACTTAAAACCGTTTAGTTAAAAAAATATCCATTTCACAA
Organism: Hypomecis atomaria; assembly: GCA_964007245.1. Classification (NCBI taxonomy): domain Eukaryota; kingdom Metazoa; phylum Arthropoda; class Insecta; order Lepidoptera; family Geometridae; genus Hypomecis; species Hypomecis atomaria. Next base: position 4,893,960 of record OZ023297.1, read on the forward strand.
ACTGTGTTCCACACGAAAAGCCCTTTCATATAATATCCATACTAATGGAATTTAAAAAAAAAGTTATTAACAGAAATGTTTGGAGCCACACTCAAAGGCACAAATATAAGTTATGCAAAATCTGTACTAAAGGCTCTGATCAAATTTCCCAACTTTTTGGGGTAATCTGATTCTGATAGTAACATTACTTGTTTCGTAGTGTGCGTGTTGCCGCGCGTAAATACGTATGACTCGCGCATACATCAATCGTGTTGATGCTTCACTCTCGAGATTTTTTTGACATGAAATTATCATTCTCGGCGTTATTATTCTATGCTCGTACCTATGTAAATATGCTAACAAGTGTAAATATTAATTAGGTATGTAAAAGTAATTATTGAACATGAACATGTTATGCTGATTCCACTTTTTTAAATTTTGTTGAGATTTTGGAAAATTTGTAGAACAAAAGTTGTTTGTTTTGATGTACGTACAGATTATGTTTTTAAAATGATGCCAATTGATTACAAATAACCCTGTATATTTTATGTAAAAAATAAGTTTATTCGGAATCACCACGAATTACCTATACTTATAAGAATGAACTCATTTATAAGACAACCTTTATCTAGATATCCATCAAAATTTTTAGAGTCAGTTCTGTGATCTAAAATACTTATTATACAATGAAATACTTGAGTATTAATATGTATGAGAATTTTTCGTTTATAGGTAGGTACAAGATAAGGTTAAAAAAAGTCGTAATAGGATATTTGTATGTTGAGAAGAGCCACAATTCAGCGTATGTACTATCCTCAGCTCTGTAAAAAAATTACATCGTCATAAGGTAGGTTTTTAAAAAACGGTTCAGCCGATTTTATGGGACCACCTCGGGAGTAAGTATACCCTTTCGAACTAAATAATTTCTTGATTTAGTTCACAATTGGCAAAAATATCGTTGAACATTAACAAAAAAAATACATACTACTTGCGAACATAAAACATTCTCTTTTTTTGGAAGTCGATTCAATAAGAAATATAAGTAAGAAAATATAGAGAACGATGCATACGAGCTTATTTTATTCACTTTATCAAACCACTTATGGATACATTGCCCTACTTTCCAATGAACGAACACTCGTAATGCAAGCGATATCCTTTCGGATGGTACACATGTTCCAGCGCTTTTTAGAAATTACCATTGACGTATAGTAAATCCTTGTAGGGACAGGGTGAATGGACAAATAAATCAGCCTTTGCTCTACAAGGATCGTAAATTAATATTGTACACAATACTTACCTATTGTAATATTATCATGATTATTTAATTGTGTTCTTTGCAACTTTTCCTTTTTAGGGTTCTGAAAGCTAGGCAGCTGACATTTTCACAGATGACGTATTTCTGTTGCTGCTATAACAACAAATACTAAAAACAGAATAAAATAGATATTTAAGGGGGACTCCCATACAACAAACGTGAGTTTTTGCTCACTATTAATTAATAACGGCAAGAGGGATGGGGCTCTCCCATACGTTACGGAAAACTTCGTGCGCGAGTCCGACTCGCACTTGGCCGATTTTTTTATACCCATAAAGTTGGAATTTTTGACAGCATTTAGAGTCGACCCGTGACCACGACCGATGCAACTCGGTCGAAACGTCGGGATGATGAGGTATTTATTGATAGCGCGCGAGTTGAATGCAGTCGGGGTCTGAGGTAAAGAGCGGGAGCATCTCCCCCCGCTACCCGCACGCCCCACCTCACGCGCCTGGGCGGGTTGGGCGTGCGGATAGCGGGGGGAGACATTCGCATTCCTAAGCTCTGCATTCAACTCGCGCGCGTACAGTATTTATCTCGTAATATGAGTGCGCGATTAGTCTCGTAGTACATACTTAGTAATAAAGCATTTCGAAGTTTAAAGTCGGATTACTTTTTCAAAATTGTCACAACTCTCTTTTTCTCTCACTTCTCACAGTGGTTTACTCATCTATAACACCAAAATAATATTCAGATCACCAGCTCTACATGACGGTTTTGATATGTTTGTGAAAATGATGCAATAATATAGGTATTTTATATGAATTGGGTAGATAACCTGCCTTCGTACGAGTATAATAAGGTTCAATTGGAACACCTGACGCGGCCCACGGGCACGGGTAACTGTTGTTGGGAGAATTTTTTAAATTGAATAAAAATTCTTCTGTATAAAACTAGATGTTACACAGTATCTTAAGTATGACGAAAACTATGGTATTATTGTTTAGGCGAGACCAGTCCGCGCACTAGTCTTATCTTAATACATATATAAATTACGCGTCACTTTGTTTGTCCGCTATAGACTCCTAAACCACTTAACCGATTTTAACCAAATTTCGCACACTATGTGCAGTTTGATGTGTACTTGAGAGAAAGGTTAGTTTATATCTCAATTTGTAATGGCATTTGTTTATTATAAGTACTTTTAAAATCTGCCCGTGCCGGGGCGAAGCAGAGATGGACAACTATAGTACTCTATACTTCTTAATAAAGACCGCCAATTTGTCGAATCTATCCTAAACATGTTGTCTCTCTTAAAAATATCGGTGTTACTCACACATGTGTTAAATATATTCTCATTAAAACTATACATACGTAGCCTAGTAACTTTAAACATACGTCTGCTCGTGGCATTCACGCAATGCATCGACCGACTGAATAACTTAGACTAAGATTACTCTCTTCGTACAGTAAAATCGAAAAATTGTGTTAAGTTAACAAGGGCAGACCCTGGAGTCCGTGCTTACTAAATGTTCAATAAAAAAAAACATACACAGCATGCGGCAAATCTGTGTGGCATGTATCATTTATGTAAAGTGCCGCTGGCAGAACGAAGGGCTAGCAAAAATGTAAGAAATACACATAGAGAAAAATAATAAACTACTAAATGAAGCCAAACTAAAAACTACAAGCATAAGTAGTACGTAATTACACCCAATACAGTACTATCCTTACTAATATTATAAATCCGAAAAGTTTGTTGGTTTGTTGGTTTGTTACTCTATCACGCGCCAACGGAGCAACGGATTGACTTGATTTTTGGCATGGATACAGTTTAAAAGGCGGAAGGAGCTTTAGGATACTTTTTATCCCGAAAAATTTCATAGTTCCTGTAGGACAGGACAAAAACCCTCGAAAGCGAAACTGTCGCCACTATCACAAAGACGCTAAGTGATTAATTCCTCTATGACGCTAATATGGACTAACGAAACGTCACAGCCAAACGTAATTAGATGACAGGTGACATTGTCTGCAGGCTTTTATAAATCACAAGTAGCGTGGCAAGGCGACAAATTGTTTTTCTACCATTATATCCCCTTGAAGAGGAAATAAAGTATAGATTGAAAATGACAACTGACATTAAAATTGGATAAAATGTTATTTTCCCTCTGCATGCTACATGTTACTATGACGTTTAATACCAGGCCGTCATTTTGTCTGACATTAAAAATATTTTTAAATATTCTATCATTAGAGGTTCAACATGTTTTTTTATTCTACCTTTATGGTACAGAATCATCATACTTTGATATTATCAATCCGAAAAGTTTGTTGGTTTGTTCCTCTTTGACGCAGCAACGGAGCAAAAGATTGACCTGATTTTTGGTATGGATACCTATGGTTTAATAGACAGAAAGTGATAATAGGATACTTTTTATATCTCGAGAAAATTCGTGATTCCCATGGGATAGGACAATAACTGTTTCTCAGCAATGGAGCAACGGATCGACTTGATATTTGGGGTGGGCATAGTTTGGAAGACGGAAAGTGACATGGGATACTTTCCATCCCGAAAAAATTGTGGTTCCCGTAGGACTTAACGATAAATTTTTCTCAGCAACGGAGCAACTTGCCTTGGCAAATTGCATAAATATAGTTTGAAAGACGAAAAGTGACATAGGCCACTTTTTATCGCAAAAACTTTAACAGTTCCCGTAGGATAGGATAAAATAACCTGTCATGGCAAGTTTAGGACGTTCCCACATATTTCGCACTCCTTCGCGGCACTCAACAGCACTAGCCCAGACTCGGGCTCCATAACGGAGCTTGCGCTCTCGCCATAGTGACGGAGTGTTTCGGAGCACAAGACACATCGTCATCCACCACTCGAGACTAACCAGTACTGAACGTCAGACAGCATTCCAACGCCCTGGTCCCAGTGCAGTGGGTCAGTCATAGTAGCCCAGCGCCTGCCTCTTCAACTGCAGAGGGCAGTGAGAACGGCAATCGCGATACCGACACCTCTCTTCCCCTGCAGCCCCACTGCGTCTGCCAACACGTTGACGGCCTAGCGGAAGGTAGGGTAGGTGGCGGCACTCACACCACCAGTTCCATATATCTCACCGCGGCCCCTTATCCTCGGCTGTCATATCAGAGTCCAAGAAGCAACCTTGCTTTATGAAACTAAGAAAGGTTATTCCCAGCAAGTAACTGGAGATAGAGAGACAGAAAAGAAGCCACACCCAGCGCAGCAGGAGGAGCTGGAGTTCATATGCCTGGCAGACGGAGCAGCACTAGAGCAAAATCTTAACCGAGAAATTAACATATTTACAGACGGCAGTAAAATTAAAGGGAAATTTGGGGCGGCATTATCCATTTGGGATGATGCCGCTGAGATCAGTACCCGCAAGCTGAAATTGGCCGATCGGTGCTCTGTGTAACAGGTCGAGTTATTGGCACTTCTTGAGGCTACCGAAAAAGCAAAAATCTTTTGTGACTCCAGGTCTGCACTGGAAACGGTAGTTGGCGTATCTTCCCTCCATCCCTTAGCAGTAAATTCAAAGCTAACATAAAGTTACTACACGCACAAAATAAAATAGTGAAACTTTATTGGATTAAAGCGCACGCGGGGATGGAGGGAAATGAGAGAGCGGACCAGCTAGCAAAGGAAGCAGCACTGCACTCGAAGTGCAGACCTATTTAGGATAACTACCCCGTTTCATTCGTCAAGCGAGAAATCCGAAAGGACTCTCTTGACGAGTGGAACCGGCGGTATCAGGATGGACACACAGCGGCGGTAACCAAAACATATTTTCCGGATGCAAGGGCGGCATACAAGATCTTAAGAGAAATAGCACCAGTGGGAATCATAACTCAAGTGCTGACGGGGCATGGTGAGTTTTCCTAATACTTACATCGATTTAAGTTGAGGGAAAGCCCATCGTGCATCTGTGAACCCACAAAAGAGGAGACTCCACTGCACATAATCTTGGAATGCCCAGTTTATGGAAAGTAGAGATTTGATTTAGAACAAAAAATTGGAATTAATCTAACACGAAAAAACCTTAGAAACAATTTTATCGAATTTTTGCACAAATATTTGTAAAAAAGCAATACTTAATTAGGAACAAGTAGGTATAAACTTTGCTGTACCATTGTAATGTTTATTATAACTGCAAACAGCCAAAAAAAAATTGAAATATATGTATACTTAGTTTTTATTCATTTGTAATTAAGACCCCTGATCATGTCAGGCATATTTCGCGATATAATAAAAAAAAAATCCTCGGATGCAGCGTCGCAAGAGCGGCACTGCAGCCCGCCTAAGTTGCGACACTCCTCATAAGGCATGCAACCTACCGGCCATCCTCTCAGCTGCTTTAGTTAAAAGCGGCTGAACCTCGAGTGCCAGCCTCTAAGCTTCCTTGGGGGAAAAGACCCAAAGAAGAGGGAGACTTCGAGCGCCGCCTTTTCAGCTGCCTCAGACCTCCCCCACGACAAGGCGGGAATACACGGGGGGGTTGTATATACACTCCAACCGTAACTTATTAACCAACAAAAGCATTCCTCTAAGGTATTTTGATATTTGTCAGTTAGGTTAGGTTTCGCAGCCGACATAAACATAAGCCAAAATCAAAATACAACGCGGGCGAAGCCGCGGGTAAAAGCTAGTTAAACTATCTTTTTCATAAGCAGTAAAGATTCTAAAGCGTTTCTTTTGTTTTTGAAATCACACTGGAGCGCAAATAATCGTGTACAAATATGTGTTTCAAGATAGGTACATACAGATATGCAGTCTAAGATTTTGTACGCTCACTGAGAAGTCACTGTTTACTTTACATTATGTTAGTAATACCCAGCCAAGCTTAAAATATTGCTTTGTCGAATATCACACAGCAAAATTTAATCATTTAGGTACTCAGAGGACTCAGTACTTTACTTATTAAACACTAGCTTTTACCCGCGGCTTCGCCCGCGTTGTATTTTGATTTTGGCTTATGTTTATGTCGGCTGCGAAACCTAACCTAACTGACAAATATCAAAATACCTTAGAGGAATGCTTTTGTTGGTTAATAAGTTACGGTTGGAGTGTATATACAACCCCCCCGTGTATTCCCGCCTTGTCGTGGGGGAGGTCTGAGGCAGCTGAAAAGGCGGCGCTCGAAGTCTCCCTCTTCTTTGGGTCTTTTCCCCCAAGGAAGCTTAGAGGCTGGCACTCGAGGTTCAGCCGCTTTTAACTAAAGCAGCTGAGAGGATGGCCGGTAGGTTGCATGCCTTATGAGGAGTGTCGCAACTTAGGCGGGCTGCAGTGCCGCTCTTGCGACGCTGCATCCGAGGATTTTTTTTTATTATATCGCGAAATATGCCTGACATGATCAGGGGTCTTAATTACAAATGAATAAAAACTAAGTATACATATATTTCAATTTTTTTTTGGCTGTTTGCAGTTATAATAAACATTACAATGGTACAGCAAAGTTTATACCTACTTGTTCCTAATTAAGTATTGCTTTTTTACAAATATTTGTGCAAAAATTCGATAAAATTGTTTCTAAGGTTTTTTCGTGTTAGATTAATTCCAATTTTTTGTTCTAAATCAAATCTCTACTTTCCATAAACTGGGCATTCCAAGATTATGTGCAGTGGAGTCTCCTCTTTTGTGGGTTCACAGATGCACGATGGGCTTTCCCTCAACTTAAATCGATGTAAGTATTAGGAAAACTCACCATGCCCCGTCAGCACTTGAGTTATGATTCCCACTGGTGCTATTTCTCTTAAGATCTTGTATGCCGCCCTTGCATCCGGAAAATATGTTTTGGTTACCGCCGCTGTGTGTCCATCCTGATACCGCCGGTTCCACTCGTCAAGAGAGTCCTTTCGGATTTCTCGCTTGACGAATGAAACGGGGTAGTTATCCTAAATAGGTCTGCACTTCGAGTGCAGTGCTGCTTCCTTTGCTAGCTGGTCCGCTCTCTCATTTCCCTCCATCCCCGCGTGCGCTTTAATCCAATAAAGTTTCACTATTTTATTTTGTGCGTGTAGTAACTTTATGTTAGCTTTGAATTTACTGCTAAGGGATGGAGGGAAGATACGCCAACTACCGTTTTCAGTGCAGACCTGGAGTCACAAAAGATTTTTGCTTTTTCGGTAGCCTCAAGAAGTGCCAATAACTCGACCTGTTACACAGAGCACCGATCGGCCAATTTCAGCTTGCGGGTACTGATCTCAGCGGCATCATCCCAAATGGATAATGCCGCCCCAACTTTCCCTTTAATTTTACTGCCGTCTGTAAATATGTTAATTTCTCGGTTAAGATTTTGCTCTAGTGCTGCTCCGTCTGCCAGGCATATGAACTCCAGCTCCTCCTGCTGCGCTGGGTGTGGCTTCTTTTCTGTCTCTCTATCTCCAGTTACTTGCTGGGAATAACCTTTCTTAGTTTCATAAAGCAAGGTTGCTTCTTGGACTCTGATATGACAGCCGAGGATAAGGGGCCGCGGTGAGATATATGGAACTGGTGGTGTGAGTGCCGCCACCTACCCTACCTTCCGCTAGGCCGTCAACGTGTTGGCAGACGCAGTGGGGCTGCAGGGGAAGAGAGGTGTCGGTATCGCGATTGCCGTTCTCACTGCCCTCTGCAGTTGAAGAGGCAGGCGCTGGGCTACTATGACTGACCCACTGCACTGGGACCAGGGCGTTGGAATGCTGTCTGACGTTCAGTACTGGTTAGTCTCGAGTGGTGGATGACGATGTGTCTTGTGCTCCGAAACACTCCGTCACTATGGCGAGAGCGCAAGCTCCGTTATGGAGCCCGAGTCTGGGCTAGTGCTGTTGAGTGCCGCGAAGGAGTGCGAAATATGTGGGAACGTCCTAAACTTGCCATGACAGGTTATTTTATCCTATCCTACGGGAACTGTTAAAGTTTTTGCGATAAAAAGTGGCCTATGTCACTTTTCGTCTTTCAAACTATATTTATGCAATTTGCCAAGGCAAGTTGCTCCGTTGCTGAGAAAAATTTATCGTTAAGTCCTACGGGAACCACAATTTTTTCGGGATGGAAAGTATCCCATGTCACTTTCCGTCTTCCAAACTATGCCCACCCCAAATATCAAGTCGATCCGTTGCTCCATTGCTGAGAAACAGTTATTGTCCTATCCCATGGGAATCACGAATTTTCTCGAGATATAAAAAGTATCCTATTATCACTTTCTGTCTATTAAACCATAGGTATCCATACCAAAAATCAGGTCAATCTTTTGCTCCGTTGCTGCGTCAAAGAGGAACAAACCAACAAACTTTTCGGATTGATAATATCAAAGTATGATGATTCTGTACCATAAAGGTAGAATAAAAAAACATGTTGAACCTCTAATGATAGAATATTTAAAAATATTTTTAATGTCAGACAAAATGACGGCCTGGTATTAAACGTCATAGTAACATGTAGCATGCAGAGGGAAAATAACATTTTATCCAATTTTAATGTCAGTTGTCATTTTCAATCTATACTTTATTTCCTCTTCAAGGGGATATAATGGTAGAAAAACAATTTGTCGCCTTGCCACGCTACTTGTGATTTATAAAAGTCTGCAGACAATGTCACCTGTCATCTAATTACGTTTGGCTGTGACGTTTCGTTAGTCCATATTAGCGTCATAGAGGAATTAATCACTTAGCGTCTTTGTAATAGTGGCGACAGTTTCGCTTTCGAGGGTTTTTGTCCTGTCCTACAGGAACTATGAAATTTTTCGGGATAAAAAGTATCCTAAAGCTCCTTCCGCCTTTTAAACTGTATCCATGCCAAAAATCAAGTCAATCCGTTGCTCCGTTGGCGCGTGATAGAGTAACAAACCAACAAACCAACAAACTTTTCGGATTTATAATATTAGTAAGGATAAGGATTAAGAAAAGGATAATACAAACAAGAGTGTTAAAGAATTAAGTACATGGACACATGTCAAACTTACATCGCTTCCTATTTTTAAACAACTTCAAGAAAAGAGGGTATTATTTCGACTGTTTTTTTTTTGTATTATTTAACTCCACCATTTATGAACCGATTTTCATGATTCTTTTTTGTTTAGTATATCATACTTCAGATGTTTATTCAACACACATTTTATCGAAATCGGTTGAGTCGTTTTTGAAAAATCAATAATAAAATGAAATGACTACATCGAAGATACATAAGGTAAATGTACGTAATTCCGGAGTACTAAGGCATTCTTGTCTTTCCTAGCAATTTCCAGTAAAGCAGGAAAAATCAGCGAATTGAAGTTAGTTTAGTCGTAAAAAGAGGTTTTCAGAGAAGAGATTGTTATGTAACACTACTATATTTAAACTATTTTATAAAAGTAATCGTAATTTTTCTGGACCTAGTAAATGTCCGTTATTACGGTATAAAATTTGACTCTCCAGGTAATTCCGTAAATGGGTGCTGGTAATTCCGGCATATGCAGAAAAATGCCGTTTTTCTGCAGAATTACATGAAATATGCAACATAAATTTAATGTGACGTGTTCTAAATAAAACAACTTTATTTTATAAGTGTAGGAAAACAGTTTATTTAAATTTTTAGGTACTTATAGTAACTTTATTACTTATAGTACCTTCTTCTGTCGATGACAGGACTGTTGGAGCTCCTGCTGACTCTTGTTTTTTGTATTTTTTATTAATTTTGTCATGCAAGGTCTGGTTGGGTACAATACAATTACAATACAATTACAATTACAATTACAATACAATTCATTTATTGGTAACTTCAGTTACATGTCATATAAAATAATAATAATAATTCACAATTCATTTCATTTGATTAAACGATAGGTATATAATATAATAATAATTAGAAACAAATTGTTATCACAATTTTAACATAAATAATAACAATAATTTTTATTATAAATATAAAAATTGGTAGTCGTTGTCAGACCATTTTTCTATGTAAATTTATAGTATCACTTCTTTGAGTTTCAAAAAATCGTTTACGTCATAAAACTGTTTAGTCAGTAACCATGTTTTTAATTTTACTTTAAAGGACATGACGGAAGGTGCATTTCGCACTTGCTCAGGGAGTCTGTTATAAAAAGCGGGGCCCGAAATGTACACTGACTTCTCGGACCTCGCGAGCCTATGAGGAGGTGTCACCAGCTGGTTCCGTCTCACATCACTACGTAAATTCCGCGCCTGGTTAACACCCCTTCTTTTAAACATATGTAGGTGTGTGTGTGTAAACAGAGCCAGCTGGTAAATCACCTCGCATGGGAGAGGGAGTATCTGTAGTTCCCTAAAGAGTTCTACGCACGAAACATCGTCGGATACCCCAAATATGGCACGAAGAGCCCGCTTTTGCATGACGAAGGCTCTATGATAGTCTGCAGCACGACCCCACAACTCCAACCCGTACGTGAGGCTACTGTGGACCGTGGCGAAATAGCAGGAGCGCACGACATCACGGGTGGCGGTGCTCGCGAGCCGCCGGAGCGCAAAGCAAGAGCGGCTCAGCTTCCCGCAAACTTCGTCTATGTGTGCCTCCCACGTGAGTGCACTATCGATGCGGAACCCTAGCAGCCTCACGCTATTCACTTGTAGGAGTACGGTATTGCCGACAGCTACATAATATTTGTTGGCCGCTTTACCATTGAGACTAAAGGTCATGAAGCACGTCTTTTCTTTGTTCAGCGCCAGCCCGTTAGACCTAAACCACTCATCGAGTTTTTGAACGACAGAGTTGATCTTACATTGTAGCTGATCGCACGTCGACGCAGTGATCACTGCTGCGACGTCGTCCGCATACATGTAAATCTCTGCGTTATCGATGGCGCCTGGAAGGTCGTTGAGGAGTACGCTGAACTCAGTGTTCGAGACGCACGAGCCCTGCGGGACGCCCATATCATTCTCTATTTCAGACGATGAGACGCGACCCCCATCGCCCACCACTACCTGTGACCTACCGGACATGAACGCGGTCAACAAGGACGAGGCCGGGCCGCGATATCCGTGGTGTTTAAACTTCTCCGCGATGAGAGCGCGATCGGCGGTGTCGAAGGCGCGCGAGAGGTCGCAGGTATGTTATATACCTTAGATGCACGATATATGGCCATGGATCCATTTTTTATATCCTCTAAAGCTTTGGCGAGGTCCTCGTTGGAGTACTTTTTGTTTGACATTTCGACCTGTAAAAAAATTAAAATGCAGTAGCTCACTCAGGTACTTCTATATCTACCGTAATGAGAGACACAGTCAAAAACAGTGAAGGTATACAATTAAATTAAACAAATTAATGATTTTGTACCGATGTTATTTGTGACGAATCTGTTTAAAGTAAAAAAATGTTTTCTCTTTACACACGTATTTCATAACATAGAGAAATAAAATCGTAATACGTAATTTGATTCCAAGAAACTATGTTATATATTAGACCTGTAACAGCTTTTTTTGTTTACTTATCTTATCTCGTTCCTGACAAATTACAAAAAACAAAATCACCTTCCTTTCCTCTATTCCGTAATTGTTACGTAATAATGGACACGGTTGGTTTTTGGTGTAGGTAATTCCGGCAATCAGAAAATTTCAATTAACTCGCTAAAAACTAAATGAAGTAACTTGAAACGGTAATCAATCTGTTTGTTTTAAAACCCTTAAAAATAATTACATTACTTAGTTATGAAAATACTTACATATCACTCGCAATATCCTTATGAAAATCCGCGCGGTAGCTTACGCGTACGCAACACACACACTACCTTTATGGCGGTTTGGCGCAGGCTGACCGAGGGAGACGTGACAACTGAGCCGACGATGGTTACAGTTCTTTTTAACGTGTGTAATTGACGCTCTATTGTTCATACTTAATAGATAATTTTAGAACTTTTTGATACAATTAGAAGTTTTCTTATTTTTAGGCCTAAACCGAAAACTTACGGAATTTCGTACACTTACGTAATATGGTACATCTACCTTAGATTCTTACGAACTTTTCGAATTCTGTACAAAAAAAAATGCAAGTGGAGTCCCTCCGCACGGAAGAAGTGAAACTTCGGTGCAACAGTAATTTCACATCATACCCTCTCCATGGTAGCGTTAAACGTTTAACGCTGCCTTGTTGGAAGTCGCATTAGAAGTTTCACTTCAATAAATGATTATTCGATCGAAGGTAAAGAACAGAATATAAACAATCGTCAGTTCCAAAGAAGGCTGCAAAAGATATCGCACATTTTTCATAAAATATTGCATTAATAAGTCTATCTATTGTGGGGACCATTACCCGCAATCATGGCGACGAGTAACAAGAAGCTTGATAAATGGCGAAAAACCTCAGAGTCATGATTTTAATGGTATTTTTTGTCAATGCCGACGTTTTTTCACGCCTATTGTATGTTTAGAAGGTCGAGAATGGCGTGTAACTGCTTTGAGGAATAACTTGAAGTTTGCAGTGACTTTGTGTCGAAGTTGCGCCGGGAATTTAGGCGCAGCGGAGGCAGGATTTGGTCGCGAGAAACTTGGGTTGGATGACGAATTTGGCTGCATTTTAGGTCAAATTTTGTGACAGACTTTATATTGCGGTTTTGAGGTTAATTCCGAAATATATACTTACCTAAGTTTCTAGCGGAGAAAATGTAGATCAGTAAGTAAATATGCCTTGGCTCAAAAAGACACAAAAGTTTATAATATTTTATTCGTTTTTTATTCTAGCCAATATTATGTCTATACACCTCTTGAGGTAGAAGCTAGAGAAACATTGTTATATAATATTTTCCACACCTACGAGCACATGTTTTTTGTACACCTAGCTTCATAAAGTCATTGTATCAATATTTGCGAACCAAAATGTATGAGGAGATCATTTTGAAATTCGAATTTAAAGCCTCCCTATACATTTGCTATATAATACCTACGTTGTGCAGATGTAACCACGGACGTATTTAATAAATCATCTCTTGTGGATAACACCAATGACGACGTTATCAAACAGTTTAATCATTAATTATCTGGATCACGGCAGTGCCCCCGCCAAGTAGACTTACGTATTATTTACGGTATCAAGCTTGTCATTACACGAAGAGTTTTATCTGGCGTCAGCAGCCATGAGGGCCAATTATGTCATCTCATGAGCGTGTAGCGTGTACGTTTGTTCTCAATGTTTATAATGTCCGTTATGTCACGCTACTCGCTTGTAGCACGTTACTCGTGACAACACTGTATTGCAATCTGGGTGCAACGAATCTATTGTACCTGAGTTTGCACGACAGAGCAAATAGAAATAATAACATAATAATACATAGGTACGTGCTGACTAGTTGATTTACGTAGTTATTACGTTAATAGGCTATGACGTTCTCTATTCAATTCAAAAGTGATATTATTTATTAACAATGTAAAGGTAAAGAAGACGCTAAGTTTAATTAAGCAAAAAGTATATAAAAATATCTATTACACGGGCAGATTATGATTATGAAGCTGCAAGAGGAAAAAAAAAAACAACGGGTTGCACCCCGGGAGTGCCGGCAGGTACTAATTATATATTTTGTGGTGCCGGCAGAAATGAAAACTTGAACATTAACGTTGTGCATTTTTGAACATTTTGGAATGGTTAGGGAAAAATTTCAGAATTAAAGTACTATCATTTCTGTGGTAAAATACAATATCACACACGCACACTCGCGCAAGCGCCTTGCGCCGCTTGAACGAAACAGCAGGAGCAGGCATACATTTTCGCCGCGCGGTAGAAAGAGAGGGATATTACTTCCTCTCCTGCGCTGCGCCGGCGGTCTACTCTCCCTCCGTCTTACGAATTTCCGATCAGGTCACGTGTCCTGACGCGAGTTTAACATTTTCTACCCGTCCCAAGTGCACAACACCGCCAAAGAAGTGTTCACTTCAAATAACGTTGTAACGTGGAGGGAAAATGACTGGAGAAGTTACTAGCGTATAGAGTGTGAGAAAAAAGATGTGCTATACATACTTAGGTAGCTATATTTACGTTGTTTTCATTTCATCATATTTAGACTCTAGATAATAGTAAAAACCTGCAAAATACTGATAGAAGTGATAGAAAATAGATAATAGTTTATATATACGTTGATTCACATAAGCATCTCATGGCTAAACGGTTAAAACAACCGGGGCCTACAATTTAACGTGTCATCCGAACCACGGTAGCGCTCAGTTGGAAAATGCCACCCGCGGTCACCCATCCAAGTACTGACCGTGCGGAACGTTGCTTAATTTCGGTGATCGCTGACAATCATGTCAGAGGCCTTCAGGCGGCCTAAAAACTCTGACACCAGGGCTAGCCACCCGGCCTATACGAACTTACTTATAAGCATCTCATCAAAAATTCAACAGCAGTTTTTGGCGCGAAATGTTGTCTGACTATTACGCCTAGGCCGTGCGTAGTAGTCAGGCAAAAAAAAAAAAACGTATACGCAAATAGAGACAGAATATACATGTTAGTTTACTACTTGCACACTTTAATACTTGCACATCTCGCCTTCTCTTACTTATGTAGTTATTATTATTTTGCGCCATGTCTAGTTAATACTTTGACTATGCGTTGCAAGTATTGGTATACGAAAAGTTTTCTACCAAAATAAAGTTTAGTTCTGCTTGTACAAAACGACAGTCATGTCCTGTTACGGGGACAACCGGCTCGCTTAGTCTTTATTGCCAATTTTCTATACCGATGGCCGAGGATGCCCCGCGGGTGGCCTAGTCACGGAATTGGCCATTTCGGTATATCACGGACAGGCTTGTCTGCTTTCGGTCGGACTCAAGATAGAGGCTTTTCAATTTGGTAGGTAATCGTTTAGATGTGTTTGTTTTTGAATCCACTGCTGGACATAGGCCTCCCCTATGGATCTTCAATAAGACCGGTTGGAAGCGGCTTGCATCCAGCGCGACGCGACCCTGCGGTCTCAATGAGGTCATCCGTCCACCTTGTGGGTGGACGTCCTACGCTGCGCTTGCCGGTACGCTGGTTTTTGAATGTAACAAAGGATTTTTTTTACTCACGTAGATTTAATGACAAGCATATTATACTTATATATAGCAAAGAGAGAATTTAATATTTTATATTTGAAAGTACTTAGAACAAAATTTTATTTAAAAACTAGCTGCCCCGGTGAACTTCATCTCACCATCTGTCATCTGTCAATGACAACTTTTACATGCAGGAACATTTTGTATGGGAAAATTAAATGAATGTCTTTATTATTTTACTCACTATATTTTTATATTTTCTCACCGTTTAAACCTTCCCTTAGCTTCCACGGATATTTCAAGACTAAAATTAGCCCAATCGGTCCAGCCGTTCTAGAGTTTTAGCGAGACTAACAACCACGATTCATTTTTATAATAGAGAATGTACGGATATTTAAAATTCGAATTGATGAAAGTTCGATCTTTCATCCATTTTCCTACCGTTAATTCGTTGATCTGTGCTTACAGAGTTGGTAGGTACATGTTTTGGCTGAATCAAACAACTAGGCGGCTGTGATGTTAGCTCCAAGGTGCGAATGACCCAACCCTGACTGAAGCTCACTGAGGATTGGGTTATCTGCAGCTTACCAGGAACACATATTTTTTAGAAGTCAGATTATTTGTTATTTCTGGAAGTCTGCCGAAAATGTCAAAATAAATATTAAGTATTTGTAGTATATTTGGCGCTTGCATGTAATTTCTAATATCCGTCGATTTCCGGTTGCGAAGGCCCGGCCCGCGGCACTCCACATATTGAGGAAACTACCTACTCTAACTCATTAGATGCCTACTACATATTGCTGAAATGTGGAAATTAGACATAAACGATGTGAGGAACTTGCTAGGATAGGAAAATATACGAGTAGAACATATTCGAGTAGTTCATGTTGCCGCATTGTATTTTTTGAAGTGAAACTTCTAATGTGACTTCAATAAGGTTGCGTTAAACGTTTAACGCTACCATGGAGGAGGTTTGAAAGCATTGTTACGTCGAAGTTTCACTTCTTCCGCGCGGAGGGACTTCACTTGCATTTTTGTGAAACTTGTGTTTCTATCAGTGATAATTAGAGAAAAATTTTGTGGTATTTCGTTAAATATGAGCGTACATGAGCGTAGGAAAATGAAATAATGTGGTGTATCGTGTTGATACCAAAAATCCATAGACGCCTATAGTAAAGTCTCTACTGCTTTACTAAGGTATGACTTGGACTATGCTTGGACTTGACTGCCACTTTTATGGACTATGACATGACTATGATTATTTTGATAAAACATCAAAAACGATAAAAACGTATACTTGACACTGGCAAATGCATGAACCATGCGACGCCAAAATATAAAAGAAGAAGTAGAACAACGCGAGTGTTAGTGACTATGTAGTTGGTATATATAGATATACCTACAGGTGTAAATAATTTGGAAATGAGGTAGGTAGGTATGGACATATAAATTTACCAAATTCTAACACATGCTGCACCTCTAGCATGGCAAAGGGATTACATTCTGTCCGCTTTTAATATCAGGTCTATCCGTAGGTACCTACTTAGTTTAGTCTTCTATATAGGGTTAAATTGGTGGAAAATGCCAAGTCGATGGATGGAAAGACTGTTTATTTGCCATGATGATGAAGGAAAACGCCGTGAGGAAATCTGAGTTTGTGATTTGTTTGATAATCGTAATACCAAGTTTTTGAACCTGTATTTGCCAGGCCATTGTGGTGTAGCTTTAATGAACCCTACCTTTTTAATGAATACAAAAAAATAAAATATAATATTTTTTTTCTTAATACTAATCTAATAAAAATAGCAGACACATTGACCACGTATACTAAGCGCCACACAATTCGGCGGATGAGAAGTTAGCTGCAGATGACACTTCGCCGTGATTCGCTAATTATTGCTCATGTGTGCACAATTCCGACGCCACGTGGCGTAGTGGTGAGCACGGGCGTAGAGAGCGCGCGGGAGGCATGAGGTTGGCGGGCGGGTGTGCCCCGATGTCTCGTTTCTCTGGCTCCCGCGCATACCTATATTTCGGCTTTTGCGCAGCGTTCTGAGCATAACTTCCCATCCGCCGATTTGTGTGGCGCTTAGTATACGTCAAGTTTAAACTGGAAATATCACAGGGAAATTTAATAAAATTATGACAACCACGGTATCCTACATATTTACAAAACGTCTGAGTATTGATTCAGAAGTTTTTACGATACCGTGGCCAGCCGTCCCTTAGACGAACCATGATGTCATACTTAATTTAATTTTGTTTGCCAAGTTATAAGTGTATCAAACTGCAAGCTCAAGTCGAAGCCTCCATTTTGAAGGAAATTGAATACGAGGGCAGCAAAAATGAAAACTGCACTGTTATCGTTTTCGTTCATAAAGTTTCTTGAACCAAATATCTAAAGTAGGTACAATATTATTGACCGACGAAACGGAGGAGGTACTCAATTCGACTCGTATATATATTTTTTATGTATAACCCCGCATAATTTTTTACCGTCCGATTTCAATCATTTTTTTTTATTGGAAACTTACTTATACTTCGAAGTTGGTCCCATTTTAATTTTATCGAAATCGGCAGAGCTGTTTTTGATAAATCAACAACAATGTGAAAAATGCTACATCGATCCGTGTGAATTATTCGCGGATTCTGTACACGGTTGAAGTTGGTCATGCCATTTTTTGCAAAAAAATATTATTGAAATAGAGTAAACAAACTCCGTGTTTACTCTATGGCCATTAACTTGTGAGTTTGACCGCAACTTTTTTCAGCGTGGTTTTTATTAATGAAACAAATAAAAAAAAAACAAATATTGTAGTCAACAAAAGCAAGCCCTATGTATTTTAACAGTTTTTAATTTAACTAGCCAGTCGTTTGTTAACAGCTTTCAAAATCTAGTATTAAAAGAGGTTACCTGATGGTTGAACTTTAGCTAGAACTTGGTTGTGATGTGGTGGCATTACCGTTTCAAGCTACTAATAAATAATACTCTATTCTTCTTTTTGTTTATTTCTTGGTGTGCAATAAAGAGTTTATCTATCTATATAATACAAAAATAGCCTCAAAAATACAAAGACACTCTGGGATCGAACCCAGGACTTCCCGTTCAGAAATCAACGGTCACAGCCAGGCTCGCAGCAGTCGTAGCATACAAAGCCTTACACACGGCTTTTCAAGGAACCGTTAAACAATTGCACCAGTGAAGAATACGCATAACAAATGTCCAAACAAAACATTTTCAACGGACAACTGTTTACCGAATAAAGAAAACATGTACCATTCATTCATTACCGCTTACAGCATCGTTTACATAAAAATGACGCTATTTTCAGATCTACGGTGTTCGTGAACACAGGGTGAAGGCGGAATAAATGGTGTTTGAATGCCAGCTAGGGTTACCATGTGCTAGGTATTTGCCATGTTTACCAGTATTTCTAGTCGTAGCTATCTGATATCCGCACTAAAAACGTAAGGTTAGTACTTACTCGTACTTATAGTATTAGTATGATACCCTGACAAAATATGATCAGTATTACGAAAACTTTTTTCCGAAGTCAAGGTTGGTGGGTTTAGCAAACTGGGGATTGAATATAGTTAGTTTCTTCCATTTATGAAACAAAAAAATACTGATATTTTCCGGTAATCACGTCCGTTAATCCAGTTATGTTAGATCTCTGTCATAATCATAATTATGATACCTTCATAAATATGTCATAATTTTCTTTAAATTAAATGAATAAATGTTTAAAATACCCATTCTCTATTTTGAAAATGGTAACCCTAAACATGGAGCATGCTCGTGGCCTCTTCGCAGCCGTTCGAAAATCAAGCTGAGACTCGAGCGCCATCACGGGTGGAAAACCGTATTTATTATGTTCCATTCAAGTGTGGTACTCGTCGCTGGAACGCGACTTCGGAACGAACAAATTGGAACTAGGCATCCCTAGTTAGCAACGGTTTGGTTTGGCATTTCTATAGGAAACTATAGCAAAAATCACTACGTTTAGTAGATAGTGCCTAAGTACAACATTTATTGGATAAACCTTCACAAAAAAAGCAATGAACTCATTGGTACCTACGGGACCAGTGAAAAACCATGATCGTAGTCAATGCATTTCCCAATTCTCAGCTCAAGTGAATTGGAAATCAAATACCCTGGAGTCCTTTATGCTCGTTTTATAAAGGTTAGTAATTGAATGCCGTGTCATCGATATCCCAGGTAGTCTCGATGGAACCAGTAGGTACTCGTAGGTACCTACCTATTTATTTATTCGTTTTCACAAATTCTCTCGACTTCTTCCATTGGCATCGTATTTCAAAGTAGCTCAGACTAATCCTTGATAGGTCCTTTTGCTTTTCAGCTTTGGACGGCAAGTGAATGTTCTGTTAAGCCTTAGTGTGCATCTATTTGTAGAATATTTGTTTTACTAACATTAAGGTTTTATACATGAATTATTTGACTAAATAGATGGCTAAATTAAGGAAAATCTATTACAATATACTAATTGAGCGAGCGAGTTTTCCTCGAGCGAGTCAAAGAACGAGTCAAAATTAGAATTATCGTATTAGATTTTTGATTAAATTAAATCCGTATTAATTTACTTAGGTGTATTTCACTCAGTGACAAAAATAAGTGGAACATAAACTGAAGAATGTTTGAATCTTGGATTTGGGTCGTTGTTTTTTCGTTTTTAAACTGTCGACATTTTTTCGCCGACTCATTCAGTCAAAAGTCATCAACAAAGTCAGCGATAAAGTCACATTCGGACATATCGTCTGTGGCGACCCTAAGGCCGCGTACGCAGATACGGTTGAAGTCCGGCTGCCGTAACGCAGAAAATTGTACGAAACCGCACTTTTCATATTCACTACAATACGGTCAGACTACCGGTTCTAGTGCGTATGAAGACTGCGGTTAAATTCATACATTTTTCTGTGTTGCGGTAGTCGCACCCACAGAACAGCAGATTTCCTTCTCTCTTCTGTGGCCGCACCGCAACCGCACAGTGCGTAGCGTACGTGGTTAAAGAAAATTCCACAAGATTTTTAAAGTCAAACTGAAGTTTGAAAACAGGAAATGGGGTCGCGGCCGATCTCGTAGATAGGGCTATCAAGCTAATGAGCCATTAAAAGTTGTTCTCCGCTCCGCGCGATGATCGCCGACGCTCCGACGACGACGACGCTCAAATTGTGCGCACCCAGTCTTGGGCTAATTAGCGAACCGTACTGACAGGTGGAAATACGCTTTAGAAGTATCATAAGGGTTTTAGGAATTTTGGGATCGGTACTTACTGAAGCAGGTTTTCATAGCAGATGTTGGGAAAATAAGTTTTGATTATGGTTTGAAGGTCAAAAGTAAAAAAAAAAAACTACGGTTTGCAACTGTATTACTTATGTGTACCTACGCTTCCGGCTAAAGTAGACTTTTCGGACATTATTATCTAAATTGTCTTTAATATATTTCATTTACTGACCGAAGCCAAAGAATATATAATAATACTACGTACCGAAGCTAAGCGAGTGCTTTAACACGACCATTTTGCTTTCGTTTGTCCAGATGTTGATTTTCGTATAGGTATCTACAAGTCGTATTTTGCAACGAATCTTGACGAAATTATTATTTATTCCTACTCAATTAGCATTATTTTAGGGGCTTATTCTGTACTTCAAAACTTACAACTTTTGTTCTGAGACTTTTGTCAAAACTAAAAATAAAATCGGCTGTACCATACATTAGGTATGTCGCGGCCGTCGCGGGTGAACGATTTTTTTCTATGGTTTTTTTTTTTTAATTTTGACACGTCGCGTAACAAAAGTTGTTTGTTTGTACAGAATCAGCGCCTATAAGGATGCTAATTAAAAATAACCCTGTATATTTTTGGACTTTTGTCGTTGAATATTTTTGATAAGAGGGGTATTTCTTAATGTCACTAAGTTAAGACTCTAGTTTGTAAGAACTTTTGTTATAACAGTGCATTGAGCAATAAAAAAATATACAATATATTTATATTTATTTTACTCAAAAAGGGGGGTTTACTGTAGCTCTATTTATCAGCCGATTTCTATAATATTTTGCAGGTTCGTTTAATATCCATACCCTAACAAGTTTTGAGAGTATAAATCCAATCAGTCAAAAGCGAGTCGAGAAATAAGGCTTATAAAGATTCAGTTAAACAGGCGCAAGGTCTAGGTACTATTCGGAGAACTACATATGCGTACTCGTACCTACATTTAATACTCGTAAGGCGTAGTGTTTATTTGTCATTTAATACTTAGTAAACCTAAGCAGTCAAAGATAAGGAATTATCAGCACTAACTTCATACAAAGGAACAAGTATGTAGATATTTTATTTATATTTCAGTCCACAAGGTGCAATCGTAATAAATATTTCAACATGAAATGTGTTTTGTGCAGCAGTAAAGGGCATCGACATGAAAAAAATTGCCCATTGATAAGCTGTGTAAACCTTTTTTTCGAAATCCTTTCTGGAATGTATCAAGCTGTAATAAAAATTTCGACTAAAATAAAATTATAGTAGGTATTGTACGTGCCCATAGAAAGAACACTTTTGGCGGATAAAGCTTAAATAATTGTGCTCTCATTATGTCTCACTGTACCTATCTCACGACTTAGGAAAAGCGTCACGTCTCTAGAGTATTCCAATAACAATATTTTTTCGCAAAAAAAATGGCAAAACCGCCTTTCTTCGTTTACAAAATTCGAATATTTCGCTCAAATTGTTTACATTATTGTTGATTTATGTAAAATTTCAATGTGGTCCCATTATACAATCTCGGGTGTATAACCCTTGCGAACTAAAAATAATTTTTCGATTCGGTTCAAATTGGCGAAATTATCGATGAACATACACAAAAAAAATACATACACACGAACATATAACCTCCTCCGTTTTGGAAGTCGATTAAAAAATAACAAAATGCTACCATATGTCACACTTGTTAACCAAGCGAATAATTGAGAAAACTATACAGTAAAATCAACAAAAGCAAATCTATTGTTGCTTATTACACTGTTCTGTGGAGTAGAAAGGACAGGCGAGGCAGAATGAAATATGTTGTGCGACGCCGCCGCAGACGAGACAAATCATTTATCTTCTGATGTCCACAGATAATAAAGCAATACTAGTTTATTTTTATCGCAGAGGTGAACGACTGCGGCTTATCAGACAATATAAATGTTTTCCTTGAAAATTGCTAGAGCAATGTTAACGATTTTCTGAGAATGTTTATTTAAGAAAAACACTTACTGCAAACAGTTATTTTTAAAAGAAATTCGTCTTTTATAACTTTGCAAATATTTGTGCCGTGCATAATGCATACCTACTGCACAAATGTAGGTATGTATAAATTATACAACCTTTCCACACAAATCTGTTGAAATCATTAGATAACTAATTGATTATTTTTTTATGAGGTAATGAGAAAAGATGATTATTGTAGAGCCTAACGTGTGTAAATTCCTAAAATGTGAGATATACAATACAACCCTAAGAATAAAGTACGGGATTGTTTTAATAAATAATTCAATTATCTTTAAAATATTAAAACTAACTAACAAAAAATAAAATAAAAAAAAACCCTAAGTTAAAGTGCTTTCTTTGCTTATTGAACACGTGACAACGAAGTATAACTGAATAGGTACGTAATTACCTGCTACTTTTTCCGCTACACTAGAATTATATTGGACCTAATTACGCTCAGGGTCAAAACATACAGGCATATTTCAATTTTCAGCACAAAACAACTCAGCCGATTAAAAAACAGCTCAGCCGCTACGCTCAGGGTCAAAACATACAGGCATTTACATAGTGAATAGTGAAGTATATAACTAGACAGGGCGCTAAATAATAAAAATTACAAAAGTACTACGACGCACGGCCTAGACGTTGTAGTCAGACAAATTTTCGCGCCAAAAACTACTGTTGAATTGTTGATAAGATAAGATAAGATAATTTATTTATTCACAAATACCTAACCCAAACACCAAACAATACAGATTCAATTTGAGTACTTATTAACTAAACGAAAAATTTACAATTCAGATAGGTACAAAGGTAACAAGTATAAGCACTAATTGAATTTTACAAAATTACCGGAGTAGAAAGATGAGACGCTTAAGTACCTAAATCAACATATTTATGAACTACTATCTATTTTCTATCACTTCTATTAGTATTATGTAGGTTTTTACTATTATCTAGAGTCTAATCATAACAACGTGTATATATTAACTATCTAAGTATGTATGGCACATATTTTTTCCCACACCCTATACGCTAGTAGCTTCTCCACCTAAGTATCCTCGCTCCACGGGCATATAGGTACGTATTTTATAGTAATGCCCTCCGGAGACCATCGACAACATTAAAATTTTCAAATGAACGTCGCGGTCTGATCCTCTCCATACGTCTCCGAGTCGGCAGCCGGTGTATATTTTACGATATTTGAGTTTTACGGACGATCGAACAAGCCGGATATTACGACAGGCAATAAAATGAACCAATAATCTACTGTATTTGGTAAAATATATAAAAATATTACGAACGCCTCATAAAATATTATTTAATATTGAGAACAAGAGCGATAAATCTAGGAAGTGTGAATCGTGGCAATGACAATAAATTCGGTTATATTTGGACTTAAGATAATATTACAGCTTATTATTTTTCTGTGGTTCGTATATTATCTGCTTATACGATACTTATTCTGAAAGTTTAGAGATTTGAAAATGGAAAGTAATTTTTAGGGCTGTCATTTTTTGCTTGGCTGCTTTTTTTATTTACCTAAACTACAGTATACCTACTTACACCTGCGGTTAAATCAGTGCCTTTGAAAATCTATATTCTTTATCTCTATCATTTTGATTTTGGATGAAAATGACGGAGAGTGTATATTTAGCAACATCTCTGTGTATTTCTACCAACCAATGTGACGAAATTAAATTCTAAATACCTAAGTATTATGTCTGGTTTAGTTTTAATAGCGAAGAAAGCACTTTTGATGCTATTTTACCAAATTAAAACCATAAAAGTCTCAGCTAATAGACAAAAGTTTTTCCGAACACTGTCGCAACGACAACGACGATAATTTTGTACCAAGAAAGTGCATAAAACTTGATACGAGTAAAGGGAACGTTCGTACGTTTAAAAAGTAGCTAAGTATTACTGCAGATGCAGGTGCAAACTGCAGTCCCATTTAATTAGGCTAAATAAAGAGTAAGTGCGTCGCATCCTTCTGGAAGCACTGGTCATGTGTTTCACTTTGCTTGGACTTGATACTGTGCATTGTGCTACTTGGAATCTGACTAATTCTTTTACGTACTTAGTTTCTATTACAATGATATAGAAAAATAATGAATCTAGCTACACCTGTGCTTACTAGAAAGTCAAAGTCAAATCTCTTTATTTCGTAGTCACATTACATGTACTTGAAATCGTCCGATAACATTGGTTATAGCTATGTCTTAATTACTAAAAGTAATTTATAAAAATTTAAATTATTAAGATAATGATAAAATTAATAAATTAAATTACTAGACAGATTAATCCACAGGACTAGTCAGATTAAGTAATATAATAAAAAGTAAATGTCAGTGTCATTCAAACAATTTCAGGTAAAATGGTCAAGAAAAAAGAGTACAGATAAAAAATAAGTAACATGTAGCATAAACGAGTAACAGTTACGTTACGTAGAACTAGTTGTTTGCCTAGTATAGAAAAGGGACTCAACATTTTTAGGCATAAAAATTAAATGGCCCACCTACCGTGTACACTGTACTTATCGGGTTACGGGCAAACCGTTATTTTTTGTTTTTTAGTACCTACGGAACCCTAAAAATATAAGTCTGAAAATCATTTGTTTCAGTTCAGTTTATTTTATTCGTCAAATTGGTGTTAGAGACACACCTTTGAATAGTAAATTACAAATTGAGTTTTACTCTACTACTTAGTTATTATTTGGAATTCCACAGATTGTAGTAAATGAATATTAATAGCACTTGGCTCCTTTAAAATCTTTTTAGAAGCTGAGGGTAGAGAAATTCGCCTTTCCAGAGTCAGGCCGAGTATTGAAATAATCATGACATGGTTAAGTGGGCGCCCAACTGGGGACTAAATGCCAAAGGACCTAGCTGCCTGGCAACACCTCGTAATAAAAAAAAAATGGGTTAATGTCACTATAATGTGTTCGATCAAGAAAATCTGAAAGAGATTTAATATGACACAAGTTAGAATGAGACATCAGAGAAAATATCTCGTTCAGTGGCTGTTGTCCTGTTTTTCATAATTCTGAGCTGTTGTCGGATTTTTCGCCGCGGATTTTCAAATTGTTGTCTGACTCTAATTCATGTTTGACAGTTTTGACAACTCGCGGCCAGATTTTCCATTCATTTTTGTGGTTGACAACTTTTTTTTTAGCCAGGGGAAATCTTTTATAGATACCACCACACCTCGTGGGCAGGCAGGTGGTTATTGGGAGTCCTGCCGACTGGACAGTATACCCACCAAAACCCCTGGGTGTTCCACCACACCGCCTGGTGTCGGGGCTACGGGCACGCTTGCGCACTCCTCCGCGGCACCCGACAGCGCTGGCCTCAATCAGGCCCCATCAAGGAGCATAGGCTCCCGCCAGAATGACGATGTGCCGGTTGGGTGATTGAGAACTGCCTCAAGTGACAACAGTTCTAAAAATACACTTCTTAGTCGCGCCAAAATATTTGCAAGTCTACATACTAGTATTACTAGTGGTACTTGACGGGATAACAAACCAAAGTTAAGAAACTTTTTGACGAAAATGACTCTTTTAATGGCAAAGCTTGGAACACTATCTACAAAATTAACATGTCGAAGCAAATGCAGCTAGATGCAGTTTCGCATACTGGAATTAGTACCTATCTACATTGCATAATATATTATGCCCGTGCATTACATGCATAGTAAAAGCCTCGTCTGTCAAAGGAATGAACATCAAAGGTAAATAATGTTTAGAAATTCCTAGCTACATTATATTCTAAACAATGATAACGAAAATGTTCGTAGAGCACGTGATGTGAAATTTAACCGGCAGTTAACATTATCGAAATAAGTGGCTTTTGTTAGACTGTCGTTATAAGGTATCGCTCATAAATTACAATGTGCAAATGACAATTTACTTAATAAAACAATAAAAAAATCATCAGATCAGAATAAAAGTGTTTGCCCCCTATATTATAACGTAGGATGGTTGGCGCTAGTCTCATACTTTTCAATACATACAATAGTTATTTGTTAAACAAGAGTGCAAAGTTGTCAATAGATATTTGTTGTACAAGAATGCAAAGTTGCTTTTTAACCGCGTGCTCAATATTGATGACTCTAATTTTTATTATTTATTTATTAATCCTGAGCGTAAGTAAGGGAATCAAAAGAGCACAAGGTGAAAAATCTTTGCACTCGAGTACAACACGTAACTTTTCATCCCACCTCAGCAAGGAAATGATTAAAATCGTCTACATACCTTACTGTTTCAAGTACTTCTCGCGTGATTGTTGAGGGAGAAAGCTCATTTGCTCATTATTAACAGTTTCAGTCAATTTTGTTGGCGTCAAATAAACTTCCTCGTTTATACTTAGAATCATCACTAACTTTTAACATATGTACTTAATAAAGAACTGTTTTTTGCCTGACATGTTCCTAGCACGTTCATGGTATGACATTGACATGTTATAATGGGCAGGTATCTTTATAGTTTAATTTTATGTAAATCATATGAAAAATTATAGGTATTTGATATTTGTTTTTGTTCTAGTAAGTAATCTTGTTTTTGAAGTGAAAAGTTTTGAAGTGAAAACTTCTTTAGCAGCGTTGTGATCTTATTGGGACGGGTAAAAAAAATTGAACTCGCGTCAGGACACGTGACCTGATCGAAAATTCGTAAGACGGAGGGAGCAAGTTTTCACTTCTGCCGGCACTCCCGGAGAGCAACCCGTTGTTTTTTTTCAATAATGGCTACCTATACCTAATGACGAAAAACTACAATAATGTACTAGTATACCGTCCATATTTTAAACAAACACCTCGGCCTAAAGGCTTTTGCAATGCTACGCGGAAACTCCGTTAAAAATGTAAGTTCATAACTATAGGCTGTCCTAGTTTCCGTTTTTAAGTCGCCTGAAGGCCCCTGACGTGACTAAACGGTTAAAACAATCGTGTCCTATAATTTAACGTGTCATCGGAGCCACGCTAGCGCTCTGTCGTACATGGCACACGCGGTCACTCATACCGAGCTAAAAGTTGCTTCACTTAAGTGATCGCTAATAGGCTAGGTGTTTACCTAGACAAACTACGCTATGAGCTAAACGCGCGAAACTCCATTCCGGAGAAGATACGCGCCAATGTTCGTTGTAACATTGCAACATTTTCTATTTAAGCCCTCACAATCAAACCTTCCTTGGGCACAAAGCTGGTCCCACCGCAAATTATAAAACATGTTTTGAACGCAGCCCCACAGACTTCTGCGGTTCAGACTCAATTGGAAAGTGGCCATTGTTCCGTGTTTCACCGCACTGAATATTAATAACTGCGTAGACTTACCGTTAGGTATTATTATTGTTAAAATTAGCTGCGCCGTGTTTTTCCCCAATTTTCCGTTATTTCCTCATTTAGCGGGGAGTAATTAAGTAGGTCTATTCTTTTCACACCGAAATCCGAGTACATTTCTGTGCCTTCAGACATGTTGGCATTATTAAACGAAATTTTCACACCGAAATCAGAGTACATTTCTGTGCCTTCAGACATGTTGGCATTATTAAACGAAGTATAACCAGCCAAATCTGAGATTACCTCAGGTACAATACGTAGCAACAATGATCTTGTGGTATATAGGTTGAATCCTAGGATTTTTTAGTTCATGTAATACATCCATGGTCGAAGTATGTGTCAAGTAAAGCGTAACGAGGCGCATGATAGGGTTTCGTAGGTCTCTCAGGTTTCTCACATAGGTACCTACATCAATTACAGTGGAACCTGGTTAATTGGGATCTCAAGGGACTAAGAATGTTGTACCATTTAATCCTAGAAATCAGATCTCTATTAACCAGGTTTGAAAAGTACCGTTAATAGAGGTAGTTCAATAAAAAAAACCGGCCAAGTGCGAGTCGGACTCGCGCACCGAGGGTTCCGTACAAACCTGCAAGGTTTACAAAGTTCGTTCATTACGACAAAAAAAGTAATAAGTTTATATTTATTAAAAAATATATATTTTGTAATGTAACTAAAAATTTAAGGTTTTCGGAATTTTTCCTTTATGTGTGCTATAAAACGTTGCTTCATGCCAAATTTCAAGATTCTAGGTCGACTGGAAGTACCCTTTAGGTTTTGATTCCCTTGCGAGTACTTGCGAGTTTCAAAATTTGCGGCATAAACGGCTGTATCTTTTGATTGCGTTGGCTTAGAAGTTTGATTTTTTTACAGCTTCAAGGGACAGTAGACCTGAGTAATTGATATAAATTTCAGCTTCATACCTCCACGCGTTCCTGAGAAAAAGGGTCTTGACAGACGGACGGACGGACAGACGGACAACAAAGTGATCCTATAAGGGTTCCGTTTTTTCCTTTTGAGGTACGGAACCCTAAAAAGTACCGGGACCTCATTGCAACTCTCAATAATAGAGGTTTCTCATTTATCCAGGTCCCATTTAACCAAGTTTCACTGTATGTATTATATTCCTTAACTAGCGGCCCGCCCTGGCTTCGCACAGGTGTATAATTATACATATAACCCATACAACAAACCTGATTTTTTAGACGTTTTTATCTCTACATTAATAATAGTAACAGGTAGATGCTTGAAATGTTCACAGAATATTTAGTTTTATATTTATTTCAATACAGTACGGGCTCCCATACAGTACGGAACTCTCCGTGCGCGAGTCCGACTCGTACTTGGCAGATTATTTTACTATGTAGTGATGATAGTGATACTATAGAAGCCAGTTGGTTAATGTTTTCTTAAAGTTTTTGTTTTCTTGTTTCCTTATTATTCATCACTATGACGAAATTGCTAACAATACGAGTAAAGACCTACTTAACACTGCATTATACGAAGGCTGTTTCAATGTTAGGTCAGCTAAATGGCATCTGTCCAGCTCGCGTGATTAAAATCCACAACGTGAGAAACTCATTAAAACTTTAACTAGGAAATATAAACTACCACGGCGAGATCGCAAAGCTTGCACTCAACGTACAACCGCATTCCGAATTTTGAGCTGCCACTTTGACGCCCTTTGTAATTTTTGGTTTAATTTACAAAAAAATGTCTTCAATATTTTATAATAAAATATCTAACAAACTAATTATAATATTTATTTTACCCAGACATCGTGCTTATTCATACTCTGACAGAAGGTACCCCTACCTAAACTAGTCTTGTAGTGTAGGTACTATAAGCTGCGCCACATAAGTTGGCGGATGTGAAGTTACCTACAAGCTGCGCCATATCCAATCCTGACTGAAGCTTACATAAAGCCGCACGTTGATTGGCTATTATATGTGTGTTAGGTATTGGCGCGTTGCTATTCATTCGATCTAAACACCAAGCAGTACCTAGTATGTAGTAGCAGTAGTAGGAGCAGTACTGTGTTCCGAATTGAAAGGCAATGTTGTCAGCAGAATTTCAGGACATGAGCAAGACACGAGTTCAAAATACAAAATACGGGCATACGTCCTCGTTCTTAATCGTACAAAAAAATAATATTTTTCAGTTACAATGTTAAAAGTACCTTGTTAAAATACCATTAGCGGCGTAGCACTAGATTTCATGTTTTTTACGGTACTCGATAGCGATAGCGAATTTAATTAAACTTCTATATACTACTCTTGGATTAATTTATGTGTATTTCGCCACGGTTGTAATCCAAAAAATCTTCAGTTCTCGCAAACATGTAAAATTGATTATTAAAACCATGACAGGTTAGAAACATTAATTTATAGGTACTTAATTACCTTAGTGTTAACCTACTCAAAAATAAGCAAAGAATACATTGAATTTCTATTTTAATCCTATACATATTAGCATAAATTATCTACGATAAGACGTATACTTAATAATATCTTTGTTTATTTTCGATATACTCGGTCCAATTAAGAAAAAAAGCCGGAAGAAGTGCGAGACAGGACAGCCCATCGAGGGTTCCGTACAAATACCGGAAATTCCGGAAAACCGGGAACTGAGTTTAGCTAAGCTTTTAGACATTGCGCCACCTATTTCACAACGACAAAACTAAAGACAGCTTCAGGCAAGTGAGCTTTCCAAAAGCTCAAGCTTCACCTTTCCTTATTTTGAAACGGCGAGGAAAATGCAGATGGCGCCACTTATAAAAACTTAGAAACTCAGACTTTTGACTTTTGTTAGGTTTTCAAGAAAGTAAATCATTTCGGTTAGCGAGAAATCTTTCTTTTTTTATGATAATAAAGTACTTAGGTAAATCTTTATTTTTATGCTAATAGGTAATAAACTGAAGACTTGAAGTAGAGTTGAAGATATGTACAAAAATAATACGTAGGTACCTATTATGTACGTGGAAGGGAACTAGGTATTTCACTTATATATTATTTTGTTTAATGTCTATAAGCAGTTCTTACCCACCATCCACCTTTGACCACCTGGGTGAACCGTGGAAAGTTTTTTTTATTACGACTCACATTTGTCCACCTGTTTAGTTTCCATCGTCCACCTAGTTATGAAATTAATCGTTTTCGGTAATCGATTTGCGGAACCAACAATGTAGCAGAGACATTTTTGATAGTTGCAAGTTTTTAGTTTCCTTTGATATTATATAGGTAAGTACTTATTGGCAAAATATTCTAGAACGATATTTGTATAATTTACCAAAGTCGCTAACAGCTAATTTAAATGTGCTACTCCATACATATGTTGAAGGTGAGTGAACTTTTTGTTTGGAACAGCTGAATCGGAATGCCGATTTCAGGCTTAGTCCATGTTTTTAAGGTGTTCATAGGTAACAATGAGTATTATCTACCTGTCACTGTAAATACCTATGGCAAGGATTCAAAACAGGATTAATGCTGTTTTAGCCGACTCCAAAGATAAGCGGACCAGACGCCTCTCCAGCAGAGACATTCCAGACCAGACTTGAAGCGTTGTAATACATACCTAAGAACATTGTTTGTCCAGTGTTTAGCGAAAAACATAACAGTTGCGAGCGCATGTTACGCTTATGCTTCGTCTAGGGGAAGTTCACGGGTGGTTGGTGGTGATGGATTGAAAAAAAAGTCATTCGCCATTTTATAGCGGCGGCCATCTTGGATTTACAATAATAAATTGAATATACATAATTGCATTGTCACCAGAACTAAAGGGGTACACCAAATTTCAGATCAATCGGTTGACAGGAAAAGGGTGAAATAACAATTACTAAATTTGACCCAAGAAAACAAACGGGGTAAGCTAAATAAAACCGTTTAAAATAGGCAGCTGCCCTGTCTAGAGTAATTCTCTAGCAAACATCAATGCGCGAGCGTAGTGAAGCTGTTCTATTATCGCTAAGCAATTATGGCATTTCTGCTATGGCAGTACGGACTTACCCGGCTCCGCGTCCTCCTTTGCTTTGGTGGAATCAGGTCCTAAAGATAACGGGAAGACGCATAAACGCCGTGACATCAACTCGGATCTCCATAAAAGAGTAATTTTTGCTTTTAGTGCGATATAAACCCAAATTATCTCGAGAAGCAAACTGATAAAGATGTGATCATGTTCGTGCATTTAATTGAGCATGGAATTAATTATACTCGTAGGTATTATTTAAACGTCTAGTTTTTACATTTTTCTTGGACATTCGGCATTTGGATTTATTAATTAGTTTTTTTAGTGGTGCATTACAAACGCATTTGAAACATAATACAAACCGTAATACATAATACCTGATTTTGGGCAGTCATGTGACTATTGGGACCAAACTTGGTATCAGAATTTCTGACATAAAACGAAAAATAGATAACATATGATTCGATCAAGGAGCATGATAACCATTATCATGGTTATGCTCCTTGGATTCGATCTATACGTCTGAACGTATAGATCGAATCATACAAGTCGGATGTAAAGTTAGCTATAAGCTGTACGAAACCCAATCGTCGCGCAGCTTTATATAAGCCTCAGTCAGGATTGGATATTGCGCTGCTTGTAGCTAACTTCACATCCGCCGACTTGTATGATTCGGCCTATAGGTACATCATTTTAGTTCGATTTAAACTTTGAGTGGATTGTCAGAGGGATTATTCGTAAACGTAAAACTACAATAGGTATAAGCCGAGTCAAATTTCTTGGCGTCTGTGAACATGAAGCGAGTATAATTATTCGTTCGCTGCGCGAGAAGTGGGGATATGTGCGTCTTGTAGCTAACTTTACAAGTTAGAAGTTTAAGAGAAGAAAAAAAAGTTTGATTCGGCATTCGTTTTCGTGTAGTTCCATACATTTCTTTACAAAAGAAATAACAAACAAATAACAAAAATGTATGGGGCAAAACGGAAACGATAATAGTTTCCGTTTACTATAGGCCGGATCATACAACTGTGATGTTAGCTACAAGCTGCGGATAGCCCGATCCTGAAGCATACTGAAGCGAGGATTGGGTTATCCGCAGCTTGTAGCTAACATCGCAGCCGCCAACTTGCATGATTCGGCCTATACTACTTATACCTACTAAGGCCACTGGCCTGAAAATAGCCGAGTCGAAACCTTCGAGCAAATATCTATAGGGTCACAATCGTGCAAAAAGAGTGTCCGAGCCAAAACCATGCCCAAACTACGTAGTGGGCAGGCTTTTT
The DNA here is from genome assembly GCA_964007245.1 of Hypomecis atomaria. NCBI lineage: Eukaryota > Metazoa > Arthropoda > Insecta > Lepidoptera > Geometridae > Hypomecis > Hypomecis atomaria. Next base: position 4,927,016 of record OZ023297.1, read on the forward strand.
AGTTAGTCGTAAGGCCACCGCAAGCTGACGAGAACGCCGCGCGATGGGTTCCAAAGTGCTTGGTTACAAGAACTAATTAGGTGACATCACGTCAAGGTTCGAGAACTCGGGTCATTGTGAATTATTTAATGTAAATATCTAAGTCGGTATGTATGATGGCGCTCGGACATTTATTTTATTACTTTTACTTAGGAACTGTGGCTCTGTAGATACTTTCTCGAAGGTCGAAACCCATAAACAACGCCCCTGGCATATCCGTGCAAATACCTAAGTAGTGAGGTGTAACACTGATTCAACGTTCAAATAACACGACTACGCTTCCGCAAAATGTTAACATCTGGTATAGAACAAAACCAAATATCATGGAAAATCGTGTCGGCAATCATAATAGCCGGTCAATTAATGGCAGTAGCCGCAATTAGCAGTCGTGAGCTCAATTACAGATAATTACGAACGTTGGAGATAGACGCAGTGGTGTCGGATGACCCACATCGCTGCTCATATCAGCGCATTTCATGCTGGAATATACTTTATTAATTTATTAATTGAGGATTTTTTAACAGAAATAACCTTGAAAAACAATAACAATTTTTTTTCGCCAAAACATGCACCACTGCCTTCAACCGTATACCTACAGAACTCGAATAGTTAGCACGATTCATGTAGCATTTTTTACATTATTGTTTATTTTTCAAAAACGGTGGTTCAGCCGATTTCTTAATAATTTAAAAAAGTCTCTGAAATGTGATATACTAAACAACAATATAATTTTTCAAATCGATTCACAATTAAGTAGTGAAAATATCGATTGTACAAACACAAAAAAAACATACAGACGAACATCTCCTCCTGTTTGGAAGTCGGTTAAAAACCAAGGCTTCTTTAAAAAGGCAGTGACACCAACTAATACATAACTCCAAAATATTTAGCGATAAAACAAAACAAATAGGTCTGCAGGAAACGGCATGCTGTATCCTCTTGCATCACTCTGCCAGAGATTAAGTTCCAAACGTGAACTAACCATAATAATATCCTGTTTCACTTTAAACCAAGTAAAATAACACGATTTATTAAACTAATTAACTTTATCTATAGATACTGATTTAGTTCAATTTGCTTGTATTGTACTGTGAGAGTACAATTTAAATTTTAAGATCTTTTGTAATCACAGTGTGTTACTTTTGAGATAAGCCATTTGAAGATTCAGACCGCCTTACCACAAAAGATTTAAACATGTTTTAGACACTGTTTAGCCGTGCAATTTGTACTTTTAAACATTGTCTAAAGCGAGCGTAAAACTTTTGTGGTAAGAGGGAGATTGCCTAGCATAAATGAAAACAACTGGTATTGTCTATGTACAACTGCTTTTTGAATTTTTTTTTTTACACCTTTTGGCTTTGTACAGTCTAATCTAGTTCTGGATAACCCTGTATATTAGAGACTTTAATTCATAGGTCATTTTGGTATCATTAACTCATTTTTGGCAAAAAAATCATTAGAGTATTTTTTGCTAAACTACATCTAATTACACCATTGTCAATAAAAAAAAAATTGTACTAGGTACTTAAAAATAAGTTGATGTGCTATACACCTCTACATTAGATGATGCAGTATACTGATACCTATATCACAAACATAAATATTCATTTAGAACTACCTACTTGCTGATGAGGTTTCATAGTTGATGGTAACATAATTTATGAACTATTTACATGTTGAAGAAGATTCTTATTTCTTTCTATTTCATTTCTTTGTTGTTAAGAGGTAGTCTAAAATTCGTGGCCTCTCTTGGGCCCCTCCAATGTAGTCCATAGCAGTTCTACCCAGGGAAATGCCATCAATTTTATTCTGGAGGTTTTTAGGTTTGAGTTCCACGGCATACAACCTAGATGTCTCAAAGTTATATTACGAGTAAGTACTTAACCGATTACTTTAAAATGGTGCAGAGAAATCATCATCACTATCAGCACATAGCAGTAGGACGTCCACTGCTGGACATAGGCCTCCCCTATGGATTTCCAATAAGCTCGGTTGGAAGCGGCCTGCATCCAGCATGTTCCTATTGTCTTAATAATGTCGCCGCAGAAAGCAGGCGGAGAAATATTATAAAACTTGCATTGTAAGCTATCTCGAGTATCTATCTTCGAATTCTTTAGTCAACAAACAGATTTAAATACTTGTCCAACTACTACATATATAGTTTTGAATTAAAAGTGACATACTCAGATATACATACTAAGATGCAGTGTGCTTATAAGATAGGCTTATCATAAAGTCTTAAGTCAAGAACTCATTAAAATTGCTAAAAAACATTCAATCAATTCTTATAATTTATCTTGACTTTTGTTTTCATTTTCATAATGGTGATAAGAATGCTACATTTAAAATACACTTAAGTAGCAAGATATTTTGGAAAGATGTTGTACATGATTTGGCTAACATGTTCACTAAACATCTACTGGCTACCTCCATAAGTGTGTAGAAGAAATTTGATGGCACATAGTCCGCTAATCTACTCAACATCAGGCAGTATGTGGTCAAACGCAAACCTATTCAGAATAAAAAAAAAAAAAAAAAACATGTGTATCTGCCAACCTGCACTGAGCCAGTGTGGTGATTATGCCCCAATTACCCTTAGTGGGTAGTGGTTGAATTTAAGGCTTATGACTATTAAAAAGGCTGGTAAAGAACAGAATATGGCATCATCAGATCAACTGGACTTAGTTTAGCAGAAAGGAATTGAATCATTATTCAGCCATCTCAGATTTCTCTTACAAACATCTTATAAACAGCGAATCCAGGATTTTGGATTGAGAGGACTTGACATTGCATGATTATTCTAAGAAACATTGAGTGATTCTCTGTCTAAACTTGACTTGCTAAAGGAGATTTATTGAATCGACACTTGTATTAATTTAGACTGCCTCGTTGGCACAGTGGTTAGCGACCCTGACTACGGGGTCACAGAGGCATGGGTTCGATTCCCACCCAGGGCAAGCATTGATGTGATGAACATAGTTGTTTGCTTGTTTGTTTTGTCAGAGACTGTGTGTAAGATGTCCCCTAAAATTTATTTATTATTAACGGATTGCAACTATTTTGGGGTCCGGGGTACTTTAGCCCCTGGATCCACTATTCTCTTTTATAGCCATAGATATCCAAATGGCAACAGCTGATTTGTTCAGGTAATATAAAATAAAATCATTCAATTTAAATTGAAATTTAAATTATTTAATCTTCAAATAAAAATAGCACTTCTGAGTTTTACAGCAGCATCTGTAGATTGGAGGGAATGGTGCTACAGGTACATTTCGAGGAAGGCCAAAGGACAAGGAGAAGGCAGGATCTGGAATTTTAGGTTTAATAAATAACAGTAGTAGGTACAATGATTAGGTTGTACACAATCTGTGAGTTTAGCTCTCGATAGAAACATACCTAAACATAACGGTGTGGTCACTCACCTTGAATTTGTTGCCAAAATTATATCCTCTTCTTCTTCGATTCTGCTGTAGGTACTTCAAACTTTCACTGAATTCCAAATAGAGCTCCACTTGCAGTTTCTAGTCACAAATAGCTTCGTAAAATCGAGTATTCACTACATTCACCAAAACCATTCGAATTTACAAAAACACGAAACTCAATTAATCAATTGTCATTAGTTACCGAAACAATGCTTCTGAGCTATTTAAACTACCGTTACAATAGTGTTTCCAATACTTGTTTCATTTTTTTCGGTATTCATCACATAAAAATGCGATAAATTAATTTCAAAACAAATTATTTCAATCTGACACAAATGACAGCTCTTCACACTCCAGAATTTAGTTCCAGAAATCCTGATAGCACAGCAATTTACACGTCAAAAAAGTAATTTACCACGAATCTGAAACGGTTTCTTCATTAAATAATTTAATTAAAAAAATCTAAAAATGAAATATTTAATTTAAACGACAATCTCGCACAGCTAGCGATCGCGCGACGCGTTTTTTTTTTTAGATCGTTCTTTTTTTTTTTTTTAAATATTCGCCCACTTTTGGGCAGGCTAAAGCCTTTAAGGCCATACCGCCTAGTCTTACGTATTCTTTGATTCTATTTTTAGCAGATTCACAATAATTTTACTAAAAAAAAACAATTTAAATTACAATGGAAAATACAATTATTATTAAAAAGAAATATTCACAAAAATCAACTAAACGAAATATAACACTGAGGTATAGGCAAGTCAGGGCAAGTTAGGAGCGATGTGCACGACGCAAAGGCTGGACGCAGAAAGAGAGCGGCGGTGGTGCGCGTTGGCTTTTTATAAGCTTGCGGGGTGGGGAGACGCGGTGGCGTGAGGCAAAATGGCGCCTCTCAGCTAACACGGCTTCTCCTGACACGTGGTCGTCCCGACCACATCTTTACTGCTGCGGCTCTGGAGGAGGACCCTCTTCATCTCCGGTGGCTGGCTGCGGAGTAGCGGATGCCTGGCTGCAGGCAGATGGGTTGTCATGAGCCTCATCTTCAGCTGGAAATATAGAAAACAAGGCATTAGTCAGACGCTCTTAACAAGCTTATAGTTTTTAGCTCGTACTGACAGATGAGAGCAAAAGCTCGATCCGTGTCCGGTATAGCACTCCGTTGCTATGTCACTAGCAGAGCGAATGCTCGTGCTGTGCATTTGTTGGATAGGCACTCCGTTGCCAAATCCTGTCGAGATCGAGATCATCTCGATCATAACACGTGAAATTTCATCAGCAGAACCGGAGCTCAGCTGAGTACGTGTTAGATATAGCACTCCGTTGCTATATCAGCAGCAGAGCGTGTGTTCGCTGCTTGCATGAGGGATAGGCACTCCGTTGCCAAATCCGGTCGAGTACAACTCGACAAAAACATGTGTTGAATATAGCACTCCGTTGCTATGTCTACAGCAGAGCGTATGCTCGATGCTGTGCTGGATAGGCACTCCGTTGCCAAATCCCGTCGAGTCCAACTCGACAACACATGTGTTAGATATAGCACTCCGTTGCTATATGAACAGCAGAGCGTATGCTCGATGCTGTACTGGATAGGCACTCCGTTGCCAAATCCTGTCGAGTCCAACTCGACAACACATGTGTTAGATATAGCACTCCGTTGCTATATCAACAGCAGAGCGTATGCTCGATGCTGTACTGGATAAGCACTCCGTTGCCAAATCCGATCGAGTCCAACTCGACAAACGCGATGTAGATATAGCACTCCATTGCTATATCACCAGAGTGTAAACTCGCTGCAACATACGCGTTGGACACGGCACTCCGTTGCAGCGTGCGAGAGGAGTCTAACTAGACACCAGACACAACAAAGGCACACCAAAATTGCTATACATCAAAAGAAGACAAAAAAATTTGCCGTAGGCAAAAGTCCGAAACTTGCACACTCGACTCGAACGTCGTTCAACTAGCGCAAAGTATAACGCGCGTACTAGCAAGTTTTACATAAACAGCAATTGGCATGCATTAACTTTAACTTTTATAACAAATAAAGTTAACTCACTTTCAAAAAATGCGGCGCATGACTCGGGGGTCCACTCTCCTCGCCAAGCAACCATGTGCTCGGCGGCAGCCTGAGTCGTTTTTCCATACGACCCACCAAGTAGTTGCAGTGCGTACCTGCCATGTGGCAGTACTTGTGTCACGTGGTATGGGCCCCGCATGCTTGAATCGAGTTTGCCTGTAACTTGTGCATTTTTTATTACGAACACCTTATCACCTAGCTGAAAGGTTCTGGCAATAGTTCGATTCTCGTTCACGTACGCGTCCTGTTGGCTTTTGTTTTTATTCAAAAGCTCAGTAGCTCGCTGCCTGTGCAATTCGCGAAGCGCTTGGCGGCTCGGTCCCGCGTCTTCTATCGCAACGTCGCGAATCAAACCCCGTATGACCGGGGTCATAGCCTCGATGCCCATCAGCAACTGCAGCGGCGACGTCTGAGTGGTTTTTTGCTTAGTGCAGTTAAGGACGAGCTGCATTCGCCACAGCACATCAGACCACTCACCGTCCTTGTTAGCGGCCTCAATCCGCAACATGTTTAGAAGCGTGCGACAGTAACGCTCAACTTGCCCGTTTTCGCCGTGCATGCCGGGTGTTATGAAGTGCATTTTACTGCCTATCTTACAAACCCATTCCTTAAAGCTGGCGCTCTCAAACATTCGTCCTCTATCGCACACGATCAATTTAGGAGCCCCGAATAAGGAGACTGCGTTAGAAAACGCTCGCTGAAGTTCGTTTGAGTCTTGCTTTTTAAGAGCATAGAATAGGCAGTACTTTGAGAATGAATCGATAATGAGCAAGATGTACTTAAATTCGTTTGAAGTAGGTAAAACTCCAAGAACATCGACATGAACCGTATCAAAAGGGAGATCCGGTTTCGACCATGAAGAAATCGGTTGATGTGGCGCCCTAGGCACTTTTTTTGAGGACAAGCAAATTAAACAATGCTTTGTATACTTTTTGACAAAAGCGTGAAGCCCCGGGAACCAGAAATGTCTTAGAATGAGATCTATGGTCTTGTCTGCATTTATGTGATCATGTTGGTCGTGGAATATTCTTAAGAGGCTTAAACGATGACCTTTAGGAATATAACAGAGAAGTCTTGAATCCTCCCCTGTAGGAGTGTACTTGTAATACAAAACATCGTTACGGACGGCATATTTAGTCGAGTCAAGTTCGCTATTGTTCAATCTATCAATCAGCGCACGAGTCTCCTCATCCGCTGATTGAGCGATCTGAGCCCAATTTTTAGGTCGCGTAATATGGCATACATCTACAGGATTTCGACTTAGAAAGTCAGCATGTTGCAACATTACACCTTTTCTATACTCAATGTTGAAGTCAAAATCCTGCATGTATATCCACCAGCGCGCGACGCGCGGTAGAAGGTCCTTCTTTCGTTTCGTCAGTTTAAGGGCATTACAGTCGGTTACGATCTTAAACGTAATGCCAAGCAAATAGTGACGAAAGTGCTGTAAGGCCTTAACAACGGCGAGCGTCTCGAGCTCATACGAGTGATACCGTGATTCGGCGCCTTGTGTGGTTTTGCTGAAGTATGCCACTACTCTTCTCTTATTATCGTTATGTACTTGTATGAGTATACTTCCATAACCAACAGAGCTTGCATCAGTATGCAATTCGGTCGGCAGTGAGGGATCAAAAATAGCCAACACGGGTTCACTCGTCAGACGCTCGATAAGGTACTTACGCGCAGTTTCCTGCTCCTCGCCCCAACGAAAAAGTACTCCTTTTCGAGTGAGGCTGGCTATACATGCCGTTTTAGAAGCGTAGTCTGCTATGTATCGGCGGAAATAACCTGCAAGACCAAGTAACTGGCGTACCTGCTTTACGTTCGTGGGCACAGGTGAATCAATCAAGGCTTTAATTTTTCGTTCGCTCGGTCTAACCTGACCTCCAGAAATAATCCTGCCCAAATATTCAACCTCTGTGGCCACGAAAGTACTCTTTTTTGTATTGACGGAAAATCCAGCGGAAGTCAGTACCTCTAGCACCTCACGAAGATTCTGCAGCGCTTCATCTACAGTTGATGCTAAAATGATGACGTCATCTATGTAGCTAAGTACCTTTCCTGAATCGATCAGCGGTTGCAGTGTTTTCTCAATTATACGTTGGTAAACCACTGGAGCGTTGGCTAAACCGAAAGGCATCTTTAAATATTCAAAATGTCCTTCGGGTGTGACGAACGCTGTCTTGGCCACCGAGTCATCAGATAATTTGATCTGATGAAAGCCTGTTGCCATGTCTAGGCAACTAAAATACTTACTTTTACCAAGGCGGTCTATATGGTCATCAATCAGAGGCAATGGAAAACGATCCTTCACTGTAATAGCATTTAATGCGCGGTAGTCTACGCACATTCGATCATTTCCGTCACGCTTTTTGACGAGAATGATCGGGCTAGCGTACGGTGAAGTAGACTCCCGAATAATGCCCTTATCAAGTAAGTCCCGTGTTATTTCACGAACTTTTATTTTCTCATCGATAGATAACCTATACGGCCTATAGCAGACAGGCGTGCTACTCGTCAACTCAATATCCATAGTACCGGTCGTTACAGTACTTGTAGCAGTACCCACAGTGAAATTATCGCTAAATTCACTAACGATTTTCAATAATTTTTGTCTATCTTCGCCCTCGAGAGGCGAGTTGACAGTTAATTGTTCCTTTGAGTTGACGAACATCACCTCTTTTTTGCTGTCGGTACTAGGAATTCGCGTAATTCTATGCGAATTGTTGGTACGAATGTAAGCAACACCTGCGCGGTTAAAAACGTCGGTACCTATCAGCACCGGTACATTTATGCAATTCGGCGGTACTACGTAAAAATCTACCTCAAGAGCTATATCGGGAAATTCTATAACTAACGTTACGAAGTTAGTGCACTCGATATTTTGATTCCCGATACCGCGCAGAGTTTGCAATGTGGGTAGACGTGAACACTTAAAATGCTTTAAAACCGACTCGGAAATCAACGATACGCGGGAGCCACTGTCTATCAAAACATCGGTCGGTACCCCCTGTATTACCGCGGTAGTTACATCATTATCTATCGGAGCGCCTTTTAGCTCACGACAAAAATTCACATTATTTTTATTACGCTCTTCCGACCGTTCTTTCGCGAAACATTTGGTAACATCGTGCCCAACCTTTTTACAAAATGTACAACGTGAACTATTACCCGCTTTATCACTGTTTTGCGATGCACTCATTTTAGGTTGTTTTGGACAAGATCTTGCCAAATGACCCACTGAATTACACGAAAAACACTTAACTTCGTTATTAGGTTTGTTTTGGTTGAACACACGTTTTCGCGGATTACGGTCACTGTTCTTATTTGGAAAAGATTTCGTGGCATTGTTATTAGTTTTTATGTTAGGCTTGGTATATATCGACAAGAACTGAACAATATCTTTTGATGTGAGATGCGCATTAGTGGCCGTAGCTCGAATCTGCGGGTCGGTTATTCCACGAATGATAATAGCTGTCGCCAGGTCGTCGCTTAGACCTTTCACAATGTTTAACCTCAAAATAGAACGTCTCGCGTATTCTGCATAGGTGGAATACCGATCCGAGTTGGTGGACATTACTTCAAAAAGAATCTGTGCGACATCAACTCTTCGTGCGCAGAGAGGTTTGAACTCTTGCTTGAAATTCGACCACGAACGGTCATTAGTGACCCAATCGTTAAGCCAGCTTCGCGCGTCGCCTTTGAGGCAGTTCGCGATTCTAGACAAGCACTCATTGTCGTCCCATTTATTTATCTCACGGGCTTTATCTACCTCCTCGCACCAAGAATCAATGTCGTTCAGACTGGGATCGAAACACGAAATGTAATAATGGTTCGATCTCACCTTTGTTAATGCCTGAAGAGCTCCAATAAACCTTTCCGTGGCGTCGGCGGGCGCACTGGTACTCGCCACCGATTCCGGCGCTGGCGGCGGCGGCACAGGCGTGGACACCCTCGCCTCGCTGCACGTTGAGGCGGCCGGGATGGTGACGTCAGACGCCGCGCTGTCGCCCAGCGTAGCCAACGAAGTATCTGGACACGTGGCCGGCTGGCCAGTGTTTTCTAACGCGTTTAGGCGCGCTAAGATGGTGCCCAGCTGTTGCTGAATACTTTCAGCGTCTATATTTTGACCGCGCCGGGTCCTACCTCCATTGCGGGAGGTGGAACGGTTGGCCATAATGTTTTAGCCCATCACTCCTCTAAATGTAGCTCAAAGCCAGAGCGGGGATAGGCTATGGAGCCTATCCCACTTCTGATTTTAGCAGATTCACAATAATTTTACTAAAAAAAAACAATTTAAATTACAATGGAAAATACAATTATTATTAAAAAGAAATATTCACAAAAATCAACTAAACGAAATATAACACTGAGGTATAGGCAAGTCAGGGCAAGTTAGGAGCGATGTGCACGACGCAAAGGCTGGACGCAGAAAGAGAGCGGCGGTGGTGCGCGTTGGCTTTTTATAAGCTTGCGGGGTGGGGAGACGCGGTGGCGTGAGGCAAAATGGCGCCTCTCAGCTAACACTATATTTTCTTTGACTTTTCTTCTTCTTAGTAAAGCTGTGGTGAGTTTACTAGAAGCTTCGATGGAGTTTTGAAGACAACACGAAAAGACATGTTTTACCACATTCTACTACTTGCCTACACTTTTTTTTTTTTTCGGGCAGAGGGCGCTGCCACGCAAACATAATGTTTTGTTGTTGCATTTATAATTAAATAAATAAAAATAGTTTCAGTACTTATTCTATGAAATTCGAAGTGAAATTGTTCAGTATTCGTGTCTGTGCATCTTTGTGAGTGATATCAAAACAATACACGCAATAATTAGTGAACTTTATACATATTTTCAAAATGACCGGTAAACTAGTTTAAATTTGGTATCAAACATTTGACATTTATGTTCGAAAATCGCGCCAACTAGTACTGTAAGCTGTTATTATTGATGGTGACTCTAACATAAAACTGAACTGAATAGTATTATAACTGCTATTATTTCCAAACAAATATAACCACAATTTTTCAAAAGTGCTGTGAAAATTTTTAAATGAACTATTAACGAAAATTGACTGCTAGTGACCTCTGTGAACTCTGACACGCATACCTACTTACTACGTCATTTCCAATCTGCTCGTATGCTACTCCCCGCCAGAGGTCGCTCAAGAAGAGACACCGAGTTCCACAGACTAAAAATGAAATTCCGCAAAATTAGTGTTCTGAGTTACCAGTTACTTAAATCATAATTTTTACCACATCAATTTACTCAAATAAAGGGGCCATCACACAGAGGCGGTACGAGCGGTACAGAGATGGCACCCAAAACACCAACAACACCACGCGACTGTGGAAAATGTTCAATTAAAATTCTAAACAGAGAATTTTTGACTTGCTCATTGTGTAGTGTCACATATGACTTGACCTGTGGAAATGTTCCCATAGTCAGATTTTTGCGAATGACGCGAGAGCACAAAACGGCTTTCAAATGTCAGTGGTGTCTCGAAAAAAACTATAAAAATAAGACGACACTTAAGAATAAAAATGATTTTCATTTAGAAGAAAACAATTTCGTAACAATAAGAAAACCAAAAATTTTACCACAGTCAAATGGAACTAAAAAACCAACGATGCCTATGAACAAAGACGAAATTAAATTAAAAGATGACGATATCGGAACAAAAAGAAAACCAAAAGTACTGTCACAGACAACAGAAACTGAAAAAAAGACGACATCTACGCTAATGAATGATTCATCGAAAGAAAACCACTCGGTAACGACAAGAAAACAAGCAATTTTACCACAGCCAGTACCAAACATTTCAAATATTCACGATATTACCGATGGTTCCGAGTATGCAACTCTGTGCGATAGCTCGATTAGCTCTATAAGCCTGGCGGAAACACCAAAAATAATGACAAGTCAAGAAATGGAATTATTGAAACAGGAAAACGAAGAATTAATTGAACAATTATTAAAAGCAAAAGAAGAAATAAAAATGCTGCATGTACAAAACAATGAAATAATAGATAAGTTAATGGATATAGAACAAAAAATTACTAAGAATAATTCTGTCTGCAGCTGCAAACTGCGAACAAGCAAAGGAATTGAATATAAAGAGAAAACGACACAAACTGACAATGACGAAGCGAAACCTAGTAATGTAACACCATCTCTAACAAAAACAAGCAAGACTAAGAAAAAACTAAGGAAGACGAATGATGCTACAATAACGAATGTACCATGTATAAATGTCAACGATTTCAATGAAACTGGAGATAAAGAGATAAAAACAGCTGTAACAACAAATAACCAGAATGAACCAGAAATCAAAGAGCAAAAGCCGAAAATTTTCATAGTTGGTGATCAAAGCTGCAGAGAAATGGCTTCATTGCTTATTAAACTACGAGATAAATACAAAACGCCCAAAGAATACGACATCACCTGTGAAGCATACCCGAATGCTTCCCTGGACTACATCAATAGTAAATCTAAAGCATCTCAGCATACATTGAACAAAGAAGACTGGTTTGTACTATCTGTAGGAGCAAATGAAACAAACCCCATGAAATTTCTTAAAGAATTATATTTGTTATTGAAAATTGTGGACTCAGCCCAAGTTGTTATATCAGGAGTTAGATATAATCCATACTTGAATGAGGCTAGACTAAACCGTAGTATCAAAAGAATCGCATATAGCTTTGAAAATTGCCAATACTTGCCTATAACCAGTTGCAAAACCCTGAATCATCTAATAAACCTAACTGACTACAAAAACTGCTATCTAGGCAAAAATGTAACTAAAATGATAAACTCAAATAATAAAACAAAACAACAAAATTTACCAACAACTCCAAAAAAACACGATTATACGTATAGACCGGGTACTATTCCGTATTATTTTAAAAAACATGACGTTCAAACTTTATCTTCAAGCCCCGTAGCTAAACCAAACGGCAATTCGAACATAAACTACAATGCAGAAACAGCTAATAACCAAAATGCGTCACATTTTGGAAAAAGTCAGCCTATTATACAAAAAAATCCCGTGACGAGTACACCTCAGTTTTTTCGTTCGTAAGAACAGAAATAGAGAATGTAGCTTAAAACTAATGCACCTCAACACTAGAAGTATAAGAAAGAAAGGTGACAAACTTGAACTACTTACCAATGAACACGATATAGACGTTTGCTGCATAAGTGAGACCTTCCTAAAAGAAAATGAAGCCAACGTACTACAAATTGATGGTTTTCAAAAAGCAGCACATTTTTCCCGTAAAAAACAAGCCAATGGCGGCGTATGTATTTACACAAAAAATTCAATTGCTTATACAAAATTGGACTGGGTGAGTGAAATGAGTATGGAAAGACATTTTGAAGCGTGTGGCGTCAGCATAAAAGAACTGAATTACATTATTATTTGTGTTTATAGATCCCCAAATAGCAACTTCAACCTATTCATAAAAAACTTAGAGATCTTGCTACAAAAAATGACTCTCAGGAAAAGATACAATAAGAAAAAAATATTCATCGCGGGAGATTTCAATATAAATACGCTTGAAGAAAACAACAAAACCAACTTGTTTCTGAATACACTAGGCTCATTAAATTTGCAACCAGCCATACAAGAACCCACGAGAATAGACAAAAAATCTCAAACTTGTATAGACAATATCTTTACAAACATTAAAAAATACAAAACACAAATAATAACAGTCGAACCAGATTTTTCTGACCACACTGCGCAAATTCTCACTATACCAACTACTTTGAGCTTCCGAGAACAATTTTGGTATGTAGAAAAACAAAATGTTAAAAAGTACTTACCCATATTTATCAAATACATCCAACAAGTCAAATTCCTTGAAATATATAAACATCAGGACGCAGAAACTGCCTACAGAGAATTTATTCAACTATTTAAACTAATGTTCGATTTATGCATACCCACTGAAAAAGTAAAAATAACTTACAAAAAGAAAGTGAGCTGGAAGACGAAAGGCATTATAATATCTAGTAAAAATAAAAGGAAAATGTACCAAAAATGTATAACAAGCAAAAACAAACAACGTTTGAATGACTATAAAAAATATTGTAAAACAATGAAAAAAATTGTCTCAGCATCACAAAAAATTTCAAACATAAACTATATTAATGCAAGTGACAATAAAAGCAAGGCTACCTGGAAAATTATTAAAGAAAACACTACCCAAACAAACACTATTCCCTCAACTATTGACAGTTTGCAAATCAAGAACATTGAAATCACAGACCCCTCAGATATAGCCAATTCATTCAACAGATACTTTACCAATATAACCAAAAATGACGGGAAAAATCTAACACAAGACCTGGTAATTCAAAAAAGCTGTAGAAGCATATATCTCAAGCCAGTTAGTCCTCAAGAAATCAAAAACATCGTCAAACAGATAAAAAACAAACAAAGTGCAGGACATGATAATATCCCCATACAGGCAATAAAAAGTACAATAGATTTTATTGCAGAACCATTATCACACATTATTAACTTGTCAATCGAAACAGGCCGTTTCCCTAGTGAATTAAAGAAATCCATAGTGCGACCCTTACATAAAAAAGGACCTACAAATGATATGGCAAACTACAGACCAATAGCTTTATTACCCTGTTTTTCGAAAATTTTTGAAAAGGTATTATACACCAGAATACTGTCTTTTTTGGAAGAAAACAATATCTTAAATTCAAATCAGTTTGGCTTCCAAAAAGGCAAAAACACAACATCAGCAATATTTGATTGTCTAAAAAAGGTATGGGAAGATATAAACAATAAACAAAAAGGTGTAGCCTTATTACTCGACATGTCAAAAGCGTTTGACTGCGTTTGACATGACAAAATAATAGATAAACTCGAGAGCATAGGAATAAGAGGCCTAGTCCTAGAACTGATTAAATGCTACCTTTCAAACAGAGAACAATGTACAAGTATAAACTTTTATAACCGAAAAACCAAAACAATCGAAAGTATTAAATCAGATTTCCGAAATATACATTTAGGTATCCCCCAAGGCAGCATTCTTGGGCCATTATTGTTTTTGATTTATGTAAATGATCTGCCTTTAGCAACTAAACATAATTGTACTATGTTTGCTGATGATGCTACTGTGTATATACCACAACAAAAATTAAATGAAAAAGAATTTGAAAAAGAAATAACACATACATTAGAAAAAATTGTCGAAGCATTAGAAACTCTAAATTTAAAAGTAAATATCTCTAAAACAAAGATAATTCAATTTAGAAACTATAAAACTCAGCCTCTACAGCTAAATATTGTTTATAACAATACAAAAGTGAATGAAGTAAATGAAACTAAATTTTTGGGTGTTACTATCGATTGCCATATGAATTGGAAACAACATGTATCTCAAACAAATGCGAAACTTTCGAAGTATCGCTATGCACTTTCGATATTAAGAAATGTCTCCTCTGAAGAGATTGCAAGGAATGCATACTACGGCAACGTTTACCCTCACTTAACGTACGGTATAATCTTTTGGGGTAACTCAGTTGATGTCCAAAGTACGTTCAAACTGCAAAAAAGTTGTATTAGAGCTATTTACAATTTACATAGTACCGACTCACTACGAAACATTTTTAAGGATAAAAGATTATTGACTATTACTAGCATTTTTATACTAGAACTATGTATGTTTGTCAAAAATAATCCAAACAATTTTACTGACCAAAAATCTTTGCGGCCACATAGTTTACGTTCAAAACACAAATATAACGTAAATATCCCTCAGGCTAACAACACAATGTTTCATAAAAGCACATTTATGACAGCTATTACCACTTACAATGATTTACCCCCTGAAATAAAGGCTAGATGGAAATAGATTTAAAAATTCTCTAAAAAAATGGTTAACTGAAAAAGCATTTTATGACATGAATGAATTTTATGCATGTACTCATGGATCAGGCTCATACCTATACTATAAGTAAATTCGATTATTCTAATGTATGTACGTCTAATTAATAATGTATGTAAATAACAATATTTGTAGACAGATGCTTTATGTAGAAATCTAATTTAATTATGCCATTATAATTTCATATAAGTGGAAATTCTAAAATAATAATATTTTAACAATAAAAATGATCTCAATTATCTAGTACAAATAAGCTACTATAATTTTGTATATAAGTAGGAAGCATAAAATAAAATGAATAAGTATATTTCTTTTTTAAATAGACGTTTTCGAGAATATAGTGTAACTAAAGATATAAAAATATTCCTGATGTAAATATCCAAGAAAAGTTGACCACAGTATTTTATTGTATATAGAAGTAGAATTTCGTACAGAAGTGGTATATTTTTATATAGAAGTAGGAATTTTCAAATAATTGATTTCCTAAATAGACGATCTTGAAAATATAGTGTAACATATATCTAATATATATAAGTAAATATTTCTAGTTTTGTAAATACATATGAAAAGTTAAATATAATATTATTATTACTAGATGTAGGAAACGCAAATGGTACATTTTATACCATTACCTTTGTAATTGAGTCGTTGGGTAGTGCTATAACTTAATTATACTATTGCATGTCCGCTAGGACAAACTGTTGAGACTAACCATTTGTTACACCTATGTACCGACACAGTTTGAAGCAATAAAAATTTACTTTACTTTACTTTACTTTACTTTACTTTACACTCATGCTCGTATTTCAGCTATTAATAAATGAAATACCACAACTTTTGCACTATTAATACTGATAGAAACACAAGTTTTAGAAAATAATTCAATGCGGCGACATGATTTTCTCGCGTTCCCGCCAAAACTCTTTTAGATCGTTCCATGAAGTTTTAGGTAAAGGTGGAGATTGCACTTCTAATACCTATTTGAGTCAAATACCTACACATTGCTATCTCACTCTCTGTGGTCGGAACTCTCTTTCTAGTGTGGTGTATGGTATTTCTATATAAACTCTAAAAATTCCCGAAAATGGGTAAATTTAGTTTCAAAGTTTCGAGTTTATCAACTTCATTCAACCCCAAACTATGATTTATATGTATTTACAGTGTTTGCAGTTTAAAAGGGGATAAAATGTGAATTATTGTAAAACTAATAATAAAAGTAGAATGCACAAACTGATTACAAAAGTGTTTTCCAGTAACTGTACCAGTATCAGATCCTTATAAAAACTTTAAGAAATAATAACGTTATTAATAAAAATAAAAATTAAGTGTGTGTTGTGTTAAAATTTAAGTACAGCTGTAATTTTCCAAATAACTAACACTGGAGAGAATTAAAAGAAAACCCTAATTTTGGGAGTTTCCTAATGCGGCAACACCCGTCACCAAAATACTAGCTGTCATGGCCGAATCATCAATGAAATCGTAAAAATGCAGTAGGGTAACCATAAAATATTTTTTGAGAATAATTTACTATTATTGTGTATGCAATGCCTAACTAAATATTATAGACTGTCGTACAGACAGTGTGTGTGTATTATTGAGCGCTGATATTTGTCACAATTAGTGCTATTCTTTAAACACAATTAAAATTAACAAGGACATTATGTGATTTACATCTGTAATCTATAGTTTTTAGGTACCTACTACATTTGAATCACTCTTCATAAAAAAAAAAAAACATGTTGACTCCTTGTCGTATCATATTTTCATCTCGTTAAATTATTATCATATCTATAGTATCATTGTGTCCATTTATTAGGTTTCCCAAAGACAAATCTCAAAGAACTTCGTGCTTAGTAATTGTACCACTGAAATACCATTTTTAAAAGACTTCCAGAATTTGTAGCCTACACTTTAAGGCAACAGATTATTATACATCAAGAAAACGGTTGAAGTCAACAGCACTGCAGGCCGAATTATTTGATTTTTTTTGTAAATTATGTGTGTTTGTTAATAATCTATTATAATTTGAATTACATTGTTTTTGATTACCTTTTTAGGGTTCCGTACCCAAAAGGTAAAAACGGAACCCTATTACTAAGGCTCTGCTGCGCGCTGTCGAATTTCATATGCCATCAATAACAGGCGCAGTATTTCATCATAAAGCATTAAAATCTAGAGCGTAGCTACGAGTAGTTGTACACATTTATTGACTTGCAAGATTGCATTCTTACACATTTATTGAAGAATTAGTTTTTGTATTATCTGCGATGCACTATAGAACAAAGTACTTAGGTTTACTTTTATTGTTCATATACCAATTGTGTATTTTCATATAATGATTTACTCATCATTGTGATTAATATCTGTGCGTCCTAAATTTAGGCAAAAATGTAGGGTTACCCTATTAGAAAGATAGTTCCGACCACAGAAGAGTGAGATAGCAATGTGTAGGTATTTGACTCAAATAGGTATTAAGAGTGCATTCTCCACCTTTACCTAAAACTTCGTGGATCGTTCGTCCACCTCAGTGCTGCCACATCTGTTTTGGCGTTATGCGCTAATCTGCTAAAGCGAGCTAAAGAACTATACAGTGCGACATAAAAGACTTGAAAATAAATGAGGTCGCCACTATCGCTCTGTTAGCATATTTTGCAAAATCTTACTGTCTCCCTGTTCACAATCCACAAAATAGCACAAAACGAGAAAAATGCTATGATGTTAACTATGATTGACAGCTCAAGTTGTGGTTCCAGCAAAAGTGATAATTTAGTTCCCGAATAATTAATTTCATCTCTTTTGTGTCGCACTGTATATTGGAATTAATCCACAGAATAATAACTAAATACCTGTATCTCTGTGCTCCAAGGAATTTCTAAACCATGTAACGATGATACGTAGTATATAAATTCCTTGCTGTGCTCAAATCGAAAACCAGTAGAAACCTAAAAGCCCTCATTCACGTCCCGATTAGTTTAGAGCCAACCATCAAATCGGATCGTGCGTAAAATGGGTCGGTCCAAAATTAATATTAAAAAATATATTGGTTTAGAAAAAGGTGTTCGTGTCCAAACCCCGGGACATCTCAACAATTGAAACAAGCCAAACTCTTAGGCTGATCTTGCTTCTCTATCGCTTGATTCGCGCTCTCGCTAGCACACTCTGCTCAGGCGAAACATGACAATCACTCATGAATTTTCGTGCATGCAGCGGGCGTTCATCTATATAATTGACGTTAATAATCACGTCAAAAATAAATGTATTATTTACGTGATTATCTTTGTAAAAACATGCACATCGATCATAATTTATGTGGAAGAGGCACATCATGTCTGTATTTTTTGTTTCTTTGATTAAAAAGAGCTTACTAAATCATACTGAGATAAAAGCTATATTCATTATGTGTTGACGTGAAAAATAAGTCGTACACATCAATATCATCATCGTACAATCATCATGGATGCAGGATAATAACCAGTCAGTGAAACCCATGGTGAAACCAGTCAGTGTTGGCAATGGCAGCACTGGGGCGATGTCGTTTTGAGTTCAGTGTGTTCATTATGCTATGGCCACATCTGCGCCCTACGGCGAAGTTTTCGTCACTGGGGGCTCATTCATCTAATTCAAACGGTAGTAATTGGTTGTTCACGATTTGAACTACTACCTGAAGCTGGGCACACACGCTGCGATGATCGCATCTATTCATCAGATCAGTCCAGCGAGGTCCTAATATAGTTGCATTGCCAGTAGGTAGTTATTGAGGAATCAAAATGACACCCCTATTTTAATCGAAAAATATTGATTTAACAAAAAAAAATTGGCATCAAAGTTGTAGAAAATCAAATTTTAAACAACTTTTGTTCCTTTAACTTCTGCTGAAAAATTGAAATAACACAAGTTATTGAAGAAATGAAATGGTACAACCAACTATTTAAAAAAATATCGATCCTACAAAAAGTTGATGGGAATCAAAGTTGTAGAAAATCAAATTTTAAACAACTTTTGTTCCCATCAACTTTTTGTAGGGTCGATCTTTTTTTAAATAGTTAGTTGTACCATTTTGTTTCTTCAATAACTTGTGTTATTTCAATTTTTCAGCAGAAATTATCGGAATAAAAAATGTTTAAAATTTGATTTTCTACAACTTTGATTCCCATAAACTTTTTGCAGGATCGATAATTTTTTAAATAGTTGGTTGTACCATTTAATTTCTTCAATAACTTGTATTATTTCAATTTTACAGCAGAAGTTATGGGAACAAAAGTTGTTTAAAATTTGATTTTCTACAACTTTGATTCCCATCAACTTTTTGAATGATATTTTTTTTAAATAGTTGGTTGTACCATTTTGTTTCTTCAATAACTTGTGTTATTTCAATTTTCCAGCAGAAGTTATGGGAACAAAAAATGGTTAAAATTTGATTTTCTACAACTTTAGTTCCCATTAACTTTTTGTAGGATCGATATTTTTTTCAAATAGCCGGTTGTGCCATTTCATTTCTTCAATAACTTGTGTTATTTCAATTTTTCAGCAGAAGTTAAAGGAACAAAAGTTGTTTAAAATTTGATTTTCTACAACTTTGATGCCAATAATTTTTTTGTCAAATCAATATTTTTCGATTAAAATAGGGGTGTCATTTTGATTCCTCAATAACTACCTACCGGCAATGTAACTATATTAGGACCTCGCTGGACTGATCTGATGAATAGATGCGATCATCGCAGCGTATGTGCCCAGCTTCAGGTAGTAGTTCAAATCGTGAACAACCAATTACTACCGTTTGAATTAGATGAATGAGCCCCAGTGACGATAACTTCGCCGTAGGGTGAATGTGTGGCCGGTCCATTACCGCAATTTGATTCACTTAACCAAGGTACAATAATAATAATGATAGTATTTTTCCCTAGATATTCATCAAATTGCTTAGTTGACACGATAAATATTTTATTAGCACCAGCTGGATAAAGTTTTGATAACTCAAAAATTATGTGGAATATTATTGAAAATTCGTCCAGAATAGTAAATATAGGTTTTCGTCACCATTTGACAGCCAATTTCGAAAATATTTGACAAGATTGCTTATTTGCTTAAAGCTTAACCCTAACCCTTAACCACCTACCACATATTTTTGTATCTTAATCACCATAAATACATTAAAACATAGAGTTTTGGCTTAATTTCTTTATGTTTAGGATACTAACAATACAATTTAAGAATAAAACTTAAAATTGAACAATAAGCAAAATTGCAACTATTACAGATGCACAATTTTTGCGTCAGTACATTTTTTATGCATACTTACTCCAAACAAATTAGCACTTATGCCTACATAAAACAAAAGTACAAAACAGAAAAACTGTCTTTCTGTTTCTATTCTGCATCACATAAATGAAACATAATATTTTTAGAAGTCGCAATTAAATTGCATCATCATCATCTTTCGAGTTACCTATATAAAGTCACGTAACCACCTTTGTACGGTCATACAGACCGGTGAAGAATGTTTTTTTTCTTACCCTGGCTGAGCATGTACACTCGCCGAGCACAGGGGTAGTTTTGATGGATGTGTAGAAAAGGTACAATACACAATGCACATTGTCCTAAGATACATTTATAGGCTCAGGGGGGCCTAGTCGGGATATCTCCAAAACGGGTACTCGTTGTATGTAAAATAATAAACACACTTTCTTTGCACTAGGCCTACTGACCAATCTATAATTTCAGTAAATAGTAATTTTACGTGGAGAGCCCGTGCGTCCAATCCACAGACTACTTTAAATACTACGTATCAGACAGGAATCTACGAACAACCAATAGCGGACTGGTAATTTTGAGTTTGACATTTATTTACTTTTTAAAACATGGCGACCGAAATGGCGACAGTACTTTTTTTGGCTTCATAAATGTTTATTAATTCCTATATGCATAATATTCAATTCTCCAATTAAAATATAATTATTATTTTACCATTTTTAAAACCTATGTACCTATAGGAAGTTAATAAATAAGACTAAATATTGTGCTACTTCATGTTTATTCATCATTTACATCAATTTCATCATTAAAATTTTTAGGTTAACTTTCGTAAGATAAAGTTTTTCAGTTTTGCACAGTTATTATTGATACTAGACACCCACTTGAGTCCTATTAAACTATTTCAGAATACGTTGTATCCTAATTATGCTTCGCCTGCAGTTGTAGTTCGGCATACGACACAATATTTTACAGGATGCAAAAATACACTTAAAGACCAATGTGTGAACACCAACGCATAAAACACAATGAATGTGTGGTTTTGTAACAGTTCAGTGGAGACGATAAGCACGAACACTTTACATAACTAACACAATAACTTTAATAAAACATTAAAAAAGATAGCACAAAAACTGCTGAAAATTTTAACGGAAAAGATTGATTGACTTTGACATTTTGCAACTCGAGTAGCCTTGAATGGGCATAGAGAATGTAATTGGGAAAGTCAAAATGAAAATTACCATTTGTCTATGGTGGAAAATAAGGGCCATTTTTTTTCTTTTAAGATTCCAGCCCATGGTCCAATCGCCGGGAGCAGATGAATGAGTGAGTGATGCATGAAGTTTTAGGTAAAGGTGGAGATTGCACTTCTAATACCTATTTGAGTCAAATACCTACACATTGCCATCTCACTCTCTGTGGTCGGAACTCTCTTTCTAGTGTGGTGTATGGTATTTCTATTTATACACTAAAAATTCCCGAAAATGGGTAAATTTAATTTCAAAGTTTCGAGTTTATCAACTTCATCCAACCCCAAACTATGATTTATATGTATTTACAGTGTTTGCAGTTTAAAAGGGAATAAAATGTGAATTATTGTAAAACTGATAATAAAAGTAGAATGCACAAACTGATTACAAAAGTGTTTTCCAGTAACTGTACCAGTATCAGATCCTTATCATAGAAACTTTAAGAAATAATAACGTTATTAATAAAAATAAAAATTTAGTGTGTGTTGTGTTAAACTTTAAGTACAGCTGTAATTTTCCAAATTACTAACACTGGAGAGAATTAAAAGAAAACCCTAATTTTGGGAGTTTCCTAATGCGGCAACACCCGTCTCCAAAACACTAGCTGTCATGGCCGAATCATCAATGAAATCGTAAAAATGCTGTAGGGTAACCATAAAATATTTTTGAGCATAATTTACTATTATTGTGTATGCAATGCCTAACTAAATATTATAGACTGTCGTACAGACAGTGTGTGTGTGTGTGTATTATTGAGCGCTGAAATTTGTCACAATTAGTGCAATTCTTTAAACACAATTAAAATTAACAAGGACACTATGTGATTTACATCTGCAATCTATAGTTTTTAGGTACCTACTATATTTGAATCTCTATTCATAAACAAAAATCATTATATTGACTCCTTGTCGTATCATATTATCATCTCGTTAAATTATTACCATATCTATAATATCATTCTGTCCTTTTTTAAGGTTTCCCAACGACAAATCTCAAAGAACTTCGTGCTTAGTAATTGTACCACTGAAATACCATTTTTTTAAGACTTCCAGAATTTGTAGCCTACACTTTAAGGCAACAGATTATTATACATCAAGAAAACGATTGAAGTCAACAGCACTGCAGGCCGAATGATTTGATTTTTTTTTTATAAATTATGTGTGTTTGTTAATAATCTATTATAATTTGAATTACATTGTTTTTGATTACCTTTTAGGGTTCCGTACCCAAAGGGTAAAAACGGAACCCTATTACTAAAGCTCTGCTGCGCGCTGTCGAATTACATATGCCATCAATAACAGGCGCAGTATTTCATCATAAAGCATTTAAATCCGGAGCGTAGCTAGTTGTACACATTTATTGACTTGCAAGATTGCATTCTTACACATTTATTAAAGAATTAGTTTTTGTATATCTGCGATGCCCTATAGAACAAAGTCCTTAAGTTTACTTTTTATTGTTCATATACCAATTGTGTATTTTCATATAATGATTTACTCATCATTGTGATTAATATCAGTGCGTCCTAAATTTAGGCAAAAATGTAGGGTTACCCTATTAGAAAGATAGTTCCGACCACAGAAGAGTGAGATAGCAATATGTAGGTATTTGACTCAAATAGGTATTAGAAGTGCATTCTCCACCTTTACCTAAAACTTCGTGGAGTGATGTACAAAATGAATGAATGTGAATCTTAAAGCTATCACAGATTAAATTATGTACACAAATATTGAAGGGCGCCTAGATGGTGTTGCACTATTTAATTAGTGTGGCGCAGATGGCGCAATATAATTGTGGCGTCCACATACGTTACACATTCATATATACTGATCGCTTCGATCAGTGTGTATGATCAGATCATAATATTCGAATTTAAAATTACGCTGCGTTCTTACAGACTGGTTAATAGATAATATCTAAATTCTGACAAGATTTGCGAGTATGAAATAAATCGGTCAAGAGCGAGTCGAGATATAAGTAAGCTTATGAAGATTCTGTCAAAGATGTATGTCGCGAGATTTACTGTTCGGAGAACTACTAGTCATATTTATATGTAACATTACTAAATTAATAACTTCCTCATTTTACCTACACCATAGCGAAATATTTAAGGGTGGAAACACTGAACGTTAAACAGTAGAGTGCATTTATTTTCACGAAAGAAGTCCCGGGCATGATAATTTTAATAGTTCTAAAAACCGTCACCAGTTAGCGCTGCTGTAAATGTAGACCTGTCATCGAGACTGACAGGATTTCAGTACTTCGGTGAATATTTTCGTTGTTATTTTCATAAATATTTTCACATTTTCGAACTTACAAGGATGCCTTCACTATGTGTTGTTCCACTATGCTCTTCAAGAACAACAGGGCATCGTTTTCCAAGTGATACAAATAGAAGAAAGATGTGGCTCGTAAAAATACGTCGAGATAAATTTGAACCCACACCATATTCTCGTGTGTGCAAAAATCACTTTTTAAAGTCTGATTATGTGATGCCCTTGGACTCTTTGAGTGAAAATCGTAAATTGTAAATTCAAAATGCAAATACATTGTATTTAGATTAGTAGTGAGCTAGGGATTGTTGTTGTTGCCAAATAGGTACGTACCTTTCGATTAGTGCTTCCTTCTTGCCAACGCATTTCGCATTTCTATTCTTGAGTTCATTTTTTAACTCATTTACAGTCCAGCTACCGTATTTATCAACCATTTTCAATTATTTAAGTGCTATTTTGATTACTTCTCACAAAATCCTCCTACAACACGTTTGAATATACCACGTTTGACAGATTTGACAGGTCTCCATCTACAACAGCGCCACCAAGCGGGAGAAATCGCGAGATTTCTCGCCGAAACCATACGTAATATCTATAGTAGTCTGTGATTGAAACTAATTAAGTTCGGCCAGGCGACGTATCTGAGGAACTTCTTGCGTGAAAAGGACTAGTATAATTATCTGTATGAGTAAAACTCGAAACTCCGTATCACGAAAAGAGTCCCCCGAAATATGTGAAAATAATTTTAACGGATCGGCCATGCGATTGTGGCGACGAGTCTGATGGACTTTTTTCGTGAAAAGCACTCTAGCAGTTTTTACCCTGTGGGTACGGAGCTCTAAAAAGCTGATTTTTCACCGTGATTTCGGAGTTGGACCCATAGTTAAAGTTGGTCATAACGATTCACCAACGCCCCGTAGGGATATTGGTTGCGACAAAACTTGATTCTCCATGTAGTTAGGTTTCTGTCCGTTGTTGGTAGTGAACATTGGTGGTAGGTATTAATAGGTAAATGAACAAAAATGACAATTTGTGAGCTTTGAAAGTATTGTAGCCAATTTTGACTGGAAGATCTACATACTTATAGCAAGTAATATCACAAGATTTATATCTCATCAAATAGGTAATGCCACAGTCTATACAAAAATGCAACCAAAAACTAAGGTAAAAAACAAAATCAAATGCTCTTTTGTACATAGACTGACTACTATTTTGGCTTTTTAACTATTTTTGGCCTAGTTTACTAGCTGTGTTTGGCCATATCAAACCTGCGCATATCCCCCTCCCGCACTTGCTACTGTCCAATGATTCGCCTCATGTTCACACATGCCATAAAGTTTGATGCGTTCTATACCAGCTGCTTCGTTTTGGATAGGCAGGCAAAGTAACTGGGTAAAAAAGTACTATACCTACCTACCTACTCGTATTTTCATTAGTCTGTGAGTTAGACTATCAAAAAATATTGGACACATATTTTTTCTTTTCTCGATAAACAACAAAATGACAAAGATAAACTTTGTCAAAGTTCGGAAGTCGATGTCGTAACGTCACTTCTCTGTCAAAAGTCATATAGGTACATTTGTATGTGACTAGTGACGTCACGCGGTACTTTAACAGGCTATATTATTATCTTCATCAATTTTTGTTTAATTGACAAAAGAAAAAATACGTGTCTAGTATTTTTTGACAATCATCGGATTTTTTTTATCCTTACCTATGTCTATTGGCTATTGCACGCTCCGAAAGAAAGGGCCATCGCTTTAATCTAGCTTGATTTCCATAGGTTTAACTTTGAGTTTCTTGGCGAGCGCTGCGCTGTGCTCGATCTGATGCTTCACGTAGGACACGGTGCCTGTTCTGTCGGTCTCCTCAGCGGCTTGCTTCTCTATATCTCCGGGAGCCACCACTGGTTTAGATGGATCCGTCTGTGGAGGTTAAATAATCAACTTGATATTTTAGGTTAATAGAATAAAACCTCTTTACATTGCACGGCAACGGGCATTGTAAGGAGGTTTTATTCGATTTTATACTTAGAATAAAACCTCTTTGCAATGCCCATGCTAATCGAGCTGGCCATGGTCTTATGTTTCTCATGTACCTAGGTAGTATTTACATTATCTGTTTTATTACGGATTTGTGTGCTTTCTTGTCTATGAAAAATCGTTGGTAAGTACATTTTAATTTGTTTTATAATATCTCCTTTTCCTTATATCATATTTGTATAGCTCAGAAACGCATAAAGGTAGGTATCGAGTTTAAATTAAAACCTTATACGTAGATCCGTCGTTTCTTGAAGTTGTGAAAAAATCGAATTTCTCAGGAACTTATCGTTTAAAATTTTATTTTTCGCAAAAAAATGGCACCATCGACTTCCACCTTGTAAAGAATTCGAATAATTTGCACATATGAATGTGACTTCCACGTACCTATATTTTTGATGCTTTATAAAAAACGCCTCAGCCGATTTGGATAATTTAAATGGGACCACCTCGGAATTCTGGCCTTTCGAAATAAAAAAGATATTTTAAATCGGTTCACAGTTGGCTAAAATATCGATGAACATACACAAAAAAACATACCAGACGCACAAAATTAAGTAGTACCTCCTCCTTTTTGAAATTTCGGTAGAAATGAGCTTTTTAATGTAGCAAAAAACTGCATATTTAAACATTTTCAAGCAAATCCTAACCTACTTCACGTTGACCGTTTCGTGCAGCTTGTAGCAAACTTAACAGCCGCCAAGAAGTTTTTTTTTTTTCGTATAGGTTTGTGTTTGACAATATACTGCCTGAAGTTAAGCAGATATGCGGTCTAGGGTGTAGCACACTTACCTAAAAGTTACCTATTTACAGGTCACGGCATATAAGGCTAGCGCTGAGCGAAGTGCGGAGGGGGTGGCTGCGCATGAGTTTAGTATGGCGGTCAACATGCGCAGCCATCCCCTCCACATTACTCTCAGCGCTAGACTTACGTGCCGCTACTTGTACTCGGGATTTGAAGACACGCACGTTGTAATTTAGCGGGAAGACAGACCCACACAGAGGAAAAGCGTTCCACATTCTGGCTGTTTAATTTGGCCTAGATATAAAGCAGTTTGTACCGGTTCAAGGGATCTCCAATACTGCATAACGTCGGCCAGTCTGTCACCGAAGCCCGGGGCGAAGCACCCCGGGTCTACGGCCACGAAGCAGTGGCCGAGGTTGGCGGGGCCCCCTTTTCCGCTGTGAGACCACGACCTGATGTGGTGCCCGTAGTTGGATCCTGGAATATTATTATTTTATTTTCAGCCTGCATCGTCCCACTGTTGGGCAAAGGCCTCTCTTCCTTCCAGATTGTGCGATCTACTGCTTTGGTAGCCCAGTGTTTGTCGTGCGAGCTCAGTTCATCGTGCCACCTGCGTCTGGGTCGGCCCAAAGGTCGTTTGGGTTTTGGGATCCAGTCGGTGATGGCCTTTGCCCAGCGGTCATCCGGCATGCGACAGACGTGTTCCGCCCAAACCCACATTAACTGTCCGGCTTTTTGACAAACGACGGCGATTTTGGTTTTGCGAACGAGCGATGGAGCGAAGCATATTAGGAGTGAGATTAACGGATCGAATTAGGAACACTATGCTGCGCTCAACCTGGAATAATCCTTGCTAATGTTAAATCCATCTATCAGCTATAATTATGTTAGCATAGGCTCCCCTAAGGATCTCCAATAAGACCAGTTGGAAGCGGCTTGCATCCGATTCTGCGGTATTGATGAGATCACCTCGTAGATGGACTTCCGTTTGACGTGGTCTCCACCCGAGAAGTTTCCGGCCCCATCTGTCATCAGGTCCTCCGAGCTATGTGCCCTGCCCACTGCCATTTTAACTTGCCAATCCGCTGGGCTACATCAGTAACTTTAGTTCTTCTACGGATCTCCTCATTCCTGATTCGATCTCGCAGAGAGACTCCTAAAAGGAGAGACTTAAAAGGCTGGTAATTACCTGAGGATATTCCACACAAGACTTCCACCATGGCAGCGAGCCCGTATCCTTTGTACCCAGAGTTAGTCTCCGAGCCTCCCAGAGGCATAAGGCAACCTGTCTTGATCGCCTGGAATAATTTTATTTATTTATTTATAGGCGAGCAGTGTAAACTGATGTGCCTATATATCAAGCAGAGTCGAATAAAATTAGTATTTATCTGTCAAGGATTTTTTTCCTTCTTTATCCAAAAGTCCAGTCTACTCTTAAATGTGTTTATAGCTTTTACTGAGATTACGCAGAGAACTCTATTGCGAAGGATATGGTGTGCAGTGTTGGTTTGTGGTGTAAGCGGCAAGAGAAATTTATGGCGTCTGCTATCGCGCATATTTTCTTCCAAGGTGTACATGTCGTGAATATCCGGAAGATTATAGAGGCATTAGAAGCCATTGAGAATCTTGAAAGTATCAATCAGGCAGGACTCCACGCAATCGTCGTTCTTCAAGGTTCAATTCACAATCGTCGTTTAGATTCAATGTTCATGCACAAAACACGGCGTATTGTTTTGAGTGAATCACAATCGTTGGACCTCGTCATTTTGGAAAATAAATAAATATTTTGTGAATATTTCACGGCACTTCGTTGTACAGGAGCACCCCTTAAATATTTATTTAATTCTGTTTTTAATATTAGTTCTTATTGCGGCAACAGAACACGAATACAATTATCATCTGAGAAAAATAAAACTGTCTAGCTATCACAGTTCGTGAGTTATGCACGGAACTGTAAACTATACATATACCTACTCGTAAAATCAAGTCATTAAGTCTGAAATCGCAAAAAAATATGATGGATTTTGGTCCATTTTTACGAAAGTCAATCATCGACAAATATTGTAGATCTTTAAACTTCTAAATGAAGTCCATGATCTTTTTGCATGTATATATCAGCTGAGCCCGTTGCTCAACGTATAAGTAAGTTGAGCGTTTCAGCATAGGTACCTAATAATTATACTCTTTCCGTCTCAGCATAATATACTCGTATAGTTCGTATACGTCTGAACTCTGAAGGTACATGCAGTTTGCGAAATCAAATCAAATAGGTACTTATGTATGTATGTAAATCATCATCATCGGCCGTCCCTTTGTTTATGCCATGCACCTCTGTCCATTGCCGATTGCAGACATTTGCGATCTGAATCTAAACAAATAGTTTGTTTTTAACGACCTGTCGCATTCCAATCGGGAATATTTTTACCCTAATACGAATAAGAAAAAAATCCGTAAGTAGGTATTTATCATACCATCAGGTGCTTTTTACTCACAACTTACCACTTCTGCGTCAGTGGTTTCGTTGCCGTCGGGGCCTTGTGCCCAACCTTTGGGTATTGGCAGTCCTTTTCGGCGCATCATTTCAATCTGAGGATTAAAAATATTTAGTTTACTTATTTTGTTTGTGATCGATCTTTTCTTAGTTCCGTTCTTTGTTAGTTAAAGATTTGCCTTGTTTCTACCATTGATAATAATATAAATATATAGTAACTATGACATAATCTGCGGTTGTGGGTCCGAATCTATTGTCTTTGTTTTTCTGTGTTTTGCATTAACAATAGAACTTCCCGAACTTACATACTGTTTAGTTTGCTAACGTCCCATTAATTATTTGAGTTATATCGCGAATGATCTAGTAAATTCCAGACGGTTATATCGGGTATAAATAGACCGGTCGACCCTTAG
This sequence comes from Hypomecis atomaria, assembly GCA_964007245.1. Classification (NCBI taxonomy): domain Eukaryota; kingdom Metazoa; phylum Arthropoda; class Insecta; order Lepidoptera; family Geometridae; genus Hypomecis; species Hypomecis atomaria. The sequence goes on from OZ023297.1 coordinate 4,956,920, forward strand.
CGAACTCAGTTATTTCCGCGATTACCGTCGAAGCGACAGCATCTCGTTTACAGTGAAGTGTGTGTGTGTGAATATCAGTGCCAGTGTGAAGTGTTTTGTGCGAACCAGTTATGTCGTGTGTTTTGCGATTTTGTTAAATGATTGTGTGCAACAAAGTGCAGAGTGAAATAATCGGCGTTTTAACTGATACTGAACAGATTTTAACTGAATATCCAAGAACCCATCTCGTATCAATGCATGTGTTATAAATATTTCATTTCAGTCACAAACACAGTTTTGTAAAGCGCAGGCTTAGTTTAGGCCCAAATTCTGAACACCTATCTATTGTAGGCATGCAATTAACAATCTTTTAGGCAAACTTCATCTTTGTTTTGGCCGTTAAAATAGCATAATAAATGCATAATAACAATTATTTTTTATGAGAATTGTTTGTTTTTGTTATTTTAGTTGTGCGGTAATAACATGGGTAATTTTGCTGTTCTAACAACTTTCAACTCCTGAATGGGTAGCGTAGCAAAGGGACAAATTGTCTTTACACCGATATATCCCTCCGTAGAAGAAAAATTTTATCCCTTTGCCATGCTACCCATGCATAAGTGCCCGTGCCGTGTATAAGAAGGGATTTTACCCTTCTAAGCGGTTATTATTAAATAACCGCTACTGGTAGTAAGATTTGTAGGTCTTATCTAGGCATTTGGTTTTAGCATCCAGAATCATTGCATTCCATCCATTGCCCATCAGTAAGTTGCATTAGGCAGGTTTTTGGATCCTAGTACATTTATTTAGATAGGTAGGTATTCCTTCCAAAATCTTATGAGCACATAGAAATAACCAAGAATACTCACTTTCCCGAGGGCCACAGCAGTAGTGGCCATGTCCAGAACGAACACTTCTCCTTTGGAGCCCGGCGCTGCCACTGTCAATGGATTCGTTCCTAACGCAGCCTGGAATACATAGACAATAGTTGACTGAGTGAATTATAAGGAAGTATGATTCGATAAAGCCAATTTGCCAGAGAAAGACAAAATGCGAAATCGACAGATATTGCTAAAAATATCGGTGAATTCCTACCAACAGTCAATATTTTCGGATTTTCAGGTTTAGGTTGGTATAGCTATAAATAATGTACTATATGTAACCTGAAGTCACCAAATTCTGGGAAGCCTGACCGCTACACAAATAGCCTAGTTATAGTCCTGTCTTCATTTTTGTCTCGGATCTTTGAATCGTTGAAATTCGGTAGAAAATCGAGAGAATTTCTTCGAATAGGTACCTACACGGTTTTTCTTTATTGGGAACTTCAAGTTCAGTAGAAAACTGACAAAATTTTCAGTTTAAAAATCGTTGAAAAATTGGGGGGCCAAATCGTTACAAATACCTACCGCCAAATCGTTAAATAAATACCGCATTTTTCAACACATTTTCACGAAATTTGATTTAGGCCAAATCTGGTGCGTACAACCGCGACAACGCGTAGCGAGCTTCAGTCAGGATTGGATATTGCGCGGCTTGTGCCTAACTTCATAGCCGCCAATTTGTGTGATTCGTCCTTTACACAGCCTTTTGGTATATTTTCAAAACTGTTTTGTCGTTGGTGGTTTTTGATTGCGATGCTTCAATCACAAAATGAACCTTAACTAATTTATTTGATACTTGCGGTTTTACTCCTGGTGGGCGCCATGAGAGGAGATGTATTGGAGAAGACCATCCCTATAAGACCGTTGCTGGCCGCTGTTCGGACCCACCAGCTCGCCATACCACAGTGGTTTGCACCTGGAACCAACCGCAAGAATATAATATAATCCATCAGATGATAGATTATTGCACCTGGAACCAACCGCAAAGAATATAATATAATCCATCAGATGATAGATGTTAGATCAGAGATTCATTCTTCTAGCTAGGGGTGCATTCATCCATCCATCAACCGTAGGACGTACACTGCTGGATATAGGCCTGTCAGTGCTCTGAATTCGATAACTTTACGGCCCCACGGCAATCCGTTCTCCGAACTAAGTGCCCTGTCCATTGCCATTTTAACTTGCTGATCCGCTGGGCTGTCTAGCTGGGATAGCTAGCTTGAAACTAACATCTAGATATCGTGGCTTTTTTGGTCCCGAACTAACGTGTGCTTAGGTATTTGTGTAGAATAGTTTTTACAAAAATCATGTCAATCCATCGCTCCGCTTCGGCATGAAAAAGTATATAACAAACAATTCAACAAACTCACTGGCGTTACCATATCATCTGAGGCCAGTGGCAAATTGTTCAGATGGGGCCCTCTCTCCCCCTACAACCGCCAACCTCTGTTCCTTTTACACGCAGCAACGGAACAACGGATTGACTTGATTTTTGGCATGGCAATAGTTTGAAAGTTGGAATAGTGACATAGGCTACTTTTTATCCCGGAAAAATAAAAGGTTTCCGTGAGGTTTTTTTGTTGTTCATCGATGTTTTCGCCAATTGTGAACCGATTTAAAAAAAATATAGAAATTAGATATTTTCTTCCGAGTTGGTCCGATTTAAACTTTATCGAAATCGGCTGAGCCGTTTTTGACTAATCAACAATATTGTACAAGGATATCACATCGATTCGTGTAAACTAATGGAATTATGAACACGATGGAAGACGGTGGTGCCATTTTTTACGAAAACTAATTATTTTCGTTTAGCATATGAATACCTTTGACAGAAACCCATCCGACGCCCGTCTCCCTAGCCTTCTTCATAGCGAGGTCCATGGCGAAATGACTGGAGGTAGCGCCCAGCACATTGTTGGCGTCAACTAGGGCGGTAGAAGCGCTTTCCTTCAGCACTTTGGGGTCGTTGTTCGGACTGCACGTGCCTTGTAGAATGTCGTTGATGTACATTTCTGGAAACATCAGAAGTGAAACTCCTCGCGAGTACAGGCCGAATCAAAGTTTTTAGTGGCTGTGATGTCAACCACAAGCTGCGCAAAATCCAATCTTATCTGAAGCTCACTTGACCGCTGCGCAAGCTGCTTTATTTCTACAATAACGTTTTAACGTTTAAAAACACTAGAAAAACACGCTTTACGTGGCCTTTCTCACAAGTGCAAACACGACTATGATACGATATTCCATCATGGACTGCCAGTGCCTATCTTCCGGCTTCATCATCAGACCTCGAAACCTAATCGTGGCCATACTTCATTACAAGACTTTTCTAAGAAATCAAAAACAGCTATGATACGATTTTCCATCATGAAATTCCAGTTCATATCTTCCGGCTCCATCATCAGGTCAGTTCGACAGTACCATATTATCATACTGTCATCAAAACTACATACAGCTGCCAATTTTCATTAGGCTACGACCCTTGGAAGATGGTTAAATTACTTACCTTGATTCCATTGCATAGGTTACACGTCGACCTAATAAAAGCGTGTTAAAAATATGTCATCAAGTCATCATTCTCGTCATAGCATCATCTATCCGTAGAAGAACCAATGGAAACGATAGCCCAGCAAATTGGTAAGTTGAAATGGTAATGGGTAGGGCACATAACACGGAGACCTGAAGACCAACGGGGTCGGGACATAGGTACCACCCCTATTATAGATCCAATAACTAAAACCGGTTAGTAGCGGCTTGCATTTCGCGAGATCCTGCGGTTTTATTATGGTCTTTTGTCCACCTTTTGGGTGGACGTCCTGCTTTTGATGGTATGTAGTCTCTGCTCAAGAACATTTCGTCTGCATCGAATATCAAGTATAGGAGGAATAGTACGCCTTACCAAGTCTGTTCATGCCATGGCTGGGATGTCCCATTCGATCAGCCTGCATGAGCATTTCAGCTTGCTCTTCCGCCGCCTTCGCTTTCACACCCACTACCTTCAGACAGTCTGCCATAAATCGGTACGCTTCTGTCGTAGCCACCTTGCCCATGTTGATAGCTCTGAAATGTACCTAGCTCTTTTAACACCTAATATCCAACCAGGTTGCGTTAAACGTTTAACGCTACCATGGAGGGGGTTTGAAAGCACTGTTGCGTCGAAGCTTCACTTCTTCCACGCGGAGGGACTCCACTTGCATTTTTTAAATGTTTTTTTTTACTCGACTTGTAGTAGTTGTAATTGTAGGTACTCGCCAAGGATTGTTTTTCGCGCGTATCTTGTATGTTTGTTTTCTTTATTTTTTCTTCCGACATAGCCCAGCGGATTAGCAAGCGGAAATGGCAGTGGGCAGGGCACATAGTTCGAAGAACGGATGGCCGGTGGGGTCACAAAGTTCCCGAATGGAGATTATGGACTAGCAAGAGCAACGTAGGACGTCAACCGACTAGGTGGACTGACGATAATTATAATTAAAATAGCAGGATCACAATGAAAGCAAGCCGCTTCCAATCGACCTTATTGGAAGTCCATAGAGGAGGCCAGCAGTGGACGTCCTACGGCTGTTGGATATATGGATCTTTATCGAAAATCTATCGATCGATCTATCATCATCATTTCAAGATAAGACGTCTGATAACTCTCTTCTTTTCCTCTCCTCTTATCGTCTCTCATCGTCTTAATAAAGTAAGAGAGATCTTACTTCATAAGACGATGATAAGCGGCTTGCATCCAGCATGATCTCGTGACCTTGGTCAGGTCATCAGTCTACCGGCTGGGTGGACATCTTACGTTGCGATTGCGAGTATGTGATCAGCACTCCAAAACATTATGCCCCCATTGGCAGCGATGGACGCAGTGGCGAGGCAAGATAAAAATTCCATGGAATTTACATGGCCCCCTGCCTTCGAGGTGCGAGGCCGTGGGCGGAAGCCCACGTCGCCTATGCCTAGCGCCGCCTCTGGGTCGACGAAGGCCTACCTACGAAGAGTGATTGGGCCATATCCACCACGGCCGGCTCAGTGCGGGTTGGCAGTGCACATACGCCTTAGAAATTCTTCTATAGACGTATGTATGTAGGTTGCCTCAGGCAGGACGTTTTCCTTCACCGAAAAGGCAGTGGTATGAAATTCCGGGCATACGTTCCAAAGATTTCATTGGTTCGGGACTTCGAGCAAATATCTATAGAGTTACAATCGTCCAAAAAAAGTCTCCGAGCCAAAAGCCCGCCCAAGGCACGTAGTGGGCAGGCTTCTTAGTTAGTCGTAAGGCGATTACAAGCCAACTATAACGCCGCGTGATGCTAAAGTGCTCGGTTACAAAGAAAACACTGTCGAGATTCGAGAAAACGGGTCATTGTGGATTGTCTAATGTAGGTAAATATCTAAGTCGGTATGAAGGTATGACGGCGGCGCTCGGACATTTTTTTACTACTTTCACTTAGGGACTGTGGCTCTGTAGATAGGTATTTGCTCGATGGTTCGGGACCAAGATTTGAACCCAAGACCCCACGATTGTAAGGCGGGTTTTTTAAGGTACTACCGCTAGACCCCAGACCACTACGGCTTTTATTTTGCAGGCACGGTACACTGGAAGGTACTAACCGGTGTTTCCAAGGATGTTTGCTAGCAACCAACAGCCAAAACTTTTATCAGCCCAAAGAAAAAAACAAAGGTATTTCGGAGCCAGCGACCTTAAAGACTGTAATGCCCTGTGTAATAGGGCCAATTCTGTGTTCGGAGCATAGCATAAGTTTAAATTCCAAACATTGTGGTGACTCCGTCAAGTGTAGGTAAATGTTTTTTGTATTTCTCTTCTATTTAGATTAGCTTAAGAAAAGTTTTAGGACTAAAAATTTCACATTTTTTGTTCGGTAAATGATCAAAACAGATCAAAATAACATGACAAAAAAGTGACTTAGAATGTGACAATACCACGTTGTTGTGTCACTTGACTTTTGATAATAATTTGGGTGGTCATGTTTTTCATGGTAGAAAAAATCCCTTTTTTCTACCCTAGTTAGTATCTACAATTAAAAATAACACCATTTCATAATTATAAAGCACCATTTTATTTTCACTGTGTGTAGGTTTAACGGTATTTATTTTTATCAAAACTGCTGAATAGAAACAACATAAAAAATAACACGACTGTTAAGAACATTATTGCTTGTACCTATTTATTTATACAATAGGTAGGCCCAATTTTAGAGGGGCCATCGTAATTATAATAGTAATTTAGAGTAGCCCTGTTTCTTTTTCTTTATATGCATTTGATAGAGAGAACACTATTTTAATGCTATTAAATTTACGATGGTGCCTTTAAAATTGGGCATAATTTATAGCACCTAATAAGAATAATTTCCATCATTAGTCGTACGACGTCCACTGCTATACCTATCGATCTTTCACACCTCATAATGTCAGCCATTGGCCGTCCACTGCTGGACATAGGCTTCCTCTACAGGTTCGTCTGTCCGCTTGGAGCCAACACTGGAAAGTAGGCAACAGTATTTACTTGACAACCATGTCAAGTAAATACTGTTGCCTACTTTCCAGTCAACTTCGAAAAAGAGAGTTCACAATTCCAATTATATGTATTTGTCTAAATATGGCATATGTCCAGCAGTTGACATCCTACAGTAGATAATGATGAGTTCATAATTTGTGACTAATCCAGCTCGACTTCCATAGGTTTGACTTTAAGTTTCTGTGCGAGCGCGGCGCTGGACTCGATCTGCTGTTTGACGTAGGACACGGTCCCTTTCCTGTCCGTCTCTTCCCCGAATATCCTCTCCTTGTCTCCCGGAGCCAGCACTGGTAACGACGGATCCGTCTGAGGAAGTTTAGTTAATATTATATCCATCGAATTAGATTTTTCGTTTTTTTTTTCAGTTATTTTAAAAAGATATGAGCAAAGCACAGCGCCCTAATGCTATTAAACGCGAGCGTAGAGAGCGCAAATCTTTTTCGATTGTTTTAGTAATTTCAAAATAGAAATAAGCAAAACACAGGACACAACTGCTAATGTTCTCAAAAATTCGTCACAGATTTTTCAGTAACTTTAAAAGAAGAATGAGCAAAGAAGACTAGCTCAGTGCTATTATGCGCGAAAGCAAATTTTTCGGGAATTGGAATTTGGAAACAAGACAGAAATGAGCAAAGCACACTAACAAACTGGTATTATACGGGAGCGTAGCGAGCACGAAACTTTTTCCATATTTTTTCAAAATAAAGATTCTAATTGGATCCAAGATGAGTAGTGGGCAAAGGCATTTTCAAAATGCAAGCGTAGCGAGCGCGAAAATTCTAGTGTTATGGCGTTGACCTAAACAAAAGTCATCGCCTGACCAAAGATAAATGTCGACCTGCGTTGGAACCGCGTCTGTTGAGCATTACAGCAGTGAGCTAGATAGTTTTACCATGTATTGTCAGTGAAAGTTAGGGCTGGTTCAAAACCGATATCAAATATGAGTAAAGCTGGTAACGGAACATTTATTGCCGCGAGCGAAGCTAGCGCGAAGATTTTTCCATATATTTTTCAACAAAGGATGAGCAGAATAACCGATAATATGGGCACATGACCCCCATGACCCCCTGAACCCGCGCCTGATGATGTGTACATTAAAGAACTAATATTCGGGTTTTCGTCTCAGACAGTATCGTTTCGTGTACCAAATTTTAATGAAATGGACAATAATATACATAAAATAGGTTCATAAGTGTCAGTTGTTACCGGTTCAAGGTGCCTCCAATGCTGCATGGACTCGGTAAGCCGGTCCCCGAAGCCCGGCGCGAAGCACCCCGGGTCGACGGCCACGAAGCACTGGCCGAGGTTGGCTGGCCCGCCTGACCCGCTGTGGGACCACGACCTGATGTGGTGACCGTAGTTGGATCCTGGAGTTATCAGTCATGGGTCAGTTCTTGAGGTACATTCTCTCTTGAGGTTCCCACTAAAGTACGACGTGGGTGTCTTCAAATCCCGAGTAAATAGGTATCTTCTAGGTAAGCGTGCTACACCCTAGACCGCATATCTGCTCAACATAAGGCAGTATGTAGTCAAACGCAAACCTATACAGAATAATAAAAAAAAACATTTAAAGATGTGATGGCGTTTCACCCTGAACGGGAGCGAAATCGAGCCCTTAAAACAATTAAATTAAAATTCATCTATTTCAGGGATTTGCAAAAAATAATAGTAGTTCATGCAACTGTCATATAATGAAGTTACACTCGTTACTATTATGAAACTCGCTGCGCTCGTTTCATAAACTCACACTCGTGTTTTAATACCCGTGTTATATGCAGTTGCATACACTACTTTATCTTCACTAATAAAAAATAAAATAATGAAAAAAAACATATTGCGAAACATTAAATTAACGCGTACGTGTATTGTCACAGTGAACTTGGCGCCATTAAAATCTAACCAATGAGAGCGCAGCTGCGCGCGCAGGGCCAATCAGGAGCGAGCGCGCGATGTTATAATGAGATTTTACGATATCGATGTGGATATTATAACATCATGTGAAATTGCTTAAATGTTGTCTGCGCTATAACAGTAGTCATTATAAGTCAAGTATTGGAAACATAAGTAGAATGTTACAACATTAGTGTAGATAAAATCATAAATGATATCGCCAGTCACAAATTATTGTACATTCACAACTAATAGACAAAACACGAATCTTTGGCATTGGCAAAGAATATATAATAATACTGCATTGGGGCCGTATTGTGAACGCGTTCTGACGTTCGGCTTCGCTTTTTCTCTTATTCGCACCAATTGCTCAAGCAACGAGAGCGAGCAGGAGGAAAATCCCTCTCCATAGCTCGTTGACCTACTTGGAGCTTAGCTAAGGTTTAATATAAATATTCAAGGGAGGCTCTCATACAACAAACCTGATTTTTTAGACGTTTTTCGCTCTATATTAATAATGGTAACAGGTAGATGCTTAAAATTTTCACAGAATATTTATTTTTATATTAACTTTAATAAAAAAAAAAATTAAAATAAAAAAAATATTTAAGGGGGGCTCCCATACAGTACGGAACCCTCCGTGCGCGAGTCCGACTCGTACTTGGCTGATTATTAGTATTTGTTGTTGTTGTCGGCAACAGAAATACATCATCTTTGAAAATTTCAGCGGTCTAACTATCATAGTTCATGAGATGGAGCCTGGTGACAGACAGACAGACATCGGAGTCTTAGTAATAGGGTCCCGTTTTTCCCTTTGGATACGGAACCCTAAAAATTATATTACTAAACCATTACCTGAGGATATTCCACAGAAGAGTTCCACCATGGCCGCGAGCCCGTACCCTTTGTACCCGGAGTTGGTTTCGGAGCCTCCCAGCGGCATCAGGCAACTGGTGTTGTATGCCTGAAAACGGATTCATCAAAAAAATAAACAACAGGTTGCACTCCATGAGTGCCGGCAGAAGTGAAAACTTGCTCTCTCCGTCTTACGAATTTTTGATCAGGTTACGTGTCCTGAATCGAGTTTTTAACATTTTTACCCATCCCAAAAAGTGGACAACGCTGATAAAGAAGTTTTCACTGCAATATTTGTTTTGACAATAAACGTACTTAATAGGTATAAAAATAGACTATACTATCCGCACGTGACGGGCTCCTGAACAAATATTCCACCTGTGACCTGTTTGTGGGCAGATGGACGCAAATATTGACACTCTGTTTGAAATTGTGAAATCTCTGAAAGTGTGACGTAAGTGTTTTCGTAAATTATGTGTTTTTATTGATTACCCATTTGTTTATCAATACATAGTATAAAATAAAGTAGCTATTTTGTCTCTTTGTTTGTCTGTATGCTTAAATCTTTAAAACTACGCAACGGATTTTGATGCGGTTTTTTTTAATGGAAAGTGATTCAAGAGGAAGGTTTATATGTATAATACACCTGTGCGAAGGCGGGGCGGGTCGCTAGTCAATTATAAAATTCAATGTGTATTAATTTATTTTGATTGAAATTATTATGTTAATGTAATGATTGACTATAGTTTTAATTCTAATTGAAGTAAGTATGAATTATTTACGTAATTGGTGTAAATACCGTGTAAATTGAAAGAAATAAATTAAATAAGTAACTGCAATTTGAATATAGAATATCCAAACCGGTGGCCCAGTGGCCAGCCTCGTCGTATATGACCCTATAACTCTTCGTGGGTTACGTGGGTAGTATGTTCAGTACCTATCTAGCGAACTTTATAAAGGACAGGAAATTTCTTCATAAATACAAATACAAAAAATTCTCAATTTTTGATGCGAATATCTGAATTTCCTTACCAGTTCTGCGTCAGTGGTTTCCCTGCCATCGGGGTCCTGCGCCCAACCTGTGGGTATGGGCTGTCCTTTCCGACGCTGCATTTCTACCTGAGACATCAATACATAGTATAAAATAAAGTCGCTATTTTGTCTGTTTGTTTGTCTGTATGCTTAAATCTTTAAAACTACGCAACGGATTTTGATGCGTATTTTTTTAATGGATAGAGTGATTCAAGAGAAAGGTTTATATGTATAATACACCTGTGCGAAGCCGGGGCGGGTCGCTAGTAATACATATTTCATTGAAGATATCACTATTTACACAGAATATATAATTAGTACCTTACTATTTACTTTGGTACTATTTATTACATTACCTTACCAGCTGCGCCCCGCGGTGTTACTCGCGTTAGTCCGAGATAAAAAGTAGCCTGTTTGTTAATACAAGGTCTAAGCTACCTTCTTATCGAATTTCATCCATATCGGTTCTGCCGTTTGTGCGTGAAAGAGTAACAATAAACATCCACCCATCCATTAATACTTACAAACTTTATAATATTAGTAGGATTATAAATAATGAGATTTATGTATTATTTATATTATTCAAAGATTATAAATGACTATTAGGTCGGGTTCCCAGCTGCTCGTCCGTATTTAGTTAGTACGTGAGTTTGGCCGTATTTTCTTTCAATTATATGTACTACTATTATAAATCCGATAATACGAAAAGTTTGTTGATCCTTTGGTTTGTTCCTCTTTCACGTAGCAACGGTGCAACGGATTGACTTGATTTTTGGCGTGGATATAAGTAGTTTAAAAGACGGACAGTGACATAGGATACTCTCGGAAAAAATCATGGTTCCCGTAGGATAGGACAAAAACTGTTTCTCAGCAACGGAGCAACGGATTGACTTGATTTTTGGCATGGACATAGTTTGAAAGACGGAAAGTGACATATTGACATATATGCTACTTTTTATCAAGAAAAATCTTGGTTCCGTGGTTTTATTTTTAAATAATGATTTTATAAATAAAACAATATCGTAATGAAATAATTACAATACTAGGGGATAACGGGAAAAGCATTATCATCCAACGTAGCAATGGGGCCAGCATCTTGGGCTTTTAGATATCTATATGATATATAGATTACGAGTATATTCCTTAGTAGTTCAGTAGTTGTAATTGATTTTTTAGTTGGAATGTTATTTAAGTAACTTTGAAATAAATTACAAAAGGTTTGTACTAAGTCTGCCTATAATTTATTATGATCTTTTTCGGTAATTTATATCGTGTATCGTGACCAGTTTACATCATTCCTGTTCAGCGATAGCTACCAAACTTTATTTCCCTCTCAAGGGTCAAAGGAGACAAGCGTGTGTTAGATTAGGGATTTTATTATAATATTCTATATTACTTAAAATGGCCGCTGTGCTTCCTTTATTGGTCTAAAACTATATCTTTACCTTCTATTTTTATGCATAGACAAATCAAGACACGATATCCGCCATTGCTTGTTGTGTTTGTAATATTGTTTATCAATGTGTTATTCCGTGGTTAAAGTGATTGTGATCCTATCAACTATTCTCTAATAGTTGATGGGATAATATTTAATAACGATTACCAAGTGTATTAAGTAATATCAGACTTTTTAGTAAATAGATAAAACAGAAATAACATGGCGTCCGCCATTGTTATTTATGTTGACTATTGTATCAGATTCTGTAATTTTATAATGTTATAGATAGTTTAAAATGTTAGGATAATATTTAATAACGATTACAAAGTGTATTACGTAATATAAGACTTATTGGTAGGTCAATAGATAAAACTGAGAAATAACGTGGCGTCCGCCATTGTTGTTTATATTGACTATTGTATCAGATTCTGTAATTTTATAATGTTATAGATAGAATAGATAGTTTAAAATGTAAGGATAATATTTAATAAGGTTTTCAAAATGTATTAAGTAATCTAAGATTTGCTAGTAACTAAATAAGACTGTGAAATATTATGATGTCCGAATGTCAGCCATTATTCTTTACAAACACTATTTATTTAATACTGTGATTTCATAGTGTCATAGATGACTTGAAATGTATCAATAATTGTTCTAATAATTCTAATAAGTATGAAACGCAGTTTAAGATGGCTTGATGTATAAATAGTAGTGTTAAATTGAGGCTGCCGCGGTTCCCGCCATCTTGCTCGTTCCCTATTGGTCGGTGTAAATGTTGACATCGAGCAGTGGTGGTAAGGCATGGTGGGAGGTTGTGAAATTAGTATAAAACAGTCTGTTGGCGTGGCTTCGTCTCTTAGTATCTCTTAGTATCTCTTGATATCGCTGCAGTTCTCTTAGAGCATTTTGGTCTCTGATAGTATCGCTTAGTGTTCGCCAAGTATCCTAATAATAACGTTGGACAAATCTTTGACGCCCTGAGTCTCGCTTAGCTAGTTATGCTGAGTGTCGGTACTTTTATATTCGAAGCCAAGCCGAGTGAACGTCGCCATGTTGCTAAAGTTAAGTACTTTGTGTAATATCTAAATTATGTGACTTATCATTGTACAAAAGATTAAAAGATCATATTGATAGCGTCGGAGTTTCTTGCCACTTCTTCTCAAGACGTTTAGGGCCTTACGTGGCTTAGAGTCTTTGCAATACATGGAGGTACCCTCTCGGGACCCATGAGGTAAAATAATAAACAAAATATACTTATTTACTTGTTTCCTTTACTAATTTAGAAACCTCAAGTTAGGTAACTACCCTCACAAACATTTAAAGGATCAGATTGATTAGTTTCTTTGTTATTATGTTAGATTCAGGGTTGCTGCATTGGTTTCGAGTGAGATTTCCATCCTGACAATGATATTTTGATAGAAAATAGATAAAGTAACCGCCTCTTTTAACCCTGATCTAACACGTGCTCAATAACTCACCTTCCCCAAAGCCACAGCAGTTGTCGCCATGTCCAAGCAGAACACTTCCCCGTCGGCTTTCGGTGCGGCCACGGCCAGTGGATTTGTCCCCAACGCAGACTGGAATATACAGAATAATACTTTTTTTGTTATACATGATAGGGATACATTTATTCGCAAACTCGCCTGTTGCAACGCGATGTTGTAGTCGAGGATAGTGTATGTAGACCTGGTAGGACATTCCTGTCCCTGACGGTTCGCATTATGAAGGAGGAAGCGAATCGCAGTGGTTGTATGTCGACTATCTAAGGATGGTATAGTTAATTAGTCAAACATCTTTTTCACAACAATTAGCCAAAATAAGCGAAATGATTTGTCTTTTTATGATCTAAGATAGATATCAGCAACGTTTGGGGATGATAGAAGTAAGTAAGTTCATATATGCACCCTGATATTCATAGGTAGGTCATAGATTTTTAGCAGTTTGAAGGGGCCTAAAAGATGCAAGTTAAAAGTATGGTTTTATAAACTCGGATTGTCATTGCTGCCACGTTGTTGATATTTTCAAAGAAGTTTCGGATTTGTCAACAGAAGCCCTCTCACTACTCAATGACCACTTTTCAGAAGTCACTGTGATACAGTATACATGTCTGAAATAAATTAATTTTATTTTATTTATTTAATGCAGTGACGGTACCTTTGCTTTTATTTTCGATTGCTCCAGAAGTATTTTCAAGGCTTTTACGAGTAGGTATTTCTATCAACGAGAGGAGCAGTGCCTGGACCGGAATATAAAAGTGGTAAGTATTAACTTTTTGTAGCATCTTTGACACAAACATACCTGCTTACTCCTGGTGGGCGCCATGAGAGGAGATGTGTTGGTGAAAGCCATCCCGATGAGACCGTTGTCTGCCGCCTTCTTTGACCACCAGCCCGCCATGCCGAAGTGGTTTGCACCTGGAAACAAGAGTTGATTCATCCAAATTTGTTTCTTTAACGTAGACGATGTATTTTCTCATCTGGTCTGGTGGTATATTTAGTTCAGGTTCGTAGACACCAAGTAGAACTGACGTTTGTGAACCTCAACCGAATTTTGGTTCGCTAAATTTGTTCTGTTTGTAAAGAAAACTGATCAAAACATCAACCATCAAAAATAGGAGAAGAAAGATGTTTGGCCACCTTGTACGACACGACAATGTTATGAAAACCATAATAGAAAGAAAGGTTGAAGAAATAAGAGGAAGGGGAAGTCCACGGAGGGCATTTGAAGATCGAATTGAGAAGATGGTAGATGTTATATCGTACAGGGAAGTGAAAACACTAGCTGACGACTGCGAAAAGTAAAAGTTACTCCACCGACAAGAACCGAGCTCTTTAATTACGAGTATGAATGAAAGTTGTTACAAATGGTTGATGTCATAAAAGCATGTGATGTTTTGACACTTCGCGAGGTGGAAAAATGGTTACAGTTGGGTGTCTAGAGTCTGGCCAACGAAAGCTGTCCAAGAAAAAAGGCGGGATTTTTTAAAATTCCCGCCTTTTTTCTTGGACAGCTTTCGTTGGTCAGACTCTAGCCCTGGTGTAAAAGTTTCCACTGGTGGTCCCTGAAGACTTGTAACATGGTTAAACGGTTAAATAACTGGGATAATACAGAATTTAACTTATCATTCGAGTCATGGTGGCGCAAGAGTGATCGTGCCGAAGTGATCGCAAGAAAAACCTTGTCGCATTACATGCATGTATACTAAGCGCCACACAAATCGGCGGATGGGAAGTTAGCCGCAGATGACACTTCGCCGTGGTTTGCTAATTATTGCGCATGTGTGCAGAATTCCGACGCCGCGTGTCGTAGTGGTGAGCACGGGCGTAGGGAGCGCGCGGAAAGCATGAGGTTGTCGGGCGGGTGTGCCCCGACGTCTCGTCTCTCTGGCTCCCGCGCATATCTATATTTCGGCTTTTGCGCAGCGTTCTGCTTATAACTTCCCATCCGCCGATTTGTTTGGCGCTTAGTATAGTAAGTACCTTTAACTGTAACCCATCCGACGCCAGTTTCCCTAGCTTTCTTAATAGCGACGTCCATAGCGAAATGGCTGGAGGTAGCTCCCAGGACATTGTTAGCGTCGACTAGAGCGGTGGAAGCACTTTCCTTCAGCACTGTGGGCACGTTGTTTGGCATGCAGGCGCCTTGTGTGATGTCGTTCACGTACATTTCTGGAAATATCAGGAGAGTATGTAATGGTTCCAGAGGCCATCGTATTAGTTTGCATAGCAGGTCCTGCTAAACGAAATTTATTATTGGTTTCATACATTTTTACTAGTTCTTTCTCATTTTAAGCCATGGATGCTGTACAAAAATCTATGGAGCCAAACGGAAACTACTGGAAGTAGTTTCCAGATACGTAGTGTGTAGGTATGTGTAGTAGTAGTATGTTATGGTATTTAGAGATTATAGACATAAGAAGATATTACATACAATGATATTACCATTATTACTAATAATGGTAGTTAAACGCAGAACAAACCGCGCATATCTATATTTCGGCAAAAGCCGAAATATAGATATGCGCGGGAGCCAGAGAATTACTAATAATGGTAATATTACTAATAATGGTAATATCATTGTATCTGTGTGTGTGGTGTAATACCTAGATATATAAAGACTAATGTTTGTGTGTCCGAATACAATAGGTGGGAATGTTTTCGAAATGCTTCAGTACACGTATCGCGTTATCGTAAAGTAAGATTCTGAAAGATTTTTCAGTACAAGGTTTCTTATCTTACGAGTTATACCGTATCATTATACTAATACCATTAATATGGAATGTAAGTAGATGACAAATACCGAACTGACTTCATTGCTCCATTTTTAACCGACTTCCAAAAAGGAGGAGTTTCTATGTTCGTCTGTATGTTTTTTTGTGTATGTTCATCGATAATTCCACCAATTTTGAACCGAGTCGAAAAATTATTTATTAATTCGAAAGGGTATACTCCCGAGGTGTACTTCCATTAAAATTTAACAGAAATCGACTAAGCCGTTTTTGAAAAATCAACAATAATGTAAACAATTCGAGCGAATTTTGTACACGATGGAATGCGGTTTTTTCCATTTTTTGCGAAAAATAATTATATATCTAGGATACTTAAATTATTATCTTTTGCAGTTTGAGCTAAGTAAAAAAACCTGTACCTGTACCGGCCTTTTAATAGTCCACTGCTGAACATAGGCTTACCCATGAAGGGCGAAAAACATATTGTACAAAAACTCTGCTATAACGGCTTTATTGCCGACTGCGTCAATTTATAAACTGTGGGTCAATGACTTTGCAATTGCAACGTCCTACATGCGACTGTACATCTGAGGGCGAAAAATAAATTAAAAAGATCAGAGCAGTAAGAACTATACTACTTAAATTGTTGTATTGATTTGAAGAATGCAGGTGCGTCCAGAGGTTTATAAATGAATGGTTTATTATAAAACTAGCGACCCGCCCCGGCTTCGCGCAGGTGTATTATACATATATAAACCATCCTCGTGAATCACTCTATCTATTGGAATAACCGCATCAAAATCCGTCGCATACTTTTAAAGATTTATATCTTAACTACGCGACGGATACATAGGGACAGACAGACAGGGAAGCGACTTTGTTTTATACTATGGAGTGAAACGGAGAAGGTTTACAAATCGACGCGTATATATTTTTTTTGTTTGACCACGCATAACTTTTTATAGAGGAGTACGATTATGATAATAATTTTTTTGTCTGGTAGATCATAATTTAAAAATGGTCCCATTTAAATTCTATCGAAATCGACTGAGCCATTTTTGATAAATCAACAATAGTGCGAAAATTACTTCAGCGACCCGTGCGAACTATTCAAATACTGTGTACACGGTTGAAGTCGGTTATGCAATTTTTTGGGAAAAACATTTTTACTAAATACAAAGTAGGTACCTAAGTAAGCTGTAAAAAAAATTGCGTACCAACCACAGGCTACTAAAGATACCCAACAAACGAAGATAAAATATTAAAAGTTCAGTAACATTAAAATCAAATGAACAGACGTGTAATTGAGTCAGTTGAAAAGAGATTATAATATCCTTGAAAATTAATCAATGGCCCATATAGAGGCAGTGAACCCAACTTTCAACTTTGCACCTAGTTGTATGGATTGATCCGACGGATGTCTGACCTCGCGACTGCATCTGTAGGTAGGTACTTACCTAGTTCTTAGTTCATCAGGGCATTGTGCCTTGTCTAGTATTCGCGACGGGCTAGATACGTTAAGATTATAGATAGGATTGATGTAAATAATAAACGTAGAATTTATAAGATAGTACTGTTAGGGATCGAGCATGCTTTCCCAGAGGCTAAACAATAACCAGTCGGTATCTTTTGAGAAGCCTTAAAACGATAGCGATAACCAGGTGCTAGGTTATTCCATACCGCCAAAGAATAGTTCTTTGATATAATTTCCGAAAAGGATATCGTAAAGTTATTTGTGCTGTTTAACCATTGTCTTTTTCTTTTTCAGTCTTAAATTCAAAGAAAGCGATATTGTTTTATTGCAAAAGGATGCCGTAATTGTAAAACTAATGTCTAATGTTTTTGTGAATTTGTTAATCCCATAGATAGTGCCGCCAGCGCAGCTGTGCCTTATTGTTTTATGACTCTTGGGATATAGTCATAGTTTAGATAGCCATAGTATAAATTGTCATAAGCTAGTCTATAAGTCCAATTTGTAAAATAGGTTAAGATTATGAATAAATGCATAAACTCCTTGAGTATTCATTGGGTTAGGGTTCTCCTGAGGGCTTATTCCACAAATCCCCTTAGAAGATCCCCTGCGAAGGGGATAAGTGGACTTTTTGTCCATTTATCCCCTGCCGCAAAACCGCAGGGGATAAATGGACATTTTGTCCACAAATCCCCTTCCGCAACGCCGCAGGGGATAAATGGACTAAAGGTCTACAAATCCCCTGAATCAATATATACACACTTTTGAAATAAAATAGCAGAACTGTGTTAGGTAAATAATCGATTCTTTATTTTTTTGTGCACACATAATGTATTAAACGAGTGGTGAACCAAAATATAAAAAAAAAAATTATCTTCGATTACTTTTGTATCAGTGTTGATATTTGTAATCACTCATGCACATATTTCCAAATGTAACATAATATTTGGAATAGTTAAAATATTACAAAAAATCATATTTTCACATGAATCATAGATTATTTGTACAATGATAATGAAGATTTTAAACCTAGATGAGTTGCGTTGAAATAAAAAAGGTACAAGTGGTATCACAAATAATATACAACAAGTAAATCACACAGAAATCATATTTTTACACAAATACTTTTGAAAATAATTTCTACAATCACAGGTTATTATTATTGGTACTATAATGAAGAATATTTAAATTTACATGACTTAATACTATGCAAGTGTTATAATAAAATAATCGTTTTTTACCAATAAAGTAAGAATCACAGATTGTTTGTACAATAATAATAAAGATTTAAACCTAAATAAGTTATGTTGAAACTAATAAATACTCTCATACTCTTCCAAAGCTAATTCAAGGAATTCATAGAAAAATAATATCCCTTTTAAAAACCAGATAAAAGCCGACAAAATTGTGTATGATACAGGATTATAGGTGTTATTGTCAAGCGTTAAGGTGGATATTTCTGTACAAAATGCAAACACTTCCAGGACTAATAATAATTCAAAGAATTCATAGAACAATGAACACTCTTTTAAAAACCAGAAAAAAGTCGACAAAATTGTGAACGATACAGGATTATGGATGATATTGTCAAGCGTTAAGGCGTATATTTCTGTACAAAATAACGAATTGCAACAAACAAATTGCAACTTATTTTTTATATCTCTTAAAAATCAGATATTATGGTTATTTGTGAAAGTATTTTCAGTTAACACATTTAGGTTAAATCTTCATCACTTTTATATCATCTATACAATCTATGATTATTGTGAAAATAATTTTCTACCATGTGATTACATATGTAACTATATCAACACTGATACAAAATTATTGAAAATTTAAATGACTTTGTAAATTTTGTTCACCACTCGTATATTATGTATCTACAAAAAAAAGACTAATAACCAAAGACTAAAATATGTTTTACTTATTGTATATTATTTGTGATACCACTTGTACCTTTTTTCATTTCAACGCAACTCATCTAGGTTTAAAATCTTCATTATCATTGTACAAATAATCTATGATTCATGTGAAAATATGATTTTTTGTGATATTTTAACTATTCCAAATATTATGTTATATTTGGAAATATGTGCATGAGAGATTACAAATATCAACACTTATACAAAAATAATCGAAGATAATTTTTTTTTATATTTTGGTTCACCACTCGTTTAATATATTATGTATGCACAAAAAAATAAAGAATCGATTATTTACCTAACACAGTTCTGCTATTTTATTTCAAAAGTGTGTAAATATTGATTCAGGGGATTTGTAGACCTTTAGTCCATTTATCCCCTGCGGCGTTGCGGAAGGGGATTTGTGGACAAAATGTCCATTTATCCCCTGCCGCAAAACCGCAGGGGATAAATGGACAAAAAGTCCACTTATCCCCTTCGCAGGGGATCTTCTAAGGGGATTTGTGGAATAAGCCCTCCTGAGAGCTAACGACAATAGGAATTTTAGAATAATA
Source organism: Hypomecis atomaria (assembly GCA_964007245.1). Taxonomy (NCBI): domain Eukaryota; kingdom Metazoa; phylum Arthropoda; class Insecta; order Lepidoptera; family Geometridae; genus Hypomecis; species Hypomecis atomaria. Next base: position 4,976,691 of record OZ023297.1, read on the forward strand.
GTTAGGGAAACAATCAGGCAATAGAGGTGCGAGCGAGAGGCACATCCGACGCTGCGTCCCGCTCACACAAATGCCGCGCCTGATTAGGGCCGCGCGGTCCCAGGTACTCGCGACGCCGCCGCCACCCGCCGGCGCGGCTCGTTCCGCGCGGTCAAATCATTCATCCGCCGACCGTCGACAAGAACACACGCTCTCAGAAGATCCCTGCCCAAGCCAACTCAAGGAGCGCCTTAGTACCGAACCGCGTGGTATTTCTTCGAGTATTCTCCAACCCCAGCCACATAAAGTTCCCGGCCTAGCTATCACACTACTAGGTCGTCGCCCTCGCCGAACGCCTCAGTTACAGTCCACTATTGAAGAAATAACAATGATTTTAAATATGTCGAGATATGAAGACTCAATTTGACTCAAACAACTGCGTTGCTAAGCATGGCGACACATTTTACCGCCCGAATATCGTTGGTAGGTAAACAAGGAATCATATATCTATCCCTGTTACACTAGTTGCTAAAGTACGGTAAGACGTTGATAAGAGACAGAAATAGCAACATTATAAAATTCAATCGGACAAAACTTAGTTAGGGCAAAGAATATATAATAATACTACGTATAGAACGGCCACTCGTTACCCCCCACCCGTTTGAGTCTTCCTCACTTCCACCCCGCGTCTACGTACCGCATCGTGCACTCTGCGCGCGGGCTGCACTGGTCGGTGGATTTTCTAATAAAAACTACCTAGACTGTGACAATAGGGAAGACTTGTACTGTGTATGGTTGAATATCAATGATACGTAACAAAACAAGAAATTTTAATGTTTCCCTAAGGATAAATATTAGGAACTTATTTTACATTATTTGGTAACTTCCTCTTGTTATTATCTTACAAAAGAAGTAGATCGGTTACTTTTTGTTAATATGCTTCCAAATTAAGTAATTGTCATACTATTTTAAGCACTAGATTAATATTCATTTTTGCAAATTATGTACGCAACTGTCTCACTCACGCGGCATGACGTCACGATGTGGTGATCGCTGACAGCCATAGACGTTCCGCACACAAATGCGCGTGTAGCGACCGTGCGTATGTGTGTTGTCTGTGAGTAAGTACTGTGTAGGTGTGCGTAAGACAGCAGATTTTGTATGAAAAATCGCGGAGTGTCCGGGCTGTGGTTAGGGTGCCAGTTCATTTGATTGAAAATTTCCCCAAAATGTGACGATATCTTCTCAATGTCAGTGATACAAACCGATATTTAAAATAATCAACAGTTTAGTAATAACGAATGAATTTGAGTAATAATAAATAAAATATGATGTAATTGTGAAAAAAATATTTAATACAAAAATCTTATTAATTTATCCGTCCAGTATTTATGCGTTCTTGATAATCAAAATAATTATGACTATAATAATACTTAATCATCAAAACCGTGTCATAAGGCGTTATTAATGTATGGCAGGATATTCCGTAAAATAATTCAAAAGGATTGTATGAAGAATCTTCAACATTGTTTTGAAAATTGCAGTGATGTTTTTTTTACTCTGGAACAGTCGGAGTAAATAATTACAAATGTAACAGGCAGGCTACTAGAATGTAGCAGCTAGCATAGCCATCGCATGGCCACGCCGCGCCGCCACCCGCATCCGAGTTCGCAAGCTCTTGCCACGCACCGCACGCACCCCGCAGGGCCCGCGTGCAGTCTTTGTCACTCATACATACCCATACCACGCAGTGCGCATTTTCATCACGTACCACTTGATTAATTATAATCAAGAAGAAGTATTAACTTCTTTGATAATTGTAGCCCAATATGTACAAAACTATACCTGCACTTCAATCTCCGGACAAAGATACCTGATGCCGTTTAGCTATAACAGAACTATGATTAAACTAAAAGTAACAAAACGTAACCTATTTAGGCCTGATTCTGCTTTTTGATTCATAACTATCAATAATTGTATATTTTTTTAATGATTGTTATTATTATTACCTATTTAAAATCGCTTTAGACGGTAATGCCGCCTATTAATCTAGGTACCGGATTTGTTATTTTTGTTTTCTTGTATTTTGGTATTGAATAAAGTTATATTATCACGGTGTATTTCGTCTACGGGTATTCTATAATATCAAAAAAGTAATTTTTGATTAGTTAAAATCTCCCATAATTATGGAGAAACAAAGTCATGTTTCACCTGGCAGCACCAACTGTAAAATTATTCATTTTTAAAATCATGATATTTTATGAGATAGTTTCAATTAATACGAATGGTGTAAAACGTATCTACCTGTGGAAAGAAATTCCGGAAGCTTCTTGAAGAAATTGGGAACGGGATTTGCAGGTTTTTACTACCCATTTCCCCATGTTTACTTTTTAAAATAATATTTTGACGCCTGATATGTTCCACCATTTTGTTTAATCGCAACTGCGGCCGGTCGGCGCGGGTCGCCGGCCCCGGCCGGCGCGGCGCGGCGGTTGGCTGTCGCCGTCATAGACACGAATCTTCAGTTCTCGTGTATGATTCTTCAATGAGAAATAAGGACGACGACTGAACATAGTTCCCGCCATAGTAGTCGGGTCGGGAACATCTAGATTTGGTTCTATCATGTTTACTACAGGGTTTCTCTGAGTGTTATCACAAAATTGACGAAAGAGGGTGAATGCGGGGATGCCGTCTAGCAAAATATGTTTTTATTGAGTTACCTTTGAGTTATAACGGTAAGCTTTTTGGAAATTCTGTCGGTTTTTCGAGCAATTTTCGACAATTTTACTTTGATTTGAAGTTTATCTGATTTGTCTTTTGTTTTATCAATTTTAACAGTCTACATTTTAAGAGAACACAGATCCCTAATATACAAGCAGTGGCGGATTTACCAGCAGGCTGAGTAGGCTGAAGCCCAGGGCGGCAAATTTTAGGGGGCGGCAAATTTTGGACCTTAAATTTTATAATTGACCTAAACATTATAAAGTCTACAGAGAAAAAACAACATATATGATTAGTTTTACAGCTTAGTTTCAAGGTCGAGGAGGGGATATGTAGCAAAATTCAACAGCCTACTGGCGGCAAATACGTAAATCCGCCACTGAATATTAGACCTAGTCGGAGATCATCTTCCTCTTATGGACCTAAATTTATGTGCTAATAAATGAATTTAGATTTTGTGTGTTGCCGATGAAAATTTTAAAGCAGCCGTATACGTACTTAATCTTATAAAGTCAAATGGCGAAACCCTACTTTGAGAATCTCCGTTCTACAATAACAAGTTGAACGATTAAGTCTTATTCATAAAGCGAAAATAAATAGGATAAGACCTCTGTTTACCCATTTACGAGTACATTATTTAAATATACTATTTGTACTGACCTCGATGACCTGTCCATTGGTGGGTCTATTATAGACTTATTATAGAATAGATTAGACACCCTTGACCCTTATACATTTTCGTAGTACAGATTAGGTATCGATGTTTGTTTGAAGCAATGAATGTAATATTTGACATACTTTTCATCTTTTTGAAATAATAAGGGAAACTTCGTGGCCCACAGAACCAATTTTGTAGAACACTTTCTCAATTTTCTTATTTGCGAGTGGTATTTTTTAAAATGAAGAGAATGCAAGTTTAACTTATTATGAAGAACGTGGAACATGTGCTGTTAAACGTAGTCAACATAAAATCGTGGGAGAAGTTCAAGCACTTAAAATCGTTGCAAAAACATATCAGACAATTGAACTACGAAGAAGAAATTAAAACGACTACAAGTCTATTAGTTTGTTGTGAAAATTCGCAGCACAGTGATGATCACCATGTACTCGTACTTATAATATGTTCTCGACAGCCGTCACTCAATTAGGATCTGCATACCTACCAGCGATGTACTCGTACATAAGTTTACTTATGCTACTTATTTTATTATCTGAGCCCTTAAGTTCAGGTTTTGAGTAGTTTATTTAAATATCGCGTGTGGCTCCATACATTTTGGTTAGTTCTTCCTCGTTTCCCTCACTTCCGCCAGGGGCGCTGTACAAAAATGTAAAAAGCCATACGGAAACAACTGTAGTTTCAATTTACGTGTAAACTTGTACTAACCTCTTTTACTAAGTATATTATGTTTAGAAAACGTCGTTATGAACCCACGAACAGCTCATCTAATCGTATCTACAACTGACTTCTCCACATAACTTTCTACCTACTAATATATCTACAGAGCACGCTATTCAGCTTTTATCTTTATCTTTTCGAGTCAACGTTTTGATCATAAGGTTACATCATAATATGTTTGTCTAGATATTATTTGACACGAATAGCATTTTTTTGATTAACAGAAATTGGAGCAGTGCTGCCTTCGTAGAGATCGTCCCTTATACAGGTGTTATGGCACAGTGGACATTGTAGCATATGCTCCATGGTCTATGGAGTAGAATAGAGCCACAGTCGCATTTTTCTACTGGAGGATCAGCTAAGCCCCAATTTCGCATGTTGTATCTACAACGGCCCACGTGTGTTCGGAGTCGATTATTATAGTTTCAGATGGACCATTGCAGGTCATTCTCAGGGGGAAACTTTTCGTTTTAGGATAGTTTGGTGGGACTGAGTTTTAACAGGTAAGCCTTACCAAGTCTGTTCATGCCATGGCTGGGGTGCCCCATCCTGTCAGCTTGTATGAGTAGCTCTGCTTGCTGCTCCGCCGCTTTTGCTGCAGTACCCACGGCTTTCAGGCAGTCTGCCATGAACCGGTACGCTTCTGCTGTCGCCACCTTGCCCATTTTGATAGCTCTGAAAAGGAAGACGTAGAACTTATAAACACTTGATTCTTTTTGGAAGTTTAGTAATGTTTTCCATTACCTACTGAATTAGTTCATCATCGTCATAAATATTTCAGCCATGAGGCGTCTACTACGGAATATACACTGGTTTATTTTTAGGGTTCCGTACCCGGGCATTTTTGTTTTAATTGGCGCTGGTTATAAAAACAGCTTTTAAAAATGCATTATTGTTTTAGGACTTAGAACTTTGAGTCATTGTAAAAAATATTATAATTTATGTAATATATAAAAAAGTTCCGAGCAGAAATGTGTATTTTATGTTTTAATTAATTTTTTTCATAGTAGATTGGGGAAAAAATGTACTGTTAGTAACAAAAATCAAATCTCGATAAATATTTAACTGCTGGAAATGCACTGAGAAAATCGTTCCTAATGACCTTTTAATGTACCAATTAATTAAACTAAATATATATAACATGGTCATTAGATATTTATTTTAAATTAAAATTCAACAATTTGGTCAGTATCGTAACATATTGTCCAAATGCAAGATTTATTTTTTGTATAACATTTTTGATCAGTCAATGAATGAAAAATTTTAAATAGAATCTTAATTGTTGTTTATTTCTCTTTTTTATAATAAATTAAAAATAATATTAAGCTTAATATATTTAGTTTTTTTAAAGAAATACGGTGAAAATATTTTAGGGACAGTCACTAAATGGACAGGTGAAGTGACGAAACAGAATTAATAAGAATAGTACTCACTATGAGGTTAAAATCTTACAATATTTTAAAAACATACAAATTCGTTCGCTGTTTTTGCGTGAATGAGTAACAAACATACAAACTTTGACATTTATAATATTAAAAGGATCTCTTTACAAGCTGTTGTTGTTATCATACCTAATAAATTCCGTTTATTTAAAATGGTCATGAGTAATATGCTTTATATGTCTGTTTCGTAACATTTTTTGTCCATCCTATAGTAACGGTTGCTAACAAGACGTGACGAATGTCGAGATCATTTTAAAAATATCTTAAAATACTCAACAATGCTATCAAAAACTATCTAATTCAACTTCTATATACTTTAGCAGAACTTAAGGTATATACAGCTCAAGAAGAAATAAAAACAAACTTGATATTTATTAAAAAAATCCGTTACTAACCTCAATGGATTTTTTTTGCCCAAAATGTCAGGAACGAGATCGTGCCGCACCAACCGAACACCTTGCACGACTAACTTCAAAATGGCGTTTCATACTTTGACATTGTACATGGGGTTGTCATAAAAACCAAATTTGCTCTATTAAATGGGAATCTTAATAGTAAAAAGCGCGTGACTATCCAGACATGTCCGGTAATCGCGAATTCGTGAGACAAGCTTTTTTAATTTATTAAATAATTATGTTTACTAATTGATGTGAAATACTTAGTTTAAATGCATAAATAACTATCTTACAATGAAAGTAAATCGTCGCTACGTTAGCCGTGGTACAAAAAGCTTACGAAAAATCAAATGCAAGGAGGCAAACTGTCATTGGGACAGCAAAGTTTTACACATTTTTGAATACAGTCAAACCTGGCTAACTGAGAACTGGATAAGTGAGAAACCTCTATAAGTGAGAGTAATTGCCAGGTCCCGTCATTTTACCCCTCAAATACCTCTATAAGTGAGAGACCAAAACCTCTATAAGAGAGAGTCGTTTTTCCCTCATGGACCTCTATAACTGAGAGTACTACTTGTCTGAACCTCTATAAGCGAGAGTTGAGGGTAATGAAACATCTGCACTTTATGATCCATTCTTAAATTTCGTGGAACTAACTACCGTTGGTTTCGGATCGTGTTCTATTCAAACATTTTTTTTCGTATTTTGTGGAAATAAGTAACATTGTTTTTGAATCGCATTTTTTTTTTGGAATGGCCACATGTGCGTCTCAACTATCCTGTTTGTTGAAATAGTGTTCTATTTAAAATTATTTTGTGGTTTTCTTTAATCTACCTAACATTATATTTGTATCACATTCTTTTGGAAAAACTTACTCCAGTTGATAAGTATTAATTGAGGAGAAAGTTCGGTTTTAGTAAATAAATCTTTAGGAGTAAATAAATAAGTCGTTAAGCGATAAGCTTAATTAAGTTAACTAGGTATTGTATGCGTTCAAAGGTGGAAAATCTTGAAATGAATTTGACTTAACAGAAAACGCAATGAATTTGACTTAACGGAATTACTTTTATAAAATTATAAAATCGAAAGATATACGGTCCCTATAAGGTCTCAGTGCTCTAAAGGGCATGGAAATATTTAAAAAAAGTTGTTTTTCATATTCCCAATTTTTAAATGTGTCTTTTAGAATGAATAAAACAAACTATCATCTATGTTCAATTCTAATTAACACAACCCAAACAGTACCTATGTACTATTTATAAACATATTTATTATTATTTACGCATGTAGATACCTACATACAAATTAGACGTATTTTTTAACCTCTATAAGAGAGAGTAGCCACTTCCGAAACTGGATAAGTGAGAAACCTGGATAAGTGAAAAACCTCTATAAGCGAGAATAAGATGGCGGTCCCTTCAACTCTCTCTTATCCAGGTTTCACTGTAGTTTTTAATTAAAATAAAATTGAAAATGTGTTATTTCAGGAGTCAATAAAACAGATTTGTACAGATATAATACAGATTTATAAAATACCTTCAGCTTTTTCTTAAAAAATATGTTTCGAAATATTTTTTTATTGGATTATTTCCATGCGACAACCAAAAAACAGCCTGCATCATTTAAAATGAAAATGCCCACCCAAAGGGAAAAACGGGACCCTATTACTAAGACTTCGATGTCCGTCTGTCCGTCTGTCTGTCACCGGGCTGTATCTCATGAACCATGATAGCTAGTCAGCTGAAATTTTCTCAGATGATGTATTTCTGTTGCCGCTATAACAACAAATACTAAAAACATAATAAAATAAATATTTAAGGGGGGCTACCATACAACAAACCTGAATTTTAGACGTTTTTAGCTCTATATTAATAATGGTAACAGGTAGATGCTTGAAATCTTCACAGAATATTTAGTTTTATATTCACTTTAATAATAAATAATAAAATTAAAATAAATAAATTAACATTTAAGGGGGGCTTCCATACAGTACGGAACCCTCCGTGCGCGAGTCCGACTCGTACTTGGCCGATTATTTATTATTATTAATTTTATTGAAATTGTACCTATTTCGCTATAGCACCGGTGTTATCAATAAATGACTATTATCATGCCATAATCTTGCCATAATATTCCTCTATGCTATACGCCCCATAGAGGAATTAATCACTACGTTATATGCCCCATCAAGAAAAGTAAATTGTCAAAGCTACCCCTCCCACTTTACTGGACGCATTTGTGGGAATGGTAGAAAAAGTGGTATAGAAAAACTGCAATCATGAAGGATTTGAAAGAGAGTTTGGTTGCTAAATTATTGCTACCTCAATCTAATGGAGAGGACAAAGGTATTTTGTCTATGCACAATAGGTACACATGCAATCAAATGTCAATCAAAAATCAAATATCAATATGCACCATATTATGCACAATCATCCAAGCCTATTATTATGAAAACGCGAACGTAACACCAGATCTGCTGGAGTCATATACATACACTAACTTACCTTATTATTTTATTTTATCAGTACTGACACGATGATAAAGTTAGAGAGCAGGAGCGATCACTGAAAATCTAAGCGACCGTAAGAGACCTGCCACATTGGCGACATCGGTCGCCGTGACCAGTGTTGCCGGTAGCGTCTTAGACATTAAATCTACAGTATTGTATGCAAGTATTCTATGAATAGTAAGCGGGAAAAAAAGGTTTTACTGGTCTTAAGCTAAGGATGAGTAAAATCCTTCGTCATCATCATCATCAGCCGTAGGACGTCCACTGCTGGACATAAGCCTCCCCTATGGATTTCCAATAAGCCCGCTTGGAAGCGGTCTGCATCCAGCGCGTTCCTGCGGTCTTAATAATATCGTCGGTCCACTTGGTCGGTGGACGTCCTACACTGCGCTTGCCGGTGCGTGGTCTCCATTCGAGAACTTTACTTTATTTTTTTATTTTTATTTTATTTTATTTATTTACAGCTTTTAGTTAAATAACTTTGAAGTTTGACAGCTGTCATCCGAAATGTAGATCTCGTCGAGCTTTATAACTTTTGTGAGAAGACAGCAGTAGTCTAGAATCGATAATAACCGAGAAAAATCACTTTGAAGTTTGACAGCTGTCATCCGAAATGTAGATCTCGTCGAGTTTTATAACTTTTGTGAAGACAGCAGTAGTCTAGAATCGATAATAACCGAGATAAATCACTTTGAAGTTTGACAGCTGTCACTTGGACAGCTGTTAGTGTGACACTCGTGACAAATCACACGAGTCCATACTCGATTGGGCTGTGAGATATTTTGTGTGAGATATGACATGTCATTATCTAACGCGTGCCATATTAAATCAATGCATCTCTTTCAGATTTTATCGAATGACCACAGTATTCCTCTAGTATATCTGTGATCAAACGAAAAACCAACAAATACACTTTCTGATTTATAATATTAGTAAGAGTTAGCGGGGAAAAAGTTGGAGCGCTGACGATACACACGATCTGGTTTCGCGGTTGGATCACACAAAATCAGAATGTATTTAAGAGATTTTACTCATCTTCAGCTTAAGTATCCCTAAAACCTCTTTTTTTCGCTAAATGTCTAGATGTCATCAGTGTCTAAGGCAACACTGGTCGCGGCTGTGTCGCCAATGTGGCATGTGTGTAAGAGGGATATCATTATTTGCGATTCTTGAAGTCATTTCTATCAGCAGTCGTTTCAGAAAAAAAACAGCTTCTTTAAAAAAAAAATATCACGAATGAGTCTGCGCTTGACCACCAACTCGCCTGATGGTATCTAAGTTGTGGTCGAAGATAAAGCACGCAGACCTAGAAGATACCTATTCACTCTGACCCTGAAAAGCTTTAGATTATACATATCTCTTAGGAAGCAGGAAAGCAGTTCCATTCCCTGGCTCCAGCGCTTTGGAAATGTCAATATTTTTCTGGCGTAAAACTGTCGCAAACTTTTACTTTTGGGCCATTTATCACTCATATTTGATCAGTGCCGCAGCGCACGTAGTCACAAGATTACTATGTGTTATGATATAACCAACAATAGTAGGTATAGGATGTTGTGTGTGTCTGTGCCAAAATAAGGACATGTGGCAGCGCACGTGCACTGTTGAACGAAACGTGCACTGTTGTTGCACGGAAATGGAGCTGAGCAAATGAAACATCTGATCCGATCTTTTTAATTGACCACAGCTATACATAGGCCTATTCGCGAAGAGTGACAATAGTATCACGGTGTTTATGGGACAATAAATGAAACATCAGAACATTTTAACCCTGTTAAGGTTAACCCTGAGATCGCTTTAATTTGCCTTGAAATGGAAACCCAATGCGTTCCTCAACTCTTTCCTTCTTTAGTTGAATCATAAAAGTAAACACTAGTTGTTATTCACAAAATACGGGTATAACAATCGTTCAAAATGACGATAAAACCGCTGAAGGTCTAAAATCAATCCCCAGAATTTATGGTAATTAGCTACTCACATCAACTTGTTACAATTGATTGTTTACAACTTGTTTTTAATTAACAAAGTCATTAAAACGAAATGTAGGTATGTAATCATTGTAAAAATGCACAATAAATCAATAGCTATGAACTACTATGATTGATTATAAAAACTTACTTTTATTGATCACTTTCAGCCAGTTCTAATTCAGGAATATCGAACTCCTTGCGCGTTTCAGTTAAAAAAACAATATAACCTTTTATAGCAGACGTGCAGTCCTCCTCGAAGGAGGACGTATACTGGCAAACAGTTTAATTTTAATTTATTTTAGCCAACCGCTTGCCAGATAATTCTGAACAACAAGGACATTAGGTTTACGGTAGAAAATCTATTTTTCCGAGTATGTTGACACAGTCATCGACCGATAAATTGTGTGCATACCTACATTGTGTTTATAAGTGTGCATGGTATTGTGTTGAACGTCAATGATAATTTTATTATGATGATTGATGATGCATAGTTGTTGTTAAAAAAGTTAGTTAGGTACAGGAAAAAAGGTTAACTTTGGCATGTCACTTTCCGACCTTTGAACTATATCCATGCCAAAACGTATATCCGTTGCTTTGTTGCTACGTTAAAGCGTAACAAACAAACTTACATTCACATTTATAATATTAGTAGGGATTCCCTATGAGTGTGAGGAGTTTTGTGACATTTGTGACGAAACTTATGGATGGTTCATTGCTAGTACCTATAGGCCGGATGTGAAGTTAGCTACAAGCTGCGCGGCCTGCGCGAAACCCATTCAATACGCACCTTTATGTGAGCTTGCTTCAGTTGAAGTTACCAGTACCGACTCGTAGTCACACCAGATTATCACACCAGTATGACAAACAGGATTTTTTTTCTCGTTTGTCACACTACTGATTTTTCCGCACCCTTTATCCTAACTAGTGCTGTCTTACTACTACTTAGTTTGTGAAAAACCTTCAAGTTATGTATTAGCTTATTTGTTTATCGCATGTTTCAAGGAAATGTACCAATGTTATTTCACCATTTAAGAGTTTTAGTTGGCAGGAAATTAAAAAAATATCTTTATCAGTTTGGTCGACCCTTCTTTTTTTGTATAATTATTTCCCTTCGATTGAATAATACTGTTAATAATTTTAGTATGGTTACCTAGTTTTTAGGGTTCCGTACCCAAAGGGTAAAAACGGGACCCTATTACTAAGACTTCGATGTCCGTCTGTCTGTCACCGGGCTGTATCTCATAAAACATGATAGCTAGGCAGCTGAAATTTTCACAGATGATGTATTTTTGTTGCCACTATAACAACAAATACTAAAAACTGAATAAAATAAATATTCAAGGGTGGCTCCCATGCAACAAACGTGATTTTTAGGACTTTTTTGCTAGCTATTAATAACGGCAAGAGGAATGGGGCTCCCATACGGTGCGAAACCCTTCGTGCGCGAGTCCGACTCGCACTTGGCCGATTTTATTATTTATCTTTTTATTTAATTGGGAGTGCCAACTTTCACAGACATTGTTGGTTCTGTGCCTTTGACCAACTACATTCCAGTCGGCGACATATTGTTCATCATTTAGCCATTGTCGGGCCATGTATGGTGTGAACTGTTTAATTTTTTCCCCACTCAATTCGTTAGATTCTGTTTTTATGTATAGTACCTATAGCTTGCACTACTTACTACAAATATAACATATTGTTCCATTTGTACTAGTTTTATTTTATTTTTATTGAGAAAAGAAAATTTTCTGAAATACCTACCTACCAAATTGTGAAAAATTCGGCAGAAATTTAACTGAAAGTAAAAAATAGTCGGCAAAAACGAAAGTCAGCAAACCGACTTTATAATGAAGGTACAGCACTAGCACTTATTGTATACATGTTGTTGAAAAATCAGTAGTGTGACAAACGAGAAAATAAATCCTGTTTGTCATACTGGTGTGATAATCTGGTGTGACTACGAGTCGGTACTGGAAGTTACAAGCTGCGCAATATCCAGCGCAGCTAACTTCACATCCTCCGACTTGTTTGATTACGCCTTTACGGCGGGTGTTCAAGCTTTTAAAGAATATTTGATGGGGCCTATACTATTTGCGCTGTAGCATGGTGCGGGTGACAGTTGTTTTTAGGATTCCATACCCAAAGGGTAAAAACGGTACCCTATTACTAAGACTCCGCTGTCCGTCTGTCTGTCTGTCTGTACTCTGTATTTATGTCTATCACCAGGCTGCGTCTCATGAACTGTGATAGCTAGAACGTTGAATTTTTTACAGATGACGTAAGTATCTATTTCTGTTGCCGCTATAACAACAGATACTAAAATAGAATAAAATAAATTTTTTATTTAAGGGGGGCTCCCATACAACAAACCTGAATTTTTTCGCTCGAAATTAATAATGGTGATGGGTAGACACTTAAAATATTCACAGACCATTTAGTTAAATATCCACTTTAAAAATAAATAGTTAAATTAAAATAAATATTTCAGGGGGGTTCTCATACAAAAAAAACCGTGATTTTTGGGCTCGATATTATTAATGGCAACAGGTAAACGCTTGAAATCACAGAATATTGAGTTGTACATTTACCTACTTCAATAATAAATAATTAAATTAAATTAAAGCTGCCTTCCATACAGTACAGAACCCTTCGTGCGCGAGTCCGGCTCGCACTTGGCAGATTATTACTTTACAAACTCGTTTTTCTTCTACCGGTTTTGTCCGATTACCAAAAACTAGACGCAATTGTGCCTTTGGTGAAGCTTGGTGCCATCAATTGTATTGTACCCAATCCAACCTCAATAATTTTAAATACATGCATAGGTATAAGAAGTAGCATTTAATAAGCTCCAAGTAGCACAACGAGCTATGGAGAGGGCTATGCTCGGAGTCTCTCTGCAAGATCGAATCAGGGAAGAGGAGATACTTAGAAGAACCAAAGTTACCGACATAGCCCAGTGGATTGGCAAGTTGAAGTGGCAATGGGCAAGGTACATAGCGCGGAAGACTGATGACCGATAGGGTCGAAAAGTTCTCGAGTGGAGACCACGCACCGGCAAGCGCAGCGTAGGACGTCCACCCACAAAGTGGACGGATGACCTCATTAAGACCGCAGGATCGCGCTCGATGCAAGCCGCTACCAACCGGCCTTATTGGAGATCTATAGGGGAGAGCTATGTCCAGCAGTGGACGTCGTATGGCTAATGGATGGAAGAAGTAGCATCGTCATCACCTCAGCCGCAAGTTAGCTTTAAGTCTTCTGAAGGACACATTTTTTATTTCTATGTGCATGAAAAAACTACCCAATCGATTAGCGCCTGATAAAAGTAGTTAATTTGTTTGACAAACATTGCTAAGATAAAACGACAAAATTTCAACTCATTCTATACTGTACAAATAGCGGCACGTAAGTCTAGCTCTGAGGGTACTGTGGAGGGGATGGCTGCGCATGTTCACCGTCATACTAAACTCATGCGCAGCCACCCCCTCCACACTTCGCTCAGCGCTAGACTTATATGCCGTGACCTGTATCTACTGTAGCAGCCATTTCAATAGTCCACTGCAGGACGTAGGCCTACCCATGAAGGGTGATTGGGCTTTATCCGCCACGATAGCCCAGTGCGGTTTGATGGATTCAAATATCCCATCGAATTTCTTCAATGGTCATAATATTGCAGGTTGCTTCACGATGTTTTCCTTCACCGAAATGCCAGTGGTGTGTAATATAAATTCCAAAAAACTACGGAGAATTACTGGGACCGGGGTTTGAACCCTCAACATCACGATTTTAAGTCGTGTGTTCTGAATGTAATGATCCCATAATACTTTACAGGGATCCTATTCAGTAGTAACACATGGGTTTTTCAACTGGACCGAAAATAGGACGACCATTGCTGAACAAAGGCATCCTTTATAAATCTCCGATAAGACCAGTTGGAAGCGGCTTGCATCCAGCGCGATCCTTCGGTCTTAATGAGGTCCAACATGTGGATTTACGTCCTTCGCTGCGCTTCCCAGTACGTGTAATGGTCTCCACACAAGAACTTTTCGACCCCATTGGTCATCAGTCCTCTGAGCTGTTTGCCCTACCAACAGCCACTTCAATTTGTCTATCTTCTGGGTTTCGTCGTTAACCTTGGTTCCTCTACGGATCGCTACATTAATGATAGAATACGAGCATAGATTATGTCTACCGATACCTATTAATCCGGTAGCTGGAAAGATACGAGTACACTGCTCATTAGGGGACATCTAACACGCGGTCTCTGACCCCAAACTAAGCAAAGCTTGTCATATGGCTGCCAGAGACTACTGATATACTACACATATATATTTTAAATACATACTCATATAGATAGTACCTAAAAAATACTCAGACACAGAGAAAACACCTATGTTCATCACATAAATGTTTGCTCTGGGTGGGGATCGAACCCTCTTTGATCCAGAAGTCAGGGTTACTAACCACTGAGCCACCGAGGCAGCCGTGTGTTCGTATGAGTGGATCTATGACCTATACGGTAACTATGGCTTTAGATAGGTACGTTTCATTTTTTATGGTAATTAAGCACATAAAACAAGATACCGGTGTGAAGTTGGCAGCCAACTCTAGCAGCCAATATAATCCGACCAAATAAAGTGAACCTTTTTGTGAAGTTAGCAGCCATCGTCAAAAACATAATAAAGCCTTCAAAAACTAATACCAATGTAATTTAGAAACCTTAAATATAGTCTAAACTACACAATACATAAAAATTAAAACCTATTATATAGCTAATAATAAAATTAATAACTCCTAACTAAATTTCACGGCGCGGTGGATTTCGACCGCGTTGGACGTGATAACGTCGGGTTAGATTACAAATTCGAATTCGTCAATACATAAGCTATCAGAATTATGTAAAATAAAATTGGCTAATATATTTCTTGATGCTATTTTGGCTCTACAAACTTGACATGTTTTTTTGGTAATTTTGAAAAATGACAAAAAATGCATTTCTATTTTTTATCTTAAATATATAAACGAATAACGCAATAAAGACTCATGCGCTATAAAACTGAAGAAGTTTCAGGGCCCTGAAAAATAGAATTGGACGTAAAATCCCTACAAAATCTGAAATAGAGTGCAATTTTCAAGTTCAGACATTGGCTGCTGGTGAATAACGGGCCCAGTTCTCTACCGAGTCCGTATAATGCATATTAACCCGAAATAATGATGTCTGCGCTATCTCAAACTGTCACTAGTAAAGCGGCTTAAAGCCTAACTTTCTCTGAAACTCTTGCTGAAAAAAGTAAAAAATTACCGAAATCAAGTTTTCGCGGCATGGTGGATTTCGACCGCGTTGGACGTGATAACGTCGGGTTGGATTACATATTCTAATTTGCCAGTACATAAGCTATTAGAATATTGTAAAATAAAATTGGCTAATCTATATCTTGATGCTATTTTGGCTCTACAAACTTGACAGATTTTTTTGGTAATTTTAAAAAAATGTCAAAAAATGCATTTCTATTTTTTTTCTTAAACATATAAACGAATCACGCAATAACAGCTCATGCGCTATAAAACTGAAGAAGTTTCAGGGCCCTGAAAAATAGTATTGGACGAAAAATCCCTATAAAATCTGAAATAGAGTGCAATTTTCAAGTTCAGACATTGGCTGCTGGTGAATAACGGGCCCAGTTCTCTACCGAGTGCGTATAATGCATATTAACCCTAAATAATGATGCCTGCGCTATCTCAAACTGTCACTTTCAATGCGGCTTAAAGCCAAACTTTCTCGGAAACTCTTGCTGAAAGAAGTAAAAAATTACCGAAATCAAGTTTTCGCGGCATGGTGGATTTCGACCGCGTTGGACGTGATAACGTCGGGTTGGATTACATATTCTAATTTGCCAGTACATAAGCTATCAGAATTATTTAAAATAAAATTGGCTAATCTATATCTTGATGCTATTTTGGCTCTACAAACTTGACAGATTTTTTTGGTAATTTTAAAAAAATGTCAAAAAATGCATTTCTATTTTTTTTCTTAAACATATAAACGAATCACGCAATAGCAGCTCATGCGCTATAAAACTGAACGAGTTTCAGGGCCCTGAAAAATAGTATTGGACGAAAAATCCCTATAAAATGTGAAATAGAGTGCAATTTTCAAGTTCAGACATTGGCTGCTGGTGAATAACGGGCCCAGTTCTCTACCGAGTGCGTATAATGCATATTAACCCGAAATAATGATGCCTGCGCTATCTCAAACTGTCACTTTCAATGCGGCTTAAAGCCAAACTTTCTCTGAAACTCTTACTGAAAGAAGTAAAAAATTACCGAAATCAAGTTTTCGCGCCATGGTGGATTTCGACCGCGTTGGACGTGATAACGTCGGGTTGGATTACATATTCTAATTTGCCAGTACATAAGCTATTAGAATATTGTAAAATAAAATTGGCTAATCTATATCTTGATGCTATTTTGGCTCTACAAACTTGACATGTTTTTTTGGTAATTTTGAAAAATGACAAAAAATGCATTTCTATTTTTTATCTTAAATATATAAACGAATCACGCAATAACAGCTCATGCGCTATAAAACTGAAGAAGTTTCAGGGCCCTGAAAAATAGTATTGGACGTAAAATCCCTATAAAATCTGAAATAGAGTGCAATTTTCAAGTTCAGACATTGGCTGCTGGTGAATAACGGGCCCAGTTCTCTACCGAGTCCGTATAATGCATATTAACCCGAAAGAATGATGCCTGCGCTATCTCAAACTGTCACTAGTAAAGCGGCTTAAAGCCTAACTTTCTCTGAAACTCTTGCTGAAAAAAGTAAAAAATTACCGAAATCAAGTTTTCGCGGCATGGTGGATTTCGACCGCGTTGGACGTGATAACGTCGGGTTGGATTACATATTCTAATTTGCCAGTACATAAGCTATTAGAATATTGTAAAATAAAATTGGCTAATCTATATCTTGATGCTATTTTGGCTCTACAAACTTGACAGATTTTTTTGGTAATTTTAAAAAAATGTCAAAAAATGCATTTCTATTTTTTTTTTCTTAAACATATAAACGAATCACGCAATAACAGCTCATGCGCTATAAAACTGAAGAAGTTTCAGGGCCCTGAAAAATAGTATTGGACGAAAAATCCCTATAAAATCTGAAATAGAGTGCAATTTTCAAGTTCAGACATTGGCTGCTGGTGAATAACGGGCCCAGTTCTCTACCGAGTGCGTATAATGCATATTAACCCTAAATAATGATGCCTGCGCTATCTCAAACTGTCACTTTCAATGCGGCTTAAAGCCAAACTTTCTCGGAAACTCTTGCTGAAAGAAGTAAAAAATTACCGAAATCAAGTTTTCGCGGCATGGTGGATTTCGACCGCGTTGGACGTGATAACGTCGGGTTGGATTACATATTCTAATTTGCCAGTACATAAGCTATCAGAATTATATAAAATAAAATTGGCTAATCTATATCTTGATGCTATTTTGGCTCTACAAACTTGACAGATTTTTTTGGTAATTTTAAAAAAATGTCAAAAAATTCATTTCTATTTTTTTCTTAAACATATAAACGAATCACGCAATAGCAACTCATGCGCTATAAAACTGAAGAAGTTTCAGGGCCCTGAAAAATAGTATTGGACGAAAAATCCCTATAAAATCTGAAATAGAGTGCAATTTTCAAGTTCAGACATTGGCTGCTGGTGAATAACGGGCCCTGCGGGGCAATTCTGTCAACCAATCTCGTTACTAAGGTGACACGTTCTTGAACATGTCTCGTTTTACTGACAGTTTTGAGATGTCGGAACTGTCAGAAAAACGAGAGAGGTTCAAGAATGTATCACTTCCGTAAAGAGATCGGCTAACAGAATTGCCCCGCAGTTCTCTACCGAGTCCGTATAATGCATATTAACCCGAAATAATGATGCCTGCGCTATCTCAAACTGTCACTAGTAAAGCGGCTTAAAGCCAAACTTTCTCTGAAACTCTTGCTGAAAAAAGTAAAAAATTACCGAAATCAAGTTTTCGCGGCATGGTGGATTTCGACCGCGTTGGACGTGATAACGTCGGGTTGGATTACATATTCTAATTTGCCAGTACATAAGCTATTAGAATATTGTAAAATAAAATTGGCTAATCTATATCTTGATGCTATTTTGGCTCTACAAACTTGACAGATTTTTTTGGTAATTTTAAAAAAATGTCAAAAAATGCATTTCTATTTTTTTTCTTAAACATATAAACGAATCACGCAATAGCAGCTTATGCGCTATAAAACTGAAGAAGTTTCAGGGCCCTGAAAAATAGTATTGGACGAAAAATCCCTATAAAATCTAAAATAGAGTGCAATTTTCAAGTTCAGACATTGGCTGCTGGTGAATAACGGGCCCAGTTCTCTACCGAGTGCGTATAATGCATATTAACCCTAAATAATGATGCCTGCGCTATCTCAAACTGTCACTTTCAATGCGGCTTAAAGCCAAACTTTCTCTGAAACTCTTGCTGAAAGAAGTAAAAAATTACCGAAATCAAGTTTTCGCGGCATGGTGGATTTCGACCGCGTTGGACGTGATAACGTTGGGTTGGATTACATATCCTAATTTGCCAGTACATAAGCTATCAGAGTTATATAAAATAAAATTGGCTAATCTATATCTTGATGCTATTTTGGCTCTACAAACTTGACACATTTTTTTGGTAATTTTGAAAAATGTCAAAAAATGCATTTCTATTTTGTTCTTAAACATATAAACGAATCACGCAATAACAGCTCATGCGCTATAAAACTGAAGAAGTTTCAGGGCCCTGAAAAATAGTATTGGACGAAAAATCCCTATAAAATCTGAAGTAGAGTGCAATTTTCAAGTTCAGACATTGGCTGCTGGTGAATAACGGGCCCAGTTCTCTACCGAGTCCGTATAATGCATATTAACCCGAAAGAATGATGCCTGCGCTATCTCAAACTGTCACTAGTAAAGCGGCTTAAAGCCTAACTTTCTCTGAAACTCTTGCTGAAAAAAGTAAAAAATTACCGAAATCAAGTTTTCGCGGCATGGTGGATTTCGACCGCGTTGGACGTGATAACGTCGGGTTGGATTACATATTCTAATTTGCCAGTACATAAGCTATTAGAATATTGTAAAATAAAATTGGCTAATCTATATCTTGATGCTATTTTGGCTCTACAAACTTGACAGATTTTTTTGGTAATTTTAAAAAAATGTCAAAAAATGCATTTCTATTTTTTTTCTTAAACATATAAACGAATCACGCAATAACAGCTCATGCGCTATAAAACTGAAGAAGTTTCAGGGCCCTGAAAAATAGTATTGGACGAAAAATCCCTATAAAATCTGAAATAGAGTGCAATTTTCAAGTTCAGACATTGGCTGCTGGTGAATAACGGGCCCAGTTCTCTACCGAGTGCGTATAATGCATATTAACCCTAAATAATGATGCCTGCGCTATCTCAAACTGTCACTTTCAATGCGGCTTAAAGCCAAACTTTCTCGGAAACTCTTGCTGAAAGAAGTAAAAAATTACCGAAATCAAGTTTTCGCGGCATGGTGGATTTCGACCGCGTTGGACGTGATAACGTCGGGTTGGATTACATATTCTAATTTGCCAGTACATAAGCTATCAGAATTATATAAAATAAAATTGGCTAATCTATATCTTGATGCTATTTTGGCTCTACAAACTTGACAGATTTTTTTGGTAATTTTAAAAAAATGTCAAAAAATTCATTTCTATTTTTTTCTTAAACATATAAACGAATCACGCAATAGCAACTCATGCGCTATAAAACTGAAGAAGTTTCAGGGCCCTGAAAAATAGTATTGGACGAAAAATCCCTATAAAATCTGAAATAGAGTGCAATTTTCAAGTTCAGACATTGGCTGCTGGTGAATAACGGGCCCTGCGGGGCAATTCTGTCAACCAATCTCGTTACTAAGGTGACACGTTCTTGAACATGTCTCGTTTTACTGACAGTTTTGAGATGTCGGAACTGTCAGAAAAACGAGAGAGGTTCAAGAATGTATCACTTCCGTAAAGAGATCGGCTAACAGAATTGCCCCGCAGTTCTCTACCGAGTCCGTATAATGCATATTAACCCGAAATAATGATGCCTGCGCTATCTCAAACTGTCACTAGTAAAGCGGCTTAAAGCCAAACTTTCTCTGAAACTCTTGCTGAAAAAAGTAAAAAATTACCGAAATCAAGTTTTCGCGGCATGGTGGATTTCGACCGCGTTGGACGTGATAACGTCGGGTTGGATTACATATTCTAATTTGCCAGTACATAAGCTATTAGAATATTGTAAAATAAAATTGGCTAATCTATATCTTGATGCTATTTTGGCTCTACAAACTTGACAGATTTTTTTGGTAATTTTAAAAAAATGTCAAAAAATGCATTTCTATTTTTTTTCTTAAACATATAAACGAATCACGCAATAGCAGCTTATGCGCTATAAAACTGAAGAAGTTTCAGGGCCCTGAAAAATAGTATTGGACGAAAAATCCCTATAAAATCTAAAATAGAGTGCAATTTTCAAGTTCAGACATTGGCTGCTGGTGAATAACGGGCCCAGTTCTCTACCGAGTGCGTATAATGCATATTAACCCTAAATAATGATGCCTGCGCTATCTCAAACTGTCACTTTCAATGCGGCTTAAAGCCAAACTTTCTCTGAAACTCTTGCTGAAAGAAGTAAAAAATTACCGAAATCAAGTTTTCGCGGCATGGTGGATTTCGACCGCGTTGGACGTGATAACGTCGGGTTGGATTACATATCCTAATTTGCCAGTACATAAGCTATCAGAGTTATATAAAATAAAATTGGCTAATCTATATCTTGATGCTATTTTGGCTCTACAAACTTGACACATTTTTTTGGTAATTTTGAAAAATGTCAAAAAATGCATTTCTATTTTGTTCTTAAACATATAAACGAATCACGCAATAACAGCTCATGCGCTATAAAACTGAAGAAGTTTCAGGGCCCTGAAAAATAGTATTGGACGAAAAATCCCTATAAAATCTGAAGTAGAGTGCAATTTTCAAGTTCAGACATTGGCTGCTGGTGAATAACGGGCCCAGTTCTCTACCGAGTCCGTATAATGCATATTAACCCGAAAGAATGATGCCTGCGCTATCTCAAACTGTCACTAGTAAAGCGGCTTAAAGCCTAACTTTCTCTGAAACTCTTGCTGAAAAAAGTAAAAAATTACCGAAATCAAGTTTTCGCGGCATGGTGGATTTCGACCGCGTTGGACGTGATAACGTCGGGTTGGATTACATATTCTAATTTGCCAGTACATAAGCTATTAGAATATTGTAAAATAAAATTTGCTAATCTATATCTTGATGCTATTTTGGCTCTACAAACTTGACAGATTTTTTTGGTAATTTTAAAAAAATGTCAAAAAATGCATTTCTATTTTTTTTCTTAAACATATAAACGAATCACGCAATAACAGCTCATGCGCTATAAAACTGAAGAAGTTTCAGGGCCCTGAAAAATAGTATTGGACGAAAAATCCCTATAAAATCTGAAATAGAGTGCAATTTTCAAGTTCAGACATTGGCTGCTGGTGAATAACGGGCCCAGTTCTCTACCGAGTCCGTATAATGCATATTAACCCGAAAGAATGATGCCTGCGCTATCTCAAACTGTCACTAGTAAAGCGGCTTAAAGCCTAACTTTCTCTGAAACTCTTGCTGAAAAAAGTAAAAAATTGCCGAAATCAAGTTTTCGCGGCATGGTGGATTTCGACCGCGTTGGACGTGATAACGTCGGGTTGAATTACATATTCTAATTTGCCAGTACATAAGCTATTAGAATATTGTAAAATAAAATTGGCTAATCTATATCTTGATGCTATTTTGGCTCTACAAACTTGACAGATTTTTTTGGTAATTTTAAAAAAATGTCAAAAAATGCATTTCTATTTTTTTTCTTAAACATATAAACGAATCACGCAATATCAGCTCATGCGCTATAAAACTGAAGAAGTTTCAGGGCCCTGAAAAATAGTATTGGACGAAAAATCCCTATAAAATGTAAAATAGAGTGCAATTTTCAAGTTCAGACATTGGCTGCTGGTGAATAACGGGCCCAGTTCTCTACCGAGTGCGTATAATGCATATTAACCCTAAATAATGATGCCTGCGCTATCTCAAACTGTCACTAGTAAAGCGGCTTAAAGCCTAACTTTCTCTGAAACTCTTGCTGAAAAAAGTTGAGATAGCGCAGGCATCATTATTTAGGGTTAATATGCATTATACGCACTCGGTAGAGAACTGGGCCCGTTATTCACCAGCAGCCAATGTCTGAACTTAAAAATTGCACTCTATTTTACATTTTATAGGGATTTTCCGTCCAATACTATTTTTCAGGGCCCTGAAACTTCTTCAGTTTTATAGCGCATGAGCTGTTATTGCGTGATTCGTTTATATGTTTAAGAAAAAAAATAGAAATGCATTTTTTGACATTTTTCAAAATTACCAAAAAAATGTGTCAAGTTTGTAGAGCCAAATTAGCATCAAGATATAGATTAGCCAATTTAATTTTATACGTATAATTCTGATAGCTTATGTACTGGCAAATTAGAATATGTAATCCAACCCGACGTTATCACGTCCAACGCGGTCGAAATCCACCATGCCGCGAAAACTTGATTTCGGTAATTTTTTACTTCTTTCAGCAAGAGTTTCAGAGAAAGTTCGGCTTTAAGCCGCATTAAAAGTAACAGTTTGAGATAGCGCAGGCATCATTATTTAGGGTTAATATGCATTATACGCACTCGGTAGAGAACTGGGCCCGTTATTCACCAGCAGCCAATGTCTGAACTTGAAAATTGCACTCTATTTCAGATTTTATAGGGATTTT